>CM050508.1:211585334-212925334 GCA_027563665.1 Antrozous pallidus
GTGCCTGACCCTGACCCTGACCCTGACCCTGACCCTGACCCTGACCCTGACCCTGACCCTGACCCTGACCCTGACCCTGACCCTGACCCTGACCCTGACCCTGACCCTGACCCTGACCCTGACCCTGACCCTGACCCTGACCCTGACCCTGACCCTGACCCTGACCCTGACCCTGACCCTGACCCTGACCCTGACCCTGACCCTGACCCTGACCCTGACCCTGACCCTGACCCTGACCCTGACCCTGACCCTGACCCTGACCCTGACCCTGACCCTGACCCTGACCCTGACCCTGACCCTGACCCTGACCCTGACCCTGACCCTGACCCTGACCCTGACCCTGACCCTGACCCTGACCCTGACCCTGACCCTGACCCTGACCCTGACCCTGACCCTGACCCCTGACCCTGACCCTGACCCTGACCCTGACCCTGACCCTGACCCTGACCCTGACCCTGACCCTGACCCTGACCCTGACCCTGACCCTGACCCTGACCCTGACCCTGACCCTGACCCTGACCCTGACCCTGACCCTGACCCTGACCCTGACCCTGACCCTGACCCTGACCCTGACCCTGACCCTGACCCTGACCCTGACCCTGACCCTGACCCTGACCCTGACCCTGACCCTGACCCTGACCCTGACCCTGACCCTGACCCTGACCCTGACCCTGACCCTGACCCTGACCCTGACCCTGACCCTGACCCTGACCCTGACCCTGACCCTGACCCTGACCCTGACCCTGACCCTGACCCTGACCCTGACCCTGACCCTGACCCTGACCCTGACCCTGACCCTGACCCTGACCCTGACCCTGACCCTGACCCTGACCCTGACCCTGACCCTGACCCTGCCTGACCCTGACCCTGACCCTGACCCTGACCCTGACCCTGACCCTGACCCTGACCCTGACCCTGACCCTGACCCTGACCCTGACCCTGACCCTGACCCTGACCCTGACCCTGACCCCTGACCCTGACCCTGACCCTGACCTGACCCTGACCCTGACCCTGACCCTGACCCTGACCCTGACCCTAACCCTAACCCTGACCCTGACCCTGACCCTGACCCTGACCCTGACCCTGACCCTGACCCTGACCCTGACCCTGACCCTGACCCTGACCCTGACCCTGACCCTGACCCTGACCCTGACCCTGACCCTGACCCTGACCCTGACCCTGACCCTGACCCTGACCTGACCCTGACCCTGACCCTGACCCTGACCCTGACCCTGACCCTGACCCTGACCCTGACCCTGACCCTGACCCTGACCCTGACCCTGACCCTGACCCTGACCCTGACCCTGACCCTGACCCTGACCCTGACCCTGACCCTGACCCTGACCCTAACCCTAACCCTAACCCTAACCTAACCCTAACCCTAACCCTAACCCTAACCCTAACCCTAACCCTAACCCTAACCCTAACCCTAACCCTAACCCTAACCCTAACCCTAACCCTAACCCTAACCCTAACCCTAACCCTAACCCTAACCCTAACCCTAACCCTAACCCTAACCCTAACCCTAACCCTAACCCTAACCCTAACCCTAACCCTAACCCTAACCCTAACCCTAACCCTAACCCTAACCCTAACCCTAACCCTAACCCTAACCCTAACCCTAACCCTAACCCTAACCCTAACCCTAACCCTAACCCTAACCCTAACCCTAACCCTAACCCTAACCCTAACCCTAACCCTAACCCTAACCCTAACCCTAACCCTAACCCTAACCCTAACCCTAACCCTAACCCTAACCCTAACCCTAACCCTAACCCTAACCCTAACCCTAACCCTAACCCTAACCCTAACCCTAACCCTAACCCTAACCCTAACCCTAACCCTAACCCTAACCCTAACCCTAACCCTAACCCTAACCCTAACCCTAACCCTAACCCTAACCCTAACCCTAACCCTAACCCTAACCCTAACCCTAACCCTAACCCTAACCCTAACCCTAACCCTAACCCTAACCCTAACCCTAACCCTAACCCTAACCCTAACCCTAACCCTAACCCTAACCCTAACCCTAACCCTAACCCTAACCCTAACCCTAACCCTAACCCTAACCCTAACCCTAACCCTAACCCTAACCCTAACCCTAACCCTAACCCTAACCCTAACCCTAACCCTAACCCTAACCCTAACCCTAACCCTAACCCTAACCCTAACCCTAACCCTAACCCTAACCCTAACCCTAACCCTAACCCTAACCCTAACCCTAACCCTAACCCTAACCCTAACCCTAACCCTAACCCTAACCCTAACCCTAACCCTAACCCTAACCCTAACCCTAACCCTAACCCTAACCCTAACCCTAACCCTAACCCTAACCCTAACCCTAACCCTAACCCTAACCCTAACCCTAACCCTAACCCTAACCCTAACCCTAACCCTAACCCTAACCCTAACCCTAACCCTAACCCTAACCCTAACCCTAACCCTAACCCTAACCCTAACCCTAACCCTAACCCTAACCCTAACCCTAACCCTAACCCTAACCCTAACCCTAACCCTAACCCTAACCCTAACCCTAACCCTAACCCTAACCCTAACCCTAACCCTAACCCTAACCCTAACCCTAACCCTAACCCTAACCCTAACCCTAACCCTAACCCTAACCCTAACCCTAACCCTAACCCTAACCCTAACCCTAACCCTAACCCTAACCCGAAAACATAAGCATAAGCCTGAACCCGAAAACATAAGCATAAGCCTGAACCCGAAAACATAAGCATAAGCCTAACCCCATTAAACCTCAGCAGTGGCCTAACCAGAAAACATAAACAGAACCGTAAAACCAGAAAACATAACACGGAAACATAACCCTAAAACCGGAAGACACACCACGAAAACAGAACCCTAAAACCGGAAAACACACCACGAAAACAGAACCCTAAAACCGGAAACACAGCTCTCCACAAAACCATAACCGCAGTGGAAAACCATAAAGGTAACCACCGATGAAAAACCTGAACATACTGTCAAGAAACGGCAAACCTAACGGGAATGCCAAAACGCAAACAGAACTGCAAGGTAAAAAGGGAAAACAGAACCGCAAGGCAAAAGACACACACAGAAACACAAGCCAAAAACCTAACCCTAACCGCAAATCAAAACCAGAAAGACCAAAAAGGAAACAAACTGCAAGGCAGAGATGAAAACAGAACTGCAAGGCAGAGATGCAAAAAGAACTGCAAGGCAGATACATAAACAACCAGCAGCAAACAAAACCGCAATCTAACCCATCCCTCCCTGCTTTCCTCCCTCCCTGGCTACCTTAACTAAATCACTAACTCCTCCATCCTCCATGCCCCCACCCAAAAAACTCTCTAACCCCAGCTAACCTGAAAGGAAAAAAGGTTAGCAGCAAACACATCAACATCAAAAGCACATAATGAAAAACTTGGTAACATGCTGCCCTGCCCCGGGCAAACGAAGCGCACAGCATGACGCAAACGAAAAACACGCGCAAAGCAATAGAAATGCGAAGGACACCACTGCCACACTGCAAGCACCAGATGAAAGGCAAAGCTTCAGGTACACAAAACCACAAGATACACCAGCAACTGGGCATGTATCCTATCTTCTAAGACAGTGCAATATCAAGCCAATGCTAAAAAGTGACCTTATCGGGGAGGAAGAGGAATTCTAAGGGGG
Source organism: Antrozous pallidus (assembly GCA_027563665.1). Classification (NCBI taxonomy): domain Eukaryota; kingdom Metazoa; phylum Chordata; class Mammalia; order Chiroptera; family Vespertilionidae; genus Antrozous; species Antrozous pallidus. Next base: position 211,588,995 of record CM050508.1, read on the forward strand.
GCTCCATGGCAAGCAACTATGCGGACAGAAAATGGAATTAAGCTTAAATGGAGACCACAGCAAACGAAAATGACATCAGCAATGCCACACGGCCACAGCTGCACATGCACAACTGTGAGGAACACAGTCAAGCAGTCACAAGTGCAGGGGTAGGTGGCACCAGAAACATGCTGGCATAAGGAGGCAGCCTCAAAAAGGATGGAAATGCACTGGCCGATAGTCCACATGCCCAGAAATGGCTCACAGCATTGGAGAGAAAGTGAAGGCACCCCTTGACATGCTTACGCTGCAATGGAAACCTCACAACGTCAGACTCTAAGCCTTCAACGGGAATTCTACTGGGAAATTTTAAAGGCCTCACTAACCCCACGAATGAATTTGCAGCGAGTCAGCTAGCACCCAAAACACAAATCACTGTCAGAGACATGCATGCGTGCTCTCATGAAGCATCAACCTCGAAGCTCGAAAAATACAATGCCTGAAACACAGGCACAAAGGAATACCTGCACAGGAACAACACCGGAAACTCCTCCAAAAAAAAACAAGCACTTGAAAAAATATCACTGACTTACTTTAGGGAAATGCAGAAACAACTGGCACCCTCTGAAATGAAATCATGCAAGCAGGAAACATACCTACCAAGCATTGTCTCTGACAGCAGCAAAACGAAAGAACCCTGGCAACAGAGCTGGACAAAACCAAGAGCACGGCACTGTCAGCACTTGTGCAAACACAGCTGAAGGCACACATGATTGTGAATTTATGCCACGCCGACACAGAAACTGAGAGGCAGGCAGGCAGGCCCGGGCACACCACAATGGGCGCTAAAAACTAAGCAATGGAAAAGTAAGCATGCAAGTGTACTTACAGAACAAACGTGGAACATCCAACACAGCTCTCCAGGCATCCCAGCACTCCAGGCATCACTGGTATACAGGCATCACAGGTCTGTGGGCATCACGGGTCTGCAGGCATCGCAGCTCTGCAGGCATCGCAGCTCTGCGGACATCACAGCTCTGCAGGCATCACTGGTCCGCAGGCATCGCAGCTATGCAGGCATCGCAGCTATGCAGGCATCACGGATGGAGAACATGTCCATGATGGTGATGGAGTACCCTGAAAAGAAATGAACGGCGCACGGGGGGGAAAAAAAAACATGCAATGCAAACGCTACCCAACACATGTCATTGACGGACATGAAAGAAAACTCACCACAAGGCCAAAGACAGCAGTGGCAGCAAAATATAAACCTGCAGCCAGCCTGCCTGCCTGCCTGCCTGCCTGCCTGCCTGCCTGCTTGCTTGCCTGCCTGCCTACGGAAACAACGGAAAGCAAAGCATCAAGGAGCACTGCTGTCATCAAAGATCAAGTGGCTCCGAACAGGTTTGGCTCACTGGGTAGAGCCAAGGGCATGTACCTTGGCTGCGGGCACATCCCCAGTAGGGGGCATGCAAGAGGCAGACGATCGATGCTTCTCTCTCATCGATGTGCCATCTCTCCATCACTCTCCCTTCCTCTCTGAGAAAAAATCAATAAAACATATTTTTAAAAAAAGAGCAAGTGGCATAGGCAACCGCACAGAGGAAGGAAGATGGAGGTGACAGCGGTCTGTAACCACACACCACATCTTGCCGGCGAAATAGGCATAAATAGCTCCAATGCAAGGAAAGCAAACTGCAGGCAGGCAAACAATAACGCAGATAGCGGCTGCATTGCAGCGGTCAACGGTTAGCCTTCAGTCTCCACACACCTCAACAACACATGGAAAGGCGGTCAACGGTTAGCCTTCAGTCTCCACACACCTCAACAACACATGGAAAGGCAAGGCAAGGAAACGCTATGTACTGCCTCAAGGGCAGACGGGAAAACTCGCGGGGACAAGGACAAAGAAAGGGAAAGCAACCACGACAAGTGCAGAAACACGCAGACACAAAACTGCAACCGGCAGAGTCAGCCAATCACCACTAACACCGGTCTCATAACATACGGCGCTGTTCCAGAAATGTCCACGAGATGGCAGCAGACGATAACAAATATAAATCAACACCTTTCCTGAAGCAGCCTGCGACACCAAAAGAGGCCACAGGATGTCAGGAAAGGATAAGAAATGACAATCACCCGCTGTAAGGAACTGACATGCACTTTGATATGTCAGTCCAGGGGGAGGCAGATGAAATCCGCAGCGGAAAAGATGAAAGGATGGCTCCAAAACTAAACAGCAAAAGCGAATGGGGAACCATGAAGGTGGCTGAAGGGAAGGCGGGCATGGTGAAAAATGGGGGAATGAACTCGGTGACCTGTTTGGGCCCTAAAACAGACACCAGGGTGTCACAGCAATGATGCTGGAACACAACCCTGAGGGGAATATGCAAAAATACATGAGGCAACCTTGTGACGGACAAGGAAACACAATGAGCATCTACCAAGGATATGCACCACATTTAAAGTGCTCAGCCCCTACTCATTCACAGCTCACACAGGAAATATCCTGAGCAAGAGGGCAGGGATGGGGCTTCCTCAATGAGGCAGGGAGTAGGGGAAAAAATGGGGGAGCAGGATGAGCACGGGATTGCATCAAGTTTTGGAGCCCTCCTACAAGCATCAGCTCGCTGTAAAGCATAGACTAAAAATAGGAAAATCACTCCTTACCTGCAACACGCCAAGACGCTTAGAATCCTCGGTGACAGATGTGTACCTTGAAAGGTCCCGCATTTTGGAAAAGCAACCATGAGTGCCTCCGGCATGTGTTTCAGCGCTCATCGGGACCTGTATTGGAAGAGGAAATGATGGAAGAGAGCATTACATGGCAACTGCCATGATGTAGCAAAGTGGCTCAAAACACATACACAGTAGCAGAAGAAACACACACGACGGCACCTGATCCTGCCCTGCAGAAGCTACTTGCGAACCACAGCCTGCTCACAACTAAAACGATGTGGGTGACCCGGAGGATGGCAACACACATAATTCGTGCAGTGGGAGGAAGAAGGTGGTGGCAAAGCAACTACTGCCATGATCCGCCACTGCACATACAGCTCACTATTCCAAAGCAAACATGCATTTCTAGGAACGATACCACTAGGTCCCCGTGACAGCATGTACAGATCATGCCAGGGGTACCTGAAAGAGGGGAAGCAGTACAAAGACCAACCCTGCATGACTCAAAAGGAAACACACCAACACAACTCAAGACTATGGGAAAGGGGCGGCTATTTCATTCCAGCCATGATGACAACGATGTGCGTTTGGTGCCAGAAACTGTCCTGCACCTGCACATGAACGGGAAACCCATGCCCAAGCATCATGTGTGGGTGCTGGGCCAGAAGACAGAGAGGATGCATACCAATCATGAACACTGAAGGTAAGGAACAGTAGCAGTGGACACCTCGGGTTGGGGAGCTCAGCAGCAGAACACGACAGCACAGTAGCAAAGAACAGTTAAGATGGGACATCAAATGAAACAATCCAACGCATACCGGAAATCATAACTGCTACCACGACATACATCAACCAACAACATCAAATTTGACGAGGGAATCCAAGACAATAAGGAGGAGGAGGAGGAGGAGGAGGAGGAGGAGGAGGAGGAACAGGAAGAGGAGGAGGGAAAAATAGCACAAGAACACACACAAGCAATGGTAACATTAGAAGACAAAGACTAAGGAGTCAGGCTGGACATGGCTGAGGAAAAAAGAAAGGGATGGAGTGCGGGTAATGGTGACATTGTGTGCATCAGGCAGTGTCACACAAACAACACAGGTAGACGACGAGAACCCAAACCATCACATCAATGCAAAGATGGCAAACAGGCATTACAGAAAGCATGAGAATCAGGACCAACTGCCACCCAAAAAGACGGGGGCTGCAGTCTGACAGATGGCCATATCAAGGAGGTCAGGATTCAAGAAGGCGACGTGCTGTGATAAGAGCTACCCGTGCATGCACTGGTGGACAACATCAGGCCTGACAACACAAGGGCTGTGGCCCATGCACACAGACACTGTGCTCAGCAAACAATGATGACCTGGGGGAAAAGAAAGGGCAAAGTAATGCGCTAGCCCGCAAGTAAGAGCTATGGAGCTGCAGGGAGTCCGGTGCCCTATATGCATCAGGGGAAAAAACGTACCCAGTGTGCAGAGTCCGAGCTTGTGCCCAACTATGAGAAAAATAAGAGGACACAGCAGGTGAGAGCAGACAGGCTAGGCCATTCTGAAGGGTTAGAGGACCAGAAAGCAGCACGGAGCACCGCAACACCCAAAGAACAGGAGGCACACATAGCAGCAAAGATGAACGCAAACAGAAGTGACAGCAGCCTGCAATTGCACCAAAGATCTTGGCTGCAAAAAAGGCATACATGCTCGTAATAACAAGACATGAAAATGGCATCCAACAACAACAGCAACAACAACAGCAACAACACAGATGGTGCCTGCAAGGCATCATGCAGAATGTGGTCCACTCTCTAGGCAATTCTAATATGCCCGAAAATGTAACGTGGGGTAATACCCTTTACTGACTTAAAGGCAATAAAACCGACCAGCCGCAGAAAGGAAGCACAAAAACGATGCCGAACTAGGAACTCAAAGGAACATGCAAACCGAACCATCTCAGGAACACTTTCCAGAAATGGGACGCTTTTCCAAGAAAAGCCACAAGAGGGCAGCATTGGATCACAAAGGAAAGGAAGCAACGCAGCTTCGTGGAGCAGGATGCAATGCCAGCAGTAGCCACAAGATGGGAGCAAAGGATAGCAAATGAAACTCAAGGACCCTGTGCAGTAAAAACCAAGGTGAAATGCGAGTGCATAGGTAAGTACAAGAAAATGGGGATGAACTAGCTGCGGACAGAAAGAACCAGTGGGGAACACACAAAGTGGCGATCGCCGCACACGCAGGAAAATAACCTCATGGACCATCTTGAACCCTGAGTCAAAAAAATCACAGGTAGGAAGGAAAGAACAGAAAAACACAAAAGTCATAGAGAAGAAAGCAGACACACCCGGGAAGGGGCCGCTGCCACTCACTCACAAGCACGCTTGGCAACTCACCTGAGGACTCCGGAAATCAGCCCGGGATGCAGGTCCCGACGTGGCCTTGCTTGCACGAACAGCAGAATCACAGCCGTAGGGTCCACATAATCTTGCTCCACCACCATAAATCTGGAAAAGGAAGGGAGAACACATGTCAGCACTCGCAGCAAGGAATAAGCAAAGCAAGGAAGGATGCTTTGGGGCGGATCACCTTCGCTTCCTCATGACCGGGGCCTGCCCTGTGACCTGGAAATCTCAGGCTCAAGGCTGACCTAAGCAAGTGCTCTCACAGACCTCTAAGGTCTCCAAGAAGGAAGCTCCCTCTGTCAGCAACCCTGAAGTCATCAGCAAAAAGCGCGGGAGACTGACAAAGAACTTCCCTCTTTCAGGAGCCCTGCAGGCATTAGCCAAAAGTGGCGGGCCAGGGGAAGGGAACCACCCTCTATTCAACAACAGTGACCCGAAGACATTAGCAAAAAGCGCGGGAGGACACAGCCTTTGTGATGTAATCAAGGTGATCGACCACACTGAGCTAGGATGAATATGCAGCAACCCCTCCCTTCGGCAATGCCAATCATGACACTCCTGACCCAATCGCTGTCCTTTCTTCAAGGAGCCCTCCCAGACGCTCAAAATCTGACCTGTAACAAAGTCACTGCTAATCAGTGACGCAGCTACCTTTTCAAGAGACATTATAAGAAGGGGGCGAAAGAACCCATCTTTCTTTCTGCCCAAAGCATGGGCCTGGAATACAATCTGATGCGGATGCGCCAAGAGCCGGCGGAATGAGCTGTGGATGTTGCACCTGGAAGCACAGCCCCTTCACGCACAACTCACGGATTACAAAGCCTTCCTCACGGGCATCTCACGGCAGCCAGCCGCGGGAGGATTACAAAGCAAAGCAACAACTCGCCCGGGAGGACCGACCATGCGGAGCCGGACTCTCGGTGCTCGGATCCAGCGAGGGGCCCGTTGCGCCCCGCCGGCAGCACGACGCCGCATGCGGGAAACCTGGGTGAGTTGTCCATGGGAGCCACGACATCCCCCTTTTGGGGTCGAATGTCGGACTTCAACCCCGGACGCACTGCGAGATGGCCGTGAGGGGGCAGGGGGGCGGAAAGTGATACCATGAGGTAGAGATAGGGAGAGCAGTGAAAATGGATGGGACACAGGGGCGGCCCCGGCTGGTTAAGGGGGGGGAAATGGGCATCAGGTCCCATAGCTGACCTCAAGGAAGCAGGGAGAGAGGGGATTAAGAAATGATAGTTGAAGGAGAAGACTTAGGAGGTATAAGGGGGCACATGACCCCTCCGAGGCATGAGTAGGAGACAATGCATACCTTGGGGAAGAGGTAGGTAGGTAGGGGGAAAAAGTCAGGACGTAAAAGATTCCCCCCAAGGAAATCGGTCACGCGGCATAAGTGACCCTGTCGCCACCGGAGCGAAAATAAGGCCTGCCTAGCCAGCTCCGACAGACATTGCGGCGGCTGTAACACAGCCGGGCGACCAAACAAGGCAAGTAACAGGGCGGAGGTTCCAAATGGGGCGATAGCCGCGCGCGGACCTAAACCCTGAAGCAGAACACTGGCGAGACCATCCCATAAGGTCCATAGGAAATGTAGACAGTGCAGCTGTCCCATAGCAGTACAACGTTAACGGTAAGGAAAGGGAGATATTTCAGATTGCCTCGGTCATGATGCGATGCTTAGGCAAGAGAAATATCAGGAACCCTTGAAACTGGAAAAGCAGGCAAATGTGAAAGCATAAGCACTTGGAGGATACAACTGGTAAAAGTATATATTAGTGGAGGAACACATAATCGCTGTTACTGGACATACAAAGAGAAGAAAAAGGGAACAAGAACCTGGAAAAAGGCCAAGGTCACGACGATTGCAAACTAAAGGAGCCCTGTGGAAGAGAAAGGATCTTCCCGCAAGGGAATGTCCACAAAGAAAGAAAAGCAGCAGGAAAAAGGTAAGTGGAAAATCCCCATGCCTATACCTTGTGATCCCCTACTGCACACTTCACCCTCTGAAACTCCCTTGTGCTTTCCAAATAACCCTCACATTCCCTCCACACCTGCAACAGTAATTTTTAACAGTTACGTAACGGGAATTGTCGGGAGGAAATCTGGAAAAGAAATGAGAAAAGGCAGCAGACTAAAAGGCTGATAAGCGTGAATCCAGGTAGGACCACATATCAGGACAGGGGGTCAGCTGGGAAAAACAAGTGGACTCGCTAATTGCTGCTGTAAATACATGGCTGCAAAGAAGTTGATAACAGCTAGCATGAGGAATGGCTTTCTTTGTAACAGGAGGCTTTACCCATGTATAGACACTTTTCTGAGGCTAACACCAGGTGTATTCCATGTAGACGCAAGGGAGCAACAAAGGAGGCCAAAGTACAGCAGTACATGCAGAGACAGGAGCTGCTGCTTTCGGAGGTAAGTGCCTGCCGGGGGGGGGGGGGGGGGAGAAAAAAGGGAACATTTGGCTCTCTGTCGTGGGGAGGGAGGGGGAACTGGGTCTAAGGTAAGATGTAGCCTCTTGAGGAGAGGAGGCAGACAAGCACCTTGTGGATGGGTGGGGGTGGGGGGTGCTGCAACTTTCCATGGCCGGTTATTAGAGCAAGAAGGCGAAGGGAGAATGCAAGTGGGAAGATAGGCATGGCAAAATAACAGCAGAACGTCTACCTGCGTCCATGGCAGACAATTGTGTGTGTTTGTGGTGGCTGGGGACACAGGATGTGGATGAAAAGACAAGTGGAAGGCATGGTGATAGGTTGTGCAGGCTCTCATTGTCTCCTGACACAGGCTTTAACCATGCATAGACACCTCTGAGGCTAACACCAAATGTATTCCATGGAGATGCAAAGGAGGAACGAAGGAGGCAAAAGTACAGCAGTCCTGGCAGACACAGAAGCTGGTGCATTAGGAGGTGAGTGCCTATGAGGGAGAAAAAAGGGAACGTTTGCCTCGCTGTCGCGGGAGGGACTTAGTCTAAGGAGAGGAGCCTCTCTTAAGGAGAGGAGACAGACAAAAAGCTTTGCGGTTGGTGTGTGGGGGAGGGGAGGAGGACTGCAACTGTGCATGGCTGGTTATCAGAGCAAGAAGGCGAAGGGACAATGCAAGTAGATAAATACACATGGGACAATAACAGCAGAATTTCTCCCTGCGTCCATAGAAGACAATTGCATGTTTGTGGTGGCTGGGGGCATAGGGTGTGGCTGAGAAGACAACTAGAAGGCATGGTGATAGGTTGTGCAGACTCTCATTGTATTGTGAAACAGGCAGGTGGGGGAGGGGGGACGCAGAGGAAAAGCAGGTTCAGCCTGTGAGCCTTCCAGGGAGCACAATGGGGGTGCGAGAGTCCATGAAAAGGGGTTTGTTGGATGGGATGAAAAGGCAGGAAGGCTGCTCTGCCTGGCAAAGCAGACAGGGGGAACCATATGTTCAGTTGTGGGGATGGGGATGAGATAAATGCTGCAAAGGCTTGGAGAAGAGGCTTGTAAAGTAACAGGGCAGAGCCACTAAGCAAACCTAACCAAACACAGGGAAAAAGAAGCAAAGGAGGATGAAGCAATGCTGCTGGCAAACCACAACACGTGGAAAGCAGGAAGCATGCTGTGGAGGACAGACTTGCTTGGACAACACTTCAACCCAGCTGCCTGACTGCCATCACGCTGCAGCTACAGGACCACACAAGAGCGATCATCTGTGCTACTGAAGACGCAGGAGTAGAGAGAAGGACTCATGGACTTGAAAGCAACCACCCAGCTTCCCTCATGCAATCCTGCACGTATGTGACCCCCTTAAACCCAGCACATCACCTTTGTACCTCAGCTGTGTTCCAGCCTCCCTGTCCCTGACCCCTGCACTCTGGCATTTCCCTAAGTGTGTGTGTGTTTGCAGTTACTAGCGACTCCATCCAGCATGGCATGGGGGTTAGGGATGAAAAATATGAGGGTGGATACTGGAGGGAGGGAGGGAGGGAGGGAGGGAGGGAGGGAGGGAGCGAGGGAGGAAGGAAGGAAGGGAGGGAGGGAGGAAGGAAGGAAGGAAGGGAGGGAGGGAGGGAGGGAGGGAGGGAGCGAGGGAGGAAGCAAACACTGGGTGACAGCGTGCTTAGACATGGACATAACAGGCACACACAAAGATCTAGGACCAATGGAAAACAAGCAAGAATGAACATGGAAGCAGAAAGCAACGCTAAGGGGAACACATGGCTGAATAGAGGACAGGAGACATGCATGCATACACAGACACATAAAACGGGGGAGGAGGGAACAATGATGGCAGGAAAAGCTGCCCTTTAGTGATGCTGAAAAGACCACACAGGCACAGAACACAGAGTTCATGACAAAGAAAGGGCAGGGCCTAGCTGTCCACTGCATGAGATCGAATCTGAAAAGCAATCACAAAAGGGCTAACTCAACTTGCAAGCACTCCTCATTCCCAATCTTCGTATATGGATCTGGGACATGAGCTTTTGCACACACAAGTGCTGGGACAGGGTTTGCTTTGAAGGCACATGCTGACATGCTGTGGTTGCATTTCAAAAGGGGGACATCATTACATAGATATGGGGAATACAATGAGTGCCCCATCCCATCAGCAGGACAGAAGGCACCGGGCAATGCTGATAAAGGAAATATCTCTAATACCACCTAGCATGGACTAGGACACATTGCCTCTGAATCAAAGTGTAGCCTTTCAACAGTGGAGCATAGCACAATCATTAAGTATTCCAAAACAGACACAGGGATACAGGTAAGGGGGGTGGAGGTGGCATGGTAAAGGAATGCTGAAAAGATAAGATACTTAGCCATCAAACACCGAGCTTTTGCAAGCTGACACTTAACTGATACTATAACATGGAGGACCCTGTTACCACATGCCTCTGTGCCCCGGTGTATCATCTAATCTGTGAAGTCCGAGGGCATCCTGCCATCAGTAGCAATGTAGCTGGGAAAGCATTGTGGCTGGGAAACGGGGACATATGCCAGAAGACAGTCAATGACTGTGGTTGGCGCTGAGTCAGCCCAGGGTCTGGATTACCAGGGAAGTGTGAAACTGCTGGGCCCTGTGTGGGTGGCTGTCCACATACATTTCTCATCTCTGAACAAGCAACAGTTTGAGATCCAGTATGCACCCAGGCTCCAGTGGACAAGTTCTCCAGAGTTTCCAGAAATATCGGATGCCTTGCAGAGTAGCCAGGCCCCTGTTGTTGCTCTTTAGCCTCATGAAGCCGAAGGCCTGTCTGGAACGGGCTCTGGGTGATTTTGATGGTTGGGAAGGAGTGCTCATTTCTTTTAAGAGGCCTGCTTTGCCTCCCTGTAACTGGCTCGTGTCTCCAGCAGCCTGTGGTAAAGCTTGGCCCCCACAGCTTCAGAGAAGACACAGCGCACGACAGGATCATTGGAAGTACATGCTGATGAGAGTGTTGTCACGTCACCAGTGAAGTGGACTCATAGCTCCTGAGGGGAGCGGCCACAGCCTCAGTTCCCCTCGAGCTGCCCATCTTGTTTACACAGAGGCCCCCACGTGGTACACGCTGTGGCACTACCGTGCCAAGCTGTTGCCTGCATTCATTTATCTGGGCATCAGGCTGTTTGAAGCCCAGCACCACCGGAGATAAAGGTCCCACGTCATGCTGCCCGGGGTCCCCAACGGGTTCCTCTCGCATGCACAGTGGGCCTCACAGCAGCGCCTTTGCAGGCGGGTCTGAGGATGGGTGAGGCAGGTGCACACAGCAGCTGCTCAGCAACTGCTTGTTGTGATCTCATATATACACACACACACACACACACACACACACACATACACGCAATGGAAATGGCAGCTGGAGGGAAGAAAACAGAAACGGAACCTGCTGCATCCAGTGAGCTGCTCATAGCCACACCGCCCACCCTCCGGGAAACGTCCCTGGCCAGATGCACGTCCTCACAGTCTTCACGAGCTCTCCACCCGGACTCAGCCTGTGAAATGTCCTGTGGCACGGCTTCATATCCCCTGGGAAACTTCCTCCAAGCACTGCAGATGCTGTTGCTGCTGACTGGAGCTGGGCCAGCGCTGAGGCCCACCTGGAGCTCAGACATGCACGTCGCTGGCCAGTTGCCGCTCATCACCTCGATAGACTTGGAAGACTGGACCATCTTCCACGCTGCGACTGACGAGGTGCTTTTGGTGTGGGAGGAAGTGGTGGTGAAGAAATCCTCTTTCGTCCTGAGGACCACGTTGCTGTGTTAGGAAGTCGCACTGACCAAGTTCGGGACAGGTTTGAAGACTACGCCATGCTGCTGTCGACACAGCTGGAGACCCTGCTGCAGCTCCTGTTCGCCAAGGTCAAGCGGTGTCCCCGGAGACTCCTGAAGGCCAAGCCAGCAGCTCTGCACACCGCCTATGATGAAATGCTGGGACAACACCTGAGCGATGGCAACACCAATTGGCTTCCTCTTGTCCTTGGTAATCCCACAATGGAATTCCTCTGGGACTTCCTGAACGACCAGGAGGGCCCTCCCGTGCACGACCACCTCGGCCACGGGTAAGTCGGCCTCCCTGTGTTCCCCAGAGGGCTGGCTGTCCCAGCAACTACTTGCCTTTGCCCTGGTGCTGCTGCTGAGATTCGTGGAGGAAGACATGGCGTCAGAGGTCAAGGAAAAGGCGGCGGTAAAGGCATTGGTCAGGCTGGCAGAAGGCTACGGTGCCCACTCCCACCCAGGGGCGCTGATTAGTAAAGGGGTGCTGAGCTGTGAGGAGAGGATCCGATCATGGCCTCTGCTGCCTTTACCCGAGGATGCTGCAAGGGAAGCAGCCAGATGAGGTGCTGGTTCTGAAGCCAGTGCCTGCGAGGCTTTGGTGATGATCATGTCTGAGCTGTGCAGCCACATGCCTGGGCACCACTCTACTTCCCAGGGCATGGGGTGGCCCCAGCCACTCCCGTACATCTGCGGCCTCCATGTGCCCAACCTGGTCTGCCCCGGCGCTGTCCTGGAGTTGCTGACTGTGCTCCGAAGCATCAGAAAGCGCTGCATCTGGATGGCCTGTCATGGGGCGGCCTCCCTGGAGCTCAGGGGCCGGCAGTGGGCAGAGAAGATGCTGCGCACCTGGCAGAGGAGGAACTTTCCTGTACATGGTGAGCAGTGTGAAGCTACTGTCCCTGGTGCTGTCCCCGGTTGTGCTCCTGGTGGCACTGAAACTGGTCGGCGTCCACGGGATCCATGGAGAAAAGCCCTGCGGCCGCCAGAGGTAACTCAGGTGGGTGTCCCCCCCCAGGAGGAAACTGCTGTGCCGGCTGTAATGTGTCCGCCCCTGCACGTTGATGCCTTGGTAGGTTTCAGCACCCACCCTCTGCCTGTCCTCACTATCCATGGGCCTCACGGGGTCTGAGCCTTGCCACTGCTGCACGGGCACCTTCAGCGTTGGTGTGGGCGCGTGACCGCCCCCTCCGCTCCAGGGGGGGGGCACCTCCGAGGGGCTGGTCTCTGTGTGGCCCGGGCCTCGGTCACGGAACCACAAGTGATGTGTGCAGCTGAGGTTCTCAGCTCAGGAAGCCCCCTTTAGGAGCCCGGTCCTGGGCTCGGAGAGCAGGATAACACACGTGGCCCACCATACAGACATGAACCCCCTTACATGTGTGTGACCCGCCTTACACGCAGAGCTCCCGGCAGCAGGCGCCCCAGGAGAGGTACGGCATCTGCCGTGTGTTCGCCATGGCTGCTCCCCCAAAGTTCCTCATGTCTCGGCTTTAGCTCTGCAGGCAGCTCGGTGCATATTTACAGGGAGCATGAGAACAGAGCCGGCACTTAAGAGTGAGAGCCGGGTGAGGCGAGGGCTGGCAGCCACCTGCCGTTGTTTCCAGTCTAGTCAGGATCTCCATGGATGCCCTAGGTGGGTGCTTCCCAGGGGGGCATCCTGTGCCCAGTGGGCCGTCCCGTGCCCAGGAGCCCACCTGCTACCCGTGGACAGACAAGTGGGAGCATTTCTCTCTCACGGAACCCGTGCTGTGTCGTGTGTGGCCACCCCTTTCCCTGAGTTCGCAGACGGAAATCAAACTCGGCACTCGGTTGTAACTCCCACATACAGAGAAAGTGAACACGTCCTCGTCCCGTGCTCAGTGGGTGGGATAGACGAAGGGTGAATTCCTCACCCGGGTTCCTAAAGTCGGTCCTGCAGTGCAAGGAGAACCTGGCGGCCTGCACCGGCCCCTCGGGGAACGGGTGGGGCGAGACGGGCCGACTCACGCACGGCATCTTGGCGTTGGGCGAGAGGAGGCGGATGCTCATCCACGGAGCAGGAGCTCCCGGTGAGACCGCCCCCGAAGATGCGTCGGCACCTCGGTCGTGCCAGGAGCCCCCATGAGGCACGCTGCAGACAGCAAACTGGTGTACGGGGGACACACTCCCCAGGGCAACAGCAAAGACTCTATTCCCCTGCTGCAACACTGGACAAGATCCACTTCATGGTCTCAAATTCTCACCCTTGACCAGCCCATGAGGACGCAGCAGGCAAGAAAAGGTGTAGCCAGGCTGGCTGTGCAACCCTAAAGGTCAGTCACAGGAACTTGAAATACTAGGAAATGGGGACGCTACTGCAGGCTCACGTCAGCATTCTAGGGAGGAAACCGCATACTGAGGAAAAATTTCCCAACATGGAACAGCAGAGGGTGGAAAGGAGAGCTGTACGTGTACACGTGTGCGTGCACATGCACAAGTGCTTGCGTGAAAGGGCGGAAAAGACCTGGGATCTCCACTGGCACTTACACGGCCTTCACACGGCCCCGCAAGGAAACATTTGGGCAGTTTGTGCATGGGAAAACCTGTGAGCATACACCACATTGACACAGTTAGGAGTGACTGCCTGGTCACACACGGAACCTGGGAAGGGGCAGAGTCAATGTGTGAGGAAAGGAAGAATTAAAAGGGGGGAGGGAGAGCAGGGTGGAGACAGGAATATCTCCAACAGTGAAACCCTCACTCAAGTACTCAGCAGCATACTCTCCAAAAAGGAAGGTGAATAGCCACCTGCTGCAATAACACAACAGCTGAAGTCAGAAACAGCAGCTTTGTACAAATAAAGGGTGGGCCGATGTCACAGATTCCCGGGACAGACACGCAAAAGTAGCTTGCTAGACTAGATAACACACTGCAGCAAAACACATGCAGCAGAAATCTCAGGTGTCAGTGACAGGGTGAATGCAAACTGAGGGAGTGGGCATACCCAAAGGATAAACAGCAGTGCAAGACTTCAAAAAGGCATAGGGAAGAGTGAAGTAAAGGTATGTCAGGACAGAGGAAATGCACAGAAGGGGTGCTCTTTCATGCTAAAACGGGACAAGATGCACAAAGCATCACGAGCAATCCCTGTAGCTGCAACACCATAAGCAGCCCAGGAAGATACTGCAACTCAAAGGGTATGGCTTCCACAAATGTCAGCCAGGCATACTTGCCAATCTTCAAAACCTGCAAGGAAAGCAGCAAAAAGGCACTCGGTGGGTGGGCGGAGGGGGGGCTACAGGGAGAAACCTGGATAACAGAGGCACATCAATGCACCATGAACAGGCAGGCATTGCAGCTGCACCACACAGCTGATAATAGCTCCACTGACGCACAATTCTGACACACACAGGAAACACTGAGACAGGCGTGGACCAGACCACTTGGAAGGATGATGACAAGGGTCAAGTTGGCACACTTTGGTGACACAAGGCACAACTGCAGAATGGTGGAAGCATACACAAATAGAACTACACAGGGGTCAGGGTACTGCACTATGTGTTGAGCACAATCATGGATGAAATGTCCTGGAACAATCAATGCCTCAAATGTGAACTCATTTGGTGGAGTGCAGCACAATGAGCACTGCCCAGCAGCAGGCAGCCAGTGGAGATAGAGAACACAAGTTCACAGGTCACTTTCATACATGCAGAAGCCCACTGACAGAACACAGCAGTGCTACATCTCAGGGAACATGCACTAACGATGCAGGCATGTGGAATGAATGAAGGCTTGTGAGTGAACCTGCACTGCCAGGGGTGAGTGCTAATAACAGAACTGCTCTCAAAGAGCTCATCCATTACAGAGAAGACATACAGAGAGCATGAGTACTACCTGGGACCACATAGCATTACTGTGCCCAGGGTGGGTAGGCAACGGGAGGGTACAAAAACAAGGCCTGGC
This sequence comes from Antrozous pallidus, assembly GCA_027563665.1. Classification (NCBI taxonomy): domain Eukaryota; kingdom Metazoa; phylum Chordata; class Mammalia; order Chiroptera; family Vespertilionidae; genus Antrozous; species Antrozous pallidus. Next base: position 211,604,199 of record CM050508.1, read on the forward strand.
CGAGACTAAATGGGCTGACCACACAGTGAGGAGCCGGTGGGAAGGACTGAAAACCAAGAACAGGAATCGGGTACTGTATGATAGACAGCGGCATGGGCCATCGGTCAAGTCGACGCTCGTGCGGTGGCAGGCCTTCATTCCTCCGCTGATACACAACATAGAGGACATGATGTATTGTCTTCCTACAGATGCCCAGTTTTCTTTACAAGTCCGTGGAGATACAGCAAGTCAGGCAAAACACGAGCAAGTGTGCAAACAAGGATGCTCACTCAACCTTCAGATGGCAGTGAGTGGGGTGGGGGCATACATGAGGGGAGGAAAAACGTGGAACTATGTCACATGAAGTAAACAGGGTCGGTCATGGCGCTGCTGGCTGCTGACGCTGCAACACGTAAAGTACTCTAACTGTCCTTTGACACTGGTATGGACTGAAATTCTAAACAACAGAAACAGAACCATCCTAAGTGGATCAAGGAGGTGGAACAAAGGGAAGGATGGCTGAATCTATGGCACAGGCATGTCTATCTGTGGGGGATGAAGGAGGATTAAATGAACACACTGAAAGTACACATACATACATACATACATACACACACACACACACACACACACACACACACACACAAAGGAAATGGCGGCTGGAGGGAAGAAAACGGATGGAAACTACTGCATACAGTGAGTTGCTCATACCCACACCACCCACACTCCCTCCGCCATCCTCCCTGGCCAGATGGACGTCCTGACGGTCTTCACGGACTCGACCTGCGCAACATCCTGTGGCACGGCTTCGCGTCCCCCTGGGAAATTCCTCCCAAGTACTGCTCCATGCTGGTGCTGCTGACCGCGGGGCTGGGCCAGCTGCTGGAGGACCACCTGGGGCAGACAGGTTGCTCGCTGGCCCGTCGGCCGCTCCTCACACGTGCGAACTCGGAGCACTGGACTGTCTTCCCCGCTGCGACTGACGAGGTGCTTTCGCTGTGGGAGGAGGTGGTGAAGAAATCCTCTTTCGTCCTGAGGATCATGCTGCTGTGTTAGGAAGTCTCGCTGACCAAGTTCGGGACACAGGTTTGACGACTACGCCGTGCTGCTGCTGACACAGCTAGACACCTTGCTGCAGCTCCTGCTCGCAAGGGTCAAGCGGTATCCCCGGAGACTCCTGAAGGCCGAGTCGGCAGCTCTGTACACCGCCTTCGATGAAATGCTGGCACAACACCTGAGCGATGGCAACACCGATCGGCTTCCTCTTGTCCTCAAAGAGCCCGCGATGGAATTCCTCTGGGACTTCCTGAACCACCGGGAGGGCCCTCCCGTGCGCGGCCAGCTCGGCCACGGGTAAGTCAGCCACCCTGCGTTCCCCAGAGGGCTGGCCGAGCAGCTGCTTGCCTTGTCCCCGGTGCTGCTGCTGAGATTCGTGGAGGAACAGAGGTCGAGGAAAAGGCGGCGGTGAAGGCATTGGTCAGGCTGTCGGAAGGCTACGGTGCCCGCTCCCACCCAGGGGCGCTGAGCTATGTGGAGAGCATCCGGTCATGGCCTCTGCTGCCTTTACCCGAGGATGCTGCCAGGAAAGCGGCCAGATGAGGTGCCGGTTCTGAAGCCAGTGCCTGCGACCCTTTGGTTATGAAGATCACGTCTGAGCTGTGCAGCCACGTGCCTGGACACCACTGTGCTTTCCTGGGCACGGATAGCCTTCCTGTGGAGAGGTGGCCCCGGCCGCTACCGTACATCTGGGGCCTCCACGTGCCGACCCTGTTCTGCCCCAGCGCCGTCCGGGAGGTGCTGACTGCTCCGAGGCATAAGCTAACACTGCGTCCAGGTATCCCAGCGGGCGGCGCCCTCCCTGGAGGTCAAGGGCCGGCAGTGGGCAGAGAAGATGCTGCACTCCCGGCAGAGGTAGAACTTCCTGCGCATGGTGAGCAGTGTGAACCTCCTGTCCCTGGTGCTGTCCCAGTGGCACTGGAACTGGTCAGCATCCACGGAACACATGGAGAAAAGCCCTGCGGCCGCCAGCGGTGGTACCTCACGTGGGTGTCCCACCCAGGAGGAAACTGCTGTGCAGGCTGTAATGTGTACGCTCCTGCGCATTGATGCCTTCGTAGTTTTCAACACCCGCCCTCTGTTCATGGGCTTCAGGGGGTCTGAGCCTTTGCCACTGCTGCGCGGGCACCTTCAGCGTTGGTGCAGGAGCGTGAGCGCCCCCTCTGCTCCAGTGGGGGGCACCTCCAAGGGGCTGGTCTGTGTGGCCCGGGCCTCGGTCACAGCACCAGATGTGATGTTTACAGCTAATGTTCTCAGCTTGGGAAGCCCCCTTTAGGAGCCCAGACCTGGGCTCTGACAGCAGGATCACACGTATGGCCCACCATACACACGTGAACCGCCTTACACACAGAGCTCCCAGCAGCAGGCACCCCAGGAGAGGCGTGGGATCTGCCATGTGTTCATGAGAACAGAGCCGGCACTTCAGAGTGAGAGCCAGGTGAGGCGAGGAGTGCCAGCCACTGGCCTTCGTTTCCAATATAATCGGGATCTCCATCTCCATTGACTTCCTGAGCGGGTGCTTCCCAGGGGGGGGCATCCTGCACCCAGTGGGGCGTCCCGTGCCCAGGAGCCCATCCACCACCCATGGACAGAGAACAGACAAGTGGCAGCATTTCTCTCACGGAACCCGTGCTGTGTCGTGTGTGCACACCCCTTTCCTTGAATTCACAGACAGATATTACTCGGCACTCGGTTGTAACTCCCACATACAGAGAAAGCACACGCGTCCTCGTCCCATTCTCACTGGGTGGGATAGATGAAGAGTCAATTCCTCACCCAGGTTCCTAAAGTCGGTCCTGCAGAAAACCGAGAACCTGGCGGCCTGCACCAGCCCCACCGGGAACCGGTGAGGCGAGGCGGCCCGGCTCACGCACGTGGCGCTGCCGGACATCTTGGCGTTCGGCAAGAGGAGGCAGATGCTCGTCCACGGAGCGGGAGCTCCCGGTGAGACCGCCCCCGAAGACACGTCGGCAGCTCGGTCATGCCGGGAGCCCCCCCTGGTGGACGCTGCAGACTGCAAACTGGAGTCCAAGGGACACTCCCCATGGCGGTGCCATGTCCTCAGTCAGCACTCCATCGAGCACGAGGTCCCCGTGGTGGTGCCGTGTCCTTGAACAGCACAACCAAGAACATGTGGGTTCACAGGCTCCCTCCCTGGCGATGCGACGCTCATAACATTCCTGAGAAAGTGGGGTCACTGATCTCTTCACCATGAGGACATGCGCCTGTGAGACCGGCAGCTGCCCGGGAAGCTGCCTGAGCCCTTGCCCGTTCTCCCGAGCTGGCCCTCTGTGGGGCCTGGTAAGTGCCGCCTGGCGGCGTTGGCCGTATGAAGCGGTAGCTGTTTGCCGAAACCAGTTTGGCTCAGTGGATAAAGCATTGGCCTGAGGACCGAAGAGTCCCGGGTTTGAGTACAGTCAAGGGCATGCGCCTTGCTTGCGGGCGCATCCCCGGTGGGAGGTGTGCGGGAGGCAGCTGACCCATGCTTCTCTCTAATCAGTGTTTCTCTCTATTCCTGTCATTCCCTCTCTGTAAAATAAAACAATTAAATATATTTACAAAAACAAAAATGAAACAAGACAAAGGGCACAACGCACAGTGAGTTAACATTAGCAGAGAGAACACATGGAAACAGCAGTGACAAACACACCAATACTGGACATTTCATGGCTGCCAAACAGTAACCCGGTAACATGAAATTGCATGCCAGAAGCAACGCAATGGCTCTGCACACTGGGTGGTGGAGACAATATAGGGCCATGCAAACAACTCTGTGCCCCATAGAGACAGAGACACTGAGGACACAGCTATGGCCTACAGGGAAAGCGCAGACAAGCAATGACAGCAGCAACAAGGACTCTGTTCCCCTGCTGCGTGACTGGACAAGAGCCACTCAATGGTCTCACGGTTTCTCACCCTTGAGGAGCCCATGGTGATGCAGCAGGTGAGGCAAGCTGAAGCCAGGGTGGCCATGGAACCCAAAAGGGCAGTCACAGGAACTTGAAATGCTAGGAAAAGAGGACACTACCGCAGGCTCACGTCAGCATTCTGCGGAGGAAACAGCATACTGAGGAAAAAATTCCCGCCATGGAACAGCAGTGGGTGGAAAGGAGAACTGCGCATGCGTGCGCACGCACATACGCGTGCACGCGCATCCGTGTGCGCGCATGCGCACATCCGCTTGCGTGAAAGGACGGAAAAGAGCTAGGCTCTCGGCTGGCACTTGCACAGCCTTCAGACGGCCCCGCGAGGAAAAATTTGGGCAGTCGTAGATAGGAAAACCTGAGAGCATACACCACATTGACACAGTACTTAGCAGCGACTACCTGGTCACACACAGGACCTGGGAGGGGGCAGAGTCAATGTGTGAGGAAGGGAAAAATTAAAAGGGACGGGGGAAGGAGAGCAGGGTGGAGACAGGAATGTCTCAAACAGCATAACCCTCATTCAAGCACTAAGCAGCATAGTATCCAAAAAGTAAGCTGAATACTCGCCTGCTGCAATAACCCAACAGCTGAAAAGTCAGAGACGGCAGCTTTGGACAAAGAAAGGGTGGGCTGATGTCACAGATTCCCGGGACAGACACGCAAAAGTAGCTCACTAGACAAGGCAACACACTGTAGCTGAACACATTATGCAGCAGCCATTTCAGGTGCCAGTGAGACGGTGAGTGCAAACTGAGGGGGTGGGCATACACAAAGGATTAACACCACTGCGATACTTCAAAAAGGCATAGGGAAGAGTGAAGTAATGGTATGTCGGGACAGAGGAAATGAACAGAATGGGTGCTCTTTGATGCTTAAAGGGGACAAGATGCACTAAGTGTCGCAAGCTTTCCCTGCAGCTACAACACAACAAGCAGCCCAGGAAGATGCTGCAACTTAAAGGGTATGGGTTCCACAACTGTGGGCCAGGCATGCTTGCCAATCCTCAAAACTCGCAAAGCAAGCTGCAAAAAGGCACTCTGTGGGTGGGTGGCTGCAGGGAGAAACCTGGATAACAGAGGCACAGTAATGCACCATGAACAGGCTGGCATAGCAGCTGCACCAGACAGCTGATATAGCTCCACTACTGCACAGTTCTGATACACACAGGAAACACTGAGCCAGGTGTGGACCAGACCACTTGGAAGGATAATGACAAGGGGCAACTTGGCACACTTTGGTAACACAAGGTAGAACTGCAGAATGGTGGAAGCATACATGAATAGGACTTCACAGGGGTCAGGATCCTGCACTGTGTTGTGAGCACAACCATGGATGAAATGTCCTAGAACAATCGACACCTTAAACGTGAACTCCTTTGACTGGTGGAGTGCAGCACAGCGAGCACTGCCCATCATTGGGCAGCCAGTGGAGATACAGAACACAACTTCATAGGTCACATACATACATGCATGCATGCGGGAGCCCACTGACAGAACACAGCAGTGCTACATCTCAGGGAACATGCACAATCAATGCAGGTATGTGGAATGCATGAAGGCTTATGAGTGAACCTGCACTGCCAGGGGTGACTGCTAACAGAACTGCTATCAAAGAGCTCATCCATTACAGAGAGAACATACAGAGAGCATGAGTGCTACCTGCGATCACATTGCATTACTGTGCCCAGGGTGGGTGGGCAACAGGAGGGTACAAAAACAAGGCCTGGCCGAGACTAAATGGGCTGACCACACAGTGAGGAGCCTGGGGGAAGGACTGTGAAAACCAAGAACAGGAATCTGGTACTGTATGATAGACGGCAGCATGGGCCATCGGTCAAGTCGACACTCGTGCGGTGGCAGGCCTTCATTCCTATGCTGATACACAACATAGAGGACATGATGTATTGTCTTCCTACAGATGCCCAGTTTTCTTTACAAGTCCTTGGGGATATAGCAAGTCAGGCAAAACGCGAGCAAGTGTGCAAACAAGGATGCTCACTCAACCTTCAGATGGCAGTGAGTATGGCGGGGGTATACATGAGGGGAGGAAAAAGGTGGAACTATGTGACATGAAGTACACAGGGTCATAGCGCTGCTGGCTGCTGGCTGCTGACGCTGCAACACCAAAAGAGCTCGAAATGTCCAGTGACACTGTTATGGAGTGAAATTCTGAACACAATAGAAAGGGAACCATCCTAAGTTGATGAAGTAGGTAGAAGAAAGGGAAGGATGGGTGAATCTATGGCACAGGCATTGCTATGCGTGGTGGGCAAAGGAGGATTAAATGAACACACTGAAAGAAAACATACATACATACATACACACAAACAGACACACACACACACACACACACACACACACGCGCGCGCGTGCGCACACTACAACTATAGGGACCTGAACGTGGATGGGACTGAGCTGAGGACATCACAGAGAATTTGTTTATTGGGAGGAAGAGGCTACTGCTGCCAAACCTGCAACAGTCACAGAACACGGGCCAGCATCACTAAATCGGGAGGGGACGGGAGGGGAGGGGGCAGCTGCTGTGGGTGCTAGTCAGGCAACGGACAGCCAGGCATACTTGCAACTCATCTCAGCTAAAGGGAAAGGCAGACACGCGATCTTGGATCAGGGTATGCAGGACCCTAGCATACAGCACCACAGTGGCAGGGCACAACTAGGATGGCACACCAAATGCAGCACAACCATTTCTGTTAGCTTAGGCCAAGAAGAAAGATATCAAATTGCCAAAGTGCACATCTCGCAATACATTCCAAGGGAACAAAGAAAACACTAAGCCAGTCATGAGTGGAGGGTGAGACATCACAACAGTGCTGGAGAAGAGAGCACACACACCATAAACACAGGAATTTTGGAATGTCATGAAAGAGAGCAGGTAGGTGAAGTGTGTGCCACCAGAGGCTGGATGGGTGCTATTTAACAAGTTGTGGACTCCTGAACGTTAGCCATGCTGAACACAACATGCATGCTGGGAGTGCTGCCTAGCATGGAGGGGACAGGCTTTGTTCATATTATGGCTGGTGCACAGGTGGGAGCTTCTACACAGTCCTAGGACAGCTAAGGGCAGAGAACAGAAGGGATCAGGGGAAAAAAATGCGTGGGAAAAACCAGGACAGGGCTTTTCACTGCGGGCTTCGCCAAGCAGTGCTTGGCTGCCGGTTAGGGGCCAAGATGTCCTACATCCCTGCAGAAGACCGTGCGGCAGTCCATGCTGTCCTGGCAGCCCACAGAGGTCCCGACTCGTGCCTGCCACCTCTTTGTACGGTGACGCTACTTAAACAGTCTGCCCCTCGTCCTGACTTTGCCGAGTGCTGGGCTCCCACTCGGCCGGGCAAGAGCTGGTCCCAGACGCCTCATTGTCCTGCCTTGCCCCCCTCAACAGTGACCTGAGGCTCTGGGACCGGCCCTCCCTTGGACGCCGAGGACTGGAAATGATGGCCTGCAGCTGGGTTGTAGTCAGTCTGTAGGGACCACAAGCTCAGCCCACAGACCTGCTGCCTGGTCTCACCAATGCCCAGGTGAGCAGGGGCCCGGCTTCCTGACAGTGGCAAAGCAGAACGACGCCTGGTGAGCCACCCCTGCCCTCTGCCTCGGCTCCAAAGTGCCTGTGTCCCACCGGTTCCCGATGCTCAGAGGGGATCTGACACTTCCAGAGGCGGGAACCTACCGGGGCGGAAGCAAGCGGCTCACTTCAACCATCGCTCCCCCGCTCCTCCGAGGGGTGCTAGCCTTCCACCTTCACCAGCTTATGAGATTTAGGCGAGGTTTGAGAATGGCTCTTAGGGCAGCTGTCAGGATAAAACATCTCCTTTATGCCTGTGCGTTTAACTTTTGTACTTTTTTAATCACTTTGATACAAAGGGTTTTTAGCTTACTATTTGGAGATGCCAATTCTACTTTGTGGAAATGGGGCAGTATGAAGTGCCCCTGCCCCCTATCCTGTGCCCAATAAACAGTGCGGGGTCTTTGCGGGGCTGGGTTACTTTGGGGTGGATCATTGTGACAGCTTTGTTTGTAAGGCTGGCTGACCTGGCCCTACTTGCTCTGGCCAGAAGCCCCGCTGTTCCTAGGCCCGGCGGACGTGTGCTTGCCCTGGCCGTATCCGCCTCCACACAACTACTATTGTGGGGGTCTCAGCCCCCAACCAGGAGAAGCCTCATGGAGACCGCGGGGTTCTTGGGGAAAATACCCTCCACCTAGGCCTCTTAAGAGCACTCAGTTAATCACAGACAGGGATGCAACCACAACGTTTCCGGAGGCTGGAGATGGGGTCATTGGCACCCTACAGGCCTCTGGCTGGCCCACCGTGGGCTGCAACGCCAGCTCTGGGAAGTGTTGCCACTCATGGAACCACTGACAAATAACATTTTTAAAACCTACCGCTTTTAAAATGTGGCACCTGGTAACATACTGGGTAGCCCAAAGAAAACAGGGGAGCATAATAAATAAATAAATAAATAAATAAAAACCAGGGCAGGGTGATAGGGGCCAGGACAGTAATGCTGGCGCACGCACGACCACACACACACACACACACACACACACACACGACCTTCAGACACCCATGCAAAACAAAGGGAAACCATGGAAAGGAAACAGAAACATAGGAAAGCCCACAAGGCACAAAACACGCAGCACACCAACACAGTGATCAGCAGTAATTCCCACCTCGCAAATAATAGCTTCACCAAGCATGCAGAGGTAAGGTTGGGTCAATGACAGCCAAGCAAAGAAATAAAGGTGAGGAAGCAGAGTGCAGATACAAAGAAATACATCACAAGCTAAAACAAAAATACTAAAATCACACAATCACCAGAGCCTCAAAAGAGAAAGGCAGACACTTAGCTTCAACACTACAAGGGCTTAAACTGTTTTGTCCGCAATAGCTGTATTGCTGGAAATATCCAAAACATTCCTGACACCGTCAATGTCAGAGGGATGGATTCCTGTGTCCACAGCACTGGGAGAGCAAAATATGGACAGCACCATGGCACAAGGACTGCCATAGCACATACAGGTGGCAGACGCGACAACTTGCCAGGTTCTCCAATAGGTCTTTAAAATCGCAAATTCTGCCGAGACCGGTTCGCCTCACTGGATAGAGCGTCGGAATGTGGACTGAGGGGTCCCGGATTCCATTCCGGAAACGGCATGTGCCTTGGCTGCGGACACATCCCCAGTAGAGGGCATGCAAGAGGCAGCCGATCGATGCTTCTCTCTCATCGATGCTCCATCTCTCCATCTCTCTCCCTTCCTCTCTGTGAAAAATAAAGAAAATATATTTTTAAAAAAAGAGCAAGTGCCATAGGCAACCGCACAGAGAAAGGAAGATGGACATCACAGCAGCCTGTAAACACACACCACATCTTGCCGGCGAAACAGGCATAAATACCTCCAAAAGAAGGAGAGCAAACTTCAGGCAGGCAAACAATAACGCAGATAGCAGCTGCGGGGCAGCAGGCAACGGTTGGCCCTCAGTATTCACACAGCTCAACAATACACGGAAAGGCAAGGCAAGGAAACGCTATGTACTGCCTCAAGGACAGACAGGAAAACTCGCAGGAACAAAGACAAAGAAAGGGAAAGCAACCGCGACAAGTGCAGAAACACGCAGACACAAAACTGCAACCGGCACAGTCAGCAAATCACCGCTAACACCGGTCTCATAACATACGGCGCTATTCCAGAAATATCCACGAGATGGCAGCAGAGGATAACAACTATAATTCAGCACCTTTTGTGAAGCAGCCTGCAATACCAAAAGAGACCACAGGATGGCAGAAAAGGATAAGAAATGACAATCACCCGCTGCAAGGAACTACCACGCACATTGATATGTGAGTGGGGGGGGAGGCGGATAGAATCCGCTTCAGGAAAGGGGAAAGGATGATTCAAAAACTGCACAGCAAAAGCAACTGGGGAACCATGAAGGTGGCTGAAGGGAAGGCGGGCATGCTGAAAAATGGGGGAAGGAACTCAGGGACCTGTTTGGGCACTCAGACAGACACCAGGGTGGCACAGCACTGATGATGGAACAAAACCCTGGGTGGAGCATGGAAAAAACCTGAGGCGGCCCTGTAAGGGACACGGAAACACCATGAGCATATACCCAGGATATGCACCACATTTAAACTGCTCAGCACCTACGCATTCACAGCTCACACAGGAAATAGCCTCAGCAAGGAGGCAGGGATGGGGCTCCCTCAATAAGGCGGGGACTAGGGGAAAAAATGGGGGAGCGAGATGACCACGTGATTGCATCAGACTTTGCAGCCCTCCTACAAGCATCGGCTCACGGGAAAACATAGACTCCAAATAAGAAAATTAATGCTTACCTGCAGCATGCCAAGCAGCTTACAATACTCCGTGACACATGTGTATCTGGAAATATCCCACATTTTGGAAAAGCAACCATGACTGCTTCCGGCATGTGTTTCAGTGCTCATCGGGACCTGTATTGGAATAGGGAATGATGGAAGAGAGCATTACATGGCAGCTGCCATGATGTAGCAAGGTGGCTCAAAAAACAGACATAGTAGCAGAAGAAACACACACGACGGCACCTGACCTGCCCTGCAGAAGCTACTCGCGAACCACAGCCTGCTCACACCTAAACCGATGTGGGTGAACCGGAGGATGGCAATACACATAATTCGTGCAGGGGGAGGAAGAAGGTGGTGGCAAAGCAACTACTGCCATGATCCGACACTGCACATACAGCTCACTATTCCGAAGCAAACATGCATTTCTGGGAACAATACCACCAGGTCCCCGTGACAGCATGTACAGACCATGCCAGGGGTACCTGAAAGAGGGGAACCAGTACAAAAACCAACCCTGCATGACTCAAAACGAAACACACCAATACAACTCAAGACTATGGGAAAGGGGCGGCTATTTCATTCCAGCCATGATGACAACGATGTGCGTTTGGTGCCAGAAACTGTCCTGAACCTGAACATGAACAGGAAACCCATGTTCAAGCATCATCTGTGAGTATTGGACAAGAAAACAGAGACAATGCATACCATTCATGTCCACTTAAGGTAAGGAACACTATTAGTAGACAACAAGGGTTGGGTAGCTCAGCAATGGAACACAACAGCACAGTAGCAAAGACAAGGTAATATGGCACATCAACTGAAAAAATCCTATGGTCACAAGGGACTGGAGACGGAAAATCATAACTACTACCACACCATACATCATCCAACACTATCAATCGTGATGAGGGAAACAGAAACACAAGAAGGAGGATGGAAAAATGGGACAACAGACACAAGCAATCGGAACATTAAAAGAAAGAGACTAAGGAGTAAGACTTCACATGGCATAGAAAAAAAGTAAGGGCTGGATCGTTGGTAATGGTGACATTGCGTTCATCAGCCAGTGTCACACAAACACCACAGGTAGACGACGAGAACACAAACCACCACATCAATGCACAGATCTCAAATAGGCATTACAGAAAGCATGATAATCAGGCCCAACTGATACCAAAAAAGACGGGGGCTGCAGTTTGACAAATGGCCAGATTCAAGAAGGTGACGTGCTGCGACATGAGCAACCCATGCATGCACTAGTGGACAACCTCAGGTCTTCCAACACAAGGGCTGTGGCCCATCGACACAGACGAACACCGTGCTCAGCAAACAATGATAAGCTGGGTGACAACAAAGGGCAAAGTAATGCCATGATTCAGGTGGGGGACAGCTGCAGTGGCCGGCAAGGAAGGGTTCTGGAGGTGCAGGGGCTTCGCTCCCCTGCCATGCGTCAGGAAACAAAATATACCCAATCCCTGCAGAGTCCAAGCTTGTGCCCAACTATGAAGGAAAAAGGAGGACACAGCATGTGAGGGAAAGCAGGCCATGATATTCTGAGGGGTGCATGCACGACATTGGGAGCATAGCGAGGAGGAGGGATTCTGCACAGTCATATGGGCAATGGCTCGGGGTTGGGGGGTGGGGGTGGGGGGTGGGAGGATAGCAAATAGGGAAGAGTGCACAGAACAAATCTGGCCAGACAAGCTTCCTGGGAGCCGTGTGACTGCTACTGGCACACAAGCCTGAAGTGGCATCCACAAGATACAATGGGAAGCTGTGGAAAAGAAACAGGAAAGCAGGAAAGGACATCACACCAAAGGACATGCAGCACAATGGAACACCAGTCACTCAGCAACAATTCCCACCTAAAAAAGGAAACACCCATTTTGAGGTGGGAGCGTTAATGATAAATCAATGATGGAGAAGCCACGAAATTGAACGCTTTTTGAGCAGGAGAAAGTCAGCACTGCATAATAAATTACACTCCTTCCTCATCACAACACTCAATCACTCAGCAGCACAGACTCCAAAGAGGAAGCCAACTGCTAGCATGAAACAACCAACAGATTCATGATATTGGACAGACAACACCAATGTAGCTATGGGTGCTTCAAGCATGGCCTCCTATGTTCACAGGCTGCTGGCAATGGGGACGATGGAATCATGTCACACGAATTCCCAGGGCAAATAAAAGTGGATTGCACGAGGGTCACATTCCCAAAGGGGACATAACCGAAAGAGAAGCCAACAGATACAACAGCCACTGAGTGACTTGTGAGCTGCGGTGGATGCAGCAGGCGGAGCAAACACCGATTGGCAAGGGAAAGCCTATTAAGGGGCGGGGGAGAAACTTTCAAGCACTCAACAGCACAAAAAGCGGCCATTCAACCAAGAAGCCAACCAACAAAAGACAATAACAAGCATTCGGTCAATGAACGTTTTCAAAGCGTCTAGAGGTGTAATGGCAACAATACACATGTAACGATGGTCGCAGGCATAGAAGACCAGAAAGCAGCACGGAGCACCGCAACCCCCGACAAACAGGAGGCACACATAGCAGCAAAGATGAGGGCGAACAGAAGTGACAGAAGCCTATAATTTCAACACACATCCTGGCTGAAAAAAGGCATACATGCTCGCAATACCAAGACATCAAACTGCCATTCAACAACAACAGCAACAACAACAACAACAACAACAACGACAACAACACCAACAACACAGATGGTGCCTACAAGGCAGCATGCAGAATGTGCTCCATTCTCTAGGCAATTCAAATATGCCCAAAAATGTAAGGTGGGGGAAATACCCTTTACTGTCTTAAAGGCAAGAAAACCGACAAGCAGCAGAAAGGAAGCACAAAAGCTATATCGAACTAGGAACTCAAACGAACATGCAAACCTAACCATATCAGGAACACTTTCCAGAAATGGGATGCTTTTCCAAGAAAAGCCACAAGATGGCAGCATTGGATAAAAAAAGAAAGCAAAAAAAAAACGCAGCTTCGTGGAGCAGGATGCAATGCCAGCAATAGCCACAAGATGGGAGCAAAGGATAGCAAATGAAATTCAAGGCCTCTGCAGTAAAAACCACGGCGAAAAGCGAGTGCATGGGGACGTAGAAGGAAATGGGGATGAACTCGCCCCGGACAGCAAGAACCAGTGGGTAACACAGAAAGTGGCGATCGCCGCACACGCCGGCAAATAACCTCATGGACCATAGTGGACCCTGAACCACAAAACTCGCAGGGAGGAAAGAAAGAACAGCAGAACACAAAGGCAATAAACAAGATAACAAACACACCCGGGAAGGGGCCGCTGCCACTCACAAGCTCGCTTGGCAACTCACCTGAAGACTCTGGAAATCAGCCCGGGATGCAGGTCCCGACGTGGCCTTGCTTGCAGGAACAGCAGGATCACAGCCGTAGGGTCCACATATTCTCGCTGTACCCCCATAAATCTGGCAAAGGACGGGGAAGCACATGTCAGCACTCGCAGCAAGGAATAAGCAAACCAAGGAAAGATGCCTTGGGGCGGATCACATCCCTGTCATCATGGCCAGGGCCTGGCCTGTGACCTGGAAATCTCAGGCTCAAGGCTGAACTAAGCAAGTGCTCTCACAGCCCTCTAAGGTCTCTGCAAGAAGGAACCTCCCCCTGTCAGCAACCCTGAAGTCATCAGCAAAAAGCGCGGGAAACTGAGAAAGAACTTGCCTCTTTCGGGGGCCCTGAAGGCATTAGCCAAAAGTGGCGGGCCAGGGGAAGGGAACCACCCTCTATTCAACAACAGTGACCTGAAGACATTAGCAAAAAGCGCGGGAGGATACAGCCTTTGTGATGTTATCAAGGTGATCGACCACACTGAGCTAGGATGAATATGCAGCAACCCCTCCCTTCAGCAATGCCAATCATGACACTCCTGACCCAATCGCTGTCCTTTCTTCAAGGAGCCCTCCCAGATTCTCAAAATCTGACCTGTAACAAAGTCACTGCTAATCAGTGACGCAGCTACCTTTTCAAGAGACGTTATAAGAAGGGGGCGAGAGATCCCATCTTTCTTTCTGCCCAAAGCATGGGCCTGGAATACAATCTGATGCGGATGCGCCAAGAAACGGCAGAATGAGCTATGGATGTTGCACCTGGAAGCACAGCCCCTTCACGCACAACTCACGGATCACAAAGCCTTCCTCACGGGCATCTCACGGCAGTCAGCCGCGGGAGGATTACAAAGCAAAGCAACAACTCGCCCGGGAGGACCATGCGGAGCCGGACTCTCGGTGCTCGGATCCAGCGAGGGGCCCGTTGCGCCCCGCCGGCAGCACGACGCCGCATGCGGGAAACCTGGGTGAGTTGTCCTTGGGAGGCACGACATCCCCCGTTTGGGGTCGAATGTCGGACTTCAACCACGGACGCACTGCGAGATGGCCGTGAGGGGGCAGGGGGGCGGAAAGTGATACCATGAGGTAGGGATAGGCAGAGCAGTGAAAAAGGATGGGACACAGGGGTGGCCCCGGCTGGTTTTGGGAGGAAAATGGGCATCAAGTCACATAGCTGAGCTCAAGGAAGCAGGGAGAGAGGGGATTAAAAAATGACAGTTGAAGGAGATGAGTTCAGAGGTATAAAGGGGCACATGACCCCTCCTGGGCTTGAGTAGGAGACAATGTATATCTTGGGGAAGAGGTAGGGGGAATAAGTCATGACAAAAAAGAGTCCCCACAAGGAAACCGGTCACGCGGCATAAGTGACCGTGTCGCCATCGGGAGCGAAAATGAGGCCTGCCTAGCCAGCTCCGACAGACATTGCGGCTGTAACACACAGCTGGGCGACCAAGCAAGGCAAGTAACAGGGCAGAGGTTCCAAATGGGGCGATAGCCGCGCGCGAACCTGAACCCTGAAGCACAACACTGGGGAAACCATCCCATAAGGTCCATAGGAAATGTAGACGGTGCAGTTGGCCCATACCAGTACAATGTTAACGGTAAAGGAAGGGGGATGTTTCAGATTGCCTCAGCCATGATGTGACACTTAGGCAAGAAAAATATCAGGCACCCTTGAAACTGGAAAAGCAGGCAAATGTGAAAGCATAAGCACTTGGAGGATACAACTGGGAAAAGTATATATTAGTGGAGGAACACGTAATCGTCGTTATTGGACATACAAAGAGAAGAAAAAGGGAACAAGAACCTGAAAAAAGGCCAAGGTCACGATGATTGCCAACTAAAGGAGCCCTGCGGAAGAAAAAGGATCTTCCCGGGAAGGAATGTCCACAAAGAAAGAAAAGCTGCGCGAAAAAGGTAAGCGAAAAGTCCCATGCCTACACCTTGTGATCCCCAAGTGCATGCTTCACCCTCTGAAACTCCCTGCTGCTTTCCAAATAACCCTCACATCCCCTCCACACCTGCAACAGTAATTTTTAACAGTTACGTACGGGGAATTGTCGGTAGGAAATCTGGAAAAGAAATGAGAAATTGCAGCAGACTAACAGGTTGATAAGCGTGAATCCAGGTAGGACCACATATCAGGACAGGGAGTCAGCTGGGAAAAACAAGTGGACTCGCTAATTGCTGCTGTAAATACATGGCTGCAAAGTAGTTGATAACAACTAGCATGAGGAATGGCTTTCTATCTAACGGGAGGCTTTACCCATGTATAGACACTTTTCTGAGGCTAACACCAGGTGTATTCCATGTAGACGCAAGGGAGCAACAAAGGAGGCCAAAGAACAGCAGTCCAGGCAGAGACAGGAGCTGCTGCTTCAGGAGGTAAGTGCCTGTGGGGGACAAGAAAATGGAACATTTGCCTCGCTGTCGGGGGAGGGACTGGGTCTAAGGAAAGATGAAGCCTCTTGAGGAGAGGAGGCAGACAAACACCTTGTGCATGGGGGGGGCGGGGGCTGCAACTTTCCATGGCTGGTTATTAGAGCAAGAAGGCGAAGAGAGAATGCAAATGGAGAGATACGCATAGCAAAATCACAGCAGAACGTCTACCTGCGTCCATGGCAGACAATTGTGTGTGTTTGTGGTGGCTGGGGACATAGGATGTGGATGAAAAGACAACTGGAAGGCATGGTGATAGGTTCTGCAGGCTCTCATTGTCTCCTGACACAGGCTTTAACCATGCATAGACACCTCTGAGGCTAACGCCAAATGTATTCCGTGGAGATGCAAAGGAGGAACGAAGGAGGCAAAAGTACAGCAGTCCTGGCAGACACAGAAGCTGGTGCATTAGGAGGTGAGTGCCTATGAGGGAGAAAAAAGGGAACGTTTGCCTCGCTGTCGCGGGAGGGACTTAGTCTAAGGAGAGGAGCCTCTCTTAAGGATAGGAGACAGACAAAAACCTTGGCGGTTGGTGTGTGGGGTAGGGGGGGGAAGACTGCAAATTTCCATGGCTAGTTATCAGAGCAAGAAGGCAAAGGGAGAATGCAAGTAGAGAAATACACATTGAAGAATAACAGCAGAATATCTCCCTGCGTCCATAGCAGACAATTGCGTGTTTGTGGTAGCTGGGGGGCATAGGGTGTGGATGAGAAGAGAACTAGAAGGCATGGTGGCAGCTTGTGCAGACTGTCATTGTCTTGTGAAACAGGCAGGTGGGGGAGGGGGGGGTGCAGAGGAAAAGCTGCCTAGTAGGTTCAGCCTGTGAGCCTTCCAGGGAGCACAATGGGGGTGCGAGAGTCCAGGAAACGGGGTTTGTTGGATGGGATGAAAAGGCAGGAAGGCTGCACTGCCTGGCAAAGCGGACAGGGGGAGCCATAAGTGCAGCTGTGGGGATGGGGATGGGGATGAGATAAATGCTGCAGAGGCTTGGAGAAGAGGCTTGTAAAGTAACAGGGCAGAGACACTAAGCAAACCTAACCAAACACAGGGAAAAAGAAGCAAAGGAGGATGAAGCAATGCTGCTGGCAAACCCCAACACGTGGAAAGCAGGAAGCATGCTGTGGAGGACAGACTTGCTTGGACAACACTTCAACCCAGCTGCCTGACTGCCATCACGCTGCAGCTACAGGACCATACAAGAGCGATCATCTGCTACTG
Source organism: Antrozous pallidus (assembly GCA_027563665.1). Classification (NCBI taxonomy): domain Eukaryota; kingdom Metazoa; phylum Chordata; class Mammalia; order Chiroptera; family Vespertilionidae; genus Antrozous; species Antrozous pallidus. The sequence continues at coordinate 211,621,533 of CM050508.1, forward strand.
ATGACCCAGGAGTTGAGAAAGGGACTCATGGACTTGAAAGCAACCACCCAGCTTCCCTCATGCAATCCTGCACGTATGTGACCCCCTTAAACCAAGCACATCACCTCTGTACCTCAGCTGTTTTCCAGCCTCCCTTTCCCTGACCCCTGCACTCTGGCATTTCCCTAAGTGTGTGTGTGCAGTTACTAGCGACTCCATACAGCATGGCATGGGGGTTAGGGATGGAAAATATGAGGGTGCATGCGGGAGGGAGGGAGGGAGGGAGGGAGGGAGGGAGGGAGGGAGGGAGGAAGGAAGGGAGGGAGCGAGGGAGGAAGGGAGGAAGGAAGCAAACACCGGGTGGCAGCGTGCTTAGAGATAGACATAACAGGCACACACAAAGATCTTGCACAGAAGGAAAACAAGCAACAGTGAACATGGAGGCAACAGCGACACTAAAGGGAAGCACATGCATGTACACAAAGAGACATGAAACGGGAAGGAGGAAACAATGATGTCAGGAAGAGGTGCCCTTTAGTGGCGCTGGAAAGACCACACAGGCACAGAACTCAAAGAGTTTATCACAAAGAAAGGGCAGGGCTTAGCTGTCCACTGCATGAGATCGAATCTGAAAGCAATCACAAAAAGGCTAACTCAACTTGCAAGCACTCATTCCCAATCAGTATATAGATCTGGGACATGAGCTTTTGCACACACAAGTGCTGGGACAGGGTTTGGTTTGAGGGCAGATGCTGACATGCTGTGGTTGCATTTCAAAAGGGGGACATCATTACATGGATATGGGGAATACAGTGAGTGCCCCCTCCCATCAGCAGGACAGAAGGCACTGGGCACTGCTGATAAAGGGAATATCTCGAATGCCATCGAGCATGCACTAGGACACATTGCCTCTAAATCAAATTGTAGCCTTTCACCAGTGGAGCACAGCACAATCATTAAGTATTCCAAAACAAAGGGACACAGGTGGGGGAGGGGGGGTGGGATACTGAAGGAATGCTGAAAAGATAAGGTACTTAGCCATCAAACACTGAGCTTTTGCAAGCTGGCACTTAACCGATACTATATCATGGGGGACCCTGCTACCACATGCCTCTGCCCCGCTGTATCATCGAATCTGTGAAGTCCAAGAGCACCCTGCCAACAGGAGCATTGCCTGGGAACGGGGACGTATGCTGGAAGACAGTAGCAAACTATGTGGTTAGCGCTGAATCACCCAGGGTCTGGATTACCAGGGAAGCGAGAAGCTGCTGGGCCCTGTATGGGTGGCTATCCATATGCATTTCCCATCTCTGTCCAAGCAACAGTTTGAAGTCCAGTATGCACCATACCTCCAGTGGACAAGTTCTCCAGAGCTGTTTCCAGAAATATCGGATGCCTTGCAGAGTCGTGAGGCCCCTGCTGTTGCTCATTTCTTTTAAGAGGCCTGCTTGCCTCCGTGTAGCTGGCTCAAGTGTTGGGGCAGCCTGTGGTAAAGCTTGGCCCCCACAGCTGCAGAGAAGACACAGCACACGACAGGATCATTGGAAGTAGATGCTGATGAGAGTGTTTTCACATCACGGGTGAAGGGGACTCCTAGCTCCTGAAGGGAGTGGCCACAGCCTCAGCTCCCCTCCAGCTGCCCATCCTGTTTACACACAGGCACCCACGTGGTACACGCTGTGGCACTACCGTGCCAAGCTGTTTCCTGCATTCATTTATCTGGGCATCAGGCTGTTTGAATCCCAGCACCACCGGGGACAAAGGCCCCACCTCATGCTGACCGGGGTCCCCGATGGGTTCCTCTCACCTGCACAATGGGCCTCACAGCAGCGCCTTCTTTGTGGGCGGGTCTGAGGATGGACGAGGCAGGTGCACACAGCAGCTGCTCAGCAACTGTTTGCTGTGATTACCTCCACACCAACCATACACACACAAACACGCATGCATGCATGCATGCACACACACGAGGGAAATGGCAGCTGGAGGGAAGAAAACAGGAAAGGAACCTGCTGCATCCAGTGACCTGCTCATAGCCAAACCGCACACTCTCCGGAAATCCTCCCTGGCCAGATGCACGCCCTCACAGTCTTCACGAGCTCTCTGCGCGGACTCCGCCTGCGAAACGTCCTGTGGCACGGCTTTGCGACCCCCTGGGAAATTCCTCCCTAGTACTATTCGATGCTGCTGCTGCTGACCGCGGGGCTGGGCCAGCCGTCTTCCCTGCTGTGCTTTTGGTGTGGGATGAGGTGGTGGTGAAGAAATCTTCCTTCATCCTGAGGATCATGCTGCTCTGTTAGGAAGTCTCGCTGACCAAGTTCGGGACACAGGCTTGACGACTACGCCATGCTGCCGTTGACACAGCTGGAGACCTTGCTGCGGCTCCTGTTCTCCAACGTCAACCGGTGTCCCCTGAGACTCCTGACGGCTGAGTTGCCAGAATCGGCAGCTCTGTGCACCACCTTTGATGAAATGCTGGCACAACACCTGAGCGAGGGTGACACCAATCAGCTTCCTCTTGTCCTCGGGGAGCCCTCGATGGAATTCCTCTAGGACTTCCTGAACCACCAGGAAGGCCCTCGCGTGCGCAACCACCTCAGCCATAGGTAAGTCAGCCACCCTGTGTTCCCCAGAGGGCTGGCCGACTGAGCAGCTGCTTGCCTTTTCTCTGGTGCTGCTGCTGCTGAGATTCGTGGAGGAAGACCTGGCGTCAGGTCAAGGAAAAGGCAACAGTAAAGGCGTTGGTCAGGCTGGCGGAAGGCTGCAGTGCCCGCTTCCACCCAGTGGCGCTGATTAGAAAACGGGTGCTGAGCTGTGAGGAGAGCATCCAGTCATGGCCTCTGCTGCCTTTGCCTGAGGATGCTGCAAGGGAAGCAGCCAGATTAGGTGCCAGTTCTGAAGCCAGTGCCTGCAAGCCTTTGGTTATGGAGATCATGTCTGAGCTGTGCAGCCACGTGCCTGGGCACCACTGTGCTTTTCAGGACATGGATAGCCTTCCTGTTCAGAGGTGGCCCCGGCCGCTCCCATACATCTGTGGCCTCTGCATGCCGACCCTGTTCTGCCCCAGAGCCGTCCTGAATGCGCTGACTGTGCTCCGAAGCATCAGCTCGCGCTGCATCCAGGTGTCCCAGCAGGTGGCGGCCTCCCTGGAGCTCAGGGGCCGGCAGTAGGCAGACAAGATGCTGCACTCCCGGCAGGGACAGAACTTCCTGTGCATAGTGAGCAGTGTTAAGCTCCTGTCCCTGGTGCTGTCCCTGCTTGTGCTGCTGGTGACACTGGAACTGGTCAGCGTCCACGGAATCCGTGGAGAAGAGCCCTGCGGCCACCAGCGGCACCTCAGGTGGGTGTCCCGCCCAGGAGGAAACTGCTGTGCCGGCTGTAATGTGCCCGCTCCTACACATTGATGCCTTGGTGGTTTTCAACACCCACCCTCTGCCTGTCCTCACTGTTCATGGGCCTCAGGGGGTCTGAGCCTTGCCACTGCTGTACGGGCACCTTCAGCGCTGGTGCGGGTGCATGAGCACCCCCTCTGCTCGAGCGGGGGGCACCGCCGAGAGGCTGGTCTCTGCGTGGCGCGGGCCTCGGTCACGGCACCAGACGTGAGGTGTACAGCTAAGGTTCTCACCTCGGGAAGCCCCCTTTAGGAGCCCAGACCTAGGCTCTGATAGCAGAATTACACATGTGGCCCACCATACACACATGAACCCCCTTACATTTGCAACCCGCCTTCTCCCAACAGCAGGCGCCACAGGAGAGGCGCGGCTTCTGCCATGTGTTCACCGTAGCTGCTCCCCCAAATGTTCCTCGTGCCTCAGCTTTAGCTCTGCAGGAAGCACGGTGCATATTTACAGGGAGCATGAGAACAGAGGCAACACTTCAGAGTGAGAGCCAGGTGAGGCGAGGAGTGCCAGCCACCGGCCGTTGTTTCCAGTCTAGTCAGGATCTCCATCTCCATTGACATCCTGAGCGGGTGCTTCCCGGGGGGCATCATGTGCCCAAGAGCACATCCACTCCCCATGGACAGAGAAGTGGCAGCATTTCTCTCACAGAACCCATGCTGTATCGTGTGTGGCCACCCCGTTCCTTGAGTTCACAGACAGAAATTAAACTCCACACTCGGTTGTAACTCCCACATACAGAGAAAGCACACGCATCCTCGTCCCGTTCTCAGTGGGTGGGATAGATAGATGAAGGGTGAATTCCTCACCCAGGTTCCTAGTCGGTCCTGCGGTTCACCGAGAACCTGGCGGCTGCACCGACCCCTCAGGGAACCGGTGGGGCGAGGCGGCCATCTTGGCGTTCGGCGAGAGGAGGCAGATGCTCATCCATGCAGCGGGAGCTCCCGGTGAGACCGCCCCCCACCCCCGAGACTCGTCGACGGCTCGATCATGCCGGGAGCCCCACCGGTGGACGCTGCAGACTGCAAACTGGGGTCCAGGGGACACACTCCCCGTGTCAAAAGCAAGGACTCTATTGCCCTGCTGCGTGACTGGACAAGATCTAGTTGATGGTCTCACAGTTTCTCACCCTTGAGGAGCCCATGGGGATGCAGCAGGTGAGGCAAGCTGAAGCCAGGGTGGCTGTGCAACTGAAAACGGTACTCACAGGGACTTGAAATGCTAGGAAAGGAGGACACTACTACAGGCTCATGTCAGCACTATGGGGAGGAAACAGCATACTGAGGGAAAAGTTCCCGCCTCGGAACAACAGTGGGGGAAAAGGAGAAGTGCGCATGCGTACGCCTGCGTGCGCACATACGCTTGCACAAAAGGACGGAAAACACCTGGGTTCTCGACTAGTGCTTGCACAGCCCTCAGACGGCCCTGCAAGGAAAGATTTTGGCAATCGTGGATAGGAAAACCTGAGAGCATACACCATGTTGACACAGTGCTTAAGAGTGAATGCCTGGTCACACACAGGACCTGGGAGGGGGCAGAGTACATGTGTGAGGAAGGGAAAAATTACAAGGAGGGAGGGAGAGCAGGGCAGAGACAGGAATGTCTAAAACAGCATTAACCCTCATTTAAGCACTCAGCAGCATAGTGTCCAAAAAAGGAAGCTGAATACTCACCTGCTGCAATAACCCAAGAGCTGAAAAGTCAGACAGCACCTTTGCACAAAGAAAGGGTGGGCTACTGTCACAGGTTCCTGGGACAGACACGCAAAAGTAGCTCGCATGCAGCAGCCATTTCAGGTGCCAGTGAGAGGGTGAGTGCAAACTGAAAGGGTGGGCATACCCAAAGGATTAACACCAGTGCAATACTGCAAGAAGACATAGGGAAGACTGAAGTAATGGTATGTCACGACAGAGGAAATGCACAGAAGGGGTGCTCTTTGATGCTTCAAGGGGACAAGATGCACAAAGTGTCACAAGCTTTCCCTGCTGCGGCAACACAACAAGCAGCCCAGGAAGATGCTGCAACTCAATGGGCATGGGTTCCACAACCGTGAGCCAGGCATACTTGCCAATCCTCAAAACCTGCAAGGAAAGCACCAAAAACGCACTCGGTGGGTGGATGGGTGGATGGGTGGGTGGGTGGGTGAGTGGGTGGGTGGGAGCAAGGAGATACCTGGATAATAGGCACAGCAATGCACCATGAACAGGTTGGGCATAGCATCTGCACCAGACAGCTGATGATAGCTCCACAACTGCACAGTTCTGATACACACAGAAAACACTGATCCAGGGGTGGAGCAGAACACTTAGAAGAATAATGAAAAGGGTCAAGTTGGAACACTGGTAACGCAAGGCAGAAATGCAGAATGGTGGAAGCATGCATGAATAGGACTACACAGGGCTCAGGATCCTGCACTGTATTGTGAGCACAACCATGGATGAAATGTCCTGGAACAATCAATGCCTGAAACGTGAACTCCTTTGACTGGTGGAGTGCAGCACAATGAGCACTGCCCAGCATCAGGCAGCCAGTAGAGATACAGAACACAAGTTCACGGGTCACATACATACATACATACATACATACATGCAGGAGCACTGACAGAACACAGCAGTGCTACATCTCAGGGAACATGCACCATCAATGCAGGTATGTGGAATGCATGAAGGCTTGTGAGTGAACCTGCACTGCCAGGGGTGAGTGCTAATAACAGAACTGCTATCAAAGAGCTCATCCATTACAGAGAGGACATACAGAGAGCATGAGTACTACCTGGGAGCACATAGCATTATTGTACCCAGGGTGGGTAGGCAACAGGATAGCACAAAAATAAGGCCTGGCCAAGACTGAATGGGCTGACCGCACAGTGAGGAGCCTGTGGGAAGGACTGTGAGAACCAAAAACAGGAATCTGGCACTATATGATGGACAGCAGCACGGGCCATCAGTCAAGTCTCCACTGACGTACAACACAGACAACATGAGGCATTTACTAGCTACTGTCTTCCTACAGTTGCCCAGCTTTCTTTGGAAGTCCTTGGGGATATAGCAAGCCAGGCAAAACAAATGCTCACTCAACCTTCAGATGGCGGTGAGTGGGGTGGGGCATACATGAGGGGAGGAAAAAGGTGGAACTATCTGACATGAAGTAGACACGGTCAAAGCGCTTCTGGCTGCTGCCGCAGCAACACCAAAAGAGCTCGAAATGTCCAGTGACAGTGGTATGGAGTGAAATTCTGAACACAACATAAAGGGAACCATACTAACTTGAGCAAGGAGGTAGACCAAAGGGAAGGATGGGTGAATCTATGGCACAGGCATTGCTATGCATGGTGGTCAAAGGAGGATGAAATGAACACACTGCAAGAACAAATACACACGCACACGTACACGCACACAGACTACAACTACAGGAACCTGAGCATGGGTATAACTGAGCTGAGGACACCACAGAAAATTTGTTCATTGGGAGGAAGAGGCTACTGCTGCCAAACCTGCAAGAGTCACAGAACACGGGCCAGCATCACTAAATAGGGAGGGGAGGGGGCAGCTGCTGTGGGTGCTAGTCAGGCAACTGACAGCCAGGCATACTTGCAACTCATCTCAGGTAAAGGGAAAGGCAGACACGCAATCTTGGATCAGGGTGCGCAGGACCCTAGCATACAGCACCACAGTGGCAGGGCACAACTCAGATGACACACCAAATGCAGCAGAAACATGTGAAGAGAGCACACACACCATAAACACAGGAATTTTGGAATGGAATCTCATGAAAGAGAGCAGGTAGGTGAAGCGTATGCCACCAGAGGCTGGATGGGCGCTATTCAACAACCTGTTGACTTGTGGACATTGGCCATACTGAACATAACATGTATGCTGGGAGTGCTGTCTATTCAAACACAGTCTCAACACATGCAGATGAACACTGCTGATGGCACAATGTACTGAGGAAGAAATAGGAAAAGCTATGCACATACTCAGCTGCTAGACAGCGGTGGCATGGAGGGGACAGGCTTTGTTCACATTGTGACTAGAGCACAGGTGGGAGCTTCTACACAGTCCTATGACAGCTAAGGGCAGAGAACAGAAGGGAAAGGAAAAAAAAAGCATGGGGAAAAACCAGGACGGGGGTTTTTCGCTGCGAGCTTCTCCAAGCGGTGCTTGGCTGCTGGTTCTCCAAGCGGTGCTTGGCTGCTACATGCCAGGCCAGCCGGTCACGGCTGTGGTACAAAGAACTGAAATTCATAAGCTTCACCAAGGTGAGAATTTAATCCTGGGCTTCAGCATTGGAGGTACAATTGACCGGGATCCCTTCCAGAATCCTTTCTCAGAAGATAAGACGGATAAGGGCATCTATGTCACACGGATATCGGAAGGAGGCCCTGCTGAAATTGCTGGGCTACAGATTGGAGACAGGATCGTGCAGGTGAACGGCTGGGACGTGACAATGGTCACCCACGACCGGGCCCAGAAGCGGCTGAACGAACGCTCAGAGGTGGTGCACCTGCTGGTGACACGGCGGTCTGTGCTGTCCTAGCATCCCGCCAAAGTCCCGACGCGTGCCTGCTACCTCTGTGTACGGTGACGCTACTTCCACGGTCTGCCCCTCGTCACGGCTTTGCCGAGGGCTGGGCTGGGCTGGGCTCCCACTCGGCCGGGCAAGAGGTGGTCCCAGAGGCCTGACTGGCTTGCCTTGCACCCCTCACCGGTGGCCTGAGGCTCTGGGACCGGCCAACCCTTGGACACTGGATGGCCTGGAGCTGAGTTGTAGTCAGTCTATAGGCACCACAAGCTCAACCCCCAGACCTGCTGCCTGGTCTCATCAATGCCCAGGTGAGCAGGGGCCCTGCTTCCTGAGAGTGGCAAAGCAGAACAATGCCTGGTGGGCCGGCCCTGCCCTCTGTCTCAGCTCCAAGGTGCCTGTGTCCCACACGTTCCCGATGCTCAGGGGGGATCTGACACTTCCAGAGGCAGCAATCTACCAGGGCGGAAGCCAGCGGCTCAGTTCACGCATCGCTCCCCCGCCCCGCTCCTCCGAGGGGTGCTAGCCTTCATCACCAGCTTACAAGATTTAGGCAAGGTGCCTCCGCCCCCTATCCTGTGCCCGATAAACAGTGCGGGGTCTTTGCGGAGCTGGGGTACTTTGGGGTGGATTATGGCAACAGCTTTGTTTCTAAGGCTGGCTGACCTACCCCTGGTTGCTCTGGGAAGAAGCCCCACTGTTCCTAGGCCCAGCAGACACGTGCTTGGCCTGGCCGTATCCACCTTCACCAAACTTCTCTTGTGGGGGTCTCAGCCACCACCCAGGAGGAGCCTCATGGAGACCAAGGGGTTCATGGGAAAAATACCCTCCATCAAAAGCTCTTAAGAGCACCCAGTTGATCACAGCCACGGATGCAACCCCAAATGTTTCCAGAGGCTGGAGATGGGGTGATTGGCGCCCTTCCGGCTTCTGGATGGCCCACCATGGGCTGCACCACCAGCTCTGGGAATTGTTGCCACTCATGGACCCACTGACAAATAAGACTTTTAAAACCTCCCACTTTTAAAATGTGGCATCTGGTAACATACTGGGTGGCCAAAATAAACCTGGTGTGCATAAAAAAAATAAATAAATAAATAAATAGAAACCAACACAGGGTGATAGGGGGCAGGACAGTAATGCTGGGCAAACACACACACACACACACACACACACACACACACACACAACCTTGAGATAGCCATGCAAAACAAAAGGCAGCCATGGAAAGGAAACAGGAACATAGGAAAGCCCACAAGGCACAAAACACGCAGCACACCAACACAGTGCTCAGCAATAATTCCCTCAGCTTGCAGGGATAAGGTTGGGACAACGACAGCCAAGCAAAGAAATAAAGGTGAGGAAGCAGGGTGTAGATACAAAGAATGACATCACAAGTTAGAACAAAAATACTAAACTCACACAAGCACCAGAGACTGAAAAGAGAAAGGCAGACACTTAGCTGCAACACTGCAAGGGCTTAAACTGTTCGGTCTGCAATAGCTTTATTGCTGGGAATCCCCAAAACATTCCTGACACCGTGAATGTCAGAGGTATGGATTCCTGTATCCACAACACTGGGAGAGGAAAATATGGACAGCGGCATGGCACAAGGACTGCCATAGCAGATAGAGGTGGCAGACATGAGAACTTGGCATGTTCTCCAATAGGTCTTTAAAACCGCAATTTGTGTGTTGGAAGAGGATACCACCGTGACAATGCCACTGCCACAAACTGCTGCTGCACCAATCACTCAAGAAAAATGGGGTGAATGCACTTTACACATTGCAACACCATCGGCTGACCGTGACAGTGACTGCAGACTGTAAGAGATCCCTGAGGGGGGTTAAGCAGCCCAAAGACCAACCTTGCAGGACTCACATGACAGGGGGGCAGCACTAGGTAAATCAGGACTGCGAAAAGGGGTGGGATGGGCACTGTGGGTGCCAGTCAAGCAGCTGAGAGCAAAAAATACTTGCCACTCATCTCAGCTACAAGGAAAAGGGAACATGCAAGTTTGGAGGGGTGTTCAGGAACCTAGGATACAATAAGCACAGTCACAGGGCAGAGCAGAACTGACTTCACAACAAGTGCGCCAGAATTACCAGACCACCATCTTCCGCTACATTCAATTTGGATGAAACACACACACGACTTGGAAAAAAGTCAAAGGAAACAGACTAAGGCCTTGTGCAGTACATGACTAACAAGAGAATGCTTGCACTGTGGGTAACGGACATTCTGTACAGGGGCTAGGATTACAAGCACCAGTGCTGCACTGGACACGGCACAAACCATCAATGTAGGGGTGTTGGATGGGTCACACAGGAGGGCATGCAGGTCAACACGGTTGCCAGGAATGGGCAAGAACTACTAGGCTACAGGTCAGACAATACAGAACACAAACACTGCTGCTGCATTCTCTGGTGGACAATGAAGAGTGGTTTAAACACAAGCTCTCTAGGAAATGCAGACATAAATCACTAACCATACTGATAACAGCAGGCAGCACAGGGCAGGGGGTGGAAAACATTACTCGCCTGCTATGCAGCAAAATATGAAATGCACTCCGTGAGTGCCTGCCTGGCAGCAGACTTCCTGAACATGCACAGCTATGAAGCACAACAGGACACAGGAGATAAACAATAGCTTGCTTCCCAGAACGTTGCTCAAGTGACCTTGTGAGACCATTGAAGAGGTAGGGCCACTGCACATAAAGTGGAAGACATAGTACACAACAATGACATTGCCATGCAAAAACAATGGCAACATAAGCAGGAAACCAGGTAAGACTGCCACTGAACAGGAAGGAGGGTTGGAATAGAGGAAGTGAGGTAAGCAAATACAAAGCAGGAAAAGGGGTGGGGGACTGAGGTCAGAGCCCATGGAGTGGACTCGAGTATCATAGCTCTTATTGTGCAACATACTCTGCTTTGAACACTTCGATAAAAACACAATCCCTAGAAGAGTAAGAACACACAATGTGAGGCGATACCAAAAGGAAAAACAAATCTAGACACCGGGCTTCGAGGGCTGACAGGACAAGCATATCACTGACTAAGCAGTGGGGCAACTGAGCTGGAGAAATAAGGGTTGGGGACGTTTGGTCCAGCCGTGAATGGGACGAGGCACGGCTAATGTTACAGTCTTTACCTGCATATCCACAGAAACAGGAAACCACATAAACACGCACCACCTGCAGACACTGATCCAGCAGCTGGGAGACAGCAATACTTGGCACACTGTCATTCACAGATGGGATGGCACAGCGACTGCCAGGAGATGGCTGAGCAACAAAACAATGGTTGTGGCGTGGGTAATGGGATTGTGCACAGGGTCGATGCCACACACTATGGGCCAGGAAGGAAGCCATGTGGGTGAGCTCAGAGACAAAAGAGTAGGCACTGTTGCTTGACAACTGGCAGGCTCAAAGAGGTTGGGATTCATGGCCATGACATGCACCAAGTATGACTGCTGCCTATTCACATTTTAATGGTAACGGTAGGGCACTTCAAAAACAAGGTTTCTCTCTGCTCCATACAAACAAGCACTAAAGACCACGGCAATGGGAAAGGCCACAATGAATTCACAAAGTTAAGGCCAGGATCCGGCTGCTGGACAGCAGCAATCAGGGATGGGGAAGTGGAGGAATTTCTTGACCTGCTGCATGGCAAACAGCTACATGCACTCAGTACATGGGAGCAGAGTTCCTGAAAATACCCAGGCACATAAAACAGGGGCAGCAGGACACAGCAGAAGAGCTACAAGCAGTTCACACTTCCCAGAACAGTGCTCACACAACCGCAAGGACATTGAGGAGCGATGGGGGAGCCACTACAATTATCTGAACAATGGCTGGGAATTGGGGGACATAGCTTAATTAAGTAAACGGGCTAGGATACAGCAAATGACAAGTAAGCAACTAAAAAAGAGGGCAAATAAATGGGGCTCACACACAATACAAGGAATGTGGGTACAGATGAGGATACCACAGATGCTGCTGGCAGCCAACACTTGGGGCAGAAGGCAGAGGCTGCCCCAGCTCATATGATACTACATTCTCATGAAGCAACAGTAACACAAAATGCTGGGATACTTCTGCCTTGCTTGCTATAATACGAGTGGCTCCACAAGAGAACGGGCATAACATGAGGAATGGTACTCAAGGGATGTAAACCAACACAAACACAAGGCTTACAGGACAAGACAGCAGTGACTGAGCAGTGGGTGCTGTTGGATAAAGCTATAAATGGGACAAGGCACACCTAATGCTGCAATCTTTCCATGTGGCTCCACATAAGTAATCCCTTGAACATGCAGCTTCTGTGGGTGCTGGTCCAGCAGCAAGGAGCCAGGCACAGTGGACATAAATACAGATAGCATGGCACAGCAGATGACAAGAGATAATAAATTACTGCCAAAGCAATCAATGGCGTGAAAGGAAACACTGTCCCAAGTGTGACACGAGAATAGACAACCGCTCAGGAGAATATTACAGGGAAGATAAAATAGTGAGGAATCTAGTGGGAATCGTTCAATGAGCAACAAAACAGTGTTTGCAGAATGCATAACAGGAGGGAGGTAAGGGCTATGCACTATAGGGATGAAGAATCATGGTGCAAATGGCCATGAATCATTCAAAGAAAGTGTAACAATCAGTGCACCGACTCTGATAAGCCACACGAGATAAGATGGAAAGGATCTGGGCACTGGTGCCACTAACGACTGATGGCTTCAAACACCCTGGACCTGTGATCACAGTGCTCAGTGCTCTTAGGATGGGTTCCGTTGACCAGAGGAGCATAGCACAATCCATGAGCACTGCTGCAGCAGGCAGCGGAAATGACAGCCACACACAGTCACGGTGCAGATATGCAAACTCATGGCTTACCAAAACAGTCTTGAATGTGACATGGGACAGACCACCGATACATGGATGGGGAGATGAGTCACAAAGGAAAACCTATGGGCTATGCAGGCTTGCGCCGGCAAAGGGCATGCTACTGTTACAGAACTTGGGTAGTGGCAAGTGGAGATCACTATGTATAGAGGTGACATACACTGCCTCTGCACAATAAGACAACACACAGTGCTGAGAACACAAGGAAGGGACAAACATTGCGCTCACTGCACGCTTGGAGGCTGGGATAAAGACGGGCAAATGAATGCCAAGCTTCAGCTGCTACACAGTGGCAGCAAGCAACAATCGGGCAGAGGAGGTGGTGGGGTTTGATTGCTCTGCTGTGCAACAGACAAGAAAATACACTCTTATAGCCAGGCAGCTTTGAGGAGACAATCAGGACACAGGAGGCAAGCACAAGCAGATTGTTCTACCAAGAAGGATGTTTCTGTCACCCAGAAGAAGGAAGCAAGCTACCACAAATATGAGTAATGTGGGAAGGAGTGAAATGGATAGAAGGAAAAAGAACAAAGGACAAAACAGGATAAGCTGCAGGAATCATGCTGCTGCTGCTGCTGCTGCTGCTGCTGCTACTGCTGCTGGCATATAACACAGAAGTGGCCACTCCGAAAAAAAATGTGACAAGACCATCAGGATTCAGCAGAGAAGCACAAACAGGTTGTGCTACTAAAAAGGGTGCTTGTGTGACCTAAAGACAGGATAGGGGAACTAATACACACTCATGACCACTCTGGGGAGGCTACAGGAGAGGAGAGAAAGGAACCACACAGGAGAAAATAAGATAAGCTGGAGGGCACCATAGCGCTGTTGCTGTACTGCTGCTGCTGCTGAATCTGCTGCTGCTGTCAGGCAACACAAAACTGGCCATGCCCAACCAGCGGGGGTTAATAAAACAAAATTGGGAAATACCACCACTTTGCAACAATCATCACAATGAGATGGTGCTCAGCACTCCACGCTTCCCAACCAACATCAAAAATAATCTCTCACAAAACAGGCAGGTTGTGGGAAAGAGTCAATGACGGCTGAACAAATGCAAAACTAAGGGGGTTGGAGACAGTGGCAACAGGATGAGCTCAGGCATCGTATCAAACAACCAGAATGCACTCAACACCATACTAAAAAAAGAAATATGCGTGCTGATGTAAATGCAACACCAAAAGAGCTAAAGCTGTTAAGTAACACATGCAGTGAAGCTCTGAACACACTGGAAACGCAACCATGAGTGCGTGGATTCCTAGGTTGATCAGAGTAACACAATGTAGTGTAGTGGAAGATGGATAAAAGCATGGCACGACACAGACCTTTTGTGTGATGGGAGCAAGAGGATACTGCCAAACCTACAAGACTCACAACATGGGACAGCAGCAATAAATAGGAACGGGGGAAAGGGGGGGGTGGGGGCACGAGCTATTGTGGGTACTAGTCAAGCAACTAACAGGCATGCTCAGCTACAGGAAAAGGAAGACACGTGATCTCGGCTAGGGTGGGAAGGACCCTGGGATACAGCGCCACAGTGGCAGGTCACAACTACAATGGCACAACAGATGCAGCAGGACACTTAGTGATAGCTTGGGCCGAAAAGAAAAATGGTCAATTGCAAAAGTGCACATCTTCCGATACAATACATTGCACAAAGGAAACCCTAAGGCAGCCATGAGGGGAGTACAGGAAAAGACCTCCACATAGCAGAGCATTAAATAAAAGATACTAAGGACTTGGGTGAGACATAGCTAACAAAGAAAATAATGGTTGCAATATGCATACTGGACAATTTCTGCAGGAAGACAGTATGTAGGTGAAGATGTGTGCCGCCAGGGGGGTGGGTGTACCGTTTCACAGGTGGTGGGCTCAGGGAGATTGGCAATCCTGGACATAACATGCACGCTGGGAATGCTGCTTAAACAGACACAAGGTATCAACCCGTGTATTCAGATGAACACTGCTGATCGCACAGCAGTGGGATGGGGAATAGATAATGGCAAGGCAATGTCAAAATTTAGCTCATGGGCAGTGGTAGCGTGGGGAAAAGAACTTGTTCGCATTCCAGACAGTCCTGTGATGCTTAGGGGCAGGGAAAAGGACAGAAAGAAAAACAACTGTGTGGAAGAAACCAGGACAAGGTGAAAGGGGATGGGACGCTAGTGCTGGCACACAGCCCCAAGACGGCCATGAGAAAGAAAAGGCAACCGTGAAAAGCAATGAGACAGTAGGAAAGCCCACAAGACACAAACATGCACAACACGGTGCACACAGAAAATAACCTTAGCAAGCATACGGGGGTAACGTGGGATGAATGAGGGCCGAGCAAAGAAATAAAGCTGGGGTGGCAGGGTTCATGCAGACGGGGCACAATCACTGCCATGGGAGGTAAAGGTGGCAGACGTGAAAACTTTGACATGCTCTCCAATAGGCCTTCACCTGGGGAGGACACCGCAATTCGTGCATTGCAAGAGGCTGCTGTGAAGCCAATTACTACTGCCACAAAATGACACAGAGATTAATCAAGATTCTGGGGCACTTATGCTTTGCATAGTGCAATGCCATCAGGATAAGCCATGACAGGGAGTGCAGACTCGCAGACATACACGATGAGATTAAGCAGTACCCATACCAAACTTACAGGGCTCAACTGACAAGGCAGCACTAGGTAAATCATGATGGATGAAAGGGGAAGGGCACACACTGAGTGTTCATCAAGCTGGAATGAAAACATACATGCCACTCGTCTCAGCTAGAAAGGTCACACATGCACTGTCACCTTGGAAGGGTGGGCGGGAACAGACGATACAATGGGAAAATGGCAGGACAGAGCACAAAGATTGCACAGCAAACACAACAGGTCACTTTTAAAGAGCTCAGACTGACAACAGAAATACAGACTTGCCCATCTTCCACTACATTCAATTGAAATGGAGTGACAACAATTACGAAAACATTAAAAAAATGCTGGCGATATGAGTAAAAGGGACGTCTCATACATTTGGATATCATTACAGACACCGATGCTGGACAAAAGATAGCACAGACCATCAGTAGAGGGATATTGGATGGATCATGCCTTAGGGCATGTGGGTGAAACCTGCACAACCAGGGGTGGGTGGGAACTGACAGGCTATAGGTCAGGCTGCACATAGCATAGTGACTGCTTCTGCATGCTTTGGTGAACAACATGTAGCAATTAAACCACAAGGTACCTCACAAACATTGATGAACACACAGCAATGCGCTGCAAAATGAATGCACAACACAATGGCAGATTTCAAAGGCTGGACAATGACGGCAAACATCAGTCAGGGCCGTGCTCTGCTAAAGAGGAGACAGGAGAACTTGCACTTATCGCATGCAGTTTGGCAGCTGCCCAACTTCAAGAACACCAGGATACAGCAGGTGAACGCAAGCACACTGCGCTAACAGGAAGGGTGTTTCTGCAACCTAGACAGTGCCCTGCAGCTAATACGACACACTCAGGTGAGCACTCTAGGGAGGGGAAAGTTGACAAGGAAAATACACAGGGCAAAATGGGGTAAGCTGGAGGAATCGTAGCACTGCCACTGCAGCTGCTGTTGCTGTTGGCACATAACATGGAAATGGCCATGCAAAAAACCTTGGGGGAAAATGAAACAGAAACTTGTAAGACTGCCTGCCAAGCAGTACTCAGCAGGCAGGGTGTGATTCTGAAGACAGTAACAATGCAACCATGGCTTGCTGTGTTCGCCATGGTAATGGAAGAGGAAAAAACACATTAAATCATGGTACAGGCATGCCAGGGAAGGGAAAAGTATCTGACATGCACACACTTCCGAAGTAAACAGAAAGAGTTGACATGCTTGCCAATAGCTCTTTAGGGACCTAAGTTTACTGACACACTGATGTGGGAACACCTCAGCTGAAGAGGAGACCATCACAGACAATTAGTGTAGTGACAAGAGGCTCCTGCCAATCCAAGCACTGCCACAATGGAAAGCCCTGCACAGGAAACTCAAGATTCTGGAAAATGATTCTATCCACAGCACAACGCCATCAGCTCCCCGTGAGAGCAAGTGGAGGCTTGTGACAAAGATACCTGAAGGGCGACAAGCAGCACAAACAAGAAAATGGCAAGAGTCACGAGACAGAGACAACACCACTAAATAAAGACTGGGAAAATGACAGGGGGCAGCCAATGTGGGTGCTGGTCAAGCGGCTGAGACCCACCCATACTTGCCACTGACATCAGCTATAGGGAAAGACATAGATCATCTTCAATTATGGTGGACAGGACCTTGTATAAAGTGGCACAATGGAAAAGCACAAGTAAAATGGCACAGCAAAGGCACCTGGGAAAGTTGCTGATAAGTTGGCATGACAAAAAAAATACTACATTGCAGGGCACCATCTTCCACCACGTTAGAATGGGACAAAGGGAAAACTAAGCCAGTCGTGGGGGGGGGGGGGCAGTAGAACATAAACAGACTAAGGACTTGGGTGGAACATGGCTGACAAAGAAAAAAATGGGTTGTGCTATGGGAAAGAGGGACACTTGGTAAAGAGAAACACTAGTGCTAGACTGGAGAGAACACACACCATCAATTCAGGGATGAGGAATGGACCATGAAGAAGGCATGCAGGGGAACACTGAGCTACCAAGGATGGGTGCTGCTGTTTGACAAAAGGCAGGAAGGGTGGGCATCTTGGAGATCATGTGCAAACGCTGCCTTGCCTCTGCACAATTTCATGGAAAACATGGGGGGACTTCAAACACAGCATCTCTCCATCCTTACATTCCGATCAAGACCACTGACTGCACAATGATGGGCTGGGGAAAAGAGAATAGGCAAAGCAATTGCAGGATTCAGCTGCTGGACAGCGGCAGCTGCTGCCAGCTGCGGGGGAGATAAAGGCCTATGTCACCCAGCCGCAAATCAGAGGACAAACTGACTCATTGTCCACAAGCTTCCTATAGCTGACCAGCTATGAGGAGCACATGATCATACAGGTGAACAAAAAAAGGAAGCTGTGCTACCAAAAAATGCACATTATCACTACAGCAGTACATGGGGGGAATACACGGTCACGGGGGCACTTGAGAAAGGGAACGGGATGTGCGACACAAGGGACAGGGGGGGAAGTGGACATGCGGCAAAAAAATCTGCAGCTTTGGGACAGAAGCTGGAAGGTCCCCGACAACTTGCAAGGACGTGCACCACCTATCACTTATCTGCACTTACTGACTCCCAGGTGATACACAAAAAATAACCTTACTGAGCAGGCAGGAGGGGAGCAGTGTAAAGGACAGCTGTGTGGCTTGCAATTTTTATCAGACTGAAAACACAAGCATGTATAAGTGCTCCAGGCTCTGGATTCCTGTGTTCAATAGGCCACTACAAGGAGAGGATGGATAGGAGCAGGGCATAGGAACTGCCAAGTAAGGTGAAGCTGGCACAGAAGATGGTCACAATGGCAGAACGAACACAAGCACACACACTCACACACACACACACACGCTCACAAACTTTGCGCTGCATGACTACACATCCATGGATGCTGGACGGGAGGGATAGGGTAAACCTGAGACAGGATTCACATGCTGGACAGCAGCTGCCATCGTGGCTGGGGAGATGAGGTTGTTGTCCACCTGCTGTGCAACAGCCTTCCCAGGCACTTTCTGCAACTACCAGCTGTGAGGAGCCCATGAGGATACAGGTCAGGACCAACCAGGTTATGCTACCCCGAACGCTGCTCTCATGACATTGACAGGACAGTCAAAATAGGGGCCGGTACACACCCATCGAAACACTCATGAGAGGGAACAGGAGGGGAAGAAAATGATATGCGACAAGGGGTCGTGATGCTGCTCTTAGCACAGGACCCTGAGGTGATTGAGTATGCAAAAACAAAACAAAAACAAAAACAAAACAATGGGCAGCCGTAGAAAGGAGACAGGAAACATGAAAACACCATGACTATCAGGGATGTGCACCACCTTGACACAGCAATCAGTAGTTAATGATTACCAGGTCAAACAGAAAATACCGTTTGTGAGCATGCAAGCGATGGGGCAGAGTCAAACACGGATGAGAAAAAAATTTCAAGGTGGGAGGGAGCGGGCAGGGTGGACACAGGATTGCCTCAAGCTTTGGACTCATTCCAGTACTCACTCAACAACATACACTTCAAAGACAAAGTAAAACACTTCACCACAACACACCCACAGCTTAAAATACTGTGAAAGTTGTGTGAGTTTCAGTTTCACACATCAAAATGGATTCTGGTCTGGCATGCTTGCAAAGTCCATATGCTCATGAAACAGGTAAGGATGGGAACGTGGCACGCAGATTCCCGGGCTACATAAAAGAAGCTCAAAGGAAGGGCACGTCGCAAAAAGAGACACACACTGAGGACACTCCACATATCATACAACGGCCATTTAGGGACTTCGGGTTGTTCACACTGGAAGGAATGTGGGCTTAGCTGAGGACACCACACATGCTACTAGTAGCCAATTCTCAGGATGACGGGAAGAGAATGCTAACGGCCCAGGTGCCACTACAATCTGGTACTGCACATCCACATCCAGACTATAGGCTGATTCTGCTTTGCAAGGTGCGGCAAGAGCTGCTGCCCATGTGAGTCAACTACAGGCCAGGGGGGATACCTGTGGGACTACAAACACTGAAACACCAGACTTCAAAGTCTCCCAGGACAGGGGAAGCACTTGTTGCTCAGGACAGGGGAAATGGTCAAGCTATAAAGAAAGATAGCCACACATAGTGCCACAGCTTTCCCTGCAGCTGCAGAGCAACAACCAACCCATGAACATGCAGCCCATCACAGCCGGGAGCCGGGCATAATTGCCACTCATCTCAGCTATAGAGAAGTGGGGCAGGGGGATAGTCTTGGAGTGAAGAAGGCCGCAGGAACATAGGATACAGCGGTATGCTACACATACCACAGGTAGGATGGCACAGAGGCTGTGGTGGGGTGGACAAAAGTTAAAAAAAAAAAAATCACTGCCACTAGTCGAGTGCAATGAAGGAAACATTGAGTGAGCCACGCATGACAACAGGAACACACCGCCAATCGATATACTATGGGAAAGACGTTAAGTGAGAAATCAGGTGGGAGATGACTCTGCAACAAAATGATGCTTCCGGCATGGGTGAAGGGGGTTGTGTAAGCAGATTAGGGATACACATTGCAAATACACAATTGTGGAAATGTCCTGGGCCATACAGTTGGAAACAGCAGGGACATCCTTTCATGGAATCACAGCAAGTGAGCACACTCCAACCGATGGTACTGCAGATGAGGGGACATGCTCATAGGCCAACCCAGAGTGAAGGATGCTGGAAAACAAAGCGCACGTGATGCGTGCATTCCACACGTACAACACGGGCTATGACTGAACCCAGAGGCAACACATCTCTCCTGAAAAATGTCGACTGATTTGGCTTACATTAACCGGCATCTGCAGCAGCTCACCCGCATAAACAACTGTGCACCGTGGAAGGGTGGGGGGAGGGTTGTGGAGCACCAAGAACAATTCCAGGACTTGCAATAAATACAGGGAGGGAGAGGGAAGCTGGGAAAAATGAGATAAGGAAGGCATGCTGTGCCAGTCACAAAGGACACGTGCACTTATTCACTTGCTTTGATACAGCTGCAAACTGTATCAAAGTAATGTGCAAACCCTCAAAGAGCAGCAGAACATGAGCAGTAACAGATACTCATTTGATCACCGTTTAACATCTCACTACACTGCAAACTGCTACCGTTGCATAAGGCTAACACTGTACATGCATACACACCCACAATGATAGGCTACAAACTGGCCATGACACCTTGGGAAAATCAAGAGGTGATTTCATTCGCCTTCCCTACATTGCTTCAATTGTGATACACAGGACGGGGTGGGGGTGGGGTCACACCGGTCAGGGAACATTGCATGCAGGGCACACTTTGCACCGTTTCATTCTTTGCCAGGAAAGGGGTCCAGAAACTTGGCTGCAACACACAAACACAACACCTTCAAATACTGACTTCACACACTTGTAAAATGTCCTCTATGCTGTATAAGAAAAAAAATATTGAACAGTGCCTTTGTGGAAACACAATAGAAACGGGATACGTGGCTGAATGCTACCCAATGTGTTGGAGTAACCATTTTAATAACTGCAGGGAAATGGAGGCAGAATGAGCAGCATGACAGGCACTCTGGGAGCAGCCACATGTGGTACAAGCACAACAATGGCAACGGGACAGTACACTACTACAACAGCTGAAACCAGGCTGTTGTACAAACAGCCAGCCAGGCAGGCAGGCAAGAAAGTAGGATCATATATATTCAAGGGAAGGAAAAGGGAAGACACACACAACAGGAGCATGCAAGCCCACATTAACACCACATATATCATCAGTTTGCTCTCTGGCAAATACTGACACTTGGCACGCAGGTGACAAGCTAAATAACATCTTGGGGACACATGGCTTACACGGGTATCGCATTTACACATCATGGAACAATAACATGGACACGGTACGAGGAGGAAAGGCACACGCTCTACAAACATTACACAAACAATACAAACAGATATCTCGTACAAAGAAACAAAACTGCACAATGACAAACAAATGCTACCAAAACATGAGTATGGGGATGCGGGATGGCAGTCTCACACGATGCTTTTCCATCTTCTCTTGAAAAACGCCGGCCGGCATGCTTGAGGTCCGCCGAAGAACGCGGAACATTGTATAAACATCTATGACATCACAAAGCACACTATGCCCTCAAAAACAACACTATGATCACGTACTGAGTAACAAAGTTCAACACCCAGTACACACAAGTACCAGGGATTCGTGGGGATGGCCACACACATTCACGGCAGCCGCAAGCACGGGTTTCTCAAGGAAACAGCAACATCCATGATACTGGGGCTCACATACATTCCAAACAGACTTCCGTGATGACAAGGGAACTACACGACGAAAACTGCAAGGCTCGGGTCCCTCCGCGACAACGGCGACATCGCTGGCGAGGACGCACACGGCAGCAACAGCAGACGCCTAAAAAAATAAAAATAAAAAAAGGATGTTAATTGCATCCATCACATGAGCAGCATCAGAACACTTGAGACACACGAGGGCGGGCCATCAATGAGCCAAAAACACCAATGGGGTAAAGGACACTCTGAGGACAGCCAATGACCACACAGGGAGCAGCACGGCGGACGCACCGCGGGCCTAACCGTGTCTGCGGCCATGAGACAGGGCTTCAACCGGTTTCTGCATCACAACAACTACGTGACCCACCTCTTGGACAAACTACAGGCCAGGACCAGCATGAACGGAGCTACATCACCCTCGGTATCATTGGGATATTGCCCTTATGCCTCATATTACATTAGGAAGCCTCTAGCCTCTGAAACCCATCTTAAGTCTTCCATTAAAGCCATAAAGACTACCAACAAACAACATGATGCACGCTGCCTGACCACTACGGCAGTGTGTGCTGTGTTCAACATCGCTCAATTCTTCTCTCACCTCTTCCTGTCCTGCTTCCCCTTCAATTACATGATAAAGGGCAGCTTCCTACTATAGAGCACTTCCGATGGGGCTCAACTGCTCTACAAGTACATCCTCCATCCTATCTTCCTAAAACAAGACTCACAGAGAGAAAATGTGCTCTACCGCTTCAAACAAAAAGACAAACACGCCGCAGATGCCGTCAAAAAAGCAACCGTGAATTGACTGGAGTGACAGAAACAAGACCGAACACCTAAACCACCCAACTGCGTTAAGACTTTCTGCACTCCGCACCTTTCTGGTACAGCTTCAGTTTGTGATGGGGACTGTCATATCAACATTTTAATCTTGCCTTGAGAACACTTTTGCATAGGTCAAATAATTGAATGTGCCCAAATATTGCTTGGCTTTTACTCTCTATACACATGGACACCATTTTAACAAGAAATGCAACGCAGTGCAATGCAATGCAATGCAGTCTAATGTAATGCAATGGAGTATGCAAAACTTTGCAAACTACGTTTTGCCAATGAACAGGCAATGTTTCACCATACATCACCAAATAAAAAATTAAAATGCCATATCCCAAAAAGCTTTGGCCTTCGATGGGCTCTCTCAAAACGCATTTTCTCTCTGCTCTTCAGAGGTCCACTCCATGCAATATATAACTTTTTGATAAATGTTGTTCATGGAATTGTGCATACATGGAGAGAAATGTGCTCATTGCAACGTGCATGACGCTCATGACCACCTGCACAGAGCTGCAGCTTATGCTGTGCTGGTGTGGTCACATAATGACAGTAATACTGTCTTATGGCCTTTCATAATATGCATACAAGCTTTACATTTGTCTGCTTTTCAGATTCTACAATGGAAATCATCCCTGCTTTCACCCTCAGTCAGTGCTCGCTCACATGTTACTATACTATTGCTACTTTCCCGTTATTTAACAACAGCAAAAAAATAGCCGAAACCGGTTTGGCTCAGTGGATACAGCATCAGCCTGCGGACTGAAAAGTCGCGGGTTCGATTCCGGTCAAGGCATGTACCTTGCCTGCAGGCACATTCCCAGTAGGGGGTGTGCTAGAGGCAGCTGATACATGTTTCTCTCTCATCCATGTTTCTAACTTTCTATCCCTCTACCTTCCTCTCTGTAGAAAATCAATAAAATATATTAGATATATAGATGCAGTACAATCTGCCACACCTCTGTACTCACAAGGTCAGGGAGAAACTATACAGCAACAAGCCGCGTCCGTGGGGATAGGCAAAGCATTTGTCTGTGAAAAAAGGGTCCACGGGATTGTGGGAGGTAGTGGACTTGGGGATGTGAAGTCACTGGCTGCCCTAAGGCTTGCCAGCACTCAGCTTTCTTTCGGCAAGAGACAAAATTGCAGAGACGCTGTCCCTCCTCGCAATGGGGCCTGCACCTTTCTACACTGAACCTAGTTCCTAGGACCTTTCTGGTAAAGACAATTACCTGTAGCTGAGGTGCAGGACAACGGGTGGCGTTGTGGAATCTGAGGAGAGTAACGGGCGGGCGGGCGGTCAAACAGAGGTGGGATAGCCAGTCTGGTGCTGAGTCAAATCCAAGTCGCTTCCACGTTTTCTGCTGAGAGATAGACCCTCCCCCTAGTCTACAGCCAACCAATATAGCCAAACCCAGATTACACCCTAAATACACAAGATAATCTGATTATTCCCTGAGGACACAGGAAAAGTGCGCCTTGCATTGGTCAAAGTGCAGGGTGCTGCACTTCAAAGAACCAAAAAGGTCCTCTTCTGACTATTGGAAAATTTAAACAATTACTTTCTTCCAATAAGAATAAAGCAAAATTGGGACACTACCCTCCACGCCTGCTGACCTCTACAGACCACAGTTGTGCCGATCAAGCTCTCAGGCCTTCATCAAGAGAACACAACTAGCTCAAGAAGGGAGCTACGCTGCATTACCTAGCCCAGGAGGAGGACAGATTGCATCAGTAGCATCATCAACAAAAGAACCTGGGAAGCAAAACAATTGAATCTACAATTCAAACATTACAGGAAACTGTGGGGACACAAAACAATTAACTAAGGAAAGAAAAAGAGGAATCACCAAAAAGGCACTTAAATTATATTGAGGCTAGCAGCTTATCACAAAAAGAATTATGTTCCTAAACAACACTCATAGATAATAAAATCAACACAGACGATTGCCTCACTTAGGAATGCTGCACATATTTAAAATTAAATTCTTTTTCAAGGAATGGAAATCCTGCTAGACAGTCCTTAGTCAAAATCCACATAACAGGACCCATCTATGACAATACCTTCTCATCAAAGATGTACATTTGCACGAGGAATTGCCAGTGCTAAAGGAAAAGAACCACACTTATAATGTATAACAGCACACAGAATGCCGTGAACATGCATCCTCATTCCATAACTCAGGGACAAGAAGGAACACATACGCACCTATCTCCACACAGCACCCACTACACCAAAAACTACTTCTGAAAAAAATCAATAACCCAATATAGACTTCTTAAAAATAAAATCACAAGGACATTGGGGGCTACATTGCCTCCATAAAAATAGGCTACACAGACATTCAACAAAATATACAGACATCTGGAGACACACGCATGACCATCCATGGTATCCAGCACACAAATAAAAGCCATAAACAACATCAAATTTTAATTCACATTTTCTGTTGTTATTAAAATAAATACTTCAGCCACCAGCAAAAAACAAAAACAAAAATCACAACAGGTAAATCCTGCATTAACAGGCATGAAACCAGTTGGAATCACTGGGGAAAGCATTGTAGGCCTGTGGACTCGGGAATCCCGGGTTCCATTGGGATCAAGGCCATGTGCCTTGGTTACTGGCACATCCCAGTTGGAGGGTGGGGGTGTGCAAAAGGCAGCTCATCCATGTTTCTGATTTTCTAGCCCTACCTACCCCTTCCTCTCAGTAAAAAGAGCCAATAAAATATATCTTTTTAAAAAAGTAGCATGAAACGCAAAAACAATCAGGCAAGACAAAGAAACCACTTTACAACACCTCTTCTCATAAACACATGGTCACAATTAGGGGAAAAAAAAATCATCAAAAAAAAATTATGCAGGGAGAAAAAACAATCAGTCCCCCTACCTTGGAATATCCTAAAAATGCCTACTAACGGGGGGGGGGGGGGGGGGGGGGGAGGCCTTGGCAAAACTACACCTGACTTCATGGCTCCTTCAACATCTCAAACTCCATTGCTCTACCTACCTACCTATATTGACAGGGCCACAGCACAACATCAAAGCGTTTAAAAGAAACTCTGCTTCTACAAAAAAATCGGCAAAATGAAACTGCGCTCATTTTCCTCTCCATTCTACTAAGTGACCAACTGCTAACAATCACCGACGGAACACATTTCTCTGGATGGACCACATTTCTATGCGTGACACACTGCTCTCAATCACTAACAAAACAACTCAAACAAACCATCATACATATGTTCAGCCCTGCACTCACTACCATGGAGCAGGAAATAACACAGGCCATGAAAGCACTTTCTACAATTACAACACATTCAATCTGATCATTTCGGGGGCATTTTACAGCAACAACACAGTTATTTGGGGGTCTTTAAGGTCCATGCATCAACACCTTACTGCGCCTTCTCATGCACCAGGGAAGGAAGGACAACAAATAACTATGGCTAACACATGGGCACACAGCAGCAACATTGGGGAACATTTCCTACACACGACACTCACACCCAATACATGAATGATATACTTTTACCTTGGACCACATTCAAAAAATATCAAAAAGGAGAACATCTTCCTCCATCACGTGACAGCTACACAAACGAGGGCACAGCACAAGGGATGAAAACAGAACATAACAATTTTTCTTTGAAAAAGGAAAATACCTACCACATCTCATACAACATTACAGGAAACAAGCTGCACACACACAAACAAACACTCTGAAAAAAGGACTAGACAAAACCCCTGATGAAAATCTGACACCTAGGCATGAAGACAGTAGCATGGAGTGGGGTGGGGGATTGGGTACACAGGAGCTATGTGGAGAGGAAAAAAAACAAACTCCTGTAATAATCTCAAAGATAAAGACTTTTTTTTAAGGTCCCTGGTGTGGAACATACTACAACAAACAATTCACTTCTTCCTTTTCCCCTAATAAAAGAAGAGCAATGATTCACAATGTCTGGGTTAAGAAACATGGGAATAAACTGAGAATTACAGCACATTGCAAGCAGCATATTCCACTCCAATCAAAAACTATACACTCAACAATTCATCAGCGGATCACGTGGCACTCATTCTCTTACTCCTTCTGGAGAATACTTGAAGACATGTCAACACAACAGACACTTCCTCAGCACTACACTGCCATCTTAGCAAATAATAACACTCTCCAAAACTCTTATCCATTTTAAACTCTCATCATTCTTGACCATACCTTTAGAATAGATGAACATATCCAACAAGACCGCACTGAGAGACACACCTCCAATACAAGGGCAAACAGCAAATTCAAGATTCAGTGACTTTGCCTGGAAAAAAGCAACAACAACAGAAATTACAATGGCAGACTTCATGTGACACAGTGCGAAA
Source organism: Antrozous pallidus (assembly GCA_027563665.1). Taxonomy (NCBI): domain Eukaryota; kingdom Metazoa; phylum Chordata; class Mammalia; order Chiroptera; family Vespertilionidae; genus Antrozous; species Antrozous pallidus. The sequence continues at coordinate 211,648,478 of CM050508.1, forward strand.
CCAAAACGTACAGTACTGTATCCAGGGTGAGGCTCACATGCACACACGGGACCCCACACAAGGCTGTTCATGCCCACAAACACCTCCAAGAGACCACCACAGCTCCCTCAAATACATGGCACCATTCTTCTGGGAGGAATGGGAGGAGGGGGAAACGCACCCAAAACAGTACACAATGTTATCAAAACATCACATTAACAAACGCTACCCTGAACAGCTGCTTATCTGCACCGCACCACACCCACCATTATCATTATGACCACAGGTAGACTCACAAACGGGGTCTGGGTCATCCGCATTTGGACTCACACCTACAAGAATTAGAAAAAAGAAAGAAATACAAACCTCAAGATACATCCATGCAGGTAACAATGAAAATTGAACAATACTTAACATCAAAGTTTCTTAATCTGATCCCCTACCTCCATGCCTAAATTCACCACAACGTAAGTCATCAGACAACGTTTTAAAAATCACCTCCAACTACAACAGTCATGTACACACTCCTTGCTCTTCTCTAATACCACATCAAAGGTTCTCGCAAGTCCTGCAGAAATAAAAACAAAACACATTCATGGTTATTGCATCCTTGCCTTTGGAAGGAACATTTTTCTTGAATGAGTCCATAAATTCTACAAACACTTCCCCATCCCAGCATCCAGTCCACGCTACCCTCCAGGCTGTGATGAAAGTCATTAACTGGGAAAAAATTAGCTGCAAATACCTTTTTGGGAATCAGCCTACTCCGGGACACTTCAAGGCAAGACTTGCAGATAGCCTCTCGGACACTCGGACCCATCCCACCTTCCTTCCACATAGATCACCAGCAATTGGCACAAGGCTACTACAAGCACTGTCCACGGGAAAACACTTCCAGAAGCAGTCAGCCACAGAAATCTGAAACCTCGATTTTCCCTCAAAAAGCTGACACACTCAAAAATGCTGCAATGGACAAGGACTGGGGAAGGACGAAAGGAGGGAAGGAAGAGGAAGGGGAAGGGGAGGGAAGGAGAGGGGAGGGGAAAGGGAGGGAGGAAAGGAGGAAGGGGGGGAAATAAAAAGATAACATAAGGCTGAAAAACTTTTCACAGCCTGATTACCAAAGCCTATTACAATTAGACTGGATTAATGAATCTTTTTCACAAACAAACGAGGACAAACGAGGTCACCTCACCCTAGTGTGGACAGGAGGATGCCCTTCACAGCACCTGGAAACCACAAAGCACAGCCCTGTCCTTGGGCCACAGGACTCAACCTTCCAGTTCCTTACACATGCCTCAAGGAATGGGACAGGATCTGTCTGGACAAACTACACAAACAAATGCGGACTGGAGACTGTGCCCTGACACCTCCAGGGAAAGAAACAAGGAACGAGGTGCCACCCAGCTACAAGAGCACAAACAAACCTTTGCCCTTCCTCACATTTCAAACTGCCTACTATCATGCAAATTGCAACAACTGCCACACCCACACCACCACGCACCCCAGGCATTTCCAAAATCCCAAGCCCCCTTTGCATACCTGCGGGCCTTTAACAACCTAAACCCGCCTTTCCTATCAAGGGCCCAACCCCACCTCCCTTTCAATAATGCCCTAGGGAACCACAGCCCTTGCGTATCAATAACACCTTCTAGACAAAGACTTCTTTCCAACAATCACGATAAACTCTCCTCTGTCAAAATTATCCCTTTCTGCTTCTCCTTTGCAAGCAACTGCCTCATGGTCAGCTGAAAAATACAATGGTTGCACAACACAAGCACAACAAACACACTTACGGGACTCATTACCTTAACCAACAACAAAAAACATTTAGCGTAGAAAATGCAGTCAGAAACATTACATCTGAAAAGCCCAGGTGTATCCTGGACATCATCAGCAAATGCTTCAGATGGCCAGAATAGACACCACAATACACAACACCTAACTACTTGCAATGGAAAGTACATAGCACACGCACATTGAAAAATTAAAACCTTGCACAACAAATCTCACTGTGTGCTCACTCACAGATGGCTGGACCTGCTCCCGCTACAGGCTCACTTCATAGCCCCCTCACTGGGAACCATGGCTCACTTCAGCTCTCAACACCACAACACACCGCTTGCATGCTATCCCTTACCTTAGATTTACATCTGCCTCACTGCTCACTTCGCATGTTCACTGACAATCACGGGTGCTCTTCAAGCACATGGTCATATACAATCTTGCTAAAAATACAAAAAGGACTCGAGAGAACACTACAAAGCGAAGAAAACGCGTCAAGCACCTCCATAAAGAACATAGACAGTAAAGAAAGACGGCGGGGGGGGGGGGTGCTTGGAAAAAAAAACATTTGAGGGATGTGAGGTACAGCAATGACCATGACGAACTCACAGGCATGCCAAAAACACATCACAAACACATACCTTCTACCAGCAATAACCTCATTTTGCAAACAAGAAACCTGTGCCTCTTCCTTCCCTGCATGCACATTAGCATCCATGACAAAAGACCCCAAACATTTTCTCCTTCAAAATCCTGCCTAGAACTCCCAACTACTATGCAGTGCCATGCTGCCCTTGCTCTCTAAAAATAGCATGCAAACTGCCTCATGCTTCCTTCCAAATGACCAATGCTTGTGCTCAAGGAAATCAAATGCAAACATAAACATGGAAACAATTTAGGAGACTTAAGTCAAACTGACAAACAATACACAAACGCTACGAAACACTTTCTGACTCAGTATCCTCAGAAACATTCTTGGGAGCCTTTCATTAACTCGCTGCCTTTTCAAAACATTCTGCCATGGCAATACCTCTTTTCCTAACGACTCCAAAATCAAACAGGGCCACACACAAACAAGGGACACGCTTCGCCGAAGGAAACAAACAGAACACGACTTGACAATCTAACTTCCACATTCTGAAGGACCACAAAAGGACTGAAACTGTAGGGACGACCACTAAAACCTATGAGCTAAAAAGAGGGGGGGGGAAGGGAAAGAGACAGACAAAACTTAGAAGATAAAGGAACATATAGATAGGACAATCTCAGGGCATAATTTCCGCAGGATAAAAATCTTACAATCCCCTGACTGACACAGCAGCAAAAATGCTTCAATGGACATCTTTCCTCAGACCTCCACGCTAAAACGTACCTTGTCCACTAAGATTACAATTACACAACAAAGAGGACGCACAGACAGAAAAAGATCCAGGAATGCAGACAATAAGCTCTACAGAATGGAAGTTTACAAAGTTATTTTATACATTTTAACTCAAAGTATGAGATGGGCATGGGGGATGTGGCAGAAAACAAACCACAGAAACATCTGGAGTGGGCGACAAAGGAAAAAATAACCTTAGGTGGTCCGAGACACTTAAGAATCAACCATTCACAGGATCACAATAGCAGTTCTGTTCCAGCCAGTTCTGTTCGGCCACAGGGGGCCGGGGCTGTGCCCTCGGGGAGATGCAAAAACCAAGCTTCAAAAGGACAAGGAGAATTCACAACTAGGTCCTTTCAGATGCAAAAGGACAATGCCACCGATAAACATGCAAATGGTTCGTCCTCAGGAAAAGAAATGAAACTCCTTTGCATTTCAAGGTTTATGTTTAAAGGCCATCCTTGGGCCTTAATTTAGGTCTCTTCAGTTGGGGAAGTGCCAAAGCAGCACTTCCCGAACTTATTCAGGGAAACATGCCTGCAAACAATACAGACAGGAAACACATTCACGAGTCACCATAAACCAGACACCACATCTGCTTTCTCCTGATACAAAATGCTCAACGCACGCATAGGGACTGAGTCCAACTCAGCTCTCAATCCTCGAATTAAAAACACATCCTGGCCAGGGGTTGGGGGGGCCGATAGGGAATACCAGCATGTCCAATGTGAGCAAACAAATAATTGTACGAACCTTACATACGCCACACAAACCATGAGAGGTATCTACCACAGGTGCTGAAATACATGGGGACATCACCTCTCAAGGCCAACACTCAGTCCAGGGAAACAGTTGCACATTCTTCACATGGGAATACAATAATGTTCTCAATGAATCACACACTATAAATAAGCCTCCCCACCTCACACATCATCAATTGCCATATCATATAACCAAAACACAAAAACTTCGTGACATTTGGGGATACTCAGCTCCGTTCCAACACAAGGTCACCGCATGCCTCAGGGGACATGCCAAATAACAACACACCTTTTGCCTTAGCACCACCTCACCTGGGGAGCGCTCACAAATTACACTTTCACACACCCCATACAAAGGGGCACATAGATCCTCAGTGTCCGCTATGTATCCTGACAGCATGCATGGATGATGTGCAACTCTCGCCAGCAAAAATATTATGCAAAAACATTTCTCTTCCATCGCTGAGGAATGGGCGACACCTGCTGGGGAAAATGGGCAAGGACTTTACAACTGCAGTCCTCTCAGCACCACGGACAGAGACAAAATGACTCCAAGGAAGATTCCAAGAGAAAGTTGACAGCAGTAGGGTGATCTGCTCTCCTCCATCATTCCATTACAATGAACATATGTTCTGTTTTAATGTACCACCATCTTACAAAGGAAGCCTCAAAAAGTCCAATCATGGAGTCATATATTAAAATGCCAGCGGCATACAAGGGAGCAAAAGCACTCAAGACCTCGCAGCCACGAACAGTTTGCCACATCTGCATAATATTGCCAGGTGGTTGGAGAACCCCAGTCCTTGAGGCAGGCAGTTATACGGAGCCCCGCTCCTGTTAGGGCTTGGGGAATGTGGAAGATGCTATTTTAGAGGTGGCCACTCTATTCAGAGAGGTGCTGAGTCCCGTGAGAAGCAGCAGGACGGGGCATGTCACCAGTATACACTAATGAGGCATGCAGGATTGGACTGTTCTTTTGGTCGAGGTTACTAGGTATTAGTTTACAAGGTTCAGGGATATTGGTTGCCAGTTGCTGGGGTATGTGTTGCTGGTTGCTAGTTACCTGGTTAATAGGTACCTGTGAACTAGGTAACTGATTACCTGGTTACTAGTAAATTGCAATATTGCTTCACAGTTTTTCAAGTTACTTCTCTGACATTAGTTTCCTAAGATTGAGTATGTTTTCTCCTAGTAAATTAATTGTAAACTTTTTTTCTGAATAAAAGATTCCAGTTACTACTTTGGTGTTGAAACACATTCGTTTTGAATCCTGTTCTTGTATCTTAAACGGTTCTGCTCATTACCTCTGCCTGTCTCTTTCAGAATGAAAAATGAAATAATCCTGTAGAAACTTGCTAAGAGCAAGCATCCTTTATTTGGTGACTTTTCAGAATGTACTCACAGAGATAGCAGACTAATACACTGGTTGTATAGGACAAACGCTCGCATTTTTTTTCCTCAAGTAAGTTACGGATTATACCCTACACATCTGTGGATCTAGGTTTTTATTGCGTGATTCCTTAAAAGAGGCTGTCAGCTAATCCCTACCAAAAGTAATCCTGTGCTGCCGTCCTGTGGACATTTCTGGAATAACACCATGTGCCTCTGACCGTGGTGCTGAAGTAGCAGCTAAAGCCCTGTGAACCTGACCAAACATTCTACCCAGGGAAAAAAAGGGGGCACAAGAACAGTGAGGTTGGCCAGGGCGGCAATCCTTCCTTTCCTGGAAGGTCCGAAGTCACAGTTGTGGGCTCTTCACCTCATCCCGTCCCAGCCCTGCAAAGGGAAGACTCGGCTTCTGCACTGACAACATGAACCTTTTTGACACACTGGTTGAGGCAGCCAGTATATTCAGGAAGTTGCTGAGTACCCAGAATGCAGCGTGCGCGCAAGGGGCTGCCTTCATTGAGGCATGCCTGACGCCCAGGCCGCCATTACATAGAGCTTCCCTGTGGCAGAGACACCCCTGTTAAAGAGGCCGCCAGTACTGGTCCTAGGGCATTTGGTCCTGCAGGCAAGCTGCTGCAGGCTGTGTGGAGTGACGCTGTGAGGAACATGGCGGCTACAGTCCACGAGGCAGGCATTTATACAGAGGCCGCTCGTCTTGGGGCTTGGGGACTGTGTAGGTCACCGTTATTGAGACAGCTAGTCCATACAGCCAGGTGCTGAGTACCACGAGAGGGAACGTGCTCACGAGAGGCCCCCCCCCAAATTGCCCCATGCTTTTCCCTGCTTGGTGGCATTAGAGAGACCTTCCGAGTGGTGGGGGTCCCAGCTGTCGGGAAGCCTGTATGGAAGCCATTGCCTTTGCCATGGCAGGCAGGCTGCTGCAGGCCGCCTGTACTGGGGCTGCCAGGAGGTTGGTGTCCACAGTCCTTGAGGCAGGCAATTATAAAGAGCCCGCTCGTGTTGAGGCTTGGGGACTGTATAGGCCACCGTTATGGAGGCAGCTAGTCCATACAGCCAGGTGCTGAGTACCGCGAGATGCAGCTTGCTCGAGAGAGGCCGCCTTAATTGACACATGCATTTCAACATAGGACAGCATTACTTAGAGCTTCGATACAGCGGAGGTCTCCGCGCCCCCCCCCCCCAACAGGCAGAGAATGCGGGCACAAGGGCTTCACCCTGGCTGGCAGGCTGCTGACCGGCACCTCTACTGAGGCTGCCAGGAGGTAATAGACCCCAGTCCTCGAGGAAAGCAGTTGTACAAGGCCCACTCAGGTTGCGATTGCTGGCCATGTAGGCTGCCTTTCTTGGGTAGCCAGTTTGCACATCCGGGTGTTGAATACTGCTACATACAGCATGCTCGTGAGAGGCACCCTCAATTGACGCAAACTGTAAGTCACAGGTCGCCATTCCCCATACCTTTGGTAAAACATAGGCCCCCGGCTGACCATGCAGCTAGTGCGGGGCACTGGGCCTTTTCCCTGCAAGCAGGCTGCTGCATGCCACCTCTACTGAGGTTGCCAGGTGGTTGGAGACCCCAGTTCTTGAGGCAGGCAGTTATATGGAGCCTGCTCCTGTTGGGGCTTGGGGAATGTGGAGGATGCCATTTTACAGGTCACTACTCTATTTAGAGGTGCTGAGTCCTGTGAGAAGCAACGGGATGGGGGCATGTCACCAGTATACACTATTATATATGACACTGGGCCAAGACCCTGGCGCTCAGGCTGCAGCGGGCCTGAACGGGAGGTGGGGGCTATCCCTAATTTCGGTTCCTCCCCCACTTCTCCCTCACAGGTCCTGGCAAGGAGGAATGCATCCACTGCGCCAGCAACCTGCACTTCTGGGCCTGGATGTGTGTGCCCACCTGTGGCGAGGGCTCCTACCTGAGGCGATGCCCGGCCTGCCCCCACAGAGTCTGCCACAGGTACATGCTCGTCTGCCCATTTTTTTTTTTATTGATTATTGATTTCAGAGAGGACGGGAGAGTGAGGGAGAGAAACATCAATGATGGGAGACAATTATGGATGGGAGGCCTCCTACATGGACCACACTGGGGATGGATCCACCACCCTCGGCATATGCCCCAACCGGAACTGGAGTGGGGGGGGAGCCTGATCCCCCTCCAGCCACAGGAACCACTGTCCCCTGTGTGTCCCCCCAATAGGTGGGAGGAGGGCTCCCTGAGATGGGAAGGCTCCAGATGGAACTGAAAAGCGGGCCTCACACCGCTGGGGGCCTCGTGCGTCACCAACCACACCAACAGCAACATTGAGTGGGGCGTGGATGGGCCCCACGGGCACCCAAGTCTAATCGGCCCCCCTACTCTCTCCCCAGCGGATGAGACATTTTGTGAGATGGTGAAGTCCAACCTGCTGTGTGACGTCCCCTCAAACTGCACCCACCGGCCTCATCCCTCCGGCGCACCCCAACGGTAAACCCAGGCCTTGCCTGGGAACCCCCACGTTTACCAAATCCTCAGACCAAAGCGGAAAATCAAGCATGTGGCCTCCCTGTCACTTCTCGCCGGAAACGAGCATCTCCAAGGCCAACCTAGGCTGACACCAGGGCCGCCTGCATGACGAGGGCCCAGCCTCCCGTGACTGTCCACCCGGACTGTGCGCTAGACAGCACACGGGACCCTCTCATGCCAACCTGTGTCAGGCGTGTGGACTGACTGCCTGCTCCAGTTCTCACCAAGGGGGGGGTCCTGTGGACAGAGTCCCGATTTTTCCCCGGAAATGCATGAATCAGTTCCCTAGACCTAGAGTAATCTTTGCTTTAAACTTTCTCTGGAGCTGGTACATGTCACTTGTGCCCTGCTTCCCCCTCGGACGACCTTGCATCTGACGCATCTCTGGGAGCCCGCGGATGCACCCACAATGGTGGATCGAACGAACCCAAGACGCCCTCGGAGCAAATGCAGCGTTATAGCCCTAAGTTAATAAAGGAGTCAACGGCCCACAGCCAAGGAATCTTTCTTTCCAGTGCACAGCGGTGACACATGTCGCTGCCCTGCCATTGTTGCTCAGTGGTTGAGCTTTGACCTCTGAAAAAGAGGGTCAGGGGTCTGATTCCGGGTTGGGGGCTCCATCCCCGGTTTGGGGCTACAGGAAGCAGCCGATACATGATCCTCTCTCATCATTGGTGTTTCTCTCTGCCCTTCTCCTTTACCTCGGAGATCAATAATATATTTACAAGAAGAAACACACACACACACACACACACACACACACACACACACAAAACAACAACAAAAAACCCTTTTTTAAAGCCCAGCAAGCGAAATGACAAGTAAAACCCGTTTTGTGTTGAGCGCGCCGCCTTGTGGACATCGCTGGTATTGCTTGAGGTCTGTTTAAATTAAAAGGAGTTAATAGCAGATACCTCTCTTCATGAGCAATCTGAAATTACCCGTGTGATATCCTTTGACTCCCCACCACAAATATTTTATTTTTCTCCCAAATACTTCAGGGGCAATTTCTATAAACCAGGGCCTCCTCCTACACAACCGTCAAAATCGGCTCTCACGGATGGGTCTCTAAGGTCCTGTCCTCTGATGGGATTCAGATGTTGCCCATTTTTCCCAGGAACGTCCTTCGCAGGTGGCCTGAGACCCCGCCTACACCCCCTTCCCCGTGAGAGGCGCACTTTGCGTTGGATCTTCCTCCCTCGCCAGTCCTTCTCCTCAAACCCTTTACAGACTGGAGTGCTTTAACACTGCTTAACCGGCGGACACAGATGTCCGCCATCAAGGACCCTCCGGACAACAGAGACGCCCCAGGAACTCAACCAGAACCGGGGACGTTGCCAAGATGACCAGGACCTCCGAACCGCCAGAACTGGAGCCCGGCTCTTCCATTGATTCGGACTCCGAGCGGCGCGCGCGTTTGTCAGCTAAATAAATTATTGCTGCCTGTCGGCGAACGCAACGCACGCACTGGGACGTGTACCAGGGAACGGGCGCTGTGCAATCTGGGAAGTGCGTCCAACAGAACCTGCGGAGCATGCCTGGAAGTGTGTCAGCGGCTGTGCGGACATTCCGGAAGTGCGTCTCTGGTCAGTCGCTTTGCATGCTGGGAAGTGCGTCTCCTTCGGTTGTGAAGCACGCCGGGAAGTGCGGCAACGCAGGCCCGGGAGTGTGGCTACGCAGGCCAGGAAAGTGTGGCGACGCAAGCCCAGGGCATGCCGAGAGGTGAGTTTAGCGTCAGTCGCTGTGCATTCCGGGAAGTGAGGCGATGCAGACCCGGGGCATGCCGGGAGGTGAGTATTGCGTTATCGCCGTGCATGACGGGAAGTGTGTCTTCCGTCGCGCGAGAAGCACGCCAGGAAGTGTGTCGGCGCAAAGACCTCAGCATGCCCGGAGGTGCGTCTAGGTGTGAGCGCTGGGCTAGTCCCTGAAGTGTGTCAGGACGACTTCCGGCCCGCTGGAAAGTACGTCAGTTGCCGGCGCGGGGCGCGCCAGGAAATGTGTCTGAGGCCCGCCGATTGGTCTGTCGGGCGGGAGACCCTGACGCCGCGGGCCGGGAGCAGGAGGCGGGAGGACGGGGAGGCTGACGGCGGAGCTGATTGAGCGGGCGGCGCAGCGAGCTGGACGAGCCCCGCGGTGGGCGGGCGGCGCCAGGCCGTCCCGGCCCGAGTCTGGCCGGCGGGGCGGAGGGACGATCTCGCGGGCTCCTCGCACGGCCGGCGTGGGGCCGAGACCTGGATCGCTTCCCGAGCCGCACCCGGGGACCGGGGTTCGGTTCGGCTTCGTGGGGCCGTTTCTCGGTCCGATCTGCTCGAGCGCCGAGCCTAGACCTGGGGATTGCGACCCCGACGCCGAGCGAGCGGCTGGCTCTCAGGAAACACGTTCAAGTGATGGCGTCAGATAGTGGGCAGCGCACGTGCTGGTCTTTTTTTCTCTCTCTTTAGCGAGAACGGGAAGGAGGGGGGAGAGAGAGAAACACGGATGTGAGAGAGACACAGCGAATGGTTGCCTCCTGCCCACGCCACGCCCGATCTGGGATCGCACCTGCAACCCAGGTATGTGCCCTTGACCGGAATGGAACCCGAGACCCTCGGGCGCTCTGGCCACAGCGGCAGCGGCCGAGTTCCTTCTTCCTAATGAGTCAGGGACGAAGGAAGTCAGGGAGGAGAAGCGACGGTTCCCTGCACCTCCTCAGTAGCCTCAGCGCCGAGGTCCCCTGTCATCCAGACCCCCTATCAGGAGGCCTGTCTGTCATGTCATCAAAGCAGTGCTGGGTGGAAGGGAGGACTCTAAACTATCCGACTCCGCAGCTGTTTCCTCCTCAGTTAAAGGCTAATGGGCACCTCCAAGCCAGGCTGCACCCCAATAGGCATCCTCAACACCCGCCATTTCAGAGCTGTGAGAGGGCAGGCTCCCTGGGCCCCGGCAGTGACAGTGGTCAGTCAGACTTGAAATGCCTCCTCCACGAAACTGAACTTCATAGAAATGGAAGGACTCGTGCTCTGTAAAGCTGCCTGCCTCGTGGACTGCGGCCGTCATTGTCTTGGCAGCCTCAGTACACGCAGCCTGCAGCGGCTTGCCTACGGAACCAAAGGCCCTGGGACCAGTACTGGCTGCCTCTTTTACGGGGGCGTCTCTGCAGCAGGTTAGCTCTAAGTAATGGAGGCCTGGGGCGTCAGGCATGGGTCAATGAAGGCGGCCGCTTTGAGCACGATGCATCTCGGGGTACTCAGCAACTACCTGGATGGACTGGCCGCTTCACCAACAATGTCTTCTAGATTTCGAAGGGGCTCATGATGTCAGTGCAGCAGCTGAGGCCGCCCTTTGCAGGGCTGGGGCGGGATGAGGTGAAGAACCAACAACTGTGACTTTGGTCCTTCCTGGGAAGGAATGATTGCCGCCCTGACCAGCCTCGCTGATCTTGTGACCCTTTTTTTTCCTGGGTAGAATGTATGGTCAGGTTCACAGGGCTTTAGCTGGAACTTCAGCACCATGGACAGAGGCACACGGTATTATTCCAGAAATATCCACAGGATGGCAGCACAGGATTACTTTTGGGCAAGAATCAGCTGACAGACTGTTAAGGAATACTTAATAAGTACATAGACCCACAGACCTGTAGAGTATAATCGGGAACTTACTTGAAGTAAACAATGTAATCGTTTGTCCTATACAACCAGTGAGTCTGCTATCTCTGTGATTACATTCTGAAAAATCACAAAATAAAGGATGCTTGCTCTTAGCATGTTTCTACAGGATTACTTCATCTTTCCTTGTGAAAGATACAGCCAGAGGTAATGAGCAGAACCGTTTAAGATACTAGAACAGGTTTCAAAACCAATTTGTTTCAAAACCAAAGTAGTAACTGGAATCTTTTATTCAGGAAAAAGAAAAGTTTACACTTAATTTACTATCAGACAAAAATACTCTTAATAACCTAATGTCAGAGAAGTAACTTGAAAAAATGTGAAGCAATATTGCAATTTACTAGTAACCAGGTAATCAGTTACCAGTTAACAGGTACCTATTAACCAGGCAACTATTAACCAGCAGCACGTACCGCAGTACCTGGCAACTAGTATCCTAGAAACTTGTAAACTTATACCTAGTAACGTCGACAAGAAGAACTTTCAAATCCTGCCTGCCTCCTTAGTGTATACTGGTGACATGCCCCCATCCAGCTGCTTCTCACGGGACCCAGCACCTCTCTAAATAGAGTGGGGACCTGTAAAATGGCATCTCCATATTCCCCAAGTCGCAAACCGAGTGGGCTCCGTATAACTGCCTGCACCAAACACTGGGGTCTCCAACCACCAGGCAGCCTCAGTAGAGGTGGCAAGCAGCAGCCTATCTGCGGGGAAAAGGCCCTGTGCCCCGCACTAGCTGCATGGTTAGCCAGGGGCCTCCGTTTTACCAAAGGTCCCGGTTATGGTGACCTGCGGCTTACAGCTTGCGTCAATTGAGGGTGCCTCACTCAAGCATGCTGCATCTAGCAGCTCAGCATGTGGCTATGCAAACTGGCTGCCTCAAGAATAGCAGCCCATCTCTTACACCTCCTCCCCCACCCCCTCCAGCTCCCTCTGAGGTTCAAAGGTCTGTTTGATGCTTCTATGTCTCTGGATCTATTTATTTTTGTTCATCAGCTTATGTTGTTAATTATATTCCACAAATGAGTGAGATCACGTAGTATTTATCTTTCTCGGACTGGCTAATTTTGCTTAGCATAATGCTCACCAGGTCCATCCATGCTATTGAAAATGGTGAGAGGTTTTTTTTTTTTTTTTTTTTAGTAGCAGCATAGTATTCCATTGTGTAGATGTACCACAGTTTTTTAACCCACTCATCTGCTGATGGACACTTAGGCTATTTCCAAATCTTAGCTATTGAAAATTGTGCTGCTATGAACATAAAGTGGCAAATATTCTTTTTGATTGGTGTCTCTTATTTCTTGGGATATATTCCTAGAAATGGGATTATTGGGTCAAGTGAGAGTTCAATTTTAATTTTTTGAGGAAACTCCATATTGTTTTCCACAGTGGCTGCACCATTCTGCATTCCCAGCAGTGCACAAGGGTTCCTTTTTCTCCACAACCTGGCCAGCACTTGTCATTTGTTGATTTGTTGATGATAATAGCCATTCTGACGGGTGTGAGATGGTACTGCATTGTCATTTGATTTGCATCTCTTATATGATTAGTGACTTTGTGCATGTTTTCATATGTCCCTTGGCCTTCTGTATGACCTTTTTCGAAAAGTGTCTGTTTAGGTCCTTTGCCCATTTTTTTATTTTTATTTTTTTATCTTACTTTTGTTAAGATGTAGGAGTTCCCTATACATTTTGGAGATTAAACTCTTATCAGATATAACATTGTCAATATGTTTTCCCATGCAGTGGGCTCTCGTGTTTTGTTGATGGTATTTTTTACTGTGCAGATTTTATTTTGATATAGTCCCATTTGTTTATTTTCTCCTTAGTTTCTATTGTCCTTGGAGGTAGTGGTAAAGATATTGCTACGACATATTTTTGATATTTTACTGCCTATGGATTCTTCTAAGACTTTAATGGTTTTCCGTCTTACCGTTAAGTCCTTTATCCATTTTGAGTTTATTTTTGTGTATGGTGTGAGTTGGTGGTCTAGTTTCATTTTTTTGCATTTATCTGTCCAATTTTCCCAACGCCATTTATTGAAGAGACTGTCTTGACTCCATTGTATGCTCTTGCCTCCTTGTCAAATATTGAGCATAATGGCTTGGGTTGATTTCTGGGTTCTCTGTTCTGTTCCATTGGTCTATATGTCTGTTCTTTTGCCAGTACTAGGCAGTTTTGAGAACAGTGGCTTTGTAATATTATAGCTTGATATCTGGTATTGTTATCTCTTCAACTTTGTTCTTCTTTCTTAGGATTGGTTCAGCTATCTTTTTTTTATTCCAGATTAATTTTTGGAGAGTATTCTAAGTCTGTGAAATATGCCATTGGTATTTTAATGGGAATTGCATTGAATCTATAGATAGCTTTGGGTAGTGGGCATTTTAATGATGCTGATTCTACCAACCCATGAACATGGTATATTCTTCAACTTGTTTATATCTTCCTCTATCTCTTTTTTTAGTGTCGTGTAATTTTCAGAGTACAGGTGTTTTACCTCCTTAGTTAAGTTTATTCATAGGTATCTTAATTTTTTTGGTAAATGGTAAATGGGATTATTTTTTTAGTTTCTCTTTCTGTGAGTTCATTATTGGTATATTAAAAAGCCGTAGATTTCTGGGTGTTAATTTTGTAACCTATGTTGCCGAATTCATTTATTTAATATAGTAAGTTTTTTGATGGAGTCTTTGGTGTTTTCTATGTATAATATAATGTCACCTGAGAATAATGACAGTTTTACTTCTTCTTTTGCAATTTGGATACCTTTTGTTTCTTCTTCTTATCTGATTGCTATGGCTAGCACTTCCAGTACTATGTCGAACAGGAGTGGTAAAAGTGGGCATCCCTATTTATTCCTGTTCTTAGGGGAAATGGTTTTAGTATTTGCCTATTGAGTATGATGTTGGCTATAGGTTTGTCATATAAGACTTTTATTGTGTTGAGGAATGATCTATTTTTATCTTATCCATTCAATCATCTTTTGTCTTTTGATTGGAGTATTTAATCCATTTGCATTTAAGGTTATAATTGATAGGTACTTGTTTTTGTCATTTTTATTCTTCACACCTGTGTTCCTTCTTCCCTTTCTATTTCTTCTTTTTACAACAGTCTCTTTAGCATTTCTTGCATTGCTGGGTTGGTGGTGGTAAACCTCCTTAGTCTTATTTTGTCTTCCAAGCTCCTGGTTTCATCTCCAATCTTGATTCATAGCCTTGCTGGATAGAGTATTCCTGGATTCAGTCCCTTGCTTTGTATTACTTTGTGTACTTCATTCCATTCCTTTCTGGCTTCATGTGTTTGTTGAGAAATCACTTGATACTCTAATGGGAGATCCCTTATAGGTAACTTTCTGTCTCTTGCAGCCCTTAAGATTCTTCCTTTGTCATTAATGTTTGTCATTGTAATATTGTGTCTTGGGCCGAAGCCGGTTTGGCTCAGTGGATAGAGCGTCGGACTGCGGACTGAAGGGTCCTGGGTTCGATTCCGGTCAAGGGCATGTACCGTGGCTGTGGGCACATCCCCAGCAGGGGGCGTGCAAGAGGCAGCTGATCGATGTTTCTCTCTCATCGATGTTTCTGACTTTCTGTCCCTCTCTCTTCCTCTCTGTGAAAAATCAATAAAATATATTTAAAAAAAAAAAAAAAAAAAAAAAAAAAAAAGAATAGCAGCCCACACGGCCTGCAAGCCGCAACCCAAGTGGGCCTCGTACAACTCCCGTCCTTGAGGACTGGGGCCTATTACCTCCTGGCAGCCTCAGTAGAGGTGGCTTGCAGCAGCCAGCTTGCCAGGGTAAAGGCCTTGTGCCCCGCACTGTCTGCTTGGTTAGAGGGGTGGTCGAGGGGCCTACGCTGTACCGAATCTCTAAGTAATGGCGGCCTACAGTGTAAAGGCGGCCTCTGGCGAGCACGCTGCATCTCGCAGTACTCAGCACCTGGTTGTATGGACTAGCTGCCTCAATAACGGTGGCCTACCCAGTCCCCAAGCCTCAACACGAGCGGGCTCTGTATAACTGCCTGCCTTGTGGACTGAGGCCGCCATGCTCCTGGCAGCCTCAGTGCACGCAGCCTGCAGCAGCTTGCCTGCAGGACCAAGGCCCTGGGACCAGTACTGGCTGCCTCTTTTATGGGGGCGTCTCTGCCACAGGTTAGCTCTAAGTAATGGCGGCCTGGGGCGTCAATTAAGGCGGCCCCTTGCGAGCACGCTGCATCTTGGGGTACTCAGAAACTCCCTGGATGGACTGGCTGCCTCAATAACGGTCGCTTCTATGTTTCAAAGGGGCTCGTGATGTCAGTGCAGCAGCTGAGGCCGCTCTTTGCAGGGCTGGGGCGGGATGAGGTGAAGAACCCACAACTGCGACTTGGTTCCTTCCTGGGAAGGAATGATTGCCGCCCTGGCCAGCCTCGCTGATCTAGTGACCGGTTTTTTCCTGGGAGGAATTTTTGGTCAGGTTCACAAGGCTGTAGCTGGAACTTCAGCACCAGGAACAGAGGTACAGCGTGTTATTCCTTAAATGGCCACAGGAGGGCAGCAAAGGATAGTTTTTTTTTGCCTGACAGGTTCCTTTTGAGGTCCAGTGTAATAAGTATATGGTTCCATAGACAGACGTGTACAGTACACTCAGTAACTTACTTGAAAGAAAACGAAAGCGTTTATCTTATAAAACCAGTGTATAACTATGCTCTATGATTACATTCTGAAAAATCAAAAAATAAGGAGTCCTTACTCTTAGTACATTTCTGCATGGTTATTTTATCTTTCATTCTGAAAAAGACAGGCATAGGTATCGAGCAGAACCCCTTAAGTTACACAAACACATTTCAAAATGACTGTGTTGCAACAATAAACTATTAACTAGAATATTTTAACCAGAAAAAAACTTGTTTAAAACTAATTTACTAGGGGAAAAGTGCTCAGTAATAATAACTTTAATGTCACAGAAGTAACTTGAAAAAATATGGACCAATATTGGAATTTAATAGGAGCCTGGAAAGAGCGACTCATTTTGTTTGTTTTGTTTTTTAATCCTCACCAGAGGATATTTTTTCATTGCTTTTTAGAGAGAACAGAAGAGAGGAGAAGACAGAGAAATAGCAATGTGAGAGAAACATATTGATTGGTTGCCTCCTGCACAAGCCCCAAACAGGGCCGGGGCCAGGGAGGAGCCTGCAACCGAAGTACATGCTTTTGACCGGAATTGAATCCAGGTCCCTTCAGTTCACAGACTGACACTCCATCCACTGAGCCAAACCTAGGGCTTACCTGGTTTTTAAAGGTTGCACTTTTAGGGGAGTTCTCAATGGAATATATCGATAGAATATTCATAAACTCTCCAGGTGTGTCCTTTGATATGCTGATGCATTACAAAGAGCATAAACTGATCAGGGTCATTCTTTGATCAGTTTCACCTTAAAAAATGTCCATGGAAAGGAACTTGAATCAAGGTGGATCTGCCCGGGTAATGGTCTGGAATATGTAACTCATTTGCTCCTAAGCATCCTAAGTTAGGGAAGATATGTTCTTGTGATTTGTTTTAGGCCATGTTAGAGTCTCAGATTCCCCAAACCACTTGTCAAGGACTTTTCTAGCTTTTTCATAACCTGCCACAACCCTATAAAGTAGGGGACTCTTATTAACAATGAGTTCAATGCAATGAGCATCAGTGGACAGAGACTAGATGCCAAAGCCATAAGCAGGACCTCACACATACCCTGGACTCCAGAACCTGGATCCTACGTTGGACCACAGACCAAAACCTGGACCCCCTGCCGTGGGACTCAAACTCAAAGCGATGCCCCTGATTCCAGCATACTATGCAGCACAAAAGCCAGAAACTGGATGCCAGAGACTGACAGCTGATTCCTAAAACCAGATTCCACACTCTGGAATCTGAATCTATAGCTGCACTTGAACCCCACACAGAACCCAGGACACAAAGCAACACCTAAAGAGTCCCAAAACCACAGACACAAATATATATTTGAACTGAAACCACAGACCCTGGACATACGGCAGGGATCTATGACTAAGACGCCACAGCCACAATGTGGAGTTGTAGACAGACACCAGAGCTCAGGTGCCCAATGCCAGATGCATGAACTGAACCAGACCCGCACGTTGCACACAAACCCATGATTCAATAAAGAAAAACCATGTCACTCTAAGTCCAAGCAGCTAGTTTCACAAATACTCTTTTTTTCATTTCCATGTCAATGTATAAGAAGAAAAAACAATTCCAGAACTTCACAATTCTTCCAAACCCTGCAGTGTCACATACATAAACCTAACAGAATGAAAAACAATAATGCTTACCTTTGCTGGCATGTGTCCATGATTTCTTGGCTGCAGCAGCATGAGGAGTTAGCCGTGTCCCACTGGATAATCTCACAAGGCTGCCTCTTCACAACTGTGGGAGATTTAAAAAGTAATTATTTACCTCATACCTTGTAAATTATAACAGCTGGGCTAATAACCAAATTAACATGATCAAATTAACAAGAGATGTACCACATTTAATACATACACAAGTAAAACTCACATACAAATGAATACCAAAGACAATCCTATATAATAGAAGTCTAATATGCAGATTATCCCCTCGACTGGGAATTCAACTGGGAGTTTGACTGGGAGTTCAACCAAGGGATGGGGCCAGCGGCAACAGTCAGCTTGGGGAAGGGAGTCCCCCCTGCACCCCCAACCCCCAGCCAGTGGAGTCATGCGGCCAGGGAAAGGGATGCACCCTGGCTGTCGACCAGCAGCCAATACAAACCCTACCCATGCACGAATTTCCTGCACTGGGCCTCCAGTAAGGTAATATTAGAAACAGGAAATGCTGGAAAATGGGGAACCAGGGTCTTAGATTGTGGAGGTGAAATGGGTGATATTTAGGAAAAGTGCAGGACACGTGACATATTAATTTTGTTAGGTGATATAAAAAACTATAGGATGAAGAGAAGGGGTAAGAGATGAGTACCAAGAAACTCCTGGTAGCCTGGCCAGTGTGACTCCATGGTTGAGCATCAACCTATGAATCAGGAAGTCAGGTTTGATTCCCAGTCAGGACACATGCCCAGGATGTAGGCTCGACCCCCATTGGTGTACGTGCAGGTGCAGCCAATCAGTGATCCCTCTCATATTATATATTTCTATCTCTCTCTCTCCCTAAGCATCCTGGGTTAGGGAAGATACATTCTTGTAATTTATTGAGTTATAAAGCTACAGTTTTAAAAACTTGGGTAATGTCCTGTGAATAGAAAAGTTGATGGAACAGAATACAAAGTCCAGTAATAGACTGAAATACATGTGAAAATTTGGTGTAATCAAAATATCTCCTGCTGAAACCAGTTTGGCTCACTGGATAGAGCGTAGGCCTGCGGACTCAAGAATCCCAGGTTCAATTCTGGTTAAGGGCATGTACCTTGGTTGCGGGCACATCCCCAGTGGGGGGTGTGCAGGAGGCAGCTGATCGATGTTTCTCTCTTATCAATGTTTCTCACTTTCTATCCCTCTCCCTTCCTCTATGTAAAAAATAAATAAAATATATTTTAAAAATATATCTCCTTAGACAAGTGGGAAATGGTGTTGGATAACTGAAAGGGAAAAAATATTGAAACAGAATCAACTCATTTCACTCATAACTAGTATAAAAAATTGAAAGCTACTAAACATAAGGGTACAAAGAGATCAAAAGTGAAAGAATGGAAAAAGATAAATTAAGCACACATAAGCCAAATAAAAATTACATGATAACACATGAGACTTGACTATAGCATGACTATAAATAAATAAGAGCACTCCAAACCATTAACTTCATTTTATCAGGAAGATACACATTCACAAGCACTTCATCACATGAAATCAAAGTACATAGAACTGAGCTACAAGGGAAACTAGACAAATTTATAATCATAATAAATTTATAATCATAATAGATTTATAATCATAATCCTATATAATAAAGACGAAATATGCAAATTGACCATCATGCAGTCACAAATATGACAGCACCCATAGCCACAAGATGCAGTGCCCAGTCCCCTCCGCTCCGCCGAAGTCCTTAGTCCTTTCATAGAAAATAGGTTGCCTTAAAATTTGGTTAAGCTTCTTAGAACAAAAAACATTCAGAATCTTAGAAAAGGGAATTCCCATATTTATAACAGTTTGGAATAGACCATTCAAGGTTATTTCCACTACAACCTTGTGTGATTTTGTGATATTAACATTCTGAATTCACATAGTACCAGCTGTATTCTATGTAAGCAGCTATTATTTAAAGGAATGGCCATTATTATTAAAACAACTCATAAAATAACACTGTTTGTATGTCAAGGACATTCTATGTGATTTTCCTAATGCTGGAGTTAATGCCCCTAAGCCAGTAGTTGGACATCCCCACAGGGGTCCCAGATTGGAGAAGGTGGAGGCTCATTCTCGAATTTTGTGCACTGGGCCTCTAGTAAATTTATATTCTTAATAAATTTATAATCATAATACATCTAACACATATCTCTCACTAAGAGACAGGTCACACCTATTTTATAACCAAGAGCCTCCCACAAAGACCTCAGTGAAGATGTAAGAAATGTCAATAACCTGAGCAGTAAACTGTAGTCAATGTTCAGAAAACCCATTGTACCCAACAACCTTTCCTGCTGAAAGGCATGAAGGTGTTATCACCAAGTTGCACACGAGGTGGCAGCAGAGGAGCACACTTCAATTATAGTTTCTGTGACCACGCGGAACCATGAAGTAAGTTTCAACAAACTTCAAAGAACTGAAATTATATACAGTATGTTTCTTTTTGTCATCTCAGTTAATCTAAAAATCAGGAACAGAAGACACCAAGAAACTTCTTATATATAAACTAGTAGCCCAGTGAACGAAATTTGTTCACACTAAAAGGGTATTAATTAGAGGCAATAATTTAATATTGATATTTGCTCTTTATAATAGAAGTATCAGAGACTAAAGAAAATTAGTAAAATGTATATGAAAACCTTCCTCCTGTCAGAGTTTGGGGCGCACCACGGGACTCAGAGTCAAGTGCCCACTCACTCACATGTGCCTCAAAATCACATCCCAGCCGCCCCCCCCGCCCCCAGATCCCGCTAGTTTCACCCTTGTCAAGCCCCGCAGGGAAGGGGGTGTCCTCGGGTCCCCTGACCCAGCACCAGGACAGGGGGCGTGGCCTGAGGTCCCCCATCAAGTCCCACCAGATGGGAGACATGACCTAAGATCCCCTGTCAAGCCCCGCTGGGTAGGGGGCATGGTCTGAGGTCCCTCATCAAGCCCCACCAGGCAGAGGAGCACAGCCTCAGGTCCCCCGGCCCAGCACCGGGAGGGAGGCGCAGCCTCAGGTCCCCTGTAAATCCCTACTGACACGGGGGCACAGCCTGAGGTCCTCTGTCAAGCCCAGCCAGGCAAGAGAGGCACAGCCTAGAAAATATATTCCAACAGAAATATTTCATAGCAGTTACTTTTTTACTCTTGGAGTAGAATTTTGAATTAATTTTACTTTTTCTGCATTATTTAGGTAAACCAATATACTAGTATATATATACCTAAAACAGTAAAATAAATCAAGAGAAAACAGAACAAAGGAAATGTGTGCATATATAGATATCTGAAGGGGAATATTTCATAGCAGTTACTTTTTTACTCTTGGGAGTAGAATTTTGAATTAATTTTATTCTTCTGCATTATTTAGGTAAACTGCAACAAACAAAGGCATTTTCATTTTACGAAAAAGTGTTCTAGAGGAAACATGGGATAAGCCTATCTAATAAAAGAGTAATATATAAATTGACGTACCTCTGATCAAGCCATGCTCATCAGCCAATCAGGAGCAAATTATGCAAATAAACCCCAGATGGTTGTGGCCACTGAGAGCAGGAGGGAGGCTTGGGTTTCCCTGGCAATGGAGGAAGCCAAGCTTTCCGCCTGCCCTTGCCGAACTAGGCCTCCAAGTCTTTTCTTTGCTCACCAAGCCTGGTCCCTTAGTCTAAAGAGAATAGAAGCTTTCTAATTGTTTAGCCCAAAGTGGCTCCCTTCATAACCTGCACCTCCATGTGCAATCCCAGCGGAATTCACCTGAGCCTGGTTCTAACATTTACGAGTAATTTTCTTTTCAAGACAGAACAGACCTCTTGGAGTCTTCATTCTGTAAATTGTGAAATTCACACACACACACACACAAACACTTTTTTTTTCATTAATCCTCACCCAAGAATCTTTTCTTCATGACCTTCTAGAGAAAGAGGGATGGAGGGAGGGAGGAAGGAGAAAAGAGAAACATCCATGTGAAGGAGACACATTGATTGGTTGCCTCCCATACTCAGTGTGGATCAAACCTGCAATCCAGACACATGCCCTTGACTGGGACTCAAACCCAAGAACCTTCGGGATGTGAGCCGACTCTCTAACCACTGAGCAACACCAGCCAGGTAGAATTCCCGTGTTATAGCTTAGTAAAAGGCGAAAGATTTATACGGTCTGAAGAGAAACCAGAGCATACCTTTTATAGCTTAGAGCAGTGGTAGGCAAACTGCAGCTCAGGAACCACATGCGGCTCTTTGGCCCCTTGAGTGTGGTTCTTCCAAAAAATACCACGTGCGCACATACAGTGCGATCGAAACTTCATGGCCCATGTGCAGAAGTCTCTTTTCGGCTCTCAAAAGAAATTTCAATGGTTGAACTGTTGATGTTTGGCTCTGTTAACTAATGAGTTTGCCGACCCCTGGGTTACAACATTCATTGCTGACAGCGCCTGGGCTCTGCCTCCGGAGAGGCTGCAGGATGGGACCGCGCAGCTCAGTGGACTGACGGGGAGGCGGTGCTCCAGAAGCTGGTGTTCAGCAGCAGGACGTGCCCCTGAAAAGTGGTCCCACAGGAAAAGCTCACTGATGTCGACCCGCCTCTCGATCAGAAAAATCCTGCTGGTCGTCTTTTGTCTGCGACCACTGTTTGTCCCGTGTCCCAAACCAGTTATTTTACGAGGCATGTTGACGCAACGGACCTATGAAGACATCTGCATCTTACACCATTTATTGATGGTTTGGGTCATTCACTAACACTTCTGTGCTGTTCTGTTCATTTACATACAAGTTAATACGAAAAGCAAGGAGGTAATATTTGGAATACAAAGTTTTGGGAAATGGTGAGGCAGGTGATATTTAGGAAGGGGCAGCACACTTGGCAGGTTATGTTGTAAGAGAACCCAAAAGCAATGGGACACGTGCGGGTCGGGGGCCAGCAGGCTCCAGTTTGCACCTTAAGGTCTGAAGCTGAGGCCATAACGTTCCTCCTGACACCAGGCGTCGCCATGAGAACCTCTTGGGAAGAAATGGGGGAACTACAGGTTCTTCCTTACCTAACAGTTTAACATCAACATGCTCAATGCACAGCTGTGGCCGCTGTGTTCCCCCCTCTGGACTGTAAATAAAAGCTTCAATGGGAGGAGACGGAGAAACCCTGGACACGCCAGTCCTGGGATCAAAGCCTCCACTTTGTTGGCTACGAGACCAACCGAGGCACGGGCCGTGTCATCACGGCTGGAACACGCCTCCCTTCCTCAGAAAGTGGCCATGACAGCTCAGACAGTGACACACAGGGGTCCACATGGGAGCCTGGGGGCGGCTGTGGCTCCTGAGAGATCAGCCCCAGTGACCACAGGGAGCAGCCTCACGTGGGAGCCGGCCATGGAGCCACCTCACACCTCACACCAGAGGCCTCTCCTCACCTCACACCTCACACCTCACACCTCACATCTCCCACCTCACACCTTACACCTCCCACCTCACACCTCACACCTCATACCTCACACCTCACCTCACACCTCCCACCTCACACCTCATACCTCACACCTCACCTCACACCTCCTACCTCACACCTTACATCTCCCACCTCACCTCCCACCTCACACCTCACCTCACACCTCAAACCTCACCCCTCACACCTCACCTCACACCTCAAACCTCACACCTCACACCTCACCTCACACCTTACACCTCACACCTCACACCTCACACCTCATACCTCACACCTCACCTCACACCTCAAACCTCACCCCTCACACCTCACCTCACACCTTACACCTCACACCTCACACCTCACACCTCATACCTCACACCTCACCTCACACCTCCCACCTCACACCTTACATCTCCCACCTCACCTCCCACCTCACACCTCACCTCACACCTCAAACCTCACCCCTCACACCTCAACTCACACCTCAAACCTCAACTCACACCTCACACCTCACATCTCCCACCTCACATCTCCCACCTCACCTCCCACCTCACACCTCACCTCACACCTCACCTCACACCTCAAACCTCACCCCTCACACCTCACCTCACAGCTCACACCTCACACCTCAACTCACACCTCACACTCACCTCACCTCACACCTCACACCTCACACACCTCACACCTCACACCTCACACCTCACACCTCACCTCACACCTCACACCTCACCTCACAACTCTCACCTCACACCTCACATCACGTCACACCTTACACCTGAGGCCTCTCTCCTCACCGCCTCAGCCTCAGCCTCATACCCGCCGGCTTCTCTTTGGCCGCTCCTCACACCTCAGCGCCTACCTCGTAGCTGAACCCCACGTGGCTCCACTTGGGCACCTTCCTCTTCTCAGGTCCACACCTCCGCTCCCTCAACTTCAGCATCTTCTCGCTTCAGCTCCCTCAGGTCCCGCTCTGCCAGCTCCCACAGCACGGGGCCATTCGGTTTAGGAAGCAGCGAGGCCGCGCCCCTAAGTCCCAGACCCGCTCCAGCCTCCAGCCCAGCCCCGCCTCAATTCCAACCTGGCCCCACCCCTTCAGAAAAAAAAATGTGTGGCTTAGCCTTTTTTTTTTAGTTGTTAATCCTCACGGGAGGCTATTTACATTGATGTTTTAAAAAATATACTTTATTGCCGAGACTGGTTTGGCTCAGTGGATAGAGCATCAGACTGCGGACTGAAGGGTCCCAGGTTCGATTTCAGTCAAGAGCATGTGCCTTGGCTGCAGGCACATCCCCATTAGGAGACGTGCAAGAGACAGCTGATTGATGTTGCTCTCTCATCGATGTTTCTGACTTTCTATCCCTCTCCCTTCTGCTCTGTAAAAAACCAATAAAATATATTTAAATATATATATATATTTTTTAATTGATTTTTTACAGAGAGGAAGGGAGAGGGGTAGAGAGTCAGAAACATCAATGAGAGAGCAACATCGATCAGCTGCGTCCTGCACATTCCCCACTGGGGATGTACCCGCAGCCAAGGTACATGCCCTTGACCGGAATCGAACCCAGGACCCTTGAGTCTGGAGGTCAAAGCTCTAACCACTGAGCCAAACCAGTTAGGGCTACATTGATTTTTTTTTTTTTAAGAGAAAGTGGAAGGGAGCCCTGACCGGTTTGGCTCCATGGATAGAGCATCACCCTGAGGACTGAAGGGTCTGAGGTTCAATTCCAGCCAAGGGCACAGGCCAAGGTTATAGCTCTATCCCCATTGGGGGATGTGCAGGAGGCAGCCAATCCATGATTCTCTCTAATTATTGATGTTTCTATCTCTTTCTCCCTCTTCCTTTCTCTCTGAAATCAATAAAAATATATTTTAAGAAGAGAGAGAGAAAGTGAAGGGGAGAGGGAGAGACAAAGAGAAACACATCCACTGGTTGCCTCCCACATGCAGCCTCCAGGCCAGGAATGGTGCCCTTAACCCAGGGCCAACACTCTAACCACTCTAACTGAGCAAACACGCTAGGGCTGTGGCTAGACTTTTATCTGTGACCTGCTGCTGGCCTCATGGCCCAATTCTGGTTATTATTTCACACACATTTTTCTAATGACCTGAGGAGACATGTTTGTCATACAAAATTTATCTTTGCGTTTGGGTCTCTTACCACACCTTTTATTCTGTTCCAATAATTTATCTATTTGGCCCAGATGGTGTGGCTCAGTGGTTGAGTGTTGACCTATGAACCAGGAGGTCACAGTTCAATTCCAGGTCAGGGAACATGCCAGGATTGAAGGCTCAATCCCCAGTAGGGATTGTGAATGAGGCAGTTGATCAATGACTCTCATTGATGCTTCTGTCTCTCTATCCCTCTTGCTTCCTCTCTCCCTAAAAATCAATAAATACATATATATTTTAAACGTGTCTATTTGGGCATAGTGCACTCCTGAATCCTGTCTGGAGGAGATGTTCACTAAAAGGGGTCCAACTGGAACCAGGAGGACACCCCCCCCCCGAAAACTGATCCTAAGGAAGCGCTGACTTGGAAACAGCTGGAGAAAGTGCTCACAGACTCCAGCTGGCCGTAGGGCACCCCACCCCAGGCACCCTCTCTGGTTCAAACATTCGCTGGAACTCGACCCTTATCTCAGGCACTTTCTCTACCCTTCACACTGCCTGCACCAGGACAGAGACATTGCATCCAGGTCTCTCCTCACCTGTTTCTGCAGGCATCAGCTGTCCGCTAGAGCTGGGCTGAAGCTGGGACACATAACTCATCTCAAGGTCTCCACTGGCCCTCATGTCCCCCGGCCCCTTTCCTCGTGTCCTCTTTCCCATCATATCCTGGTGAAAGCAGGGGTGGAAAATTCAGATCCAGGGGGTTCTCCTTTTGCCAGATAACTGCTGTGACCACATGGGCTGGCTAGAGCCATGATATAGAGTTCTGCTCAAGGTCTTTCCTGGCCATGTACCCAACAACCACTGTGCTCTTCACAGTGGGCTGAAGCAGGGAGGGAGAATTTGCTTGCAGCTCTCTCCTTGCCCATTGACTATATATATAGTTTATTTTTTACAGAGAGGAAGAGAGAGGGATAGACAGTTAGAAACATTGATGAGAGAGAAACATCAACCAGCCGCCTCCTGCTCATCCTCTACTGGGGATGTGCCTGCAATCAAGGTACATGCCCTTGACCGGAATCAAACCCGGGACCTTTCAGTCGCAGGCCGACACTTTATACACTGAGCCAAACCGGTTTGGCAATAGAATATATTTTTAAAAAAAGAATAAAAATCCCTACTACAAAGGGCTCCTGATGAATAACCGAGCTCAAATTTAGCAAAAACAAAACAAACAAACAAAAAACAGAGCCTCGCGTTCATTTATATACAGGAGCTTCTCATACAAACCTAAATTTCAAGGAGTGACTGCCAATGTCCTACCACATTACACTGACTGATAAATCATCTGGACTGTGCAAAGAGGAGATGCCAGGACCACACCAGAGTGGAGCAGAGTGGAGCTGAGTTGTGTAGCCTAAAAGGGAATTCACTCAGGGCAGCCTGATCACAGGGCTCCTCAGGGCATGACAAGGACTCCAGTTGGCATTGAGCTAAAGACAAGGACCATCAGTTAACAGACACCAGACAGCAGAGGCAGGTTTGGGGCCTGTGGGGGGATTAAGTTCTGATGGGGTGCTAGGGAGAGCAGCAGAATCTGGTTCACCCTCCCTGAACCCAGACTTCCCTACGCTAGCGCTGAGAGGGTCTGGCTTACTCTTTCATCCTCAGTGGGAGCAATGGCCGGGCTTCTGCACAGGTTCTCAGAGTCGCCATTAGGGGGCGCTGCTCCACCGTGAAATTCCTCACTGCTGCGAGGTGGTCAAAAAATAGAGGCATGGAAATAGGGATGAGCAAACAGGAAGCTTTCACAGAAAAGACATAGCAGGTTTCCACATTCACGTAAAGGGACTCATATTTTAAGAAGTATCTACATGTATAAATTCAGTTTGTTAACTTTGGCCAAAGCAGCGTCTTTGGGGACCCACCTAGTTCCCAACACCTAGCCCTGTAAGGACACCAGGGAAGGGGCTTTGAAATCAGCAAATTATTTCCCCAAAGAAAGCTACATGTGTCCCAGGAGCCACTCAGTCTCTCCAAGGCGACTTTGTCATAGCGATGATAGTGCTTCCCACAAGGGCTATTGGGACCCGCAGAGGCAGAGTTTATCTTTCCCACTGGTCACCAGGCCCCAAGGCCTTCTCACCCCCTACGCCTCTCACCCACCAACTCCTCTCGCCCCCAACTCCTCTAGCCCCCCACCCCTCTCACCCCCCCACTCCTCTCACCCCCACCCCTCTCACCCCCCACTCCTCTTGCTGCCCCACCCCTCTCACCGCCCACCCCTCTTGCACCCCCACCCTCTGAACCCTTATCCCTCTCACCCACAATCCCTTTTGTACCCCCATCCCTCTCACTCCCTACTCCTCACCCCCCACTCTCCCCCAACCCCTCTTGCATCCCCACCCCTTTTACCCCTACCCCTCTCAACCCCTTTCCCTCTCACCCCAACCCCTTTTGTACCCCATCCCTTTCGCCTCCCACTCCTTTTGCCCCCCACCCCACTCCTCTCACCCCCTACACCTCTCCCATCACCCCTCTAATCCTCACCCCTCTCACCCCACCCCTCTCGCCACCCCCATCCTACTGGTAAATTGCTGCCTTCTGAAACCACTATTCAAATGAGAAAACAAATGCATAAAATAAACAGGACACATCCACTAGAATGGCTATAATCAAAGAAAAGAAAAATAATGTGTGTTGACAGCCCTCCTGCACTACTGGTGGGAATGTGAAATGCTGCAGCCACTTAGGAAAGCAGTCTTGGCATTCCTCAAAAAATTAAACCTAGAATTGCCATGTGATCCAGCCATTCCAGGCCTTGGATTATACCCCACAGAATTGACAACTGGTACTCAGACACGCCCATGTGTATACTCACCATCGATAGTAAGTGGAAGCAACTTAAACCTGCATCCACTAGCGAAGTGTAAACCGAATGTGGCCACACAACTGAGTGTCATCAGGTCGTGACAGGAATGGAGCAGTGACAGCATCACAGCACGGATGCATCTTCACACATCGCGCTAAGTGAAAGAAGCCAGACACAGAGTGACCTATTGTATGAGTCCATTTATGAAACGTCCAGAAAATGCAAATCCAGAGACCAAAAGCAGATGAGTGTTGGCCAGGGGTGGAGGAGAGGGTACTAGGGGATAACTGCCTAATGGGTGCAAGATTTCCTTTTGGGGTGATGATGCTTTGGAGCCGAAAAAAAGCGTTGGTTGCACAACACTATAAATGCTCCAAATGCCAGCTAATTGTTTCATGTCAACACAGGAACAAATCAGGTAAGCTGGCTTCATGTGCCCAACACAGCGGTAGTGTTGCTGTGCTTGGGAGTCATACGAGCCCCTCCACCATGGATCCCCAGCCCCCATCTGCTGCTCTGGGGTCTGATGTATGGTTCCTCCCAGCCTCTACCCACAGGACTCTCTCCATGTCCCCAATGGCACCTTCCTCTCCACCTCATCTGGCCTCACCCAGGCCCTCCACCTGCACCAGCTTCGTCTCCTGTATTTCATCCACTGCCCTATGAGACTCCACTTCCTACATGCACTCCCCAATTGCAGTGACTGAGGACCAGCATCTGGGCCTGCCCTCCTGTCAGGTCCTCCTGCCCTCAGCCTGATGCTGGGAGTCCCTGCTCTCCCAAAGGCTGACCCTGCTCTCCTGGGAAACTCCCCATAGTCTTTACCCCCTCCCCTACCTCTACAACAGACCCTTGGCCCTTTATCACCCTCAGTCCCTTCCAACTTTGAGAGAAGGGATCCACTTTCCAGGACTCAAACTCCCCTCTCCACTTTGGTCCTTTGTCAGAGATACTCTTGGTCAAAATCTAGGGAGAGTAGCTTACAGAGGATCTCTGCTCACTCTGTGCCTCCTGCCACACCCACCGCTCCAAAGATCCCCAGTCCCACCCATGTCTCCTCAGCCTCTTCAGGACCTTTCTCAGAATCCACAGCTCCCTTCCCATCAGCACACTCCTTTGCCCAAAACCCAGCTCAAACCTTGGGGAGCACAGGTCACATGTGTCTCCACATGAAGAAGCCAGGCCCAAAGAGAAAACTCCAAGAGCCCCACTATATGGTGTCTTGCTCTTCCTGTCCTGGGTGCAATATAAGGTAAGTCCTGAGGCTTTTCTGTCATTTGACAGTAACTGAAGTATTCTGTTCCTCGGCTATTTTTTTCATGCCTCATTCCATCTTGTGTGTGCATACTCACCGGTCCCTTGCAGTGGGCAGAGGGACATGGTTCGTGGCACACCCCCTTGGTCATTGCAGGGTCAAGGAGGAGTGGTAGGGCTGAGTCTCATCTGATAGTGGCTGTGATAATCCATATTCTCTGGGTTTAGGAGTAGCTTGCAGGTATATAGCTGCCTCACTCCCTGCCTTCCTCACCACCACTAGGAATGTATTGCCTATAGCCCTCTGGGTACAGTTCCCAGAAGCCATTCAGGAGAGCTCTCTTCCCAGGTGGTGGGTCCTGACCAACAATGAGAGTTCAGCCCCTCCCCAGAGGACCTCCTCCCCTACCAAGAGAGCAGCAGCAGCAGCAGCTAGCAAGCTAGCAAAGTTTCACCTTAGGACTTCCCAGGGCCCCTCCTTCTACCTGAAGGGCCTCTCTCTGGCCAAGTCCCAGCTCACTGTCAACTTTTAAGACAGACACCCAGTAAAAAATAGCAACAGAAGCACCTGCCCTGCTACAAGCATACTGTCTAGTATTTTTTTTGTTTATTGAATCATCTTTTTATTCATTATCTGCCCCACACCCAAGTAGACTACAAGCTGCAGGCAGCCGGGACCTCCCAGCTCCTAGCAGAATGAGCACATAGTAGGAGCTCAATAAAAACTGGTCATCAGAAATGGATCCAGAGACATAGAAGCATGTAACAGACTGAGGCATCTCAGAGGGAAGGGGAGGGTAAGAGAACAACCAAAGAAATTGTATGCATGTAAGCATAACCTATGACACCGACAATAAGGTGGTGAAGGCCTAGGGCAAAGGATGGAGAGCCCCCAAGGCCTAGAAAGGGGTCAATGGAGGGAAAAGGGGACATATGTAATACTTTCAACAATAAAGATTTAAATTAAAAAACAATAAAATAAAAAGGATCATCTGAAAAAACACACAAACCTGGACATCAGCATATGGAATTGTTAAAGCTACAGGCCACACAGGTAGAACAAGGAGGGGTAGAACACGGAGGCACATAAAGAGGGAGCAGGGACCACACTGAGGGTGACCACGCAGTTTCTGGGTTAGTGAGGACAGGAGCTGGAATGAGGGTGTAGGAGGGGGAGGAAGGTGTAGGAGGGGGAGGAGGAGGAAGGCATTGGAAGGGGAGGGGGCATTAGCCTGAAGCAGGAGACGGGATCCTGCTCAGTTTCCAGCACTGCGACTGCGACTGGTCCTGTCCTTGGCCTTCCAGACCTCAGTTTCCTCTCGTTAACCTGGGGCAGTGCCGTGAGCGTTCCTGCCATGATCTGATCACGCAGCACAGTGCCTGGCACACTGCTGCTGCTGCTGCTGCTGCTGCTGCTACTAATGGTCGCTGGCGTGTCCTTACTGTTTTCCCTGTGATGTTGGGAGGAAGGACGGGAGGCAGATGGGCTGCAGAGAGCTGGTAGGTGTGGAGGAGGGTAGAGAGAGGAGTACAGGACCCAGGAAGGAAGAGGTGGCTTTGTCAGTGACCAGAAGGGCACCTGGCCAGGGTCCTGAGCCAGGAGCGCTGGGTCCGCACCCCAGAATCTCTGTCTGGGGTGAGACCAGCCCTGGGACACCCCAAGCTGTTATCCCCCGCCCCACCTCCTCAGCGCAAGCATCAGGCTGATCCCCTGGGACCTGCCTGGCTGGGACGAGCGCAGCCACGCGCTCGCGCGCTGGGGACAGAGAAGGGGCGGGAAGGGTTAAACCGGTGGGGGTGCGGGGAGCTGCCTCCGGCGAGTGGCCGAGTTGCCGCAATTGGCCGGCTCAGAGACCCCAGGGCAGCTGCGGGCGGACAGCCGCCCAGACTTCCCGGACGCGCCTGGCGCCTGGGCTGTGCCGCCGGCAGCCTCTAGGGACGCTGCCCGGGGACAGCTCCCCTCCCGCCAGCTGCCCACCCCATCAGTTCCCCAGGCTCCCGCCCCGCTAAGGCAGTGGGTCGGTCTTTCTACGGGCTTGTCAACCCAATGACAGCACGGCTGTCAGCGCCTCCCATGCCCTTGCCACCCCCTCCGCCTACCAGCGGAGAGGCCCCAGGGTCCAAGACTCCTGTGCAGCTGAGTCTGTCTGTCCAAATGCCCGGTCCGTAAGGCTGGGTGCTCCTAGACCCCAGGAGCCTCACAGACCTTAGCAGAGAGGGTGAGCCTGCGCCCTGGCCTCCCTGGGTGCGGCCAGGGACCTGGAGGGGGGTGGGAGGGTACCGGCCAACAACCACTCCACGACCACAGGCAGCACATGGAAGAGGCTCCAGAAATCCCCAAAGTGTGTGCTCCCATGTGAGGGCAGGAGTGGATGGGTCTTAGTATTGTGAAGAGTCCAGGTGAGTTGGGCTTCTGTTGAAAAACATCTAAATTTGTACAGAACTCCACTCCAGACCCAAGGGGGGGAGGGCACAGGTGGGCTAAGACTCCTGGCCCACCATCGTGGCTCAGTGGTTGAGGTCAACCTGGAAACCAGGAGGTCACAGTTTGATTCCCAGTCAGGGCACATGCCGGGGATGCAGGCTCCATCCCTGATGGTGCAGGAGACAGCCAATCAATGATTATCATTGACTAGAGGTCCATTGAACGAAGATTCATGCAATAGGCCTTCCTTCCTTCCGCTGGCTGCCAGCATTGGTTTTCCTCCCACACCCAGAACGTAGGCCTTCACTTGGGCTGCAGCAGATAAGCCAAGCCTTTTCAGTCTTTAGTCTTTGCTCTGCACCTGTGTATGCAAATTAACCCATCATTGTTGGTTAATTTGCATACCCACTCCTGATTGGCCGATTTGCATATTTCTCTTTTATTAGTGCAGATCAGTGGTTCTCAACCTTCCTAATGCTGTGACCCTTTAATACAGTTCCTCATGTTGTGGTGACCCCCAACCATATTTTCTTTTTTAATATATTTTATTGATTTTTCACAGAGAAGGGAGAGGGATAGAAAGTCAGAAACATCAATGGGAGAGAAACATCGATCAGCTGCCTCTTGCACACCTCCAACTGGGGATGTGCCCGCAGCCAAGGTACATGCCCTTGACCGGAATCGAACCTGGGACCTTTCGCTCTATCCACTGAGCCAAACCGGTTCGGCACCCCAATCATATTTTCGTTGCAACCCTGCTACTGGTTCTCAACCTGTGAGTCACGACCATAGGTTGAGAACCACTGCTGTAGAGCCTAAGACCACCAGAAAACACAGATATTTACATTAGGACTCATTAATAGTAGCAAAATTACAGTTATGAAGTAGCAAGGAAAATAATTTTATCGTTGGGGGTCACCACAACATGAAGAACTGTATTAAAGGGTCACAGCATTAGAAAGGTTGAGAACCACAGGGTCTAGATGGTTATATCTCTCTCCTTCTCCCTTTCTCTCTGAAATCAATAAATATATATATATATATATTTTAAAAAGACTCCTGGAAAAAAATAGACTCAACAGCTGCCTTCCTGCCTCCCCTACCCACTAGGACCCTGTAAGACTTCCACTCCATGGGATTTGGAGGTAGGGCGCTTCCGTTTCCATGCTCCAGCTGTTGCTTGTCCTTCCTCAAGAGGGGCCTGGACTTGGTCTGTGTCCTCTGTCCCACACCACACTCCCACTCTGGCCTTGCCACAGCCTACCTGTGGCTCCTCTTCCTCACCCCATCATGAGCCCCTGGACCTTTATACAAAGGCGGGAGCCTCCTTCCAGCTACCTCCCCAGGGGAGGGAAGCAGTGAGGCGAGTACCTGCTTGCTCCCTCATCTATCATCCTGAGCTGTGTCACGACGACGACATTACTCATCCTTGGCCAGTGATGAATGAGATCAGTCTAGAGAGGACCACACATGTGGGGGTGGGGGCACCCCATTCAGGACTTCTGGGCCTGGGTGCCAAAAGCAAGGTGCACTGTGTGTCTGTGTCTGTGCACTGCTGATGGGTACTCTTGTTAGTAGAAAGACATGTGTGTGGAATTCTGTGTGAGAGTGACAGCAGTGGGGTGGGGGCTGGCTGGGATTTGGAGTTTGGGCATGACAGCCAGGGGAGGGCTGGACAAGGCTGCAGAGGGGAGTCAGAAAAGTAGGGTGGGCCATGGAGAGGGACAGACAGAAGGAGGGGCTGGATGTCTAGAAGCCTAGCTTGATGCCTGGTGCCGAGGGAGGGGAACAGGTAGCTTGGGGTGTGCAGGCAGGATGACTTACAACTGCGTGATCCGAGGTGACCAGCAGAGCCCTGCCCCTCCAGCCTGGAGCCTCCAGACCTTAGAAATCCAGAGATCAGGCAACTCTCAGTACCAGCCCGGGCAGCAGGACGGCCATTGGCTCCTATGACCCTACTGATCCTCTCTCCCTTCTGCTGTCAGCCCAGAAACCCTTGAGAAGTCCTTAGCTGGACCTGGAGGGGTGAGTTAGTCATCACAGCAAAGACTGAGGAGGAAGCCTTGGTCCACAGCAGCTGGGTCCAGAGGATCAAGCCTCAGATTTGCTCTGCCACCTGCCACTTGTCACCTGTAAAAGAAATAAAAAGAGCACCTAGCTCACAGGTTGCTGTAAGATTATGCTAATGAAATGCTGAGTCACTGTGACACTTATTTCTAAGGCCTCCTGAGGGCAGGCTGGCTCCTGGGGTCACAGTTCAGGTGGGAATAGTGGGTGCCTGTGTGGGCCAGAGTTTTGGAAATGCAAGGATGTATGCTCAGAAGTTCAAGGGATAATGTTCTGTCCTGATTGGAGAGATCCAGGACGCTTCATGGAGAACGTGGCACCTGAAATCAGCAGCCAAGGTGAGTTGGGTTAGATGAGTGGCTGCTGTCAAAGTCTGTTCTGGAATTTGCTTGGCCCAACCCTCCTGGGGAACCCTGAGGAGGCTGTGACAGGTGTGTCACCTGCCCCAGCTGGAGGGTTGGAGTTTCCTGCTCTGACTCCCCCAGCAGGAAGGAAAGGCTGTGTGAAAGTTCACCTGTCCCTGAAGCACAGCACTGGTCACAGAGGCAGACTCAATGTTGGTTGAACAAATCTAAGTGAAGTAATAAATGTGTACTCACCCTGCAGGCAGTGGAGCCATTGAATTAATGAGTCAAGAAACGACAGGCTGAACACTCTGGGCAGTAGAGGAGAGGCCGGTGAAGACAGTAGGAGCCTGGGAAGGCTGTCCCACAAGGCCAAGCTCAGGGGTGTTGAAGACTCGAACGGGGGGTGGGGGGAGAGCACGGTGCCACCTGGGCAGAGGGTCTGTGGTGTCTGCACTATTTGGGCCCGAGCTTCCCAGAGTCACTGCATTTGAGGACAGTGCCTGGTAGGAAGGGAAGCCATCTCCAAGGAGCAACACTGGCTTCCATGTCCTCTAAGAGTGCCTGGAGGCAGCATCTTTCCCTCCAAGTTGGGTCTCCAACTTGGGGTTCCCAGAGGATCTACCTTGCTGCTGGCTGTGCTGACATTTTGAACTGGACTCTACTCCCAGCTTCTCTCTGGGAGAGTTTTGCCTGCACACAAAGAATTCCTGGTCCATTGGAGCCTTTGGGTCCAACCTGCCCCCTCCCCCCAAAAAAGAAGAGACAGAGTCCAGTTCAAGACCAAGACTGGTGCATGGTACCTCACTTCCCCGCCCCACACTCTCTGGACAGCCCACACCTGTTGCATCTGCAGAGCTGAGACCAAGGCCCCGGCTATCTGAAGGCCAGAGGTGTGCCTCCTCCAGGGACTGTACCCAGGCTGCTCCTCTGGCCAGAGGGCCATCCCTGAGAGCTGCCCCAAACGTGTGACAGGCCAAGGTCTGAACCCACCTGCTTTGGACAATGTCTGCTCCAAGCCAAAGCCAGATGCTGCCAGTTCTGCCCATGTCTCCTTTGATATAAACTTGTTAGAAAATCCCGAATATAATGTTCATTACAACAGCACCCAGGTGTTCAGAGGGAGGTACTGAGTGGGGACATCTCCGAGCCAAGTGAATGCAGTGAATTCAGTCATGGGAAGAGAGCAGAAGCTTGGATGTGAGCAGAGCTCTGCAAGAGGCTTGGTTGGACTCAGATCCCACCCCCGTGGAGGCACCCAGCACCGGCTGGGCAAATGCCACCTAGAAGCAACCACACCTTCCACACCTCCATTCAGGATGTCTGTGGTCTGGAGCTCCACACTGCAATTTCCCAATCTTGCCTCAGCCCCACCCTGCCCACTTTGGGGATGGTGACAGGAAGGGCAGTGGGCAGGGCCTGCCCCAGAGTGCTCATTTCTATAGTTACCGTAATTGCTGGGGTCTGTGCCTGTGTTCAGCCCCCACCTCTGCAAACCTCAGCCCCTCCCCCTGGGGGGCAGATGCATACCCAGGGTCACCACTCCCACTACTCCACCCTCTGCCAGTGCCTCGTTGGCACTACACTGGTGTCTGGACTACTTGCTTAATGCCTGTCTGCCAGACCAGGAGCCCAGCACCAGACACAGGAAGGCAGGGTAAGCCAGGGAGCAAATGCCGCATCTGCAGGTGCTCAGGTACAGGTGCTGGCTCTGCATCCAGAAGTAGACTTTTCCTCTCCTCTAGTCAGGGGCCAGGATGGGCTCTCTGTGAGCCTCTGCTGTGCTGATGATGAGGATGGCTGCCCTTACTGACCAAATGCCCCAGGACTCCCTGGTTTGGCTTCACGGGCAGAGGGAGGGTCTGAGAGCATACAGGATAATGCTCAGAGCCCTCAGCTCCAGAGCCAGGGGCTGGGGGTCCTGCCACTGAGGGGGAGGGAGGACAGAGCTCCTCTGGAGTCCCCACAGCCTGCAGCCGCTGACAGCCAGGCACATTGGCAGTGTGAGTGATGGTGGGCTAAGCGATAAGAAACTAATAATTTATGTTTCCAGCTCCACGGCCCTGGCGCCGAGGGAAGGCTGGGCCAGAGCTGCCTCCTCACTCCAGCAGCCGCAATCCTTTATTGCACAAATTATTAACGACCAGAGAATGAACGACTCCATAATCAGATCAGGGCTGCCAGCACTTTTCATTTCACTTATTTGTATAAATTCTGAAGCCGGGGTCTTGCCTGAGTTCAGAAAGCCAGCATCATGCTGGCTGGGTGCCCAGGACTGCCTCCCCCACTCCGCCCTGCTGGACAGAGCCTGCCCTCTCTCCCCTCCCCCAGGACTCCAGGGGTGATGAAGACAGAGGGGATCAGGGAGGTCAGAGAGGGGGTCCGGGAGGTGCGACTGCACTAGAGACCTGATTTCACATGGACTCTGTCCTTCTACTGCCCCAGGGCCACCTCCTGCCTGCTCTCAGAGGCAGGGGCTGCTCCAGGGATGGGGAGTAGGAAAAAGCCTCCCCTGCTGAGTGGAAACCTGTCCAGGCCAGCATTTCTCCAAGGCCTGGGCCTGGACACACCCGCCCCTCCTGTGCTCTCCTCACTGACCCTCGCAGGTGGGCCAGTCACCTGCCTTCCGCTCCTGTCCTGCTGTGGTTGGGCTGGGCTGTTTGCTCCCTTGGGCCTGGAGACTTAAGCTGTGAGGTTTTCAGTGGCAGCACCGAAGAGCGAGCTGCCTGGAGTCCTCCTGAGTCCACTTTTAATCTCATTGACCTCTCGTTATACTACAGCGCATAAATTCCGATTTGGAGCGCTTATGTTCCATCATAAATTGGGCTGGCAGACTTCCGATCAACAAGATAAAGCTGTCTCCTGTGAGGTGGGTGTTTTATTAGTCTTGGCCTCGGCGCTGCAGGCAGAGGTGGGGGGGCGAGGCCTCAGCTCAGCAACCCTCCTGTGCTGCTCAGAGGGACCGATGGTGCCTGGGATCTGAGTCCCTCCTGCTGTCACAGGCAAGCACCAGAACCTGGGCCTACATCACCATAGCACCAGCGTGAGCAGCTGCCGATCCCTGGGCTGGACACTGGGGGTTCGAGACAGAGGCTTGTGCATATGCGTGGCCCTAGTTAGAGGTCATGTCTTCCTTCCAAAGCTCCATCTCTATCCCTTTGCTGACACTCTGACCCGGTTTCTGGATCAGCCTGCCAGTACTGCCTGTCAGCACCCCGTTCCTCACCCACTCTAAATTCAGTTCAGTAGGAGTGTCTCTGAGCAACCTGGCCTCCCACAGCCTTGGCAGCACCTCAGAAAACCTGTGGGACCGGCATATGTGCCCTAACAGGAGAGGAGAGCAATCCTGGGAGGCTTCTAGGAGGAGGGAAGGCTGCTGTGAGTCTGGAAGGTACGTACGTGGAAACAGAGCTGAGATGGCCACAGGCACAGTGAGCATAGCACTGGACCCTGGTATTTTTAGGGACCACAAATGAAATTGAGAAAGAAAAAGAGATATAATAATAACAAATATCAAATACTGAATCAGCATGAACTATATGCATCTTCACACCAACAGTTGTAGAATAGAATTTAAACATTTTAATGAAAGGGGCTCACAAAAACAAAAGGTACTACACTAGTCGTAATGGGGCCCTGAGTGGGTGCAGAAGAGTGATGTTAGGGACTGGGGCTCCTGAGCCCAGGCAAGCCTGGAGGGCAAGGAGCCCAGACTATTCCCAGAGGAAGCCCTGGAGAGCAGGGAGGCCAATGTGCCCATCAGGCGCTGGCTGAGTTCCACAGAGTCTGGAGCTATCATGGAAGTAGTTGGGGGTGAGAGGGGCCTGGGAAGGAGCACAGAGGGGAGTCCAAGTGAGTACAGTTCTCTGGTGACTGGGGACCAGGTGGTGAAGAGAACTGGGGGAGGTAAAGGGCTGTGGGAACTTGAGGTGGACGCACATAGCAGGCTGTAGAGGTCTGAACTGAAGCTAGAGATGCAGACCAACAATCTGAAGAAAACCACAGAACTACATACAAAAGGTAAGAGTTGTAGCCAATTTTGCTCAGTGTCTAGAGCATTGGCTTGCAGATTGGAGGGTCCTGGGTTTGATTCCAGTCAAGGGCACGTGCCTGGGTTTTAGGTTCCACCCCCAGTAGAAGGGTGTAGGAGACAGCCATTCAGTGATTCTCTCTCACCATTGATGTTTCTATCTCTCTCCCTTCCTCTCTGAAATCAATAAAAATGTATTTTTTAAAAAAAGATAAGACTGGAACCTATGGTAGAACTCACCCATCTGTTGACTTATCCATCTACCAACCCTCCACTCATCTATCCACTCACCCACCCAGGGAGGCAGAAAAGAGTGAGAAGTGAGAGAACAGAGGCTGATCTGAGAGGATGATCTCGGGGCATGTGTAGCTCATCTAATACACAGGGAAGCACCAGCTGGAAGTAGTGTGGAGGCCAGAATAGGGCAGGAAGAGGAATCGACACATTAGCATCAAGCTGAAGCTAACAAGTTTGCTAAGGGCCGTGTTCCTGGCTGGAGGATGGGACCACCCAGCCCAAGTGTGGCCTTGCCCGGACCAGTGATGAATCAACTCATCCTGCCTCTGTAGTCCCAGGCTCTGGAGCACCCACATACCTGCTGCACCTCAGACAGTTACTCAATTGCTGGCTTGGGGCAAACTCTTGTATTTTGGCAAGACCGCCCAGTCCAAAAGGATAGTTTGTCTCTTCTCCTGGACAGAGACTACAGCACACAGAGCATGAAAATTTGTGCCTCTGTGGACATGCGGACCCACCTTTGAGGATCCCATACCCCTCTACACTCTCAGACCAGTCTCAGCCACTAGCTGCCTCTTTTCCTCCCACTCTTCAGGGGTCTCCGAGAGCCTGCCCAGTGCCCCAGTCTGCAGGTGAGAAGCCCCTCAGGACCAGCCTGGAACTGTGTTAAATGCCCCTGGGACTGTGGTGACCTTGGCTATAGCCCTGAAATTGCTGCCCTTCCCCTGCCCATGGTAGGTTCTGGTCTGGCTCCCCTCATGGTCTCAGCCAATACCAGGTGGTGCCTTTCAGGCCTTCCAGTGAGGCCTCTGGGGCTGCACCTGGGGAACTGTGCATGACTTTATGTGCAGCACAGAGTCGCTGCTGTCATTGCACAACGTGCAGGGCCACCCATTGTGACATACAGATACCAAAGAGAACATGACCCCTGATGGCTCACTATGCATAGTAATAAAGAAACCCTCACAGACAGCACCCACCAAGACATCAATGCACCCACAAGGAGGTCACAGACTCAACCTGCCTTTAGAAGAATAGGTCCTATAGATGAGGGTTCCAGGGCTTGGCTGCAGGTGGGGTTGGGCTAAGTATATGAGCTCAGAAAGCCAGCCTGGCTAGAGCTATGCTGGGAAACACAGAGAAACTAATGTTCACTTTTGCATGTCACTTCTGAAAATCTCTGAGAAATTAGTGGTGACAAAGTGACTGTTGGCCGTCTGGTGACCCTGGTGGTGGGACTGTGTGGGAGGAAGGAGACCTCTGGCAGTCACCAACTGTACTAGGGTTGTACCTGTTTCTTCATGCAGGAGGGGGTGCCTCTGTGCTGCCCCACACCACCAGCATGGACTTTGGG
The DNA here is from genome assembly GCA_027563665.1 of Antrozous pallidus. Classification (NCBI taxonomy): domain Eukaryota; kingdom Metazoa; phylum Chordata; class Mammalia; order Chiroptera; family Vespertilionidae; genus Antrozous; species Antrozous pallidus. The sequence continues at coordinate 211,688,386 of CM050508.1, forward strand.
ACAGCACCACACTTGTCCTTGGGCCCCCCTTCAGTTCTGAGTCTGGGCAATACCTGCTAAAAATCCATTGTGCCTACCCTGGGCCCTACGGGAGAGCCTCCTCTCTGTGAAAGAGGATGCCTGTGGCCATGGAAGCTGGGAGGCCCAGCTGGGCTGAGAGGGCTACGCCAACAGTGTGTGCAGCCAAATGTTGGCATGTGGGTGAGTCAGTGAACTACTGTGAGCAAGCTCTCTTGCAGGGCACTCCTGTGCAGTAGGAAGTCCACCATATAACCAGCCACTTCTGGACCAGTCTGGACTCCCTGCACAGCCTGGCCAGAATCTTCTGCACACCACCACCATCAACCCTTGGATCCAGCCAGCTTCCCTCTAGGCTTCTGCTCCCAGTGTCCCTACCTAGGTGTCCCCTCTTCAACTTCCACCTGCAGAAAGCCCACCTGAGCCCACTCCTGCTATCCCCATGGGGCCTGATCCGACGCCTAGTGGCTGAGGATGGCATAACCTTGTGTCCCTATTGGGACTGTCGTGGAATCTGAGCTTCACAGGTTTGCCCAGCCCACGACAGGTAAACATGCAGAGTAGACGCATGACCAGCACAGTTGGGATTGACCCTCCAGGGCATAGCCCCCCACAGTGAGGAGAATGGGTCCCCGAGGTCTTCATGTGGGATCTGTATTGCATGTGAGCTGATGTGCACAGCAGACTGAGTTCACAAGAGGAGGGAAGTACAGACGCACGAGGATGGGGCCTTTGCTGACGTCGGCATGAACATGTGAGCACCTGGGTGTCCCTCCACCCTCAGGTCTGGATCTCTCCTCCCTCACACTCAGCCATGCTAGCACATTTTGGGACAGGGAGTGTGGGGGGCCCAGCTATGCCACTTAGCTCTGGTCATCTCCCTGACTTGGCATCTGGAAGGGAGGCCATCAAGGTGCTGCAATGACTTGTGTCACAAGGGGTGAGAACTGCACAGGACCTTGGGGCCCACATACATATCCCAGGGCCGCAGCCACATCCAGAGATCCTCCCTCCCTGCCTCCAAACCCCAGGCCATGTCCAGGCTGCAGGGAGGGGAAGGATGGAACCAGCCTCAGGCCCTTCATGGGAGACTCTTCTGCTCCCAGCTTCCTGGAGGACTCTATTCCTTCCTTTTATTTGGTATCACCCTGGGTAGCCCCCAGCTCCTGCACTCCCAGCCCATTCCTGCAGGAGCATGTAGTGTGTTAAGTTAGTATACACCCTGGGTGTGTGTGTGTGCTGAAGCTGTCAGCATCTGCGCACCTGTCCTGTATATGCACATGGGTGTGAGCACACATGCAGGTGGCTGTTTGTGCTTTCAGAAGGCATGCGTCTGTTACTGGCTGGATGTTGTGTGGGCACAAGTGTGTGTGCAATGAGTGTGCTTCCTCACAGCTCAGTGCCAGCTCAGTCCACACCTGTGGGGCCAATTCGACTGTCCTTGCATACCTTCATCAGTGGGGCAGGTCTAGGCCTGCCCTCCAACCCCCATTTCCCTGGATGAGCACAGGCCAGCTTTCCTGCAGCCACCCCTCTGGATCTCCCTTTCTAGGATAATACCACATCTGGAGCTCAGAAAATGATTAACTGATGAAGCATGGATGGAAAGAGGGCACTAAGGGGTGCTGCAGTCTGGAGAGGGGCAATAGCAGGCACTCCAGGATGGGAGGGCCCTGGCAGGAGCACCAGTTGGGGACAGGGTCAGGCAGCGACCAAGGGGGCGGTCAAGCCTGGCTGAGCCCGGGTTGAGGGTACCGGGGTCGTTGGTCGCCCCCGCGCTCCCCGGGGAGGTTTCCGGTCGCCGTCTGCGCCGCCCGCCGGGTTATTTATGACCCCCTCCCCTCTCTGGCGGCGGCGGCGGCGGCGGCGGTGGCGGCGGCGGCGGCGGCGGCTCCTGCCTCGGCCCAAGAGCTGAGGGCCCCATCAGGGGGACCGCGACCAGCGACCGCCTGCGCCGCGGAGGCCGGGGGCGGGGCCTCCGCCGCTGGAGGTGGGGCTATGGCCGCAGACCCACCTGCCCCCCCACCTCTCCCACCACACACACACACACACACACACACACACACACACACACACACACACACACCCCGTGGCCCCAGTCTGAGAAGTGCAGAGGTACCTGTGGGCCCAGGTGGACAGGTGGGAGGAACTGAACAGACCCTCGCGGGAGGGGCATGACGACTAGGAATGAGAAAGCCTGGTCCCTGTGGGAAAGTGGCTCTCACACACCCAGAAAGCAGAGGGTGTGTTTCCCACGAAGAGGAGCAAACAGGTGGGAGTCAACCTCCCTGATAACCTAGGCCTTGGAAGGGGAACCAGCAGGAAGCTTTGCACCGAGTCACATCAGGAAAGGACCCTGGTCCTCCACAGCAGCAGTCACCAATCTCTGAGACCTCACAAACCACCTATAGTCCACAGACCAGCGGTTAGCGACCCCTGCTTTAGAGAGAGGAGTGGAGCCAGATGGTGGCATGGAAGTTGGGCTGGCGGAGCTGGTTAGCCCCACATCTTGCCAGCTGAACCCCTCCCCTAAAAGCCAGAGTTGGGGCCCCTAGGGCCCTCCTTAGCCGTGAAAAGTGTGAGAGGTGGTTCTACCGAAGTAAAGGGAGGTCTCCTCCAAAGGCTCAGGGGTGTGACCAGACAGTGGGCACACTGGCTACCCGCCAAGCCCTGGCATCCTTGCATTGACATGATCGTTCCTCTGTGGGCTTTGGCTGTAGACAGGGAGGCAGCACGCCTAAGAGCAAGACACAGGCCACAAAGGTGGCTATGAGGGGAGCTCCCATTATCAGGCTATGTAAGGGCTTAGGCTGCAGATGGAGCAGAGGTGGTGAAACAAGGAGGGGGTCACTCATTCCAGTATACCCACGTTCCCATCAACAGACAGATGTACCAGGAATAGAGGAAGCAGAAAGGGATGCAGAGGTTTGGGTGCCCTGACCAGTTAGTTCCTGGTCTGAGCCCACACCTCTGTCCGCATGCTGGTCTTGGTGCCTCAGCTGAGGATGAGATGGGCAGTGGGTCTGTGAGGGAAAGCAAAATGGTTGCCAATGGTCAGTCACATGCCCGGCTGGTAGGAGGTGAGTGGCGGTGGTATGTCCCCTCACTCTCAGCCCCTCCCTTGCAGAAGGTGCTTGTGCAAGCTGTGACCCAGCTCCGCCTGCAGAAACTGCTCAGGGAGATGCCCACAGATGCCCTGCTGAGGCAGGGATTGGGGTCTGGCTGCTGGGTTGGGATTTGAGGTTACTTCCAGCCTGTCCACAATGACACCCCAGAGGAAGACAAGCCTGTCTCACCAGTCATGACCACAGACGCAGCCTCTGGGTTTCTCAGCTTCCCTTCCTAATTCTCCAGGGCAAGGATGGCATGCTGACCTGCATAGAGGATGAAGGGACAAGCCACCCTCATTCCTGTTCTCCAAGGCACTGAGGTGGACATGGATATAGCAGGTCCTCTCCCCTAGACTTGCTCCTCACAGGAAACAGGATGTGCTCAAGGGCTGAGCCCCTCCTCCTCCCCACACACCCCCATCCTTCACCCAGACTAGGTCCAGCCCACCCTCTTGCCCCACACCTTGGCTCAGATACTGTTTGTCTTAACGTCAGATGGCCTGTATGTGAAACAGCTGTATGATATCAGGAGTGTTACTTGACTTTTCTGTGTCTCGTCTATAAAATAGGAAAGATAAGGAAATAACACTGAAATGATCAACTGAACAAATGCATATAAAGCAGCAATCAATAATCCATAAAAGTGATATTGTTATTCACAGAATACAAACCCTCCCCGCCTCAATTGCCAAGGCCTCACACCCTGTAGGTGCAGAGGAGGCCCCCCCGCCAACACACACACACACACACACACACACACACACACACTGATGCCCACCACCCACAGGCACTGGGCAAACACTCCTATCCAGAGCTGCAGGCTCACAATCACACACCTGACGAAGAAGCGGGGGTGGGGGTGAGCCCAATCCTGGATCTCCTCCTCTAACAGGAGCCTTCTCCGGATCTGGGGCCCGCCACCACGTGGAGTCACAGACTCTAGCAGCGGGCCCCAAATAGTAACTCCCTCAACAAAGGCGCTTTTTGTGCCCGCTGGTTCTGGCTAGCCTGCCTCCACGCTAGGTCTCCCTTCATCCTACCCTCAACCGCTCAGGGGGTGCAGCCCTATCCCGCCACCTCTGTGTGAGGCCGGTCGGCCTTCACGCACCCCCTGTTGGAGCCCGCGCCCGCCCGCCCGCCGCGCCGGGGCCTTTTAAATGGGCCAAGTTGTGGCGGCGGCGGCGGCGGCAGCGGCGGGGGGAGTCTCCCAAGTCCCCGCCAGGCGGGCGCGCGCTAGTCTACGCGGGTGCGCAGCCCGGGAGACTGAGCTGGGCGGGGCGGGGCGGGGCGGGGCGGGGGCCTGGGATCCCCGGGAGGGGTGGGGCGCTGGCCCGAGACTTCAGGACTCCTCTCCGCCCCGCTCCGCCCGGAGGGCGGACCGGCGAGCGGCGGTGGGGGCGGGGCCGCCCCTGGGGGCGCGGGCGCAGGTGGCCCGGCGCCCCGCGGAGCCCCAGGGCCCTGGAGCTGCGGCGGTCGGCACGTCGATCCGGAATCGATAGCAGCTCCGGCAGCACCATGTCTCCGTTAGCTGAGGGCCTGCCAGCCAGCTGGGCAGCTGTCCGAGGTGGCCCGGCAGGAGGCGCGGCGGTGGTGGCGGCTGCCGGCGCCGGGGCGCAGTAGCGGGCAGGGCCGGCGCAAGGCCAGGCGCCTCCCGGGTCCCCCTCCAGTCAACGAGACCCTACCCTACTCCAGCCCGGGAAGAAGTTGCGCCGGCGGCGGGAGCCAGGCTGCTGGACCACTGGCCCGCCATGCCGGCGGTCAAAAAGGAGCTCGCAGGCCGCGAAGACCTGGCCCTGGCTCTGGCCACCTTCCACCCGACCCTGGCGGCTCTGCCGCTGCCGCCGCTCCCTGGCTACCTGGCGCCACTCCCCGCCGTGGCCGCCCTGCCCCCGACCGCCTCGCTACCTGCCACGACCGCCGGCTACGAGGGTCTGTTGGCTCCGCCGCTCCGCCCCCCGCGCACCTACCTGAGCCTGGACGAGGTCGCCCCACACCTCCACCTACCCCGGGACCCTCTGGCCCTCGAGCGCTTCTCAGCCACTGCGGCCGCGGCACCGGATTTCCAGCCGCTGCTGGACAACGGCGAGCCGTGCATCGAGGTGGAGTGCGGCGCCAACCGCGCTCTGCTCTACGTGCGCAAACTCTGCCAGGGCAGCAAGGGTCCATCCATCCGCCACCGCGGCGAGTGGCTCACCCCCAACGAATTCCAGTTCGTCAGCGGCCGCGAGACGGCCAAGGACTGGAAGCGCAGCATCCGCCACAAAGGTGCGCCCGCAGTGGGACCGCGGGCCGCCCCGTCCCTGCCCTCCGTTCCCCGAGGACCCGTGGGTCCGGACCCCACTCATCCGCCATCTGGGAAACCCCGTCACTGCCCAGAGAGGGCGCTGTGACTCCGGGGCTGCCGCAGGGACACTCTCCTCCTCCCGCCCGCCCCCCCTCCCTGCCGTGCACAGTCTCCTGGGTGGACCCGGGCAGAGCGTCCTCGGCCTCCACGGTTCGCCCAGCTCCCGCTGCGCACTAGCCACTGCTCCTTACGCTCCGAAGGTCTTTGCAGGATTGCTGGGCCTCGGGACGCACAGGGGAAGTTACGGAAACTCGGGAGAGCAGTGGGGAGGCGGGCTGGGCAGGATAGTCCCCCCTCACGCGACCCCGGAACCCAGAGCCACGGGTTCTGGCGGGAGTGGAGGGCACACGTATGGCCGAGGTGCGGGTTCGAGCTGCTGGAGAGAAGGGCGAGGCATAGGGTTGGCGCAGGCAGGTGGGGGCCGCGGGGCCGCGCTTCGGGTCGGGGGCGCGCGCGGAGCCGGAGCGACGAGGAAGCTGAGAGCAGCCTGTAGGGCTCCTGCTGGAGTCTGGCTCTTGGGCGCGACGGGCAGGCGCCTGAGCGGGCAGCCGGGAGAAGTGCGGTGAGCGGGGGTGGGGGAGTTAAAAAGTTAGGGACCCAGTAGCGTTCCACTTAGAGGTTCGCGGGTTCACAGTGACCCCACCTCGGTCGGGGAGGGCGCTCGCCCAGGTCTTCAGTTTCCGAGCTCTGGAAATCCCCACGGGACCCATGAGGATGCGGTGGGCGGCAGGGCTGGTGGTGGGTTTGTAAGTTGGACTGAGGTGGGTGTGCATATTCGTGCCGGGAGGAAGCCCCTGAACCTGCTGCTGACTGCACCCCGGAAGTGTGCCCAAGTGCCGCCCACTCCCTCACTGGTCCTGCCTCGCCTCTCCTCGCAGGGAAAAGTCTGAAGACGCTTATGTCCAAGGGGATTCTGCAGGTGCACCCTCCAATCTGCGATTGTCCCGGCTGTCGAATATCCTCCCCGGTGGTGAGATGTGGGAGACGGTTGGGCTTCGGGTCTTCTTTCTTTCCAGGGGAGCATGTGCTTATTTTGTAGGATCCAGAACCCTAACCTCAACTCTGCAAAGTGTGCAGGAGGGAGCTCCGAGGGAAAATGGGGGAGACATTGCTTGGGGTAGGAATCCTGGGAACCTGGAACCCCCACCCCTTTGGATCCTGCCTATCCTGAAGCTTTGCTTTGGGAGTCTTGGAGCTGCTTCTCCTAAGTCCTGGGAATACCCCAGGGTGTGAAGTTACCTCCCTGGAGAGTCTTGTCCAACTGGCTTGGAGACCCTGCCCTCAGCAGTCGGGGGGGGGGGGGGTCACCGTGTCATCTGGCCAGCTTAGAAGAGGAGCTGGTCCTAGGTAATGCTCATTCTGGGGTGTGACGGTGTTGGCCGGCCACTGTGTGTCTGGGGTGGTTACAGGTTTGGATGTGAATGATGTGCCTCTTTGGGTACCCACAGCTGGAGCCATGCAGGGCAAGAGCTTGGGTGTGCAAGACTGCCTGGGGCAGCTCTGTGCTGTGTGGGATCTTTGTTAACCAGAACTGAGGCTGGTTGGGGCCCCCAAACCAGTGTAGACATGGCCTAGGGGAGCCAAGCAAAAGGTGCTGTGCCTGCCCCAGCACATGTCCTCCAGGCAGCAGCAGGTGGAGGGTTGATCTGAAAGGAAATTGCATCTCAAGAAGAACCAATTTTGAACCCCTGGGGGTTAGGGTCAGAGAGGGGCTACGGATCAGGCTCTGTCTAATCAGAGAGCCGATTAGAGCCCTGGCTGCATGTTGGGTGGTTGTGCTGCTCTTCCTGGCATCACCCAGCAGCCCCTCTCACAGGAAGGTGTGGGGGACACAGAGGCCTGAGAGGACCCAGGGACAGTCGTTGATTGGGGGAAGGAGGGAATGTTCTGGGTTCCTCTTGGATCCTGGTGGCAAGGAGTCTGAAGGAACTAGGAAGCCAGACACTTGTGAAGACAGACACCAGGTCAGACGCACACACTGGGCAGGGGAGGGGGACTCGCTGCATGGCCACTGCACACATTGTCTGACATGAGCTCATCACCCACAGCCATGCCTGCACACAAGGCAGTGTGTGCACAGGTAGCCCACCTCCTGCCGTGGCCTCCGTACCTTCCTGGGGCCAGAGACCAAGCTCATGCTCCATTTCTGCACCCTCTCAAGCAGCTGATGCAGAGGAGGGGTCCTCACCTCCTTGCTGCTGGCCTGGAGTTTCTGTTCAGGTGGGAGGAGCTCTGCCTTCCCACAGGAGGCGGAGGGGCGGGGGGGGGGGGGGTGTTGAGCAGGTGGCCTGAACCCAGGACCAGTTCCTTATGGCTGTGCCGTGGATGGCGATTCAGACAGGGATGGGGACAAAGTTTAGGACTTCCTGCCTGTCGGGATTCCCAGGTTCCTGCTTTGCATGAGCGATAGCTCAGACCTGGGCTTGCACCTCCTGAGCGTGGTCCCTCCCAAGCCTGTCATTCTACCCCGCCCTTAAGGAGCCCCATGGAACTCCTGCCTTTCCAGCCCCCACTTTTCTACACAGACTGGCTTTCCCCACAGCCAGCTCCACAGGTATACGGACACCACACAGTCACAGATACTCAAGGGGCAGAATTTGGGTCTGTGGCGCAGGGATCATGCAGCCACACAAGCGGCCATCCTTGCTGCCAGAGGAGCCAGTATTGGGCTAGGGGTGGAGGTTCAGCACCCAGTTTTCAAATCTGTGCTGCTAAGCGGGGATGAGTGGCTGAGGTTTCCAGTGTATGTGGAAGGCATACATATCCCCGGTCCTTAGTCAGGGTGAGGGCTGCCCATCCTGTTTTTGTCTCTGAGCCCTCTCCCACGGGAGCACCCACAGGAGCTGCCCCAAGCCAGCATAGCTGGTCTGGCCTCATCGCAAGCAGCAGTCTTAACCTGCCATTTCCCTCTCCTCTTCCCTATCCTATGGATCAGAAGCAGAGGGCACACCTTTACTTTCCTTCTTAAGTGGGTTTGATTCAGCAGGAAAGGTGGTCCTGATGCTTGGCCTACAGCAAGCTAGAGAAGGGCAGAGCTGAGTGGGACCTCCCAGCAGAGTTGTACTCCAGACAGGTGGGGAGCTGTTCCAAACTCCCGAGCCCACTAACTGGCACATCGAGGTATGGGGACCAGACAGTGGTCACCTGTGCAGCCTCACCCATGCTCTGCTGATGCTGGTGACGAGCTGGGCTAGGGTTAGGGTCAGAAAGGGGCTACGGATCAGGCTCTGTCTTGCAGGCTACTCACAGACTGACCCCCCCCAACCCTGTGCTGGCCCCCGGTGTCCAGTCTGTCTCACTGAGTGCTGCAGAGAAGACTGGAGGGTGTCCTGGTAGACTCCTGAGGGCAGGTGTGGAGGAGACTGGGGCGCCTGGAGGTGGGGTGCTGTGTGTCTGGAGGTGACGGTGGACTGGGTCTAAAGAGAGCCTTTACTCTGAGGACAGGACTGATGGCTGCAGAGCCACCATCCAGGTGCAGGGAGGGGCCAGGTCCCTCTGACACTTTGCTCTTCAAGCTCCGGGGTGAGGTGGGGACACCTTATCCTGGCAACAGAAGGAGGGAGGTCAAAATGGGACTGAAAAGATGAGAAAGAATTAGATAATTCCAAGACCCCTGCCACCTCCCTGAGCCAGTCTCTTGTTACTAAATAAGAAAAAGCTCTCTGCCAGCCGGAAAACCATCACTGTCTTCTTCCCCTGGGGTGGTGGGGCCTGAGCACACTGGACAGCTTCCACAGAGGAAGCTCGCCAGCATGAGTGTACCAGCTCTAAGCATGCACTAGTCTGTGTGGAGTGCCCTGTGCGTCTGCTTTCTGGGTCAGGCACCTCAGCTCTGTGCCATGACCCCTACCTGCTCACGGTGGGCACAAGGGTATGGCTTAGGGGGCCTTGTGGAAAACTAGATTTCTCAGGGCTCCTGGGCTCACAGTGCTGGGCTGGCCAAGTGACCTGTGAACCCAGGCCTGCGATTTGCAAGGGCTTCAGACCCCATGGGACCTGGGCTCTGCATGGCTTGGTCTCCATTGGGGTTCACAGAGTCTGAGTAGGGTTGCCAGGCAGACATACATGCACACATGGAGGATACTGCACATCAAAAGAGTGACAGGACACACAGAGGGGCTGTGGTGCAGACAGATGACCCCTCTGGGCTCAGAGGAACTGGGCAAACCGGGTCTGCCTTCAGTAACACTCAGGCTGATGGCTTGGACGGTTGGGTTGGCGTGTGCAGTTTGGCCAGGGCCACCCTTGAGCTTCAGCCTTGGCCAGGGTGGGGGAAGGATGCGCATGGAAGGGCTCTGCCCAAGGCCTTGTCTTCCTGCTGTTGGCCTCTGGTCAGTCATGGCTTTTGCCAACCCTGAGGCCTGTCCTGGAGGTTGCTGGCCCCCTGCTCTTGGCTAGGGCAGCAAGTACCATGGACTGCTGACTATGCCTGTGTGATCTCAGTGAAGGTCTGTCACCTGGGCCTACCTGTGGGTCTGGCAAGGGTGCAAGCCACCAGGGGACCAAGGGGGCTAACCTTCCTCTATTCCTTCTCTACCCAGAACCGGGGGCGATTGGCAGACAAGAGGACAGTTGCTCTGCCCTCTGCTCGGGTCCTGAAGAAAGAACTGACCCCCAGCTTCTTAGCCAGTGATGGCGACAGCGACGGGAGCGGACCAGCCTGCGGGCAGCGGCCTGGCTTAAAGCAGGAGGACGACACACACATCCGGATCATGAAGAGAAGGTACTTTCCCAGGGTGAGGGCTTGGAGGGCATGCGGGCTCAGATGCCAGAGGGGCCGTCAAGACAGGTCTGCAGACAACCGGAGGCAGGTTCAGGCCTGGAGGGGAGTCCTTTGCCGTCAGGACTGGGCCCGAGTTTAGCTTGTTGTGCCTCAGCTGAAACATACCAGTCTCTCCTTCTCATGGGACCACAGTGAGAGCCTGCCTTGCCCCTATGTGGGGCAAAGGGCCAAGACGGGACTGGATCAGCATTGTTGTGGAGTGGGCACAACAATGGGCCGAGTAAGGAAGGGGGACTCTTCCCAAGGGCTCTGGGGGGACAGGGAGACCCTGGCAGGATTTGGGAATGGGTGCCTGGTTTCACCACAGCCAGGCAAGGTGTGGGAAGTGGGTGGACTCTTCCTCGGGGTAGCCGCGGTACACTTGTGCTCATGTGCCTTGGCAGGTGGTGGTCCTCACTGTCCCATTCCAAGCTTGGGGCCACCCTTTCTGACCTCTCATCTCTCCCTTCATTTCAGCACTTTCCAATGTCTCCTACTCTAGTTACCCTCTCAAACCTCAGGACCCCACTGCCAAGCCCACCCCCACACCTGGTGAGGTGAAGCACCACACAGGCTTCCTCTTGCCTCCTCAGCCGTGATCTTTCCAGGGCACTGCTGTGGTGAAGGGCCTGGACACAGGGCAGAGCTGGGCATGGGGCAGAGCCCGGCACAGGCAGAGCTGTTTCCTGCCTGACCTCTGGCCCTGGCATCCCTCCTGTCTCCATGGTGCAATGGTCACTTTTGGGAAGGCAGTTGGCAACATTTGGGACCCTGGGGCCTATGTCTGGGCTGACACCCAGCCATTGGCACTAGTGGCAGTTGCGGGTTCATTCCTGGCATGGTTCCAGCCCAGCTGAGGTAGCTCTAGCCACTAGGAGTTTGGGTTTGGTCACATGAATGACATGCAGAGGGAGCTGCAGCCCCCACCTCAGCACAACGTGGGGTTCCTTGGGGCCCACAGCAGAGTCATGGTACCTCTGCTGTGTGCTTCCTTCCCACCTCCTGGTGGCAGCCCTCGGTGGTTGAACTGGTTACGGATGGCACTGGAGACGGGTGCTGTGGGTGGATGAGGGACATGCCACACACCCGTCTTGTGTCCAGCTGCCCATCCTGGAGGCCATGCTGACTTGCCTTCTTTCCTCCCAGGGTCCACACCCATTGGGATGTGAACATCTCCTTCCGAGAGACGTCCTGCAGGTGAGTCTGGGGCCTGGGTCAAGCTTTCTCCCACACAGTGTGTATCTGCTTCTAAATCTCTTTGGCCTCCTCCTGTGTTCCCTCCTTCTTCTGTGGTCTGTCGACTTGTGCCTGGGCCTTGGCAGCATAACCCTGGAGCCAGAGTCCCCCTCCCACATGGGACTGGCTATTTCAGCCCATTTGCCTAAAGCTGAGGCCATAGCTGCCCGGTCCCACCCTCGTAAAGACCCACCAGGAAGTGAGAATGGTGATGTGTGAGTGGGATCTTGAAGGAAGCATAAGAGTTCCCTAGGGAAGGAGGATGTCTGCAAAGACATGGAGAAATGAGGGGAGGGGATATGGGAGGAGAGGAGGTTCCCAGTCAGCAAGTCTAGCTCGACCAGATGTTGAAAAGCCTTGGATGCTAGGCTTCTTGGGAGTTGTCCTCCAGGTACTGGGGAGCCATGGAAAGTTCTTGGGCTGGAAGAGTGACCAGGTGTATGTTTTGAAAGATCCTCTTGAGGCCCTGCCCAGCAGATAGGGGGTTTGCTGAGTCCACAGTGATTCAGGCTGTGGAGGCAGGATGGAGGGAGATAACAGTAAGGGGTTCTGATAGGAGGTTGGGGGCATTGGAGACCCAAGTTTATGGTTCCAGGGGGGGCAAGGGGTGATCAGTCTGTGGGCGGAGCCCAAGCCCTACTTTCTGGTCATGGGGTCAAGTCGTATCCTCATCCTGGGGAGGCCACAGGAAGGGCAACGGGCGGTGAGCATCAGGTCTGGCCGAGCTTCCTCGGCAGAGCACGGGTGGAGCTGGTCCTGCCCACACCCAGCCTGGCTCTGGGGTCTAGATCTGGAGCCAAATTACAATGAAAACATCTTCAAACTTATTTCTACCTCATTTTGAAGTTGCCCGCAGAATTGGTCCTTTTTATAAACTATCGTGAACAGCGATGACAGCTTACGAGGCTTGTGCTTGGGAAGCTACAGAATAAATTTATTCGCGAAGCCAGCAGGAACCCAGAAGCTGCTGCTCCTCTCCTTGCAAGCCCCCAACCTCGCCCTCACCCACCCAGCCTTGGAAAGTGGGAGAGGTCCCCCCCCCCCCCCACTCAGAGGGCAGTAGAAGCAGCTAGGATCATTTCCTGGCTTTTACGAGAGGAGAGATGGTGGTGGGGTGGCCAAGGGGACTTTCAGCCCTCCTCCATGCAGCACCCGGCCCAGCTGCTTCACACTGCCCACCCTTTCTGTCTTTGTTGCTATGGCCCCTTTTGGCCCTGTCCCTCTGTCCTTTTGTCTCTAGTCTCCTGTCTCTCTGTCTGTCAGTCAGACTGTCCATCTGTCCAATCATGCCTGTTTGTCTGCCATCATCTCTCTCTATCCTTCTCTGTCTGTCTGTTCGTCTGACTCCCATCATCCATTTTCATCTGCCTCTCCATCGTCTGTCTGTTCATCCTGTCCTTCTATCCATCTGACCCTGAAGTTGATGGATCTGAGCACTGGGCAACAGGCAGACGTGGTCCCTGCCCTGTCGGAACCCCTGAGCTGGCCAGGAGGTGGGAAAGGACTGGGCAGTGTGATGGTCGCTGAGGAAGCCTGTAAGGCCCCTCTTCCTCCTCCCAGCACACCCCCTCCACTCAGCCCCCAAGGGAGCCTCAGACCCCCCCTACAAATCGCAAGTCACAAATAATAGGTGAAAGAGAGGGTGTTTTCATGGCTTTGAGAACCTCATGCTGGATGCCTGGTGAGGATTCACCTATTATCAGTCAGTGTGTGCAAAGTTTCTTTGTCATGTAATTTGTTCAGTGGGTGACCAGAACAGACTTCCCAGGGCAGGGCCAGCCTATCTTGGAGTGAACCCCCAAGGCAAAGAGTGGGGTGTCCTGGTTTCCACTGGACATCACCCCCAGGGGGCTGCACCACCATTGAGTGCCCGAATGACCTGTGCATGAAAGAGCTGATGGCTGAAGTGGGGGCCTGTTCTCACCTGTCAGTCACCTTCTGCAGGAGCCCTGGGGAACTGAGGGTAACATTGGCTCCACCTCTAGGCCCCAACCCATCCTGGTGCTGAGGCAGCAGCTCATCTCCTACCCCCCTTGAGTTGATGAGGATGAGTGAGTGGGTGGATTAGCTTCTAATTAGTCCCCTACAGTACCTGCTCCCACCCCACCTGCCTTCCTGTCTGCAGGGGTGGGGGACATCTTCTCTCCTGAGGGTGGGGTGGGAGGGAGCCCAGCCCCAGTGTCTTTGGTGCTGAAACTGATCTGCTTAGGGGACAGCCCTGGATTAGCCGCTCAGCCACCCAGGCCAGGGTGCGGGGCTACTTAATGAGGTTTAGGGCCGGTTCCAGGTCACTCCATGGAGGTGTCCGTGCAGGGGCCCAGCCAGGAGGCTGCTCTGTTACAGGTGGGCAAGGGAGCAAGGATGCTGAGGGGGAGGGGGTATTCCCTCCTGCTTCTCCTCTGTTCTGCCCCGACTGTATCTGCAAGGTGGCAGACCCTTTTTCACTAATGGAGTGGGGCGCATTCTCTACAAGTCACACTGGGGTTTCCTCACTCCCTCTTCTCTCTGGGGTTCTGTACTGTAGGGTTGAGCAAGAGAACAAAAGAGTTACCTACATGCTTACCCTAAGCCCTCCCCCTCCCCACCAAGAACTGGCTGAGGTCCTGCTGGGATCCTTGAGGTGAGCAGGCTCCCACCATGCCTGTGTCCATGTCTGCAGGTCCTCGAGCTGTGGCCCCGTGAGTGCATGTGCCTGTGCCTGTGTGTCATGAATGTGCGTCTCCATTCATGCACTGGCTTTTGGTCTGACCCTTGGTTTCCTTATTTGAAGAAATAGAAGTCCCTGGCTGGTTGCAAGTTTTAGTTGAAATAGTGGGGGCAGCGTTCTCTCTGAAGCAGCCAGGGCTTTGGTAAGCGCTGCACACACATGACAGTGTGTACCTGGGCTCCTGGGGCAGGCACACTGCCTGGTGGGTGCCTGGCCGCCTTCCCAGTAGGGGGCATGGACACAGTCCTGGTCACTGGAGAAAGCATGGCAAGGCTGCGCCAGCCCAGCTCCGCACCGACCCTCTCCGGAGCTGCTGTGGGGTCTGTGTGCCAATTCCCCTGCACAGCAGACACTTGGCAGGTGCTAGCTGTTCGACGTTGGTCCTGCTGCAGGGATGCTCACACATGTGGGGTCACAGGCCACCCCCGGAGGTGTGCAGAAGGCATGGTTGCACTCAGATGCTGTCCCTTGGTGTGGTACACGCCCACACTCTAGCTTGGTCTGGCACCCTTGCCTCATTGGTCCCACCTTCCCTATCTTGCCTTGCTGCAGCCAGGAGAGCAACCTTCCCACCCTCCTATCCAGCCTGCATCGCAGCAGCCACCTCGTTATGCCTGAGCATCAGAGCCGCTGTGAATTCCAGAGAAGTGGTGTGGAGATAGGCCTGGGAGGTCCAGGTGAGGAGCCTGGGAGTACCAGGGGCTGGGAGGGGGCTGCCAGGGCCGCAGCACCTTGGCCTGAGGACAGCCCTTGCCGCCACCCTTCCACTGTCTGCACAGTGGCCTGGATGCCGCCACCCCCAGCAGCTTTGGCAGGCAGCCAGAGAGGCCAGTGGAGGAGGAGGGAGGTGGCGAGGCCGACTGTCCCCTGGGGCTGCATGTGATGGTAATTGTGTTAATCCCGGCCAGCAGGGCAGACAGGGGTGGAGGCAGTGGCTCCATGGTGGCTGCTCCTGCGGTGGGCTTGGAGTAGCAAGGCCTCTGTCACCCCTGCTCAGAGGGGCAGACGGAGGCAAGGACTGTCAGGAATGTGCAGGCTTCACAGAGGCTCAGAAAGGCACACCTGCAAATGGCATGTATGGAGCACCCTCCAGCCCCACAGCACACAGGGTCCCTCACTGAGAGCAGGGAGAATGGGTAGGAAGGTGCTGGCCCAGGAGCTCCGGAATCATCTGGCGGGGGGGGGGGGGGGGGCCTCCATGAGGGGCAGCAGCTCAGAGAGAGGGGCTGTGGGCTGGGAAAGGAGCTGGCAGGGTCCCTGGCTGTCCTAGGAGCCCTGGGCAAGGAAGTTTCCAGCAGTGGCTGCAGTTCTCAGGGAGGCTGGGCAGGGGGTGCCAGCATCCTGGGTACCTGAGCGTCCTTTTAGTGCCCTCCCACCCCCCACATGCCTGTGCCTGGGAAGAGCCTGGGGTAGGGACTGCTTCTAGAGCTGTGCTGGAGGCTGCTGAGCAGGCGGCTGATAAAATCTAATTGCCCCATCGATTGGCGGAGCCTCCGGAGCCCCGTGATGATTGAGATATTCTGAGCCAGCGGGCCCTCCCTGGACAGCAGGGCGCCTGCACCACACGTTTGGCCAGCCCCAGCCAGGCTGTGGTGGGGGCCCTGCGTGGCTGAGTCAGGGTGTTCTCACTCCCACTTTGTGCCGAGGTCACCCTTGCTCTGCAGGAAGTGGCATCTGTCTGTGCATTGGTTACAGGTTTTACCAAGGTCTTGACCTCTCCTCGGGCTGTAGTACTCTTTGTCTCCCTCTGTTTCTGTGGCCCTGGCATGTGGGTCACCTCCCTGTCTTTACCTGCTCTTCTCCAGAAGCCACCTGCTAATCCTGTCCCCACAGCCCCAGCCCCTCCCTGGCCCCTGAGTGGGAAGGTTGGGAGGACTGGGTGGGGGCACCTTGTGGTTGGCCGCCTGCTTCTGGATCCAGGCTGTGTCCCTGCGTAAATGTGGCCCCCTGGCAGGACCTTATGTAGCTACCACTCGAGGGACCCCTTCCCCCCTATAGAAAGGGGTGGGGGGTTCCACTGTGGACAATGGGAAGCAGGTCACGGGGGGGGGGGGTGAGAGCCCTGGGTTATGTGTGGGTTGGGGTGTGGACCCAGCCCAGGCCTAAGCCCAGGCCTGGCATAGTTGGACATGCGGCCCTCCTGCCTGAGACCCTGAGGCCACCGTGCTGTCCACTGGACTTCCCTAGGGGCTTCATGCTGGCTGTGCCTCCATCCTGCCAGGCCCCTGAGGTAGGGATGGGGCAGGGTCTGGGCTGAGCCACGGGACGGGCCAGTGGCAGCAAGGTGGCCAAGATCAATAAGTTATTAGCACCATTCTGTCAGCTGTAAAGTGGAGATTGATCGTGCCGCACTTCCTGGGCTGATAAAAATGACAGATTAAGGGAATAAGGAAAAGGAATTAGGCTCTGGAGCTGATGGCAGTGTCCCTTCACTAAGGTGTCCTGGTGGCCCTGGAACACAGAGGGGGCAGCTCCTGCACCCCACCCCCAGGCCTCCCTGGGCAGGAAGAGTGTGGGGCAATCCTCAACCTGTCCTGGGAGTGGTCAGGAGCCTCTTCTCCCTCTCTGGCTAGATGCTGAGCAGGCCTACACTTGCACTGAATAGCCATCTGGCTGGGTAGGGACATCAGGATGCCTGTGGGGTCCTAAGTTGCCATTGAGGCTGTTACCAGAAATGTACCATCACATCACACACACACCTCTAGAGCCCAGGGCCAGCACTGTCCTCTGGCTGGAGGCCTGGGGCTTGGCTAGGCAGGGCCTTGATGTGGCCAGGACCTCGGACACCCTGAGCAGTGATGGGTGTGGTTCTGGGTTGACCTGGAGCTGGGAAAGGCCAGAGGCCGGATTTAGTGAGCTTGGGTTGTCCCTCTCCCTCCCTGCTCTTCTCAATCTCCAACCCTTCAAGCCCTGAGATACATGGTGGGGCTCACTCTACCCTCCCCCAGGTGACCTGTTGGGCAAGAGGCTAGGCCGCTCCCCCCACATCAGCACTGACTGCCCTTTGGAGAAGAAGGCTCGAAGCAAGTCCCCCCAAGGTGGGAGCCCCATGGGGGGTGGTGGTGGAGGGGGCAGGTCACAGGAAGGGGAAGGTATAACTGAGACCCTCTGCAGGGTGGGGTCAGCCCAACCTCTCCACCTAGGCGGTACCTGAAGGAGACCCCTCCCCATATGCTCCCCCCAAGCAGAGACTCTGTTGCTGTCAGAGCTGGGGCCCAACATGGTCCCCGAGGATCACTACCGCCGGCTCGTGTCCGCACTGAGTGAGGCCAGCACCTTTGAGGACCCGCAGCGACTCTACCACTTGGGCCTCCCCAGCCATGGTATGTGCCCCTTACCAAGTGTCCACCTACCTATGCTGGGCTTTCCCTGCCCCTGGAGACCTACACTTGCCCTGAAAAGAAACACTGGGGTCTTTGGGTGCGCTGAGTGCAGGGCCCCATAAGCAAGCTCCTTGGAGGTGGGCAGAGACATGACTCTCCTCCCTCTGCCTGAAGAAGGACCCTACCAACAGGTCCCCTGCGGCCCCACCTTTACCCCCCACCTGCATGTTCCCTGCCGCCCCACTCTCTCACCCGCAGGGCCACATACCCCCTCGCCACATGCAGACACCATCATTTCATACTGTGAGCCTGAGTGGGAGTGGGGGCCGATTCCCCTACCCTCCATGCAGGCAGTCCTGTCCTTGTCTACACTGCAGGCTTCCCATCCAGCTGGAGGGTTCAGTGGTGTCAGGGCCTTCTCCAGGGAGCGCTGGGCCTGCCTGACCAGAGGGGGGGGGGGGCGGGCAAGAGGGGGAGCCTTAGGAACTTCCCCGGTGGATCTTCCTAAGAAGACCGGCTAGAGGCGCCTGTGCCTCCCCGTGCCCCCCCCCTTCCCTTGTACAGGGCCCCCTGGCCATCTGTCTGTCTCAGCTCCCAGCTTGGGAGTCCCACCCACCATCGCAAGATCACACCTCAGCACCCTGCCCAGCTGCACCTTGACCCCAGCCCCCAGTCTGGGGAGCGTGGCTGTTGTGGCTGGGGGGTGCTGGGAGAGGGGGCAGGACTTCCTCTCCTCACACAGGCACTGTCCCCCAGGGCAGTGAGGCACCGAGAGCCTGAATTATTCACCAAATGTTAATAATTTAAAAATCTTCCTTTTTAATTGCTTTCCCTGCCCTGCCTGGGGCCGGCTCGGCTGGCCTGCGCGGGGGAGGGGGCGCCGGCCGCCGGGGAGCAGCGCCGCGAGCTGGGCTGTCAATCACTGCCCTGCGCCGCCGCCCCCGCTGCGGAGCCGACTGTAAATAACCCGCCGCCAGCGCGCGGGGGCGCGGAGGCCCCACTGGGATCGATGCAGGCGGCAGCGCCGGCTGGGCTCTGCGGGCTGGCACCCGGCCCGGGCAGGGCCCACCTCCGCTTTTCGGGTAATTAATTTATAAACAGGCGGCGGCGGCGACGGCGGGAGCCTGCACAGACGGGGGGGGGGGGGGGGGGGGGTTGCGGGGGGGACTCAGAGGCCCGGCCCGGAGCAGGCTGGAGGGATACGGATGGGTAGCAGAGAGCATCAGGCGCAGGGTGGAGTGTGCACAGCTTGTACCTAGGAGGGGGCCGCCTGCGCAGCCTCAGTCTTGGGTTGGAGACCACACTGCCCTCCAGGAGCAAGCCGGCGCCCTCTGCCTTGGGCATTGCACCCCCCTTCTCTCGAGGCTCCTGCAGCCTTGGTCTCCATGCTCTCTGAATTGTCAATATCAACAACATTCATGCACTCCCCTGCCTGCTGGGTTTCCCCCTGCTTCCTTCCATCCCTCCCACTGCAGTTTGGTTACTAACATCCCCATATCACTTCCAAATGCTTTCCTGGGCCCTCTCCCAAGACAGGAGGGTGCCTCCCACTCCCACCCCAGCATCCTCTAGCTGTTGCACCTTAATGATGTCTCCCTTGTCCTGTGGTCTTTTGGGGTCAGTGTGAGGACGTGCTCTCACTGGTTCTGGTCTTGGTTTCCTTGGCCAGTGCCCTGTGCTTGGCCAGGGTAGGGGGCTTTGTGTCAGTGCTGTTGTCGCCCCCTCCCCCAGACCTCCTGCGGGTCCGGCAGGAAGGGGCAGCAGCAGCTGTGAGGAGCCCCAGTGGCCTGGAAGTCCACCTGCCCACATCCACAGGTCAACGTCGGAAGCAGGGCCTGGCTCAGCACCGAGAGGGCAGTGCTCCAGCTGGCACCCCATCCTTTTCAGAGAGGTACTGGGGTGTCTGCATCTCAGAGGCCCCCATAATCACTGTGCTTGTTGCTGGGGTGGGTAGACTTATCACCTGGTTTCTGCAGGTCAGGGTGGCAGCATGCACCTTCATACTTGTCAGCCACCTTGACTCTCTCATCCCAGCCCCTTGGCCCTGGGTTCATGCTTATAGTGCAGAAGGGACCTGATGTCCTCCTGAGCTGGGCAGGGGGCCCCAAGAAAAATATTCCTGAGATTGAATGCGTGGGGGTGACACCCCCTCTGGTTGGAGTGCTAAGGGCAATTTCCTTTCCATTGAGCAACTGTGGGACCTGCTGAATCCAGGTGCCCCTGAGACAGCTGAGGGCCTGGCTCCCCCAGCAGGTAGGTGAGGGTGCCAGATGCAGATTGGGGGGATTCGTGGAACGGGGGCAGAAGGCAGAACCCTAAAGTCGGAGGCCCCTGCCTCCAGCAGCACCGATTCAGACTCGAGCCTTTAGCAACATAGACGGCTCGTCGCGGCCCAGAGGCCCCAGGAAGGGAAGAGGGGGATGGTAGACCTGAAGAAGGGGGAAGCGAGTGATGGGGCGGGAAGAGCTGCAGCGATCTCTGCCTGTTGCCCGCTCCCTGCTTCCCCCCCGCCCCCCGCCCAGAGAGCCGTCCACAGCCGCCTCCCGAATAGCCGGCTAATTGTGCTCTGCCCCTGGCCGCGCAGGGTCCGAGGACTGGGAGGCGAGGGCCCGGAGATCCCGCGGTAATTACCGCTGCAGTCGCCGCCGCCCGCCGGGTCAGCCTCCGCGCCGCCGCCGAGATTAATTGGCGCCGCCAGCGGGGGCCGGGCGGGGGCGGAGCGGGACCTGAGGCCGAAAGGGAGCGGTGCTCCGACCGCCGGCGGGGCCGCAATTAGCAGCGCGGCCGGCAGCCGGGCGGGGGCGGGCGTTCCGGGAATGGAAGGGGCGCACGGCATTCACCGCCCTGACGTCCACAGGGAGCTGTGCCAGCCGGCCCCCCTGCTGTCGCCCCAGAATGCTCCGCACATCGCTCTGGGCCCCCACCTCAGGCCTCCCTTTTTGGGGGTGCCCTCGGCTCTGTGCCAGACCCCAGGTGAGGAGTGGGGGATATTTGAGGCTTGTGTCCTGGGGAACCCGTGCGTTCGGGGTCACACGGATTGCCCCACCAGCGTTCACGAATGTACCTCTAGGACCCAACCCTGACCGGGAACAGATGGGGACGGGGGTAGGCGCTTGGGGGGCACTGGACCACTAGGCCACCCGCCTCGTGGACTGTCCCCTTCCCCAGGCTTTGGCTTCCTGCCCCCAGCCCAGGCGGAGCTGCTGGCCCGGCAGCAGGAGCTCCTGCGGAAGCAGAACCTGGCGCGGTAGGTGGCGGGCCCGGCCGGACAAGAGGTGGTCCCGTCTCACTGAGTACTGACCCCTCTTTCCCCCCCTCCCCGCTGGCCCAGGTTGGAGATGTCGGCCGAGCTACTGCGGCAGAAAGAGCTGGAGGGCGTGCACCGTCCTCAGCTGCTGGCGCCAGAAGCTACGCTGCGCCCGCCAGATGGCGAGGAGGCCCTGCTGGTGTTGAGACCCAGCTCCTCACCCAGGCTGGCGCTGCCCCCGCAGGGACCCCCCGGCTCCCTCACCCCGCCGCGGGAGCCCACCGGACGAGTCCCTCGGATAGGAAGTGTCAGCCCGGCTTCAGCCCGGCCCAGTGAGCCCAAGGAAACCACCGGGGCTGGGCTCTGGGTACAGGATGGCTCTGAGGATGAGCCCCCCAAGGACTCGGATGGAGAGGACCCAGAGATGGTGGCTGTTGGGGGCCGGGGCCCCATCTCAGCTGGAGGGACCAGCTCTGAGGGGAAGGGAGTTCTCTCAGGGTCTGTGCTGCCCCCCTCTCTGCCCTTGAGCATGCCCTGCGTCAGCCCCTACATACACACAGGTGGGCACCCCAATGCTCTAGATCCCTCAATGGGGGTGGGAGGAGACTCCCCCCACTTCCCCTTAGGGAAGTCCAAAGTGGGAAAAAAGGCCCTTTTAGTCATGGATCTGGACAAGGGCAGAGGTCAGCAGATGGGTGGGAACCTGGGAAAGCAGCAGCCACAGTCCTAGTAACACCTCCTCCCAACTAGGTGCCATGGGAGGGCTCTTCAGTGATGGGGAGGAGGCCACCGCCCCTGAGGACATCAGCAAGTGGACAGTGGATGATGTCTGCAGCTTTGTGGGTGGCCTGTCTGGCTGTGGAGAATACACACGGGTGAGGGGGCACTTGCCCAAGATGGCCCTGAGCTCCTATACCCAGTGCCTCTCCTCACCCCCATTCCCTTCCTCAAAGAGTGTAGGGGGCTCTGTGCATGCACCCATCCCAACCCGCAGTGCTGTGCCTTCCACATAGGCATATGCCCAAACTTTCTTCCACATGAATATTTTCCCTAAAATTGCACACACTGCTCCTCTTTCCAAAGCCTTGAACCCTCCACCACCCCACCCCAACCTGATAGCCTTGGCCTGGCTGAGGGACCCTGCAGGGCAGGCAGTTCCCACACTTAGGCTCTGACAGGCTCCCACCCCACCAGGTCTTCAGAGAACAGGGGATAGATGGGGAGACCCTGCCCCTGCTGACAGAGGAGCACCTTCTGACCACCATGGGGCTGAAGCTGGGGCCTGCTCTCAAGATCCGAGCACAGGTGCGTGCCAGGGGGCGGTGGTCTCGCATCCTGGAGGAACAGCATCAAGGCCCTTCCTGGCTGCAGACCCCCAACCCAGGCCTCTCTCCATAGGTGGCCAAGCGCCTGGGCCGAGTCTTCTACATGGCCAGCTTCCCAGTGGCGTTGCCACTGCAGCCACCAGCACTTCGGGCCCCCGAGCAGGAGCTCACCTCAGGGGAGCAGCCCCTGTCCCCAGCAATGGCCCCCTCCCCCTATGGGGGGGGACAGCCCACTGCTGGCCAAGCTTCACCCAAGCAAGAGAACGGGACCGTGGCTCTGCACCCGGGGCCTTCAGACCCCTCCCAGCCTCTGTGCTGAGTTTTGGGGGGCCTATACAGGCCCCCACCCTTTAGTGCCAGTCACTGCAATGCAAAGGCTCCTCCCCACAGCTGCTTTTCCTCTGGTTTTGGAAGCAAAAACACAAAGAACTTTAAAAAAAAACATGTGACTTAGGAGGAAAAGAATGTGTTTTCAAAGACTTCTGGGGGTGACGTAGAGGCTGGCGCACATGCCTAGGATCCAACCTGGGTGCTGCAGACAAACCAAAGACAAGCGGTTCATTGGCCAGACGCCCCTGGCTCCCTTGGGAACTGGGACTGCAGTGAGATTTCAGCATCCTGACATCAGGTGAGAGCTCAGCTTCCCTCACGGGCGCCCAGCACCCTCCGGTGCAGCAGTGGGCAGGCTCCACAGTGCAGGTATCAGTCACCAAGGCTGCCACTCCAGTGATCAGCACAGTGTGCTTGGTACTTCCTGGTCTTTTATGTTGTAAAAATAAAGCCCTGTCCACCACCTACTGTCCTTCCTGGAGTATGGGTACTGACCCCAAGGCTAAACTGCTGGTGAGATGGGGCACTGCAGGCAGCCCAGGGCAGTGGCCCTCAGTCCTCCTCAGACAATTGTAGGTCCTCCAGTTCATCCTCCG
The DNA here is from genome assembly GCA_027563665.1 of Antrozous pallidus. Lineage (NCBI taxonomy): Eukaryota > Metazoa > Chordata > Mammalia > Chiroptera > Vespertilionidae > Antrozous > Antrozous pallidus. Next base: position 211,711,384 of record CM050508.1, read on the forward strand.
GCCCCTGGGCCAGCAGTTGCCACAGCTCCTGGGGGGCCAGCCCTGACTCTGCATCTGAGCCTCCATCTGCAGGGAGACACCGAGACTACATAAATTCTGCTTTATCAGAAAGAATCCAACCTGGGGGTTACTCATCACTAATTAATCACAGCACTAATTAATTTATCGGTGCTGCAGCTGCTGGCTGCCAGGACCAGCAGGAACAGAGCAGCTGGCCCTACATCCCCAGGGAGGAGCCTTGGGCACACGGGCTCAAAGGGCAGAGCACCCTGACCCCAGGAACCACTCACCCTCCAAGTTGCTAACTTCTTGACCGCTACTGCTGCCGTCTTCGTCTTCATCGTCTTCATCCTGGTCTTCCTCCTCTATCCCTTGCTGAGCTCCAGGAGACCTAGGTGTAACTGGGGGCCAAGGGGAAGAGCCCATGGGAGGGGCCCACAAGCAGAGGCCCAAGGGGTGGGTAGCTGGGCTCACAGCCCTGCACCCACCCTCCCCTCCTCCTTTGTGCAAGTGGAAAAAATTCGTAACTGCCCTGGAGAGTAGTGGGGAGAGGGACAAGGCCTAGGAACACGTGTTCCAATTCCAGGAAGTGCACCTCAAAGAAAGTAAAGTGGTGGGGAAGGGCAGAGTGGCACCGGGAAGCAGGAGCTGAGGTGGGAGCAGGTGCCCCTCCTCCAGGTCTCCTTGCCCGACCCCTGGGAGTTCAAGCCGAGCCACGCAGGCCCACCTCTCTCTGAGAAGTCCGCAGCATCATCCTCATCACTGTCCAGGTCAAAGAGGTCCTTGAATTCCACCCTGTCCTCCTCCTTTCTGTCCCCCAGCTTCCGCCGCTTTATCTCAGGGAAGTTCAGGTCTTCTAGCTGGAAGGCCAAAACAAGAGCAAAAGGTGAGGTGTGCAGGAGCCCTGGGTGCCAGCCGGGCCACACAGCCAGAGCTGTGCTACCAGCAAGAACCCTCATTCCCAGACAGGCTCCACACCTATACCCAGTGTCCTGTTTTCTTCCTCCACACACACCTGCTGGGACACTTTTCCTCCCAAAGCCTAGTAAGCATCCCTAGGATTCCTGGATAGCCACCTGCCAGGTGAGGGAGGAGGCCCCAGCCATCCACTGGCCTTTTAAGTCCCATCCAGGTCACAGCCACATCCTTCAGGTCGGCCCCAGCCCTGCCACCCTTGCAGACGTCCCCAACAGGCTTTATCCCCATCCCGTCTTAAAGTCATAGCCAGGGTGCTACGTCCTCATTTCAGAATAATCCAGCCAGGTGTGCCCAGGCTCCGACATCCTCCCAGCCCGTACCCGCTCTTTGCCACTGATTTCCAGCTGGATCTCTCGGTCCCTCAGTTTCCGCCACTGGCTGTAGTACTTGGTGAGCGGAGTCCCCTCCTCTCGGAGCTGCTTCTCCCAGTTATCCTGCAGGGAAAGTTTGGGTCATGTCCCATCCTGGGCAAAATTCCAAGCCCCAGCCACACACGGTGCCCTCCCCACTGACCACAGCCTGCTGGTTGGCCACGCTGAAGGAGGCCCTCTGGCGGAGGCTACAGATGTGGTCTGCATTTTCCTGCACCTTCTCCAGCAGCTGGCGCACCTGCCGGCAATAGTTGGCCACCTTGCATTCTCGGAGGAAGGACTTCAGCTGCAGAAGGAAGAGGGGCTCAGCCAGCTCCACACAGGGCTGCTCTGCACACAGCCAGGGGCCCACCCCCCACGTGTGTCCAAAGAAGTGGGGGCGGAGCCATCTGAGAACCAGGGCCTGGCCCCTCGGATCCCCCGTACATGAAGCTGCCACTTATTCATTTACACACTTGTGGGTTTTTTACTTCAACAGGAGAATCAAGCCGTTGTAGAAACCACAGGACTGCAAAGCCTAAAATACCACTTGATTTACAAAAAACAAAACAAAACATGACCTGTGGAGCTTCAAGCCCAGATATAGTCTTGCCCACCCAAACCCATGTCCTGTTGGGCCTCTGAGCCAGTGCACTGGGTGGAGGCAGCCCCACCCCAGGGCTATGCAGACAAGCAGCACCACTCCCAGGAGGCACAGGCCTCCCTGAAACGAACATCTAGGCTAAAAGCCAGCAGGGCTTCTGGAAGGGAGGGCAGGCGCCCTGCCCCCTCTGTTGCCTGAAAAAAGGTGAGGCAGCCCTACCTTTGCACCACACTCAGGACCACAGGGGAGGCATGCAATCAGGAGATCAGCCCACTCAGTCCCAACTCCCTCAGGAAAGACTCAGGGTCATCTGTCCCTGGGCTGTGGCAGGCCTGGGATCCTGGTAGTCACCCAGGCCAGCATCCCACCACTGGCTCTGTGGCTGAGACAGGCTGCCTTCTTCAACCCCATGTAAACAGGGAGCTGAGGCCATTAAAACACAGTCTAGTCAGCCTCTCAGAGGGGTCTGGGCAGGGCAGGGAGCCGGACAGCAGGCACTCACCTGCAGGATGGCGGGCAGCGCCAGTTCGGGGAAGGCGATACTATGGGCCTGGCTGTGCAGGTACTCGAGGGTGAGGTCATACAGCTGCTCCACCAGCCCATCCTGAGAAGCAACGGGAGTAGAGCTCAGGTACCTCCCTCACAGTCTGAATGCCAGCTCCCTCTCCAAGGCAGGAAGAGGTAGGGACCCACAGCTTCACTCAGGCTCATGGGACTGGGGCTCACGGGTGTCTGCTCCACGACCCTGGGAGCTGATGAAAGTCTATTCATAAACTCCACAGGGCAGCAAGCCCCTCCTGTCCACATTCCTATTGCCTCCATGGTCACTCAGGATGTTGACCCGTGTCCTCTGACATCCTGCAGTGGCCCCACCCGGGGCACTCCCTCCCTAACCCTCCCTGGAGGCCAGCCTCACCCGGTAAGCCTTCTCCTGCAGGTTGACCTTGGACAGCTTCAGGATCACAGTGAAGTTGATGGGCTTGGAACTCATCCGTCCCGGCTTCCTGTTGAAGTCAACCTGCTGGAAAACCTGAAGGACCGACGGCCTCATCAGCCAGACTGCAGTGCCCACACCCCGCTGCACCCTACCCCGACCCGGGTCCCTGGAGACCCAGTGTGAGAGCAAGGACAAGTGGCCAGAGGCAGTGCCAGACCTGCAGCCCCACAGAGCCCCCTGGCCCAAGAGCCTGTCTACCCCCCCTAGAGTGGGACCCTGGTCAATGAGCATGCGGGGGTGGTCTGATCTCCCACACAGGCTGCTCTTAATCCCTTTTCCACGCAGGGAGGGAAGGGCTGGGGCTCCCTGGAGGCAGAGAGCTTGGCTTCCGCTTCTGTGGTCAGTTTTCTCTGAAGAGGAGAGGCCCCTGGACGAGGGATGTGCGGGACATAGCTATGGTGAGCCCAGAAGGGATCAGTGCAAAAGTGAAGGAGGAAAGAAAACAGGTGAGAAAGACGGTAGGCAGAGGACAGAGACAGGTGCTCTGAGCTGGCCAGCAGCGGGGAGCTTCATGCCTGGATATCAGGGTTGGGGAGGGAAGATCATTCGATAAGCGTGAATCTTGCACTGTCCTTGCCTTAGGGCATCGAGTGAGGAGGTTCCTGAGGCTTCCTCCCTCACCCTCTTGCTCCAGGGCAACCACAAACCTGACCTCTGCTTTCCTGCAGCACAGCTCTGAGCTGTTGGATAAGTGATGGGTGTGAACTTCCTAGTATTTCCTGGGTTGAGGCCTAACCACCAGTGGATTTCTGGGCTTTGGAACACAGCCTTTCCCAACTGAGCTTATGTGAGCACACACTCGTGCACACACACTCGTGCACACACACTCGTGCACACACACGGGGACGTGCAGAGGGCAGATGCAGTCTTGGAATCAGACCTAAGTTTCCAGCATGGATCTGTCTCCCACTCCTACTCATCTTGGGCAAATGCCCAGATTGACCCAGATCTGTGCCCTAAAACAAGCACCCTGTGGTCAACCCCACAAGGCAGCTTCCTTGTCCTCACTGCTGCTCTTGCCAAGTAACACATGCCACCAGCCTAGGCAAGACAGTGATGCCCTTGCAGCACCTGTGCTCTGCAGCACCTGGGCCCCGCCTGCTCACCTCCCTCCTTACCTCGAGAATGAAGGGCAGCACGGGGATGAAGGTGCCGGTGCCCTCGGAGAGCAGCGTTAGGATGCGCACGCAGTGCATGCGCAGCGGGTAGAAGCGTGCGGTGGGAACCAGCCTAGAAACAGGAGGATGGGAGTGAGACGAGGCCCAGCCCCCGGGATCCCACAAGCCCACCCCACCCTCCTGGCACTGCCCTCATCTTCCTCATTGAGCCCCAACTGCAGCAGGAACCATCCCTATCACCCCTCTCAGGGTCATTGGCCACACCTGTCCCACCGGATTCCTAACAGAACAGGGCAGGACACAGGCCTTCAGGACTTGCCTCCTTGCTCAGTTATTGGGCTTAGGGGACACCCAACCAAGTTTAACTTTGTTTCATTTTAATGTGTTTGTAGGGATCATTCACTCAAGCCTTTCATCTCAGCTTTCAACTCTCCAGGAGGAGAGGGCTGCCCCCTCCTGGCCAACAGCCACCAGGCCATGCACAGCTCCTTCATTCTCTGCTGAGACCCATGCCCAATTCACACTCAGGATTCCACACCCCACACCCCACCTGTTCTGTCCAAGAACCCCGTGTGAATAAACCCAATCCACTTCAAACTGCACATGGCCCTCTCCCAGAATGCACACTGCTGCATCCTCAGAGACACTAGGGAGGCACTCACAGCGCAAGCCACCCAGAAGCCGAGGTACCCGAGCCGAGGTACCCGCAGACAGCTCCAGCCCAGCCCCTCTACGGGTGTCACCGAGTCAGATCACAGACCCTCCCTAGAGCCCTGGCCACCTGGGAGAGGACCCTGCAAGAAGCCTGTGACCTTCAGGCCACAGGGCCCCAAACACTCAGACTCACTTGATGCAGCCGAGGACGACCTGGGCAAGGGGGTAGATCAAGGGCTGGAGGGTATCACTGGGGCAGATGGTGCTGAGGACGCGGCACCACAGCTGCAGGCAGTGCACGAACTGCCAGTTGTACACAGACTGGTGTGTCTCCTGCAGAGAGCCCCCAGGTCAACAGGGTTCACCTCCCCCAGCACCCAGACCCTACTCTGCCCCATACGCACAGGTCCCATCAGGTTGTGCCCCTCCTAACCCCACAGGCAAGGACCATGCCCCAGCCTGGCCACATACCTTCTTGCGCATGGTCATGGCATTACGCAGGTGGATGGCGAGCTGGCGGATGTACAGGAAGCCATGCTGGTAGGCAACACTGGTGTCCAGCGCCAGCAGCTCAGTCAATGTCCGTTGCATGAAGCTGATGAGGGGCAGGGTGCTGGGAGAGGTAAACTTGCAGTTCCTCACGTACGTGATGTACATTTGCTGCAGGAAGACCAGTCACAGCTGCCTGAGTTCCCAGGCCCCGAGGCCCCACCACAACACCTGGGTCTGACCCTCAGAGTTACTGCCTCTCAGAACCACAGCCGGCCATGTCTGCTGCAGACCCTCCCCTAGGGCCCATGCTGCTGCTCAGCTTCCACAGGGATGTACCCAAAACCTTGGGCACAGAATCTGCGGTCAGAGAGAGGGTCCAGGACCAAGGGAAGGTGAGCTCCAACAGGAACAAGTCTGGGGGCCAGCAAAGGGACCATGAGGGGACTGAGAGTGAGAAGCCCTGCTGTCATGGCTATGCAGGGGGATCTAGAAGTTCCCCATGTGAGGCAGGCCACCCTCGGCTTGAAGCTGAGTACCAGGGTCCCTGCTCCTCTCCATACCTGATGTCCTTGTGCACTGAAGAGATAGCTGCACACTGCAGTCCACAAAGGTGGGGGAGGGGGCAGGGATGCCGTCATTGTCACCACCCCTTCTCAGGGAGGAAAGGTGACAAGGACCTGGGTCTGCCTTGAGCCAGCCCCAGTGAGAGGTGCTGACCATGAAGGCAGCTGCCAGCCTTCAGGCTGAGCCTCTCAACCCTGATCCGATGGACACAGGGGGCAACAGGAGTGGGAAGCGCTGGCCACACTACCTTCAGGACGGGGCTCAGAAAGGTGTCTTTCTTGTGCCGACAGACTCTGATGAGGACCAGGAAGGCCAACACTCGGACTGTCTCCTCCCCCGTGCTCCACAGGACCACCATCCTCTGCAATGAGCGAGAAGTCACAGCTGGCCCCGGCCTTCCCAAGTCCAGCCAGAGGCATCCATGGACATGGCTAGAAAGCAGCCCCAGCTCAGAACCTGTTCCCACATGCCCTGCTGCATTGCCCAAGGCACACCCTGGTGTGGGGGGGGCATGCTTGAGGGTAGCCACATGCACTTGAGCAAACCAACGGGGCAGGCCCACCTTGAGGAGCATGCGGCACTGCTTGGGGAAGGTCAGGAAGTAGGGCACGGAGCTGCTGATGTGCTGCAGGAGGGCCGCCGCCACAGTCGCTTCTGCCACGCAGGCCACTAGCTGGGGGAGCAGGAGGTCAGTGCCACCAAACCCACCACATGGAGATACAGACAAGGAACAGAGCACTGCCCATGGCCAGGCCCTGGTGACCCAGCAGCTACCTCCCTGACCCCCACCCCGTGGACACCACACCTGTATGACTGAGCTCAGGTAAGCCTTGACGTCCAGACGGAGCTTCCCCCACAGGGGGCTACTGGATGGCTGCAGCAACCTGCAGAGACCACACCGCCCCACCAAGTGAGACCCAAAGCTTAGACACCCCCCAGTTTACACCTTCTGTCCATGCACAGGACACAGGGCCCTGTGGGGAGACCCTCTCAAGAGTGGCCATGACCGCCGAGACCGGTTTGGCTCAGTGGATAGAGCATCGGACTTCGGACTGAAGGGTCCCGGGTTTGATTCCGGTCAGGGGCATGTACCTTGGCTGCGGGCACATCCCCAGTAGGGGGCGTGCAAGAAGCAGCTGATAGGGGTTCTCTCTCATCGATGTTTCTGACTTTCTATCCCTTTCCCTTCTGCTCTGTAAAAAATCAATAAAATAATATTTTTTTAAAAAGAAAGAAAGAAAAAAAAAAAGAGTGGCCATGACCAATGCCTGAGGGATAGACTGCCACTTCCCCAGGGTTCCCAGAGGGCACACCCCTGTGATAAGAAGGGCCCTGCAGTCTAACCCAGGTGCTAACCACCACCACTGCAACCAGGTTTATGTGACCTAAACAAGCTTTAAAAGAAATCGCTCAGTGGATAGAGCATCAGCCTGCGGACTTAACTGTCCTGGGTTTGATTCCTCTAGTCAAGGGCATGTATCTCAGTTGCATGCTCAATCCTCGGCCTCAGTTGGGGTGCAGGGTGCGTGTGGGAAGCAACCAATCCATGTCTCTCTCTCTCTCTCACATCAATGTTTCTCTCTATCTCTCCCCCTCCCTTCCATTCTCTCTAAAAATCCATGGAAAGACACCCTCTGGTGAGGATTAATAACAACAAAAACCCTGAAGTGGCCCAGCTGGTGTGGGTTGAGTGTCATCCCATGGACCAAGAGGTGGGTTGTGAGCTCCATCCCCAATAGGGATGTGTAGGAGGCAGCTGACGGAACAGTCTCTGTCATCAATGTTTCTTTCTCCCTCTCTATCTAAAAGTCAATAAAAACATGTTTTTTTAAAAAAACCGCCTGCTGAAGTACATGAAGGGGCAAAGGCCAGGGGTACTGTGGCAGCTCACTCTGCCTGGGAGGCAGAGCTCTCCACTTCCTCCAGCAAGGGCAGTGCAGCAGCATTTTTCCCAGGAGGGCACCGCCCATACTGCATCTGCTGCCCACACACTCACTGCCAGTCCCCTTCCGTCCTGCCCTGGAGAGACAGGGTGCCTCCACTCGGCCCAACCCCCACCTCCCCCCAATCCATCAGTCCAGCCTGACCACCACCACCAGACCAGGTGATGACAGAGGGCCTCTCCTTAGACACTCCTTTCTTCCTTTGAAAGGCATTTGGGCCATGTGGCTGTGTGGCCCTCCCTGCCCCAAGTAACCCCTGTTCTACCAATCTGCTGCCCTCCGCCCTCCTCTAAATACAGCTTCTCTGCTCGATCTACCTCTAATTCTTAACGTGGAAGGTAAGGTTCTCAAAACCACCATCAACCAAGACCCCCCAAGGAGACACACCCAGCACCTACAGGGCAAAGGGCAAGGAGAGTGAACAAGACTGTTCCTCCAAAGAGAAAGAAGACAAAGAGAAAGAAGAGAATAGAGGAAGAGAAGGCGGGGGGTGGAGAAGGGTAAGGAGAAGAGGAGGAAGGGAGATGAGAAGAGGGGAGTAAGGAGAGGAAGAAGAAAGAATTCTGACCGGGAAAAATCGGGAACAAAAGAAAGCAGTTTGTGGTCCCCGAGAAATTCTGGGCAGAGAATGTCCCTTCTCAGGAAGAGAAAAGGGCGCGGCCACTCCAACAGGCCCTGGGAGCCAAGCCTCCCCCCAGAGCCCAGAGAGCATCTGCCTATCCCTAACACCCCTCTGTGCCAGCTGGGCCCAGAGGGAACTGCCAGGTCCCAGACCTCTGCTTTCCGCACATTGCAGGGCCCTGAGTACCCCCCAACCCCATCCCCACTCACCTGCTGCTGTCCTTTGGGGCTTTTCCAAATAGCAGCTTCTGGAGGCAGCCAAAGAGGTCTCTGATGCAGAAGGTGACCAAAGCATTGAACACTGCAACGAGGGGACCACAGATGCCGCTTACAGGACAGCAGATGGAACAGAGCCTGTATCCCAGGTCCCCTGGCCCCAGCTTACCAGCACTGTCTGTGACCTGGAATTTAATGGCCTCGGCACCCTCTGGGTCTCCTTGGGTAGTAACCACAGCTGCTCGGAACGCCTGCACAACTTCATGGAACAGCTTTGGAGTTAGGTGCTGCTGAAGGGGAAACAGAACCCAGAACGTTGAGGCAGCCATCGGCTGTGCTGGACAGAGGGAGAGGCAGCCAGCAGCTCCCAGAACCTGCCCTAGGAGAGAACGGCACCCTTCGCCCTCATTCTCACACAAGGTAGAGGTGAGAACAGTATTCCCTGGGTGGGCAGGGAGCCCAGCTCAGGGAACACAGGGGAGGGACTGAGGGTCCCGGATCTGGACTGGCCAGCTGTGCACAGCTTCTGGAGTTCTCCCTTTCTGTCCCTTCCTCTCCCTACAGAAACCACGGCCAGACCCTCAGAAGAAGAGGCCTGACTTGACCAACTAGCAAAGGCACAGAGACCATACCCTGCCCCCAAGAGACTTCAGGGAGCAAGGAGCCAAAGAGAGAAACTGAGAGCAAAGGAGCAGGCAGAGCCCCTAAAGGTGTGACTGAGGAGAGAGCGCAGTCCTGGAGCCTCCTCGCCTGAAGAAGAGCTATGTGAAGTAGTTGGCTGCTAGGAGAAAGAGACCTCCCATCTGCACAGTCCCATGTAACTCAACGGAGTCAGGCACACTCCTAACGGGGAAAGGGAATCCAGCCATTTCTCACTTTCGCTGCCTGCTTCCATCTCTCAACCATGGCCAGGGTCACTGGGGTAGAGTCCCTCTTCTTCCCCTTCGATCCTCTGGAGGCTCCATCCTTGTCCTCCTCACCTTCCTCCTCACTGGCTTCCTGCACCAGACACAGAGTGGGATGTAGAGGCCAGGAGTGTGTCCCCTACCCCCACCCCGCTCCGGCCAGGCCCTCACTTCCAGCTTGTTGGGCAGCGAGTGCAACTGCTCCTCTCCATCCTCAGAGCCGTCCGAATCGCTGAAGTTCAGCAGGCTCTGGTCGTTCTCCTGCAGGAACTTGTAGAACTCGGGGTCTTTGTCCTTCAGCCGAGAAAGCTGGTCCTTGTGCTCAGATGCCCGGCCTTTACGTCGGCTGGGGGAAGTGGGGGTCAGTCATCCAGTCAGATGAATGGGCAGAGCCAGTAAGGGTGGGAGGTAAGGCTTCCTATCGTCCCCACCCCCACCCCCCACCGCTAGCTTGCTGGCCTCTTCTGGGAAGACAGAGGACTAGCCTGCTCCCTCACAACAGCTACCCACAATTAAGGCAGGGGATTTCTAGGGGCAGGTTTTAAGATCGCTCTGTGCCCCAAGCTCCAAGCTCACACATCCCATAGCCTCTCTACGTTTCAGTAAGTGCATTTCAAAACCAACATGCACAACACTGAACCGAGGGCTCCCCCAAACTTGCTCTGCCCACCCTTGCTTTACCTCAGTGGTGGCAACTCTACCTTTCCAGGCACTCAAGTGAAAGGTCAACCTCGGTCTGTCTCTCCTACCCAGCATGCACTCTGTCAGGAGATCTCACCAGCAACATTTTCAAAACCCCTCCCTCCTCCTCTCTAGCCAGCACCATCTTTCAGTCACCACAAGGGTGTCTCCCTGTACCGCAGCCCAAGTGGCTCTCGCTGTCATCTGTCACTGCCATTCCTTCACTCGCAGCACAAATACCTGCGACTTCCTCTGTTACTGGGGCACCTTGTAAAGGACCCCATCAGCACCTCTCCAGGTCCACCCCTCTCCTGCCACAGCCACACTCACCTCCGCGGGATGCCCGCATCCAGCTCACCTGCAACACCGGGACATGCATGCTTCTCCTACCCGCGGCACCGCCTGCTCCCTTAGGTCTTTGGTTAACGATCACCTCTTCCAACGACCCTCTCACTCCACTTAGCACGAGATTTCCGTCCTTTCTGTCTTACCCTGCACTTCCTGGCTCACCCAGCCTGAGGGGGACTCCCGGACCAGCCTACGCTACGCCCGCCTCCAAACCAGACTAGGTAGGCACCGAGCGGCCGCTCGGAAAGCATCCGGTGAAAGAGGAAACAAGCCCGAGGGTGCAAGGCAGGGGCCATCGAACCCAGACCTCAAAGCTGAGGCCCCAGGAATAGTCAGCACCCCGCGGTTGGGGCGCCGAGACGACTAAAGAGGCGCTGCTCACACGCCCGGGGACACGCCCCGCTCACCTGGCAGAGGGGCTCCCGCCTGGCCCATCCAGGTTCCGGGAGGCTCCGCGCGCCGCTCGCGCCTCCGCTTCCTCGGGTGCTTCAGGCTCCGACTCGGACTCGGAATCAAAGCCCGAGGCCAGGAACTCATCCACCGTCAGCTCCGCCAGGCGCCTGCGGGCTCCAACACCGGAGTCAGAACCGCCCGCCCGCCAACCCGGTGCCCGCCCCGCTGCCCGGACACATAGGGGCGCAGAGGGGTCCCCGCGGATTGAGGCCTCATCGGTCCCCAGACTCTCAACTCACCGCTTGCTGCCCCGCAACCCCGCCATGCCCACCGGCCGCAACGTGAGCTCCACTTCCGGCCCCAGAATGCCGCGCGCCATCCGCACTTCCTCCGCAGGCCCCACCACTTGCCCCGCCCCGCACGCTGGCTCTGCGGTTCTCCGGCCGCGGTTCCAGCAGTCTGCGAGCGGGAGGGCGTGTGCTCGTCCTCTGTGCCGCGGGCGCCGAGATCCGGGGTGACTCGAGGGAGGCGGCTCCGGCGCAGGCCCGGTTCGGTCACAGCTCCCGCGTCCTCCGCTCGGGCTGGGCGGCACGTGCCGCTCACGCTCTTTCTCCGTTAACAGGCAGTGATACCACCACCGACCTAGCGTCAGAGGGGGCCTGGGCCCACGGGGACCCCGGGCGCCCTCGCCCAGCGGGTCACAGCCTCCCCAGGGCTCCGTAAACACGTGGCTGTGAGGATATCAGTGCATTGGCAACGGACACAATGCACCACAGGGACCCCTATAGAGAGAGCGCTTGCGAATCAGCAATAAAACCCAGCGCTCTGGTAGGAAAAAGAGAGCAAAGCAGAAACTGATGCTTCCACGGGCAGTTAGCCAAAAAATTCAGGACACCCTGGTGGCCAGACTGGCCTCGCCACCAAGGAGGATCAGAGCCAGGGAGCAGTTTCCGCTCATGGGATGGTCCCTTGGTCTCCGTAGTGGGGAAGGGGGTGGGGTGGGGTGGGGGGCTCTCTTACTCAAGGCAGTTTGCCCAAATCTACCCGAAATACTGTGCCTGTTACTCAGTCCAGCGACTCCCCCTCTGCTGGGAATTCGCCTGTGAACACATCTGCCTCAGGCCACCGCCTCGGTTGGCAGGGACTGCCGCTTTCCAGTGCCGATGGGGGAACAGCCGCAGGTGCAAAGGCCCAGAGGCGCGCGGGAGCCGGGACCGAACCGGGCCTGCCGGAGCTGCCTCCCTCGCGCCACCCTGGGAGGTTGCCTTAAGGAAGGCTTGCCCTCCTCCCCACCAGACCCCCACAGCGGATCCACAGCCCCTGGGCGCGGGGAGGCTCTGGTCATAGCCCTCGATCTAGTGCCCTGCTCCTCCCACCCTACCCCGCAGCCCGCGCCCAGCTCGAGGTCTGGGACTGGTAGGGGGTGGGGGGGCTTGGATGGTTAGCGGGGGCGGCAGGCCCGGGAAGCTTGTGGGATAAAAGTGGCAGACCGGCCGGCGCGGGGGGGACGGTCGCTTCCTGGAGGAGCGGGCCGGCGCGGCGCCGGGACGTGAAGAGGATTCGCGTCCCACGTTGCGCGCTCGCAGCCGCAGGAGCGCGGGAGGCTGGGCAGGCGGCGCCGAGAAACAACGGCTGCAGGCAGCGGCGGGAGCAGGGACGCCGAACGGCCGCCACCGCCGAGCAGCCCTCCAGCGGTCCCGGCCGTTTGTCTCTGGGCGACCTCCGCGGATCGCGGGTCCGTTGGCCGAGCCCATGCAGCCGCGCAGCGAGCGCCCAGCCGGCAGGACGCAAAGCCCGGAGCACGGCAGCCCGGGGCCCGGGCCCGAGGCGCCGCCGCCGCCGCCGCCGCAGCCGCCCGCGTGAGTGCGGGACCGGGAAATGCGGGGCCGAGCCGGTGCTGAGTGGGTCTGGCAGGAGGAAGGGAGGGGCGCGCCGACCTGGTGGGCTGCCGGGAGGGGACTGCCTAAGCGCCCGCAGGCTCGGGCCGCCGGCGGTGGGTCCAGCTACTCCTCTGTGTATCCGCGCTCACCGCAGGCGCGGGGCTGGGCGCCCCGAGGTGGCTGCTCTCAGAAGCTCAGCCCTCCGCCCGCTGCCCTTGAGTCCTGGCCGCGCCGCTCCTACAGTCGCCGGCTTGTCTGCAGAAGGGGGAGAGGGGTAGGCTGGACAGGGGCGGGCGAAGCCGCTGGAGGGTTCATTGAGGTCACGCCTGGCCGGTGGGCTCAGGGGTCCACTTCACAGCCGCCTGAGCCACTGACCAGTTTCACTCCCGGCACTTCCTGTGCCAGCGGGGCTGTGGACACCCGACCCAATGGGGATGGTAAGGCTGGCCATAGACAGAGCACAGCCTGGTTCTGAAGAGGCCTGAGCACATGGGGTCCAGTGCCCAAGAAGGGGTGGGCAGAGAGGCTGGCTCTACAGGCCCAACACCCCGACCTCAAGCAGAGCGGGATGTGGGAGACTCCTGGAAGTGAGGGAGCAGATAGGTGAGCCTAGACTGCAGGGCAGGGCCTTGCAGGTGCTAGGTATGGCCCTGGGGGAGGAGTGGCCTCCGGGTGCCCCAACCTGACCTGGCACTGCCTGTCGCAGCACTGAGGCCGAGCGTGCACGGACCCGGCAGACCCGGCCTACAGCCCCCATGGAGGGCGCCATGCAGCTGCTGAGCCGGGAAGGCCACACCGTGTCCCACAACTCCAAGCGGCACTACCACGATGCCTTCGTGGCCATGAGCCGCATGCGGCAGCGTGGCCTCCTGTGTGACATCGTTTTGCACGTGGCCGCCAAGGAGATCCGTGCTCACAAGGTGGTGCTGGCCTCCTGCAGCCCCTATTTCCACGCCATGTTCACAAGCAAGTACCACCCCGCCAGTGGGCATGGGGGGCTCCTCCCGTCTCCCCAGGCGGGCCTGGCTTGACCTGACCCACCGTCCCTACAGATGAGATGAGCGAGAGCCGCCAGACCCACGTGACACTGCATGACATCGACCCTCAGGCCTTGGACCAGCTGGTGCAGTTTGCATACACGGCCGAGATCGTGGTGGGTGAAGGCAATGTGCAGGTGAGGTGCTTTCCCCTCCCGACCTGTGTCCCACCTGATCTCCGGCCTCAGCTGTCCTCACCTATTTCTCTGTTGCTGCTCCCCTGCCCTCTCTCCCTCCTCGCCCACAGACTCTGCTTCCTGCTGCCAGCCTTCTGCAGCTGAATGGCGTCCGTGACGCCTGCTGCAAGTTCCTGCTGAGTCAGCTTGACCCCTCCAACTGCCTGGGCATCCGGGGCTTTGCCGACACGCACTCGTGCAGCGATCTGCTCAAGGCAGCACACAGGTACGTGCTGCAGCACTTCGTGGACGTGGCCAAGACCGAGGAGTTCATGCTGTTGCCACTAAAGCAGGTAACGTGCCAGCTGGGGTCCAGCTTGGACCATGACCCAGTCCCTGAACCCCAGAAAGCACCCAGCCCTTGGACTCTTGGACCCCCTTCATTTGGACCCTTAAGGCCCAGGCCTCTGTCCCCTAGCCCTTATTCCAGCCTCTGACCCATGTCCCAGCCCCACCTCTGCCTCTGACACATCCCTGCCCCCATGATCTGACCCCACCCAAGCCGCCTTCTTTGTTCTGGTCCTGGGCACCCAGGAACTGGGTCTGTGGTTCCTGACCCCATTTGGCCCCTCCTTATAGGAACACTGGGCCCCCCATTGGACTCTCCTTCCCAGACATCATCAGGGCTCTGTGGGCCCCCAAGACCCTCCCCAGATTTCAGATCTGAGGGTCCCTACCCCCAGGTGCTGGAACTGGTCTCTAGTGACAGCCTGAACGTGCCTTCAGAGGAGGACGTCTATCGCGCCGTCCTGAGCTGGGTCAAGCACGACGTGGATGCTCGGAGGCAGCACGTCCCACGGGTGAGGCCAGCCCCTGGGGGCCGCTGTGTCTAGGAGGGGATGCAGTGCCTGAGGACCTGGGGCACCTGTGCTCTTCCTCGTGTCCAGGGTGTTGCAGGCACATATCTTGAGAAGTGTCCAGTGAGCAGGTAGACAGGTGTCTGGGGGATCTCACTGCTAGGAGGAAGTGTGCCCTCGGGGTCTACCTGCTGCCTGACCATGGCACTCCTGCATCCCAGCTGATGAAGTGTGTGCGTCTGCCCCTGCTGAGCCGGGACTTCCTACTGGGCCACGTGGATGCTGAGAGCTTAGTCAGGCACCACCCTGACTGCAAGGACCTGCTCATCGAGGCCCTCAAGTTCCACCTGCTGCCGGAGCAGAGAGGAGTCCTGGGCACCAGCCGCACGCGGCCCCGACGCTGTGAGGGTGCCGGCCCTGTGCTCTTTGCTGTGGGTATGCCTACCTGCTTGGTCCCCCACATCCCCTCCCTCTCCCTTCACCTCTCTGTCCGGCCTCTTCTATCCACGAGCCCGACACCAGCCTGTCCCACCTGTGCTGGTCACATCCTGCACCCACCCATGAGGCTTCTCTGTCCACCTGTGGAGGACCCCATGTGGTGTGACCCACTCAGATTCCTGTCCGCACTCGTGGAGCCCTCATACCCTCCACCTTGAGCTGTGCTGGAGCCCCCCATCCCGTTACCTCCCTGAGCCCCTCACTCTGTCCCATCCCCTCCCCCTCCCTAGGTGGCGGGAGCCTCTTTGCCATCCACGGGGACTGCGAAGCCTACGACACACGCACGGACCGTTGGCATGTGGTGGCTTCCATGTCCACACGCCGAGCTCGGGTGGGTGTGGCGGCAGTTGGGAACCGGTTGTACGCAGTGGGCGGGTAAGTGTGGAGGCTGTTCTCGGGTGAGGGGCCCATGTGTGCCCACTGGGCCAGCCCTGACCAGCAGCTGACCCCTCCCCTAGTTACGACGGGACTTCAGATCTGGCCACCGTAGAGTCGTATGACCCTGTGACTAACACCTGGCAACCTGAGGTGTCCATGGGTACGAGACGCAGCTGTCTGGGTGTGGCTGCCCTGCATGGGCTCCTGTACGCAGCTGGTGGCTACGATGGGGCCTCCTGCCTCAACAGGTAGAGGCGGGGGTCGGGGCAGGGTGGCCTTCAGGGATGGGCTCGGCCACAGGTGTGTGCATCAGGACTGCAGAGGTCACACCTGGAGGGAAGCAAAGCAGGATCCCGTCTGTCTCAAGTCCCCTAGGCCTGATCTCTGTGCCAGCCACCTGTCCCTCCTGCTCCTCTCTGGGGTGCTTCCCACGGGTCTAGGACTGGGCCCAGGTGGACACTGGCACAAAATCACCTAGGCAGTTGGGGCCCATGCGCACCCAGCAGGCCCGCTTCCTGTCCCAGTTAGACTCTGGGGGAGGGCAGCCCTGGTCTGCTGCCGCTCAAAGCCAGCAGTGGTCCTGTTGTCCACAGTGCCGAGCGCTACGACCCCCTGACGGGAACGTGGACGTCCATCGCCGCCATGAGCACCCGCAGGCGTTATGTCCGTGTTGCTATGCTTGGTGGGTGACAGGGCTTGCTTGCTGTGGCATCCACCCCCGCCTGCCCTACCCTGGAGACCCCACACACAGCAGGCAGGCCACGGTCATGTTGACTCCCTGCAGATGGCAGCCTGTACGCAGTGGGCGGTTACGACAGCTCCTCACACCTGGCCACTGTGGAGAAGTATGAGCCCCAGGTGCGACACGCCCCAATCACAGGTGTTCCCTCCCCAGGTGCTGTCTGAGGTCAGCACTCTGGCCACCACACCCCCAGAGCCTCAGACCTTCAGATCCGTCCGCCCCTCCCCCCTCGACCCACAGGCTCTTGGCCTGGAGGGGGCTGTGTGTGTGGAGGTGGAGGGAGGCTTGTAGTGGGTATGCCCCAGCAGGTCCCCTCCCCACAGGCCAACACATGGACACCGGTGGCCTCCATGCTGAGCCGGCGCAGCTCGGCAGGCGTGGCGGTGCTGGAGGGAGCACTCTACGTGGCTGGTGGTAACGACGGCACCAGCTGCCTCAACTCCGTGGAGAGATACAGCCCCAAGGCCGGTGCCTGGGAGAGTGTGGCACCAATGAACATCCGAAGGTGTGCTGTCCCCCCACAGCCTGTTTGTCCTTCAGAGACCACTGCTGTGTGTCTCCCCCCTGTGTGGTATGCCCATCCCCCCTCCCTGACCAAGCTAAGCTCCAGGACTGCCCCCCCCCCCCCCACAGCTCCAGAAGGCTCCTTCCAACAGCTTGTGGCCCCAACCCCAGGGGCCTCTGCCTTGGTTGTGGCCCATTGCGATCTCACTCGTGGCCCATTGCGATCTCACTCGTGGCCCATTGCGATCTCACTCCTGCCTGTCCTGCCCCAGGAGCACCCACGACCTGGTGGCCATGGACGGCTGGCTGTATGCCGTGGGGGGCAATGATGGCAGCTCCAGCCTCAACTCCATTGAGAAGTACAACCCGAGGACCAACAAGTGGGTGTCTGCATCCTGCATGTTCACACGGCGCAGCAGCGTGGGCGTGGCGGTGCTGGAGCTCCTCAACTTCCCGCCTCCATCCTCACCCACGCTCTCCGTGTCGTCCACCAGCCTCTGACCTACGGCAGGACTGACAGAGGCTTGCCCGCAGCCTCCCACATGCCTTAAGCCCCACAGGGGGCCCAGTGCCTCCCTGCCCTCAACCGTGCATCGGGGTTGGATTCCCCACCAGGGACACCCTGTACCGTCTGTCCACGTGTCCATGTCCATTCCGCAGAGTCCCTTTATGTGTGTGTGTGTTTATTTGTGCGTGCGTTTATTTATTCAGTATTTATTGATGATGAGTAGTGCCGCAGCTACCAGTTCATACAGTTGCTCTGGAAGTTGCTGTGTCTCTGGGACCAAGCTGCCATCTGGGTGTCCTCCCACCTCACTGGGGGTGGACACTCAAGGGATGTGGATCAGGGCCAATTTGGACTCTGCAGATGTGGGGAGACCAACCGGTAGATGAGCAGCGAATGCGGGGAGGGGGCCTTCTGAGCGAGTGCAAACCCCCAGCCTCCGCTTTGCACAGGCCCTGGCCTCACAGGGCAAGGTGTGCTGTGGGAGGCCTGCGGGGGCAGGGCTTCCTGCCTGTCGTCGTGGTGTCTCCTGGATCCTGCACTGGGCTGGCACCAAGAATGCCACAGACCCCTCAGCAATATGAGCTGCCTTGGACAATAAACATGTTCCTTGGGCTCTGGGCCTGTGTCCAGCGTGATCTCTGCCTTTTGGGGTCCTGTCTTGGATGACCAGGAAGGTCTGGGGGTGGGTATACAGTTACGCTGAGGGACGGCATTGACAGCTGGTGCCTTGGGTATGGCGCCATCGTGTCCAGCTGGAGCAGTGCTGTGATGTCCTGGATGAGAGGCTGACCCTGGCCCCTCAGTCCGGTCCTATGTGGCCCCAGGTCCACCATGACTGCCCCACACCCCCCTGGGAAGTCCACCTATGGCCTCCTTCCTGGATTCTGGTTAAGCCTGTGGGACCCTGACCTTGGTGCAGAGTGAGGACTGAACCAAGGCAAGTGAGGAGGCTGGGATGGGGAGGGTCCTGGCTTTCCCTTCCCTCACGTTGGACTTGCTTCTCCAGCGAGCACACATACACACACACACACCCCTTATAGTCACTGGTGACTCAGATGGGCATTGAGATGGAAACAGGATATATGCTCACGTGGGGTGCCTCAACGGGGTCTCTGTCTCCCGGAGCTCTAGCCCCAGACACCCCAGCCTATGTTCAGGGAGGACATGCACCCAGGGGCCAGGCCTTGGAGGCCCATCCTTTACAAGTGGGAGGCTGAGTTGGGGGCTCTGAGCTGGGTTGGGGAAGCCTCCCCCAGACCTCCCAGAATAGCCTTCTTATGCAGAGGACTGAAAGGCTGGGCCAGGTAGGAGCCGCCGCCCAGAGAGGCTCCACCCTCGCCCTGTGTTTGGGCACTGGGCTGCCGCTGCCAGCCCCGCCCCAGGAGGTGGGGGCAAGAGGCTCAGGACCCAGGGACCCAGACCTGTTGCTCTGCTCACTAGCCGCCACCACTGCCGCCCATGGGGAACAGCCACTGCGTGCCCCAGGCTTCTAGGAGGCTCAGGGCCTCCTTCTCCAGAAAGCCCTCGCTGAAGGGCAGCAGGTGAGGGGGCGCAGCTCCAGGCTGGGTCTCAGGGTCGCCTCTACCCGCCTGGGGGCCAGGCTGTGAGCCCCTCCCTTTGTCTGCAGAGAGGATGGCACCAGGAAGCTGGCTGGCCTGTTTGGCTCCGAGTCCAGTCCTGATGACGGGGACACCACAGCCGACAAGATCTTCTACTACATCCCGGGGACGGTGAGTGGTGGGCGTGTCCCACCCTGTGTGGCCACTGGTGCGGGGCGGGAGCACTCGGGACCGTGTCTGCTCTGCCCAGGGTTCCCCAAGGGGCAGCCCCAAGGGGGGCATCAAACCTAGAACCAGGTGAGGAAGTAGGAGCAGCCCCACCCTAGAAGCTGGTCTGGCCGAAAGTCTGAGCTGAGAACGAAACTGAGACCAACTCTGAGTCAGTGGGTGAGCAGTGCCGGCCCCAGCTGGGTGGGGGCGGGGCCTCCGAGGCTGCTCTGAGGGATGGCCAGACCGGGAGCCTGGGGCCTGCAGCTGGGCGGGGACTGGCCAGCGTCTCCAGGCACCTTTGGTTTGGACCAAGCACTCGTGTCTCTGAGTTGTTTTGTGTGGGCTTGGATATTGTATTCCTAGTGTGAATGTGAATCCCCCCTCCCCATCCGCTCTTTACTCTGAGTAAGGGGCTTGGTGAGCAATGAGCCAGCCTCCCACTTATTCCAGGACTCAGTTTCTTTCAAGGTGTCTCTCAGCATCCAGCATCCACTACTGCCTCCTCCCATAGCAATGTCATTCGGGGCCCCCACCCCCACTCCCAGGGCCATACTGCAAGGATGGGCACAGTTGA
Organism: Antrozous pallidus; assembly: GCA_027563665.1. NCBI lineage: Eukaryota > Metazoa > Chordata > Mammalia > Chiroptera > Vespertilionidae > Antrozous > Antrozous pallidus. Next base: position 211,731,111 of record CM050508.1, read on the forward strand.
GCTGAAAGTCACCCCGCCCCCTGCCCAGCCCTGTAGGGGAGAGACACCCAGCGTCCCAGATGACTGGCATGCGTCCTAGCATGTGAGGGAAGTGACCCCCAAGTTGTCATTCCAGGAGAGGGTGTAGGAGGAATGGGTGTAACTGTGCCAGGGGCTTGGGCCAGGGCTCCACCCTGCATGCCTCGGTTGGTCCCCATGCTGGTTTGGGCTTCCACCACCACCATCTCAATGTGTGCCCGGCAGGCTGACCCCTCCCTGCCCCCTGAGGTCCAGGGCTTGCTGGGGCAAGGACTGGCTTAAACAACGTGCTCCATCAAAGGGATGGGGTCCCATGTGGCCCCATCTCTGACCTCAGCTCCTGCTATCCAGGCCTACACATTGTAGAGCCTGGTAGAGTCTTGCCAGGACTGGGGGGGGCTGGACAGGGCACCGGCATGTTGTGTCGGGAGATGGGGCTCCGGAGAAGTTGACTTTCCTTGGGTCCTGCCCATGGTGGCTCTGAGCTGACTCCTCCCTGGACCCTAAGGCTGAGCCCAGGCCACAGGGCCAGTTTCGCCACTCTTCCTGCTCTGTGGCCTATTTTTCACAGTCCCATCCCGGCATCGTTCCCCGAACTGGGTGTGGGTGCAGGAGGCCCCACCCAGAGGCAGAGAGGCCGGGAAGCTATGCGTCTGTCTGTGCACATTCCTGGGCTTGTCTAGGGACGGCTCAGCGTGGCCAGGGCACGGCAGCCTGGGAGGCAGCCCTTGCCAACTCCTGGAGGGAAACATGGCCCTCCTCAGTGCCCCCTTCAGCTGCAGCCCTGTCTGACTCCCAGTCTGATGATCAAGCTCCCATACGTGGAGGCCTCTCTGTGCCCCAGAATTGGCTGTGTGTGTGGGCGCTGACAGGCAGGCACTGAACCCCTCAGCACATCTCAGACCTGTCCCGGCCCCGACAATACAGCAGTGGCCAAAACAGACAAACCCCTGTTCTCAGGGTGTTCCCATCCCCTGTGACACAGAGCCAGATGGCCAGACAAATGAGCACAAGGTATTATGAGGAAGATGAGGTTAGCACTGAGGTGTGCAGAGGGTCAGGGAGGTTGGGAAGTTGGAGAGCAGACAGGACGTCACCGAGGAGGTGACATGAGCCACTCCCTGAAGGAGGTGAGGAGGCTGTCCCAGGCAGACGGACAACAAACTCGAAGGCTCTGCACTGGGCATGTGCCTGATTGAGGGAGGAGTCAGGGTGGGGGGGCAGGTCCTCGACGACCCCTCAGCCATTGCCAGGAAGGAAGCCCACCTGGCCCAGGGCTAGGCGGCATGTCCGGTCACATTTGGGCCTCCACTAAGTGACATCAGGAGATGAGGCTCACGGCTCCCTTCCAAGCTCCATGTTCACAGGTGTCACATTGACTCAACATGGGCTGTAGAGGGACTGGCAAACACATCAGGCTTCCTCTCCCCCCTTTTTTAGAGCCAGGTTAAACATTTACCAGCCAATAGAAGATCCGGGAGGATTTTTGAATATATATGTTTTTATTGGTTTCAGAGAGGAAGGGAGAGAGGGAGAGAGAGAGAGAGAGAGAAACATCAATGATGAGAGAGAATCATTGATCAGCTGCCTCCTGCACACCCCACACTGGGGATGGAGCCCAAAATCCAAGCATGTTCCCAGACTGGGAATCAAACTGTGACCTCCTGGTTCATAGGTTGGTGCTCAACCATTGAGCCACACCGGCTGGGCCAGAGGGTTTTGAGTATTGTCTCATTCAGACACTCAAAATATGTGACCAACCAGATTTAGGGGCTGAATAACCAAAATAAGGGTACACAACTTAGGAGTCTCCTTTGAGTCCAAACATCACTGTCTCCACCACTAGACTGTGTGACCATGACTCGCAGTGAGGCGGTGTGCATGTGGTGTGTGTGTGTGTGTGTGTGTGTGTGTGTGTGTGTATGCTGGAGCTCAGGCCTCTTCCCTTGGGTGGTGCTCCCTGCAGGACCTCCCAGGCCTGGAGAGCCAGCGAGAACACCTGGACCAGCCATTCCTGAGTGTTTTCAAGAAGGGACGGCGCCGGGTGCCTGTGAGGAACCTGGGCAAGGTTGTGCACTATGCCAAGGTCCAACTGAGATTCCAGCACAGCCAGGTGAGGGGCCGGGCTGGGTGGGGATCTGGACCCAGCCTGCAGCCTGTCCCCCACCCCAGCCCGGTGCTCAGACAGCAGCCCTGCTCCCCCAGGATGTCAGCGACTGCTACCTGGAGCTGTTTCCTTCCCACCTCTACTTCCAGGCCCACGGTTCTGAGGGACTCACTTTCCAGGTGAGGGAAGTGGGCAGAGGGAGGAGGCTAGGGGGAGAGGGAGGAAGCCCCTGAGGCGGTGGCCACGGAGCCTGGGGGTGCTCAGCCTCTGATCCCGCCGGGCTCTGGCAGGGGCTGTTACCGCTGGTGGAGCTGAGCATCTGCCCGATGGAGGGCTCCAGAGAGCATGCCTTCCAGATCACAGGTGTGTGGACATGAGCAGTCCCGCCCAGGAGGGTGAGAGGGCCAGGGCATGTGGTAAGGATGCCCCCAGGGCAGATGGAGAGCTCCCTCAGAGCTCCCTCTGGCCAGGCCCAAGGACATTGGCAGGACCGAGTCTTGAGAGATCCTGAGTTTTCTTCCAATGGGCACTTGGCTGTGTGCCTGGCTGGGGGGAATGCAGCAGGTCCTGGTTAGCGCCCTATTCTCCCACCAACTGCAGCTCTGGGGTCTGCAAGAGGGCTCTAGGGAGGGGCCTCTCCTGGGGGTGCCTGCCCAGCCACCCCTGCTCTCCACCCACAGGCCCACTGCCTGCCCCTCTTCTGGTGGTGTGCCCCAGCCAGGCCGAGCTGGGCCGCTGGCTCTACCACCTGGAAAAGCAGATGGCCCTTCTGAGAGGGCTGCAGCGCTGCCACTCAGCACCCCCGCAGGTCAGTACCGTGCACCCCAACCCCCTTTCCCAGCCCCCTGCCTGCCCTGACCCCCGTTTCCCAGGGCCCCCCTGAGGACGAGCTCCCCTGGAGTCTGCAGCACAGGCTGACCCAGCTGCGGACCGCATGGGGGCGCCAAGTGGTGGGCAGTGCCATCTGTGCCTCGAGGGTCAAGCTGCAGCATCTACCATCACAGGTGGGTGGAGACATGGGCTAAGGGGTGAGAGGTGAGGGAGGGTGGAGGCAGCAGGTGGGGCTAGGCCCTTGCTGCACCCCACTCTGCCCTTGACCCCCGGCAGGAGCGATGGGACCGGATCCTGGTCCTGTACCCGACTTCCCTGGCCATTTTCTCAGAAGAACCAGACAGGCTTTGCTTTAAGGTAGATCCTCCCACTGTGATCCGCCCCAGGGAGGCACCTGTGTGTAGGGGTGCGAGGGGGTGGCAGCTCAGGAGGAACCTGTCTTTCGGGTCCAGTTGGGACAGAGCATCCTGGCCCCACCTATCAGCCTGCTGCCCTGGTCAGTCTGGCCTCAGCTCTGATGTGAGCAAGAGGGGCCTTGCCCGGGCACCTGTGTCACCGTGGAGGGTCCTTGGCCACATCACCTGGGGGTGACCATGGTCTTCAGTTGCCGAGAAGCACACATGGGAGCTTCAGTGCCCCCAACATCCCTCCCAGTCAGTGGTGATGGAGGGGACCTGTCCCCACGAGCATGCATCTGTGTCTGCCATCAGTTGATGAGGCCCCCACCCAGAGGCCGGCAGGAGGCAAGGAGATGCCCCTTGGGCAGATGGGGAGCCCCGCTCCCTCAGGGCTGTTGGCCTGGTATACCCATCTCTGGAGGGCGAGGGGAGTGATGGGCACCAGCAGAGCCCCAGGGTTACCCCAGGTGAAGGCCCCACCTCCCTTACTGCCCCACAGGGGGAGCTTCCACTCAGCGCCATCCACATCAACCTGGAAGAGAAGGAGAAGCAAATCCGCTCCTTCCTGATCGAAGGTGGGCTGTGTCCGGGCCTGGGAGGGAGGGTGCTGGTGGCTACTGGCTCTACCCTGGGCCTGGGGACGCTCACGGTGTCTGTGTGCCAGGCCCCCTCATCAATACCATCCGGGTGCTGTGCGCCAGCTACGAGGACTACAGCCACTGGCTGCTCTGCCTGCAAACCATCTCCCACCAGGAGGGAGCGCCCCTGCTGCCTGGCCCCGAGGGCTTCCCGGGGCTGCGGGGGGCCCCCCAGGTGAGGGTCAGCAGGCCCTGGTGGGCAGCGATGAAACTGAAGGGCAGAGGGAGGGGCTGGGCATGTGTCAGGGAGGAGAGGGGTCCTTCCACACGGCTTACTACACCCCACCCACTGCCAGGTCCTGGGCAGTGGCCGAGGCTCGCTCTCCTCAGATGGACAGACCAGCTGGGACTCAGGGTACCCAGCACCCCACTCTAACCGAACCAGCCGCTCCCTCCCCGAGTGCTCAGTTCCGTCCAGAGCTGGCTGCCCTGCCCAGCCTGCATCTGTGAGTGTCTGGGGGTAGGGGCAGGGGCCAGGAGGTGAGCTTGTGATGGGGATCTTGGGTCCCCATGGCACCCCATCCCTCCCGGGTGTGGGAGAGGGCCCCGGGAACCTTCTGGAAGGTCCTATTCCCCACAGGACCAGGCCAACCCTGGTTGGACCAGCGTCAGTGGGCAAAAGGCAGAGCTAAGACGGGGCGGCAGCAGTCGGTCACCCAGGAGCAACGCCCGGGGCGAGAAGCCTGGCCCAGTCATCCCGCTGCACCTGGACCTGACCAAGGTGGGCCCAGACACCTGAACCCGACTCTCCTCTGCCCTGCACCCCCCTGGCCTCTGTCTCCTGAGCCCAGAAGGTCCTGGAACCACCTAGGAGCCTCTCTCGAGGAGGGAGAACATGGGGTGGCCCGCTCCTAGAACCCTGTCTCTTCCCCTCTTGCCTGCAGCTGACCAGGCCAAGCCTGGAGGGTGGTGCAGAGGCCTCAGACCACTCCCTGGAGACACCTCACTCCCCCCTGTACGCCGACCCCTACACACCTCCTGCCACCTCCCACCACAAAGTCAGAGACGTCCGGGACCTGGGTGAGGTCAGTGCCCTGCTGGGGACAGACGGGCCAGATGTACCCACAGCCTGCTGCTTGGAGTCTAGACCAGTGGTCGCCAACCTTTTGGACCTCACGGACCTCACGGGCCACCAGTTGGCGACAGCTAGTCTAGATGCTCTTCTCCCTGGGTTTGGGGTTGCCACTGCCTGAGGTTTAGAGGAAAGCCTGAGGTCTGCTCAGGCCACGAGAGGCAAAAGGAGGTTGCAGGCAGGGGTCCCTCAGCTCTGCCAGGCCCAGCCATGGCCTCAGTCACCCACTAACACTTCCTTGGCAGTTCCTTGCTGCGATGAAGAGCTCGCTTGGAACCGAACCCTCGAGTCCGTTCCCCTCCGTGCCCGTGTCTGTGCCTCTCTCCAACCCCAGCTCTGGAGTCTCCAGCCCCCACTTGCTCTCCAGGAAGGGAGCCCTGCAGCCCCGAGCTTCTCAGCGGCACCGGGGCTCCGTCAAGGGCCGTGGGCCCCGACCCCCAGACTCTCCTCAACTTGTGAGTAGCTGCCCCCCATCTGGGCAGGGATTCTGTGGGCCCTGGGGTCCCCCCTGGGGAGATGGATGCTGGAGCAGTGGGTACTGCAGGCAGCCGTGGCAGCTCATGGGTTGGTCTCCAAGCCCCTTCCCCAGGGTGTGGCTCTCACACTTGTGTTTGGGGTTCCCAGGTCTCCCCTCCCAGGGAAGTTTTGCCTGACCCCCCACTGCCTCCCGCAGGTGAGTGAGAGGCCCTGCCTCCTTCTGGGGGGAGCTCAGGTGGCACTTCCTAAAGACACACACACCTCTGCCCTCCCACCAGATGACGGACCCCCCAGGAGCTGCGACAAAATCTGGGACCAGGCTTCGTCTCCATCCCGCCAGCAGTGGCCCCGAGAAGCACCTGAGGCTGAGGGGGGGCTCACCCAGTGGATCTGAGCCACTTCTCAGGCCCACCTGCCAGTGTTGACTCTGGGGGGGTCTCCAGCAAGGCCTGGGTCTTCCTTTGTGGGGCCTCCGGCCAACCACCCCCACCCAATACCCAGTCAGGGTCTGACCCCAGGGGGTAGAGGGGGTCTCCAGAACCCTGAGTTTTCTAGGATCTGGAACGGCTGGGAGGACAGCTTCTCCCCAGGATGCCCTGACCAGCGCCCTGGACCACAGATGAGGGCACAATGCCCAGGGGCTGAGCCTTGGCCCCCAGGGAAAGAGTGAGGGAGAGGCTTGAGGGGGCTTCACCTGGGAGTGGGAGAACGGAGCAGGGGTGGAGGTGAAGGTCAGAGGGCTGAGGAAGTTGGGTTATGGAGAGTCAGAGTATGTGAGGTCAGAGGTCACAAGGACCCGAGGTCAGCAAGGTCAGAGCTAGGAGGTTGCCCATGTGGGTGGGTGACATTGCTCGGGAGAAAGGGACAAAAGACTAAAGAAGAAAGAAGAGAAGATTTTATTTGTCTGTGTCCACACGTTCTTCCCTCACAGCCGGGAGGCCCTGGGGCCCCGGGACCTGTGGTCGCTGCCAGGCTGGATGCCCTTCCAGCACCCAGCTGGCCCCTGCCCACCCTTCTGCCCTCTCTTTGGCTCCTCTCAGCCCCAGGACAAGCCTAGTGTCCCATTTCTCAGCCTGACACCATGAAACTCTGCTTGGAACCTCGTCCAGGGCTCTACCAAGGGGTTCCAGGCTCTGCCCTGCAGACCCTCCCCCCCCACACACACAAGGGCCACTGGGGTCACCTTCCTGCAGCCCCTCCAGGCACCTGATCCTTGTCTCAGCAGCAGCCAGGAGACCTTGGCCACAGGCCCTTGGGTTCAGGGCTCAAACAGGCCAAGGATGCCCTGCCAGCCCCGCCCCGCCCCTGCCCAGTCTCCAGGTGCTTGGACACCCTCTGATTTCCTGCTCCATCCCACCACTCACCCTCTAACTTGATAACCAGACCAAATACAAAGGCCCAGTTACCTTTGACTTTGGAGAAACCACAAGTAATTTCTTAGTATAAGCACTCTCACATACTGCCTGTCTGAACCTCCAGTTTTACTGGACACCCTGCTTTATTTGCTAATCTGGCCACCTTCCTAACCAGTTCCCTGCTGCACCCCAGCCACCCAACCTTCCCAGTCTCCCCTCCCAGGTGCGGGCACAGCCTGGGCTTCAGCCACTGGCCTGAGCCTCGGGTGGAGTCCAAAAAAGCCAGGACCGAGGACATTGGCTCCTTCTAGATGCTGCCGTGGAACACAAAGGTCAAAGGGCCAAGGCCAGAGGGCAGCACCTCGGCCTGAGCATCTGCGGCCATTTCCTCGTCCTGCATCTTCCTGGGCTGAGTCTGGCTCCTAGGGGCTGGGACTTCGGTGTCCCTGCCTCACCTGCCGGCGGAAGTAGCGGATGGCAGAGATGGTGCCGATGTTGGCCAGCAGGACTGCAAGGGAAGCAGGAGCTGCCTGGGTGCCGGCTCCCGGCCTGGTCACCCCTAGCACCTGCACGGCTGGCCTCGAAGGGTGAGAGGAAGTCAGTGGGGTGAGCGGTGGGTCAGCAATGAGTGGAGCAAGATCAGGGAAGAAATTTGTGTCCCCCAAGCACCCTGACCCCTACTGGCCCCTCCACTTGACTTCTGGACACCAGCCCCACTCCCCCCAGGCCTTCAAACCTGTTTTCCAGGCGTCTGGGGTATGCAGATCTGAGGTTCTCACAGCCCAGGTGGCAAAGGCTACAAACACCAGGCACATGTCCTTCTGGCTGAAGGTAAATGAGGTGAGGGGACCCCAGGGCTCCCCTAGAAAAAGAAAGCACATTCTGAGCTCCAGCTGCTCCCCTTAGATACATCTGTCCCGGGACATGTCTGTCTGGAGACACATCTGTCCTGCACATGTCTGAGTCACATCTTCCCCGTGATGCCTCTGTCCCAAGACACAGGCAGTGTGTGGCACAGTTGAGTCGCCTCTGGGCACCACTTCCTGGTTCCTAAACTACTTCCCAAAGGAATGTGAGACCAAGTCTGCTGAGTGCCCACTGCCCAGTGCCTGCCTTGCCGGAGGCCGGAGCAAGGCTGTCAAGTCATGTGGACCTGAACTCAGGGTGACGATCGGTGCCCAGCCAAACCCTGGAATGACCTGGGCTGCCCCACCTGGACTGTGTCCTGGGATGGCCAGGAACTGCTCCTTCCTTCCAAGATCCTTCTGAGGCCTCCCCCTGGCCCAGACCAACCTCCTGGCCTGCCCCCTCCCACCCCCGCCTTGGCCTCCTGGCTGACGTCCCTGGACAGTGTGTTCCCAGGACCTGGACAGGCCATGGGGCCCACGAGACACGCACCTGCTTGCCTGAGCACCAGGTCGAGCTGCTCTGTGGCCGCTGAGCTGGGATCCAGTGCAGGCCCAGGCTGCACCCCCTGGCGCCCTGGCATGGGGGCCTCCCGGGCCTGCAGCTGGAGGAGGGCAGACGGCCCCAGCATGTCCTCCAGCCTGTCCTCCCCAAGGAAGTGTTCATAAGCCTCAGGGAAGGAGATGGGCATGGGGTCTCCGGGCAGAGGGGCTGGCACTGGTTTGGCCTCTGGGGCTGGGGCCGGGGAGCAGCCCCCCCGGGGCCCAGACCTCTTGGCCTGGCTGTCCCGGAAGAAGAACTCACACACTTCTGGCCACTGCATCTGGGCCTCGCCAGCCTCTGCCTCCTCCTCAGCCTCTTCATCCACCTCCTCGATGGTGTCGCAGAAAAAGAACTCGTAGGCCTCGGGGACTGTCATGGCAAAACAGCTCTTATACCCAGGCCCCCCCGAGACAAAGGCGGCAGGCGGGGGCAGGTGCTTCAGGATCCGAGGCTGGGGAAGTCTGGGCCCAACCGCCACTGCGTCCCAAGGTCCAGGCCCCCCGCGGCCCCCCGCAGCCGTCCTGGGGGCCGAGGGCCAGGCTGTGACTGGTGAGAGGGGGCGCGTGGCCTCTTCTGACGCTGGCTCCTCGGGACTGGGCTCGGACACAGAGAACCGCACTTTCTTCTTCTTGCCTGGGACAGGTCCTGGGAGCAGCTCCCCCAAAGGGTGTCCAGGGGCACCTGTGGAGGGCTCCCCTCTGGGCTTCTCTTGGCGCCCCCCTGAAGACACCATAGAGCCCAAGTCCAGCTTGGCCTGTGGGGCGCCCTTGGCCTCCATTGTGTTAGCCCCAGCCTGGGGAATGGGGGCCAGGGTGGGTGCACCCACATCAGACTCCGCCTTCGAGGCAGGTGTGGGTGAGTCCACCTGCGGCTTGACCTTTCTGCCCAGTGGGGTCAGGGTCACATCCAGTCTAGGCTCGTAGGCGGGTATAGATGGAGCCCTGTCAGGATGAGGCTCACAGGCGGGTGTAGACGGAGCCCTGTCAGGATGAGGCTCACAGGCGGGTGTAGACGGAGCCCTGTCAGGATGAGGCTTGGAGGCGGGTGTAGACGGAGCCGGGTCCTGATGAGGCGTGGAGGCAAGTGTAGATGGAGCCCTGTCAGGATGAGGCTCGGAGGCAGGTGTAGACAGAGCCCTGTCAGGATGAGGCTTGGAGGCAGGTGTAGACAGAGCCCTGTCAGGATGAGGCTTGGAGGCAGGTGTAGACAGAGCCCTGTCAGGATGAGGCTTGGAGGCAAGTGTAGACGGAGCCGGGTCCTGATGAGGCGTGGAGGCAAGTGTAGATGGAGCCCTGTCAGGATGAGGCTCGCAGGCGAGTGCAGACGGAGCCCTGTCAGGATGAGGCTTGGAGGGGGGTGTAGACAGAGCCCTGTCAGGATGAGGCTTGGAGGGCGGTGTAGACGGAGCCCTGTCAGGCTCGCAGGCGGGTGTAGATGTAGCCCTGTCAGGATGAGGCTCGCAGGCGAGTGTAGACGGAGCCCTGTCAGGATTAGGCTTGGATGCGGGTGTAGACGCAGCCATGTCAGGATGAAGCTTGGAAGCAGGTGTAGACAGAGCCAGATCCAGATGAGGCTTGGAGGTGGGTGTAGATGGAGCCAGGTCTGACTTAGCCATTGAGAAGTCTGGACCAGGCTCTGGGGCAGGTGTGGCCACAGCGTGTGGCCCAGCTCCGGGGGTCATGCTGAGTGGGTCCGTACCTTGCTCAGTTGTGAGGACAGGTGTAGACAGATCCAGTCCCGGTCGGGCCACCCGCTCAGGGGCCCCTGCAGACTCCAGGCCCTGATCCTTTTGCTCGGCTCCTGCTGTTAGCTCGGCCGACCCAGCTGAGGGGCCCTTCCCCCTGGACCCAGCTGGGCCTCGGCCCTCCTTGGGCCTGGCCTCGGGGAGCAGCGGGGAGCCCAGAGGGGAGGTGGGAGCAGAGCCCGAGGCACTCGAGCGCCCACCCCCCTTGGCACCTGCAGCACGCCTCTTCTTTCGGCTGGGGCTTCGGGGTGGGGCTCCAGGGCTGCTGGGGGGCCTCTGGGGCAGAGGGCTGTGGCCTGGGGACTCAGGGCTCGCAGGAGGCTCACCAGGGGGTCGAGGGGCAGGGTCCCGGGGGGCTGGCCCCTGCAGCAGCCTCTGCATCTCGTCTTTGGAAGGCACTGGCCCTTGGAGGGACACGCTCTGGCCGGGAGAGGCGGCGCCCAGGCTGAGGGACGGCCGGGGTTCTGACGGTGCTGACGTGCTGGGCATCTGCTGACCGGCCCCCAGGGCCAGGGAGGGCTCCTGCCAAGACCTGCTGACCAGCTGCTTCGTGGCCGCTCGGTCCTCCTCCTCGAAGCCAGGCCAGCCACTCCCCCCAAGCAGGGGCTGAGGCCCGGGGGGACTGCTGCCGCTGCTGTCCCCTTGGTCAATGTCACTGGACAGCAGCTCATCCCCAGAGGCCAGGCTGGCCTGTAGCAGGCCACACTCCTCAGCGGTGGCTGAGAATTCAGCCCAGTCCTGGTCACTCAGCTGGACACTGTACTGGAAGTTCTCCATTTCGGTCAGCAGGGCGCGTGAGCAGCAGAGCAGGGGTCTTCACCCTCTGACGGCCAGCCAACACCCCTCCACCCTGGCTCAGTACTGGACTGGCATCTCCGTCTTAAGGCCAGCAGAGCAGGATGCCGACAGAGCTGGCTGCTTCCTCCAGGCCGAATAGCTACAGCCCCACCGTCCCTGCTTCCAAATTGAGCCCCCGTGGCAACTCTATGACATGGGGTCACATTCCTTCCACCAAATGCGCTCTGGGTCGGTGAGGGGCACGAAGAAGTAGGATCCTTGTGCGTGGGTTTTCAACCCCAGAAGTGGCTTTCCTTCACATCTCCAAGCATCTCCTCCTCTGCTGGGTCGGCTTTACCCTCCAACTTTCCTCTGGACAGGCCAACCTGGCTATGGGGAGCCCTGGCCTGTCCCAGCATGCCCCAGGTGGCTTTTGGCCATGGGGGCGGGGCCACAATATCCAGCAGGTGACCAGCCTTGGGTGATGACCTTCCACTAGCCTTGGCTGGGACAGGCTGCTGGGCTTCCTCGGAGTGCACGCTGGTCACGCCAGTGCTGGCCAGAGTGCATGCGGGTCCCCAGAAAGAGCCCAGGGAGGAGGCCCCAGAACAAAAAGGAGCTCCTGTCCTCCTCAGTCATCCTGAGGGTCTGTGTCTCCGACCCAGACGTGCTCCGTCCCCTTGCCCCTGGAGAGTCTCCAACCCCTCAACCCCTGTGGGCTGCCCTTCTGTCTCTGAGATGGAGATGCCTGGGCCCCAGGCACCGAGGCGGCTTCCTGACCCTGAACTTTGCCCTCCTCTCTAGCGCTGGGGAAGGTCCCTGGGGACTGTCTGCCTCGGGGACCCCTCAGGGCAGGAATGAGGGGCTGCTGATGTTGTACCTGAGACCCTGCAGCAGCCAAGCAGCAGCGCTGGGTATCCAAGCTGCCTGTCCATGGCTTGGTGCTGGCTCGCCATGCAGCCCCTCCCCCACAGCCAAAAATACCCATCCCAGGGTCACATGTCTCCTGCCAGCCAGCAGGGCCCAGGCCACAAATAGATGGTATTTGAGGGGCCTCCAGCTACGTGAGGGACACCTTCCTGGTCAGGTCAGACTCTGGCCAGAGAATGCTGACCAGCAATCAGCATGTGGCCTTCCTTTGCCTGACTGAGGGCTGCTCCTTCTTTTTAAAGGGACCCCACTGCTGGGAGACCTTGCTCCGCACTCCCATTCTCTCATCCTCTGCCCCCCCAAGGCCAGTCCAGGACCTCTGAGTCTCAGGGATTTGTCCTGATGCCTGTGGGGAATGGAGGGATTAGAGTGACATGGTGGGAAATGATGAATTCCAGAATGTTCCTCCAGGTCCTCTGGGGTGATCCACGCAGACCCCTCCCCGACAGCACTGCCCATCCTGCTGGGAATGTGTGGGACATGTGGAGTTGTTGAAGGCTCCCAGTGGAGGGCACCCCAAATGGTCATGGCCCCTGGGCCTCTGGAGAGGTCAAGAAGGAAAAGGGGGTCACTCCTACCAGCATCTCCCCAGATAGGCTCCTGGGGATGGGTCCCCAGACAGGGGTGCGGGAAAGGGCATCAGATGCCACCAGCCCAGAAGGGGGGCGTGGTTACATGCCTCTGACACGGCTGGCAAGCAGCAGCTCCTGCCAGGACCCCCCTGAGCGCTTTGCCAAACACCATCCATCCTGAGGGACACCTTCCTGGTCAGGCCAGGGGTGCCAGGAGGACCCTCTTTCACAGTAGAGTTGGGTGCGGCACAGAAAGGGTGAGCCACACAGCCAGCACGTGGCAGAGTTGGGCTGGGCTCCCGGCCGTCCTGGGCTCAGGGCTGTGCTGCCTTTCCCTGGGCAGGTCACTGTGACGATCGGCCTCCCCCTGGGAGCACAGGAGGGAGCAGTGGGGTGGACAGCACATGAGCACACAGGGAAGTAAGACTATTCTCAGCCCCGAGTGGTGGGAGGAAGCGAGAGCCGGGGGGGGGGGGGGAGCGAAAATCCTGTGCGAGGCCGAGGGACAGGACCCGGGGGCGGGGACAGCGAGGACAGTGGGCTGAGCTATGAGGTGACAGTGGAGGCATCGCAAGGACGCGCCAGGATGGGCATTGAGTGTCGGCAAACGATTCTGGTGACAGCTGTTGAGGAAGCGCTCCAGGGCACAAACGGCGAGTGAGTGCATGTGTGGCCAAGCCAGACGCCACACGGGGAAGACTGTGTGTTCCCGGGCAGATGAGCCTGGTCGGGAAGGTCACCCTCGAGCCTTTCCACGTCTGCACGACTGGGTCTCCTTGGGGCTCCCTCCTGGTCAGGCAGAGCCCTGCACCAGGTCCAGGCATGGGATCTTGCACACCACGATGCCACGCACCCGTTTCAGTCCATCCTGACACTGTCTGCCTGCCCTAGAGCCTCAGGCCCCAGCTTCAGGGCTCTGTCCCACAGGCTGCCCCCCTTGGATTCCAGGCCCCTGACATCTGTCTGACTTGGCACAAATCAGAGGTTCCCAGGGTTACTGCCCCTTGGATTGGGCTCCTTAGCTGGACTGGCTCACCGAACTCAGGGGAAACACCTGCACTTGCTAGCTAATTATAAATAGATGTCACCACGGACACATGAACACGGGATGGAAGCGATGCGCTGGGTATGGCATGTGGAAGGGGCGGGGCTTCCGCGTCCTGGGCGCCACCAACGGGCAGCTGCGGCTCCCACTTACCCCAGCCCACCTGGCAGGGTTCTGCGCAGATTGTCTACTTGGGGTCCGTCATTCACTCTGGGTTCAGCCCTGTCCCCTCTCACGGGAATGCAGGGCTTGGTTTCTCCGAGGACCAGGCCTCACCCAGGAGCGCAGCAGAGCCAGGACATGACAAAGGTTTTGGGAGCTCGGTGCCAGGACCGGGGCAGAGACCAATCTGCACAAACTGTGTTATCACACGGTCACTTCCTTCCCTAGCCCATGGTCACGGTCACACTGGAGCTGGGGATGGGGCTGTGCCCTCAGTGCCCACCTGGTGCTCACCCCGCAGCATATCCTGGGCTGGGGCTTGGGTTGTTTTCTATTGGCAGCTAATAATTCACAGTGATGTGGTGACCAGTCAGGAACATCCCTTTTGGCAAATGTGTGTCCGTGGTTTTGTAGAGCGTGTGGGTCAGAGGGCGAGGTGCACCTGCCCAGCAGTCCTCCCGGGTGGTCCTGCATTCACCAGGGGCTAGACAGTCTGGGCCGGTGTGCCCGTGCCTGCCGGCCTCGGGCGCACACCTCCTCAATAACAGTAAGGCTGCTGACTGTGCAAATCGCCTCCTCAGGGCTTTTGCCGCTTTTGTAGGCCTTTTCCTTACTCGTTTGTGGGAGCTTTCACTCACTTTGGATATGCATCTTATTAAATGTTTGCACTTTGATTATCTCTCTCTGTCTCACTTTTTCAGTCTCTTCACGGTGCCTTTGAATGAACAGAAAATTTTTTAAATTTTATTTTGGATGAACAGCAACTTAAATGGATAAAATTTAAATTTTAGCACAGTCCAAGTTGTCAACAGTTTCCTTGGTGGTGATCACTTTTCTGTTCCCTTGGCGAAGCCTCCTACCCTACCTCTCCCATCGGACCCGCGACCAAGCTGGTGCTGACGTCCCCCAGGATAATGGGTGATGTGGTGTCCTGTCACTTTTTTAAAAATATATTTTATTGATTTTTTACAGAGAGGAAGGGAGAGGGACAGAAAGCTAGAAACATCGATGAGAGACATCACTCAGCTGCCTCCTGCACACACACACACACACACACACACACACACACCACCCCCCACACTGGGAACGTGCCCGCAACCAAGGCACATGCCCCTGACCGGAATCGAACCCAGGACCTTCAGTCCGCAGGCTGACACTCTATCCCCTGAGCCAAACCGGTTTCGGCTGTCCTGTCACTTTTTGTTTCTGGTGGACACCCAGGGCCAGGTCTCGCTCTGTGGCACACACGTATGTGGACCAGCATGTCCAGGCAAACACGGGTTCCCACCAGGGAGGGCTCTTTGGCAACCGCCCTGGCTGCCCTGGAAGAAGAGAATACAGGGCCACAGGAGCCAGGGAGGCTGGCTCCAAGGCTCTGGGGAGTGCGGTGGGCCAGGTTGGAGGCCATGCAAAGAGGAGAAGGCCTTTTGAAAACCAGCTGTTGCTGGAGTTAATTACCACCCCATTCAGGGAGCTGCTTGGCCCGGGGAGGTCTGGCCGAAAGGAAAACAGGAGAGCTCTATGGCAGGCCATTGGGGCACTGACCCAGCTCCTCGTGGAGGCCTTGTCTCTGCGGAGACCAGCACAGGGACAGGAGGGAGCGATTCTGTGGATGGAATGCAACTCACAGTGAGAAGCAAACTGTCAGAAAGAGGCAGTGAACGGCAGCCTGCGCTACCCCCGGCGGCCACCAGAGGACACAAGACTCCAAGGGAAGCCAGCAGAGCGCTGCGGGGTAGCGGGTGGGGAAGGGCCTGGACACTTCTTGAGGTGCCCCGCCCCCATTTTGAAGGTTTGTAGCCCCTGTAAGACTGTAAATACCCCCAAACAAGAAGCAAACTTTCAACGAGCAGCTATTCCACGCCGGGCACTCTTGAATGCTTTCCACACATTATGGGCTTTTTCCTTAAAAATTGTAATAATTTTATTTTTTTATTTTTAAATATATTTTATTGATTTTTTACAGAGAGGGAGGGAGAGGAATAGAAAGTCAGAAATATCGATGAGAGAGAAACATTGATCAGCTGCCTCTTGCACACCCCCTACTGGGGATGTGCCCGCAGCCAAGGTACATGCTCTTGACCAGAATCGAACCCAGGACCTTTCAGTCCGCAGGCCGATGCTCTATCCACTGAGCCAAACCAGTTTCGGCAAAAATTGTAATAATTTTAATGAGGTATAATATATACACGACAAACTTCACCTATTTAAAATGTAAAATTCTCTGCGTTTTGGCAAGTGTTCACCCAGGAAGCCATCACCTCAGTCCAGAGAATGACGTGCTCATCATCCCTGAAGGTTCCTCTCCCTCGGAACCGCCTCCTGCCCTGCTCCCCTGGAACGCCGCTGCCGGTGGCTTAGAATTTTATGCAAATGGATCAAGCCGTTTGTTCTCTCTCGTAAGGACAAGAAGGCATGTCTGGTGTCTACCTCTCGGCATAATTATTTTGAGAGTCATCCACACCAGTGTGTATATCAATATGTCTTTTTAAAAATTATTAATGTAGAGTGTTCCATTGTTGGCTACACAGTTGATTGTTTCCGTTCACCCGCTGATGGGCCTTTGGATTATCTCTGGTTTGTGACTGGTCTATACAAAGCTGTGTCCGGGCCTTGTGTAGATGTGGGCTTCCGCTTCTCTTGGGTAAATACGTAAGATGGGGTCACAGGACAGGAATACCCTTAACCTTCTAAGAAAGTGCTAGACTGTCCTCCAATATGATTAGTGGTCACTCCCAGCAACAGTGTGTGAGGCAGTCTTGCCGACAGGCGTGGCCAGTCTTCTTCGTCCTCCACACGCATCGGCGAGGTGCCTCACTGTGGCTTTAACCTGAACTTCCTTGATGACTCATGATGCCGAGAACTCGTTCATGTTTAGCTTTGTTTCTGGCATAATCTTCTGTGCAATGACTAGTCAGATCTCTTGCCCACTTTTTTATTGTTGACTCCTGAGAGATCTTTGAATCTTTATCAGATGTGTGATCTGCAAATGTTTTCTGCTAGTCTATGGCCTATCGTTTTGTTTTCTGAACAATGTCTCTTGAGGAACAGAAGTTAAAAAATTTATCGGGGCCCCAGCCAGCATAGGTTGAGTGTCAACCTATGAACCAAGCCGTCGACCCAGGTTGCAGACTTGATCCACAGTGTGGGGTGTGCAGGAAAAAGCTGATTGATGATTCTCTCTCATTTTTGATGTTTCTAACTCTCTCTCTCCCTTCCTCTATGAAATCAATAAAAAAATATTTTTTTAAATTTATCCATTTTTCTTCCCTGGATTGTTTTTCTGGTGGCGTATCAAGGAAATCATTGCCTAATCAAAGGTCACAAAAATGTTTTAAGTTTTCTCCAGAAAGTTTTATAGTTTCAGGTTTTGCATTCAGAAGTATGATTTGTTTTGAGTTAATCTGTGCCTATGATGTGAAGCACGGTTCCAGGTGATTTTATTTGCATACAGATATCCAGCTGTTCCTGGTCCAATGATGGAAACACTCCTTGTTCTCTAGGGAATTACCTTTGCACCTTTGTTGATGATCAACCAACTGCGTAGTGAGGGGTGGGTCTACTTACAGAGTTCTAAAGGATAGTTTTCACTTTTAGGACTTTAAAGATGTTCCACCATCTCCTCACATGCATTTTTCCAACAAGAAATCTGCCGTCATTTTATCTTTGTTCCTCTGGGTATAACGCCTCTTTTTTCTGTAGCAGCTCCTAGAACTTGTTCTCGATGGCTATTTTTGTAGGGACGGGCTCAGCAGGTTTATCAATATATGATTCACACATCATATGATCCATCTATTTAAAGTAAATGGGTTTTAGTTGTGCAGCCATTATTATAATCAAATTTAGAACATTTCCATCACTCCACAAAAGGCCCCACTCCATTCCCCTCAACCTCCACCCAGCTCCAGAAAACCACTGATCTAGTTTCTGTTCGTTCACATGTTCTAAACACGTCAAGTAAAAGGGATCACACAATATGTGGTCTTTTGTGACTGGTTTCTTTCACTGAGCATAATATTCTTGAGGTTCATCCATGTTGTATGTAGCATGTTTCAGATCACACATTTTATTGCCAAATAACATTCATTTGTATGGCTATACACACCTATTTATCCATTCAGTTTTTCAGTTGACAGACATTTGGATTATTTTGACTTCTTGGCTATTATGAATAACTAGTGGCCCAGTGCACAAATTCGTGCACATTGACAGGAAATTAATTAGAAGAAATATTTTAATATTGCTATTTGTCCTTTCTGTATAATAGAAGTATCAAGAGATGAAAGAAAATCAGTAAAATGTACATGAACATAATATATAAATTGATCAATAAAAACCAATAACATAACAACAAATATTTTCCATGAAAATTTTACTGTCAGAATCTTCATTTATCATTAATTCTTTAAATATGTCAAGTATTCTGGAAAATTTATATCATTCGAACAAACTTTGCCTTTGCTACAACATTGAGTAAATTTTCCATCACATGGTTTTTCATTGGAGAAATTTAGGGATAAGCAAAACTGACATGTAACAGTCATCCTAACACAACTGGGTTTAATAATGCATCTTCATTTACTTCATTTTCACTATGAAGGCAGTTCCTACTGGTATCAGTAGTACTGGTCAATAACTGTTCTTCAGCCATATTCTGTCTACGACATTGCTTTCTTTCAGCCTCAGAGGTACTTATGCCAATAGTTGGTCTTCAGATACATTCTGTCGATGACACTGGCTTCTTTTGGCTTCAGAGGTACATTGTAGCAATAGTTGGTCTTCAGACATATTCTGTTGACAATTTCGGCTTCAGAATGACAACAAAAATGTGATGTCATTACTCAGTGCCCACAGACACCGTTTGCGGGCTGGGCTGGGCACTGGGCCACATTTTGCACCATGGCAGCGTTGGCTTCGATTTGGTGGGCTATCGCTCTGGGGTGGTGGTGGGGCCTGTGTCCCACTTGGGGGAAGCTAAGTGTTGCTTTCTCAGTGCCAGGTCCTGGGTGCCGTTTCTCTGTGTGTGTCATAGCAACTCCTGCATTGAGTGTCTGCTCCCTGGTGGTCAGTGCATGTCATAGTGACCAGTCATTCTGTGGTTAGGTGGATCTGCATATTAGGCTTTTATTATATAGAATACTGCACACGCTTTTCTGTGGACATTTGTTTTCATTTCTTGTGGGTCCAGGCCCAAGATTAGAATTGCTGGGGCACGTGGTAAGCCTACAGTTAATCTTTTGAGGAACTTCCAGGCTTTCTAAAGTGGCTGCACCTAACCCATGGACACAGACAGTAAGGTGGTGAAGGCCTGGGGTGGGGTGGGGCAGGCTGGAGGAGGTGACAGGGTCGGGGAGGGACATATGTAATACTTTCAACAATAAAGATTTATTTTAAAAAATTAAGTGGCTGCCCTAGCTGGTTTGGCTCAGTGGATAGAGCATCAGCCTGCGGACTGAAGGGTCCCAGGTTCGATTCTAGCCAAGGGCACATGCCTGGGTTGCGGGATCGATCCCCAGTGGGGGATATGCAGGAGGCAGCCAACCAATGATTCTCTCATCACCATTTTACTTTAAAAAATTTTTAAATTGATTTCAGAAAGGAAGAGAGAGGGAGAGAAACATCAATGATGAGAATCATCTATCGACTGCCTCTTGCATGCCCCACACTGGGGACCGAGCCCATAAACCAGGCATGTGCCCAGACCAGGAATCAAACCATGACCTTCTGGTTCATAGTTGATGCTCAACCACTGAGCCACCCTGGCCAGGCCCATTTTACATTCTTACTAAAAACATGTTTCAATTTCTCCACAAGCTCATAACATTTATTACTCTCTTTAATTATAGCGATTTTAGTGTGAAGCGGCATCTCTTTGTGGTTTTGATTTAAATTTCCCTGATGGCCAATGATGCTGAGCACCTTTTCATTTCCTTATTGTCCATTCAGATTCTTCATGCATTTTTTTAAAACATATTTTATTTATTTTTCACAGAGAGGAAGGGAGAGGGATAGAAAGTCAGAAACATCGATGAGAGAGAGACATCGATCAACTACCTCTTGCACAACCCCCACTGGAGATGCACCCGAAACCAAGGTACATGCCCTTGACTGGAATCAAACCTGGCACCTTTCAGTCCGCAGGCCAACACTTTATCCACTGAGCCAAACCAGTTTCGGCTTCATGCATTTTTTAAGTTGGATTTTTAAAATCTTTTTTATTGAGTTATTTATATATTCTAAATACAAGTCCCTTGCCAATGTTTTGCAAATATTGTCACCATTTTGTGTCTTTTTGCTTGTTTGCTAATGTCCTTTGAAGCACAAAGCATTTTAATTTGTATGAAGTCCACTTCGAATATATATTTTAAGGACAATTTGATTTTTAGAGAGAGAGAGAGAAGAAATATCAATGTGAGAGCACAACATTGATTGGCTGCCTCCTGCATGCCCTCTACTTGGGATCCAGCCTGCAACCCAGGCATGTGCCCCAGACTGGGAATCGAACCAGCCACCTCTCAGTGCACGGGATGACACCTAAGATCATGAAGATTTGCCCCTGGTCCCCATAGAACAGCCTGGCCAAGGTCTGTGTAAAACTTTCCTGGTCTGGGTTGGCAAGGAGAGCCTATGTCCAGGGTGCTGAAGTGCCCAGGACCTTGAAAGACAGTAAGAGGCTCAGGAGTTGAGAGAGCTCAGGCTAGAGCCAGCCAGCCTCTGAGCAGGGATTTTTGGTTCAGACTGTGGCCAGCACAGAAGATGAGGGGTGGGCATGGGAGCCAGGAGAAGACAATGGTGCCTCCCCACACTTGGGGCTGCTGGGCCCTTCCCCCAACTGTGCTGGGACAAGGCAAGGAGGGATGCTGGGGGAGACCCACCCCCAGGGTAAGGATGGGAGGGTTGGAGGTGGGAAGCTATTGCTGCTCAGGTATCTGCACCTCCCTTACTGTGAGGTCAGGGGGTAAAGTGGGCCAAGCCCAGGGCTTTGAGCTTCCAGCACTGACCTATTCTGCTGAGCCAGCACCCCCGCACAGATATCAGTATCCCTCAGTCGCAGCAGGGATCCAGGAAGCGAGCCCAAAGCCACCAGGTGGCTAGGTGGGTGTCAGGTCAGGTGGGCACTAGGAGGTGGCAGCAGCCAGGCGCTTTTTTGGTAACCCTGGCTAGCAGGCTGCAGAAGGGACATTGTGGCCTGGGCATGTTTGTGTCTGTGCTGTCCTTATTTGAAGCCGGGACCTGCGCACCCTCAACCCCTGCTTCCACCAGTTACTGCCACAGAAATGCCCCTAGTCCTGCCTGGATGCCACAGGGGTGGCATGAGCTGTGGCTGCTCAGCACCCACATGGCAAGGGCTCACTGGGAACCTGCTTCCAGATCCAAGTCAGGCCAAGCCCCATTGCTCGTCAGCTCAGCTGCAGGGGTGTGTCTATTCCCATTCCCACTCCAGTCCTCCCCCCACAGGGCTCAGCAGGAGTCATCCCTGGTTGACCCTGAGCATGTGTTTATTGCTATGGTTATTTATATTTATCTTAGATTTTTGTATGAAATTTCTTGTTATTTAGCATAACACATCAACCTAAAACTTGGCAGCTTGAAACAACCAGTGTTCACTTTCCATTCAGTGTCTGAAGGCCAGGAGTCCAGGCGCAGCTCGGGGTTCTGGCTCAGGGACTGCCGCTGCAACTGGAGCTTGTCTGAGGGTCGGATGGTGCCAGAAGACCTGCTACTAAGCCGACTGTCATGGAGGTTACCGCAGGTCTCAAGGCCACTCTGGGTTGCCTTCTTCATAGCAAAGCACAGCTGGTCTCCCCAGAGTGAACATTGTCAGACAGACAGACAGAGAGAGCAGGCAGCACTTGCAACCTTATCTTGAAGAGACAGTCGGTCACTTCTGCAGGAGCTGAATACCAGGAGGGGGTCACTGGGAGCCTCAGGGAGACTGCAAGCCCAGGGCAGATTCTTTATATATATATATATATATTTGATTTTTTACAGAGAGGAAAGGAGAGGGATAGAAAGCCAGAAACATCAATGAGAGAGAAACATGGACCAGCTGCCTCTTGCACACTCCCTACTGGGGATGTGCCTGCAGCCAAGGTACATGCCCTTGACCGGAATCGAACCCGGGACCCTTCAGTCTGCAGTCCCACGCTCTATCCACTGAGCCAAACTGGTCTCGGCCCAAGGCAGATTCTTTGCCCAACAAGGGTGCATACCGGGAAGGGTGTACCCCCAGGGCTCCAGGGAACAGAGATGGACAGCCCAGCCTTTGCTTTGGGGGACAAGTGAACCCGTGGAGGGGAGAAAGTTGCTGGTGCCTGGAGAGAATCGGGCTACACAGCAGGGGCTGCCCCACCCTGTTCCCCATGGCAAATTTCCTGGGCTGATTCTGTCTCCTGAGTTCATACCGATGATTTGCTGTCCTTGGCTGGCCCCAAGCCCTGGCCCTACAGGCAGACAGACACAGGCAAAGGGACTGACAGGCTCCAAAGCCCAGAGCAGGCGGACTGGCTGATAACTCAGCAGACATTTATTGACCCATGGCCTTGCAGGAACCAGCTGGAAGAAGACCAAAGACCTGGAGAATGAGACACTGCCTGCCATGAAGGAAGTGACTAAGAGTACACCCCGCCCCCAGGAGGAAATTCTGGTTCCCCCTGGCCCTCCACATGCCAGGCCTGAGGAGGTGTTTCATCACTACTTAGCAGGAAGTGTCTGCAAGACAAAAACCAAGATAAAAATAGCTGGTGGAGGGTGAAGGGATCAGGGAATGACCCAGATCCCATAAAGGCCAGGGGAGATGCAGGAAGTTGGGAGGAAGAGACCCCGATGGGGACAGCACTCCATGGTTTGGGGTCCAACTCCCACCACAGGGTTGCCCCCAGCTTTCCTCTGGCCTGGACAGGTGTCCAGGCTGGTGGGGCAGGGGACCGGTGGAGGGGGGGAGGGGGAAGTGCTTTCTTTCACAGCTGGAGTCTAGGGTGCTGTTCCATAGAGCCAGCTGTCCTCAGTTGCCAGAAAGGGACAGCCTGAGGGGGGTCTCTTGGTGCTGCCCTTTGCCCAGGATCTTACCATGGGGCTGCCTCAGCTCGGTCTGCTTTTCAGACCTCCCTAATCAAACTAGGAGGACGACCCTCCCCAAACCTCCTGGCACCAGCTTTCATGCAAATTAATCGATTAGGTCTGTGTGGACTGAGTGGTTCCAAGTGGAAGGCTCAGCTCTGAGCAGGCCCTGACTCTTGCCCTACCCACTGAGGCTGCACACCCCAAACCCCCAGGCCTTCCCCTCCTTGAACTCCCCTCCCCCAGTACAGACCCTCTGCAACCCTCCTGCTCAGGAGGGCCTCCCAGGCCTACTGAGTGTGTCTGTGTCCACACCGCTGCCACCATCCTAAGCCACTGATGCTCAGGGATACGTGCACAAGGCAGCCAGAGAGCAGGGAGGACTGGCCTGGTGGGGACTTTGAAGGCACAGACATGGGAACCTTGAAGAAGGGGCAGGCCAGCCTCAGGCAGTGACTCACCCTCCTCCTGGATAGGCCCTGGCCGGGCAGGTGACAGGCAGGCAGGCAACCATCTGAACTGCAGTAGGAAAATGTATCTTGGCTCCTCCTCAGGTGCTCCCAGTCGCGGTGCTGTTCCTGGGACCACCCCCTCACTGCACCTGGAGCGCAGGCCCCAGCAGACGCCGGGCCCAGTGTCCAACGCCACCTGGCGTCGCAGTCTTGTATTGCAGCGCTGACACACGCAGATGCTCAGGACGGACGCTTACGCAGGATGTACCCCCAGTCCTTTCTCACTGTGAGGGAGGTGGGTGGTGGTCCCAGGAAAAGGCCAGGCACTCAGCAGGACTGGACTTTGGTGGGAGCGCACCCTCTGAGCCCCAGACTAAGTGCTTGTGCCAGCTTCACTCCAGTTCCCTGCCCGGGACACTCTGATGCCCTCTCCTGCTGGTCCCCACTGCTGGGAAGACTGGCCTAGGGCACGGTTCACGGAGGAGGGGACGGATGGTAAACGTGAGAACAAAGCAGGACGTGGACCAGGCGCCTTAAAAATATTGCCCAGTGACGCTGGACTGGCACTTCCCAACACTGGGGTGCATTCTGGAAAACGTGGTGACTGTCGCCTTCGGCCTGAGCCTCCAGCAGACCTCACACCCCCTTCCCACTTCAAGGTGGAGCGCTGGCTCCTGCACAGATGCGGGCAAACGCGACGACTGGGCGGACCCAAGAGGCGCGCACCTGTCAGGAGGGCGGGGCCTGGGCAAGGGGACGGAACCTGCACGGAGCTTGGCGGCCCCGCCGCCGGCGCTGAGCGCTGGTGCCACACGCGCTACCAGACTGGATCCTTCCCAGAAAAGGCAAAAACAAACACAAAACTCTCACTGCAGCCGCTGGAAATAGATATTCCTCGTTACAGTCTCTGCAAAGGTCCCGGCTCTGAAACAGGGCGGCCTCACCGCAGCCACGGCCTCCAGGGCGCACTGCGGCCCGGCAGCCCCGCCAAGGGGGCGGCGAGGGGCGCACAGGTCAGACCCTGCAGGAGCGGCGGCGCGAAGGCCGTTTCGGGGCGCAGCGGGGGAAAGGGGCCGTCGAAACCCGGCGGCGGCTGGCGGCCCACGTGGACCTCTGGCGTGGGACCCTCCATAGCGGCGGCCGGGGGCGCCGCGCGGCTCGGCGGACCCAGCTGGCCCAGACAGGCCGCCAGGTGGCCGAGCAGGCGGGAGCGCACGTCGGCCGGGACGTCCTCGCAGGCGGCCAGGAAGCGGTGCACCTCGGCCAGGCACTCGCTGAAGCCGGCGCGGTACTTGCTCAGGACGGCGGAGTCGGCGCCCAGCGCGGCTGGAGGCAGCGGGACAGGCGGTGGGCTCGCCGCGGCGGTCCCGCGCACCTCCTCCTCCCCCGCCCTCTCGCCCCCGTGTCTCACCTGCCTCCGGCCCGCGCCGCAGGCTCCGCAGGTGCCTCACGGTCATCTCCAGGATGTCCGCCTTCTCCAGCTTCGAGTGGCGGGCGCTCTGCGGCGGAGCCGGTGTGAACGGCTGAGCCAGCAGGTGCCCCTGACTTCTGCTCCGCGCCTCGGTCCCTCCACTCGCTCCGCCCCCACTTACCTCTTTCCGGAGCGCGTCCAGGAGGAGGGTCTTGAGCTGAGCGAGGCTCCCGTTGATTCGCGCCCGGCGCCGCTTCTCCATGACCGGCTTGGAGGACTGCAGGTCGGGCCGTGGCCGTGGCTGAGTCCCACGTCCCTCCGTCCCCCCTCCACCCCACGCGCCTGCCGCCCGTGCCCGACCCGGTCCCACCTTCCGGTGCACGGCTGCACTCCGGGGTCGGTTTGGGGTTCGGCTGGCGCTGGCGAGCGCGGCTGCCCGCGGCGCGGTTCTCGGCTTCCCCAGCGTGTGCGTCGGCATGGTGAGCCCTACACCCTGGTGCCGGCGGGCGCGGCGCGCCGAGTCCGGGTCCTGCAGGCTCCAGGCCCGCGCGCGGCTGCCTCCCGGCTATTTAAGGAAGCACCACCACCCCCGCGGGTGTGTGAACCCCGCTCCGCAATCTTTCCCACACTTGCGGCAGCCAATGAGCGGCCACACCGCCCTCCCACCAGCCTGCCGGCCGCTGGGCCCGCCCCCTTGGGCCCCCGCGGCAACTGTCAGTCACGCGTCGGCTCCGGGCCCTCCGACCCGCGGAGGACAAAGGGGAAGGAGCTGGGCCTCACCCCGAGCCCGCCTCCTGCCCCGCCTCCGGCCCGGGTGGGAAACCGCCGTGCCGCCGCCTCCTGCGAGCGGCGTTCAGGCAGGAGGTCCCTGGGTGCCCGGCTGTGGATCCGGGCGGAGTCGCGAGGCCCACCTTCCCCAGAGCGGCAAGTCCGAAAGGGAAATTCTCGAGGGGAACCGAGTCCGGGGAGCGGACGAACTTCGAACAACACCCCTTCCTTCTCCGCCATCCCGGTCCCGCCGGGCTGGAGCCTCCGCACAGCCGGGCATCGCCCTGCCGTGTCTCAGCCCCCGGAAGCCTCCGCCTGCAGCGCCCACGAATGACCCGTGACACGTGGGCGTGGGACCCAGCCACTGGGCCGGAGAGAGGGCGCTGGCAAAGGTCACAGCAGTCAGGGTGGCATCACAGCACAATTAAATGATGGCACAAGACCAATGAGGGTGAAGCCACGGGCAGGTAGAGGGAGGTCACCAGTTAGCTAGGATAACGTCAACATACAGACCATAAACCTGTCCCAGGTGAGACTGAGAGGTCCCCAGATAATCAGATGATTGTCTCAGGGTGAAGGCAGGTGGTGACGCAAGCCAATGGGGTGACTCATGGGGCTGGGGATGCCAACCCCTAGGTTTCAGGACATCAGGGTCAGCCCCAAAGTAAAGTTTTGCTTATGTTAAAGAGGCAAAGTGAGGGGGGGGGAGGGCTATGCTTACTTTCTTTTCTAAAAATATTGATTTCAGAGAGGAAGAGAGACACAAATATCAGTGATGATAATCATGTATCAGCTGCCTCCTGCAGGCCCCACACCTGGGATGGAGCCAGCAACCCAGGGCATGGCCAGAATCACACCCTGGACCCTTCAGTCTGCAGGCCCACGCTCTATCCACTGAGCCCAACGGGCCAGGGCTGGGCTGGGCCTAATTTCTGTTTGACATTGTTTTCATTTTGAATTGTGTGCAGGAGCGCCATAGTCTGGGGTCCTCAGATCTCCGGCCTGTGGCCCATGTTTTCCAAGGCCCACGAGCTGGCCTGGCCTTGGGACTTCTAACCAGTGGGAGGCAGGTAGACAAACAGAACCAATGCTCTGCTGCAAGAGACAGACAGATATAGGGGGGCAGGGGGTGCTGAGGGAGCGGAAGCTCTTCTTCTGCTGGGTGGTCCGGGATCTTCAGGGAAGTAGGCAGCATGCAGAGGAATCAGAGGGTTGGAGAGGGCCACAGTGGCTTCCGGCCCCAGAGGGGAGAAGGGGGACCCTGAAGGGGCTTTTCTGATCCAGAGAGAGCCGACTGTCTGTGCTGCAGGGTCACCTCGCCTGCTGGGAGCCTACCTAGTGGTGGCGTTCACAGAGGCCCTGCCCCAGCACCCACCGGGATCTGTCAGGCCCTGGTACAAAGCAAAGCCCCACTCACCTCCACCTCAGGGAGGCCTTCTAGTATCCTGGAGCTAAGCAGGTCAATCGGAGGTTCACTGGGGCGCAAGGTGTGGGGGAGGTGCCCAGATCCTCCTTGCCACACACATGCCTACACGGGTGTTCGGGGTGCGGTTCTCCTCTCTCATCAATGGTTCTGTTTCTCTATCCCTCTCCCTTCCTCTCTCTCTAAAAATCAATAAAAAAACATATTTAAAGATTCATATTCAAAACATTTACTTCTTGCCACTATTTGACTTTTTGTTGTTGTAACCCTCACCAGAGGGTATATTTTTCATTGATTCAAAAGAGAGAAATGGAGAGGGAAAGAGGGGAAGAGAGAGAAAGGAACATGGATTGGTTGCCTCCAGTACTCACCCTGACCCAGGATCAAATCCAAAACCTGGGAGTGCCCTGTCTGGAAGTTGAACTAGACGCTTTGGTGCACAGGATGCCGCTCTGACCAACAGACACCAGCCAGGGTTGTTTAACTCTGTGAGGAACACCTGTTTTCCATAGTGGCTGAGCCATTTCACATTCTCATCAGCAATGTATGAAAGTTCCAGTTTCTCTACATCCTCATTCACACTTGTTCTATTATTAATTACTAGAGGCCAATGCACAAAATGTGTGCAAGAGTAGGCCTTCCTTCCCCTGGCTGTCGGCTGGCAGGCACTGGCTTCCCCCCAGCACCCGGGATCCAGGCTTCCCTCGCAGCCCCAGCTTCCCCTGGAAGGATGCCTGGTCTAATTAGCATATTACTATTTTATTATTATAGATTATTATTATTTACAGTCATGCTAGTATGTGTGACATATCTCGCTGTGGTTTTAACTAGCATTTCCCTAATGCCCAATGATACTAAACATATTTTCATGCAGCCGTGCCCATTTGTATATTTTCTATGGAGGTATGCTGTTCAAGTCCTTTGACCAATTTTTTTTATATTTATGTACCAAGTTTATTTCTATATATCTTCAAAATTTGTTTAATCCGGTTATCATTTAAAAATTTTTTAAGAGTTATGTGGTTTATTACATTTTACTCTTTATACCTTATTTGATTATTTTTAAAAATATATATATTTTTTATTATTTAAAGTATTACAAATAGTAGTATATATGTTTTCTTTTTCCCCCCACTGACCATCCCCGGCCTCCCCTACCCCCCAGCACATGCCCTCGTTTGCCCCCTCTCCCCCAGTGTCTTGTATCCATTGGTTATGCTTATATGCATGCATACAAGTCCTTCAGTTGATCTCTTACAGCCCCCAACCCCCACCCTCCTCTGCCTTCCCACTGTAGTTTGACAGTCTGTTCAATGCTTCTTTGCCTCTGTATCTATATTTCCCCTGTTTCTTTTCTTTAAAAAATCTTGCATCTGCATACTAGAAATAAACATAAGAACAAAAAATGTTTGAGTCTCAGTTTCAATGTCCAACAGTACTGAGTCCCAGTTTCAATGTCAAATAGTTCCTCATGTGTACATGTCAGCAATGATACCTGGATGGTATACATTGACCAATTTTTAATTGAGTAATATTTTTTGTTGTTGAGTTGTGAGATTTCTTTTTATATTATGGATACTAGACCCTTATCTGATATATGATTTCCAAATATTTTCTTCCATTTTTGTGGGTAGTCTTTTCACTTTCTCAATATTGTCCATGAGTTCCTTTTGGTAGAAAATAAAAGATACATCTCTTTCATTAAAAAAATTAATGTGAACAAATATTGGTGACCATCCCTGGGTAGTTTGGGTTGTCACTATTTTACGTTATTTCCTAATTAACGGTGACAAGATTTTCCAAGTTTGGTACTTTCACAAGTTGGTAAATGGAAAGTGAAACTTTCCCATCATTACTTCATGTTATTATGGCTTTTGTTGAAGAGCAGGCCATTGGGGGGTGGAATGCACACTCCTGGGGAGGAGAATGGTGTCCCACCCTGGGTCCCGCAGGTGGGTGTGAAGTCCCCCCAAGGACTCCTTCCTGTTCACCTTGGGCTCTGGGTCTGCCACTGGCTCCCCGGGCTAGCCTTTGGGAAACGGAAACTGAAACTGAATCTGAATCAGCCGCTGGTGAGGCTGCTCACAGACACGCCCCCTGACGTGTGAGGCTCAGGCTCATAAAAGGGGTGAGCCCCCAACGCTTTCTGGAGAAGGAGCTGGAGCTGAGACAGTTAGCTCATCATCATCCTCGTCATCGTCACGCCCTGTGGAGGACTTGGCGTCGGATCCCACAGCCATGGTGAGGAGGGTGACAGGCTGGGCAGGTGGGCTGGGCACTGATCCATCACCCTCTCCCTCCCGTGTGCCAGGCAAGTGGAGCTGATTCCAGCTCCCAGGTTCCTAAGTTGATACCAGGCTCCTCCTGGCACCAGGGTATGGGTCTTGGAAGGTGGGCTCTGCCCAGTGGCTGCTTTTAGGTCCCTCGGGGGACATCTTAGGTAGTGAAGCGAGACCAAGTAGATGGCCATGGGGAGGCTGGCTGTTCCTCTGGAAATGCCCCTGTGCTCTGTCTCCTGCACCTGAGGTATCTCCTGGTGGGTGGAGAGGACACAGAGGAGGGAGCCTGGTCCAGGGCCCCAGGAGCTTGCCCTGTGACTGAGGTCTTGCGTGTAGTATCACCAGGGTCTCTGAGCTCTGTGTGATGCCCACAGGGTGGCGAGTACCTGAGGGTGAAGATGCTGAGCAAGGAGTTCCGGGTGCCCATGAGGGACTCCATGCTGTTGTCGGAACTGAAGCAGCTGATCACCAAGGAGATCCAAGTGCCTGCCTTCCAGCAGCGCCTGGTGGTCCAGGCAACCAGTATGGTGCTGCAGGACGGGGTTCCCCTGGCCCACCAGGGCCTGCACTCCGGCAGCGAGGTTGTGCTGGTGGTGCAGAGCTGCGACAAGCCCCTGAGCATCCTGGTGAGGAACGACAGGGGCAGGACCAGTGTCTACGAGGTCCTGCTGACACAGAAGGTGACCGAACTCAAGCAGCAGGTGGCTGACCGGGAGAGCGTGAGGGTCGACCAGTTCTGGCTGAACTTCCAGGGGAGGCCCCTGGAAGATGAGCAGCAGCTGGGGGAGTATGACCTCACACCCCTCTGCACTGTGCAGATGAATCTGCGCCTTCGGGGGGGTCAGGAGGGGCCAGGAGGGCAGGGCTAAGAGCCACCACCAGCGAGTCCCTGGCCAGGGGGGGCCCATAATAAATGTTGATGCAAAGCTGTCTGCCTCCATGTCTTCCCTCACACCTGCCCTGGCACTCTCCCTTCCACTGATGAACCCTGGGGGAGAGGTGGAGGAGGAGGAGGAAGGCCAACAGTCCCAGGGTTCCTGGATGGTCACAGCCCAGAGCCAAGTAGGATCAACTAGTAACAACATTCTCCCACACCCCCGCCCTGCAGAGAGACTGAAGGTGCGTTTCCACACCTTTGGGAAATTAACTTCTAGAGAAAGAAAAAGGCCTCACTGGCTTCCATCACTGGCCCCACCCAACATCTGGGTCAGCAGATAGCATGGGGGGGCGGGGGAGGCCAAGTCAGGCCCCAAAGGCCACAAGGCGATGTCCCCACTGGGATCAGCACCCCTTGAAGCAGTGAGAGAGGGGAGTCCTAGGGCCTGGCTGGGTAAGCTGGGAGGTGGGGGTCCAGGCCTCTGTCCTCCAGGACTCACTAGCCCACTCTGTCCAGTCTGTATTGGTCTGGAAGGGGTGTGGACAGGGCCCAAACACACAGGCACCACCGATGACCTGCTGGTGGCGGCTGTTCGAAACAAATACATACACCTGCCCTTGGGGATTCACTTAATGGAGAGGTCGTGGCCAGAGGGAAGGGCGCCTGAATGGGGGACTCCTGTAGAAGAGCTTTGGGAGCATCGCCAGGCACAGGCTGCGATGCTTCCACACCAGGTGTTATCCGTTTCCCGAGTGAGCCTACAGGAGCCAGGCTGAGCCAGCCTTGGATACAGGCAAGATAGGGTGACAGAACAGACTCATCTCTGAGCCAGAGTCCGAGATTCTGGGGATACTCAGACCTCAGCTTTCAGACTCTTAGGGGAATTTATTTGGCTGGAGACTCAGCGTCCCCTTTCTGGTCTGTGGGCATCCGTATTTGGGCTGAGGGGTGGGGGAGCAGCCTCAGGTCTGCCTTGCCTAGCACTTATGCGTGTGGGGGCTCTCCAAGTTCCAGCCACATTTCCTGGGCCCCACTCTCACCTCTTTACTGCAAGTCAGCAAGTGTAAGCACACACCTGGATGCCACCCTCCTTTCCTGAACCCCCCACAGGGTCTGGAGAAGTGTGTCCTCCAGAGGGGCCTCTGCATAGCTATTCTAGTTCCTAGCTTCTGGCCCCAGCTCTGCGGCAGGCTTGGTGAGGGGGAACCTCAGATCCAGCCCTGGAAGAACGGAAGTGGCCTCCTCCCCCTCCCCCTCCTTTCCCCCCCTCCCCCTCCTTTTTCCCCCTCCCCCTTGATCGTCAGCCAGGCCAGGCTTCAATGTGGACGTTCTGGATGGCAGTTTGTCCCTGCACTTTGCTGGGCCGTAGTAGCGCGATTCTGGGAGCTGGGAGGGGGCGGGGCTGGTCCCTCCCCCAACGGCCCCTGCCCCCCCCGCAACCAGGGACCCGCAATTGCCGCTGCTGGACGGCAGGGAGCGCCCTCCGCCCTGCAGTGAGGCCCGAGCTGACCCAGGACCCGGAGATAGGCGGGTCTGCGCTCAGTTTTGACCAATCGGCGCAGCGCCCGGGCCGCATTGGCCCTCGCCCGCGGGGGCGTGGCCTATGGAACGGCCGCCCCTCCCGAACTCGCGGGGGTCCCGGTCCTGCCGAGCTTCCGTCCGGGGTCTGCCAGGGGCTCGAGTAACCCCGCAGGTTCCCTGTTCTGCAGGGGCTCCAACGGCGGCGGGGTTCCAGCAGCTGGCAGCCCCTTTCCGCGGCCGGGAGCCCCCGCTGCCCCGGCCCCGGGTGGTCTGTAACCCCTTGGAAGTCCCGTCACGTCGCCTTCAGATTGTGCATTAACCCGGCTCCAGCCGCAGTGCCTGGGGCGGGGACGCGCGCCGGCGGGGAGGGACATCCGTCCGCTGGGGGCCGCCCGTGGGGAACGCCGCAGCACTCAGCACCCCGGGCCGCCCTCCGCCCGGGCCTGACCCGCCGCCCTCCTCGACCCGGCCCAGCCGTCCCTTCTCCCAGCCCAGCCTCCGCTCGGGGCCGCTCTCCCGGCGCTTTGTTTGCGGGGCCGACGCGGGGCGCCGGGCGGGCAGGGGCGGCGCGGGCAGCGGCGGCGAGGGGGGCGGGAGCGGCCGGGGGCGGTGCTCTCCGGGTCCCGCCCCCGCCCCGCCCCCGGCCGCCCGCGCTCCCACCGCCTCCAGGGAACTGCGTCCCGTCCTGTCCAGTCCGGTCCCCGGCGCGGCCCGGCCCGCGCGCTCCCTCCGGCCCTTCCGCCGCCCTCGGCCCGCCATGGCCAGCCTGCGGCCGTCCGGCCCGACCCCGCTGCCGCCGCTGCTGCTGCTCCTGGTGGTGGCCGCGTGCCCCCTTCCCGGCGTCGACGGGACGTGCCCGGAGCGCGCGCTGGAGCGGCGGGAGGAGGAGGCGAACGTGGTGCTCACGGGCACCGTGGAGGAGATCCTCAACGTGGACCCGGTGCAGCTCACGTACTCGTGCAAGGTGGGGCACGCCGGGCCCTGAGCCCCTCGGACCCTCCTGGAGCCCGGGCTAGGGGCCCTGGTCCCGCGATCCCGAGCCCGAGGCCCTCCCCTCGCGATGCCCGGCCGCCCGCGGAGACCCCCGCCCAGGCCGTGGGAACCAGCCCCAGACGCCCCGCAGTGTCTGCGCCTGCTTCCTTGGCGACCGGGTGGGGGGCGCCGGGTCCCGGAAAACTCGCGAGCGCCGCAGGGAAAGTTCCACCGCAACCCCACCGAGCGGTGTCCGGGCCTCCTCCCGAAGCCCCTGTGCCGCCCCCACGGAGATTGTGGCCTACACACCCCTCCCCACTTGCCGGAGGAAAGGGATGAGGGGCTAGGGGAGATGAGGCTTCCTGCCCGGAGCAGGGGGGCCGCCCGTGGGGGCCGCCGGGCGGAAGAGGGGGCTCCTCTGGGTCAGCGCTCGCCCCTCAGGACTTTATCGGGGCTGGAGGGGGTGGTCGGGAGAGGGGGTTTCACATCGAACCTCCAATCCCGGAGACCCTGTGGGGTGCTGCAGTGCCAGGTGTGGGGACAGGCGCTGAGAAGGGGGCGGGGCCGTTACTGATTTCCAATGTGCGTGGGGGGTGGCCCGGCAGGGGCAGGTGCTTCATCCGCTCCTGGGAGAACCGCATTTCTCCCCGGCCACCCGAGGGGGGCTTGCGGGTTCTCTCCTTCAGTAGGACCGGGCAGCCCCCGGGGCAGGTATGGTGGGTTTTAAACCACAATCCATTCCTAGGGTGTGCTCAGGGGACCCAGGCCCCTCCCCCATCTGGCCCCTAAAGCTACCTCCCCGACCAGACATGGGATCATTCCTCTCGTGGGAGGTGGGAACGGGCAGCAGCTCCTTGTAGCTTGGCCTGCGAGGGCTACTGCTGGGCTCCCTGCTGGGCCCCCTCCCCTCCACCTCGGGGCACTTTGCCAAGTCCCTGCAGGATTTTCCCGACTTCCTCCCTGCCGCTCCTGGGTGTGGCTGGGGTGGGGGGAGGTGATGAAGGCTGCCCGCCCTCCCCCTGCTGGTTTTGTCCTCTGAGCCTACTGTGTGTCTGGAGGTCGGAGGGAGGGGGCTGGGCCTGACTCACCCAGGCCACTGGAGGGTGGAGGAGGTCCCTGCTGATGCTGCAGACCTAGGCTCCTAGCAGGGGGGACTTAGGCAGGTGAACTGGCTACCATTGCCTTTCATCCTCCATTCCAGCAGCTGACCCCCCAGAGCTCCTGAAGAAAGAGGCCATTTCTCAGGGAGCTGGGCTCCTGTCGGGGGACCTGTTCCTTTGAGGGCATCTCGTTTGTTCAGCCTCTATCTCCTGCAACCCTCCTGCCACCCCCATTCCCCATCCCTGTGGACTGTGAGCATCCCAGGGCACAGCTTGTCTGAGAAGGTGCCCTGAGGGCCCCCAGAGCCAGAGCAGGGAGGGTGGGGCTGCCCTGTGCTGCCCAAACTTGATTTTGTGGTTCTCAGGCTGCCTTTACTGCACTCCCTGCGGGAGCCTGGCAGGAGGGAGGGGTCTTTTATCTCCTGGGAGGGGGTGTCTTAGCCCACCCACAGGGCTGCAAAGAATGCAGCTGGCCCAGAGCCCCGAGCTCAGAGTTTGTCGCCCTGAAAGTCTGTCATCCATGTTAGCGTCTCCTGGCTCCATCCAGGGCAGGCCAGAGACAGGGAGAGGAAGGCAGGGAAGGCAGGCAGCCCAGGCCAGGTGGGTCCCCTCCCCATATCCAGCCTGAGCGGACATGGACACTATTGGAATCGGGGTGACTGGGGTCAGTTAGACCTTGGGTTGGGAACTGCTTCCTGGAGGAAAAGGCCCAGCCGCCCCAGTCTGCAGTTGGCCTCTGGCCTCTGTGGCCTCCTCTGCCCAGTGGGAAGTGGATCCCTGAGACCTGCACACACACGCACACACACACACACACCCCACCCCCCGTTCTCCCCCAGGTTCGGGTCTGGCGGTACTTAAAAGGCAAAGATGTGGTGACTCAGGAGAGTCTGATGGATGGCGGCAACAAGGTGGTGATTGGTGGCTTTGGAGACCCCCTCATCTGTGACAACCAGGTGTCCACTGGGGACACAAGGATCTTCTTTGTGAACCCTGCACCCCCGTACCTGTGGCCGGCCCACAAGAACGAGCTGATGCTCAACTCCAGCCTCATGCGCATCACCCTGCGGAACCTGGAGGAGGTGGAGCACTGTGTGGAAGGTGCGTGGGGCCAGGGCGACCGAGGGGGCCGAGGGAGCATGCTGCAGGCTGGAGCAAACTCTCGGGGTCTGACCTTGCAGCTCCCAAGCTCCTCGGCTGTGTCTCTGCCATCTCCAGGTCATTAGCAGTGCTCCCCCCAAACCCCTACAATACCACCATCTTTTGTCTGAGCGGAGCAAGTCCCAGCCCTGCCAACGGACATACCTCCTCTCCCTCCCCTCCCCCTCCCTGGTTTTGCACCTCGAATTGGATTATTTTCTAGAGGAGAGGCTGGGACCAGGTGAATGAACACCAGCTGTTCATGTTCCTGCAGACCCAAACATCTGTCTAGACATGGCCCAGATGTTGAGCAATCCCTTGGGGGTGGGGCCTATAGATGGGGCACAGCCCCCCTATGTGTTCCAAGGCCTGTCATTTCTGGGAAGGGACAGCTGTGTGGGATGAGGGCTTCTGTGAGTTTCAGGGTTGTGGGACTCCGTTATCGAGGTGGAGAACTTCTTGTTGCCTGTCCCCATATGTCTATTCTGAATGGCCTGAGAGCATCTCTCCCCCACCACAGTCTCTGGGAGGTGAGCAGGAATCACATGACCAGAGCTCTTTCCCTTCACCCCCCTTCATCCCAGTATAGTCCCAGTTAGGAGTTGAGATCCTTGGCTAAGGAATGTGGCAGGGAGAGTGTAAGAACTGCCGTTGTCCCCACATCCTGCCTGTCCCCTTTTGGCTGCCTAGGAAGGGATGTATGGGGGCTGGGGGGGAGATGAAAGAATGTTTCTCCCCAGGAGAGTAGGAGGGGTCTGTTACTTCCTGTCCTGGGAAGGTGACCCTGTCCCTCTGATTTGCTCTTTTGGCCAGTAGGGAAGTCCCCCTTCTACCCAAATTTAGTGCTATGATGCTGGCTTGTTTTTAGTGGGGTCCTGGATGGTGGACTCATCTGGCCTGGAGAGGACTGTGCTTGGGAGGCAGACCCAAGTGGGCGGGAGCCCCATGATGTCTTGCCCAGACTGTGGTTGGCTGCTTCTGGGGCTGCTTCGTGGTCCCCGGCCACAGCGTCACACAGAGGAGCCAGCAGGGCTGGGTGTCCTAGTGCCTTACCAGCACTGGCTCGACTGAGGGGTCTCAGCCTGGCTGTCCTCCTTCCTGGCAAGGACTTGAGACGCTGGCCTCACTCTGGAAGCTTGTGGTTGAGGGAAAAGATGGGCGTGAGATGTGGAGACCGGGCAGCTGTGACGTGATGCCGTGTTGGCAGCGGAGGCCTAAGGAGAGGATGGAGAAGGTCAGGACAGAATATGCCCTTCTCCCTTCACAGGGCAGCATCGAGGGTCAACCATTCAGTGTACTGCTGGGTGAGTCCAGCCCGGGGTCTGTGATCAGTAACAGGCTTTATGTGGGGTCAGAAGGCATGTGGCGTGAGGGCCACCATGGGCACAGCAAGATTGGCCATCCTGCCAGAGTCCCACCCACACCAACCTGGCTCTGGACACCTAGGCTGGGCAGAGAGACAGCTGGACAGGAGAGTTCAGAGGGAGAGCCCCCAGCTAGGACTGAGACTTGACCTACTGTGTGCTTGCCTGCCCTGGCAACCAACGCTCAGGGGCAGGACCCAGACTCTGGGATACACACAGGTGCTGGGACACCCAAGCCAGTGTGCAGCAGAGGGGTGAGTGCACAGGAGGGCTGAGCCATCGGACCTTTCTGAGGTGGGCCCCGAAGTGGGAGGAGATCCGGGGAAAGGAGTTCCTGGAGATGAAGGGAAAGGAAATGGCTTGGAGTCTTGTGGGTGGAGACCGGAGCTGGGAGGGGAGGGCTCAAACTGAGGAGCCTCCCACTGCAAGGCTCTGGATTTAAGCTGGGCCACATGGATCTGCTTTAGAAGCCAAGGAGGGCGCTGAAGGCAGTGGGCTTGGCGCTGGGGCAGGGCTGATCTATCACAATCCTGATTTAGATGAGAGGGGGTGTCTCCCCTGAGTGCCCCAAAGCCTGAGGGACAAGGTCCCTGGAGCTAGGGCCAGGCTGGAGAAGGAACTGCCTTATGCCCAGTCCCTCAGGCTGGGTGAGTGGCAGGAGGGGCCACCTCCTGTTCTGTAGGAGAAGAGAACCTCAGACCCCACCCCAGGCTCCAGGAGCCCAGGCCTCAGCCTAGTGAGGAGACAGGGCCTGAGATAAGCTGACCCTTCCCCGTCTGACCTCATTTTGCTGCCAGGGCCCCCCAGGGTCCAGGGGAAGTCTGAGCAGCCACTGATCTGTGGAGGTCACCCCAAGACCACCAGGTCTCACTTGTCTCTAGCATACTTCACCCCCTGCAAGGCCCAGAGCAGCCAAGGTGGGGGCCTCGTCCTCCCGGGACCTCTTCCTCCTCTCCACCTGGGTGCTGAGGGGCACCTGCTGCTCTAGCACACCTGTCCCCAGCTCTCCTGGGACCTGCAGGGTCTCCCTGGCTCTGCTGGTCAGGCCCCTTCCCCAGCCTCTGCCCCCGGAAGGCACCTCCTCCAGTTCTGACCTGGGGAACCACATTCCTGGCATAACTGAGACAGGTATGTGTCCCTCCCTCTGCACCACCTTTGGGTGAGGGAGGCCTGCAGCTCTGGGGCAGCCTCTTCCAGGAGACTCCTCCCCCCTGTTGCTTTGTCGGGGGTGTGGCCTGGCCTCCTCCACTGACAGCCACCCCCACGCCGAGCCTGCCCAGGCTGGCAGCTGAGCAAGCATCTCCTCCAGCCCTTGGCCACCTTGTCCTGGTCAGGGCACTGCCCACTTACTCCACCACATGAGGCATCCCAGGCCTCCCCTGCAGCCCCCAGGAGGACACAGGCTGGCTGAAGGCCGGCGGCCCTCCCCTCCCCCGTAGGAGCCAGGAGGAGAGAAAAGAGAAAGGAAGTGTTGTTTGCCCCCGCCAGGCCTGGAACAGGGACAGGGGCCTGGCACAGGGACAAGTCGAAAGTGAGTCTGCCGCTGGCCCTGCCCAGCCCTGAGGCCCGGGTTCTGGCGATCACACTCCCTGGGCAGCGGTGTTGTAGAGGAGTGGGCCCTCCGTGCCAGGAACTGACCCTCCATCTGCCGGTCAGGCAGGTAGCTAGCTGTCCGGGACGTTTCTGAGCTACCCCCCCCCCGCCCCGCCTCCCTCTCCCGCTGCCAGCCATTTAACCTGGGCACCCCTTGCGATTCCTCGGCCTGTCCCACCCCCTTCACATTCTTCCCTGCTGACGGGAGGTCACTTTCTTCCTGTTCCGGCTCCCTCTCCTGCTCTCCTACCCCCTCTGCACTGTAGGTTCCCAACCCGCCCCCTCCAGGCCCCACCCAGCGCCCTTCCTGGCCCCGCCCCCGGCCGGGCCTGGAAGAGGCAGGTCAGGGCTCGAGGCTGTCGCCTGCCTGCTCCTTTCCTCGGGAGGCTGGGGCCCCTGGGGGCGTGCCTGCCTAGGTGGAGGCGGGTTCTTCACCTGGCGGGCGGGTTGGAAGGCACTATGGGCGCTCCCAGTGCGCAGGACTGGACGTGTGCGGGCCGGCCCTCCACGTGGGTCCAGGTGCTGGCGGGTGGCATGTGCTCCATGGCCTGTGACTTCTTTGCTTCCCTTTGGGCTAAGTTGGTGGAAACACCGCTTGGCTTTTTCCATACCGACCCCACCCCCTTGTTCCCCACCGAGAGACGAGCCCAGCCTCCATTCTCCCCCCACAAACTGGAAATGGGAAGAAATTGTTTTGAAACTGCCCTCCCTCCTCCCTCCCTCTGTCACACGGGGTGCTGGACAGAGCTTTCAGGTGGGCCTGCCTGTACTCTCAGCCGCTGGTGCTGGGACCTGTGCTGCACAGTGAGGGAGCGCAGGTTCCCTAGCTGAAGCCTGGAGCTCGGTGGCCGAGGTCTGGGGCTGCATGTTGGGGCAGGAAGTGCAGGGACTCTCCCCTGGGAAGTCTGGGTGTGGGGGAAGGGGAAGAGCGCCCAGACCTGGTGCCTCGGGTCAAGTAGCCCGCCATCCACACCATCCCCTGTGCATCCAGGCCAGGCAGCCTTTCCCGGCCTGTCTGCCTTGCTTCCTTCCTGGAGGGTTAGTTCCCCCAACCCGCAGGGGGTAGGTAAACAGCTGCAGGAACAGGCTCCACCCACCCCCTTCCATCCACAGCCCTTAGCTTCCACCTGTGGAACTCAGGCCAGCTGCAGTCCCCCCCACCCCACCCCCCTGCGTTCACCCTTGCCCAGAGGCCTGGGTGGAGGGCCATGGACTTCCTGTCTGCCCTGCCCTCCCACTCCAGCACCCCCTCACCACAGGCCACTGGAGCTGCAGCACATCACCACAGTAGCCCTAGGGGCACTGACACCCCAGAGTCCCAGGAAGCGCCTGCCTCTCACTCAGAGAATGGGACAGCACCCCAGTAACTTACTCCAGGACAGTGACCAGTGACGCAGCTCAGCTGAGGAGGCTACTATGAGCCCTGTGGGTTTGCACTGGGGCCCAGAGTGGTCATGTTGGAGTCCAGGCTGTGGCTGGGATCTGGAAAGGGGTGATCTAGGCCTGCCGTGGGAAACTCTCCTCCAAGCCCCCCCGCCCCCCCCTCACACACACCCCGCAGACCCTGAGAACTTCCTCTGAGGAAGGCCCCCTGCCAGGCACTGACAGCTGGGCCTGGGAAGGGGCAGAGGCCCCTCCTAGCCACTCCCTCACTGCCCTCCATGGAAAGATGCATGGAGAGGGAGTGCTCACAGCCTCAGACGCAGTAATCTGCACAGGAGAATTCTGGTCAGAGCCACAGCAGGTGGCCTGTGGTTCCCACCGTGCTGGCTTCCTGGAACCAAAGTTGGTTTCCCCGTGCTCTGTTGAGGGCCAGGGGCCCTGCAGGAGCACTGACAGAAGGCTGGTAAGGGGCGACCTTTGCGTGTGTGCCAGGCCTTGGGGACAGGGCTCCAGCCTCTGTCCTCTGTGTGTCCTCTGTCCTCTGCTTACTGTAGCTGCCTCGTCCGCTCCAGTGTCCACCTGTGTGTGTCTGTATGCATCCTTCTGTCCCCTGCGCCTGGCCAAAAGGCTGGGCACCTCCTCCTCCTATACCTCTCAGTGCTGGAGACCAAGGACTGTGGTGAGGGCAGGAGAGTCCCCGGGGGGCCATTTGCTCCCTCACATACCGGCCGGACCCTGAGTCTGACACAGGGCTCTGGTGGGGGTTGCTGGACTGAGGGCCTGAGCTTTCCCTGCTCCTCCCCTCAGCAGCCCTGTCAGTCACCAGACGCTAGGCCCTGGGCAGAGCAGACAGCCTGGTTTGGCTGTGCTGGCACCTGTCCCTCTGCTCACAGATGTGAGGCCCCAGTGCACACCTGGGCCAACTGTGACCCTACCTGATTGCCAGTAGAGAAGGGATGTGGACCCACTTCTCTTCCTGGAGCGGGTGGAGGGAGGCTCAGCATGTCTGTTTATTCATTCATGGTTCCTTTCTCACCCACACTCCCCCCCCCCCCCAGGAGATCCTCAAAGGGCCACTGGAGGGGGGGCGGCTGCTGTCACCTGCACAGGCCCCTGCGGGTTCTGGATGTGCCTCCCAAGGAGGCCAGGTGTGTGCAGGGGGAAGCACATTCTGGGCAGAAAGACAGTGGGGTGAGGTGAGCAGTGGTGTCCCTGTAGTGTGGATGAAGGGTGATGGAGGGCATGGTGCCCAGGAGAGGACTGGGAACCCACAGCTCACTGCCAAGTCCTGGATGGGAACTGAGCAATCCTGCTGAGCCAGCCTTCCACCTGACAGCTGGCATCTTTGCCGCTGGTCCCATTAGCACCCCCTGCCCCTTGTCTGCACCCTGGTGGCCCCAGAACCTCCCTGTCCATCTATCTTTTCCTCTCTTCAGCTCTCTCCTCACTGGGTCTCCTGTCCTGTTGCTCCTTTGTTCCTTGGGTCTGTCTGCCACCTCTCTTCATTCTGACACCCAGCTGGATGCCACCTCCCAGGAAGTGCTCCCTCACACCCCACTCAGACCCTGGTGCTGGGCTGCGTATCACCCACAGCCACACAGCTGGGTCCTCGGCAGAAAAACGCCTCCCCACTCACCACTGACTCACTGACCACACCTGGGCACCTCCCTTGCTCCCCAGCTTTTTTCTCTTTCCTTCTGGAGATGTGCTTGGAGCAGTCCTGGAGGGAAGGGGTGGTGTGGGTCAGCCCCACCCCATCCCTACCTTTCTCCCATGGTCTTCCCCCTCTGTTCCGCTGGCGCCCCCTAGCGGCTCTGTCCAGGCTCCCAGGCCTGAGGGCCTGCCTACCGGCTCCTTGTCACCCTGGGTCTTCACCACACTGGCTCTGCCTGGCCTCCTGCAGCCTCCTGAGCCTGTTCTCACCCAGGCACAAGTCATTGCCTGTTTGAGGGCTCTCCCTCAGGGCACACCCCTCTTCCCCTGCCTGATTCAGGTTCTGCAGATAGCACCCCTCAGACCCTCCAACCTAGTGCACCTCTGCCACTGGGTAACCTGAGCTCCAGAACTTACGTGACTCTGGACACACCTCCCACATTTAGCCCCTCAAGGAGGAGCTCAGACCTGAGGCTGGGGAGGGAGGGAGAAAGGGAGCGAGGGAGGGTGCCTGCAGTGCCTGCAGCTGCCTTCCCCGCTCCCAGCCCTGTGAGCTGGCCCTGCTGAGCTGCTTCCAAAACCTCAACTAATCCCACCATCTTGCAGAGCGAGCTAACTCACAGCTCCGGAGTCGAACTGAGCACCCCAGCTTCACCTGCGGCTGTGATCTGGGCCTGGGCTGGACGCCACCTCCTTCCCAGGGCTTGGCCCGGCTCCAGCAGCTGTGTCCTGTTGTGAACTGCCAATTGTCTGCTCAGGCTGGGGGAGGGGCCTGCTGCAGCCAGAGACCGGACACCAGGAGGCCCAGAGGGGGCAGTTGGGGAGGGGTCTGCTCTGCTCAGGCCTTTTCCCTCCCCCCGCCCTCCTTCATCAAGGCAGCCAGACACCTGTGACGTGCAAGCGCATTTAGTGGTGCGTGCGCACCA
This sequence comes from Antrozous pallidus, assembly GCA_027563665.1. Taxonomy (NCBI): domain Eukaryota; kingdom Metazoa; phylum Chordata; class Mammalia; order Chiroptera; family Vespertilionidae; genus Antrozous; species Antrozous pallidus. The sequence continues at coordinate 211,772,605 of CM050508.1, forward strand.
GTGTGACCGAGAGGACAGCCCCCCACCCCCACCCCATTCATCCTCTCCCTCCGGATGAAGCCCGGCAGGGGTCATCTGCATGAGAAAGGGGCCTGCAGGTTGCCAGGAGCTGGACTCTTTCCTCTCTAGACCCCATCCCCCACCTTCCTTTTCGGGGCCAGAGAAGTACAACCAGAGCCTGTGCGTGTGCACACGCGTGTATGTGTGCTACGTGGATGAGGACCCAGCTGTGTTGCATGAAGGTGAACGTGTGTGTGAGGTGCCCAGTGTATATGTACACTAGTGAGTGAGCGACAGCCAGTGTGCATGCTCGCAGCTGACACCAGTGCCCGTGCAAACTTGAGTGGGTGTGTGTGTGTCTGTGACACCTTGAACACTGAATTGTGTACCTGTGTGTGTGGTTGCATGTTGCTGTGTGTGAGCCCAGGGTCCAGAGGGCTGATTCCTGGCTCCGAGAACCCTCTCTATTCCTTTGTGGGGCGTGAGCCGCCTGGGCTGGTCTGGGCTGAAAGATTGAGTCTGAAGATCCCAAAATAACTTCGGTCGCCTGAATTCCCCTCCCCCAGCTGGGTCTGGGGCCTCAATGGCCCTTTGTCTCTGAAGACTGCCAGCCCCAGTGGGGGGCTCGGGCTCAGGCTGGGGCTGGGCTGGGAGGGACCAGGCAGCCTGGCGGTTCCCTTTTTCCCCCAGGCCGGGCGTGCCGGGGCCCCAAGCCCCACCCCAGAGTTGGCTGGTTGGCCAGCTCCTCATAGGCAGATCCCAGGGTCCCTGTCAGCCCTCCTGGGCTCCCTCTGATCCCAGGCTGACCCTTCCCACACCCTGGTTTCTTCCCCTCCCACTTCACAGAGCCCCCAGTTGCAGTGGCAGCAGCAAACAGGGCCTGTGCATGTGTGTCCCCCGTGGGCTCTGGGCACCCTGGTGTTGTCTGAGGGGCCATCTCTGAGCCATGGGATGCGGATCCGGTCCTGGGGGGCTACAGAGAACAGCAAATGGGAAAGTGCGTGACCCTGGACTCTGGGCCCAAGACGTGCCCTGAGATAAAAAGTCAGACCCTGCCCTGAGTGCTCCCAGTCCAGGGTGGTGCCAGAGGAGCCACCTGCATATCAGTGTGGTGTGGGCAGTGCCAAGGTCCAGCGAGGTGAGGGGCGGGGTAGGTGGAGGCCCCTGCGGAGATGGAGGCAGCTGAGGGCTAGGGTCGCCAGGGGCTGGGAGGTATTGTTTGTTGCTCTGGGTCCTCCAGGCATTGGTGGGGGGACCACTCTGACTAGCGTTTCCTGCAAGGTTTTATTGGAACCTTGGGTTCCAGGGCTCCCAACAGTTTGAAGACCTCTGCTGGGGGTGATGAGGACCCTGGCAGGGGGCTGACCCGTGTGCGGTGTGGCATTAGGGTGCCTGCTGAAGGACAGAAGGGAGGTGAGAGATGGACCTGGCAGACGGGTGCTGGCAGCAGGTGAGGAAAGCTGAGTTGTGTGTGGAGGAGCCCTCCCAACCAGAGGGAGTGATGGGCTGGGACCCCAGGGCCTGTTTGTGAGGCCCCTGGATATATGGTGGGTGGGATGCCCTGGGGGGAGGGTTTGGGTGGCTGTTGCCCTGTGGTGGTGGTGGTGGTGGTGGTGGTGGTGCCAAGAAGGGTCTGGGGAGAGGGACCCCAGGGAACTGGGTGTAGTTAGGACTGAGATGAGATCTAAGAGAATGGGTGAGACTGGTGGCCGTGCCACAGCAGTTTGTCTGGACGGAGACCTTTGGACAGCCAACACAGATGCCCCTCCCAAGGCCTGCACTCAGGGTCCGAGCGTGAATTTGACTTCGGGTGTGATAGGATGGCCGTGACTAAGTGTGGGGGTGAAGGGGGTGCAGTTAATGTCTTCTCAGCTGGGGTAGGGAGTCGGTCAGTAGCCAATGGAGGGATGCTGAAATGAGGCGGGGTGTGGCCTGACACCAAAAAGAAAAGGGACCTATATGCGGAGGAGACTGTGTTTTTGTCAATGTGAGACCGTTTTTATGAGTTTATTTGAGCAAAACTGACGTCAATTGCAGGGAAACAAAATCTCAAAGGATTGAGAAAATGCTCTGGAGTGAGTTTTACAGCTTATTTTAATACGTTAGAATCACAGTTACAGGAGGAGACGGGGGTGGGGAGGGGCAGCCTGTGGGGCTGGATCAAGAGAACGGAAAGACATACTTGTGCACTGGTGGGCCAGGGCAGTTAGGTGACATTCACCACACAGGGAGAGGGTGTGCGGAAGAGAGCCATCATTGTCTTGCTCTGGGTGTGCCCTGAGGGGACTGCAGAGGATATTCTCTGGCATTTCCAAGGTATGTTATCTTAACTGCCGGGTGACCTTTGTCACTGGGAGCTATGGGCGGAAGCAAGGCCTAGGCAGTGACGCCCGCCTTGACCCCGTTTAGTTGGGAGTTGTGGGATCTGACCATCCTGGGCGGGCTTTGCATTGCTGAGCTTGTCAGGGTTATTATGTGGCCCCTTTTTCCTCCAAGCTTCCTCCCCCTTCCCCTGGCCCCCCAAAGGGCCGGCAGGCTCTAGGAGGGGCAGGGGGCAGTGCCTGTGACCAGGTCCAGGATGGAGGGAGCCAACAGCAGTGGGTGTGGTGGGAGCACTTAGAGGTTGGAGGGTCGCAGTGCAAGTGAGTGAACTGTGGTCATGGAGATGGTCACCTATGGGATCCAGGCCGCAGAGGGTGGGGTGTGAGTGGTGGGGATGGTGGGGGCAGGGCACACGTTCCCCACACCCCAGCAGGCCTGGAGCTGAGGGCCTGACATCTGGGCAGAGCAGGGGCTGGGGAAGGGGACTCTCTGGGGGAGGATGTGGAGCCTTCTGATCGCACCCAGCCCTGCTGGGACCCATGGGCCAGAAGTTCCAGGGGTTGCCGCTGGGGGGCGCTCCAGGATCGTGGGCGGACCCCGCCAGGAATTCCCGAGACTTTACTGACCCCTATATACAAGAATTCATTTGCATGCTCCGCCCTCCAGAAGAGAACTGGGGGGTGGGGGGGGGGCGTGAGTGGTTTGAGGTGTTGCTGTCTATTCCTCGGAGATGTGGGCCCATGGGGGCCGCCTCCACCCTCCGAATCGGACGCAGGCCACTTCCCACCTCCTGTGTCTGACACTGGGGGGTCCTTACACACACGGCCAGGGCGGGGCAGCTGGGCAGAGACACGCACAGGCCCACAGTGGCCCCAGACAGCAGCTCCGAATGGGCCCCTCGTGCAGGCCCGAGCCCCGAGCTCCGCCCCTCCCCTCCGCGAGGACCTAGACCTCACACCCTGCACCGCCCAGCCCAGCCCGTGGGAGCCAAGGGAACCTGTCCCTGCCTGGCCGCAGCTCCTACCCTTCCTGTTCCTGCAGCGCCCCACTCACCCCTCCAACCACCCCCGCCCCAGCACCTGCCGCCCACTCTCCCCTCACCCACCTCTGTCCCAGCCCCACCTCCACCCCCACCGCCATCTCCTCCTGCCCGACCCCTGCCCCCGCCGGCCCCGTGACCCACTTTGTGTCGCCCTCCGCCCTCCTTCCCCATCCGCCGCTGCCCATCTCTGTGCCGCGAGCCGCCACTCCCCGAGGACGCGCTGGGGGTCCCAGAGGCGCGTCTTCCTTTGTCTCTGCTCCGCCCTCGCCAGCGCCCCTCGCCCGCACTCACGGCCTCCGCTCGAAGGCGAGGGGAGCCGGCAGCGCCTGGAGGCGGGAGCCAGGGCCGGCTCTTTATTCTCTGTGCCGGTAACGCGCACGCTCCTCCTGCTGCTGCCATCGCGCGCGCTTCTGCCAGGGACTCAGCAGCCAGGACCCTCTGCGCCCTCGCCCCGCCTCTGCCAGGGACCCGGCAGCCAGGACCCTCCGAGCCCTCGCCCCGCCTCTGCCAGGGACCCGGCAAACAGGACCTTCCGTGCCTTGGGGGGGAGGGGGGCGACCGCCCCGCCCCCGCACCTCCGAGGGCCTCCTACCCGCTGGCAGTCCCCTCCGACAGGTCAGGTCTCTCCGGGGTAAAGCCGCTGGCAGGACAGGACTGAAAGGGATCCGGCTGCCGGCTCCAGAAGACAGCCCTGCAGGGAGCTGCTGGAGACTCGTCTGCGGGGATGGGTTGTGGACAGCAGGGGTGGCCACTGGCCCTCAATCCCTCCTCTGCCTCCCTCTGAGCCCCAATTTAGGATTTACCGCGGGGGAATTCTGCACACCTCCCTCATGAGCAGCCTGGAGGGAGTGGAGGGGGCTGGGTGCCCCCAGACTGGTTGGAGCTGAACTTTGAGAAACACAGCTGCTGTCAGCTGTCCCAGGATTTTCAGAATGGAGGGAGTCGCCCTGGAGAGGCCCAGGGGTGCCCCGTGAGGCCCTCACACCCCAGGAGTGGAGGCTGTGAACCCAGGCCATGCCTCCGCTGGTGCTGGAGCGGGACCCGCAGCGGCAGCGTGGGGTCTCGCTGCTGGTGCGCTACCTCATGGTCCCCTGCAACGCCTGCCTGATCCTGCTGGCCACGGCCACGCTGGGCCTCGCTGTGCTGCTGCTCCTCAATGGCTGTACGTGGCTGCGCGGTGGCCACCGGCCGCCCAAGGGACCCTGCCCCGTGGCTGAGCTCCCCGTCCCAGCTGCCAAGGACTGGGGGACAGGCAGGGTCACCGAGAGTTTGCCAGCTGGGGTGAAGCTCAGAGGAACCACCTGCATCTTCTGGGACAGGATGGGCCATTCTGGATTCCTGGGTCCCTGGAGGCCGTTCCTTGGGCTCACGAGGGACTGAACATCGTCCTGAGTGGCAGGAACAACTTTCTCGGGGTGGGGCTGGGGAGGAAGGGACCAGGTGGCTATGCTGGGAATGGGGCCATGGCAGTTGTGGACTGGGCTCACCTAGCAAGTAGGTGGCTGCCACAGGCCTGCAGCGGGGGCCCCACTGACTCATGTCAGGCCTCTGCTTTTGTCCACCCCCAGGCCTCTGCCATCCTTAGGGCTCAGGGTGGGGCCAGGGAAGGGATGGGCAGGCAGGAGGGACCTCCCCAGGTAGGCGGAAGGGACTGGTTTTGGAAGGGCCTGCTCCTAAAGGCCTAACATGGAGATTTGTTTTCTTTTTCAGACAAACCTGGGACCCACTTCACACCAGTGCCCCCGACACCTCCAGATGGTGAGTGGAGACATCAGTTAGTTACAGGCTGAGGTTGGGAGTCCATGCCGAGAAGGATGATGAAACTTTTGGGGTCAGGGGCCATTCTTGCGGTATGTCTGGAGTAGGGAGGAGGCTAGACAAGGGACAAGGGAGCCTGGGTTTCTTTCCAGGGAGTCCACAGAGCTGGGCAATGGAGGGCCCATGGGTCTGAGTCCCTGGGCCAGCCATGCACACAAATGTGGCTCTCACTCCTCTGGGAGTCAGGCCTGGAGCCCACAGCTTGTGAGGTGGTCAGCTAGGCACAGAGGGTGGGAGCTGGGGGCCTTGGCAGGACCAACGGCACTTGTCTGGGAAGGGGTTGGGTTGGAGGGTCCCTCCCTGGGACTGAGCATGCTGGGGCCTGGCCTCTCGGGATCTATAGGTGTGAGAGGGGAGAGAGGGAGGTGTTAGGGCTGCAGGAGTGGCCTGCATTCAGGGAGGGGTCTCCCTGCTGGTCCAGTACCTGCCCAGGTGCACGCAAGTTGCCTATTGGTATGTGGGATGGGCCGTGAGAGGAGGCAGGTCTGTGCTGGGCTGGGGCAGGTGCTCAGGACTGCCTCCCGGAGGCTGCGGGCAGGTGCCTAGGGCGGCTTGGACTTAGAGATTGAGCTCCGTGGGAGGACACCCTCTCCTGACGCCTGAGGGCTGGTGTGTCTCCTGCCCTTTACACACCTTCCCACAGCTGCACACACAGGCCCCAGACCCGCATCCAATCCCGTTGCATACTCGTCATCCCTCCCAGGCACACACATTGCACATTTGTGTTCACAGGTGGGACATGGGGTGTCCTCTCCGTCCCCAACCCACCTAAGACCTGGAGTGGAGTTTAATGTGTGCACTCCAGTGGGCGGCTGTAAGAAATCACCACCACCTCCAGCGTTGCACATTGGGGGGTGGGGGTGGGGGGCATGGGCCTGCAGGGAGTGAAACTGTGAGGGCCGTGGAGTATCCAGACACAGGCTCCTGTAAGAGGCTGGGCTAGAGTAGGGCCCGAGCGGACCAGTCAGGGGCACAGACCTAGCGGTGTCTGGGTGCTCCCCCTGCATATATGGGCAGCAGTTTGCATGGTGATGAGAGCTCATACAGGTATGTATGCGTGTGCGTGGATGTGTGGTTGCACCTGCCTGTGTTCGTCTTCTCTGCTTGTGCAGCTTTTATGTTCAATCAAGAACCTTGTCTTGAGACTTTATGCGCCCTAGTCCCATGGAAGTGCAGGCGCATAAATGGACAGTTGGGAAGCGGGCATCGGGGGTGCACAGGAGCAGCCCTCATCCCACTCACAGCCTGAGCGTGGCCTCGGGGGACTATTTCAGCCTGGACAGGGGACGAGTCCATTATGCTCCAGACCTCAGCTTTGCCCGAATCAAGAATCAAGTCACCAGATGCCCGGGAGACTGGGAGAGTCCCCCTTCACAGCTGGGAGACCGCCCCTCAGGCTCTCATTCCTGTGGGAGGTGGAAAGGCTGGGATCTAGGAGTCCGTGTGGGGCCTCAGCTCGATGGCCCCCCCACCCCCAGGGGCTTCCTGTCCCCTCCGCCCTGAGCCACCTCCAGTCCATAGCTAGTCCCCGGACACCAGTCTCAGATCTCCGGTTCCTGCCCCAGCCCCTGCCTTCCCTCCATTCCCCGTGCCCTACCCGGGGGCCAGTGGGCTCCTCACCTTTCTCCCAGGGCTCTTTGAGAGAGGCAAAGCAGGTCCCGGGACTGTGGTCTTGGCAGAAAGGTGCAGGTCTCGGCAGGTCACCCGGAAGTAGGTGTCCTCTGCCAAGGGATTAGGATGTTGGTAGCGGTCTGGCTGGACCAAGGTGACCGGAGGGAGAAAGAGGTCGAGCCTGAGGGCACCGACATGGCAGCTGGGCGAGCAGCCTGAGGTCCAGTGAGGTGCCCAGGTCCTTGGCCACGAGGTCAGGGCCCTGGGAGAGATCTTGATCAGCAGGTCCAAGTGGAGGCCAAAGAGAACAGGCCTACTGGACATCAGCAGGTGCCAGTGATTTTGGCCTGGAGTCCAAGGGGCTTGATTGAGAGAGAGAACGAATATGAGAGAAGTGATGGGGGTGGTGAGGAAGGTGACAGTGTGAAGAGGGGTCGGGGGTGGACACGGTTAGGAGTACTTTGAGCCAGGGCAGGAAGGCCAACATAATGACAGCTCTTGTACTACAGTCATCGTGGCTGGCAGCCTCACAGCTGGGCACTGGGTACCCCACAGCCAGTTGGCCCATTGAACCCACAACAACCCCAAGGCAAGTCCCACTGGCCCTTTCACAGGGGGCGCTGAGCCGTGGCCAGTGAAGTGGCCAGTGAATGTGGATTCGGGGAGAGCCTGGTTCCTGGATATGATGAGGGATCTGAGGTGGGGAGTGGGGCAAGGGTGTGGCCACAGGAGGGACATCAGGCTGGGGTGTCCACGCTGGCCCTAGGCTCTGGTTCTGTCAGCCATGCAGGGATAGTGGGGGGTAGGGAGGAGACACTCAGGCAGACTTGCAGGAGCCTGGGGCAGGCGTTGCTGTGGCAACAGCAACTCAGCTCTAGGGCTCCCCGCCCTCCATGGTATTGAGGGTGCTTCCTCCCACCCTACTTCCTGAGTCTGCTGGGAGGTGATGGGAAACACCCCCCTCCCATTCCCCATAACTTATTCATGCTAATTGGACCCAATTAAATATTTATAAGGTCCAGACAGCTGTGGCCTTTAATGCCCCCCCCCACTTCACCACCTGTGGGTGTGCAGTCCTGGGCAGTGCCTGATGAGTCTGCCTGCCCCCCACCTTCTGGGCTGTTGCAAAGGTTCCGTGACAGGACGTGTGCTGGGCACATGCAGCTCCCAACTGCAAAGAACTTAGATGTTTACAGAAAAAGTGACGGGTCTGCAGGATCCCGGTGCTGGGCCTCTCTGAGTGTGAGGGGGAGGGGCATTCAGTGTGAGGGGTATGACAGTACTGAAGTGTGGTGCAGGAGGACAGGTGGGAGAGGAGGAGGATGTGGGTGGCCAAGGCGCCCTGGGGAGAGATACTCAGAAGGTTGGGGAGGCCCTGTGGTGGGAGGGCAGGAGGGCTAGCCACACAGAGCGAGGGCCTGGGGAGTGGAAGGTGAGGGTGGGCAGAGGCAGGGCCCGCGTGGGGATGGTCCTGGGGTTGGGGGAAGCCTCCAGAGAGAAGCAGGAGGAGAGATGAGGGAAAATGGGAGCCAGGGTCAGCGGGGCAGGCGCTGGGTCCTAGCCTGAGCCAGAGAGTGGAGCTGTGACCAACCTCAAGTCTCCCATGCCCGGTCCCAGCTGTGTCCTCTCGGGTGACCAGGAAAGGCAGGGAGTGGTCCGTGGGAGGTGGGAGGTAGCACGACTTGTCAGGGGTGCAGGTGGGCCAGAGCAGTGAGGGGAGCCTTTGTTCTGCCTTTGTTCTGCTCCTGGGCAGTGCCTGCGACAGAGTCGGCCTGGGGCGGGCACTCCCTATGATGGGCGGGATTGGAGAGGGCAAGGGTCCTGCGAGTGTGCCCATGAGTATGTGTCTGGCCATGATGGGCACACGTGGTTTCCTGTGCGAGTATGGACACGTATGTGCCCACGTGACTGTGTCCTTGGAGTTTAATAAAATGAGCTGTGTGGATGCTGGACCCTGTGCCCGGATGACTGAGCAGGGAGGGGTCTGGCAGGGTGGCTCTGAGACTCCCTCCCACCCCCCCGCCAGCCTGCCGTGGGATGCTGTGTGGCTTCGGCGCGGTGTGCGAGCCCAGTGTGGAGGTCCCCGGCGGAGCCTCCTGCGTGTGCAAGAAGCGCGCCTGCCCTGCGGTCGTGGCGCCCGTGTGCGGCTCCGACGCCTCTACCTACAGCAACGAGTGTGAGCTGCAGCGGGCACAATGCAGCCAGCAGCGGCGCATCCGCCTGCTCTTCCCGGGGCCCTGTGGTGAGTGGGGGCTGCCAGGAGCAGGGAAGGGGAGAAAGAGGATCGCCAGCCAGCATGACCCTCCCGGCCCACCCACAGGGCCCCGCGACCCCTGCTCCAACGTGACCTGCAGCTTCGGCAGCACCTGTGCACGCTCCGCGGACGGACAGACAGCCACGTGCCTGTGCCCGGCCTCCTGCCGGGGAGCCCCGGAGGGGCCCGTGTGTGGCTCCGACGGCGCCGACTACCGGGGCGAGTGCCAGCTGCTGCGCCACGCCTGCGCGCGACAGGAGAACATCTCCAAGAAATTCGACGGCCCCTGTGGTGAGCTGCCCGGGCTGCCCAGGCGGTGGCTCACCCTGCCTGTGCCCACCGTCCCTGCACGACCTCCGTGCGCCTGCCCCCGCGCCCTCACCGTGCCCTCTGCCCCCAGACCCCTGCCAGGGTGCCCTCAGCGACCCGAGCCGCATCTGCCGCGTGAACCCACACACCCGGCGCCCCGAGATGCTGCTTCCTCCAGAGAGCTGCCCTCCCCGGTGGGCACCCGTGTGCGGGGACGACGGCGTCACCTACGACAACGAGTGCGTCATGGGCCGCACGGGGGACGCCCGGGGCATCCTCCTCCAGAAAGTGCGCTCCGGACCGTGCCAGCCTCGAGGTGGGTGGCTCACCATGCCTGTGCCTGCCCTCCCCTCATGCCTCTCGGATCCCCACAAGCCACCTCAGGCACCCATGGGTCCCCTGCATGTGCCAAGATCAGGGCGTGGCACTCGGGCCTCTCTGATCTCATTGACCCCCTCACCCCCCCATCCAGACCAGTGCCCAGACCCCTGCAGGTTCAACGCCGTGTGCCTGTCCCGCCGAGGCCGTCCCCGCTGCTCCTGTGACCGCATCGTCTGTGATGGGGCCTACAGACCTGTGTGCGCCAAGGATGGGCACACGTATAACAACGACTGCTGGCGCCAGCAGGCTGAATGCCAGCAGCAGCGTGCCATCCTCCCCAGGCACCAGGGCCCGTGTGGTGAGCACCGTGGGGGGGTTGTGCCTGGAGCAGGCTGATGCCACGTCGGTCTCCGCCGTCATCCTCACGCCATCTCCATCCGAGTCCCCTTCCTCCTGGGTGGCAAGCAAGGCGGTTTGCTCTGGGATCTTGTCTGACGGTGGGCATGAGCAGCCTGCAGCCTCGGGGACCCCTCTGGGCAGAACTGGGTTTTACAGGGCCAACAGAAGGTGGGGAGGCTCTGTCCATGGGTCTGTGCATCTCTCTGCGTCTGTCTCCTGTCTGTCTTTTCTTCCCTCTCGGCTGCACCTCTTGTGTCTTCCAGCCTGACCCACGGGCAGGAGGATGTGCAGCGCCTGCCGCCGGGACCCGCGGTCTGAGGTCTGCCCCAGCGTGCGGGGGGGTGGCTCGCTGCTGCCTGGCTGTGTAGCCCTCAGAGCAAGTGGACAGACACCTCCCCGTGCTCCCTGGGTCTGACTCTGGGCTGCAGACTCTTCCTACCCACGGAGAGCCCCCACATGCATACGTGTCCCAGGGTGGCTGGGGTTAGGGTCATGGCCCCGGGGAGTGGGGCGGCTGGGTAAGACCGGCCCTCATGTAGCCCACTGTGGGTGGTCAGGAAACCCCGGTCCTGAGGGCAGCCCCACTCTGCATGCCTGCAGGAAGCTGGATCATCTGGGTCCGTGTCCCTGTCCACATCTGTTACGTGTCTGTCCCTTTCTCTGCTGCGTCTGTGCCTTGGACCATCTCCTGGCCCTCTCTTCCCGCGCCATCCCCACCCAGGAGGGCCTGCTGCTCAGAGCTGGGGGCTTGTGCGTCCATCCGCTGGGGGTGGCAGGGCCCACTGAGTCTGTTTCCTCCGCAGATCAGCCCCCATCACCGTGCATCGGGGTGCAATGCCTCTTCGGGGCGGTGTGTGCTGTGAAGAACGGGGAAGCAGAGTGTGTGTGCCAACACACGTGTCCGAGGGTCTACAGCCCCGTGTGCGGCAGCGATGGGGTCACCTATGGCAGCACTTGCGAGCTGGAGTCTGCAGCCTGCGTCCTCGGGCGAGAGATCCTGGTGGCTCACAAGGGACCCTGCGGTCAGTGGCGGGCGAGGGCATCTTGCTGGGGGCGGGGGTCCCAGTCACCATGGTGATGGAGCCTCCTCCCTAGACCGCTGTGGGCAGTGCCGCTTTGGAGCCGTGTGCGAGGCCGAGACCGGGCACTGCGTGTGCCCCTCGGAGTGCGTGGCCCTGGCCCAGCCCGTGTGTGGCTCTGACGGGAACACGTACGCCAGCGAGTGTGAGCTGCATGTCCACGCCTGCACACGCCAGATCAGCCTGCATGTGGTCTCGGACGGACCTTGCCGTGAGTGGGGGTAGTGGTGGGGGGCTGTGGTCCCCGCATCTCCCATCTGGGTCTGCTGACCCAGCCGAGTTTTGCCCTCCACAGAGACCTGTGGAGACACAGTGTGTGCCTTTGGTGCCGTGTGCATGGCGGGACAGTGTGTGTGCCCCCGGTGCGAGCGCCCCCCGCCCAGCCCCGTGTGCGGCAGTGACGGTGTCACCTACCCCAGCGCCTGTGAGCTCCGCGAGGCCGCCTGTCAGCAGCAGGCTCAGATTGAGGAGGCCCGGGTGGGGCCCTGTGAGCAGGGTAGGTGTGGTGCAGCCGAGCGGTCTGCCTGGGCACCCGGTTCCAACCAGCACCACACGGGTGTGACCCCGCCCCCTTCCCACAGCCGAGTGTGGCTCCGGAGGCTCTGGCTCTGGTGAGGACGGCGAGTGTGAGCAGGAGCTGTGCCTGCAGTATGGCGGCATCTGGGACGAGGACTCGGAGGACGGGCCTTGTGTCTGCGGCTTCAGCTGCCAGGGCGTCCTGAGGAGCCCGGTGAGGCCTCCCCCTCTCAGGCGCCGGGTGGGCAATGAGGCGGTGCCCCACCCCTCCACTGACAGCCCCCCCCCAGGTCTGCGGCTCCAATGGCGTCACCTACGGCACAGAGTGTGAGCTGAAGAAGGCCAGGTGCGAGGCCCAGCGAGAGCTGTATGTTGTGGCTCAAGGAGCCTGCCAAGGTGCGTGGCACGTGGGCTCTTGTGCATGTTTGCTGTTCCCTGCGTGTCCACAGATGTGTGTGTACACAGACGTGAGGGGTGTGTGTGTGTGTGTGTGTGTGTGTGTGCTGGGGCGGGCAGGTGTGAACATGTGCTCTAAATGTGCAGTGCTGGTGCATATGTATGTCTGCACCTGCCATGTGTGGACTGGTGTGTCACTGTCAGTCAACACGTGTGCACTAAGCACCTACTGTGCACCAGGCTGGACTTCGGTGCAGGGAGTCAGCAAGGCCCACCCTCTGGACACTTTCTTATGGGGGAGACTGGTGGTGACCTGGTAAATGTCACAGGTACACAGAACCCACAAGTGTGTGCTCATGCGTGCACGCCCCCTCGTGTCTGCAAAGCTGTGTGTGAATGTGTGTGGTTTGCAGGAACGCGGGTGTGAGTGTGTGTGTGTGTGTGTGTGTGTGCGCGCCCTGACCACCAGCAGCCCTGGGACACGTGTGTACATGTGGGGGCTGTATCTGTTGGAGGAGGAGTCTGCAGTCCAGTCAGGCCCAGGGCTGGATGAGTTGCAGTGACACACTCACCCTAGTATGGGTGCCGCCCCGGTGTGTCCAGGGATGCGTGTCCATGTTCTGTATGAACATATGTGTTCCTGTATGTGGTGTGGGATCGTCACCTGTGGCCTGAGCTATGGGCTCTGGCCCCAGTGGCAGTGGCACCAGGAGGGGGTGGTGGGACGGGAGAGGCGGAGGTGGAGTGGCCAGGCACAGGGGGTGTCCGCCCACGTGTCTGAACTCCCACCTCCTCTGCAGGCCCCACTGTGGCTCCGATGCCCCCGGCAGTCCCCCTGCACTGCACCCAGACCCCCTTCGGCTGCTGCCGGGATAACGTCACTGCTGCACGGGGCGTGGGCCTGGCCGGCTGTCCTAGTGAGTCCCCACGTCCGGCCCTGCCCTACAGTCCGCCAAGCCCTGCACGGTGTGACTGTCCGCCCTTGGCCTTGCAGGCTTGTGCCAGTGTAACCCCCATGGCGCCTACGGTGGCACCTGCGACCCGGGCACAGGCCAGTGCTCCTGCCGCCCGGGTGTGGGGGGCTTCAAGTGTGACCGATGTGAGCCCGGCTTTTGGAACTTCCGTGGCATCGTCACCGATGGCCGGAGTGGCTGCACCCGTGAGTGACAAGCCCCACAGTCGGTCCTCCATAGAGCCCTCCTGCCCATCCCTGCCATTGCTGCGCCCTGGGTCCCCCACTCAGGCTCTGGCCTGCCCTTACCTGGCAGGGCAGAGTGGGGCACCAGGCTCAGACCTCAGGTCCCTGCACCATCCCCTCAGCCTGCAGCTGTGACCCCCGGGGTGCCGTGCGGGACGACTGTGAGCAGATGACTGGGCTGTGCTCCTGCAAGCCTGGGGTGGCTGGGCCCAAGTGTGGGCAGTGTCCCAACGGCCGTGCCCTGGGCCCTGCCGGCTGTGAAACAGGTGAGGGCCCGGCTGGTTGCGGGGAGGTGGTGGGGGAAGCGGGGCTTATGCTAGGGGGTGTGGCTGTCACAGAGGCAGCCTCCTGAGCCAAGGGGGGCGGGGGGTGTCCCCTGTGTCTGTGCCAGACTCCTTGGCACCCAGGACCTGTGCTGAAATGCACTGTGAGTTTGGGGCATCCTGCGTGGAGGAGGCTGGCTCTGCCCACTGCGTGTGCCCAACGCCCACCTGTCCGGAGGCCAATGCTACCAAGGTGAGGGATGGGGTGTGTGGAGGGTGGGGGTGTCGAGAGGGGAAGGGGCACCCCTGGAATCCTTGTCCTGTGCCCCCAGGTGTGCGGGTCGGACGGCATCACCTACGGTAACGAGTGCCAGCTGAGAACCATCGCCTGCCGCCAGGGCCTGGACATCGTGATCCAGAACCTCGGCCCGTGCCAGGGTGAGGCCGCCCGCGCCCAGCGCTGACCAGGAAGGCCCGACCCGCCCTGACGTGACCCCCACCCAATTCTCCTCTCTCCTCCCCCACAGAGGCTGTGGCTCCCGGCGTCCGCCCCACACCCGTGCCTGTAGCCACCTCGGTGCGCTACCTCAGTGAGGCGCCCCCACCCGGCGCTCTCCCCTTGGCTCCCAGCAGTACCCCCCGAAGCCGACCCACCCCCAGACCCTCATTGCAGCCTCGGACCACGGCCAGCATCCCTAGGGCCACTAGGAGGCCCGGGCTGACTGTCCCCCCCACGGTACCCCCCTCGGCAGTCAGCCTTGCCACAGCAGCCTTCAGCGAATCTGGCAGCGCCGACGGGAGCGGTGACGAGGAGCTGAGCGGGGACCTGGAGGCCAGTGGGGCCGGCTCGGGGGGTGAGTGCAGACTCCAGGATGTGGGGACGGGGGCCAGGGAAACTGCACCGGCATCTGGGCTCAGACCATTCCTCCCCAGGACCTGAGCCCCCCGAGGGTGGTGGCGAGGTGACCCCTGGGCCACCCATTGAGAGGGCTTCCTGCTACAACTCCCCTTTGGGCTGCTGCTCAGATGGCAAGACACCCTCACTGGACGCAGAGGGCTCCAACTGTCCCGGTGAGTTGGGGGCCGGGCTGGGGTGCAACGTGAGGAGTGGCCTGGACCCACCGGGGATGCCGTCTCCTCTGGAAGCAGGCTGCCGGGAGGCAGGCCCGGGCCTTCTGGGGTTCCGACCTTAGCACACACGTGTGCATGGTCTGGGGGACTCAGCACACACACGTGAGGTCCTGGACCCCACACACACGTGGGTGCCTAGGACCCCGTGATAACGTGTCTCTCCCGTTGCACGCCGGCCTGGGTGCTGCCCCGAGGAGTCTGCCTGGTAACTGCCAGCTGCCCTACCCCGACTCCCACTAATCTCATGACCATCCAACTAATCTCCACCCGCCTGCACCCGTGTGGCCTGCTCTGGGGCTGTGCCCATGGCCAGCCCGGAGGCCGGGCAGTGCCAGGCAGGGCCTCACTGCCCCCTCCCCCACAGCCACCAGGGCGTTCCAGGGTGTGCTGGAGCTCGAGGGGGTGGAGGGGCAGGAGCTGTTCTACACGCCCGAGATGGCCGACCCCAAGTCCGAGCTGTTTGGGGAGACAGCCAGGAGCATCGAGAGTGCGGTGAGTTCGTGGTATTGGTTGGGGCACAGCCCTGTCTCCTCCCAGGCCTGACCCAGAGAAGCGCTGGGGCCGGGGTGGGGGCTGACGCCACCCTGGGCAGCCCCTAGAGCCTTCCTTCCCTCCCCCCACCCCACAGCTGGACGACCTGTTCCGGAACTCGGATGTCAAGAAGGACTTCTGGAGCATTCGCCTGCGGGACCTGGGGCCTGGGGACTCTGTCCGGGCCATTGTGGATGTGCACTTTGACCCCAGTGAGGCCCCCTCCCGGTCCCTCCCCTGGGGGATGGGCCAGCTGCCCAGGCTCCTGTGCTCAGTGTCCCTTCTCCCTCCCCAGCCACGAGCCTCAGGGCACCCGACGTGGCCCGCGCCCTCCTGCGTCAGATCCAGGCCTCCCGGCGCCGGCCCCTGGGGGTGCGGCGGCCGTTGCAGGAGCACGTGCGCTTCATGGACTTCGGTGAGCGCCCGGCGCGGCCCTCCCTCCCTCCCAGCAGCCTCTGCTGTGGCGCCCTGCGGCCCGGCACCCTGACCACCCCCCTGCCCGCAGACTGGCTTCCTGCCTTCCTCGCGGGAGCCACCCCTGCCGTGGCCACGGCCAGGGCCACCACCGCAGCCGCGTCTGCTGCCCCTCGGGCCCTCCACCCCGGCCACACCAGCCGGCCTGTGAGCAGGACCACAGGCCCCCCCCACCACACACCGGCCCCCCCCCACGGGCCCCGGCCGCGTGCCCGGACGCCGGCCCCTGCCTCCAGGCGCCCAGCAGCCTCGGAGGCCCTGTGACTCCCAGCCCTGCCTCTATGGGGGGACCTGCTGGGACCAGGACTTGGGGGGAGCCTTCACCTGCAGCTGCCCGGCCGGCAGGGGGGGCACTGTCTGTGAGAAAGGTAAGGGCCCTCCTTGCTGGGGAGGGGCAAGGCGGGCACGGGGGTCCAGGTTTGGGGGCTGAGGAAGAGGGCTAGGCTGAGGGGTCAGGGGGGTGGGTTTCAGGCTGGAGGACGGGGCTATGGGCGGGTCCTGTCCCCTCCCACCTGGTGTCTGTCTTGCAGTGCTGCACCCCTCGGTGCCATCCTTCGGGGGCCGCTCCTTCCTGGCCTTCCCCACGCTCCGCGCCTACCACACGCTGCGCCTGGCCCTGGAGTTCCGGGCGCTGGAGCCCCAAGGGCTCCTGCTCTACAACGGCAACGCCCGCGGCAAGGACTTCCTGGCACTGGCGCTGCTGGGGGGCCGTGTGCAGCTCAGGTGGGTGCGGCAGTGGGCAGGGCGGGCGGGCCTCTGCAGCCAGGTGAGCGGCCGGCCATGGGCCTGGTCCCTTTGGCTGTCCTGAGCACCCGCTTCCCCCGGCACCCCCAGGTTCGACACGGGCTCAGGACCTGCGGTGCTGACCAGCACGGTGCCCGTGGAGCCCGGCCAGTGGCACCGTCTGGAGCTGTCTCGGCACTGGCGCCAGGGCACGCTCTCAGTGGACGGCGAGTCCCCCGTCCTGGGCCAGAGCCCCAGTGGCACAGACGGACTCAACCTAGACACGGACCTCTTTGTGGGTGGCGTCCCCGAGGACCAGGCCGCTGTGTGAGCATCCGGGTAGCTCTGACCCCAGGCCTGACTTCTGGCCTTGGTCTTGGTCAGGTTTGGCGGTCGGATCCAGGAGGCCCAATGTATTCGAGCCGCAAAGGGAGCGTTTGGGTGGGATTGGGGAGGACCGAGGCTGGGACTCTGATCTCAGCCCCAGCTCTGGCTCTGCTCCCGACTGCCCCATCTGGAGGTGGTACCCCGAGGGGCTGTGCGACTCCCCCGCCCCCCCCAAGGAGGGGCGGGCTGACCTTGCGTCCTGACCCCGACCCTCAGCCCACCCACCTCGTTTTGGGGTGTGGGAATCACCTGACTCCCCCCCGTCCTGGCGCAGGGTGCTGGAGCGGACATCCGTCAGCGTCGGCCTCCGGGGCTGCATCCGCCTGCTGGACGTCAACAACCAGCGCCTGGAGCTGGGCGGCTGGCGCGGGGCCACCGGGAGCGCCCACGTGGGCGAGTGTGCGGCCCACCCCTGCCTGCCCAGCCCCTGCCTCGGGGAGGCCCCATGCCAGGCCCTGGAGGCCGGCAGGTTCCACTGTCAGTGTCCCCCTGGCCGATTTGGTGAGGATGGGACTGGGGCGGGGGGCGAGGGGGGACAGGGCGCACCTGTGAGTCTGCAGCAGTGGCTCAAACTGTCAGGGCCCCACCCTGTCTCCGTCCAGGCCCCACCTGTGCCGAGGAGAAGGACGACCCCTGTGACCCCAACCCCTGCCACGGGGCGGCCCCCTGCCGTGTGCTGCCTGAGGGCGAGGCCTCATGCGAGTGCCCCCTGGGACGAGGGGGCGCTCTCTGCCAAACAGGTGGGGGCGCCGGGCCCGAGGGCCAGGAGGTCAGGTGGCGCATTTGGGGGTTGGGGTTAGGCCAGGGGCTCAGGGCGGTGGGGTGCAGGGAACCCCCCCAGGGCAGGCCCAGGGCCTCATGTGACCCTCTCTCTCCCCTCCACAGAACGGAGTGACCCCGGGCCCTTCCTGGCTGACTTCCACGGCATCTCCTTCCTGGAGATGAAGGGCCTGCACACGTTCGAGCGGGACCTTGGGTCAGTGGGACGGGCGGGTGCCGGCAGCGGTCCCCCAGCCCTCGGCCAGCCCGTGCTGACCACCTCCCCGGTGGCCCCAGGGAGAAGATGGCACTGGAGGTGGTGTTCCTGGCACGAGGCCCCAGCGGGCTGCTGCTCTACAACGGGCAGAAGACGGACGGCCGGGGGGACTTCGTGTCGCTGGCCCTGCGTGATGGGCACCTGGAGTTCCGCTACGACCTGGGCAAGGGGGCGGCGGTCATCAGGTGTGCGCGTCGTGGGCGGGGGCATGGGCTGGGGCTCGGGCGGCGGCGGAGGCGGGGCCGTGTGGTGCTCATGGTGCCCTCTCCGCAGGAGCAAGGAGCCTGTGGCCCTGGGCGCCTGGACCAGGGTCTCCCTGGAGCGGAACGGCCGCAAGGGCGCCATGCGTGTGGGCGACGGGCCCCGCGTGCTGGGAGAGTCCCCGGTGAGTGTCCGGCCGTGGGGCCCCCTCCTCCCCTGTTCCCCTTCATCCCCGTCTTCCTCCTCCTCCAGGCGGCGTGGCAGCCCCCCCCACGCGACTCTCACTGAACTGTTTTCTCTCCCGTCTGTCCTGTGCCTCTGTCTGTCCGCTCTCTGCTCTCTGGCCTTGCTCTGCAACCCCCACCCCGCTCTCCGGATGTCAGAAATCCCGAAAGGTACTGGGGCTCCCTGCTCGCTCATCTGCTCGTCTCTGCGCCTCCATCCCTCCCTCCGTGCTTAGAGTAGCCCCTCCCCCACTAAGCCCCCATCGGCCACTCTGTGGGATTAACTGCCTCCTAGCTGGGCCAAGGGCGAGGGGGGCCTGGCGGACGGGCGCAGCGTCCAGTCCCTGCCCGCAGGCAGCCCCAAGCCTCACCCAGCACCTCCCGCAGGTGCCGCACACCGTCCTCAACCTGAAGGAGCCACTGTACCTGGGGGGCGCCCCCGACTTCAGCAAGCTGGCCCGGGCCGCCGCTGTGTCCTCCGGCCTCGATGGTGCCATCCAGCTGGTGTGTGGAATGTCTCCTGGGGGGGCCACAAGGCAGGGGCAGTGGGCAGGACAAGGCTCAATCCCCTGTCCCCCCAGGTCGCTCTGAAAGGCCACCAGCTACTGACACCGGAGCACGTGGTGCGGGCGGTGGGTGTCTCCGCCTTCGCAGACCACCCCTGCACCCAAGTCTCGGGCCACCCGTGCCTCAACGGGGCCTCCTGCCTCCCCCGGGAAGACTCCTACACCTGCCTGTGCCCCGGGGGCTTCTCGGGGCTCCACTGCGAGAAGGGTGAGCACTGCCAGCCGGGCAGAGGCAGCCAGGCAGACCCCCGAGGCCCACCCTCACCTGACTGTCTCTCAGGGCTGATGGAGAAGTCGACAGGGGACCTGGACGCACTGGCCTTTGATGGACGGACCTACATCGAATACCTCAACGCTGTGACGGAGAGGTAACACTCCCTGCTCTGCTGTCCGTCAGTCCGTCTGTCCTGTCTGTACACCAGGAGGGCCAGACTCTGGCCATGCCACACCCTCCCGAGGCTCCGTGGCCAGGAGCGCAGACCGCTCGGCCGGCCCACGGCCCCCTCCTCCTTCCTGCCTCTCACCTTCTCTGTCTCTTTGTTTCCAAGCGAACTGACCAATGAGATCCCAGCGTAAGTAGCACCTGGGCTCCTCCACCTCACTCGCACTCGCACATTCTGTGCCCATTCTCTGTTCCTCTCACCCGAGGCAGAGGCGGGACTTCCCTCCCCGATGGAGGATGGGCGGGGCTGTTTCCCAGCATGGAAGTGGGCGCTACCCCTTCCGCGATGTGTGCTGAGGGCAGTCACATCCATCCCTCAGCTGCTGCTCTCACCACACGAGCATATGTATGCGTGTGTGTGTGTGTGCATGTGATCCCATGTGTGCACATGCGTGTGTGATGCTTTCATGTGTGCACACACATGCATGTGTGATGCTCCTGTGTGCGCGCGCATGTGTGTGTTATGATGCTCCCGTGTGCATGTGTGTGCGTGTGATGCTTCCATGTGTGTGCGCGCGTGCGTGTGTGATGCTCCCGTGCATATGTGCGTGTGTGTGTGATGCTCCCGTGTGTGCACGTGTGCGTGCGTGTGATGCTTCCATGTGTGTGTGCATGCGTGTGTGTGCAAGTGCGTGTGATGCTCCCATGTGTGCGCTGGGATGTCGGGGTCTCCCACCAGGAGCCCCCAGTCTTCATTCTCCCACCTCATTGCCTGCCTTCTGACCTTGCTCGCAGCCTGGGCCATGCCCACCAGCTCTGTCTGCACATGCGAGTTGCACGTGTGTCATTGCCGGGCTCTGTGAGGGGTGGGGCAGGTGGCCAAGGGTCCTCTCCCGAGGATGCTTGCTCCTCCTGCCTCCGCCGTTGGAGAGAGGGTGTGGGGGCTGCTGCGGGTCCCCCCTGCACCACAGCCTTTGTCCCCTGCTCACCTGCCTCCCTCTCTTCCTGCTTCTAAGCCCCGAAGCTCCAGATCCTGGGGCCCTTCATAGGTAAGCACGTGGCACCAGCCCTGCCATCTGCCCGTCGCTCTGAGCTGTCCCTCTGTCCGTCTCTCTCGTGTCTGACAGTCTGGCCCTATCACCCCCACCGTCCGTCTGTCAGCCATCTGCCCCACTATTGGCATCTGCCCCCTCCTTGCCCGTCCTCCCCTTGTTGCCCTCAGGGGGGCCTGACCAGCCCTCTGCCCCCAGCGAGAAGGCACTGCAGAGCGACCACTTCGAGCTGAGCCTGCGCACCGAGGCCACGCAGGGGCTACTGCTGTGGAGCGGCAAGACCACGGAGCGGGCCGACTACCTCGCGCTGGCCATCGTGGACGGCCGCCTGCAGCTGACCTACGACCTGGGCTCCCAGCCTGTGGTGCTGCGCTCCACTGTGCCCATCAACACCAACCGCTGGCTGCGGGTCAGGGCACACAGGTCGGCGGGGGTCCCAGGACCAGGTGGGAGGGGTCACCACTGGGGAGGGAGAGGGCCAGGAGGACCACATTGTGCTCTGGGAACCTGACCTGAAAGGGGTCCTCGCTGCTGGGACCTGACCCGACCCCCATCCCCCCGGCCCTCTCCTGGGGTCAGTGCCACCTTGTCCTGGCCCCGGGGTGATGGGATCTGCAGGCGGCAGGGTGGTCCCTTGAGTCACCGGATGGCCCCCTCCATCCTCACCCCAGGGAACAGAGGGAAGGCTCCCTGCAGGTGGGCAACGAGGCCCCCGTGACCGGATCCTCCCCGCTGGGCGCCACGCAGCTGGACACGGACGGAGCCCTGTGGCTGGGTGAGTGAGTGGGGGAGGCCCAAGGGGGGGCGGGGCTCACGGGTCTCAGAATCTGAGGGACAGACCCCAGGGTGGTGTGGGTGCAGGAGGCCAGAACATCTCCGTGGATCACTGGGTCCCCCCCTGGGCACGAACAGGCCCCCCCGGGGCACTCACTAGGCCGTCCAGTGCTGGTGGTCTCTTTGCCCATGTGTCCCGGCCTGCCGTTCTGGAGTGTCCCAGCAGCGGCCCCTGTGCTTGCTTGGCAGGAGGCCTGGAGAGACCGCCCGTGGGCCCGGGCCTGCCCAAGGCCTACGGCACGGGCTTCGTGGGCTGCCTGCGGGACGTGGTGGTCGGCCGGCGGCCGCTGCACCTGCTGGAGGACGCCGTCGCCAGGCCCGAGCTCCGGCCCTGCCCCGCCCCCTGAGCCCGCCCCGCCCGCTGCCCACCCTGCTGTAATTATTTTATATTTTTGTAACGTGTTGCTTTTTTTTGATATGGTTTTCTTGCCCATGTTTTGGCGGAGGGACTCGGCCTGGCCTCCCTCCTGTCAAGGCAGGCGAGCTGCAGAGGCAACCTCGGCCGTGGGAACTCTCGGGGCTGACTCGGCCACAGGGCGGGCCTGGCTCGGACAGCAGCCTCAGGACACATGCTCCGCCAGGGCCTCCTCGTCCCAGCCCTTCCCATTGGGCTTCCCTGCCTGTCAGCAGACTATGGAACTCCACCCGACCGGTCTGTGTCCCCTGAGCCCGGAACTGCTGTCCAGGTGGAGGGCCCTCCAGGCCTCCCCTGAGCTGAGGAGGGGCCGGCCTCACCAAGACTGGCCTCGAGCCTGGCGGCCCCTCCTGGGCCAATACTGTGACTTAGAGATGACGTTCCTGCCGGGGCCACCGCATCCCTGTCCGTGCCGCGTCCGCAGCCCTGGGTGCTGGGGGCAGAAGCCAGGCCCAGGACTGTCCGGGGCCCTAACCTCAGCTAGCCCTGCCACCGGCGATGTGGCTGTGCCCCTTCCCAACACCTCGGGCCCATGAGGAACCCCGAGGGATGGGCCAGTGTGGTGTGGTTGGTGTCCACTCTGTGCGCCTGGGCGTCCAGGCCTGACCAGCGCTCTCAGTGCATTGATTTTACTCGACATCTGGGGAGGGCAAGCCCTCTCCCGTCCTGGGGGGAGGGTGGGTGTCCTTGTTGGAGAAAGATGGGGGGGCCGGCCAGGTGTCTGACTGAGGCCCAGGAGTGTGTGTACAGGGATGGCAGAGACGTCTGCGAAGCCAGAAACGCCTTAAACTGCAATATCGCGTCTCCTCCCGACCAACCTGTCCCTCCTGCACCTGCCCTGGGGTGAGGCAGCCCCAGCTCCTCCCGTCGCTGGGTGGGGTTGCCGGCACAGGCTGAGGTGAGCCCCTGTATGTCTCATTACTCACACCTCCCGTGAAATAAAGTCTGAACCTGTTGAAGGGGCTGCATCTGTGTGTGTTACCCCTCACCTTCCCCTGCGCCAGGCCCTCTCCGGTGGCTTTTCTTAGGCCTCGGGCGACCTTACAGTCCTGGGGTGGGGCTGCCTTTGTGGAGGAGACCCCTGAGTGAGAATGGACACCCTTGTGCAGGAGCTGGTGGGGCAGGGCCTGTGCAGCCTCGGGGTGGCCTTGCAGCACACCGCACACTGCCCTGGTGTGTGTGCGCACGTGTGCACGTGGTCAGCCATTTCTGTGTCTGAGCACAAGGTGGGGCAGGAGCCATCTGAGGAGAGTGGGCCATGGGGAGCAAGGAGGGTGAGGGTTGGCAGGGAGCCCTCTTCACTGGCCCACCCTGTGCTCAGACACCCTTGGCCGGTGGGAGACCCTCAGTGGAAGCCCGAGGGGGCTGGGCCTGTGGAGCAGCTGTAAGCCTCGACCCAGGAGCAGGAAAGAAGGGGGGCTGTGGCCCCCTCCCAGGAGCTCCCGCTGGCATGGCTTGGTGGTTCAGCGTCGACCTATGAACCTGGGAGTCACGGTTTGATTCCCGTTCAGGACACACGCTTAGGGATGTGGGCTCAATCCCCGGTGCGGGGCGTGCAGGAAGCAGCCAATCCATGTTTCTCTCGCATCATGAATGTCCTCTCCCTCTCCCTTCCTCTCTGAAATCAATCCATAAAAAAGAACTGGTTTTTTTGTTGTTGTTCTCTTCCCCCGCACCCCCCCCGCAACCCCTGCCAAACCAGTTTGGCTCAGTGGATAGAGCATCGGCCTGCGGACTGAAAGGTCCCAGGTTCGAGTCCTGTCAAGGGCATGTACCTTGGCTGCGGGCACATCCCCAGTTGGAGGTGTGCAAGAGGCAGCTGATCCATGTTTCTCTCTCATCAATGTTTCTGATTCTATGCCTCTCCCTTCCTCTCTCTGAAAAATCAATAAAATATATTAAAAATAAAAAAAAAGAACTGGGTTTTTAAAATTTCATTTTCTTTGCTAGGAAAAACACAAAATGAAAATAAAAACACCCGTAAGCTCAGGTGACCCACCTGCTGGTGGCGTCCGCATTCTCACCCCTGAGTCACCAACTGCTGTTCAGGAAGCGTGGGGCTCGGGGGGGCGTGATAGCCCAGGTGGAGGAGCAGCTGTGGGGGTACAGAGTGGACAGGCCTTGGTCAGGTGGTGGGCCTGCACCCAACTGCACCCTCCTGGAAGGTGGTGCCCAGACAGCAGGACCCGTCCGGTACGCTCATGCGAGGTGTCGGAAGTACCCTCCGAGAGGCCCGGAGTCTGAAGTTCAGTTTTGCCTCTAAAACCTGCTTTTATCTTAACTTCTTCGGCGATGCCAGACGTGCTGGCACGTCACCTTTAAGGAAGTGGGGTGGGGTGCAGCAGGATTTGGGCAAGGGGGGCAGAGATAACCTGGTGCAGGTGAGCACCCAGCAGCCACTGCCGACACCAACACTCCAAGAGGTGCTTGTGGGGATGCAGGTGAGAGGCCACTGGGATGTCCTACCCTCAGCCCCCACACCAGGCCAGACACCTTGAGGCCAGCCTCACAGCGCAGGAGGGTGGGAAGGATGGACGGAAGGAAGTTTTCTGAGGGAGCTGGGCCTGTGAGGTCAGAGGTGCTGTGACCCAGGAGGCAGTATGTGCCCTGCAGGCATAGGTGGCAGTGTCTCAGGCGGGAGGGGGCAGCAGGTGTGAGGACAGTGGCAGCCTTTCCCTCTCCTCTGACCCAGACCCTCTGCCCTGCTCCAGGCTCCCTCTGGCCACCTGTTGGAAACAGGCCTGTTGTCTTCACCAGCAGAGAGGTGGGGCCAAGGGACCCGGAAGGCTGGTGACCCTTGAGCCCTGGCACAGGTCAGAGATCTGCACCCCCGTTTAGTCTTAGTCGGGACCTGGTAGCCGAAGCAACTTCCCGACTAGATAGTCATGTAAATCTTACTGACAAGACAATCTGCCTGTTACCGGAATTGCCTGCCTAGGCCTATAGGTGTGTCCCAAATTGGATAAAAGGATGGCAAGGCCTGAGCACTAGTGGAGTCCTTCCTCTTGCGTTGGGGTCCAAATTTCCAAATTATTTCTTGTCTCGTCTCTTGTCATTTGTGCTCGGCCCTTCTCCAGAGCCTGAACCCTGAACCACACGGGCCTGGGTCATCACAGCCGCCAGAGATATGTCCCACCTGGTGGGGAGCCCTCCCGTCCCTGGGCCCAACACCAAAGGCAGAGCTAGGGTCTGCAGGAGGGTCTGGTTTCCCCTCTAGACTCGGCCCGGACCCTGCCTCCCTGAGGCAGCAGCCCTCTTTCAACAAGCTCCCCCCATCCACACCTCCTAAGGGCCAGGGTCGGGGTAGGGCCCCAGCAGGAAAGTGTATGAGCTTCCTGCCTCCATGGAGAGTGCGACCGGAACTGGGCACTCCCCGCCCTTTCTGCCCATCTGGCTCCCTCGGAGAGCAAGCATGCACACGCACACGTGTGAGCTCTGATGCCAGCATGCATGTCCCTATCAGGGGGAGCCACACAGGTGTAACACACGTCACTGCTTCCTGGCACTTGGCACACCCCTCTTAGGCTTGGTGAGGGTGGAGGTCACAGGAGGGGTCACCCTATGACCCTGAGTGACCCCTAGATCACTGATGGGCATGACAAAGCCTGATCTGCAGGGCACAGGGGGCATCTCTCTCCCTGAGTAACATCCTCAGCCGTGGCAGACATTGCCGGTCCCCACCTCCCCCCAGCAGCGCCTCGGGGGTGAGGGGCCCAGGACTCGACAGGGTGCTGTGTGGAGGCTGCTGGCACAGTGGCCTCTGGTCTCCCTCTGTCTTTCCCTCCTCCTCTCTCTCTGAAAATCAATGGGAAAATATCCTCGGGTGAGGATTAAAAAAAAAACAAAAAACAGAAAACAATAGTGGGAAGGAGTTGGGTCTCTAAGGACTGATGGATGTGTCGCAGCAAAGCCCCAGGTTTAGTGTCCAGGGGAATGCAGGAGGAGTTTTCCTAGGGCCCCAGGGAAACTGCCTGGGGGCCCTGTCCCCAGTTGTATGCAGCCCCCGGCAGGGCAGGGGCTCAGGGTGAGGCTGTCTGTCATAGAGGGCTGGGGGCATGGGGATGATGCCTACCACCACGGTACACTCTGGCTGGACGGGCCGGTCTTGGCCTTGCTGTTCCTCCAGGCGGGAAGACTGTCCTGGAAGCTGAGGGCGGTGACAGGGGGAGGGTCCCCCAATAGCAGCTGCCCTTCCCGGCGCCATAACCTGGTGCCCCACATCAAGGTCCAGAGCACAGGCAACTCTTCGGACCTGTGTGGACGCTGGCCAAGCCCTGCAACCGCCAGCGTGGCGGGAAACTGCTCTGTGAGCAGATGGGCAGCACCACAGGGCGGCCAGGACCCCTTGTCTGAGCAGAGAGCGGTGTCTGCATGTGAGTGTCCCAGGGCAGGGTCTGTGGCACGGCCCAAGCGCCCTCCACCCACCCACGGCTGCAGCAAAGCTGAGGGGCTATCCGCCTGCTGCCCCAGGGTCCCTGGCACCTGAAGCAGGGGCGAGTATGCACAGGGCCTGCAGCTGCCTCGCCCCTGCCCTTCCAGCTGGAGATAGGGTGAGCAGGTTCTCTCCCAGCCTCGCTTTCCCCATCTACACTGCGAGGCCTGAGGGTGAATCCCCAGGAAAGGGGGTGAGGCTGGGAGGGAGGCTGCCTTTCCCCTCCTTGCTGAGGGCCAGGCTGCCACCTGGTGGCCACCCCAGGCCCTGCAGGGCCTACCTGCCCAGTCTCCTGCAGACTGAGTAGGGGAGGGTCCGAGAGGGGCAGGACAGATGGTCTGGGTGGGCCTGTCTCTGTCTATCTCTGTGCCCCCTCACCTGGCCAGGTATGACCTCAAGTTCTAACCTGTGCTCCCAGCCCTGCCCCAGGTCAGGTGGTACCATGGGCACCTGTCTGCTAAGGGTGCTATGAAGCTGCTGATGGAAAAGAAATGTTGGGCCCTGGCTGGTGTGGCTCAGTGGATAGAGCGTCAGCCTGCAGACTGAAGGGTCCTGGATTCTATTCTAATCAAGGGCACATGCTTGGTTGTGGGCTCAGTCCCCAGTGGGGATGTGCAGGAGGCAACTGATCAATGATTCTCCATTATCATTGATGTTTCTGTATCTCTCCCTCTCCCTTCTGCTCTGAAATCAATAAAAATATATTAAAATAATAATAATAATAAACTGTACAATTCCATTGTTAAAAAAAAGGGGGGGAGGGAATGTCAGGATACCTCCTGGTGCAGGAGAGTCGGAGCAAGCTGGGGAATTTTGCTGTCCGCGCTCACACAGCCACTGGACAAGGTGGACTGCGGCTACCTGTCACCTCCATTCTCATCTGCTCCAGGGAGGAGGCAGAGGCCAGGTGGGGTGTGTGGCTCCTGGAAGGCAGTGGTGGCCCCACAGCCCTGCCCAGGAGAAAGGGTGCAAGGCAGCAGGCAGAGGGGCAGGAGGCCGATGGGCAGGGTGTGGGCCAGGCAGCTGTCCTTGGGAGGCGGGTCTCTCCCTGCCAGCACTCAAGGCAGCCAGGGTCAGCTCAGCCAACACTGACAGCACAAGGCCACACATGCCAGTGAGAGGGCTTCTGGGAGGAGTTTGAGGTGCGATGCAGGGAAGGGACAGTGACGGTGTTGCAGGATGCTGTGTTCTGGGAAAGGTGTCAGGGTGATGGTGAGGTGATGGTGAGGGGAAGGGTCAGCTGTGGCTGAATCCACTGTCCTGCCTGGTGCTGCGGGGGCAGGAGGGCCGGCTCCTGTGTCCAAAGAAGGAGAAGTAGCCTAGAGAACCAGCCCAAGGTTTGACTCAGGAACACCCTCCCCCATGAGTGACTTCGTGGGTCATTCCCGCCTCAGGTGTGAGGCTCCCTCTTGCACACTCAGGCCCCTTCTGCACCTGGAGACCTGAGTGGCATCTTCCCTCCCAGTCGATACCACCACCTATGTCTCCTGCAGTGTGGACGGCAGTGCACCGGGTGTGCATGAGGCCGCTGTGCCTGGCCAGCCCCATGTCCCAGGAAGAGCCAGGGCCCAGGCTGCAGACCTTGGCAGGACAAGAGACATGTGGGGAGGGGTGTGACAGTCCCCAAGGGGTCCTCAGAGAGAGCTGGACAGACATTGCCCGGAGCCCCACCCCAGGCTGAGGCAGAAGGGACGTGTGAGCCACCTGGGCTGCTGGGCGCACATTTGCATAGACTTGCGTGTGTCCTGTCACTGGAAACAGCAGGCAACTGACCCGCACCCCCTTCTAGAGTGACCCAGAGGGGAAGCCAGGCCACAGACCGGGCAGGTGTACTCTGCCTGCCTCTGGGCCAGGTGCAGCAGGAGACACTGTCCGTCAGGGCCCGTGCCCATGTGCTCACGCGGGCTTGGGCAGGAAGCTGGCCCACAGCCTTGCTTCTTCAAGCTTCAGAAAGCTCTGGGGAGTGGGGAGGGCCTCAAGAGCACTGAACCCCATCTTGTCCCCCCAACCCCTCCTGCTCAGCCTTGGCGCTGCTGATCACTTCTCTGGCCTTGGCTTTCTCCTCCCGGTTTATGCCCGGAGCCCCTTCCCGTGCCCTTCCCCTCACCCAGGGTCATAGCCGCACCTGCTCTGACCCTGTGACCTGCCCCGCCCTGCCCAGGAGGAGCCGCCATGCACAGTGAAGCACCACTAGGTGCACTGGTTAATAATTCGGATTTTTGTCAATAGATGGAGTTACACGTATATTGATATATATGCGATTTGATATGTATTGACAACACGCTTCAAAACTTCATATGTCAAATCTACTGATGGTGTTAACATCATAGATATTTTTAGGCTTAGAAATGCTGAATTTCGTGCCAAAAAAAGAGAGCATTTGCGGGAAGTTTTCATTCATTACTTTATTTTGAAGAAAGGTGCCGCTGACTATCTCGGGAAGCTTATGGTGAACATGCACCATCTCAAGATACTTGTGAACACTGGTTTAAATGTTTTTAAAGTGATTATTTCTATGTGAAAGACAAAGAATGCCCAGGTCAACCGAAAAAGTTTGAAGACCAACAATGACAAGCATTATTGGATGAAGATGCCTGTTAAACTCAAAAACAACTTGCAGGCAGATTAAACGTTGCTCAGCAAACAATTTCTTATCGTTTACAAGCAATGGGAAAGATTTTAAAGGAAGGAAAATGGGTACCACATCAACTGAAGGAAAAACAAATGGAAAACCGAAAAGTCATCAGTAAAATGTTGCTTCAATGGCACGAAAGTCTTTTTTGCATCAAATTGTGACTGGAGATGAAAAGTGGGTTATTTTAAGAATCCCAAACGCACAAAATCATGGATTGATCCAAGTCAACCATCAACATTGACTGCAAGACCAAATCGCCTGGGAAAGAAGAAAATGCTCTGCATTTGGTGGGATCAGGAAGGTGTGTGTATTATGAGCTTCTAAAACCAGGTGAAACCGTTAATACTGATCACTACCAACAACAAATAATCTGAACCATGCTTGGATCGTAAAACGACCAGAATGGGCCAGAAGACACAGCAAAGTAATTTTGCTTCATGATGATGCACCATCACACACTTAAGTACCAGGTAAAGACACATTCAAAGATCTTGCCTGGGAAGTATGAACCCACCCATTGTATTCACCAGACCTTGCTCCTTCAGCTGACCACTTGTTCTGACCGATGCCACATGCACTTTCTGAGCAGCACTTTAAAACGTACGAAGAAGTGGAAAATTGGGTTTCTGAATGGTCTGCCTCAAAACAAGAAAAGTTTCATTGGGATGGTATCCACCAATTACCTGAAAGATGGGGGAAATGTGTAGCTAGCGATGGACATTATTTTGAATAAAGTACTTTTGATGTTTCTCTTGAAATTATCGTGTTTCCTTTGGTTACAAAATCCTAATTTTTAACCAGTTAAAAGTTAATCAGCACTATTAACCAGTTGACGAATTATTAACCAGTTGATCATTAATCTGCATTATTAAACGGTTGATATTAATCCACATTATTAACTTGTTAATAGTTAATCCGAATCATTAACCAGTTGGTGGTTAATCCGAATTATTAACCAATTGATGGTTAATCCGAATTATTAACCAGTTGGTGGTTAGTCAGCATTATTAACCAGTTGATGGTTAATAATCCACATTACTAACTGGTTAATAGTTAATCTGCATTATTAAACCAGTTGATGATTAATCCGTATTTTTAACCAGTTAATTATCTGGATTTTGTCATCAAAGAAAACACGACAATTTCAAGAGAAATATCGAAAGTGCTTTATTCAAAGTAATGTCCATCACTAGCTACACATTTCCGCCATCTTTCAAGTAATTTGTGGATACCGTCCCAATAGAACTTTTCTTGTTTGAGGCAAACCATTTAGAGACCCAGCTTTCCACTTCTTCGTACGTTTTGAAGTGCGGGTACCAGCACCTGCATGGGCATCGCCATGGTGAGCTGTGCCCCACTTCCCAGGGCAAACTCTCAGAGGAGCCCGACTTTGGTCCGAGTGCCCGTGGCATGAGTGGGCGTGCTGGGGAGCAAGCCCAAGTCTGGGTCCCGTGGGGGACAGGTCAGTGTCCCTGCCAGGAGGCTGCGGGCACAACTAGGGCATGGGCACAAAACCCCACAGAACCCGATCCCCAGCCACAGGACCCCGGAGACCTCTGGCAGCGGGTACGAGGGCCCGCATGCCTGTGCCCCCTGGAGCTGAAGCCCCATGAGGAGGACGTCTTTGCCCCGTGGGTGAGGCTCAGGTGGTTGGGCTCATCCCTGCACCAAACGGCTGCCATTGGATTCCTGCTCAGGGCACATGCCTGCGTTGTGGCTCCTCACCGAGACGGGGAGCAGGAGGCAGCCGATGGATGTTGGCTGTTTCACTTTCACATCGATGTTTCTCTGCCTGCCTCCCCATTTCCCTCTCTTTCTCACTCTCTCCCCCCCTCCTCTCCCTCTATCTCTCTGTCTCTCCCTTTCTCTCTCTCTCTTCTCTTCTCATCTCTTCTCATCTCTCTCTCTCTCCTCTCTCCTTTCTCTCTCTCTCAAAAAAATAAAAAGGCCTGTGTGAGGTCAGCAGCCTGGAGCTTGTCCAGGAGACTCCCCGTCAGAACTGCACACTGGAAACGGGGAGGGCAGTTGGGAGGTTCCGGTGTCCTTGCCCTTCTCGGACAACTCCCGGGTGAGGGTGGGGGCAGGGTGTCGGGGCTGTAGCCTGTCTCTCAGGGTGAAAGGCCACCAGTGACCACCAGCCCAGTGACCCTGTGCTCCACATGCTTGAGTGTCATCAGCCTGCATGTGTGACACACGTGACCAGTGAGCTGGTGGCCAGTTGTGCTTGTGCGGCTCCCCTGTACCCTCCATGCACACGACCCCTGCCTGCCTCCTGCACACGACCCCCTGGGTCCTGCACACAACCCCCTGGGTCCTGTACACCACCCCTGCCTCCAGAGCCTCCCCTCAGCCCTGTCCGCAGTGGGGTGGTCTGGGCAGCAGCTCAGTCCCTGCTATGTCCAGGCCTGGCCAAGCCATTACATTGCAGTCACACGTGGATAAATGCTTGTTGCATGTGTGAGATGCTCATGTGACCGCATGTGTAACCCCACATGCCTGGCCCTGCCCGTGATGAGGGCGAGGCTCGTGTATGTGGCTGACTCGTGTGTGTGCGTGCTGACTGGGTGCAGTGTCACTATCATGTGGTCCGTGGTCACGGGCACCACCTTATCCCCGATGGTCTGTGGCTCCGTGTCCCCAGTGAAATGCCTGTTCCTGTGCTATGATCGCTGGGGCCAGGGAAAGGTGGTGTTCTGGCCCCCACGAGGCCCATCTTCTCTGGGGTTCCCCCCCCCCAGAGGCTCAGCTGAGTGCAGCAGGAAGTCCAGGCTTTGGGGTGAGGGGTGAGCAGACTGAGCCAGAACTGGTCGGGCCTCTCTTGGCAATGCCAACCTGGTGGTACAGGGTTCCTGGGGCTGGCAGGGCTTGGCCCCGTTACTAGCCGAGCCCGGGAGGGGCTGCTGGGGGACTGTGGTATGTGGACTGTTGGACACACATCAGTAACTTTGCTTCTGTGCCCCCATGACACTCGGTTCCTGAGGTTCAGAGGTTCTGCAGCAACCTAGTCAGGCTTCCCATAGGATCACAGGGCCCTGATTTCTTGGGGTTCAATCCAATATGATGACGGCTGAGGAGGGGGGCTCTGGACCAGGCCAGGCCTCCTCGTCCCAGGTGCTCCCACCTCCCTCGGGGAGCCTCAGGGTCCCAGGGGCAGCCAAGTCCCACACTGCCCCAGCCCCTCCGCAGCAGAGGAGACAGGAGTTACACCGGAGGCTGGGGCCCACCTGCCCTAGGGGCTGCTGGGAGTTGGATCCAGTGGGGTGTCCTCTGGATGGAGGCTCTCTGGGGAGGGGAGGACCATGGGCTTCTCTGGAGGGGGGTCAGTGGTATAGACAGGAGAGCGCACAGGCAAGGACCCTTCCCAAATGTGATACAAAATAATTTATTTAAAAATGTACAGTTCAGGAGAGTTGGACGGACCCTGTTCAGGGGGCAGGGTCAGCACCCCACCCCACAGGAGGGGCCGGCCCTGCCTGGGGAAGGAGCCGGGTGTGAAATGTGACTAAGGGCGGCGCCCTCCCTTCTCACAGTGCGTACAGGGGCCTCAGTCTCCACTGAGCTGGGAGTTAGTGGTGGTCCCTGGGGCTCATAGGAGCCTATTATTCTTGGAGGCTTTGGGGAGCCCTCAGAACCCAGACCCACAGAGTGGCGTCAGGTGAGCCAACTGGGGTCCCCAGAGATGTTGGGGCTCTTTTGGGGTCCTGAGGCTGATTTCCAACAGCCGCCACCGCACCCCTCACTCCCGCTGTGGGCTGGGGACCCAGCATGGAGCATGGACAACCTAGTCGTCGGCCAAGGGCCCGAAGGGGAAGGTGGCTGGATAGGCGACAGTGGTTGGCACGGCGACAGCAGGCGGCCGGGTCAGGCAGTGCAGGCTCCCGGTGCGGAGCGCGCACTGCACGGGCCAGAGCACCACGCAGAAGAGCGCCAGCAGCAGGGCCGTGATGAGCGCCATGCGCTTCCAGTCCCCGCAGCGGGCCCAGCAGCGGGCCAGGCGGCCCCGGCCGCGGGCGGTGGGGATGGGGCTGGGGATGGGCACGGCGGGCTCAGGCGGCTTGCTCAGGCCCACATCCACGCACACAAAGCCGGGCGTCGCCAGGCCGGGAGCGGAGGGCGGGAGACAGCAGCACAGCTTGGTGCCCTCCAGCCACACGGGCTCCTCCCGCCGCAGGTGTGCCGGCATCTTGGCCTGCAGCTGGCGGCTGGTGCGCAGTGCGGGGGCCCCGTCCGCGGGCACGGCGGTGGGCTGCCGGCAGAACGGGCAGGGCACAGCCTCACAGCCGGGCCGGCCGGCTGGCTGGGCGGCCGCCAGCCGTGCCAGGCACTCCAGGCAGAAGACGTGGGTGCAGGACAGCTCCTTGGGCGTCTTGAAGATGTTGTCGTAGCCCGAGAAGCAGATGGAGCACTCCAGCGGAGAGGCCACCTTCTCCGAGCCGGGGGTTCTGGGGGACCGGAGGCTGCTGACTGAGCCGGGGGACCTGGGGTCGCTGACTGAGCCGGGGGACCTGGGGTCGCTGACTGAGCCGGGGGACCTGGGGTCGCTGACTGAGCCGGGGGAGCTGGGGCTGCTGACCGAGCTGGGGGACCTGGGCAAGGGGGCTGTGGGGCTGCCCAGGCCAGGGGGCGGCGTGGCTGTATGCCACACCTGCTGGCATGATGACATGGTTCTGAGCTGTGGGACAAACAGAGATGACTGTGAGTGATCCCAGGCTGCCTCTTCCTGCGAGGTCAGCCTGTCCCTCTCCCCTTTGCCCAGGAAGGACACTGCCCACCTGTAGGTGCCACCTGTACCCTGTCCTACCCCCTCTAGCGCCTCACGCTAAGGCTAGGGCAGCAGAGCCTGGATGGGCCTGCGGACGGACGCCATGTGCACAGGGTGCCGTGCTGAGTGTCAGGGGGATGCCTCAGGCTGACCCTGCCCTGGCTGTGCCCCCTGCAGAGGTGAAGTGACCACCAATGGCCCACAATCGTTACTATCCCCATCAGGGCTCAGCCAGGCTGGGCCAGGTCATGGATGTCAGCGCCATGAGCAGAAAAGGCAGCTTGGAGGGCGGGGGACTCAGCCGGGTCATCTGGCAGTGGGCCTGGACTCTGGGTCAGGTGAAGTGGGTTTGAACACAGATCCCGGGGTAGTCATCTGGCTGGGTTGCCAGGCCTGGCTGGGGAGGTCAGGACTGGGTCTGGGGCTGAGCCAAGCGGGTCTATGGGAGATGGAGAGGCCTGAGGAGGGGTGAGGCTGGTGGCCTGAGGAAGGTTTGTGTCCCAACCGTGGTGGTGGCGAGAGCCGGAGTCAGCCTTCGGCCCTTGAGGGGAGGGGGACACATGGGCCTCTGTCCTCGGCCTGGCTCACAGCTGCCTCCTCCTGTCCCATCCCATTCCCATAGGGACCCTGTCTCTCTCCCCCTGGCCGGGCTCAGGTGGCCAGCTTGCTGACCAAGAGCCTGCCCAGCGCTGCCCCTGCCCCTCCAGTGGGCCTAGGTGTCCACCACAGGCAGCCACTTGGTGGACAGAGGAGGCCAGGGCCTTGGGGAAGACCCTTTCCCTGTCCCCGTGGAGCTCAGGAGGCCCCCGAGGCAGCCCGGACCCTGGCCTGCTGGTCAGTCGGGTGGATGACTCCAGGATGACACGCCATGAAAGCTCCCCATCGCTGCCCCGTGACTGACAGTCTGAGTCGCGGTGCATCACTGTGATGTCACGAGTGCCCACATCCCAACATGGGAGGTCACCGTACCCTGAGGACAGGGTGGCTGCGGGTCAGGCTACGGCCATGGCCAGGTCTGGGGGACTGCCTGTCCCCCCCCCCACCCGGCTGGCATGCCCACATAACCGGTTCCTTGGCACTGAGGCCCCACCCCAAGGAGCTGCCCCACCCTGAGCCGGTCCGGGTGAGAGGTGAGAGCCGGCTGAGTGGGCCTTACCTGGTGGCCGGGGGTCAGCGGGGCCGGGGCATGGTGCTCCTGGCCGGCCAGGGCCAGGCTCCGCGGCTCCTCGCTCTGCTCAGGCAGCAGTGCTCTCCTCAGGTCAGGCCCAGCCTGGGCTCCGCGGGCGGGTGTCCCTCCTTGGGCTGTCGCCAGCTGTCTCGGCGGCCTGGCTGGCGGGTGCGACTCTGTGTTCCTGGCAGGTGGAGGGCAGGGGTTCCGTGTCCCAGGTGTGGGTGCTGAGACAGGTGTGAGTCCTCGGGCTGGGTCCCGGCAGGTGTATTTATGGACTCAGGTCATGCTGGCGGGGGCGTGGCCTCAGCCTCGGGATTGGCTGGCCTCCAGTCCTTTCCCTGGCGAGCTGGTTGCAGAGGGTGGGGTGCAGCAGCGGTCACTGAGGCCTCCACAGCCCGGGCAGGTCTGGGGGTGGTGCCTGGAGCAGCCCCTGAGGCCTCCCAGCCCCCACTCTGCACCTCAGCCAGGACCTTACACCCTGTGATCTCACTGATGTCCCTCCACAGCCCTCGTCTCTGCCCCCCACCTCATGTACACGACCCGCTGACATGCGTGTCCACTCGTGTGTCACTCCAATGTTCACATGCATGACTCTCCACACCTGGGATTCTGCTGCCCCCGTTCCCACCCCCACAGCCTTTGGGTGCAGGGACTGGGTGAGAGGTCAGGGCTGGGAGGAGCCCCAAGGAGTGGGGTCAAAGGTAAGGGTGCCTCAGGACTCGTTTGGGGTGACTGCTGGGGGCACCCTGAGTTGCACACATGGGACCCTGGAACCCAAGGAAGCCCCCAACCCCAACAGGGGTCTGGAAGTCTTCCCAGGGCTGGGGAGCAGTTCCAGCCAGTCGGCATGGGGTCCTGCAGACCTCGGGGCTGGCGGGGGACTGGGTTGAGGGGCCGGTTTACACAGTGGCACAGACTGCACCCCTCACCCCACTCGTGCCCCTGACATCCCCATACCTGACACCGCCCCCGGCCCCTGCAGTCATGGCAGGTTGCCCCCCAGCCCCGGCCAAGGATAGCACCTCTGAACAGTGCACACCTGGGCTGGACTCAGGGCATGGGACCCTCCTGCTGCTGACACGTGACTCCAACCTTGAGCCTAGTGGTGGGTGTTGAGCACGGTGAGGCTGGAGTGGTGCCCTGGCGGGATGGCCTGCCTTACACCCACTCAGCTGGTGGCCTGGGACCCCCCTGAGACTGCCCAGCTTCAAGCACTAGAAGAGCTGAGACCACAGAGGTCAGAGGTCAGCATGAGGACCACCAGCCCGAGGAGGTGGGTGCATAGAGCAGGCTGTCTGGGCAGGGGACCCCAGAAGGGGAGATGGGTGGTTGTGGAGGGGGGACAGCGCCTGACCCTGCATAAGGGGGACCTGGCCTTGGAGAGAGACCAGGCACCTCTGTGTGCTTGTGAGGGAGGGTCCTGGTGAGATGCCTGACGAGAAGGGGTAGGGGCTCTGAGAGGCGGGTGGGAATCCTGCCAGAGGTGGGGGCTCCCTATAGGGGACCTGGGAGGGCCCGGGCTGGCCCAGTCCCTGCTATGAGGCCCGGTTCCCATGGGGACTGACTCACAAGGCGCCACCAGGAAGTGTCCTGGTCCCTCGGCTCCGAGAACCTGAGGCTCCTGGGAACATCCCAGCTCTGAGGTCACCAGGCTCCTTAGGGGACAGCAGTGACAGAGGCGAGGAGAGAGGAAGGCCCACGGAATGTGCCGTGGGCGTGGCTGGAGGCAGGGCCAGACCTGGGGCTGGTGGAGTGGCCGCGGCTGTAGGTGTGTGTGAGGCCCCACGTGTCCTGTGGGGGACGGGTGGTGGAAATGCACACCCAGCACGTCAGCCTGGTTGAGTGACGAGTTCCTGCGTGTGCAGGCGCGCGGACCTTCGTGAGGGAGCACGGCGCCCCAACTCGCTGTGGCGGGCTCTTTCTGGGCCCTCTGCCTTCACGCCGCCTCCTCAGGCCCCACAGGTCATGCCGAGCCCCGCCTCCCAACCCTGCTGACCTCCGACCTCTGTTGGCTCTCAGGGAGTCTCCTAGTTCTGGGTGAATGAATGAGATGCAGCTGTGACTCCAGGGCGCACCCCCAACCTCACCTCCTGGGACGTCGGGGGGAAGGGGGGTGACAGCCCCTCATGACGTGGGCATGGTGCCTACCGGCTGCTTTGGCCTGAGCTGTGACCCAAAAACCGCCCTCATTGTGGCCCATGTGAGGTGTGGAGTCCAGGTGAGGGCTGGTGAGGGGTTTGGGATGGAGGAAGATGGGAGGGGCTGTGCAGGCCCCACTCAGACCACCTGCCCTCCCATTCCCCCACCCTCCCCTCTGGTGCCCAACCCCTGCTGTCTGGCCCTGGGGCCCAGGGTCATGGGCTGGTGAGTCCAGCAATCCCGTCCCCCCCCCGGGGGGGGGGGCTCACAGGTAAGGGGAAAAGGCATCCCATCGTGGGGCTGGAGGCAAATTCTGAGTTTCGAGGTGGGCTGGGGAGGGTGCCGAGAGGGCTGAGGGGACCCTGGGGTTCTGGGCGGGAGAGGTGGAGGGTGGGAGGCATTCAGGGATGCAGCGAAGCTGGGGTGGCCCCCCTCCCTCTTCCTGGCCTCTAGCCTGACTGGCCAGACCTGCTGTCCTGGTCAAACATGGTGGTTTCCAGTTTTGTCCCCGTTACTAGCCTGGCCTGGTGCCAACATGGGAGGAGAGGGCATGAGCTGTCCTGGGGTGTCACCTCACCCCACTCCCAGCTGGCGGGTTCCTCCTCCTTCCCTATGGTGCCTGAGCTGCTGGGAACCCTGACCTGGTCTCCCCACTCCTCTCCCTGCCCCAGCCCCTGTGAAGTGAAGCTGTCGGGGCTGCTGTGGGCAAAGGGGGTGACCAACACCTCCACACGGTGCCCGGGGTCACGGCTATGCCCGCCCTTCTCCACAAGGCCTGGTACTGTCTGGTACCGCCCTGGTTCAGTCTGGCCAGGCTCCCTCCCTCCTGCTGTGGGCAGACCGCAGCTCAAGGACGGGCAGCCCCTCCCTGCCAGGGCCTGGCCCTGGGGAGGCTGTTGGCCACGGAAGGGGCAGGCGGTTCCCAGGCACCATCCCCAGAACAAAGGGCAGAGCCCCGGGAGCCTCCCTGCAGCCCTGGCTGTGCACAAACCTCGCCCTCCTCAACCCAGCAGACATCCCCCTCCCCCCAGCCAAAACCTCAGACCAGAGTCCCAGGTATCCACCCTCCAGGTGACAGTGGACATGGGCTCGGCCAGGCTGTCGGGCCAGCTCTGGGGTGAAGCCTGACCCTCTGTGGCTAGCCACCTGCTGCACACCGACAATGTCCCCTGCTCAGCAGCCCCTCCAGCGGGCA
Organism: Antrozous pallidus; assembly: GCA_027563665.1. NCBI lineage: Eukaryota > Metazoa > Chordata > Mammalia > Chiroptera > Vespertilionidae > Antrozous > Antrozous pallidus. Next base: position 211,810,423 of record CM050508.1, read on the forward strand.
CTGCTCACCGGTCACGCCTCCTGGGCCCCTGGGTGTCCTGTGCAGGGGTCCCTGGTCACCCGATTTCCATGTTACCCACCAGCTGCTCCTGCTACGGAAAAGCCCTCTAAGCAGCAGCCTCACGCATGCCCATCGCAGCCGACGGGGCACTGGCGTCCTGCCCGCCTGCGGGCAGCTGGAGCAGACTCCTTCACCCGGCAAACACCCGATGGGGGGGCTGCTTGGGAACTCACCCACCAGGGCTCAGGCTTTGGGGCAGGGGCCCTGGTCCTTGTGGAGGGCTCTGTCCCTCCCCCACTGTCCCTGCGAGTTGCAGCAGCCGGACGGGCCTCGGCCTGTGCAGAACAGAGGGGCCTGGGGTGAGGACAAGACATTTATTGGACCAGAGCTACGCTGGCTCCCTGCTCCTGGCTGGCAGGAAGACACGCTCGAATCTGGACACTGGATGGGCATCGCCATGCCGAGGGCTTGGGAGGCTGACCATGCAGGCCCTCCTCCGGCCCCTCTGACGTGGAACAGATACCGAAGAAACTGGGCTCGGCGCGGGAAGTGGCCACGATGCTCCTTTCTCTGCAGCAGCGCTTCCCTCCGCCGCCGGTCTCGAGACCAGATGCCCAGGCAGCGTCCAGGCGAAGGGGCCTTGGAGGATACATCCCTGGGGCCGGGCCCTGAGTCCAGCGCTGCGGGCCTGTGTGTGTCCTAGGGATGGAGCCTGAAGGTGTGGGCCCTGGGTGGGGAGCAGACTTTCCTACAAATGAGTTTCTGCTTAAAAAGAGACCGAAGTTGGCAGGAAACCAGCAAACGCCTGCAGCTCCTGGAACCAGGGGTCGTGGGCTAAGGATCAGCTCAGGACGGGACCGGTCCACGTCCCTGCGCCCACCCCGTCCGACACCGGCTGGGACACCCAATGGCCCGGCCTCACTGCCTCCGAAGGTGCCGACCACCGGGCTCCGAGGGCAGAGTGTCCGGCCGGCGCTGCAGCAGCGAGCAGCCTGGCGGTCCCTCCGTCTCTGCTGAGGCCCTGCCCCTCCCAGCCCGGCTCCCAGCCAGTCTCGGGGACGCCTGCTGTGGTCAGTGACGCCGAGCGGCCGTGGCCAAGGCACAGCAGCACAGGAAGCTGGCCAGAGGCCACGCCGCGCCTGCCGCTGGAGCTGAGAGCAGAGCCAGGCGAGTCCAGGCCTGTCGAGGCCTCATGGGCACAGCCTGCCCTGGGGCGGCCCCTCCTTGGCGGTCGGGGTGCAGGTGAAGGGAGCCTGTCAGACGTTGCTGACCCGGGCCTCCACCAAGGAGACGGCAGTGGGGCCTGCGTCCTTGTCCGAGGGCCGCTCCCGCCTGACGTAGCGCGGCTTCCGCACTGAAACGTGGAGACAGGTGGGGTCAGCGTGGGGCCTGGGCAGGTGGGGTGTGGAGCAGACCCCACTGGCACCCCTGGGCCAGCAGAGTCAGGACACCCTGACCCAGCAGTGAAAGCCCCAGGCCTCAGGGGTGGAGAAGGGACTTGGCAAAGGACCAACCCAGGGAGGCAGGGTGACCCCAGGCCCCATTCGGGGTTCCTCCCTCTCCTCCCCCTTCTCATCTCCCTCCCCCTATCCCTCCCCTCTCCTCCTCTTCTCCCTCTCCTCTTCCCCATTCTCCTCCTTCCCCTCCTCTCCCTCCCCTTTCATCCTCCTCCTCCTCCCCCTTCTTCCCCTCCCCTTTCCTCCTCTTCTCCCTCCCCCTCCTCTTCCCCTTCCTCCTCCTCTCAGAGAAAGAGCACGGAAAGGGCGGAAAGGGCGGAAAGGGCGAGGAAGCCCTGGCAGATAAGGGGTCGGAGCTGCCAGGGGTGGAGGCTGTGGGGCCCCGGCCTCCCTGCCCTGGCCCTGAGGCAGCTGATCCACAGCAGGCAAAGGACAGCGAGAGCTGACGTACCTGAGGACTGCGGTGGGGGGATCATCGCGGCCTTGAAAGGAGAGGACAGTAAGACTGGGGGTGCCACACTGAGGGACGGACACGGGGACAGACACAGGACAGACACAGGCAGATGGGAGGCACTCGGCCCACCCAGGGGACTTACGGCTTCGCTGGGCTGCAGGGCGGGGGCTGTGGGAAGAGCACAGGTATCACCTGGGGGCAGCCACCTCAGCCTGGGGGGGTCCCTCAGCCTGTGGCCCCTCCCCCAAGGGCTGTGGACCCTGCAGAGGTTCCCCCACATCTGTCAGCCATGCCCTCACCTGGTGTTAAGGTCACATTTCCCACCTGCATTTGGGGTGGTGGCCCCAGGCGAGCCCCACCTTTCCACCTTCAGCAGCCACAGACACTTGCAGGGCGGGGCGGGGATGGGGGTGGGGGGGGAGGGCAAGGACGAACCTCTGTTCCTCCCGTAGCAGAGCCTGGGCAGTTTACTGCTGCGCTTGAGGTAGAAGAAACCAGCAACAGCGAGGATGAGGCCCGAGCTGACGAGGAAGGTCCCCAGGAAGAGAGAGGCTGCCACTCGAGGGCCCCCTGTAGGCAAGGCCCCCTCAGCCCTTCCTTCCACACCTAGGCCTGGGGGGGGGGGGTGCCACAGGCAGGGCCTGGGGGAGGGGGCACAGGCAGGCCTGAGGGAAGGGGGCACCTAAGTGGGCTGCCCGGGGCCGCCAGCCTCGAGGCCAGGGCGTGCATGCCACTTCCTCTGGTCCTGAGACACTCAGGGAAGCCTCGCCTTCGGTCCAGGGCCCATGGTCCTCCTGTCCCTGCCTGACTTTAGGGGCCCAGCGGCATCAGGTAAGAGGGGGCCCTGTGCCGCCCCAGGGCCCCGGAGCTGAGGGGACCTTGTCGGGCTGCAGTATCTGTACCCTCCGAGCCCCACGTCTTAGCAGAGCTGGGGAACAGTGCAGGACCTGGGTGTCCTCTGACCTCCAGGACCCACATCCCAGCCACAGGACAAGGGGACCTGGTGGGCTGGGCGTGAGGCAGAGGGTGGACGGGTGGCGCTCAGGACAGCCCTGCTGGGACCGTCAGGGTGCACAGTGGGCCTGCTCCCCACGCAGAGCCCGGGCTGGGTGGTCTGGCCTTGGCCCTGGCATGGACATGGCCCTCTTGGCCAGCACCAGGGTCGGGTCGGCACGGGAACTGGGCTAGATGATGCCCCCTCCCCACACCCTGCGGGGAGCCCCGCTCGAGCCTGGAGCCAGCGCACTCACCGGGACTCGGCCACCCAGGCATCCCTGTGCTCCTGTTGGCGGGGGACTGCGTGCCCTGGCCAGCCACTGTGGGAGCACACCTGTCAGTGTGGGCCTGCAGGGGGACCCGGGAGACCCCCTGAAGCCAGCACAGCCCACAGGGGTCGCGGGTATGACCGGGGAGGCAGACAGCTCTTAGGCCACAGCTGTCAGGCTGGGGGTGGGGGTTGGGGGATGAGGAGAGGAGTCCGGGTGAGCTGAGGCCTCAGGGAGAGCAGGCCAGGTGGGTGTGGGGAGGGGGCGGGGACGGGCGACCTACGGCCTTTGCACTCGGAGCTGCTGTGGGTCCCGTTCCTGCACTGGACGCAGCTGGTGCTCCCGTCTGCATTCCAGCGCCTGAAGCAACCTGTGGGACAGAGGCAGTGAGGACGGCCTGGTCGGCCGGGCGAAGCCATGGCAGCTCGTGCCTGCTGGTGTCTGCCAGTCCGGTACCCGTCTGGACGTCGGGGTGGCGGTAGAGGCTGGAATGGGTGATGCTGTGTGGCCTCCCTCTGGACGAGCCTCTGCCAGCACAGCCCTGACCGCCAGACTCAGGCCACCCACCCGGGTCTGGACGGCCGCACTCCTCTCAGCCAGATGTGGCCTCGCTGCCCCTGCCCCTCCGTCGGGTCCCATATAGTCCAGCCCCCCCCATACCTGCCAGCTGCCACCAGCAGCCAGCTCTGCCCAGCCAGTGGCCGATGGACAGCCCATCTTGCCAGCTGCACCCTTAAGGGCAGGGATTGTGTCCGTCACCAGAGTATTTCTTCAAACCTTAGCACTCAGCAGGGGGCTGAGCAAACACATGCTCCCGGCCCCCAGGGCAGTGCTGGCCACGGCTCTCAACCACCTTCCCAGACTTCTCATCTACAGACAGGTCAGTGAGAGGGAGGCCTTGCTGCCCTGGCTCCCAGCGAGGGCAGGGCCCCAACAGGGACGCGGACGTGGGCGCAGCCGTGACCAGCGCCAGCTCCCACGCGCCCTGCTGGGCCAGGTTCTTGTGAAAATGGTGAGCTGTTCCTTCCTCTGGTGTTTCAGGGGGAAGGCCGTGGGGAGGCCACGGGATTCACTCCAGGGTCGGCTGCAGGACGCCCAGGGGGTGGGGGCTGGCACCACCACGACGCTCCCAAGTGGCCCCGCTGTGTGCCGGGTGCAGGGACAGCCCGAGGGAGCCAGCACCACGACCACTCGCCGAAGGAGGGAGGCCGCCTCAGGAGTCAACAGGCCCTCTGAGCACCACCTGCCCTGCCTCGCTGGCTGGGAGGGGGTGGCCAGTCCCGCAGGGTGGGGCCCTTCCAGAGATGGGGACCTCGAGGACAGAGGTTCACCCAGATCTACAGACACGGCCAGGGCAGGCGATGGCGAGTCCTCGGCTTTAAAAGTTCCGCCGGAGAGGCTCTGTGAAGAGGTCCCGCCACACAGACTGGAAGACGCTCCGTGGCATCGCCACTCTCGCTGAGCGCACCCGAGCGAGCAGCGAGCGAGCCCCGTTACCTCTGGAGCAGGGGCGACGCAGAGACTGGCACTCCAGGAGAAACCAGCGCAGTGTGGCTGTGGGCTCCGCTTGCTTGTGGCTGAGGTGTGCGTGCCTGGAGCTGGACTCGACCGAATTCTTCTCGTCCACCCGTACCTGCCTACGTCTCCATGCAGAAGTTTCCAATTCTCTCTCACCCGAGAGGGATCACTAGGAACTAGAACTGCCCTGGCCGGAGCCCCGGGAACGGAGCCGGACGCCCTGAAGTCCTGGTCAGTCACGCGTGGACAGCCTTCCCGCCAGCTGCTGGGCGAGCCGCTCAGAAAGGCCACAGCTCTCAGCGCCATCAGACATGCAGGCAGCTGCCAGGAGACTCATCGATGGCAGCTCCATCCCCCTCCTCCAGGGGCTGGGAGCGCAGCGCCTGGGCCTTCTCTCAGCTGCTTGCTCTCTGGACACGAAGCTGGACTTGCACTGGCTCCAACCATCGACCTCCTTGTTCTGTCTCCACAGCAGTGCCTCCTACCCCCGCCCTGAGCCTCACTGTGGGGAGCCTGCCCGCCACATTGCCCCCCGACATGGAGCAATGAGCTGACCCAAGGTGGGGCCGGCCCGCCAGCCAGGAGGAGGTGGCCAGGCCAGGAAGGAGGCTCGCTTGCATGGGGCCACTCTCCTGTCCCATGCCCTCTGACCTCCCAGAGGTCTGCGCACCTGCTGCCCTCACAGCGGAGGTGAGAGCCGCAGAGGCTCGGGCCAGGTGCTCACCTGGGCCACACAGGCTTGCACCGGGGCAGGTGGTGTTGACGTCCACCGAGTCCATGCAGCACTTGGACTGCTGGCCCTGGAGGGGAAGGCTGGTCAGTTCCCAGCCCTGCAGCCGAGGGCGAGTGAGGTGGAAGGGCCAGACCCCCCGGGGGAAGGGCTCCCCTCCAGGAGAGACTGGGCTGCGGCTCCAACCTCACTTCCTGGCACCCAGCCACAGGGCAGGGCACTCACCGCAGCGTCCGAGGACTTGCTGGCAACTTCCGCCAGGAGGCCGGCCAGGAGGATGGCGCGCTGGAGCTCCATGTTCCAGAGCGCAGGGTTCGCAGCAGAAAGGGGCGCTGGGCTGCTGGGCGGGGGCGGGGGACCTGACCTGGCCCCGCAGAAGGCGAGCTGCAGACATCCAGCTCCTTGTAGCCTGGTGCTCTGCGGTCAGGTTTGCTGAGCGGCCAGGAGGCTCACGGCCAGGTCTGAGGCCTGCAAATCAAGGTGCCAGGTGAGGTCCACGGCCAGTCACGGGTCACGGCAAAGCCAAACCAGGCCGGGGCCTCGGCCTCCGGTGCTCCGGGTCCACCTGGACTGGGCTCGACAGCTCCCTCCTCCACAGCTTCCCGAGGGAGGAGAGCTGGGCAGAAAGGGTGATGAGCCCGCCCTGCACATGAGTTCAGGCAGGGCTTGGCCGTCCATCACCTCGTTGTGTCCCGGTAAAACCCAAACCCGAATCTGTCTTGAGCCTCTCCACCCCACGCAGACCTGCTGGGTGGGAGGTGCCTCTGGGGCAGACACAGGCAGTCAGGGACCCTTGGTCAGGACCCAGGCCCAGGCTCCAGCAAAGCTCCCAACACTCACACCCAACCTCACTGTCCGGGGACTTAGAGCCGAGCTGTTGCGTCCCTTCATGCAGCCAGACCCACATGACCGGCGTGAGGCAGACAAATTTTAGCAAACTTGCCAACTTCCAGGGGGACCCCAACAGCCATCCACCTAGCACACGGCAGGCGAGTGTTTTCTCTCAGGAAAGTCGCCTCTAGGAACACAGCACATTCCGCAGAAACTGACGGAGGTGCTCAGGGCCGTGAGCACAGGAAGTGCAATAACCAGCTCTCTGCCCTCAAGTCCACGCAGGGAAACGAAGCGTGTGAGAGAAACGGGCGTGTGTCACAGGGAAACTGAGCGTGTGCAGGAAGCGGTATGAGAATGTGCACAATCTCAGTCACAGGAGCCAATGCAGAGAAGCCCCCTCCACCTCATCCCACCAGCGGCAGCACCGGCAACTCGTCCCCAGGAGGAGCGAGCAGTGGAGCAGGAACTTGAGCCGACAGAGGGCAGTGCAATCAGCTCCGTTAAAAGGAGGTTTCTCACAGGCAAACTAAGGTCCAGGTCAGGGTGGGTCTCGGGTCTTGAGACAGGGATTCGCCCTCAGGTTCCTGTCAGCCACACCGGCAGATTCTCACGGTCGGGGAGAAGCCCCAAGGCCAGCGCCTGGAGTACAGGCTGTGGGCCCTTCCTGACTGCAGGCGGGCCCCGGAGCTGTGTGCTTGCGCCTCTCCTGGGTGGGTGAGCCAGGACAGGGGTCTCCCCTTGACCAGCGCCTTGATCCGCCAGGCACACCCTCCAGTCTCCCTAGCCGCCTCCCCAAGGCTCCCAGCCTACACCTCCCTCCTCCCCCCTCCCCAGGGCCAGGGCTTCGCCTTAGGGACTTTGGGGCACTGACATTCAGCCACACAGGAGACCCCGGGCGAGGGGACATTTCCCAGCACCTTCAGCGAACAGTTCCACAGCCGGACGCACTGGTCAGAACTGGTCCAACCAGCCTGTGCTGGCCACTTTATGGGAACCACACCTCAAAACCACTGAATACATGCAAGTCATTTTCTGTTTTGGACCCAAAAGCCAAATAACTGGGTAAAAGGATGTCTAAGAGGTCAAGAGAAAATTGGTGAGAATTTAAATTGAACTACATTTTCTTTCAAATTCTTATTTTCCGTAGGAAAACGGGTTTTGACACAGAACCACCTTCAGGTCATCGTGATTCTAAACACATCAGGAAGGGTAACTGAGTAGGATGGTTTTGGTCAAGCTGATCAGGGGCTGGGTCCCGGCAGGACGACCATGCCCACAGGCTCCCCAGCAGGAAGGCTTTGCTGGGCATCCACCCGGAGCAGGGGAACCCCACCTACGCCCCCTGCCTTCTGGATGCTGCGGCTGAAGGGGGTGTGGGGGACATGTGGTCCAGCGTCTGTTTCAGGAATGCTGACCTGCCTCTCCCCACTGCTGGACGTCACCAGTCCATGTCCGTGTGGATTTGGCTGGCCGGCTAAGCCAGCAAAGGGAGCCAGTGTGAAGAGCCACTTGCAAAGCAACACTAACACGTGCTTCTCCATCTAAAACCCCAACTTGCTGAGAGAGAACATAGTGCTGTCAAATGCGTGACTGGACGTTAGGGAAAAGGTTGAGGCCCTGGCTGGGGAGCTCAGTTGATTAGAGCACCATCCCATACACCAAGATTGTGGGTTCCATCCCAGGTCAGGGAACATACAAAAGGCAACCAATGAATGCATAAGAAGAGCAAATGGATGTTTTTTTCCTTCTTCTCTCTCACTAGAACCAATCAGTAAGTGTTTCTAAAATATACTTTTTATTGATTTCAGGGAGAAAGAGAGAGATCGATCCCCAATAGGGGTCGTCCAGGAGGCAGCAGGTGCCCCGACTAATCGAACCCGGACCTTTCAGTCCACAGACTGACACTATATATTGGCTGAGCCAAACCGGCCAGGGCAGCACACTGTTTTTTGAAGTTTTGGTCTGTGACATGCAGAGCCCCAGCTGCCCAGCGCTCTGCTGTCCCCCACCAGGCTCTGCGTGAAGAGCCATCAAAAGCATCTGTGCTGCAGTGACCACGTATCCTTAAACAACCCTGATCAAGGGGTTGGTTGTCGGGAAGCGGGCGGGCCCTAGGGATGTAGCCACTCGGGACCACTTGCCAAGACAGCCCTTCGCTCTGCTTTCAGGAGGGACTGGGGGTAGGAGGGCAAGGGGAGCCGGAGGTGGGTGTGCGCCCGCCAGGAAAAGGGCTTTCTGCACAACCCCGGCTTTGTCTCCTCCCACGGCTTCTGAACACAGCGAGGCCGGTGGGACCCCGCTGGACCCGCGCAGACGCGGTGACAACCCAAGGATAGGCCAGGGCTGCCATCTCCGGCGGCGGCGGCAACACCGAGAACCACGCGGAACAAAAGCGAATTCGATGGGACAAGGCGGCTATAAGTTTGGTCACAAACGGCTTCGGGCAGAAATTGCATTTACCAGGCGCTGTTGCCTGAAATGCTGTAAAAATCGTACCCGGAACACCTGGTCTCCATCACGTCGGAGCTAAAACATCTACTCGGTTCTAGGCGACGACGCTCAGCTGCGACCGACGGCGAAACCTACGTTTCGGCCAAGCCCGGGCTGTGGGGCGATGAACGCGGAAACCCCGGGGAAGAGGCCGCACATCCCGGACGGTCCGGCGCAGCGGGCGCCGTGGGAGGCCCGGGGGCGCTCGGGACAGGGTCCCAAGTCTGGCTACGGGGGCTCTCTCGGGCCCTTTGTCCAGTTCCCAGACCCCGCCCCGCCCCGCCCGAGACTGCCCCGCTCGCGCGGCTGCGCCTCCAGGCGGCCCCGGCACCCTCCCCCTGCCTGCCCCCCGGCCCCGCCACTCACTCACCCCCAGCTCTTTACTCACCCCAGCGCCCCTTGGGTTCCTCTTTCGTACCCCCCGCCCTCCAGGTGGTCGCGCCGAGCACCTTGGGATTTGTAGTCTCTCCGCTACCACAGCCTAAGTACCAGGGCGCGAGACTACCAGCCCCCAAACTACACTTCCCGGCGGTCTTCGCAAGAGCCCACTCTCGCCAGGTGGGTTCCGGTACATGATTTTCGCGAGACCTTGTGAGGCGCGCGCGGAGCGACCTGGGAAGTGTAGTCTAGGGCGCCCCGGTCCTAGCCTCCGGACCCTGTACTAGGCTAGGGAGGGAGGAGGTGGACGGGGATTCCTCGCGCGCGGGCGGTCTTTGACGTTGCTAGGAGACCGGAAAGCCCGGCAAGACAGCAGCGGACCGCGAAGTGCAGATAGCAAATCTGACCCGTTTTCGGGCGCGAATAGAAGGCTTCCGCCTGCGGTTGAAGCGACGCTGGCGCCGGCCGCCCTCGGCTCCAACAGAGAAAGTGACAGCAGGTGTGGCTCGCTGAGCACAGGGCCATATGGCCGATGTGTGGAGGCCGTTGTCTGGGTGGATGGGGAAGCACGCGGGCTAACCCATTTCGCTGCTGAGCGTCTTGGTGACGCTCACTGTCTCTGAGTGGCGCCTGCAAAAACCGAGGCTTCCCAGCCCAGACCCTTCGGACGCTTGGCTGCAAGGCCCGTGCGGGCCCGGCCAAGCTGAGCAGGGACGTTTACTCCACGTGGGGCTCCTGATGTGAAGCCCAAGACGGAATCTTTGTCCTTGGGCTCTGGTGCAGCGCTATCACTCAGGGGGTAATGTGGACCCTCGAGCCTCTTTGGGATCAGTATTAAACAGGATATCGTAGTGCCTGGTCAAACCTCCCTTGGGCATGTAGAGCGTCCCAGGGAAGGGGGGTGCCTTTTCTGGGAGAAAAGACAGTGAGACTGACCACTGCCCTTTTCCTACCTTCCCTGGCGGTGGGGTTGGCCCCCAGAGCAAGCAGGCAGGCAGGGACACTGGGTGGGCCTGGGATGTCATCCTAAAGGAGGCGCTGCTCGCGTCCCTGGTAGGAGCCAGTTTTCCTCCAGGGCCACTTGGAGAGCTGTGTCTGGGCCGGTGACTGAACAGACCTGTGGCTTGGCCATCCCGGGCACGACTGTCCCACAGGCTCTGCAGGTCTCTCCGCAGCTCACAGAACTATGAGCAGCCGGTGACCTGGGCTCCCCTGAGCTAGGGAAGCTGGTTGGACTGGTTCCTCTCCCGCCAAGCTCCACCCATGGACTCCTGGTAGGGAGGGGCTGGTAGTGCGCCCCATCAGGCCTAAGAACATGGGTCGAGGTGACAGAACTGGCCCCCTGGGCTGGCTTTGTCCCAACAGGACACCAAAGCAGGTGGAATTTTCACGTGTGTGGTCTCAGGCTCTGCCTCAGCCACCCTCAACAAAAAGCAGCACAACCTCACTGAGCATGTCTTGCAGAAGTGACAGCCTCAGTGAGTCACGTGTGCTCACGAAAGGGATGCCCCTCGGGCCTCTGGCAGGCCTCAATGTGGTCTCCCCATCTGGCCTTAGAATGAGCCCTGACTCCATCAGCATCCCTGAGGTCGTCTGGGTGAGAGGTAGGTGCCGGTCAGCGCCAGGAGCGACAGGTGTGCTAGACCGTGGGGGCCACAGGACAGCTGGCACCTGCCGGTAAGCACATCCCCCACCCCAGGCTCCTTGGCTCTGGGATGCCCATCCAGCTGAGTCCTGGGGGTTCCCTTCCCCTCCTGATACCATCTCAGGACATTTCCCCTGGTGGAATGTACAGAGTTTTCAGCAGCCACAGAGCACCAGTGCTCCCCACGCAAAGGGACCGGGTCAGGAGGGAGAGTGGGTGTGACTTCTCAGCTGGAGTTCCACGTCTGCTGGGTTTCTCTCTGTGGGAGTGGGAGGTGAGGTTCCAGGATGCCATCAGGCCTCTGGCCAGATCCGTCTCCAGGTCTGGCCTCGGGAATGACCCCAGGACCTTGGGCGTGGGTGACTGGGGTGAGCTGGTCACTGATAGCAGCAGGTTTTCAGGATGGCATGGCTGACGGTGACAACAAAAACGCTTGAGGACGAAGTCACGCCTGGGAATGTGATGCTCACGTGAGCAGGAGGAACCTGGGCCCCCAACCTGGGACCGGTCCTATCGATTCGGCTCTTGCACTGCTGTCTGCTAAGGTGCTTCCTGCGCCTGCCCAGCATCGCAGAATGACTTTCTAGGTCTCAGAGCAGAGCCATGTCCACCTCCTGGGCTGCTTCCGAAGACCCGTGGGACACAGGGGTCCTGGCCTCTGAAGCTGTGCTTCAGCCTGAACCTACTCAGCGTCCTCTGTCCGTTCACAAGTGGTTTATTGTCAGAGGGCGACGCTTTCACTCAGGGCTCCTCACCAATGTGGAGCGTGAGCTCCCTGAGACGCCGTCAGAGAAGCCTGTGCACTGGGACTGAGCCTGCAGAGCTGGGCCGGGCCAGGCTGTGGTGCTCAGCGAGGGGCAGGCTTGGCTAGGCCTGGGCCCGGGTCCCGGTGGTAGTTTAGGGTTGGTGGACACAGGAAGGCAAAGGTTCTGAGGGGTCTTTGTGGGATCTGTTGAAAGCCTGGTGTTTAAGTTTTTTCCCCCCATAAATTTTTTGAAATGAACAATAAAGTTCTCTTATTTTTCTGTGCAGGAGTTTCTTTTTGTTTGTTTTTTGTTAATCCTCACCCAAGGATATTTTTTCCATTGATTTTAGAGAAAGTGGAAGGGAGGGAGGGGAGAGAGAGAGGGAGAAACATCGGTGTGAGAGACACATAGATTAGTTGCCTCCTTCCCCTCCCAACAGGGCTGGGAATCAAACTTGCAACCCAGTACATGCCTTTGACCGGGAGTTAAACCCGGTTACCTGGGACTCTTCAGGGCAAGGACGGTGCTCTAACCACTGATCTCACCAGCCAGGGCTGTGAGGGAGGTTCTTGAAGCCCTGCCCAAGGCTCTATCCGAGGCCACAGGGGATCCTCACCTTCCTCAACTGAGAAGGGTCCCTCCCCTCCTACCTGGCTGAGAGGGCTTTTGTTTGGTTTTGTTTTTAATCAGGAACAGCTGACTCTCAAATACTTTTTAAAAACATCCATTGAGGGATCTAGCTGGTTTTCTCAGTGGATGGAGCCTCAGCCTGATGACTAAAGGGCCCCGGGTTCGATTCTGGTCAAGGGCATATGCCTGGGTTGTGGGCTTGATCTCCAGTAGAGGGCGTGCAGGAGGCAGCTGATCCATGATTCTCTCTCACCACTGATGTTTCATTCCCTCTCCCTTCCTCTTTGAAATCAGTAAAAAGATTTTTTAAAGTCTATTGAGGTGATCATATGGTTTCTCTTTTTTAGTTCGTTCATGTGTTGAATTACATTGACTTTCTAATGTTAAGCCAACCTTCCATTCCTGGGGGAAAACCCATCTGGTCATGATACACTGTCCAGTTCCTGTGCTGCTGTGTACAGTTTTGCTAACACCGTCCAAGTTAAGGATTAATTAGCTCAGAACCTCCTGTCTCTGTCGTGAGGGACACGGGCCGGGTTCTCTCGTAGCCTCTGGCCCTGGGGGCCCGAGCCACAGAGCTGGCTGCAGTTTACCGTGGAGCCGGACTTTTCCGTGTAAATATTGTTAACCGTATACTCAGTTTCTTCTCTTCTGGAAAAAAAAACACCTATTTTTGTTATTTATTTAGTTTTTTAAAATATATTTTATTGATTTTTTTTTTCACAGAGAGGAAGGGAGAGGGATAGAAAGTCAGAAACATCAACCAGCTGCCTCTTGCACACACACACACCCCCCACTGGGCATGTGCCTGCAACCAAGGTACATACCCTTGACCAGAATCGAACCTGGGACCTTTCAGCCTGCAGGCTGATGCTCTATCCACTGAGCAAAACCGGTTTCAGCTATTTATTTACTTTTAAGTAACATTTATTGATCTTGGCGAGGGTCTTTGGTTTCTGTGCTGTCTCCCGAAACCCAGGACATCCCTCGTGTCAGCTTGTTCCTGTAACGGCTGTGGGAACAAAGGGATTGCAGCCCCTGGATCACCAGCAGCTTCAGAAAGAGGGGAGCCACAGCGGCTCCTGGCAGAGCCGGGACCAGCTGCACTCACAGGGCCAGGAGGGGCCCAGAGGAGCCTGAGCCTCGGAAAAAACAGCCCCCCAGCCCGCCCCCTGGGGCCCCGTTGCATCACCTGAGGAAGGGGGGTGGTGCCTGGGCTAGGGCTCCAGGCTTCCTGCTCCTCCATTACCTGGGCTGTGCCCAGCCTGCTCGCCCCCTTGCTAGTTACTAGGAAGGTGCTTCTGTGTCTGGAGCTCTTCCCACAGTTCCCACCTGTGGGACGTGGCACCTGTGGGACGGGGCATGAGCCGGCCCAGAGTGGGGCTCTGTAACCCAACCCCGAAGCCCCCTCCCCCTCCCTGCAAGACTCAGCTCAGGGAGGAGCAGGTGCTTCCCACTGACAGATGCTGGGGGAGGCTCAATTATCAGCGAGTTCATTGCCAGATTAGAGGGTGGCCCTAATTGCTGTGTTCCCCCCACTCCTCACCCTTTCTCCCCACCAGACCCCTTTCCAGGGCAGCATGGCCAGCTCAGGCCTCAGGAGGGGAAAGCAGGGCGGGTGAAGAAGCCGAAGGGTGCCCCCAGTTGTCACCCCATCTTTGCCTCTAGAATGGGGTGGGGTGGGATTGGGGTATTCACCTTGGGGACCTGCACACTCACTACCCGTGGCCGCCAGTGGGACCCCAGTGCACAGCAGTGTGCTCAGGTCTGCGGGGTGCGGCTGGGGCCAAGGGTCACCTGGTGAACAGGGAGGAGAGGCTTCTAGCAGCCACAGGGCTGGTGGGACAGGGCCTGGGGGTGCCTGCCAGGCCAGGCTCCTGGGCCCCAAGTGCACATCAGCCTGGCCAGAACCTCCCCAAACCCAGCCTTTCCGGGAAGCCAGGCTCCTGTCCGTGGTCCCCAGACAGGCTGCCTCGTGGTGGGCTGAGTGGCCAGGTCAGGGCTGTGTCTGGAGCTCGGCCAGTGCCTGGCTGGGGCCTGCTGACCTCGACCCTCAGTCTGCTGGGCTGGTGTCAGGGACAGAGAGCAGACATGGGACTCCACATTGCCAGGGAGAGTGAGACCCCACCCTCCCCACAGTCCTGGGAGGATTGGGACCCACGCTCCCCACAGTTCCCCAGGGGATTGGGATACCACTCTTCCCCCCCTCTCCCCACAAAGCTGGGGCTGTTGGGACCCCCCCACACACACAGCCCTGGGGGATGGGGAGGAGCAGTCCCTTGTAATTCTCCAGCCGACCTGCAGGTGGCGGCAGCGGGCAGCTGGGGAGGAAGTGTGGGCCTGGACCCTTCCTCCAGGAGGCGCTTCAGGGGGCGCTGAAATGGGGGTCCCGCCACGTAGAGGACCGATCAGCTGCCAACCTGGGTGCTCCTGTGGTTGGCGCAGAGGCAGCCCCTTCCCCAGGAGGAAAAGGGATCCCGCCTTCGACCTGTGCCTCTGCGTTCCAGGCACTTAAAAGCCCTAATCACAGCGCCCTGGGGTCCCCCTCCACCAAACCTCACCAGCACCTCAGAAGGGACATCAACCAGGTCATCACACCTCCCAGCCAGTCAAGCAGCTGGGCCCTCCTGTTCTGGTATCAGCATCCTCCTGTTTTGGGGTCCCTCTGACTCCAAGGCACCCCCATCCCCAGGACAGTCCCATCTCCGGTGGACTTCTGGGTCCACGAGGGTGACCAGCTCCTCTGACCCTGGGCAGCCGCGTGGAGGGATGCCTGACCCCCACCCCATGGCCATGGACTCACCACACCCCCTCTGCTCCACTAGGAGGCGCCAGGCGCACCAAGTTGGTCACTCTAAACCGCAGACCCAGGGCAGATGGGCACAAAGATTTATTGTTAGGGTGCTCCCTGGGATGAAGCTGAGACATCCTGAGGTCTGCAGCCAGCAGGTGGGCAACCCCAGAGGGCCAGTGGGGTTCTTCCTGTCTGAGTCCAAGGACAAGCAATGACGAGTGCCCCAGTTTGAGGGCCACCCCACAGGAGAGACCTGCAGAAGGGATGGGGCCCATCCAGGGGAGGGGGACCTGCTTAACCCAATCCACCATTTAAGTGTTCATCTCATCCAAACACCCCCCCAGGAACCGGCATGATGTCTGACCACGTATTGGGCGCCTTTGGCCCAGCCGATAGGCACAAACTCAGCCCAGACTCTCGCTGCGGGGCCGGGGGCCGGGGCGGGGGGGCTGGAGGAGTGAGTTCAGGACGTAGACATAAGCGGACAGAATGAGCACAAACTGGGAGCTCTTCCCCTGAAAACCCCCACGTGCCTGCAGGACATGCGGCACACTGAGGGGCCGGCCTGCGGGAGGCGCTGTGGGCCATCGGCTGGGGCTTCGGGGTCTGCCTCGTCTCACGCTTTCAGCCGTTACAAACAGAATGTGCAGCCCTGGCCAGTTTGGGTCAGGGGACAGGGCATCCGCGTTTGGCTCCAGTCATGGGCACGTACCTCGGCGCGACCCCACCCTGGTCGAGGTTTGCCCGGAAGGAGGGCACCCAATTGATGCATCTCTCTCTCTTCCACTCTCTCAAAAACCAATAGAAAAATACCCTCGGGTGAGGATGAGCAACCAAAATGTGTACCTTTTCCACTTCATACTCTTTTTTTTTTAAAAAAGAAATATATATAGCCAAGACCAGTTTGGCTCAGTGGATAGAGCGTTGGCCTGCAGACTGAAACGTCCTGCCTGGGTTTGATTCCCGTCAAGGGCATGTACCTGGGCTGCGGGGCAGATCTCCAGTGGGGGGTGTGCAAGAGACAGCTGATCGATGTTTCTCTCTCATCGATGTTTCTGACTTTCTATCCCTCTCCCTTCCTCTCTGTAAAAAATCAATAAAATATATTTTAAAAAATAAAAAGAAATATACATATATATATATATTATTGATTTTTTTCAGAGAGGAAGGGAGAGGGATAGAGAGAGAGAAACATCAATTAGCTGCCAAGGTACATGCCCCTGAATCAAACCTGGGACCTCTCAGTCCGCAGGTTGATGCTCTATTTGCTGAGCCAAACTGGTTTCAGCTCCACTCGGTACTCCTAACCAACCACGCGCTGTTCCATCCACAAAAAAAACCCGAACAAACCCATAAACCAGGTGAGTGGCTTCCAAAACCAAACCAAACCAAGGCCTGACGCAGCCCTGTAACACCGGCACCAGGGGGTCCTCGCTCCCAGACCCTGTGCCCCCCCCCCCCCCGCAGGGATGCACGTGACAAAAGTAATGGGACGTCACTTGCTTTTTAAAAAATGTTATGTTTCTATTGATTTGAGAGAAACCCGCACGCACCCGCTGGGATCAAGCCCACAACTTGGGTATGTGCCCAGACCAGGGATTGAACTCAAGGCCTTCGGTGTCCCAGGCATGCTCCCACCACCCGAGCCACGCAGGCCAGGCTGGGAAGGTGCTGCCAAGGTTGGTTGTAAAAGGGTCACGGCTGATTTGAGGTTGAACATGCATGTTGTGATATTGTAGATGTTTCATCCACCTCCCTGCTCTGGAGTTGAACTTGACTGAAAGTGAAGACAAATCTTCAGTTGCAACGTCTGCTACCCTGGATATAGCAGCCTTCTCCCTCAGCAGGAGCAGCGGTAGCAGCTGCCAGGCCCTCTCCCCGGAGGAACCCCCAGGAGAGACGAGGCCTGCACGTGCTACCGTAGGCTGACATGGAGTACACGAGTTAACCTGTTCAATGCATATGGGCAAAGCTAGATTTTATACTTAGTTTGTTGACGCTCACAGATGTCTTAGGTGGTGAGTTTTTTACTAACTAGACATTAACATAGTAAGCGGTAGATTTTATATTAAAAATAGATAAAGGGGCCGAGATCGGTTTGGCTCAGTGGATAGAGCGTCAGACTGTGGACTGAAGGGTCCCTGGTTCGATTCCGGCAAGGGCATGTACCTTGGCTGCGGGCACATCCCCAGTGGGGGGCGTGCAAGAGGCAGCTGATCGATGTCTCTCTCTCATCAATGTTTCTGACACTCTATCTCTCTCCCTTCCGCTCTGTAAAAAATCAATAAAATATATTTTTAAAAAAATAGATAAAGGGGCACAGCGTGTCTCGCCTTGGGGGAAGCAGCCTCACCCACAAGAGCTGAGACCCTCCTGCCGCCCTCAGGCTCCACCCCGGGTCATTTCTCACGCAGCAGCAGGCAACGGTCACGGCGTGGGGAGGGCTGGGTGTCCTGTGCTGCCCCCTCCCTGGCCCGTGCCAGCGTGCCCGAGGGTCAGCCCGACTCGCAGTGGGACCCCAGGTCCAGCGTCCCCCCCCCCCCCATGCCCCGTGGCTGCCCAAGTCCCTGCAGGGCTGCCAAGGGATCCTCCGACTTTAGGCCCATTTAATACCGACTCCCGGGCACCACGCCCTGCCCTGGGCAAATATGTGTTTAGTCCCTGAAGGCTCACCAGGACGAAGGCCACACAAAGCTCGTCCCAGCCCAGGCGTCGACAAGCGCCCCACGGGGCGGGGAGCGGCGTGGGGCAAGGAGGGGGCACTGGGGGACTTCAGGTTTCCTGGGGACTCACAGCAAAGACGGCCCACCTGGCAGGAGCCGGTGGTGGGAGGGTCCGGTGGACGCCTGCTCTGTGCCGAGGACATGGCGAGCCCGAGCTGGCGCTGGGCCAGAGACCAGAATGTGTCCTGCCCGGTCTCTGTGTGCTGATGGTGCGATAGGAGAGGAGGCGCTCCAGGAAGAGGGGCCTGGGTGCCCCCACCTTACAGGGCTGTGGTCTGGAAAGAAGCCGGGGGCAGCCAGACAGGTGGGCGGCCTCAGCCGGGCGGGCGGGCAGACCTCCAGCCCGCCAATGCCTTGGGCGCTGTGTGGTGTGGGCGCCTGCCCCGGAGCAACGCGGGGATGAGTGGGCTGTGTCCCCCCCTGGGGACCCTGCAGGCCTCTCCCGGTGGCACCAGCCCCAGGCTCTGCCCATCTGGGAGAAGCCATGGGGGCTGAGAAATGTCCTGTGAGGGACCCCAGCCATAGGGCTGCCGGGGCCTCAGCAACAGGGGCTGCTGCTGGCTGTGTGGGGAGGGGGCCCGGAGGTGGCCAGGGGGTCAGTGTGTATCCAGGACTTGTGTCCCAGCTGTGGGCCCTTCCTGCCCAACCCTCTGGGCATCTCCCGGGCGGGTGCAGATCCTGAGGTCGGGGCTGCCCACCCGGTCAAGACTGAATTCCTTCTGCCCTGTGGGGGCTGGGCCTGCGGGCAGGGTGCTTGGCCAGGCGACAGGGAGCCCGGCCCACCCTCCTCCGGAGGGCTGGCCCTCCAGGGAGCCACACGCCTGGTCCCAGCTCGGGCACCGCCCGCAGAGAGACAAGCCTCATGTCCCGGCACAAATACGAAGCACATGGCTGCCGTCAAGTCAGCAAAACTTCTGGCGGCCCCTGGAGCTGCTCCCAGGCCCGGGAGGCCCCCACTGGGTATGGTCGGTTTGTGAGAAGGAGGCGGGGGGGGGGGGGCAGGCAGCGCCCAGGAGGGACCAAGGGAGCTGAAGCTCTGAGCAGGGTGCCCTCACCACTGTGACTCAGGGGAGGCAGGAACACGGGTGGCCTGGTCACCTGCCTGGGCGTGGCTCTCAGACACGTCCCTGGAGTTCCAATCAGAACCAGGCGAGTGATCACCTGACACCCCCGCGGACAGACTGTCCCGAACTCGGCCACAGGGCCAGTCGGTATGGCGGCCTCGGCGACCGGCTGGTCCGAGAGAAAATAGAACCTTGTCTCGAGTGGAAAGGCCTTGCTGGTGTTCAGCCTCCATTTGCTCCTATTACGTTCTCTGCAGGGACGGCAGCGAAGGCTTCGTAGAGACACAGCGTGTCAGCTGTGGTGCGGGAAGGTGGGTCAGGGCTGGGTCACCCTTCTCACCCACCCCACAGTGGGTGACCCGTGGGAGACCTGTGGGTGACCTGTGGGTGACCCATGGGTGAAATGTGGTGACCTGTGGGTGACCCATGGGTGAAATGTGGTGACCTGTGGGTGACCCATGGGTGAAATGTGGTGACCTGTGGGTGACCTGTGGTGACCTGTGGGTGACATATAGGTGACCTGTGGGTGACCTATGGGTGACCCGTGGGTGACCAGTGGTCTGCCCCCCTCCACCGGGCTCAGGGCCCAGTGGCCCTTCCCAGAGCTGTGCCTCCCTGGCTGCCCAGCTGGCGGCTCTGAGCGCCCACACTGGACATCCGTGCTGCTCGTCGTGCCTGGAGGCGGCTGAGGGTGGGGGCAGCGTGTTCCCTTCCCGCTCCCCCCAGCTGCCCCTCAGCCGGACTGCCCGCCTAGGCCCCTCCTGTTGTCAGACGGGCTGGGACGGTCACAGGTCCCCCTTCCCACCCCTACATCCCCTGCAGGCTCCCTGCAGCCACACCGCATTTTAGAAGGAAAAGCCTCTCTGTCGGCTCCTGGCTGACCCCACGCTGCTCGGGGCGCCCTCCCCTCTGGGGGGAAGACAGGGTCGGCTTGAGTGCAGCTTCCAGGCTGAAGGCGCTCAGGGCCCTGAGTGTGTGGAGGAAGGGCCCTCTCATCTCCAGAGCCGCTCTGGGGACCTCCTGGCCCCCGTGCCTGGGTCCCGGGACTCTGGGGGGCTGGCGCCGGGTGAGGGACACCGCCTGACTGGTGTGGGCCCTGTGGCTCCCGGCTCCTCACCTGTGACAGCCTGAGGCTTGCCGGCTTCTCCAGGCTCTGCCTTCTTGGCCTCGGTCCACTGTGTCCGCAGCAGCCATGGGCCAGTACTGACCTGGTCCTCAGTCACCTCCAGGTGTGGCATGTGGACGACGCTCCCACACGAGCGTGATTACCGGTGCACATGCTCATACACAGGCATGCGCGTACACATGCACATGTGAACACACTCACACACAAGCGTGCACACACGCGCACACTCGTGTGCCCCTCCCCACGCCTGCCCCTCTGCACGCACTCTGCTCTCACCCCTGCCCACTCTGCCCACGCCCCCCTGGCTGTTGACCTTGCTGGGGACACTTCCCTAGGAGCCCCCACCTGGTTTTCCTTTTGTCCACGTGCTACCCCAGACTAAGCCCCCCGTCTCCCACACCCTGGGCAGCCTCAGTGCCTGGTGCCAGCGGCTCCCGGTCGGGGCTCACAAACACGACCCTGGGGGCGGGGGTGTCCCTGCTTCCCTCCCCTGGGTGGTGGCGACAGCGGCCCCTGAAAGACCATGGTCAGTGAGGGCGGGAAGCCAGAACCTGGGGGGCACCCGTTTGGTCGGTGCGGCTCCCTGGGTCTAACTGTGGGCGGCACAGGCACCAGAGTGGGCGAGCATCTGGATGGACTGGCCTCGTCCTGCTCTGGCTTCTGGTGTCAGACACGTTCCCTGAGGGACTAGGTTTCAAGAACCTGGGAGCCGACCACGTGAGCAGCAGGCACTATGTGTTCCTGCTCCCTTTTCCTTCTTTTTAAAATATATCTTTATTGCCGAAGCCGGTTTGGCTCAATGGATAGAGCGTCGGCCTGCGGACTGAAAGGTCCCGGGTTCGATTCCGGTTAAGGGCATGGGCCGTGGCTGTGGGCACATCTCCAGTGGGGGGCGTGCAAGAGGCAGCTGATGGATGTTTCTCTCTCATCGATGTTTCTGACTTTCTAGCCCTCTCTCTTTCTCTCTGTGAAAAACCAATAAACTATATTTAAAAAATAAAAAATAAAATAAAATATCTCTTTATTGCTTTCAGAGAGGAAGGGAGTAGGAGAGAGACATGGAAACATCGATGATGAGAGAGAATCATAGATCGGCTGCCTCCTGCACCCCCTGCCCCACACACACACACACTGGGGATGGAGTCTGCAAACCAGGTGTGTGTCCTGACCAGGCATCGAACCGTGACCTCCTGGTTCATAGGTCGACGCTCAACCCCTGAGCCACGCAGGCGGGCGGCGGCAGTCTCTCCGCCGTGGTCCTGCCCCCCTTTCTAAGTCGCTGCCTGTGTCCCCTCCGCCTGAGGACTCATCAGGACCGACATCGCCCAGGGACACCTGCAGGCACCTCGGAACCCCTCCCCCCCCCTTCCGTCCCATGGGGACGCGGTGCCCGGGTTCGGGAAGCGCTGTGTCCAGTGTGTGGTGCCCCCTTCCGAGGGCACGGATGGGAGCAAGGGCTGTGAACGGAACGTCCCAGAGGGGAGGCCTAGCGGGAACACAGCCGTCACGGGGAGGGCCTCCGTGTCAGAGCCCGGGCGTGAGGGGCCGTGGACCCGTGTGGCAGGGCAGGTGTGGCCGGGGATGGGCCCCTACAGAGCTGTGCCGAGAGCTGCAGAGCCCGGCACCTCCAGACACCCCTCTGCCCTCAGGGCTCCCTGTGGCCATTTCCTCTTTTCTGTGACACCACGGGGGGGACGCCGACCCCGAGCGGACCCCTGCGCCCATGTATGTCCCCAGTTTGTTCCTGGGGGGCCTCCCTCCACGGCGCTGAGGCCCATGTGCAGAGAGAGAGAGCCGGACGGGAGCGGCCGTGGAGAGCCTTGTGGCTGCCTGGACCTGTCCTCAGTGGTGGGTGGATGCCACGTCTTCCAAGTGGCCCAGTGCCCTCCCACGTGGGGTATGTGGGCCTCCCCAGGGCACCACGAGGGGGCTCAGGCCGTCCTACAGCTGGCGAAGCTCGAGGTCTTTGCGAAGGAAAACTGGTCTCAGCTTTGCCTCTCCCAGCACTGGGTGCCGGTCCCTCTGGCAGGGTCGCCAGGCCATCCGTCCCTCGCCGTCGGAGCCGTGGGAGCTCCGTTTGGCCTCTGCACATCCAGCGCGGGGTCACGGCCGGAGCCCAGGAGGACAGGACTGGGGGGTGGGAGTGCAGGGGCGGTGCCCTACCCTCGATGCCTCTGGCTCCCTCCAGCGAGGGAGGGGAGCCCGGCCTCACCCTCTGACCACTTTCCTTTTCTGTTTTTTTTCTCTTCTCTCTTTTCCCCACGAAGCCTCCCTGTTATTCCTGACGTATTGACTTTGAACGGAAAGCCCTTGGCATTCCTGTGCAGACAGACACGATACACAAGCCTGGCTTTCCCTCGAGCAGAAGTTAAAGATTATTCAACGCGGAATTCCTGGGCTGTGCTGCGGAGGTCCTGTACCAGGCAAAGGTTTCCACCGCCTTCCCCGGCCGGCCGGGCGATAACGCCGCCCGGAGCCTCTCGCGGCGGCCGGCCCATCCTCCGGACCAGGTAGGACTGAGGCTGACAGCGAGCCTCGGGGTGCAGTGTGTCTTGTGGGGGTCTGCGATCCCCCCCCCCCTGATTCTGAAACATTCCTGTCTGAGCTGCGTCCGGCGTGGTCGTCTCTGGGCATCCTGGCACTGCCGGTGGCACCAGGGCCTCGGGCCGTCCCCGTGGGGAACACGGGGCTGGGGCTGGACAGTCTGGGCCTTCGGAGGGTCTCATCGAAAGAGTGGGTCTGATCTTCGTTGGGGGTGGGGTGACGGTGCCTCGGGCACACTGGGGGCAAATGAAACGGCTGGGAAAGCTGAGGCTGGCTGAGGGGCCAGGCAGGCAGCTGCCCCCACCCCCGAGGCCTCTGGAAGTTCAGCTCATGTGTCTGCACGGAAGTCCACGAGGGGCTCACCATCCCGGGGGAAGTTGGGGTTCGGCCCTCTGTGCCATTTGTGAGTGTTACTGAGCTTCCAATAGCAGCAGATGAGTGTCAGGCCCCCAACTGCTCATGGGACCTAATTTGGACCCGGCAGCTTGAGGACAGCCACCCTGGGCCCGGCAGGAAGGAGAGCCGGGTCCTCCATCCACACTTCCCGGACGGAACCCGAATTTGTGCCAGGAAACAGGACGTGTGCCATGAACGCCCGGGGAGGGATTCCTCCGGTTGGTGGGGGGGGGGGGGGAGGACCAGCCTCCTTCCCGAAGCCGGAGTCAGTCCTGCCCCGGCTCTGAGCCCAGAGCCAGAGCCCCCGGGGAGCACTAACGAAGCAAGATGGGGTCTAAGACACAGACGGCTCACAAGGGTAGCTGGTCACGTGGCAAAATGGGAGCGTTGTCATGGAGACCTGCCTGACCAGGAAGGAAGGTGGACATGGGTGGGGGTGTGGTCCCATGATGGGAA
The DNA here is from genome assembly GCA_027563665.1 of Antrozous pallidus. NCBI lineage: Eukaryota > Metazoa > Chordata > Mammalia > Chiroptera > Vespertilionidae > Antrozous > Antrozous pallidus. Next base: position 211,833,673 of record CM050508.1, read on the forward strand.
ACCCCAGAGAAATGGGTGTTGTCAGAGTGGGAAAGGGGCGGTGGAGACCGTGCCGGGGTCAGGCATGCAGAGGAGTTGGGGAGACTTCTCCTCCTTGAGACAATAATTAATTCACAGCCAAGTTCCTGATAACCAGGAGTCCCAGGCCTTGGACGGTGGAGACGGCACCAGCTGAATTTTTATTTATTTAAGATTTAAAAGTTCTTTTTTAACATTTACTATGATTGATTTCAGAGAGGAAGAGAGAGAGAGAACCATCCGTGATGAGAGAGAATCATGGATCAGCTGCCTCCTGCAGGCTCACCACTGGGGATCGAGCCCGCAGTCTGGGGTGTGCTCTGATGGGGAAGCCGATCATGACCTGGTTCACAGGTCGATGCTGAGCCACACAGACGGAGCTTACCCTGATTTTGTGAGAGAGGGAGGGAGAGGGAGAGAAACATCAATGTGAGAGTGAAACACTGATTAGCTGCCTCCTGCACGCCCCCTGCTGGGGATGGAGCCAAAACCCAGGCATGTGGCCTGACGGAACAGAACGGGGTGGGGGACCTCTCCATGCACAGGACAAGGTCCAACCCACCGGGCCACACGGGCCAGGGCTGCACCCACCCACATTTTAATTCCATGTTGAGTCAGTTGTACCTGCATGTAGTTTCAGTCCAGACGTTTGTAGGCAGCTGGACAGACAGCCTCCCACCCACTCAGCCTTGCCCACCCGGGGCCCACCTCCGCCCTGCAGACAGCTCTGCTGTTTACCAAGTTCCTGGGCCCCCCCGGGGGCGGGGAGGGCCTCCCAGAGCTCCCGTGGAGGTGTCATGTCAGGTTCACCCGAAGGCAGCTGCTGGCATTCCCCTCCACACGCTCCCGCCGTACACACCGGGTCCCGTGTTTCCACCGAGTCACGGTGCACTGCGGCGGCCCTGCACGCGTGCACCCGGGCGGCTCGAGTGGCACCGCCCAGCCACACACAGGGTTTCCCAGGTCGGCGACTGCCTCTCGGTCCTGTGCTCGCCGAGTCTTCTCCTGGCTCCTGACCGAGACGTCCTCAGATTCTCCTGCGCTCAGAGTGGACACAGGGTGTCCGCAGGCCCTGCGGGCGCCCGAGCTCTGTCCTGGCCCTGGGCGGACCCCCCCTGTGTGCAGGCTGGACCCAGGCCGCTCTGGCCTCTGTCCAGAGGACTCCCCTCCCCCTCTCTCCTGGGTGGACTTCCCCGGACCCGTCTTGATTTTTGGGGGGTCTTCCTCGTTTTTGTGAGGGTCAAGCTCCCCGGCTTGCTGAGAAAGGGCTGTGGCAGACACATGGCAGAGCGTTAAGGGGGACGGTGTGGGGGTGCGGGTGCCCTGAATCGTGACCCTCGTCCAGCATCCCCAGAGCCCGATGCTGGGGGAAATGGGGTGTCCCTGACCCCTGACCTCTGGCACGCTGGAATACCATCACCTCGAGGCACCAGGTCAGGGCTGCTCTTAACGATTCCTGGGGACACAGTTTAGCCATAACAGGGTGTTAGGTGCAGGCCTCATGGAGGGAAGGGTCCAGGTGACTCGAGGGGACCCGGCGTAGGAGACAGGGGATGAGTTCACCGGACAGTTCTTGCAAAACCACCAGTGGAAACCCACGCGTACACGCATTTCCTTTAATGAACGCGGCCGCCCGAACATCCACAGGTGTCACATCAGGTTGCGACCCGCCGAGCACCCAGAGTAATATTGGGGGCCTGCAGCTGGAATGCTAAAACCCTGACTTCTATCTTCAGTTGGGTGAATCTTGCAGCGAGCTGGGGACTCAGACGCAGGGACGCGTGGACGCTGCCCAGGGCGGGAGAGAGTGCAGCTGCTTGGGGTGGCTGCTTGGGGTGGCCGGAGGAAAGCTCAGGAGAGGCTCCTGGTCACCAGGGGGACCAAGGTGGGGCCCTGATGTCCCGGGGGCCCTGGTGGGCAGCCTGGTCTGTCTTCCGGCTCCATGTGTCCTTCCCCCAAGGGCACGGGCGATGCTGGTCTGGGGACGGTGTCCGCTCCCACCCGGGGTCTGCGGGGTACACGAGGCCTCTCCACCTGCCAGGCCAGGGCCCCCCAGACCCCAGGGCCAGGCGCCCCTCTGGGGGAGAAGGCTCCTGTCTGTTCCCAAGCGGGTGGGCGGCGCCAGCGGACAAGGTCCTGGTTTAATGTTTCACTTCCTCCCCGAATGATTAACCCGGACTGCCCTCCCTCCCCGCCTGGGGACACAGGGTGACCTTTCCCTCTCGCCCGCTCCGTCTGTGTCGGGTCAGGGACTTGGGGGACGCCCACGGTGTCTGTCTGTCCATCCACTGGCTCAGGTCAGATCTGGGGTCCCAGGTCCTGCTTGGACACCCGTCCTGGAGCTCCGCCTGGTGGTTGGAGGGGGAGAGGGGGGGGAGTGTCCTGGAAGGTGGGTCCTGAGTTTTGCTTTCCTGGAAACAAAACAAGGATTTGATTCGTGGGCACGTCCCTGTGAGTGTGCGAGGTCAGTGGTCAGGGCATCGGGGAGGTCTCCCTTCCTGCTAACTAACAGGCCGCATGCACTGCACAGGGGCCTCACCTCCAGCGAAATCCCCGGGCCGCCACCCCATCTTCCAGGGCCCCCCTCTGTCTGTCTCCCACAGGACCCAGACCTTTGGTCCTGGGGAATCCCAGCCCTTCCACCCACACACAGGACCCCCCAGACATGCCTGTCCCCCAACAGGACCCTTGGCTTTGGTCCCCAGGAATCCCAGCCCTTCCACCCACACACAGGACCCCCCAGACATGCCTGTCCCGCAACAGGACCCAGACCTTTGGTTGCCAGGAATCCCAGCCTTTCCACCCTCACACAGGACCCCCACCCCTGACAAGCTCTTCCCCCCACGGGACCCCAGGCTTTTAGGGCCCCATCCCACTGCAGACACCAGCACAGAGTGGCATCTTCTCCCCATGAAACCATCCCGCACATCTGTCAACACCAGTGCCTCCTGGCAAGGGGGCCCCACAGGGTGTCCTCAGGGGAGGAGCCCAGAGCCCCCCAGGTCCTGTGAGGACCCTGAACCCTCATCGGAAGCAGGTGTGTCTCTGCTCAGAAAGTGGGGGTCTCGGGCACATGCACATCGCTGTGGCCAGTGGCCCAGGGGTGAGAATGCACCCCCAAGCCTGGGTGAGGTGCTGCCGTGCCCCCCTGAGCATGGGCAGAATTGGGTGGGAGCCACAGGGGAAGAAGGAAAGGGTGCACATCTCAGCCTCACGTCCACACCACACCCTCCCCTGCCACCGGGGTGTCCTGGGGAGGCGAAGCAGGGGTGGGGGCCGCTGAGGGCAGGCAGAGCTCTGAGAAACACGGGGTGAGGGCTGGGAATGGTAGAGGCGGCCCTGAGCGGGGAGAATTTGGGGGTTAAAAGTGGAGACTTGGGGGGCCCTGGCCCTGGGGAGGAGGGTCTGGGGTCCACCCCAGGTGGGTGGGCTGGGTGGGCAGGTGGAGGGCACCTGTGGCCACTTGCAAGGGAAGGAGTGAGGTCAGAGGCGTCCCTGCAGGAAGCAGCCTGGGAGGGGGGCTGCCGGCTGGGGCTGGGTGGGCATGGGCAGCCGCTGGGGGTGGGTCACAGAGCACAGGCCAGAGACTGGGTGCTCCCTGGGCAAACACCCTAAAACCTGCTCTCAGGCAGAATCCAGATACAGGACTTGCAGCTTCTCGGCGGGAGCACACCTGCCTTTTGCTGCAGGTTGGGGGATGGGGGAATCTGGTCCCTGGGGGGGCCTGAGGTGCTGAGCCCCTGGAACGACAGGAGGGGGGGCCTTCCCGGTGGGACCCAGCAACCTGCCTGCATTGCCGGGTTAATTGGGGTGCAGGTGCAGATATGCAAACAAAGGTGGGGCGCCAGCGGCTTAACCCTTTCTCTGCTGAAGCCCAGGAAGGGGGCGGAGCCCTGGGGGCAGGAGGCTGGAGAGGGGGCCCAGCGGTCAGTCTGCCCTGGGCGCTTGGCTGTGGGCCTTAAAGGGGCAGGCGGGGTGGGGACTGCCGGGTGGGGCCGAGATGGAACCCCAGGGGTGGAGCAGCCCCTGCCCGCTGCTTCCGGCGCTCACACCTGGGCCAGAGCCCGCGCACCTGCCCGCGACCCCAGCCGCACCCCTTCCTGGTTTCCAGCTCACAATGCAGCGGGGCTTTGCGGTGGCCTCCTCTGGGGGAGGGGGCGCGAGCAGGGCTGGGGAGGGTGCGGCGGGCGGGGGCCCGGCTTTGCCTAAGGAAACCCGAGCCCCGCCAGGTGCGGGGAGACAAAGGCGCTGGCGAGGCTTGGAGGGCGGGGCCTCGTCCTGCGTGGGCGGGGAGGGGGGGAGGGGAGGGGAGCGGGGGGGGGGGGCGTTCCGCCTGCCCCCCCCACCACCCTTGCAACCCCTCCCTGGCACCTGGGACCGCCCTTTATCCTGGGACCAAATCACCCCTTGGAGCGGGTTTCCCTGAACAGGCGGAGGCTCTCAATGAAGGGGGCTCCCCTCCCCTCCTTCCCCCTCCCCTCCTCTCCCTCCACAGGCCTGGCCCAGCCCTGGCTCCCCTTCCCTCCTTCCCCTCCCTCCCCTCCCTTCCAGGCCCCCTCCACAGGCCTGGCCCAGTCCTGGGCTCCCCTTCCCTCCTTCCCCTCCCTCCCCCTCCCTCCCAAGGCCCCCCCCACACGCCTGGCCCAGTCCTGGGCTCCCAGCCCTCCCCAGTGTCCAGGGCTCTGAGGCCTCTGCTGTCTGCGTGTCCAGGTGCACATGGGCACCCTGGGGCGGCTGGGGGTGTGCAGAGAGCGGGGCCTCTGCAGAGAGAACCCCTCCACCCCCACCCAGCCCGGGTGTGGCACAGCCTCCGGGCCTGGGTTCTGTCCCTGTGACCCAGAGCAGGGTTCTGTTCTGGTTCCTGTCCCAGGAGCCGGCAGAGCCTTCGGGCCAGGCAGCCATGAGCCCTTGGGAGATGGAGCTGGGGGTCACCTTGAGGTCTCCCCCACCCTCTCAGGCAGGCCCCCACTGAGGGGGGCTAGGGGCAGGTACCCCCCACTCCCTGCCCTCCAGCCCTCCGCCAGCCCCTCCCTGTGGCTCTTCCTCCCGCACTCGGCAGGCACGAACACGCTTGGTCACACACCCTCACTCACACCCATGGTCCCACATGCCCCCACGCACAGCCACGTGCTCACACGGGGCGGGGGGGGGGGGTGCCCTGAGTGGCAGCCAGGCGACAGCCTGCAGAGCTCGGCCCCCACCTGGGTCCCACTCCAGCTGCTGCCCCTCCCAGCTGTGGGCGCTCTGGCCTCCCTGCCTCCGCTGGTCCAGGGCCTGGGGAGGGGAGGCACCCGTCCTCCTTCTGGGGTCTCATCCCGGCTGGGGCTGTCCTGACACCTCAGCTCCCTTGGCAGGGAGCCACAGCTCCCTCCGCGCACGCGCCCCCCCCCCCTTCTCCAGGAACGGGTGTGGCCGCACTCTCCCCAGCGGGCGACTCCTGCAGGAAGCCCCCCGTGACTGCTTCCCCAGCTTCCCTCACTCTCAGGACTCACTCTCACCAGCAGGGAGCCGAGGCAGAGGGAGGGAAGGGAGGAAAGGGAGGGAAGTGGAGGGGGCTAGGGCCCGCAGGTTTGCAGGCCCCATGGCCACAGGTGTGTGCATGGAGGTCCCTCAGAGAGACAGCTCCCTCCTCCTCCCCCCAACCCCCGGGGGGCCAGCCCAGGGCGTCCTGATCCGTGGAATGATGTGAATGCCTCAGAAAGCTGGGTTTGGACTTGTACCGTTTAAGGGAAGCCTCCTTCCCAGGGGCTCGGTCCCCTCAGGACCAGAGCTGAGCCTGGCAAGTGAGGCTGGTGCATGGCCTTTGTGGACACCCTGTTCTCACGGTGAGATAAGCACATGCTGGTCCCCGAGTCTAAGTGGGGGGGGGGGGGCAGCATCTGCGTGTTTTTTAAAAAAAATTTATTGATGTCAGAGAGGAGGGGAGAGGGAGAGGGAGAGAAACATCAATGATAAGAGAGAATACTGGATCGGCTGCCTTCTGCGCGCCCCACATTGGGGATGGAGCCCACAACCTGGGCCTGATTGGGAATCGAACCGTGACCTCCTGGTTCATAGGTCGACGCTCAGCCCCTGAGCCCGCGGCCGGGCTGCGTCTGTGTTTTGAAGGGACGAGGAGAACAGTGACCAAAGCAGGGCTCCTGGGCCTCTCTGGACGCCTGGGGATCGAGGGGCGGCCCTGGGGGTGGGCAGCCCACACTGGCCCCGGCCTCACACGTGTCTCTGGCCTTCCATCAGTGCTGCCAGGGAGGGAGGCCGTGGGGAGGTGCCTGACACCCAGGAGCCGGCTCTGCCGTCCCTCTGCCTGGGCGTGCTGGAGGAGGCTGCATGCTGAGCCCAGAGCTGCGTTAGGACAGAGTTCTGTGTTCAGGGGGGCCCTCGTGTCTGCCCACCAGGCGGAGCAGCCACGCTCGGGGGCGAGTCAGAAGTGTGTGTGCGCCCCTCCAACCCCCCTCCCTCGTTACAGAAAAGTGGGGGGCGTGCAGAAGGCAGCCGGTCCATGATTCTCTCTCATCAGTGATATTTCTACCTCTCTCTCCCTTCCTCTCTGAAATCAATAAAAATAATATTTAAAAAAAGAACGGGGTGCTGCCCAGGACCCCACCCCGGCATAGTGATCTGCGTCCCCCTGCTCCCCAGGGGTGGGTTTGGGGGAGCTTCAGTGAGGGGAGCTGGTGGAGGTTGAAGTGAACACAGGCAGCCCCGTGAGCCAGGTCCAGAGCCACCTTTGGGGGCAGGTCAGCTCCTCAGCCTGAGGCTCAAGCAGGAGCAGCAAAGGGCCCGGCACACCCACGGTGCCCCTGACACACATCCTCCCCTCACATTGGCTCGGGGTTCAGACCGGAACGAGCGCCGAGCCCTGGTGGGAATCTGGGTGCGTGCCTCCCCCTCACCTCTGTGCTGCCCCCCTCCAGGTGCTCCCAGGCTGGCTGGTTCCGCGGGTGCCGCTGGCCTCCCCGGCGGTGTGGCCGGGACCAGGATGGACAATCCCCGGCAGACGTTTTCCCTGAAAGACTCGGAGCCCAGATGGGAGCCTCCGCAGGGGGTTCTGATGAGAGGCATGTGTCCCTGGGAACACACTGTGAACTCTGACCTTTCCCCGGGCCGGTGCTATGCGAGGACTCGCTGGCTCCCGTCAGTCACTCGGGCCCAAGGCCCACATCGATGCTCCCTGTGGCTATGCCCCAGCGTCTGCCCCACCCACCGCCCCCGTTTGTGTTCCCGCATCTCCTTCGCCTGCAGAGCCGGTGTCTCCTGGGTCTGGGGAGGAGAGGAGGCAGGACAGGCTGAGGCGGGGCTCACCCCGAAGCTGCCGCAGTGCTCACAGCACCAGGAGGGGGCTGGCACCGTGGTGCCTCCTGGTTAAGGTGCATGAAACGCCTTTCCGATGTAACCGTGTGTTCAGCTCTGATGGGTTTGGGAGGACGGACAGCGAGAGGGTCCCTGAAGGTCCCCGTGCGATGATGTCTCGGGGCCCACAGTGAGGACTGGGCCCACGGTGCCCCTGTCACTGTGTCACTGTTTAAAAGACTGATTGGGCCCTGACTGGTGTGGCTCAGTGGATAGAGCGTCGGCCTGCAGACTGAAGGGTCCCGGGTTCGATTCCGGTCAAGGGCATGGACTTTGGTTGCGGGCACATCCCCAGGAGGGGGTGTGCATGGGGCAGCAGATGGATGTTTCTAACTCTCTCTCCCTCTTCCTTCCTCTCTGTAAAAAACAAACAAACAAACAAACACAATAAAATATATTTTTTAAAAGATCGGCTGTTACTGCCCACAAGCAGCTGTAGGTGACCCCGCCCCGCCTGGCTCACCCCTCCTGACTGAGGTCTGCACCCGGGGTCACAGCTCTGGGCTGTCTGTCACTCTTTATTTATTTTTTTTTAATTATTTTTTATTGATTTTTTGCAGTATAATAGTAGTACATGTTTTCCTTTCCCCCTCCCCCTTATCCTCCCCCCAGCCTCCCCCACCCCCCAGCACATATTCCCAGCTTCCCCCCCTCCCCGCCCCAGTGTCTTTCATTCATTGGTTATGTTCCTATGCATGCATACAAGTCCTTCGGTTGATCTCCCCCCGCATCTGCCTCCCATCCACCCAAGCCTCCCCCTGTAGCTTGACAGCCTGTTCAAGGCCATCCTGCCTCTATATCAATCACTCTCCCCTGTTTCTTTTCTTCAAAAATATCTTGCCTCTGCATACTAGAAATAAATGTATAAGAACAAAAAGTGTTTCAGTCTCGGTTTCAATGTCCAACTTTTCTGAGTCCCAGTTTCAGTGTCAAATAATTCATTATGTGTATAAGTCAGCAATGGTATCCAGATGGTGGACATATCGTGTCAATGCAAGATCCATCCTCTCTGGTTTGGTCCTGGGCTGCCTGCAGACATGCACAGCTGCTGACTGCTAGCATGGCAAGGTGTCGTCAGTGTCCCCCATCTCTGGACCGTCCTCGTGACTGGAACAGATCCATCAGTTCCTCACCGTCGCAGGAACCCACATGGTCTTGGAGTTGTTCTCTGTAAACACACAAACACATTCTCGACCAAAAGTTAACAAAGGGATCCTCTATGCAAAATAGACTTGGGATTCTTTTTAATTTTTGCCTAAATGATTTTTCTTTGGCTTATTTTGACACCATGTGTGTTTTTTCATGGGTGTCCTGCAATTGTTTTTACAAATGGAGTTTACTTTACTGGAGTAAGAATTTTCTAGATGTATTTTACTTACTCGATATTTTTTTTTCCCTTACATGATATTACCCCGCTATCCCCTCCCCTTTTTTGATTAATGGGGACTTTTGAAAATTTTATATTGCAGTCTTGATAATTTTAAATTTTAATTTTTGCACACAAAGTGACTGCTTTAGGTTCTTTGGTTGTTAGGCAATTTTACAGTGAGATGAACTACTAATAGATTTTTTAGTTAATGTTTTAGGAAAAGCTTTTTGTCCAGTACACTATAATTTTCTTGAGTATTCTCATATTTCACTTGGCCAATTTAAATTAATCTGAAAATAAAAAAAAAAATTTAAATAAATTGTTTTTTTCAGAGAGGAAGGGAGAGGGAGAGAAACATCAAGAATGAGAAAGCATCAGGGATCAGCTGCCTCCTGCTCACCCGCTCCCGGGAACCTAGCCCACAAGCCAGGCATGTGCCCTTGACCCGAAACCAACCAGGACCCTTCAGTTTGTGGCTGATGCTCTATCCACGGAGCCCCTGTATAGCCCCGCAGTGCCCGGGCCACCTCATCTCTGAACAAACCCTCTGAGTGGCCGGCCGCTCTCTCGCAGCATTTGCCTGGCCAGCAGGAAGACAGCCCTGTGCTTTGTTCTGGAGGCCGGGGCCCACTCACCGCCAGCACAGCCCCCCCCCCTGCTTTGTTCCCTGCAGCTCCAGGCCCCCCGAGGACCCTGCGCCCCAGGCAGGAGCCCCCGCTCAGCCTCAGCAGTGGCCCATGCAGCCGATAGGCCAGTACAGGATCGAATGGGGGAGATCTTCCTGTGGCTCCCTCATCCCTGAGGCCCTGCCCCCGCCCAACTCTGGGGGCACTGGGGGCACTGGGGGTCCTGGCAGAATTGGGGAGGGGCCACAGAGAACATAAGGAGCCTCTAGTTTGAGGTATGAAGGCTCCTGCACCCCCAATGGGATGCAGGGGCCCGAGGTGCTGCCTGGGGTCACCTTCTGAGCTTCAGTCATCCCAGAGCCCCACCTGGAGGGGAGGAGAGCAGCCTTACCCATGGCACTGGGTGGGAGCCAGGACTGCTGTGTTGGGTAGGGGGGCACCTGCTCCCTCTGGCTGGAGAGGACATGCACCCCCACGGTCACCCCAACAGCCCTGGGACTCTCCCTCAGATGTCCCATGCCTCCTCTCTGAAGGCCCCAGGGGTTCCCTCAAAGGGACCTGCCCCCTCCCAGGGCCCACAGTCGGGGCCCCCTCTCTGAGCCACACCCCCCTTCCTCCAACCCCCATCCTCAAAATCCTGCTTCTCATACAGCTCTCCCAGCCCCAGCCCTGCGCCCTCCCACACCCTCTCACCCTCACTGCACCCACAGGTCGCTCCGCAGCCCCACCCCATGCGCACCCCAGGCCTCCTGGGCTGCAGCCTGTAGCCCCCAGGGTCGGACTATGCAGGCCCCAGGCTGCCTCCTGTCCGGGAGGCCCCCATGTAGCCCCACAGAACCCGGGCCACCCCATCTCTGAACAAACCCTCCTTGACCCCACGACCCTCCAGCCACTGCCTTCCTCTGCCTCCCTCTCTCCCCCGTCTAGAACCACAGGCTGGCTCCTCCCTGCTCTGCTTGCCGGTCAAGGTCACAGTGACCTCCACATTCCCTCCTGGCCTCCTGCTGGCTGGTGTCTGTGTTCACCTCCTCCTTCCTGCTCCCCACTTCCCTGGCCCAGGCCTCTCTGCCTTCCCCAGGCTCTCCCTGCACAGCTGCTGCGGGACACCAGCCGCCCGAGCCAGGTCCGGGGGGCACTCCTGCAGCCTGGAGCAGGCGGTGCCTGGTCAGCAGCGATCCAAACCTGCCTGGTCACAGGCCCTGCGCCCCATTCCCCACCCCCCGCCCCGGCTCTCCAGTCATACCTCCGCCCCAGCCTTAGGGTAACAGTCTCGTCCCCCAAGGAAGGGGGTCCACACAGCACATTCTCAGCCTCTTTCACCAACACCAGCCGGACGACGTTCTCCCACTCTTGTCCCAGCGTTTGGGGGACCCGCTTTGGTGCCCGGTCCGGGTCAGGGGCTCAGGCTCTCTAATCAGCTCTGACTTGGTGACTCTCATGGGACTGGTCCTCTGGTCAGTCAGTCAGCCTGAGGCCTTGCTGAGCCACTGGCCCTGCCCTCAGGCCCCTGTACCCCCAGACTCCTGCCCCTCAGGCCCCTGCCACCCAGACTCCTGCCCCCCAGGCCCCTCCCCCCAGGCTCCTACCCCCCAGATCACTGCTCCCCAGACGCCTCCCCCAGGCTCCCGTCCCCCAGGCCCCTGCCCCCCAGGCCCCTGCCCACAGGCTCTGGCTCCTATCCCAGCTCTGGCCAAAATGTCTGGCCAGCAGATCACACATTTTTGCCCAAAGCTTGGACCTCAGGTTTCCTTCACAAACCCAACCTTCTCGGTGTTCCTCCACACCCACCCCCCACTCCGCTGGCCTCCCAAGCACTCCAGTCCCTGACACAGCCATGAGGAAATGGCCCCTCACTTTCTGCTCGCCGCCCCCCCCTCACTGGCCCCTCACTGGCCCCTCACTGGCCTCTCCCTCGCTCAGCCCTCTGCTGCCCACTGCCGGTGTCCGGCCTGACCTGAGCCTGTCTTCCGACCCCAAAGGGGGGCCCCCGGTCAACAACATGGGAGTGGGGAAGCCTATGGACAGGAAGCGTCTGGGGAGACAGAGCTAGGTAGGTGGTGTCTGGGCAGGGGTGGGGCCTGGGGGGGTCCCTTGGGTGGAGAGGAAGGGGTGTCTGGAGCCAGGCGCCGTAACAGTTGTAGGACTGTGAACGCACTGGAGGCCCCGAATTGTCCCCTTTAAAGGGCTAACTTTGTGTCATGTAAATTTCACCTCAATTTAAAAAACTCCCTGCAAAATAAGCTCCCGCACTCCTCCCAATCCGCAGGGGATCCAGGTGCTTGGGTCCTCTCCCTGAGTCCCTCATCCTCTCCTCCCCTTCCTCCTTCCCCCTCCCCCCTTCCTCCTTCCCCCTCCCCCCTTCCTCCTCCCCGTCTCCCATCATCCCTCCTTCCCTCCTCCCTCCTCCCTCCTCCCTCCTCCTTTCTGTGGGTCTGAAAAACAAGTGCTCAGGGCAGACAGGGCCCCACAGCACAATTACCCTCCAGGAGTGGAAAAAGGGGGTGATTTCTCAGCCCCATCCCTGGCGGCCCCAGTGACAGCCTCTCCCCGCCTTTGAGACCAATTACCCGGGCGGTGGGGACAGCGGGCCCAGCAGCCTCATTAACGCCGCCTGCTGCCTCTGGCTGCTCAGCCACCTGAGGGCCTGGGGGAGCAGCAGGAGCCCGGCCCGGCCCAGGGCCCAGGGGGCACAGGTCCCTCCCCAGCGAGGCTGCCCAGCACATGGGCCCGGTTTCCTCCCTGCCCTGTCGACAGGTGCCAGGGTTGCATCAGACCCTCGGCCCCACGGGGTTCCTGCAGCACCTGAGGCCCAGGTGTGCCCGCCCCACACCCGGCTCCCAGTTCCAGGCCCAGCTGCCTCCCGAAGGCCCCTACAGCACCCCTCCTCCTCTGCCTGGTAAAGGTGGGTTTCTGGAAGGTTCCGCCTCCATCCCCTGTAAGTGTGCTCGGACTGGAAGGGGGAGGAGGCCAGACTAAGAGGCTGCTGGTAGAACGGATAAAAAATATATGTTTTATTGATTTCGGAGAGAGGAAGGGAGAGAGATAGAAACATCAACGACGAGAGAGAATCATGGTCCGCCGCCTTCTGCGCGCCCCCACGGGATCCGGGCAGGTGTCCTGACTTGGAACGGAACCGGTACCTCCTGGTTCGTAGGTGGATGCTCAACCACTGACCCCTTGAGCCTCTCCAGGTTTCCTTCCTGCCCCCAGCCCACCCTCCTGCAGCAGGGAGCCCAGAGCCTCTGCCCACACTCCCCAGACTCCGGGTTCCAAAGCCTCAAGCTGCCTCTGACCCGCCCAAGCAGGAAGGTCAAGGCCACGGTGTCCTGCTCCACCCAGGACACGGACCCTCCCTGGCTCACAGCAGCTGCTCCCCAAAGGGCCCCCAGAAAGCTAGGAAGGGCCTTGCCCAGCGCCCCTAAGCTCCCCTAGCTCCACGCCCCCTCCTCCTGGAGGTCACCGTGTGACCTGCACCCTTCCTCAACAGGCCCCGGACCCCCCCGAAGTCATCCTGGAACCCAGCTCTGTCAGGTCTCTCCCCCAGAAAAAGAGGCTACACACAGAAACAGCCCGGGGACACCCTGGACCCCAAAGGAGTATCCCCAGGTGGGGCCCAGGGGGCCCTCCTCTCTGACCCCATGAGACCACCTTCGTCTCCCCTCCAACGAGTCTTCCTGACCCTCACTTCTGTCATTATGGAGGACACTGGGGGCTCCTGGGACTGCAGCCTGATGGGGGGGCCACAGTCAGGGGTTAACCAGGGAGGGACCTTCAGGAAGGGCACAGTGTATCCACCTGCCAGGGAAGCCCCAGGTGTGGCTGGGACAGGGCTAGGTCAGGGGTCAGGTCAGGTGGAGCCAGGCAGTGGTCAGTGTGACCTTTGCCCTCTGCCACCAGACCTGGGAGCACACCAGATGTAGGGCCTGTTGGGCTTATGGAGGGGAGAGCCCCCAGGCCCGTGCTGGGGCTGCCCCCTGCCCGAGTCGCTGCTGGGGCACAGGGAGGGGTCTCAGGCTGCAGATGGTGGGTCCCCCCCACTCACGACTGTGGCTGTGGCTGGAGAGGGTGGTCAGAGGTCAGAGGGGAGAATGCATAAGGTAGTGAGGCTGCTGCAGCTGAGCTGGACTTGGAGGAGGGTGCAGGGTCTTGGGCTTAGCTGAAAGTCCCCCACCTGCCCTGGGATCCCTGCCAGCACCTGCCCCACGTGGGGGCTCCAGCTTCCACTCAGGGAAGGGAGGGGGGAGGGAGGGAGGCAGGACATCCCAGGAGCCACCCCTACCCCCACCCCCACCCTAATCCCCACCCCCACCCAGGGGCTGTCTGGGGGACTGCGGAGCAGTTCCTTCCCTGGAAGCCCATCCTACCCCTCACCCCCAAATCTGAGCCTTTCACTCAAATGGGATGCTAATGCGCTGCAGACCGATTTGGGAGGCAAATCTGAGCGGCCTGCTGGGCTGCTGGGCGTCAAGGTGGGGTCTGCGGGCTCAGGTTTCCCGGGAGCCAGAGTCACCCCTAGGGGGAGGTGCTGGGAGGCCTCCCCCTGTGTGGGCCATTCGCCCAGCTGGGGGGGTGGGATGCAGCGCCCCCACTGGAGAGGTGGCTGGAGGCCTCGCTGTAGCTGAGCACCTGGTTAAAAGTCACTTCGGATGTTCACTTCACCTCCACATGGGCAAGGTGGCCTCACGCTGTGGGTCCCAAACCCGCTGACCCTGATCCCCGACCCTGGAGCTGCAGCCCTGGGAGGGGCCGTGTTGCTGGGAGAGAGGCTGGAGGGTGAGGCAGGGTGGCGGGGGGAGGGGGGAAGGAGGCCATTCCGCAGCCTCAAGTGGAGGGGCCAGAGAAAGGAGGGTGGGAAGGAGGCGCTTCACCAGCCGAGCCTTCTCCTGTGGCCCAGAACCCACCAGGAGCAGAGAAGCCAGGCCCTGGCCCCGGCTGCTGAGGGCTGAGGGCCTAGAGGGTAGGACCCTGATTAAGAAAAACAGAGCAAAACAAGAAATGCAAACTTGGGTTTTTATTTAGGATCTGAAAAGAACTAAAAACAAATGGCTAATTTTTGAAAGCTGACAAATACTGCAGACATCCCAACATCCAGACAAAAAACAACCCTTCTTCTTTATTAACCAAAAGCATGTCCTGACACCCTAGCTGGTTTGGCTCAGCAGACAGAGGGTTGCAGGCTCGATCCCCCGTAGGGAGCGTGCAGGAGGCAGCCGATGCATGATTCTCTCTCATCATTAATGTTTCTCTCTTCATCTCCCTTCCTCTCCGAAATCAATAAAAATATATTAAAAATAAATAAAGTAAAAGCACAGCCGAACCGGTTTGGCTCAGTGGATAGAGCGTCGGCCTGCGGACTGAAAGGTCCCAGGTTCGATTCCAGTCAAGGGCATGTACCTTGGCTGCGGGCACAATCCCAGTAGGGGGCGTGCAAGAGGCAGCTGATCAATGTTTCTCTCCCATCCGTGTTTCTGACTTTCTATCCCTCTCCCTTCCTCTCTGTGAAAAATCGATAAAATATATTAAAATAAATAAATAAAGTAAAAGCACATCCTGGCAGGCTGCCCCACCCATTCCAGGGACATGGAAGGGACCGTGCCCACAGGCACAAGGCAGGGATGGGGGTGCCCGGAGGGCAGGGAGGGACCCCTTCTCTCCAGGGAGAGACACAGTGGTACTGGTGTGGAGCTCCGCCCCCCAGTGACACCCCGGGACAAGCACACCCAGCACCTAGACAGTGGCTTCTAAATCCCCCGCCTTGAAGGAGGCAAGGCCTCGTGGAGGAAAGGTGTTAGGGAGCCTGCAGGATGCGCTGGGCATCGAGTCCAGAAAGTGCGCGGGGGCCCCCGGCTGCCCCCACTGGGTGGTGCAGGGAGGTGCCCAGGCTGCCGACCAGCATCTGCTCAAGGCCACCCTGCTGTCTCCCACCCGCCCCACCCCCGGCTTCTTGTTTCTTCCCGAGTCCCTGGGACAGGCCCCACCTGAGAGGGCCAGACCCTAGCCAGGCCGGGCAGGTGTGAGCCCTGCAGGGCACGAGGGCATCCGACTCCCAGCAGGTAAAGCCAGGAGGCCTGGCGTCAACCTGGCGCTGCTCAGTGTGGCCAACAGGGCTCAGGCCTGGGACTCAGGACCTGACTCGTCCCCAGGACCTGAGGAGCCCAGTTTCCTCCAACTGCCCACTGCCCAGCACCCTGCCTCCCCCAGTGGGGACTGAACTCCCATCAGTCCAGCGGAGCCCGTGGCCAGTTAAACACAAAGTCCGAAAGCCGAGTCAGCCTGGGAAAGGCTGGTGGTCGAGGGGTCGGGGTCACCAGGGCGTAGAGCAACTCAGCTGAGGCGGAGGGTGGGCAGAGCTTGGCGGCTCCCCACCCAGGGGGTCAGAGCCCACCTTCCCGCCTCCCCGCTGAGGTGTGCCCACCTGTGGGCATTTTTTATTGCCTTGTATTTTCATTCCAAATGTTTCTGAACTCTGCAGCTCCGGTTAGTATTGCTCTGGTGTGTGGAAGTCAACATGAATCTAGAGTCCCCACCTTCTGCCAGTGATGCTGTGTCTTGTGGTTTCCTTCTCTGAACAATAGGCTGGGGCAGATCCTCCCAGGTCCCTTCTGCTTTTGCTTCTTTCGTCTATTTTTAAAGGGGGGCGAAGGGGGGGCGGGGTGCCTTGCCCTGGCTGGTGTGGCCCAGTGGATAGAGTTGGCCTGCAGACTCAAGGGTCCTGGTTCAATTCCCAGTCAGCGCACATGCCCAGGTTGTGGGCTCGATCCCCAGTGTGGGGCATGCGGGAGGCAGTCACTCAGTGATTCTCTCTCATCATTGATGTTTCTATCTCTCCCTCCCTTTTCCTCTCTGATATCAATAAAAATATATGTTTTAAAAAATACATTTACAATGTGGAAAAAAAATGACAAGTTTAATATCTTCAGGGAACTGGATTTTAAAAAAATTTGCTATAGTAGATTTTTAAAAGGAAGCCAAAGAAACATTTAAAAGTGAACACACACACACAATGAAAACATATAATAACCACTATTTAAAATTCAATGGATAGGCATAATATCAGATTAAAAGTAGGTGAGAAGAAAATTGGGGAACTGGACTATAGGTGAGAAGAATGTATCCAGAATAAAGGCTAGAGATGGAAAAAAAAAGAGAGACATGGAAATACAGAAGGGAGGATAAGATACATGTGTTATATATACTATCCTATATAATAAAAGAGTAATATGCAAATTGACCCTACCTCTGCTACATCCACAAGCCATGCCCCACCAGCCAATCAGAGCAAGTATTCAAATTAACCCAACCAAGATGGCGGTTCATTTGCATATCCTGGCGTAGAAGGAAGCAAAGCACTGCAGAAGCTGTGGAGAAGCAAGCAAGTGGGGAGGGGGAGAGGGGAGGGAGCGAGGCAGAGGAGATGGGAGGGAGCTTTGCTCAGGCTGGAGGAAGCCCTATTCTTGCAGGAATCTTCCTGCAACCTGTCTCTAGTATCTTTCTATAAAAGACTAATATGCTAAGTGTCCAACTGTTCAACTGGTTGCTATGATGTGCACTGACCACCAGGGGGCAGATGCTGAATGCAGGAGTTGCCGTGACACACACCGGCCATTTACAGAGAAACGGCACCATGGACCTGGTGCCCACAAAGCAACACTTGGCTTCCCCCAAATGGGACACAGGCCCCGCACCACCCCAAGCGACAGGCCCACCACATTGCAGTTGAAGCTGCCGAGACCTCATGGCACAAAATGCCCACAGTCCAGCCCAACCCGGAAATGGTCACTGCAGGCACCAGGTAATGATATCACATAGCAACGCCTGCCTTCCTCTCCCTAGCAACTAGCCTCCTTGAAGTTTCTTCAGCCCAGGAACTTGACTTGCTTTATAGCCAGGTGGAAACATTTTACACTTTAACCAAACGTCTGTGAAGCGTTTCCCGGGCCTCATCTCATTTGATCCTCACAGAGGTCCTGGAGTCAGTAGATTTTCTTTTCATTAGCTGGAAAACAGAGATTTAGAAAGCTTAGAAACTTGACCCGACTGAAAAGAAGTAAGAAATGGAGGACCTTGAAAATGGCTTCAGGTTTTCTCACTGCAGAATATAGTCAAACACTGCTGCAGTTAAATATTTCATCCTTTGGTCTCCCTGTGTGATCTACAATAGTAATCTGCTTCGTGTTGATATTTCCTGCTGTGTTGCTGACAATTACTTGGAAGAGAAGTTGGGGTGCTTCATGGGCTGGGAAAAGCTTAGCTACATCAGAAAGCAGGTCTAACTAAGCAAGTGTGTCTATATCTATAAAAGGCTGTTGACGTGCACATGCACGAAACATATAAAGCTCTCGCTGGCGCCAATCGCATGCATGTATTTCCATCTGTCATTGCGGATCATGAATTTGGTTGACACTTCTATTCTAGAGAAAGGGCAAATAGCAATATTAAAATATTTTTTCCAATTAATTTCCTTTCAGTGTGCACAAATCTGTGCACCAGGCCACTAGTCCTATATAACCTGTTAGGGATTGGAAGAGGAGAGAAGAGGAGAAATTAATTTTTGAAATAGTCCTGTGTGAGGATTTTCAGAAAGTCGAAAGACATCAAAGTACACATTTGAGAATGGGGCCACTGGACTTGAGGGTCCATGGCAGAGCAAGATGGGGCTCAGGCAGAGCCTGTAGGGATGGGTGGGGTCCCTTTCTCTCAGACCTCACTGTGGGGGGGCTCCTGGAGCCCCTGGCTTTCTGTGGGGAGGAGGTCTGGTGAGACACACACCCTCACTTAGGGGGAGCCCAAGCTTCTACTTACACCCCAGCTCCTCAGAACAAGGGTTCATGCCTCACCCTTGGGACAATAGCTTTTGCGCTTGCTCCCTCTCGAGCCATGTTTTCCCTTTGGCTTCAGCCTGATTGGTCCTCACCAGTTCCTGGTCTCCAGGTGGCATTGTCCTGGTGAGCAGGCTGGCACACAGCTGCAGGGCCAGGCCCTATGGGCACCTCCTCCCCGGGCATTCTCTCCTTTCAGCTCAACTGTCTCCACGGGGCACCCACCGCCCGCCGGCCACCCAGGAATCCTGGGACCCGCCCCCAGCACTGTAGACCCCGACGGCACTCCATTCCCACCATCAGCAGGAGTCACCAGATGTGTGCCCTGCCCAGGGAGTCTGCTTGAGAAACTCCCAAACGCCACAGGGGGTCTGAGCTGAGAACACTGGAGGCTGGGGAGGAATGTTCCGGGTCTCCCCCAACTTCTAGATGTTGGGATCCCCAGAGGTCGGTCTACACCCACCCCCTCCAGCCCAGGATGGACCCAGGGTGCCTTGGGCTCTGGTGGACACAGTGACCAGCTGCAGACAGGCCAGGCCCAGGAGGCCCAAGGGCCCGTGGAGGCAGCTGGATACCTCAGCAGGTAGCTAGGGGGTGGGTGTGGTGAGCCCTCAGGAAGAAAGAAGTGGACATTCTGAGGGCCAGGAGCCCAGACGCCTGGCAGACGACTTTGTCCAGGAAGGACGTGTGCAGGTTTCCGGCTTCCAGCTCAGTGTTTTCTGGGTTCAGGTACCAGGTGTGGCTCCCAGGGAGACAGCCCGGGAGAAACAGGTGCTTCCGGGTCTCAGGGAAAGGGGTCAAGGCCACGGCCACAGCCAAGGCCAAGGCCAGCTGCAGGAGCACGTGAGGGGCTGATGGGACACTGGGGCTTGAAAGTGTGGTCCAGGCCAGGAGGATGGAGAAGAGGCAGGGGGGCTGGCATTTGTCCAGGAGGCCAGGCGAGGGGCCCCCAGTGCTGGTCTAATCTTAAGCTCGCCTACCCCTGGCCAGTTGGCTCAGTGGATAGAGCATCAGCCCATGGACTGAAGTGTCCCAGGTTTGATTTGTACCTCCGTTGTAGGCTTGATTCTCGGCCCCAGTCTGGTTACATGCAGGAGGCAACCAATCGACGCATCTCTCTCTCTGTCTCTCCCTTTCCCTTTCACTCGCTCTAAAAATCAATGGAAAAACATCCTCAGGTGAGGATTAACAAAACACACACACACACACGCACACACGCACACACGCACGCACACGCACGCACACGTCTGTCTATGGGCCGCCCAAGGCCTCATGGGATGGCCAGACCCCCAGGCTAGCTGGGGGAGATTCGGGGGGGTGTGTGGGTGAGAGCCCTCCTGCCCTGAGCCTGGAGCAGCCAACAGTCCCTGGGCCCTCGGTCAGTTTGGAGGAGCAAGGCCAGAAGGGGTGGGAAGGTAGATCAAAGGTGGTTAGGGCCAAGCCCCTCTCTGTGCAGCCAGCCTTTCATTACAGAGGAACCCCTCCTGCACCAGGTCCCTCACCTGTCAGCACAGCGGGAGGGTGCAGCCTGGGCAGGGAAGCACCTGGCCCTGTGGATCAAGGGCAGGAAGTGAGGCTGGCAGGCGTGCCAGCCCCACCCCCACTCCCAGTGCCCCTGCGCAGCCTCCCTGCAGGGTGGGCAGGGGTCTATGGATGAGACGTGGGTGGCAGGGGCCCAGACAGACACTCCTGGGAGGCCCCAAGCAGGCAGAGCTGGTACCCCTGTCTGCTGTGGAACCTCCAAGTCTGAACCCCAAACACTAGGGTCTGGCTCATTCGGGCTGTGACCAGATCTCCCTCCCGGTTTTGCTGAGTGAAGCATGTGTTCTAGGGAAGTGCTGATTGGCTGGCAGCAAATTTAGTGCTACGGGGAATCCAGGCCCCTTCCTGACCCCGGTCAACAGCCCTGACTTGGAGGAGGTCCTGGAGGGTGAGTGGCAGTGTTTGCCACCCCCAAGAGCTGCCCCAGGGACAGCTGTCCCAGTGAGTCCACACGGGGCTGGCGGTGGCCCCAGCATCCACCCACACCTGCCTCAGGTGTTTGCTCCGCTGAGCCCAGCAGGTGAGTCAGAGGAGCCTGGGGCTACAGGAAGACTCCTACTAGAAGCAGAGAAACCGGGCAGGCAGGCGTCTCTGTGCCCGGTCTCCCCAGAGCGAGGGCTGGTTGGAGGGCTAGGAGAGTTCCCAGCCCTGAGCCGGAGCCTCAAAGGCTCCAGGAGTGTCCCCTTGCCCCCAAACTGTCCGAGCAGAAGGCGAAGGCCCCCTCGGCCTGGCCTCCGGGCCAGGGCTGGGCCCAGAGGGTGTGGGCCCTGTGGCGGTCTGGCTGGCCGCCATGCAGGAAGCAGCCTCAGCCCCAGCCCCAGCACAATGGCCCTTTGTCCCGCCTGCCCCACCCAGGAGGCTCAGCCCCAGGCAGGCCAGCTCTTCCCCCAGCCACTGTGTCCCCAAGAGTGGAGGTGGCTTCAGTCACCCCCAGTCAGCCTCCTCCTCCCCCGCCCCCAGCCTATTTTGCCTGCTGCACCCACGCCCACCAGGTCACCGGCCTGAACCTTTGTCTGGCACTGGTTTCTCCCGCAATCCGGCACCCGGTCCAGCTGCCGGGCTGGGTGACCTGGGCCTGGTGTGCTGTGGGGTGGCCCAGGCTGACCATTCAGGACCTGGGTGCTCATCATGGCTCTGCTCCACGCCCCCACCCGCCTTGTCCGCACTCCCTTGAGGGGAGGCAGTCGGCCCCCAGGCCTGTGCCAGCAGGGGTCGAGGCCTGTCCAGTGCCTGCTGCTGGTGACAGCCCTGGGCCTCATGGTCAGGAGTGACCAAACCTAGACAGGGCCTGGGAGCTGGTCCTCAGCTGAGCACAGGCACCCGAGGGTGCAGGCCAGCTGGGCTGCCTCAGGACCAGGGCCAAAGGGAATGGTCTCGACTGGCCACTGGTTGAAGCCAATGATGGATCCTGCCGGAAGCACCAGCCCCTCCTCCACCATCTCACCCACAAGGGGGCAAACATCAGGATCCACAGGTGACTTTGGGTCATTTTTATTTTACTTGGACTCAGACAAAACAGAGCAAGAACTAGGCTGGGGTCACTGCAAGGTCAGGGAGCAGGTGGCCAGCCAGACCAGAATCTTCCTCTTCAAAGCTACCATCCAGGGCATTCACAACCAGACCACCCAGGCATGCAGGGCAGAGCCTCGACGCCTCCCCCAGTATCTCAACCCTCACCTGCAGCACCTCGACCTCCACCTGCACCACCCCGACCTCCACCTACAGCACCTCGACCTCCACTTGCACCACTTTGACCCCACCTGCAGCACCTGAACCCCACCTGTACCACCTTGACCTCCACCTGCACCACCTCGACCTCCACCTGCACCATCTCAACCCCACCTATACCACCTCGACCTCCACCTGCAGCACCTTGACCTCCACCTGCAGCACCTTGACCTCCACCTGCAGCACCTTGACCTCCACCTGCAGCACCTTGACCTCTACCTGCAGCACCTCCACCTCCACCTGCAGCACCTTGACCTCCACCTGCAGTAGCTAAACCTTTACCTGCACCACCCCGACCTCCCACCAGCAGCTCTGGTTGAGAGGCTGCCTCCACTCAGCCAAAGCTCAGGTGCCTCTTGCCTGGGCTAAGAACATACCCCCAAGACCCAGCTTTGGCCGGCGTGGTCGCCTCACGGGGCAGTGAGTTTGAGAGGGACACCCAGAGTGGGGGAGGAGCATGTGGCAGTTCCCCCCACGCCCGGGCCGCCAGAGCACCTCCTGGCAGCTCCCCGTGCGGCCGCTTTGTTAAGCCTGCAGAGAACGCCTGGCCTTTCACCTCTGAATCAGACGGACTGTCTGGGACCAGGTCTGAGTTTGTGGGTGGGGCCTAGAACTGGTGGGGTGTCCTGACCAGGCCGGCAATAGGACCAGAGTAGTCAGACTCGGCCAGGCGCTGCCATGGTAACGAGACAGCCTCAGGAACCCCTGCCTGGTCCCCACACACTGCAGGGACTGACCGCTCTTCCCCCTGGTGGGTCAGGGAGGAGGACACCGCTTTCCATGTGACCGCACCCCCCCCCCCCAATCAGTCCCCACCACGTCCCAGCACTCGGGGGCTCCGTGGACACGGGCTGTGGCTCCCTCTGGTCACCCCGGGAGCTTCTGACCTGACAAGGCCATGGCCATCTGCCCCAGCCCCACCCACATGGCTGAGCCCCGCATGTCTTGACCACCCGCACCTGGCGCTAGGTAACTGAGTGAATGCCTCCAGGTTGGGGTAGTGAGCAATGCCTCGGGGTCCCCCGTGCCATCAGCGGGGGCGTCCCTGCCTTACCCCCACGCAAACACAGACGCCGGAGTGGGTGTTGGGGTGTGTGTGCCCTCCATGGCACTAGTGTCTGGAGGGAGGTCAGGAGGTTGAAGGGTCAGAGGCCACTGATGCTTCCAGAGGCTCTTCCCTGAGGCGGGGGCACGGACCGGCTCCTGGGCGCCTGCCTTCTCTGGCCGGAGGAGCTGCCGGCTGTGGCCTCCTTGGGGCCTGAGGCCAGGCTGAGCCTAGGGGAACTGGACCAGCCTGGGGGGTGTCAGGGGGCAGTGGACGCAGGGAGGTTCCATGCTCCCTCAGGGGCCCTCTCGATCCAGGCCCGTGGGAGCTGTGGAGGGGCTGTGCCATCCTCTGGGTCCCCCTGGAGTAGGTACAATGGGGGGGCAGCCTCCAGAGCTGTGTGGCCCTCAGGAGCCTTTGTGCTGGTGACTCCCCACTTTGACAAGGTCCCACAAAGCCCTGATCCAGGGGTGAGCCAACCAGAGAGCCAGCAGGTGGGGGACAGGCCTTGCCAAAGCGGTTGGGGAGGGGTTCGTTATGGAAAGTGGCTGCCTGGGGTCGGAGGTGGGGGGGTGCTGCTCTGTGTTGAGCTAATTACTGGCTGCTGGTTGTTTCAAAACAGGCAGTCCCTCCCCGCGGGGGGTGGGGCCCTGGCCTCCCCATCCTGTGGCCACAGGCTCCCAGCCCTCCTCCTGGGGCCCTTACTGGGGGTGTTTCCCAGCCTGCCACAGCCTCAGCCACGGGCTGGGCCCAGCACAGAGACCCGTGCAAGACACCCCTAGAAGGGGGTCCCAGGGATCCCCGCAGACCAGGACCCACGCTGTGGCCGGCCTGGACAAGGGGCAGCCACTTTGCTCCTGGAGGGCAGAGGAGAGGGCCTTTTCGGACTGCCCTGGGAAAGAAGAGAGTGTGGGCTGTGACCCCCCGCTGCCCCCTTCCTTGTCCAGCAGGGCTGGTGTGCTCAGGGCCTGGCCAGGGGCGCCCCGCCTCCCCGCTCACACACCCCCTGGCTCACACGCCCCACTGCAGCGCCTGCAGCAGCAGCTCCCTGCCCTGGTTTTTGTTCAACCTGGGCCGGCCGGGCGGGCGAGGCGGGGGCAGGAATGTGTGCGGGGCCTGCCGCCCGCCCGCGCGTCACGTAGCTGCCTCCCGCTGGCCTATGGGAGCCCGGGGGACACACCTGTCGGCGGCCAGCCTCAGAGATTGGTCGGCGGGGAGCAGGCACCTGCATGGGGCGGGGTGAGGCCCTACATGTAAGGCGAGCCTGGGGCCACGCCGTCTCTTCCCGGCCGGCCCTGCCCCTCGCTGCGGAGGGACGGCCAGCACCTCCATTGTTCCCAGCTCCTCACCACCCCGGCCGGGAGCACCCACCTGCCCCCTGCCCCCTGCCCCCCTGCGGCTAGACTCCCGCTTCTCCTCTCCGCAGAGCCGCAGCCCAGGAGGCGGGGAGCCGCCGGTCTTCCCGGCCGCTTGCCCTCCTGCTGCCCCTGCCCACGAGGCTGGTGGGGCAGCCTGGGCCGAAGCCAAGCCTGTGTTCCTGGGCTGACAGGTATTTGGGGTTCCGGGAGCCAAAGCTTCTCCAGTGTCCACTCCGAGGCCTGCTGGGTCCGGGCACGCGGACGGCGGCTGGACACGCAGCCTCGCCGCCAGGCTGGGGGCAGGGAGTGGCCGCCGCCGCCTCCTCTGGGTGCAGAGCCTGTCGGGGCAGGTAGGCAGGGGGCAGGCGGAGGAGCTGGGAGGCCGTGCTGGAGGGAGCGCCTCCAGCGGACACTGGCCCCTCGGCCGGTCCGGCCGGGACGCGGCCACAGAGCAAGGCGCCCTTTCGGCTCACAGTCAGGACCGAGGGAGCGTGGTCCCTCTTCTCGGAGGGGAAGGTGAGCCCCCCGGGTGGGGCCCTTGCGGTGCCTGGTGTGGAGCCATCTTGGGCCCAGCCGTTGGGGGTCCCTGGGCCGAGTCTGCAGGGCATGGCCAGCGTGGGCACCGGGTGGTGGGCGTTCTCCCCACCCAGAGGGCCGCCTGGGTCGAGGGCCCTGAGGGTCCAGCCTCCCGCCTGACACAGCACTTTCTGGAAAGCTCTTTCCCCAGAGCCCCTGCTGAGCCAGCCCTGGGTCCCCGTGTTCCCCGGGAGTGGGTCGGGGAGGATGCGGCGCCCGGCCCGGGAGCTGGGCTGGCAGTCGGCTCATGGGACAGGCTCAGCTCTGCCCGCCGCGTCCACACTGCGAGGGTTGGAGCTCCCAGATCGGGCCCCTTTCTTGCCCGCCCGAGGCGTAGGCGCCCACAAAGCCGGAACCGACTGGGAGAAGGAGGGAGGGGCTGGCCCTCCGCCGACACGGTGACTCAGGGTCAGGACCAAAGTCTGGTCTACAGATTCTTGACCGAAATGCAAAATGGCCCTGCATTTCGGGCCCGGGCCCGGAGCCGGGGCAGGCAGACCCCCAACCTGCAGCCCTGCGGGCTTCGTCCTGCGAGGCCTGTGTCGGGGAGGCAGGTCTGACGGGCAGGAAGGCCGTCTCCATGGGCCGCGCTGGTTTTCTCCGAGGAATCGGGCAGAGTGCATTGTTCTTGCACAAAACTCGTGAGGTGCGCAGGTGATATTTTAATTAACCCGCTGGGACCATTTCGGCCCTTTTCAGGAGGAGCCTCTGGAAAAATAGGCTGGTTTTGTTTTGCTTTTGTCTAGTAACCCAGGTGAAACGCTTAAAAGCCTTAAAAGCGAAAGCGACCGGCGGGGATTGGATCCACCGAATGCGTTTTGCATTTATGCAAAGGTGAAGCGCAGCCTGCTGTCTGTCTCTAGACCCTTCGGCAATTTGCAAATCCCTTATTTGCAAAATCAGTTTGTGGGAATGTTGTTTGGGGTGGATGTGGGGATCCAAGGAGTCAGCTGCCTGGCCGGCGTGGGAGCCGGGGGCGCCCCCAGAAGGGCTGAGGAGCGGCTGGGTGGGCGGGCGGGGAAATGGCGGCTCCTCGCAGAGCACAGGCCCGGCAGGACGCCCCCGCCTCTCCGCACGCACCTCGCGGGTTGGGTTTCAGCGCTTTGTTCTCCACGGCCCTCACCATTGATTAAGGCCGTCCGTCCGAGCAGGGCAGCCAGCAGAGAGGGGGTTTTCACACAGATCGGGTTCGCCCGCCCAGGGCCCCCGCAGGCCGCAGGCCCGTGCCCCGAGGGGTGTTTGCTCGCTCAGCCAGGACTCCTTCCTCGAGTCTCCCACGCTGAGCCCGGTCGCCATGGCGATGATTAACCGCACACAGCGCACGGACGCTGGCTCTGCTCCCTGCCAGCCACTGGCCGGGCCGGGGCAGGCGTCTGGGCACTCGGACACGGGGACCTTCCTTTTCACTTTGCATTTCAGCCAGTCAGCCTCCCTCGTCCGTGGTGCCTGCAGGCTCAGCTGGGCTGAGGCCCTGAGGGCCGGGGTCGGTCTTGGCTGTGTGTTCACAGGAGCCGAGCTCAGGAAGAGAGAGGGGCTGGTCCTGGAAGTGGCAGGAAGTTCCCTCTGTCTGTCTGTCCTGCACCCGCCGCCACCGCCGTCTGAGTGAGAACAGGACGGGGGTGAGGAGCTGCTGGAGGCAGGCCTCCGGCGCCGTCACCTGCTGGCAGGGCCGCTGTGGGCCTGCACCTCTCCCCGGCCCCTGGTGCTCCCCAAGGAGCCGGCCTGAGTGGCCAAAGGCTCTGGGGACACAGGTGGAGCCCGACCAGAGCGTGAAGGCTGGCTGCAAGGAGGCCCTGGCCGCCTCCCTCCCTCCCTCAGCCCCAGGGGGCAGGTGTGAAGCTGAAACATAACGCAGCTTAGAAAGCGAAGCCTGATTCGTTTCACCTGCTCAGGACACAGGCCCAGCGCTCCGAGCTCACCGGTTTGCCGTGGTCTGCAGGACAGACCTGATCAGCCAGGTGTCCGGCCAGGAGGGAGCAGCAACGGGGCCCAGGGCAGGGGCCTGGGCAGCCCGCCTTCCCCCCACGCTGGGCCTCCACCAGGGTCAGGGTCAAGGTCAGAGTCAGGTCCTCTGAGAAATCTCAGCCATTCTGAGGATGGGGCCAGAGAACCGGGTGGACCTGGCTGAGGCTGGGGTGGGCGGACTCAGGCTTTGCTGTGGTCAGCCTGGCCGCCTGGGGGGAATAGGCACAGGGTCCCCCCCCCCCCCCCCCCAGCAGCCTCTGTCGGTGGAAGGTGCCGGAAAACTTGAGAAGCTGCCCTGGTTGGCTCTCCAAGCCTGGGTGCCACCTGTGAGGGGGCAGAGAAGGGCCAGGAGGGAGGACAGGATGGGCAGAGTGCCAGGGTCTCAGCCCCAAGCCGGGGCCCCGGGTGTGGGACGGGAGCAGGGGGACTGCAGACACACCTACTTCCTTGACCCTCGCCCTGGGGGTGGCACCTGGGGCTGGCTGCCCTGTGTCCGTGTTTAGGCATTGCTGGCCCCTCTGCTCTGGGCTTCGCCCCAAACCAGCAAGCACACAAGCCAAAGTGACCGCCCGGCCCAGGCTGAGCAGAGCTTCCTTCTCACCCCCTGCAGGGCCAGCACGGCTCACCCTCGGACTCCACAGCCAGCGGCGGCCAGGACCCGGGCCCGGAGCCGGGGCAGGCAGACGCCCAACCTGCAACCTCACTGGTGAGAACCAGCACTGCCTGCTCAGTGTGGGGGATGGGGGGGGCAGCAAAGCCATGGGCAACCCTCCATCCTCACCCCGAAACCCTCCTCACCCTGGACGAGAGCAGGAGGGGCTGGGCTACGGGGCAGTGCCGGGCAGCCCCTCACCTGGGCCTGGGGCGGAGTCTGCTGTCCTGTCTCCCTGAGACGCCCACCGGGAGGGCACCGCTCTGCCCTTCACGCCGGGGCTGCCACCCTGCCCCTCCTCAAGTGCCCACCCCATGCCCAGAGCGAGCAGGCCTGCTGGGCGGGCGGGGAGGTCACCCTGAGGCCCCAGGGGCTCCCAGCAGCAGCCGCCCAGCCTCCCCGGAGCAGAGCCCCTGCACACAGGGCCCGGGGACCCCCTCCTGAGCCCCATATCTCTCAGCTCCTCGGCTAAGTGTCCTCAGAGAATGTGGGTTCCCTCAGGCTGCTGAGTGCCCCCCCCCCACCGAGTCCCCTCCTCCCCCCCACCGAGTCCCCTCTCCCCGGCGGCCCCAGACACACCTGGGGGCGGTCATCGCCATCTTACTGGGCAGCATTGGATGGAGTCAGGTCTCTAATACTGCCTGGTAATGATGACGGCGGGGCCCTGCGCGCAGCGAGGGGCCGCCCCCCAGCCCCCAGCCCTCCCCACACAGGTCCCCTCCCCCCTGCAACCCTCCTCATCTCCCCCCGCCCCCCGCCGTCCCCGCCGTCCCCGACCCGCCCTGTCCCTTCCAGGTGGGATCACTGGCAGCACCCCCAGGCCCTGGCTGGTCGGAGAGCCCCTCCCAGCCCCCCATGAATGGAAGCTTCCGCCGCTGCTCTGAGCCCCTCCCCAGACAGTCCTCAGGATTAGGACTCTCCGTGCCCAGGCCCCGCCCCTCCCGCCCCAGCAGGTGCCAGGCCCCACCTAGCCTGAGAGGGCGAAGCAGAATCAAGGCAAAGGCTCTGAGAGCAAAGGGCATAGTGGTCGGCCGGCCAGGGCAGAGGCGGGGGCACCCTGGTGGGCCAGCTGCACCTCCAGCCTCAGCTCAGGCCCCGGGCCCTCACCCCGAAGCAGGCCTCCCGCCTGGTCCTCCTGCCGGGGGCCGGACCCGGTCCCCCGGGGGGTTGCTCGGCCGGCACACCTGGGCCCCTGTGGGCATCTTACCGGACAGTGCTGGATTATCGGCGTGACTCTAACACTGTCTGGTAACGATGTTCAAAGGTGACCCCCGCTCGCTGCCGGGCGGCCGAGGACGTGCTGTCCCGAGTCCCCTGGCCCAGAGCCGGGCTGAGACCCAGGGCGGGTGGGCACGGGGACAGCCTGTCCCGGACCAGGCCACAGCGACCCGACCCCCAGGAGGGACCGTGAGGGCCGGACGCGGGCGGAGAAGGGCGCCAGCCCCGCCCACACCAGCCTCATCTGGGGCCGTGCCCAGCGCTGTGGTTGCCGCTGGGGCTCCGGGGACTCTCCCAGAATCGGCTGGCCGGCCAGTCGCAGCCACTCCTTCCAGAGCGACTGCCTGGCAGCTCCACCCACCACGCAGGTCCCATGTCCACGGGGCACGCTCGTCCGTGGGAGCCGGCGCTGCTGAGGCCCCGGTCTAGAGGGCGGCAATGGGCACTGGCCTCTCTCACGCTCTGACCCTGTCAGGGGCTCGGCTCCCGGGCCACCTGGGACGCAGGGAGGACGGGTGCCTCCAGGTGCCCTGCCCCACCCATGGCTGAGGGCGGTGGCCCCCCCATGCTGTTCCCTGACGAGGACGGTCTCTCTGCCCCGCCCCCCCACCCCACCCCGTCTTCCACCAGCCCCACCGCGTCACAGACAAGAAAGGGAATGTGGTCTGAAATCGAGGTCAGAGGGCCCTGGGTTTTATCTTTTTTATCGGAAAGCCAGGACTGGGCTCGCAGACCTGCTGACACGCACAGGGGCAGCCCTTCTGGCCCAGGAACCCCACCCAGCCTGGGCCCCAGCTGGTCTCTCCGGGGAGGAGGGTCTGCCCCAGGCCTCCTGTTACTCATTAACACGCCTGACTCAGGTCAAGTGCAGGGCAACCAGATGCCTCAGCTGCTCGCTCTCTCTCTCTCTCTCTCTCTCTCTCACACACACACACACACACACACACACACACACGCACACACACTCACACGCGCGCACACACACACCTGGGGGTGCATGCTAGGTGGGTTCGGTGGGAGGCCCTCCTCGAAGTAGCCCAGGGGCCAGGTGGGTCTGGGGAAGCTCCAGCCAGGCCTCAGGCCGTGGGTGTTGTGGGGGTCGGAGGTGCGGCTCTGCAGACTCAGGAGGCCCGGGGTCTGGCCCCCCCAGCTGAATGCCGCAGACAGGCAGCCTGCGATGGGCGTCTTACCAGACACGGTTAGACCTGGGTCCTTCTGTCTAATACTGTCTGGTAATGCCGTCCATCCCCGGCCCGGTCGCCGGAGGAGGCCCCTCACCGACGCCAGGGAGGGGGGACAGGAGAGGGTGGAGGTCCACGGTCCATCGGGCCCTGGTTCTGACCAGGTGGTGTGCGCCTGCCCAGGCCTGGGCTCTCACATCCTCCCAGGGCACAGGCCACACTGGACGCCACCACCCATGACCCTGGCAGGGCGAGGGGTGGGGTGGAGCCTGACCCTGGGTGGGCTTTCTGTCACAGCATAATAAACCTTTGGGGCAATTAAAAGTGTGGGTGGGGCACTGGACCTGGCCTCTGTCTTCTTGGGGCACAGCCCAGAGGGCCCCCCACTAGGGTCTTTGTGTCACCACACGCAGTGGGCCCTGCCACAAGGCCAGAGCGGGAGGGGAGTGTGGTCAGCCCCACCCCTGCAGCCCAGCCTGGAACCCTCCCCAGGGAGGTGACCACCTCCCTTACCCCCGATACCTGTATCAGGCAGGGGTGCCCAGGAGGGCAAGACAGAAGCAGCCCAGCCCCCCAACTCCCATCCATGGTGGGAAGAGGACCGGTGGCAGGCAGTGCCCCAGAAACCCGGCTGCCAGCCCCGCCCCCTGCAGTGTCAGGTGGCCGGAGGGCACTGGGGGTGAGACCCCACCCTCAGCCGAGAGCAAGAAGCTGGGGGAAGGAGGGAGACGGGCAGGGGACAGCCATCTCCTCCCTTCCTCAGGTCCCCACCACCTGTCTCTGGGGCCGGGGCAGTTGGGGGGCATGCTCTCCTGGTGCCCCCAGGCCCCTTCACCTCCACCCACCCCAGATTTGGCTCGCCCCACCCTGTGGCCTGCTCATCGAGATGTCCCGTCTAAAGCTGTCCCCCAGACCAAGCTCTGTGCTGACCCCACCCCAGCATCTGTCTGTCCCCCCCAAAGCCCCGCCCTTCCCCTGAGCGCTCTCAGTTGGTCCCAGGGCCCAGACCGGCCTCAGCCAAGGCTCTGCCACTGGAGTGAGGCGGGGAGGTCCCCAGGCCCTGGCTCTCTCCCTCCCTCCCCGCTCTCCCCAAGTATTCCCTGAACTGGGTCTGCATAGCCAAGGGCTAGAGCAGAAAGAAGGGGGTGAGGGGGCCCCAGATGACTTCTCTGAGCAGGTGACCAAGGTGGGGGACAGGCAGACACTGCTGGAGCCAAGCTGAGACCCCCAAGGCCAGGGGCTGCCTGGCACCTTGAGGAGACCCTCCTCGAAGTAGCCCAGGGGCCAGGTGGGTCTGGGGAAGCTCCAGCCAGGCCTCAGGCCGTGGGCGTTGTGGGGGTCGGAGGTGCGGCTCTGCAGACTCAGCAAACCTGAGGCCGTCCCATGCAGCTGGGGCTGCAACCATGGCTGGACGGACAACCCCACCAAGCTGTTCCATCAGAAGGCCCAGTTTTTCAGGTCTGAGCTCTCGGTGTCACAGGTGCAGAGAGCCAGCTCCCCAGAACCTGTCAGGAACCGGGGACCAAGGTGGTGAGCTGGCCCAGGTGCCTGGGGTTTCTGGGGGTCCAGCCCGAGTGAGGGGTCCCTCGGGCTCCAGAGGGAAGGGCTGTGGCGTCTGGGCCTCTGTGCTCAGGACGAGGGAAGAGCAGCCTGCAGGCGGCCAGGAGCCACACCACCTCTGCAGGAGCCCCCAGCCAGGGGTCCCCAGCACCCATTGAAAGGCTTGGCCAGGGCTCCTGCCCCCATGGGGCAGAGTATCTCCAGCAAGACAGACCCCAAGGCTCCGCCTGGCAGAGAGGCATGAGAGTGCCGCTGCCTCTGCAGGCTCCCAGAGAGCCCCTTCCTGAGCATGAAGCCCGGGGCCCTGAATGTGAGGAGGGGCTGAAGGGGTGTGTGAGTCTTCTGAGGCCACACAGCAAAGGGCCCCCCGGGGCAGGTGGGGCCAGAGTCAGCTCAGTTGCCCTCAGGAGCTCTGGGGAAGGTCCCTCCGGCCTCTCCGGCCTTGGGGGCTCCAGACCCCCCTGGACTTGGGCACATCCCTCCCTCCAGCCTCTGCCCTCATCTGCATGCGGCTTCTCCGCTCTGTCTCCTCATCTGCCCGCCTCCTGCTTAGGACACTGGGTGCTGGAGTTAAGGTCCCATCCGTCGGTGCCGGGCCTCAAAATGAGGATACGTAGTTGGGGTCACCCGCCAGCCCTGCAGGAAGCAAAGGCAGGCAACACGGCCGGTGTGGCCCAGAGGCTGAGCGTCGACCTGTGAACCGGGAGGGCACACGCCCCAGTTTCGAGCCCGACCCCAGTAGGAGGTGTGCAGGAGGCAACCGATCAAATGACTCTCCCTCACCGTGGATGCCCCCATCTCTCTCTCCCTCTCCCTTCCTCTCTGAAATCAATAAAAATGTTTTTTAAAAAAGGAAGAAGCAAAGGCACACAACGCAGAGATCCCTCGTGACCCACACAGGCCCTGGGAGGCCGAGGCACAGCCCCAGGCACGAGCACCCCCACCCGGGGCATGCTGTCTTCCTGGACCCCCTTCCCCCTTACTGTCTTACACAGTGGGGACCCCACGTGCTGGGGCTGGGGCGATGGAGGGGTAATGGCCATAGAGCCGAGTGAGCTCAAAGTTGTCTGGGTCCAATCTGGGTGAGGGAGTGAGGGTCTCGGAAGGCTGAGGCGTGGGGATCTGGGGAGAATGCAGGCCCAGCTCCCCGGGCACCTGGCCCCCGCCCCTCCCTCTCTACCTGCTCCCCTCTGAGCCCTGGGCCGAGTTGCTGGGAGATGGTTGCCAGGCCACCACTGTTTCCCGGGCAGAGGGATCACACCAGAGGGGCAGGTGAGAGGGACAGGCGGGCCAGCACCCGGGGTCCTGGCTGGTGCGAGAGCTGGGCCTGCCTTCCCTTGCCTCTGCGCGGCCACCACAGCCCCTGCTGGTGCTCTGGGGGATTCTGCCCAGGAGCAGAGAGAGGGAGGGGAGGCAGGGAAGGGTGCCCCTGCTCTGTGGAGAGCCCATGCCTCCAGGGCCACAGCATGAAGGGCACAAGCCCCGGGGCAGGGCCAAGCAGGGCGTGCCCCCCGGGGGTGTCGGCTCCCCGAGGCAGACGCCTTCGCCAAGGACCAGGGGTGCCTACCGGAACCGATGCTGCAAAGGGCAGCCTCCCGCCCCCCGTGGGGACCCCAGGCCCCGCGGACCGCCCACCCCTGCCCAGGAGGGGCCAGCCGGGCAGACAATGTGAGCGCCTCCCTCGCACCCGCACCCCCTGGCGTGGCAGGACGCCAACGCCCCTCATCCTTGGCCGTTTCCTCCAGGTGCAGGAGGGCCTTCCGCTCACCTCGCCATGGGGCTTCCCGCCGGAGTGTGTACCGGACCAGGTACCGCGCTTACTCAGCGTCGATGGTAGAGTTCCGTTTCCCCTCAACCCGCCCCACGGTTCCCCCTGCGACGTTGGGCGCCACACGGCGTGCCCCCTACTCCCTCCAGCTCCGTGTAAAGCTGGTCTCTGCGTTTAGATTCTGTCCTTCGGGACTGAGTCAGGCCAGGGCTGTGGGCGGAGCCGATGCCTGCCGCCGCTCCCCCCCCCCCCCCCCCGCCCCAAGCCCGGGCAGCCACCCACTCGCCCCAAACTCCGGCAAAACCACGGCTTTTATTTATTTTTGTTCAACGACAAGGATAACGCGGGGCCTTATTCTTTGTGGAAATAATAAACACACGGTTAGGAGCCCCCCACACAGGCACCTGCCACCATCCCGCCCACAGCCACGGCCAGCTTCCCCGGCAGCTCCAGCGGCTCCGCCCCCAAGGCTGGCGCCACAGAGGTGGCGGTCCGCTGGGCTGGGTGGACAGCCAGTCCCTTAACACCTCGTGTTCCTGTCGTAACCTCGGGGTCCCCCGCCAGCCGGCTCTCGGGACCCTGGCCTGGTCTGGCCGGGTCGGCACTGCCCCCCCCCCCCCATCCTGCCAGCTCCCCTTGAGCATTAATGCAGCTGCCCCGCCCCCTTGCCTGTGGGGAGCAGAGACGCAGGCCAGTCCCGGCTGCAGGGCCTTCGTTCAGAGCCTGTCTCAGGGCCTCCAGGTGCTGGCGTCCGTCCCCACCGCTCCATCTCCGGACTTGACCTCCAGCTTCCTGCTTCCAACTCTGGGTCCGCCCCCCTTCCTGGGCCCTGTCCTGGCCGGTGTGTCCGTGTCCAGTTCCCATGCACTCCGTCTGGGACGGCGCCCAGGCCTCCTGGGGGCTTGGTCCTTCGAGGGTGAGGCTGGGCCACGGGCAGAGGGTACGACACCCCGTCCTGCCGTCACTCGGAACGGTGCACACACTCTGTCCTGAGTTGGGTGGAGGCCTTTCCGGCATTTCTCGGTGACCGTCCTCTTTGGGGAACCCCTGGGTGCAGATGCAGCGCCCCAGGCCCTGCCTGCCTTCCCACTGCCTGTGCTTCCTGTCTGGCAGAGTCCCCGCCTCCCACAAGCCCCCCTGGGGAAGGAGCCGTTCCGGAGCGGCTGAAACAGCCCTGAGACCTTCCCTGGTTGCTCACGCCCCCTCCTGGGCGGCAGCACCTTCTGCAGGGCGCCCCCTCAGACGCAGGGCGCCTCCATTCCGGCCCGGTGCCCCTCCCGACCGAGGCTGACAGCCACCCTCCTCCCCGCAGGCGGCACTCGAGCCAGCCAGACAGTCCCTACAAGGAAGGCCTCGATAAGGACAGACAGAACGCAGACCCTGCCGGGGCCCTCAGGGGCACCAGGCCCCACAGTCACCATGGAAACAAGAGCCAGCTACACAGGGGATCCCAAGACCCCAGGAAGCACGCTGCCCCCTTCAGGGTGGGCCTGATCCTGGGCCAGCCACAGGGGCTAAGGTCATGGGCTGCACGGTCCCGCAAGGGGCTGGGGACCGTGCTTTCTCAGCCGTGCCCCCTCCTCACCGTCCCCACACCCGCAGCCCACAGCCACACCCGCTGCAGCCACGGCCAAGAACCCCAGGCACTGTCCCCTCGGGCCTGGGTCAGCACCAAGGGAGGCAAGCAGTCAAGGATCAGATGGATCTGGCGGAGACGCCCCCGGGACCCAGGTGACTGCAGCCCTGGGAGGGTCCCCCTGGGGCCTGGCACTCCATTTCAGGGATGAGGTTCTAATCGGGAACCACGCACAGCCATGCTGGGGAGGGGCCCACAGAGCCAGGGTCAGAACAGCACAGGGAGGGGACACTCCCCCCTCCCCAGTCTGGCAGGCACTCTGCCGCCCCAGCCCCCCAGTCCCTACCCAGGACAGGCAGCCCAGCACCCGTGCCTGGCAGTGGTCACCCATGACATCATGATGGACATTGTGACCCCGCCCTCCTGGGCATGTGCCTGTGCCAGGTCTGCCCTAGTCCAGCCTCCATCCTTGCCCCTCACCTGCCCCCAGCTCTGCCTGTTTGGTGAGGAGGGGCCTGTCCACCCCAATGCTGCCCCTGAGGGTGGGACAAGCCCTCTCTCCTAGATGGCATGAGAGGCCCAGGCCACTGGGCAAGGCCTGTGCTGGGAGGAGACGGCCGCATGGGCTGGGGGCCTGCCCCGGATGCCGGACAGGGGCGGGACGGGGTGCCGGTCGGAGCCCGTGGCCAGGTTCTGAGTGGCACCCCCATGTGCAGGCTGGGCCCATGAGAGACCAATGGGGAGCAGCCAAGTGCACGGGGCCCTGAGTCCGCTGAGCCGGCTGGACCAGGATGCAGGTGGGTTCGGGTCCGGGCTGGGAGGCAGGGCAGCCTCCACCGGCCGGAGCCTCTGACCCCTTCCCCTCCCCCGCCCCTGCCACCGTCCACAGACCCTCCGGAGGATACGGGTGCCCCCAAGCTCCGGACCCCGCTCCTCCTGGAGCGGCACCCGCTGGGGGGGGAGAGGCAGTTAGCCGGCATGGGGAACGGACCCTTCTTCTACATTGGAGGCACCAACGGCGTCGCCATGTGAGTGGGGGCCTCCTTCGGACCCCGCCCCCTCTGCCCCCTGCGGTCCCCTGGTCCCCTCCCTCGCCCCTCCCCCAGGCCCCAATGCCCAGGGTCACTCTGCCCGGCCCCACAGAATCAGCTCCTACTGCAAGAGCAAAGGCTGGCAGCGCATCCTGGACGCCCGTCGGGAGGATTACAGGCTCAAGTGGTGCGAGGTCAAGTGTCGGGACACCTACCACAGCTTCCGCGAAGGTAGCCGGGAGGGGCGGGCCAGGGGCCTAGAGCACTCGAGAAGGGACCCCTGGGCAGAGCCTGGGAGAGGGGCTTCCCCCTCCGGCCGGGGAGCCTGTGGCAGCCTGGGCAGCCGAGGCCTTGCGGCCACCCCCTCCCCCACCGCGTGCTGCCCAGGGCTTTGTCGTGCCAGGCGAGCAGCTGCTGTACCAGCTCCCCAACAACAAACTGCTCACCACCAAGATCGGGCTCCTCAACGCCCTCAGGGAGTACTCCCGGGTCATCAGCAGAGTCAGCAGGACATCGTCGTCCTGCCCGCAGGCCAAGTATGCCACCCTGCCCCCCCCACATCACGGGGCACCCCCACCCACCCCCCATGCACCCATCCCTCCCGCTACCCCATCCTGCCAGCCGACCCTCTTCAGCGGCACACCCGCCCACCTGACATGTCCGTCCATCCCTGGTCCTGGCCACCCTCCGTTCTGTCCACCACTGAGAGCCGTCCCCCCACCCATCCTCACACCAAACTGTCCCCCCTCCAACACCTGCCACCCACTACCTCCCCAAATCCCCCCCTCCCGAGTCCATTCACAGCCCCCGAGTCCATACACAGCACCCAGCACAGAGCTACCCCTGGAGTCCCTCATTTAGTCATCCATCATCCACCACACCCATTCCCACAGACCACTACCCTTGCTGTCCTGGGCTGCCTTCCCCGAGCACTGGCCCTGCCTGAGCCACTCAGCAGATCCTTCTACCTGGTGTCCACCTGGCCACACACTCATCCACTCTCTGCCCAACCGCCTACCTGCCTGCCCACCCACCAGCCACTCTGCCTTCCACCAGGCAGGCAGCCCCCCCACCCGGTCACCACGACCCCATCTTCATACCACACATCCATGTCAGTCAGCACCTCTCACCCGTCCCTCTCCGGGCATGTCGCCCACCGAGCCACCCGTCTGTCCATCCACCCGCTTCCACCCCAGATCCACCCACTTCAAAGCCTCCACCACTGCCGGCCTCTCCGGACCCACACCCACCCGCCCATCCTCCCCACACTCCTAGTGGACACTCAGCCCCAGGCCCTGTGTCCCCCCTGGGTACAGATCTGGAAGGGACCCCACACTCGCCCTGGAGGAACCCCCATGGACCAGCCCAGGACGCTGCGATCCACAGAGGTAGACGCACCCGGCCCAGCTGGGGGCGGGGGGTGCGTGCTGCCCTAGAGGACGGATGGCCTGTGTGACAGGACAGTTAAAAGGCAGCCCAGGCAGCGGACGAGATCAGGAATCCGTGCTCGCTGTCCTTCCCCGCGGACACTGGCCGCTCTGAACTGGCCACTCACAAGGGCCTGAGCCTTGCAGGGAGCAGAGCCTCCGGAGGAAGAGCAGGGAGGGGAGAGGGGCGGGCGGTGCGGCGGCCTGTAGAGGCCAGGTGTGCAAGGATCCCTGCAAGGAGAGGGGGTGCTGAGGCCGCAAAGGAAAAGGGGGTGGAGGGAGCGGGTGCCTGGAGCCCAGCCCAGCTCCCCAGCGGGCCCTAAGCCTGTGCAGGAGGGAAGACAGCCCAAGTACGCCCCCACACTGCTCCCCAGGATTCTGAAAATGGAAGAATTTTTCCCAGAGAGCTACCGTCTGGACCTCAGGGATGAGCGAGAGACCTTCTTTGGCCTCTTTGATGGTGAGAGGCAGCTGGACGCGGGGCCTGCTTAGGAGGGGACGGGACGGGACGGGGTAGGGGGGCGAGGAGGAGGGGTAGAGATGAGTTCAGGGCCGGACCCAGATTGGGTGTGATTGGGGCAAGACCAGCGTCGGTAGGTCCCGGTGGGGGCGTGACCAAAGAGGGAGAGTGGACCGGGTGGGCGGACGCTGCTGGGAGGGCTGTTGTGTGTGGCTGCGTGTGGCCCGGGCAGAACGCGGTAGGAGCGGAGAAGGGCGTGTTTAAGGGAGTGGAGAGGTGTGTTTGTTGGGGGTGTGACCAGTTTGGGTGGGCGTGGCCAGGGCGTGGCGGGGCCAAGGGAGAGGACCAGAATGGGCAGGGACGGTGGTGGGCGTGGCCACGAGGCTCGGATGGGCGTGGTCAAAACCTTAGCCGGGCGTGGGCGGGACATGGGGCTGGGGCAGGGGGGCGGGCGGGCGGGGGGGGCGGGGGGGCCAAGGGCGGGACGCAGGCGGCTCTCTCCACAGAAACCCGGACCTGGATCTGCAAGCCCACCGCCTCCAACCAGGGCAAAGGCATCTTCCTGCTCAGGAGCCAGCAAGACCTGGCCAGTCTGCAGGCCAAGGTCCAGAGCCTGGAGGACGACCCCGTCTACCGCAGGATGCCCTTCCGGACACCTCAGGCCCGGGTCGTGCAGAGGTGCGGGGCGCCGCGGGGTGGGACTGACCCTGGGCCCTGCTGGCGCCTGTGAGGGCTCGTGAAGGTCTCCGGCCCGTAGGGGAGTCCCTGGCCGTGGAAGGCTGCAGAGCCGCCAGCGAGGACCCCGAGTAGCCAGCAGAGGGAAAGGCGTCACATCCAGGCAGGTAGCCAGCGCAGGAGCTGCGCCCCCTGGACAGAGGCTCCTGCCGCGGGGCAGGCGGGGAGGGCCTGGTCAGTGTGTCTCCTGCCTGGGCGCTGCTCCTCTCATGCACCCACCCATCGGTCCTGCAGGAAGCGCCCCAGGCAGCCACAGCCCTCAGGCCTGCAGCCAGAGCTGCCTGTCCCCCCTCCATGCCTGTGCGTCTGGAGGGGCCCACACCTGTCTCAGGCTGGGAGGCAGCCTCACCTCCCACAGGTCTCTCTGGACGTCCCGTTTGCCATTTCGGAAACCACAGCCCTGTCCTGAGGAGGTGGTCCAGGCTGGCCACTGCTTAGCCCTCATCTGCCCCCAGGTACATCGAGAACCCGCTGCTGCTGGACGGGAAGAAGTTCGATGTGCGCTCCTACCTGCTCATCGCCTGTGCCACACCCTACATGGTCTTCTTCGGCCACGGCTACGCCCGCCTCACCCTCAGCCTTTACGACCCCCACTCCCAAGATCTCAGCGGCCACCTCACCAACCAGGTGAGGGGCCTCCCGCAGCCCTGGGGTGAGGTCACTGCTCAGAAGCAGAGAGGCCAGGCAGGGCAGACCCAGCTCAGACCCAGGGGTGGTCCAGCCCCGAGGCTGCTGCTGGCATCACCTCCCACCTCCAGCCACCACAGGGCATCCTGTGACCTGACCCAGAGCCTGCCCCCACCCTCCACAGCGTGGCTCCCTCCAGCGAGGATGAGTTGTGGGGGAGGCAGCAGCCAGGGGAGGGGTCTCTGTGAAGACCTCCATGGAGAGGCTGAGGTCTCTGTGGAAGGGGTGCCGTGGGGAGAGTCTGGGCTGAGCCCTCTGTGAGGATCGGGGGGACTTGGTGGCCCAGGAGGTCTCCATGGAGGTCTCCCAAGGTGTTGGGAGGGTCTCGGCCCCCGGTTGCCGCAGGATGCCCAGGGCGGCAGGCCTTGGGGCGCTCCGGGAGCTGGCCTTCAGGCACCACACCCCTTCCCCCAGTTCATGCAGAAGAAGAGCCCCCTGTACGTGCTCCTGAAGGAGGACACTGTGTGGAGCATGGAGCAGCTCAACCGGTACATCAACGACAAGTTCAGCAAGACCAGGGGCCTCCCGCATGATTGGGTCTTCACCACCTTCACGGTCCGTGAGCCTCACCCAGCCGATCGATCAAGGGTCAGACCCCGTAGGGATGTGAGGGCT
Organism: Antrozous pallidus; assembly: GCA_027563665.1. NCBI lineage: Eukaryota > Metazoa > Chordata > Mammalia > Chiroptera > Vespertilionidae > Antrozous > Antrozous pallidus. The sequence continues at coordinate 211,872,979 of CM050508.1, forward strand.
GGGCAGTGTTCCCTCAGTCCTGGACGAGGCTTCTCAGTCTCTCTCTCCCCCTCACAATGGTTCAGTTCCCAACTCCCATATCCTTGCCAACACTTTTTCTTCTTTTTTAAAAAATATTTTTTATTGATTTTCCACAGAGAGGAAGGAAGGGAGAGGGATAGAAAGTCACAAACATCGATGAGAGAGAAACATCGATCAGCTGCCTCCTGCACACCCCCTACTGGGGATGTGCCGGCAGCCACGGTACATGCCCTTGACCAGAATCGAACCTGGGACCCCTCAGTCCACTTTTTAATATATCTTATTGATTTTTGTACAGAGAGGAAGGGAGAGGGATAGAAAGTCAGAAACCTTGATGAGAGAGAAACATTGATCAGCTGCCTCTTGCACACCCGAACTGGGGTCGTGCCTGAAACCAAGGCACATGCCCTTGACCAGAATCGAACCCAGGACCCTTCCGTCTGCAGGCCGGCACTCTATCCACTGAGCTAAACTAGCGAGGTCCCTCACACTGGATCATCTCATTGTTCTCGATTCAGACTACATATCTCTCCTGTTAAGCCCCTTTGTGAATTTTAAATATCAGGTGTTAAACCTTTCGCCTCCAGAATTTGTATTTGGTTCCCCTTTTATGCTTTACTAGAGACCCGATGCAGGAAGCAACCGATCGACGTGTTTCCCATCGATGTTTCTCTCTGCCTCTCTCCCACTCTCCCTGAAAACCAGGGGGACATGTCCTCGGGGGAGGGTTAGCAACACAAAAAGCCACCCCGACTCTCATCTCCCCTCTTAGCTGCGTTTCCTTCACCAGCATTGGTTGCCCACCTCCTGTGCCTAGCATACGACCATCCATGGCCACAGGTGCTGTCTCCCCTGCTTGAGGGCTCTGTCCAGGGGCAGACACCCCTTCCCCTCCCCGCACCCGGCACATGGCCAGACCTCCACGTGTCTGTTGAATGAATAAAATGAAAGTGACTGAGTTCTGGCTGTAAGAGTGCGAACTGTGGGCAGGCAGGTTTGGCTCTGCAGGTGAGGGCAGAGGTGAGGGCACAGGTGGACTTTTAGGGGAGCCCTGGTGAAGACTGCGGGCGGTGGTGTGGCCATGGCGGTTGGTGCCTGGGAGTCGAGTCAGTGCCCGAGTGACCCTGTCGCCCTCTCTGCCCCCCGACAGAAGCAAATGCAGCAGATCATGGCCCACTGCTTCCTGGCTGTTAAGTCCAAGCTCGAGTGCAAGCTGGGATACTTCGACCTCATTGGCTGTGACTTCCTGATCGATGACAACTTCAAGGTGCTGTGAGGGTGTCCCAGGGCAGTGGGGCCTGGCAGGCAGGGGCAGGGCGAGGGGGCACCTATACCCAGCCTGACCGCCAGACAGGCCCTGGGGTGGGCCCTGCAGGCCGACCTCCCCAAGCCCCCCGGGGAAGGGGGCGTCGTCCCTCCGGTCTCGCTTCCCCCAAAGCGGGGCAGCCTCCACGGCCAGATCCTTAGGGTCTCAGCCCCTTGGGCAAATACGGGGGGTGAGGCCACCTGCCCAGGGTCCCCTGGTGAGCCAGGGACCAGGGCCTCGGCCTCTGGCAGGCCAAGGGGCAGGTGGGGAAGGACGCTAACCCATGTTGGCCCAGGTGTGGCTGTTAGAGATGAACTCCAACCCCGCCCTGCACACCAACTGTGAGGTGCTGAAGGAGGTGATTCCTCGCGTGGTTATGGAGACACTGGGTGAGGAGACCCTGGGTGAGGACCCTGCCCAGGGCCCGACACCCTCCAGCCACCCGTTCCATCCTGCCCCATCCCTGATGCCCGCACACCCAGCTCTCCCACATCCCAGGCGCCTGCCTGTCAACTCGGCCTCACCCCCAAGGAGTCCCTGTCCCCACCTCACCCCACCTGGGGCTCCTCCCCTTCCCCTCCCTCCTCTGCCCCCAAAACCTGTACCCCAGCCCCGAAGAGGTGATGCGGGAGAGACCGGGTTCCCGCCCCCCAATGCCGCCCTCCCCCCAGACCTGGCGCTGGAGACCTTCCAGAAGAGCCTGTGTAGCCAGCGGATGCTGCCCCTGCTCTCGCAGCGCCGCTTCGTGCTCCTGCACAACGGGGAGACGGACGTCTGGCCCCGCCTGGGGTTCCCCCGCCACTTGCCCCGCCAGCCGACGACCAGCGGGACCACACCCCCCGCGTCCCCGCTCCGCGCGGCGGACAGGCCGGGCCCGCGCAGGCCGGGGGCGCCCCACTCCGTGCAGGAACGCGCCCGGCCCCACGCCCCCGGCCCCGACAGCGCCCAGGGCGGGGAGCCCGAGGCCGGGGACACCGAGCCGCCGCGAGCCGGCAGCGGGGACCCCTCGCCGGAGCCCTCCCCGCAGCCGCGAGCCGGCAGCGGGGACCCCTCGCCAGAGGCCTCCCCGGCGCCGGCGGAGGAGGACGGCGAGGACCGCAAGCCGGTGGAGCACCGTGGCTCCTAGCGGCCCGAAGCCCGGCGACCATAAAGGCTACTTTGTTACCACGGTGTCCTCGCGGTCCCGGCCTGCCCCTCCCCGTCCTGGGGGCTCCCCGGGGGCTCCCCCGGACCCGGTACCCTTCCCTCCGCCTCCAGGCTGGGCCCTGTCCTCTGCCCCGCCCTGGGGACTCCCCCGGACCCAGGGCCTTCCCAGATCCAGGGCCTCCCCAGATCCAGGGCCCTTCCCTCCGCCCCGCCCACCCTCCTCCACTTCCGGGCTGGGCCCTGCCCTTAGGGGCGCGAAGGGGCGAAGAGATGGGGGGGAGGGGGGTCTGTCCTGCAGGAAGGGGAGGAGCCCCGCAGCCCGGCTCCGCGCACCCGAGGAAGCCACACCCCTTCCATCACCAAGTGCCTCACCCTGGGCCCTGCGCTCCCCATCACCAGCCGCCCTGACTTCCAGGGTGAGGCCGTGCGAGGGCCACAGGGTCCAGGCAGGACTCGGGGCCTCTGGTGTCCTGGCACCCCACCACCGAGTGTCCAGGGCCAGCCACCCCACACCCGGCCCAGTCCACATCCCAGGGTCCAGACAGCCGGCCCAGGCCCTCCCCCTGCACACCCTCACATGCCCTTCCCAGCACCCCCCAAATCACAGACACTCAGCACCCACCCTACCGCTGGCCTCCAAGGCATGTGGGAGGGGCTGTGGGCCCCCCCTTCTGTGGTGGGCATGGGAGCTTGGGCCACAAGACGCAGGACACCCCTGGGCACCCCACACCTCAGGGGGAAGGCAGCTGCATTCCTAGGAGTGCGTGGGCCCTGGCACCACCAGAGGGCGCCATGCACCGCTGTCTCTTGGGCCTGGAGGAAGCAGCCGGGGAGAGGAAGGAGGGAACTGGGACTCAGGTAATCCCCCGGGTCTCAGAGCTGGTGGGAGGGGGGGCAGGGGCAAGGGGTCAACCTGTCCGTCACTCACAGCCCACCCAGCCACTGCACCTGCTGCCCCCATTCTGCTGCCATGGCTTAGAGTTGGGATTCCCAGGCCAGAGGCTGGCAGACCCACTTGTCACTGTACAACCAGGAGCCCTGAGTCCCCTCTGGCGGGTCTAGCGGTCCCTCCAGGAGGGGCCACGCTGAGCCTGCCTGTCCTGGGGTGAAGGCCCAGCCAGCTCTGTCCTGGGGTGAAGGCCAATGTCCATCAGGTGAACTGTGGGTCCCAAGATGCGACCAGAAGTGCACGATGACAGAGCAGCTTCCCCAACCCAACAGAGCCCCATTTCTGGGGTCCCCCAAGGCATGAGCCACCTGCTACTCTTCGTCCCTGGGGCCCCCAAGGCCTTGACTGTCCAGTGAGGTTTCCCAGAGGTGATGCCGCCCCCCAGCCCACATTGGGGACCTGAGAGAGGTGGGACCAGGGAGAGGTGGGCAGGAGATGGAGCCTCGGGCATGTGGGCCGTGGGCACCTGCAGACAGGAGGTGCCCTCCTAATATCCAAACAGCACGCGGGCAGCAAGCGCAGCAGAGGTGGCCGGGACCCTGCAGCGGCGAGTGGCACCCAGTGCCCAGGACAGGGCTGCCCAACACTGCACCCACTCTCCCCTCCTTTCTCCTCCCTTTCCCCTGTGCCCTTAGGCACCCCCTCCTTTCCTCCTCCTCCATCTCCCTGGCTTCTCCAGGGGCCCTGCTGGTGGTTGGGGAACTCAAACAATGCCTTCCATTTGCAGAAAGTTTGTAGGGTTCAAGCTGCTCGAAGCTCTGACCCAGGTACCACCCAGGAGCCCCACCAGCCCTGTAGCCTCCATCTTGAGGGCTCCCCCTGCCTGGCACCCACTGGGCACCCCTCAGCCCCTGGCAGAGCGGGCCAGACCTAACAGCCTTGGGTTTGCTGCAGCCACGCAGAGCCAGGGGGCCCCCTCGACTCCACAGCCCCATCCCCCCTCTCCCCTCGCCCTGGAGTGTGTCTCTGAGCAGCAGGGGCCGCAGCCCTGGCTGAGTCTCCAGGAAGCACTCCACCCTGACCTTCCTGGGAAGATGAGCGTGGGGGGCGGAGGTGTCTCGGCTCTCAGCCCCACCCGGGCAGAGCACTTAGAGGGGGCGGTTCACAGCCGTGGAAGCCACCACAGGGGCCCGGCTTGTGTGGCTCAGTGGTTGAGCTCGGACCTACGTGATAGACCCTCCTTTCCCCCAACGGATGGACGGAGTATGATGTAACCTGCACCTGCGGCCTGGACATTCCTGAGCACCTAACCAGGCACCTTCTATGGACTGTACATTGAACCGCCAATCAGCATCTGCCAAATGCCCTAAGCCCCCTGATTCCTAAGTACCTAAGTGCCTGATCATGTGCCTTATAGGAAACCACCAATCAGCGTGTGCCGAGTACCCGAAGCCCCATCCCTTCCCATTCTCCCCTCAAAGGGCGTGTTCCCCTCTACCCTTGTGAGACAGCCCAGCAGGGTCCCTTCTCCTCTAATAAAGCCTGCAGTCCTGGTTTTCGGCCTCTATCTCATCTTTCACTAAGAACCAGGAGGTCCAGTCCGAACACCAGGCTCGAACCCCAGTGGGGGGCAGGTAAGGATCACCTGGAAATGCCGGAGGCAGCGGATCAGTGATTCTCATCATGGATGTTTCTCCCTCTCCCTTCCTCTCACTCTGGAGATGGAGCCCCAACCCAGGCGACACAATATTAAGAAAAAAAAGGAATCAGCCGGGCCTGGGGGGCGGGGGTGTGCTCCCCAGTGCTCAGGACACCCAGGTCGGGGCGTGGGCACAAGAGTGCTGACCCAGGTCCTGGTCAAGGACCCTGAGTGGCCAGGCCTGACAGCCCACCTCGCAGCCCCGAGGGCAGGGGAGGGGAGGGGGCAGCGAGCGCCAGGGCAGGTTAGGGACAGAAATAGAATCCTGGGGACAAGCTGTGGTTTGGGAAATATTACTCATGGCTATTAACCGCGACTGCCTTGTTCTGGAGAAAGAAAGCACATTCTCATTGGCTGGGAATTGTTACCCCCACCCGCCCCCCAAACACACACCTGGGAGCTCACCCGGCTGGGAATTGTACACCCCCGTGCACCCCCAAACACACACCTGGGAACCAACCTGGAATGCCGTCCAATCTCATTCAAGACCCGCCTGTTACCGTGGAGAGACCAGCCAGCTCCTGACTAACAATGGATCCCGCCCCCATGGTTCCTACTCCCCACCTCTCTCCCTATGATCCCTACTCCCCCCTCCCCTCCTGTGATTCCTACTCCCCCAGGTAATCCTTGCCCTGCCCTATCTAAGCAGCTGGCTCATGGGGGCTACAGAGCAGATTTTTGTGGGCGACACGCTGTGCTCCCACGCTGCTGGCAGGACTGGAATAAACGCTCAGAGAACTCAGCCCTCTCTCTTCTGAGTGACCCGCAGCCCGGAACCCCTTGGTTGTCCTGCTGCAGGCAGCCCCCCCCCCCCCCGCCCGCCCAGGCTGGGCTGTTCTGTCTAGGACGGACCTGCTCCCCAGCCCCCCACTGAGGGTTCTGAGCCGGGCCTCTCTGTGGCCAGTCTGGCCTCAGTTACAGGAAGGGCCTTCTCCCGCGGTGAGGCAGGTGCTGCGGCCTGAAGCTCTTCTGAGAACCATGGTCCCGGTTCCTTATCTGAGGCTGAACTCCAACGGGGAGGGGCTGTGGTTTCCGGGACACCTGAGCTGCTCCTGTGGGCAAGGTTCCCAGGGTGCAGCCTCTCGGGGGTTTCTCTTGGGCGTGGTGGGCCCGGGGTCAGGCCAGGTGACCAGCTGCGCAGGTGGGCACCCCCCCCACCTCGTGTAGGAGGCTGGACTGAGCGGGAGGGAAGGGAACCGGCACCCCGAGTCTCCTACAAACCTGGAGGGGCTCAGGCCTCTCCTACCCAACACCTGGCTGCCTTCCAACACCCAGAGCGGGGTCTCCACCAGCCCCCCAGTCCCCCAGCCCCCAGCCCCCAGCCCCAGGCCCTTTTCACTCCGAGCCAGGCTGAGCTTGCAAATCATGGGGTCCTCAGGGCTCGAAAAACTACCTGGGCAGGGACAGACATGAGGGTGGCGGGTTGTGAGAGGAGGAGGAGGCAGATGGAGGTGGGGTGACCTTGGGGTAAGGGGCATCTGTGCTGGGGGAGGGGTGTGAGGAAGGAACATGAGCTTCCTGGGGCGAAGCCCCTCTCCCCAGACCGAGCCGGCCTCACCACCCACATCCGCCCTGGAATACCCCAGGCTCTGCGTGAAACCCCGCAGCCCCACGCTGACGTCTGGTCTGGCGGTGTTCCCACGCACCCTGGGCGCCCAGGAGGAGTTTCCACGCTGAATCAGCCCTGCCGCCCCCACTGCGCGCCCTGGGGCCCTGGGCGTGGGCTGGAGGTGGTTTCGCGGGAAGATCCTCAGACGACTCTGACCCCTCCCAGGGGGCTGAGCCCAAGGGACTGCTTCCTCCCCCCGCTCACCCCCCACCCCCCCAGGCTGAGCAGGCGCGGGAAGGGTTCCGGTCCTGGGCAGCCAGGCCTGGGCAAGGGGGGGAGGAGAGGGGTCTCGGGCAGCCAATCCAGGGAGAGTCCTGGGCAGCCAGTCCAGGGAGGGTCCCGCCAGGGAAAGTCTAGAGCAGCCAGTCATTGACGGAGCAGAATAGTGACCAGGGACCCTATCCATCCTGGTCAAGCCCCACAGAGAGTTGGCTTCCCGAGGGGGTGGGGAGGCCTGGCCAGGAGACAGGTGCAGGGTTGAGTACAGCGGGCTCTCCCAGGCTGACCACCGCCGCCCCCCTCATGTCCAACCAGTCCACCTGCATCCTTTCATTCCTTAGTCAAGTCACCTAGACACTCACCAGGAACCTGGGCTGCAGGGAAGTGCCCAGGCACGGAGAAGGTGCCCAGGGAACCGTGTTCCTGAGCAAGGACGTGGCAAGGTTGTCCCCACCCTCCTTTCTGGGGTAAAAATGAGCTGTGCTGGGCTGGGTGGGGGTGTGCGAAGCAGGGGGTGGGATAATGCGGGGGGGGGGGACCCACATTTAGAGCCCCTCTCTCATCCACCTACTGCTCTGAGCCGTACCCACCTGGCCTACTGCCCGTCGGGAGGGACGGGAGGGGAGAGCGGGGCCTGGGCATGTGGGGTGCAGGCAGGTGGCCAAATGCTGACACCTGGAGGGCACTGCTCCTGACAGGTCTCCACTGGCCGGCCCACCACACCCTGTACCCCTGGACCATGCCAAGGAGCCCTTATCAGACCTGCCGAGAGGCAAGGAGGGGCTGCTCACCTCTGCCTTGGAGAACCCCAGAACCAACTCTAAGGGAGAGGGGTCCTGTGAGGATGTGGAGAGAGAGGGCTGGCCCTGAAACAGGCCACTCTGACTACCTGCTGCCCCAAGAAGTGCTGAGGTAGAAACTGACCTCGCCCTAGACTTTGGGCTCAAGGGTAGGCACCCCCCAGCCAGCGGAACCCAGAGCCCGAGCAGTGGTGGCCCCGAGATTGGGCACAGGCCCGGGAGCAGCCTCCTAGCATGCGCCAGGCCGGCTGCCCATGGAGGGGACTGAACAGGGCTGCAGAGCATGGAGGACAGCTGTCCGGGAAGCCCATCTAGCCTGGGGTTCCTGCTCCGGAACGCCTGACCTCTGCCCCCTAACCCTAAGTCCACCCCATGTGTCAGGGGCTGTGGGCACCGACAGGGGAGGACACAGAGCCCCTGCCTCGGGGCCCCGTCCCTGTGCCCCCCCAGCACACGTACGTCTACTCAGGTCCCTGGACAAGCGTTTATTGAGCACCGCCTACAGCCTCCAGTCCAGGGAGTGAGGGGTCCGCAGCCCCCCCACCCTCCCAGCAGGGCCAGCAGGGAGGGAGGCAGCCACAGCCCTGTCTGTGTCCCCCACAGTCCACCGACAGCCGCCACCTCTTCTGTGCAGCCTGGGATTCTCCACTGTCGCGGTCCCCACCCACTTCCGCCGTCGAGGGGAGCGGGGCCGGGCCAGCGAGGGCCCCTCGTGGGGCGGGAGCCCGTGTCTGCAGGGTCAGCCCGGCGAGTTCCTGGGAGGACTGCCCCAGGTCCACGGCCGAGGGTGGCCAGCCCCGAGCTCACAGGGGCCCCAGCTGGTCCTTGTCCTCCGACAGCTGCTCCCCCCGCTCCTCCTCCGGGAACTGGCAGCTGCAGGCGTCCTCGGGCGGCGGGGGTGGTGCCTCCAGGAGCACCTGGGTCTCTGTGGAGGGCTGCGGTCAGTGGTCAGCGGGCAGGCGGGGGCCCGCCCCCCCATCCCAGGGCACGACTGACCTGGGGACCACATGTGCTGCCTCCTCAGCTGCCAGAGGTGCAGGCCGAGCTGGGCCACCACCAGGACCAGGACGCAGGCGGCCACGGCCAGGACGGCGGTCAGCGGGCAGCGCGGCTCGGCCGGCGGCGGCGGCACCGGACTGCACACAGCGTTGTGCGTCTTGTTTCCGGGGAATGCGGTGCGAAGCCCGAGCTGGGAGCAGCTGGACACGCGGACACAGTCCTCGTCAACCCTCAGCCGCCGGAAGCCCCTCCTCACGGGGTCACTGCCCCCCCCCCCAGTCCCTCCGGAACCTCCCGGAAGACCTGCCAGGACTCACTCGGCCCACGGCGTGCAGCGGCCCACGCGGCCCCCGGAGAAGGTCCCTGCGGCACAGTCGACACACTTGAAGCCGAACGTGAAATTCCCTGGAGACAGGGGGACAGAAAGACAGGTGGACAGGCTGTGGGCTGCTGGGGGGTGTACCCCCTCAGACATCCCCCAGACAGAGGGCTCCAATGCCCAGGGGCCAGGCCCTGGAGAAGCAGGGCCCGTGTGTGCTGGGTTTAGGGCAGGCATCTGTCGGGAAGGCAGTCTTGGGTGAACCCAGAGGCCATGGGGGGACCGTTAGAGGCTGCGTGGAGGTTCCGGGGGGTGGGGGGGACATGAGGAGGAGTAAAGCAGTGTGAGGTGCGGCCAGAAGTGGGGGAGGCAGAGGTGAGGCCAAAGCCAGGCCAGGCAGGCCTTCCGCTGGGTCCAGTGACCAGAAGGCAGAAGGGCAGGAGGGGAAGGGCTGAGGTGGGCACCCCAGGGGACCCAGACCCTGCCTTTGTCCAACCAGGCAGGGCTCCCCTTGGTCTGCACCCCAGCCCCTCCCATCAGGTAAACCGGCCCCAATAGGATTTGAGCTATTCCTTCCAGAAAAGGGGCTGAGCCCCAGGTGGGGCTGGGGGCAGGCCTGTCCCCCTGCGGATGGCCAAGGTGTGGGCAGGCTCTGCATGTGATCAGAGTTGGTCCTGAGGACTGACAACCCTAGACACCCCCTAGAAGCCCCCCCCCATCTCACCACCCTCGAGGGATGTGAGCTCCTGGCTCTGGATGGAGGGGTCCAGGCTGGGAGGGGGAAGGACGCCCCAAAGTGCACTGAGTGGGGGCCGTGACACTAAGCCACACAGTATGCTGGCGCCACCCCCCGAGGACATGCCCCTGCTCCTGGCCCCCCCATGCACACACACCCGTGTGTGAGCCTCCTCCCCTCGCCACTCGAGTTTCCACGGGCTGGGCTTGAGCAGGGGGACTTACCGTAGGCCTTTGCCCCCTGGCCGGGCGGGCAGGGGTGATGCTTGCAGGTCTGGCACGTGGGGTCCCCACAGTGGAACTCGGGCTGGAGACATGTGCAGGGCCCCTCCGGACAGGCCTCGGCTGGCAGGACAAGGCCAGCCCTGTCAGCAGCGGGCCAGCCCCCTTCCGCAGTGCTCCCCACATTCCCCGGCCCTCCAGGGTAAGGGGCAGGGGCAGGGCAGTTCCCACCCTCCGACACCACCAGGAGGCAGAGGGCACCTGGGACCCTGGCTCAGTCCAGCTGGGTCCTTCCCTCCTGGACACCCACCCTCCTCCTAGGACGCCTGGCTGTCCCCGCTCCACCCCCTCCCACCCTGAAACTGCTCACACAGCGCAGCCAGGAGCTGTCCCTGCTGGACAAGGGGGAGCCCCCTTCCGGCCAAGACGCCTCAGGGAAAGCTTTCCCTTTGATATCTGACCCCCCTGCAGGCACGGGCCACTCCCCTCCCCCCCAGCCCAGAGCCGTGGGTCCGAGTCAGGGGGCGGGGCAAGAAGAGCGGCTGGACCCCAAAGTGCACACAGGAAGCGCCTGGGTGATGACCAAGGACCCGTTGCCCACTCGGTGGGAAGCGGGACCCTCGCCTCGGCCCGGGATGGCCTCAGCCACTGGTGGGAGCGGAGCCGGGCGCACTCTCACTTCTGGGGCCCGGGCTCCCGACCTGAACGGCTGCCAGCGCCCGCCTCGCCCGGGCTGGTCTGCGCCTCGGAGGGCAGGGCGCGCCGCGCTTGTGCGGCCGGAGCCGGCGGGCCCCTCCCGGCCCCCCGCGACCTCCCCCAGCCCCCGCCTTACCTGGGGCGCAGGAGCCACAGCAGCGCGCGTCCCTCCCGGCCCCGCGCAGGAGGCGGCCCGGCCCGCAGCTCGGGGTTCCGGGGGAGCTCTGGCCCAGGTCCAGCACGCAGAGCAACGCGACGCCCCACAGGGCGCCCCTCGTGCCCATGTCCCCCGGTGCCCGGGCAGGCCGCGGCTTTGAGAGGTGCCACGCCCCCACTGGGCACGCCCAGACCCCTCCCCGCCGCCCGCAGGCCGTCCCCTCTGCCGTCCCCCCCTCCCCCTCGCAAGTGGAGGGAGAAAACCTGGAGCCACAGCAGGACCCCAATTCCAGGGACGGCGCAGCGCGGACCTGGCGGTGACCCCTGTGATCACCGAGGTCAATGTGACTGACGTCTGTGCAACGGAATGGCTGCACCCGGGGACACCCCCCCTTCCCTCCCGCAGCCGAGACCCTGGCGATGCGGGTGCGTGGGTGCGGGTTCCGGAGGCGATGGGCAGGCTGTGCGTGGGTGGGGGCAGATCTGGCCCTGCTCCGCAGTTTTACTGTGAGCCTAAACCTGGTCTGAAAAACAAAGTCTAGATGCCTTTCTTTTTTTAGAAGAAATATATTTTATTGATTTTTTTACAGAGAGGAAGGGAGAGGGATAGAAAGTCAGAAACATCGATGAGAGAGAAACATTGATCAGCTGCCTCTTGTGCACCCCCACGCGGGATGCACCTGCAGCTAAAGTACATGCCCTTGACCGGAATCGAACCCAGGACCTTTCAGTCGGCAGGCTGACTGCTCCATCCACCGAGCCAAACCGGGTTTGGCATATATGTTTTTCTTTTTCAGAGAGAGAGTGGAAGAGAGAGGGAAAGAGAGAAACATCCATGTCAGAGAAATATAGATTGGGTGCCTCCTGCATGAGCCCTGACAGGGCTGGGAAGGGAGGAGCCTGCAACCGAGGTACATGCCCTTGACGGGAATCGAACCCAGGACCCCTCGGTCTGCAGGCCCACGCTCTATTCACTGACCCACACCGGCCAGGGCACAAAGTCTATTTCTAAACTATTTAGGGGAGCCCGGCTGGCATGGCTCAGGGGGTGAACCCTGACCTATGAAGTAGGAAGTCAGGGTTCAATTCCCAGTCAGGGCACATGCCCAGATTGCAGGCTTGATCCGCAATGGGGGGTGTGCGGGAGGTAGCTGATCCATGATTCTCTCTCATCACTGATGTTTCTCTCTCTCTCTCCCTCTTACTTCCTCTCTGAAATCAATAACAACATATTTCTTCAAAGCCCAGCACCTGACCACTTGGAGTCCATTGATTGAAGCTTGAGGCACATGTGAGGTAACCTAGGGGGTTCCTAACTGTTCGTGCCCTTTGGCCCAGAGCTGCTATCCAGACATCCCCGGCTGGGTGTGGGCCAAGTAGAGGTCTGAAATGTTATCTATGCAAAACCTGTGGCCACCAGGCCTGGAGCGATGGGTGTGAGCAAGGTGGGCTCCGGATGTGGGTGACAGATGGAGCTCTGAGTCATGGAAGGTGGGCAGTGGCCAGAGGTGGGCTCAAGAGGGGACCCCCTGCAGATGGAACTTGCCCAGAACTGTTCCCTTGCTGCACCTCTTGGCTCCTGGCTGAGCCCCCTCCCACCTCGAGCTTCCTGGGGAGAGAGATGGGCGTGGGCTTTATGTTTAGAGACCGATGAACAAAATTTGTGCAAAAGTAGGCCCTCACAGCCCCACCTGCCTTGGCCCTGACTTTGTTTGGAAGGTCATTCCGCTGTTTGGCCATTTGGTCCATTTGCATATTACGCTTTTATTATTATAGATATAACTGATTTCAGAAAGGGAGAGGGAGAGAGAGAAACATCAATGAGGAGACAGAATCATGGGTCAGCTGCCGCCTACACATCCCACACTGGGGATGGAGCCCACAACCAGGCATGTGCCCTGACTGGAAATTGAACCTGACCTCCTGGTTCATGGGTTGACGCTCAACCACTGAGCCACTGGGCGGACATGGGCTTTTATTTTTTATTTATTTATTTTTAAAAATATATTTTATTGATTTTTTACAGAGCGGAAGGGAGAGGGATAGAAAGTCAGAAACATCGATGAGAGAGAGACATCGATCAGCTGCCTCTTGCACGCCCCCCACTGGGGATGTGCCCGCAGCCAAGGTACATGCCCTTGACCGGAATCGAACCCGGGACCCTTCAGTCCTCAGTCCGACGCTCTATCCACTGAGCCAAACCGGTCTCGGCCGGGCATGGGCTTTTAAAGCTCTCCTGGGTTCCCTGGAGGGAATGGGGTGAAGTCCCTGGTCCATGAAGCCTCCAGACCCCAGAGCCCACACCTGCCCTGGACATGGCCACACCCCCCAGGCCTCGGCACTGAGCTCAGCACCCAGCAGCCTGGGAACCCGTCTGTGGGTTAGGACCAGCACCCACACACGCCTTCTGGGAGTTAGGAGGGGCCTCCTCCCGAACTTGGCCAACCAGGTGCTTGGTGAGGGTCCAGCAGCCTGGGTGCCCCACGCCCTGTGGGCTGCAGCTGCAGACACTGCCCACGGCTTAGAGCCCCAGGGAGCCGCTCACCCCTCCCAACCTGGGGAGCTCCTCGGCACTCGGGATCCTGTGGGAGGGCTGGAGAGGAGAGGCTGGGGCCCTGGCCAAAGCTGGAGGCACCTGTCTGATTGCAACTCTGACTGCTGAGCGGTCCAGCCCAGACCTGTTCAGACAAACCAGGTCATCCTGGAGGCCGCAGAGGGCTAGCCTCAGTTTCCCCCAGTGGACTGAGGGTTCTGGGGCCCACCTCCTCTGGGAAGCCTGCCTCGATTGCTCAGTCTCGATTGCTGAGACTTGGGTGCAGGGAGCAGTGAAGGCTGCTGGGAATGCTGGGGGTGGGGCAGTGGGGTCTCAGGAATGTGCCCTGGGTGCACCCCCGGGCTGGGGGTGCAGCTGTGACATGGGCAGAGCCACGAGACCTTGCTCAAGCCCCTCCGAGACCAGCATGGAGCAGCGGTTACTTTTCTGAGGGAAATGACAGACTCAGCTCTTGTTCTCAAGTCCCAGGATGCAGGAGCCCACGAGGGAGAGTGTGTCAAACTCGAAGCCTGCAGGCTGCATGCAGCCCACAATGAATATTTCTGTGGCCCAGCCGATATAACGGTATGGAAGAAACGTTTTAATAAAAATTCCATAACTTAAATTTTACAATATCCTGTTATACATAATCTATCTATATAAAAGCCTAAGCAACTGCCCAACCTTTCAACCATCCAACCTGTAGCTATGACGCACACTGACCAACAGGGGGCAGACGCTCAACACAGGAGCTGACACACCAGGAACCAGAGAGGAGGGAGCTTGATTCCAGGTGTGTCACCCAAGAAAAACGCCCTCTCCCAATTCAGAACCCCTCGGGAATGTCAGAGAGCTGGTTTCAGCCTGATCCCTGCAGGCCAGGCTGAGTTATTAATAACGAACTACAACATTCACTAACGACTGATGACTAGCATCCTGTGCATTCCTTCCCCTTACGTGCAGGTGAACATTTCTCTCCGCTAACACCCGCAGCGAATGGTTCAGTGGCCGAGGGCCGTGTCATTTAGTCTGGGACTGACTGGTTGGGTGTGCGCAACAAGAAGCACTTGGCGTCCGGAGAACGAGAAAAATCGGTTTATTTGCGTGACGCTTATTAATTTGTGCAGTTACTCAGTGTCTGGTAACTTCATGTTCCAGAAAAAAATATTAATTTTTTTTTAATGTTTCATTTTACGTTAACGATGCCTCATGTATTCCAGCCCTTTGTATCCAGCATGTCTCTACCGGAATAAGCCTACGTTTCTGTGAAAACTGAAGCTTTGGTTTGTTTGCAGCCCATACACTAAAGCCTGGTTTGTTTGGCCCAAGGTGACCTTTGAGTTTGAATCTTGCTCTAGGGTGACTGTGGTCCCAGCAGCCGGAGGCTTGGAGGGTAAGGGGAGGCCAGGGGTCCGGGGAGCTCTGATCTAGCGGGGTTGGGTCTGAGGGCTGGGGAACTCCGGGTAAAGGTGCTCTGAGTGGACCTCCTGCCTCTGCTCATTCTATTCACCCGAGGACATTTTCCAGCTGGTTTTTAGAGAGAGTGGATGAGAGAGGGAGAGACAGAGCAAAACATCCATGTGATTGGTTGCCTCCTGCACATGCCCTGATCAGGGCCCAGGCCAGAGAGGAGCCACAACCAAGGTGTGGTGCCCTTGACCAGAATTGAACCCAGACCCTTTGGTCTGCAGGCCGGCGCTCTATCCACTGAGCCACACGGGCCAGGGCTGCCCATTCCAAAGGCAGGAGAGGCCAGGTCTGTGTGCACCGTCACCAGCTCTGGGCAGTAACCGTCTGCCGTGGCCAAATCCCCTCGTAAACCCCCGGCAGCGGGTGCTTGTTTCACCAGGGGCTGGACTGGTCTTTTGGTCCTGGGAGCAGGGGCGGATAGAACCTTCTGGAATGAGCTCATGGGGGGGGGGGGGGGGGGGGGGGCAGCAGGGCTGGGCAGAGTTCTGCAGAAAAAGAAAAAGCCCCCTGGAGAGGTCACCTGCAGCGCCAGGGAAACTGCTGCGGGTTGTGTGAAGACAGGCGGGGAGCCCAGCCCCTCGAGCCAAGAACAACACCAGCCCTGGCCGTGCCCGCAGCTTCCTTCCTGTCCCGGCCGCCGGGGAAGGCCTGGGTATGTGGTTTCTGCCAGGGGCAGGGGCCCCTGTTCCACCCGCTCATGAGCTGTCGTGTTTTTATATCGTTTACGTCGGCTCACAGGGGCCGAGAGGGCCCCTCGGGGGAGTCTGTCGTAACAGCAGGACTGGGGGCAGGGAGAGTGGGGGGCCTGGCGGAGACATGAGCGGCGGGGGGAGCGCCCATGGGCCCCGGGATTGAGGGGGGACACAGCTCAACACCCCACCCTGGGACTCAGGCAGGGCCTGGAGCAGAGCCAGGCACGGACCAGGGTGCGCAGAGCAATCAGAAGGCGGCCAACAGGGAGTAGTAGCTGGGCTGGGGTGGGCTTGGGGGGAACCCCAAGGTCTGGCCCCTCCTCAGGTCCCACTTAGGGGCCACTGTCCCCGGTTCTCGCTCTGGGAGGATGATGGCTCTTTCCCTTTGCAGCTGGAGATGCCAAGGGTGGAGTCAGAGGTTTGAGCAGGGAAAGGTCAGAGGCCTCGGGGGTGGGGGGAAAGAGGGAGGGCACCGAGGCTCCGCCAATGCCAGAGCGATGCCTACTAGCTGCAGGCACTGCATTCAGGGCCTGTGTGCACCGGAGGACCTCCCGGGCAAGACGCCCAGCAGATGGCAGTCCTGGCCGGCTGGTGGGACTGGCAGGGACAGGATATGGGGTGAGGGTGAGGGTGAGGGGAGGGGTGAGCAGGTGCCCCTGAGCCAGTCTTTGCCAAGTGCACCCCGTGGGCTCCCTGGAGGTACTGGCCTCCACACCCTCCCTCCCACCCCACCCCCCCCGGCAGTCTCATTCCGATCCCCTCTTGGCAGCCCCTACGTGTTTCTGACGCTTGAGGTCGGCCCCACCTCCCGCCGAGGCCTGTGGGTTCGCTCACCTCAGCGTTTCCACGGCTAGATCCCGGCTTCCTGTCACATCCGCCTTCGGTTCAGCGGAGGCGGTGCGTACAGGAGGGACGCTGTGTGTGTGTGTGTGTGTGGGGGGGCGCCTGCACCCCAGGGTGCTGCCTGAAGGCCACCAGGTGTAGCCGTGCCCGCTGCATGCAGAGTGCGGGCCACGTGCTGCCCGAGGTCCCTCTGAAGGTGCCGCACCGTCTCCATCTGCCTGGGTTCCTCTTTGGGACCTTCTGTTCACTCCCCCAACACACACGCATACAGACACACTCGTTTCCCTCCTGCAGGGCTGGGGAGTGTGGCCATCAGGAGGACCTGGGTGCCGCTGGGCCCTGGGGGGCCTGCCGGGGAGGGAGGGTGCGGCTCCCCACACACTCAGGGTGGCAGGCTGGGTCTGGGGGGCAGGAAGAGGAAAGGGCAGGGACTCGGGAGGGTCAAAAGACAGGACCACCTCGGTGCCACTTTGGGACTGGCCTGGGCTCCCCATGTCCCGGGCCTGGCACTGGGGCTGTGGGCCTCACTATGGGCCTGGGACGCACCCTCATTTAGGATCTCCTTGTCTGACTGCCAGGACCTTTGCCTGGGCCTCCGTATCCCCTACAGATCCTGAGGGTTCACTGAGCCCCTCCCACACCCCGGCCTCGGCCGCCGCCGCCAGCCAGGGTGGCCAGGTCCCAGCCCCCAGGAATGCCAGGCCCAGCCATGGGCACCCAGAGACCCACATTTGCAGGCAGCGTTTATTGGGGTTACCACCTGGGTGGGGAGTATGCATGGCATACATAGCGGCCCAGGTGCCGGCCCAGAGGCACCGAGAATGGTGCGGGGCAGAGACAGGCGCTGGGAGCCGGGCGCAGGGGTGACAGGGGAGGAGGTGGCAGCAATGGGGGGATGTGTACCAAGGGGGGTGGCCTGTGCCTGGAGACACCCCACCCCCTGGCCTGGGAGGGCACAGCCGCCCCAGGGACGTGCTCAGAGCTTGGCCAGCGTGGAGTGGGCGTCCGAGTGCTCCTCCTGGATGGGTGTCCGGAAGCCGTGGCCTCCTGGGCAGGGGAGGGGGCAGAGGTGAGAGGCCGTGGCCTCCTGGGCAGGGGAGGGGGCAGAGGGGAGCCCCTTGGCCTCGGCCTTCAGGGGTTGGCCAGCCAGCAGCACTCACCGGGGGGCTTGGGCGTGGCAGGCCTCCAGACCCTATAGTGCAGGACCAGGATCACGGCAGCAGCCATGGGGGCCAGCA
This sequence comes from Antrozous pallidus, assembly GCA_027563665.1. Classification (NCBI taxonomy): domain Eukaryota; kingdom Metazoa; phylum Chordata; class Mammalia; order Chiroptera; family Vespertilionidae; genus Antrozous; species Antrozous pallidus. The sequence continues at coordinate 211,890,571 of CM050508.1, forward strand.
GGCCCAGGCCCAGCCCCAGGCCCAGGACAGCGGCCATCTCCGGGCCTGCGGGGAGCAGCGTATAATGGGGTCCACGGCGAAGGCCAGGGCAGCCCCACCCACCCCCACGTCTCCACCCCGCCCCTCCCTCCCCCCACATGCTGGATGAGGCTGGGCACCATTACCTCTGGGGGGCTCTGTGGGGGGGCTGTTGGGCAGCTGTGAGGTCAGGGTCCAGGTGGTGGTGGGCTGGGTAGTGGAGGCCCCTGTTGGGGGGCCCCGAGTCTTCGAGGTCTGGGGGGAAGGGGGCGTCTTGTCCTCGCAGACGGCGTCAGAGCTGTTGCTGGCGGCCCGCAGGGTGTCCTTCCCCGCCAAGGTGCAGCTGGGGGCGGGTGTCGTCAGCCCAGCCAGGCCCCCTCCTCCCAACGGACCCCACGCCCGGGACTGGCCAGGACGGTGGAGACTGCGTCCCTGCCACCCCTCAGCCTGGCCCCACTCTCAGGGTCTCCAGGGCCTGCTCACCCCACATCCCTCGCTTACTCTGCTCCCCATCAACTCCTCCAGCCCTTCACCCCGATCCCTGCCCCCGTCACGAAGTCCTAATACAGCGCCCATCTGTGGCGAGAGGACCTCCCCAGTCTGGGTCCTGGGTTAGTCCTCCCGCTCCCGGTGCAGCCCAGCAGGGAGGCTGTGGGCCAGAACGAGGCTGGACCAGGGCTGAGCAGGCGCTGGGCCACCATGGGGGACACTCACTTGGTCCAGGGTCTGCAGGCCTCGTTGTTGCCCGGGGAGAAGTGTCTGGGGGGGCAGGGGGCACAGTCTGCAACGAAGACGAAGACGGTGGCATCTGGCTGTGCCGCTGGGCTCCCCTCAGCCCTGGAAGCCTTCCTGCCTGCGTCCCACCCACCAGCCTGACCGGGGGACCCCACCCCACACCCATCTTGGCGGGGAGGGCACGGGGCGCGCCGGGAGTGCCGGCGGCGGGGGGGCAGCGGGTGGTAGGGGCACGGCCCGCCACCTGGCTCACCGACTCCTCGCTTGAAGCCGCCGTGGGGCTGGGTGCCGGGCCCGCAGCTGCACACGGTGTCGCTTGTGGGGGTGCACGCCCGCTTGGTTTCGCTCCCACTTCCTGGGGGTACGGGGGGAGAGGGGGGAGAGCTGCAGGGCCAGCCGCGCCCAAAGCCCCTCCCTCAGCCCTGCAGCTTCCCAAGGCCATGGCTCCTCATTCCTCTGCCCCTGGACGCTGTGTCCGGCCTGGCCACGTGGCGGAGAGCCCGTGGCCGCCTGGCTCCCTGCCCACCCTCGTCCAGCCTCCAGAACTCCCCGTCGCCACGTGCATGTTCCCACCCTCCCCTCCCCTCGGTCCCCGCCCCCGGGAGGAGTGAGATGCAGGGGGGACCCCAGGCGGAATGCCTGCCGTGGTTTGGGGTTTGTGGCTTCAGGGGGCCTGGAGCCATGTGTCTGCGGTTGGGGGGGGCTTACGCTTATTGCACTGAGTGCAGGGCTTGCAGGGCTCGTAGTTGGCGGCCTCGTTGTAGGAGCCGAGGGCGCACTCCTGGCACACGGTGTCCTGGTCCAGGGTGCAGCGTCTCTCCATCCCGAACCCTGTGGGGGTTGGGCTCGCGAGGCCTGGCCGAGTCCCAGGTCCCTCACCACTCACCTCGTCACCCCGCCTCCACGGTCCCACGACCCCTGCAGCCCTTACACCTCCCGCATGTCCGCCCACCCCCCCATCCCGTGTCCACCTCCTCCTCAGGCCCCGTGTCCTCGGGTGCCCGTCGCTGTGCCCAGCCCCGAGGCCGGGCACTCACCTGGCTGGCAGTCATGGCAGCACTTGGTGCCCAGGGGGTAGGTGTTCCCGGCGCAGTGGAGCTTGGCCGCGGAGCCCAGCGCGAGCCCCAGGAGCAGGAGGGCGGGCGGCGGTGCCCGAGGCCGCTGAGCACCCACACACATCTTTGCCTCGCAGCTGGGCAGGAGTCTGTGTGTTTTCCTTGCAGGATGTGACTATAAAGGCCAAGGGAGGGGCGGGGAGGAAGCGGAGAGGGACTGAGGGCACCCTCAACTATCTCAGGCTTGGCCCTCCCCTCCAACCCCCCGTCAGACCTGGCCAGAGTGAGGACCCCATCCCTGCCCCCCCACGGCCGGTCAGTACCCGCTATCTGATCTGCACCCACCCGCACACTAGCCTGCCAAAGCCATCCGCCAGGAGGTGGAGCCTGTGGCCGGTGCCTGGCTGCCCACTTGCCCCACGGGCTGCACTGATCTCGGGCCCTCGCCCTCACTCCTCCAGACACTGTCCCTGCCACAGGGGAGACCCTCAGGAGGCAGGGGGGGGCCCACATGCCAGGCCTCACCCTCACAGAGGGCGCCCAGAGCACACGAGGAGCGGAGGCAGAGTCAGGAGACAGGCCCCGGGGTCAGGGCCTCCTTCGGCCTCAGCTGCAGGAGGGGGCCTCCTTCGGCCTCAGCTGCAGGAGGGGTCACGGCTCCAGGGCTGGAGTCCTCGGCCGGCGGTGTGGGCTGCAGCTGCGGGAGGGGTGCCTGTGTGTAGCGTCTGAGCCCCGCTGGTGTGAGGGGCTGGTGTCCCCAGGTCCACACGGGAGCCCTGACCCCACACGACTGGCCTTGTTGCAAGGAGAGGGACGGCCACATGAAGACATGGCAGCTGGCCGCCAGCCCGCCAAGGTCTCGGGGGGCACCAGCCTGGCTGACACCTGGTGTGGGAGCCTAGACGGGGCTGGGGCAGAGGCACCTCCACCCGGGCCCATCCCTGCTCCCGGGCCAGCCAGCCAGACCCAGCTGTGCCCCTGAGCGGGACGGCCCTCTCCGGTGACGGGCCTGGGAGCACGTGTGGGCCGTGTCCCTGTGTGTGTGGCGTGCCACTGGCCCACATGCTGGAGCCTGTGTGGCTGCTCCGGGAGCTCCTCCCAACAGAGAAGATGGGACGGTCCAGCCAACTGTCCTGGATTACGTGGTGGCTTCAGACGGGGCCCAGGCAGCCCCCGGACAGGTGGCTGCCAGGTGTGTGAAGGTGGGGTGAGCACAGACACACCTACACGAGCACGCACACGTGCACACACCACGCACACGTGCACACACCACGCACACGTGCACACACCACGCACACGTGCACACACCACGCACACGTGCGCACGTGCACACGGGTCTGGCACCGCCGGGCACCGGCGGCTGGAGCGGCACAACCGGGTGTTTTTGATCTTTTCAAGTCGTGCCGTGGCCCTGGCGTTACCTACTCGACAGGAGCCTTCCACAGGATGAGAGCCGGAAAGTCCCTCTGCCGGCAGCTCAGGTAGCAAACTTCCCGGCCCACCTGCGGGAAAGTCCCACAACAGCGCCGACAGCGCCACGCGGCTCAGCTCTCCTGAGCCTCTGCAGTGAGCGGGCAGCCTGGGGAGTGTGTGCGTGTGTGTGTGCGTGTGCATGCCCCATCTCCCGGGGCGGCGAGAGCGTTTTTCTTGCCAAATAAAGAAAACCGTGGCCTCTGAGGCTGCCGTTTCTCAGGGTCTGGCGGCGGCACCCTCTCCTTCCCAGGGACCTGTGTGGGGCCCTGCCTCTGGCGGCGTGGGTCTATCACCTAGGTCCCCACGCCTGGCCTACGTGCGAGGCGTCTGCTCACAGGTGACCCGTGGGCACTGACAGCAGCCTGTCACTTGCAGGGCCAGCCTCCAGCTCACACCTGCTCCCCCAAGTCCCCGCCCCGACCCACCTGGGCCTAGCCCACACCATCTTGCTCCCCCCCCCCGCCACGTTCCACCACAAGCTCCCTCCCCATTGAGCTCCCCCCCCCCACATTGAGCTCCCCCACTTTCCTCCACAAGCTCCCCCCCCCCCCCAGGAGCTCCCAGCTCCTGTCAGAGCTGAAAACAGTCTCTGCTTTGTCTGTCTGCAAACCAGGTGTCACCTCACCCATTCCTCTGTGGCAGCCCCAGCCCCGTGCTGCTCGGAAGTGGGTCCCCGTGGCGAGGGCTGGTCACATGGCAGCTCCGGGCGCCTCTGTTCTGAAGTGAAACCTTCACAGGCCAAGCCAACCTGCTGGCCAGAGAGCTGTGCCCTGAGGTACCACAGCACGAGGGGCCAGTGGGGAGGGGGTGCAGGGGGCGGGCCACATGCCAGGTGTGTGGGTCAGGGGACCACAGTCATTTACACCGAGCTTGATCCCCCTCTGACCTGCATGCCAGACCGAGCACTGGGCACAGTGGACCCCAGCAGGCTCTGGACAGCTAGCCCAGTGCCCCAGGCAGAACTGCAGGCAACAAGCTGGCCCATAGCACCACCCTCCGGCCCCTCCTCTGCCCCCTCCGCCCCCACAAGCAGAGCCAGGGCCCAGCCTTAGATGTTCTCACTCCTGGACTCCCATTTCCTCCTGGCCCCTCAAGGGCAGCTCCTGGACCTGCCTCCCCTCGACCTAGCATGGCCCCATCCGGTTTTGGTTCCTGCACAGACACCTCCCCGCCCCTCGCCCCAACCCAGGGTTCGAACAACCCCCACCTCAAAGCTCAAGGGAAGTCACCTGCCACAGATGTTCCGAATTACCATTTATGTGTTTTTTTGCCCCCCAAAAATAAAGCTGGGAGGAAGAAAGACTACATTTTAAATAAGTTAGTGTGGCTCTTGCCGCAGGTCTGTGACTTGGGGGTGGAGGGCAGCTCTGGCGCCGCCCACGGCCACGCTGATCCCCAGGAACAGGTCATCGTGCCTGGCCTCACGGCTCCCAGGACCCGGAGCTGCTCCCATGCGGCCGTGGTCATGGCCGTGGTCAGGGCTGTGGCCGTGGGCAGGGCTGTGCGGCTCCAGTTCTCGGAAGCCAAGAGCAGCGCGTGGGCGGCCGGCCCCGCTCAGAACTCCTCGTGTACACTGCGGGCGTAGTCCACCAGCTTGCTGCCCGTGAAGAACTCGCTGTACTTGAGCACCTCCTCGGGCTCCAGGTGCTGGTTCTGGTTCTCGTCCGCAATGGCGATCATCTGCTTGGCCTCGTTGAGGGCGTTGTACTCGTTCATGGGGTCCATGTACTCCTGCAAGGGCGCCAGTCAGCACCCGCCGGCACACGCGGGGTCTGGCCACACTGCCGGGCCGGTGCCCGCCAGAGCCAGCACCTGAGGCCCCGGGGAGCAGCCCCGCCTTCTCTCCCACACCCTGCGGACGGGGCTGCAGGACGGATGTGGGAATGTTCTGGAAGTCGGACACAGGTCTGGCGATGGCCCAGGCTGCGAGGGCGCTGCCTCCGTGGGCCCGGGGAGAGAAGGGGAAGGAGCCAGGGGCCTGTTGGTCACATGACAGGGCCCGAATGGGCCACCCAGACCCTGAGCTACCCCCAGCTATCACGGGAGCAGAGAAATCTCAAGTAAAACGAAACGACTCACCCACAATGAGAAAGTGCTCATGGCTCATACACTGAAGGCTCCAAACCACACCCTATGCCCGACCCCGACCCCCCCCCCCCCCCCGACGGGCAGGGCTTCTCAGAGCCAGGACTGGCCACATCACCCAGGACACCCAGACCAGGGGACAGGCACGGCCACCTGGACGCGAAAGCTGGCGATGCTGGTTGGGTCTCCCCAGGAGCCCACAGCCTCTGCTCAGGTCCCCCCCTAAGTGACCCCTGACCAGCCACCAGCCACAGGAAGCCACACCTACTCTGCCTCCCCCACGGCCCCAGGCATCCCCACATAACCCCCCGTGTTCCCACGTCCCCCACGTCCCCACACTCACCTCCAGCTCGGCCATGGTCACGATTCCGTCGTGGTTGGCGTCAATCAGCTCCTCAAACTCCCTCCGCCTGTCCCGCACCCAGCTGTCGTCCATGTCCTGGCCTCGCTGGTTCTCCACGGTGCCCACGGGCAGGGAGATGAACTCCGACAGCGAGAGCTGCTTGTCACCGTCCTGGTCTGGGAACGAGGGGAGCGCTCGGGCTCGAGTGGGCAGGGGAGACCCAGGGCCACGAGAAGAGACAGCCGAGGGGCTCTGCTGCCGGACTGTCCGTGTGTGACGTTTCAGCTAAAATGGACAGCGTGCCTCACGGGGACTGGGGACCTGGCGGATGCCACGCGGCGCCCGCCAGGCTGGTTTCCTTCAGAGCCCAGCCCCAGGCCACCCCGACCTCCCCCAGCTCAGACAACATGCCCCCCCGAGGGGCCTGGCCGGCAGCATGAGGGGCTGCGGCCTGGGCAGGGCCCAGCTCACCCAGGTCCCGCACGATCTCCTTGACCATGAACCTGAGCATGCCGCGGCTGTGCTCGGGGTGCAGGAAGGACAGGAACTCGTCCTCAGTCAGCAGCAGGTCTGGCGGGGGGTTGTCCGCCTGGTACCAGCGATCTTTGAGGTTCTCCAGGACTTCCTGTGCTGCGAGGGGCACACCTGTGAGCATCCTGGCATGGACACCCACACACGTCACCTCCGCACGCGTCCCGAGTCCCGAGACACGCTGCCGAGTGCTGAGGCAGCTCAGGACATACTGCAAGGCCACAGGCCCTGCCCCTCAGAGAAGAGTTCAGCCCCAAACTCTCCATCACAGATGCCTCCCCACACAGGGACGGCCCTCCATGGGCACCGACCTCCACAGGAGCCGGGGCAGCCCCCAGCCTGCTTCCAGGTCACGGGAACATGCCCTGACCAGGGGATAGAGCCAGACTTGGACCTTCCCTTCTTCCCAGGGGCCGGGCAGGGGGCGGGCTTGAGGGAAAACCCACTCTGCAGCCCCTCCCCATCCCTGTGGGAAGGCGGATACAGGATAAGAGCGAGGATTAAACAGAGGGGCTTGTGGGTCAGTGACCATCTGACCCCAATGGACACAGCCCCTGGGAGAGGCGGAGAAGCACCCAAGAGAGTCGGACCCTAAACACCACCCTGGAGCCCACCACTGGGAGATCAGCCACAGGGAAAGGACGTAGGTGGGGACCGTGCTCCAAGGGCCTGAGCAGAGAGAACCACAGTGTGAGCGTGGCCCGCCGAGTGAGCGAGGAGTGCCACGGGCCGTCTCTAAGTCTCCCTCCGCAGAGGGAAGCAGGAGGAGAAAAACAAAAACACGGGTGGGCTTACCCTCACTGTTACCCAAGTTCAGACCGCCCAATGGAACGAAGTTCCCACCAACACTGAGGCCTCCGCGGGAGACGGATGAGGGGGCCCCTTCTCACTGGCCCCAGGGCGCCGGCTCCACCCCCACCCCCACCAGACAGGGAAAGAAAACCTGCAGACCCGCATCTCTAAACCCAGGTGCAGAATCCTCAACTGTCAGCCAGTCGATTCCAACAGAGTGTCAAGAGCCAACCCCACGGCCAGGGGGGGACTTATCCCAGGGGTGCAAGGTGGGTGTGGACATAAGATCAGCCTCTGCGTGCTCACGGGAGGCATTGGGAGCTCTCCCTCCAGGGGAGGAGCAGGACAAGAACAGCCTGTCCCGCCTTCTCAACACCACCTTAGAGCCCAGCTTAAGCCAACGGGACAGATGGGGAAACCGAGGCAGGGGCTGGGGAGGGGGCACAGCTGTCTGTTCGCAACGTCACAATTGCCTGTCAGCACCCTTGGACCCACGCACAGCCGCAGCAGGACCTGGACGGCTGAGCCTTGATCCCATCAGCATCACAGCCGAAGCAGGGCCTGGGGAGGCCAGGGAGGCTGACACCCACGTCAGCCACTTTCCGGCACCAGAAGGCAGGCTGTGGGCTGAGGGCAGAGGGCCTGCCAGAACAGCAGTGCCCAGGTCTGTGAGGGGCCGCCTCCAACAGAGGATGGAAGGGGAATAGAGACATCACCGAGGGTAACATGCTCCCCCCAGCCAGGACGCACGCAGGCAGGGACAGCATGGGCGGAGCCTCTGAGAAGCACACCCATCTGTCCGGGAAGATGGCACACAGCCCTGGGGCCATGCGGTGATGACCAGCAGTGCAGAAGGAACAGGGCCGGCGGCACTGCACATGCCCCACAGCCCAACACGGCTGGACAAACCCAGGCAGGAGGGGCACGGAGGCAGCGACCAGCCATGTGCAAGCTCAGACCCCCATCCAGTGAGACGCGTTTTCAAAGGGATGGCTCTGAAAACTGGGGGGGGGGGGGGGGGGGGGGCTGTCCCCCAGATTCCCCCAGCGTCCATGTCCAGGCAGGTACCCCTCCTGGTCCCTGGGTTCTGACCCACGGTGTCGCCCCTGCACAGCATCACCCCCGCGCCCCCCACGGTGCGGTGGCCCTGGGGCCCAGCACTCACTCTCCTCGTCAACTTTCAGCTCCTGGTTGTTCTTGATCTTCTCGGCGACTTCCCGCTCGCTGTGGCCTTTGCTCACCAGGAACTTCACCTTGTACTCGTCCCAGGACACGCGGCCTGGAAAGCAGGTTATCCTGTCAGGACGTCTAACGACAAACACTTAGAAAGCAGATACTCTTTGTTTCTTAAAAATATTTTTACTGACTTTAGAGAGGCAAGGAGAGAAGAGAAAGTCAGAAACATGAAACATCAATGCATGCCCCCCAACTGGGGATGGAACCTGCGACCCAGGCACTCGACCCCCAGGTTCACAGTTCAATGCTCAACCCCTGGGCCTCACCACCAGGCTGCGTGAGGATTCTTGAAAGAACTGACCATCTAGCCTGGCCCGTGGGGCTCAGTGGTTGAGTGTCGGTCGACCTATGAACTAGGGGGTGATGGTTCCATTCCGGGTCAGGGTGCATGCCGGGGCTGTGGGTGAGTGATGCCCAGTTGGGGTGCATACAGCAGGCAACTGATTGTTTCTTTCTCACATCAACGTCTCCCTCTCGCTCCTTCCATCTCTCAGAATCGATGAAATCCCGTGCATACACTGTGGAGGCAGACGCCCCTGGGTGGCCAGCTCCAACCTTTACCAGCCCCTTCTGACAGCACAGCAAGCTGGGAAGTGGCTTCAGGCAGCACCCCTGGGCTCTCCCGCTCTCCCGTCCCCCGACCCAGTCCCCCGGGCCCAGCAGGGTCAAGGCTGGGTGCAGGCGGTACCATCGCCATCGGGGTCCACGGCGTGGAAGTGCGCCCTGCTCTCCCCCACGGCCTCCTGGAAGTGCTCGGCCGTCTTCTCCACGATCCAGCGCTGCATCTCCTTGGCGCTGATCCTCCGGTCGCCGTTCACGTCCACCCTGCGCATATGGGCGGGTCAGACAAGGCCTGGGCCACAGCCAGGAGGACAGAGAACAGAGGACACATGGACAGCAGGGGCTCCACAGGCACCTGTGAAACCACCGCAAACAGGGACCCTGCACCCAGTGGGAACCTTGGGGACGGGAGTCACAGAGGACACTGGGAGACAGCAGCTGTCGGGGACACGGAGGTGTGTCTGCAGCTCTGCATCACCACCCTGCAGTCTCGGGCCTGGGCAGGCGAGTGGTTCCCCACTTGCTGCTCGATGGGAGAAGGAGAATCACACTCAGCTCCACAGACCCGGACCCTGGGTTGGGCCCGAGTCCCAGGACGCAGTCTTGGAGGCGAGACACCAACACCAGGCAGAGGACAGGTGCCGAGGCAGAGCTGGTGACACGTGTGCGCGGCTGCACGCACACACACAGGGCAGTGCGCACACGCATCCCCGTGGGCAGCCACACTGGACAGCAGCAGCACTCTGAGGCCGGCCGGGTCCCTAAGCACCCTCTCCTGCGGAAGAGACCAGCTCCCTGCAGAGAACATTGCGGGACTGAGGCAGGGGCAGGTGAACTGAGTCAGCCTCTGTCCTTCGCAGCCGTGAGGGGGCTGTTTGGCAGGGCTCACCGGGCTGGCTGCTGTCCTGTCAGCTCTCCAGCCCCCCTTTCTCCTGAGCGCTGGAGCTCGAAGGCCCTGCCTGGTCTGGCCATGGCCCTCTTCCCAACATTGCACCCAGTGCCCAGTCTTCCCTTCGATGCCAAGGGCAGGGCACAGATGGCCCCGGTCCTGCTGCCTTAGCTCCCTCTCCTGCAGATACTTCAGCTGCTCAGGCCCCAGTCTCCCTGCGGTGAGCCAAACCTGCCCACCACCTTCAGAAGGCCCAGCCTGGCCCCTCCTGTGTCTGCAGGCCAGGGGCTCCGTGCCCTCCATTGCCTCCACCCTTGTCAGCCCTGCGTGTGGAGGGCACGGCATGCACCGGCCTCTCACTCTGTGTCACGGGATTTCCAGACACACGTGCCCAGCACCAGCTCGAACACCCACTCACTGGCAGCTCTGTGCACCCACAGAAACTGGAGCCTTCCCCGTGCCTCCGTCACTGAAGCCACATCTAATTGGACTTCGACCTGCTGGGACCACTCCCATGACCTTTCACCTCCACGCACAGGCACACGGGATGGGCCCTGCTCCAGGCCATCCCACAGCCCTTCCAGCTGCAAGGCCTCTCACTTCGGGCCTGAGCCCCTCCTGGCACAGCCTGCTGCTCAGGCTGCACGTCCTCAGCTTGACCCGTAACCCCTATGAACTCTCCGCTACCCACCAAGAGCAGTCACGCACCTTCCTCCACGGCACGGCACCTCCCTGGCCTCGCAGCCAGGACAGGACCAACAAGGCCACCAAAGCCCGGCCCCCCCCCCATGCGCCTGCCCAGGGGCACCTACTTGGAGAAGATGACCATCAGCTTCCTCCTGCTCTTCCGAGGCTCCGCGTCCTCCTCAAACCCGTCCGTGTCCTTCCCCAGGAAGACCTCCTGGTGGAAGTCCTTGTTGAGGTGCCCATCCATCTCCAGCTTCACCCCGTTCAGGTGGTCAGGGGGCAGGATCTCATTGTCCTCCCTGTGGCCGCCTCGGTCCCGGGCAGACGAGTGGTTGGCAGGCCGGGCAGACGTGTCAATCAGAAGGACGAGGCCCAGGAGCCAGAGGCAGCGAGGAGCCAGGCCCCAGCAGGGAGCTGACCTGGACGCCATAGCCCCGGATCCGGCCCGAGGGGCAGCCTGCGCGTGTGGCCAGGAGCTGGGGAGAGAGGAGAGGCAGGGAGGAAGTGAGACCACAGCCCACGGCCGCAGGCCCAGCGAGTGGAGATGTCCACAGAGAGGACGCAGAGCCGTTGCGGACAGGCCCCAGCAAGAGCTGGACTGAGAGACGGCTTCCTGGCCCTGCGAGGAACGGTGCTTGCTCCCGCCTCCCACTGAGCGAGGCTGCCCCTCCGGCATCGAGGCTGACCCTGCAGTCCTGGGAATTCTCTCCAGATCTCAACTCAGCTCGTGTGAGCTCTGCGACCTTGGCCAAGCCACCCGACCTTCTCGGTCTCAGTGTCCCTGTGAAACAGGAACTCCCACCCCCACCCCAAGGCTCTGAGGACTGGGCCTGGTGGCAGCGAACACCCAAACCACCCCGAAGGGCACTAGCCCCTCCTCCCTCCAATCTCGATGACCCCATTGCGGTCTCTCTCTCACTGAGTACGGGCACGAGTGGGGCGCGGGCTGGGTCGGGGAGGCCAGCGGGCGGCCGGGTGTGGGAGACACGGGCCAAGGGGCGCAGTCGGCACAGGGCGAACTCCCCGTCCTCATCTGCAGCACGGTGGCCGCGACGCCCGCTGTTAGGCTTGGTGAAGACCTGACAGCGTCTGGGACCTACATGTGTACAACCACACATACATACATGAACACACACATCCTTGCTCATGTTCACGCAGGAGCCCCCAGGAACCCCGTCCCCACTGCCAGGCGAGGGGTCCCGCCACAGCCTCGCCCACACCTGTCCTTTCCACCGGGCCCGCTGGCTTTCCCTCATCCATTGGGTCCCTCTCCAGGGCCCCTCCAAGGCAGGAACAGGGCCCACCTGGACCTTTACACGTCACCCAGAGGAAACCCCAGCTCCTCCTACCCCTTAACCTGATCCTCTCCCAGTCTGTGCACCTGGCAAACGTCTGTTGGTCCTCCCAGGTGCAGCTGAGGCCCCGCCTCCACTGACAGTGTTGGGGGAGGGGGGTGCGACGGCCCTGGGCACACTCCCCTCAGGCCTGGGGTCCTGCCAGCAGCCAAGCCAGGGCATGCAAGGTTTAGGAGCCAGGGAGCACACTCCCAGCCTGAGGGTACAGGGGGCCGGAAGGCCAGCGGCTGCCCCCTGCCACCACTTACTTCTCTGTCTACGCCAGCTGTTCCTGACAGCACCCGGCGATCTGAGCCTCTGCACGTGCACCTTCTGACCCCAGTGCACCGAGGCCTCCACCAGGTCTTGCTCTCGGTGTCATTCCTTTCACAGCCCTCTGCCCAAGCCTGTGGGACCGCGCCCACCCCACACCCACCCAGCCCGCTGCCTGCAGTGCTCTGGGCGGTGACCAGCCTCAGGCCAGTTACTGGAACTCATGTTGGTCCCGAGGGCTCAGGACCTTGTGTCCCTCAGCTTCACGCTCTGTATCTGTCAGGGTGTCCGAGCACAGTGGGCACTCAGCCAGGCCTAGGGGACAAACTCCGCAGTTTCAGCTACACCTGCGCCCTGCAAAGGTGCAGCCTGGGCACCCCAGGGCCCTGGCCAAGGCTGTAACCCAAGCGGGCAGGCCCGACAGCCGGGCAAGCAACTCAGGCAGAGGTGCCAGGCCACCCCAGGGGGCTGCGGTCCAGGTGGGCCACCCCACCCCTCCAACTCTCCCGGCCACGAAGGCGCCTGCTGCTGGCAGCCACTGCACTTCGCTCCCCGACAAGGTCAACCCGCCTCCACCATCTTCACGGGCGGCGCACACGCATCTATCTACTCGACGCTTCGCAGAGTCACCCGGGAACAGTGGCACAGACGTGGGGAGGCCGTCGAGGCTCCTGCCCGGCTCACAGCCTTTCCGGGTGTCCCCTGTCCCCGCCCGTCCCCGCCGGGAGGCGACAGCATCCGGGACGCGCCACAGGCCCCGCTGAGCGGCGGCGACATTCCGCGGTCGCCGTGGCCTCCGTTCCGCGGAACCAATTTCTCGTCGTCCAAACGCCAGCGCTTCTTCTAAAAGCCGCTCCCGGCGCCGGCAGACGTAAGGTCTTCACCGAGCCCGACAGCGGGCGTCGCGGCCCCCGTGTCGCAGACGAGGACGGGGAGCTCGCCCCGCGCCGACCGCGCCCCTCGGCCCGTGTCTCCGACACCCGGCCGCCCGCCGGCCTTCCCGCCCCAGCCCGCGCCCCGCTCGCGCCCGCACTCACCGTCCGGGAGCCGCCGAAGCTGTGACGCCTCCAGCCGAACTCCACTAGGCCGCGGCCATCTTTCTTCCGGGAAGAGGCGGGGCTCCGGACTGGGGGCGGGGCGATCTCGCGCGAGGATGTCAGCGCCGCCATCTTGCTTCCGGGCGGAAGCGGCCGAGCGGCCTCCCAGGGCGACCAACCAAAAGGGCGAGCGGAGCCACGTGACGGGCAGCCAGCCCACGTGACGGGCGGCCGGCTGGGCCCGCAGCCTCGCAGCCCGTGGACCTCCGGGCCTCCGTGCCCTCGTAGGGTGGCCGGCGCGCCATGAAGCTGCCGCGGCGCGCGTGGCGGCACCGGACGGCGCTGGGCCTGGGCGGCCTGGCGCTGTGTGGCGTCGCACTGCTCTACCTGGCGCGCTGCTCGGCCGAGGGCCCCCGCCCGCCGCCCGGCCACGGCCCCGGACCCCCGCCCGCCGGTCCCGCGCGCGACGCCGCCTTCCTGGCCGTGCTGGTGGCCTCCGCGCCACGGGCGGCCGAGCGGCGCAGCGTGGTCCGTGGCACGTGGCTGGCACCGGCGCGACGCGGCGGCCCCGGCGACGTGTGGGCGCGCTTCGCGGTGGGCACGGACGGCCTGGGCGCCGAGGAGCGGCGCGCCCTGGAGCGCGAGCAGGCGCGGCACGGGGACCTGCTGCTGCTGCCCGCGCTGCGCGACGCCTACGAGAACCTCACGACCAAGGTGCTGGCCATGCTGGCCTGGCTCGACGAGCACGTTGCCTTCGAGTTCGTGCTCAAGGCCGACGACGACTCGTTCGTGCGGCTGGACGCGATGCTGGCCGAGCTGCGCTCCCGCGACCCCGCGCGCCGCCGCCGCCTCTACTGGGGCTTCTTCTCGGGCCGCGGGCGCGTCAAGCCTGGGGGCCGCTGGCGCGAGGCGGCCTGGCAGCTCTGCGACTACTACCTGCCCTACGCCCTGGGCGGGGGCTACGTGCTCTCCGCAGATCTGGTGCACTACCTGCGCCTCAGCCGCGAGTACCTGCGCGCCTGGCACAGCGAGGACGTTTCCATGGGCGCCTGGCTGGCGCCTGTGGACGTGCAGCGGGAGCACGACCCGCGCTTCGACACCGAGTACAAATCCCGAGGCTGCAACAACCAGTACCTGGTGACACACAAGCAGAGCCTGGAGGACATGCTGGAGAAGCACCAGACGCTGGCACGCGAGGGCCACCTGTGCAAGCAGGAGGTGCAGCTGCGCCTCTCCTATGTCTACGACTGGTCCGCGCCGCCCTCTCAGTGCTGCCAGAGAAAGGAGGGCATCCCCTGAGGCGGCTGCTGGCACAGAGGGATGGCTGGGACCAGCGCCTCAGGAGCCCTTCGGGAGCCCCCACTGGTCTTAGAATAGGGGAGCTGATCCGTCTGGCTGGTTGTCTGGGATGAGGCCAGCACTTCGTTTTTGGGGGACCTCGTTTATGGGGTCACTGGCGGGCTTTCCAGCAGATGTCATGCAGCACGGACAACTCCCAGACCCCCCAGGTCCAGTGTGCATCCAGGGGCACGTACCCCAGTGGCTGCACCTACCAACTTGCTTAAGAGTCTCGTTCTGGGGCTTGCCAGGGCGATGCATTGTGTCCAGGTGGAAGCGTTCTGCCCCTGGGTTTCACCCAGCGTTTGCCGGGACTGGGAAGATGCCCATAGTTGGGTTCGAATCCAAAAGAACACCCCAGGCCTGCAGGGGCTTGGAGACCATCCCCCACCCCCCAGCCCTGTCCTGCCCTCCTGTCCCACCCAAGTCAGGGACCAGGAGCCAAAGGTGGAGCTGGCCCGCACTTGCAGGCACAGCTCTGCTTGTTCTGGGTGGGACGACGCCCTGTCCTGCACCCCACGTGAACCACCCCCCTCGGACTGCCCCAAGAGCTGACCCTCTCGGGATCCCCCGTGGGCCCTGGCCAGTGGCCATCAGCCGCACACCCAGTGGCAGTTGGAGAACTGCGGTCAGGCCCTTCCTGTGTGTCTTCCATCCGTTAGTTGTCCCTCGTGTGCACGTCCCAGATCGGACTTCTTTTTATGCTAATTAGCTCTGGTTTCTTGTCTCCCCACAGCGAGTGTGTGGTCAAGGCTCCTCAGCTCCTGCCTGTGGTTTATTTATAAACATCGTGCGTTTGTGTAGATAGGAGTGTCAACTGGGAGTGTGTGGTCTCGGTGTTTGTTTTTTTTCTAAATTATTTGAGAAGATGTTTCTGTCGGAACTTGGAATTTGTGGATTAGTCTGTTTTGACAGCGTGAGCTGTAGACCCGTGGCTGCATGTGTGTTTAAACACGGAGGAATTTTAAAACCGTCCATTTCTCTTCTCCGTTTACGCGTCCGTCAGTCCTATTGTCTCTTTCTGGGAAGACTCTCCTTTTAAGGCCACCCCGTGGCCGCATGGGGGCAAGTGCTTCTCTCACGCGGCCTGTTGTGCCCGGTTCCGGGAATCGGACCCTTGGAATGTGGATGAGGTTTCCCGAATCCTGTCTTCAGAAAACGGGCCATCTGGCCGGCGTGTGCTCTCGGAGAAGGCGATGGTGTGCACCGGGCCATCGCCTTGCGCGCCCCCACCGTCCTCGGAACTCCAGGCTTCCCTCTTCCCCTCCGTGGCTGGGGCGACTCCGCCAGGAATTCGCATGAGAAGAGGTCACGACTGCCGCTCCCATTTCTACGAGGTTCTTGCACCAACGGACTCCCCGAGACGGGGCTCGGAGGGGTGCAGTGGGAGGGGTCCCTCCGAGTGTCGGCCTGGGTGACACTGCCCTTCGGGTTTGCACACTCCACCCTCTGGGGCCTGGGCAAGGGGCACCGGTCTCCTCGCGCCGTTTCTCACCACTGCGTGGGCGTCCACCGTTATCGCACAACTAGATGTTTAACTTTGAAACGGGTTAATCACATCACCGGTTCTAACGGCCTAGAGGAGCCAGCACATGAGGACGCAGCTGGGAGCCGGGGGCCCTGGCTGCCACCCCCAGAGGCCTGGAGAGGCCGGGAGGGTTCTCCCCAGAGTCTCGGGAGCGCGGCCCCGCTGAGCTGTGTGTCACCTTCCCGGCCTCGAGCTGCAGCGGGCCGTGTCCGAGGCCCTCGCCCGCAGCCGTGGCACTTTGCTCAGGGAGGGGCCCTCGCTCCTCCCAGCTCGGTGCTGTGTGGCGACTTGCTGGAGCTCAGACCCACAGCCCCTAGCCGGGCCAACCTCTTCCCTGGGCTCAGCACACACCTGTCCCGCCTCTGGGCTGGGAGGAAGGAGCCCTTTGTGGTCACTGCCCAGTCTCCACATTCCTACATCCGTAGGTCTGGCCTCACTCCCCGCTGGCTGGGTCACTGCCCTGGCTGCCGTCCAGCCCAGGATCTAGGGTCCTACGGGGGACCGGGGTTCCTCTCGGCCCCAGCCACCAGGCACCCTGTCCACAGTGGGATGACTTTTGCCGTTCGGGCCCAGAAAGCACACAGCAGACAGGCCTCCAAGGGAACCACAGGGAACTCAGGTTCAGATGGGGGGGTCGGGGACAAGGGGGTTCTGGGAAAAGAAAGGGAAGTTGCCAGCCATAAAATACCTGGCCCCTTCGTGCCTGCAACTGGCTCTGGGAGCCGGGGAAGGGCTCAGGTTGGGTTGACTGAGGTCTGTCCCACCGAGTACCCCCCCACCCCAGCAGGTGAAAGGCCTCCCTGTCCTGGCACAGTGGCTGCCCCTCTGTCAGTTCCCCAGTCCTGGCCTCGGAGCAGAGTCAAACCAGTGGGTCCCCTCGGCTGAGACCCTGGGCACTCCACTCCTCAGAGTCACCTCCCAGCCCCTGCACCAGGGACTCCCCACCGACTGGGAGCTGGAATTAGGTCCCGTTGCCCATCACCTGGCTCCTGTGGCCACACCCCCTTTCTTTGGGGCCAGGTTGGGCTTACACCCTTAGCTCAGCTCCCACAGAAAGTGCTCATCACAACCCCACCCTTTCTCCACTATCCCACCTCCAACTCCCTCCTCTTCATCCCCAGCGCCCTCCTCACTCCCAGCGCCCCCCCCAACCCGACGCCATGTGAGTGGGCACGCTGGCTCCCCAGGCCTGCGCCCGCTGAAGGCTGAGAGCCAGCCTCTCCTGCTTGCCTGCTGGTGAGCCTCAGGCCTGGAGACCACAGCGAGCGCTCGGCAGGCACCCCAAGCATGCGGCTGGAGCTCCTGCTCTGCCCCGGCCCAGACGACAGGAGTTCAGAGGAGGCCATGGCCATGGTGGGTGCCTCGCAGCCCCGCTCCCTGGTGTCCCCTTGACCCACGTGGGAAGCAGGTGGCTTAGCAGCGCCTGTGAGGCAGGGCAGGATCCGAAAACCTGGGCAACGGTGCAGCCCTGGGTCCAGGCACTAGCAGACACCCAGGGGCCGGCCAGCCCCACCCGGCTAGCAGGGTCCTGCAGAGAAGGAGGCTCAGGGAGGGGCGGGTCTGCCCAGGCGGCTCCTGGAGAACCAGCCTCGGCAGCAGCTATAGGTGGGGGAGAGGAGGCTTCTGCCCTCCCCTGGACACACTGGGGGTTGCGCTGGGCCATCAGTGAATGTGGGGGGCTCCGGCAGTGGGGAGCGTCAGGGTCTCAACAGAGGGGTCTTCACTTGAGCCTGGCGATGGGGACTCTGTAGCTAGTAGCCAGCCTGCCCTGGAACCTTGGGGGCTGGCAGAGTGGGAAGGGGCAGCTGGTGGTCCAGCCTCTCCACAGATCATGTGTGCGCCCCTCCACCCCACCCCACACACACACTGTACCCACGTGGTGGTTGGTGCCCCTCTGGCTCTGGCCTCAGGTCCCTGTACTTTTCCTGCACAGGGTCCCCAAGGCCCTCGGGGCCACCAGGAGGCTCAGTGTCTGTGGCACCAGTGAGCAGAGGCTGGGGAGCAGCTGGGTGGCAGCAGGTAGCCTGAGAGCCAGACAGTGGTCAGTTCCCTCCTCCAAAGCAAAACTACGGCAATGGCCGGACCTCAGGCCCCGCTGCACAGCAGGAGGCCCGGGACCAGCTCTGCTGACCACCCTTTGTCCCGAGGAACAGGAACCAAGCCCTTCCAGGGTGTTGGGGGTCTTAGCCGCAGCCCCCTCCAGGGCCCTGCACTTCCTGCCACAGCTGCCCACCGGTCCTGACAGGGAGCGAGTGAGGGGCAGTGGCCAGAGCTGGGGTGCCCAGGCACGTCCCCCAGAGGAGAGATGGGAGGCGTGAAGCAATGCTGGGACCCGGCCTTGGCCGTGGGCAGGGGTGGAGGCCAGGAAACTGCCCTTGGAGACACTGCCTCGCCCTCTGATGCCCGTTCTTGTTCTCTCTGTTCTCTGCCACCCCCTCCCACACCCCGGTTCTGGTAGAGCAGCCCGAGGGGCCCCGGGCGCAGGCGGGGGTCTCCTGCCCTCGCTGCGCCCCAGGGGTGTATGTGACACGCTGGCTGTTGCAAAACCGATGTTATCACTTCTGAGGAACCCGTGAGTCACTGCCTGAGGGCGGGGGCTGCACCCCAAACTCCCAAACAAAAGCCCTTTGTCCCTAAGCCTCCCCCTTCCTCGCCAGCCACCTGTATGCACCCTAAGACACGCAGGCGAACGTGGGCAGGGCCGGCTCAGTGCCTCAGCCCAGCTCCAAGGACCGGGCCTTGGAGGCCCCAGGCTGCAGAGACCCCGGGAATGGAGACCACAGCTCCTGGGTCCACTCGGTTGGGGGGCCTGGAAATCAGTCTCTCATTGACCCTGGGCAGTGCCCTGAGGCCTTGAGGGCAGTGCCCTGAGGCCTTGAGGGCACTGGCCCAGCCCGGTCAGAGTAACAAGGGCCCCCAGTCGGTGCTCTGTGCAGGGCCGGGGCCTCAGGCACCATCGTACCCCTGCTGTCCCTGGGAGCTCCTGCCAGGGTTCCCCAATTTCCAGCTCCTCCACCAGGGTCCCACAATTCCTGGCCCCTCCACCAGGGTCCCCCAATTCCCGGCCCCCTCCACCAGGGTTCCACACACTTTGAGGCCTCCCAGCTCTGTGGTTGCCAGAAAGTCACCAGCAGGACAGGCAACTTGGCTGGACCAATGCCAGGGGATCCTCAGCTCAGTGCCTGGTCAGCCAGGGCTCCAGCCATCAGGTCCCAGACACCTGCTCCCCGTTTGCCCCAAGAGGGTTGGCAATTCCAGCTCAGCTAAGAGCCAGGTCTCAGGGGGAGGTAGAGGGGCACAGATCCCACCCATCCACATGTCACACACGCAGGAGCCCTGCAGCGCTCTCTGAGCCGAGGCAGCATCACAGCCACTGGGGATGCGTGGGGTCAGCAGGGGTCAGCATAGGGAGCCCAGAGACAAATTTGCTCAGGCCCCGACTCCCATTCCCCACACTCCCCACCCCAACTCCTCATGCCCCAGGCCACACTCAGCCCTGGGCCCCCCTCACAAACTCCAAGGGGCCCCGGAGCAGACTCCCCTCCGCCTGGTCCCAGACCCACCCTAAGAAGGGCAAGGTCGGCCCAACGCCCAGCTCTGACCACCAAGGGCCTGCCTGTCCTGGCTGCACCTTCAGGGACAGGTACAGGCCCAAGGCCCAGGCTACATGCCCAGCTCTCCTGCAAGCTCGCCCGACCTGTGCCAACCCACAGGGACCATGGGAGGTGGGGCCGGGCAGCCTCCTGCTCACAGCTGGGCCCCCACCTCCCCGCGCCTGCCACAGCCTGGGGTGGGGCTGGGGGGTCCAGTCCTCGCTGCTCCCGGCCCGAGAGGACGTCCAGCTGTCCTGAGCCAGACACCCACATTCCTGTCTCCACTCAGACCGGACAAACGGCCGCCAAAGGTGCTGGGGGCCGGCTCTGAGCCAGGACAAACCCCTGCTCCCAGCACCCCAGGGCCACCTCGGGGCGAGGAAGGGCCCCTCAGGTGCAGCCTGGCTGCAGCCCCGAGACCAGGGTTTGGGGAACACTCAGCCAAGGGCCTTTCCAAGCCCCTGGCAGCCGCCCCTCAGCCCCTGGCAGGCAGCAGGTCAGACAGAGGATCTGGGAAGGGAGCCCTCGGGGGGGTCGACAAGGTCAGCCAGGCCCCTCCCGCCGCTGGGGGAGGGCAGACGCCGGTCAGGGGTCAACCTGCGGCTGGCTAGCACGGCCGACCACTTGGCTCTGCCACAGGCAGACGCTCAGGCCGCCCCAAAGCCCGGTCCACAATCAGAGGCCCGGCCAAGGAAAGAGCCCACCCAGGCTCCCCACTCCCGGGGGGCCCCAGCAAGCCCCAGCCTCAGCAGCAGCAGGTCGGACCCCTGCTCGGGTTACGTGGGCAGGAGCACAGGGCCCAGGCCTCTTAGGGGCTCCAGACCCTCTCCAGGCCCCGGGGAGCTATCAACACCACCGTTTGGTTGGGCCTGGAAGACGGTGGGACTTCGATGGATGATGAGGTGGAGCTCAGGGTGGGGCCTTTGGGGGTTCACCTCTTGTCTACATTGTGGTGAGGGGACAGCCTGTGTCTTTCAAGGCTGGTCTGAGCCTGGGGCCTGAACCCCAAGTCCTGGGCCTCCCAACTCATACCCCAGGACCTCCCTATGGCAGTAACCCCTGCCTGGTCCGCCCCCACCCCCACCCCCCACTCCCGGTCCTGCACCCCAGCTGTAGGGGCAGGAGAAAGCACATTCCAGGGGCGTCCCAACTACGTGGTAATGACCTGAGATTAGGGGCTGGAGCCAAGGATGAAGGCGAGACAGGCAGGTGGAGTCGGGCGCCAGGACGCTGCTCCCCGTCCTGGCCACCTGCCCGCGGCGGCGAGCTCCTGGGGCGGCCTGGCCTCGCTGCCTGTCTCTCGTCTCCTCATCTCTCGCCTCTCGTCTGTCTGCCGCTCTCTGCAGGGCTGGCCCGTCTCCGGAGCTGGGTCTCCATCTCTGTCATCACAGCTCCTGGAGCCCGTCTGGATGGGGAGGCGAGACCTGCCGCCTCCCAGGCCAGGCCGGTCGGGGGGCCTGGCTGGCGCTGATGACGCAGGGGAGCACCCCGGAGCGCCAGAGGCCCAGGCACCGCAGAGGGTCTGTCTGGTGCTACCCCCCCAGTCCCTCTGCATCCCCATCCACGGGCAGCCCAGGGCGGGCGCCTCTGTACACAGGCTCACAGCCCCCTGCGATGGGAAGTGGGGGCAGGGACCCACTCCCCCGCCCCCTCTGCATGCCCCTCCTCTTCACCCCTCCTCACAGGGGCCACAGTGCCCACGCCCCTCCCCTCACGGGCTGCAGGACATCCCCACTCCGGGCCGGCCAGCTGGCGCCTACGGTTGCTGTGAAGCACAGACACCCCCCCTGACTCCCCCAGCTCCTGACGCCACCCTCGGGGGACCAGGGAGAGAGGTGGGGACGGGTCAGTGGCCAAGCCCCGTGCTGCACAGACCAGCGCCGGCCCGGCACCAGGGCTCTCTAGCGCCTCATTAGCCAGCCAGGCCAGCGGGTCCGGGGGAGGGGCTGGGCGACAGCCTGCAGGCTCCAGCCTCTGCCTGCCCCCCTCCCACGCCTGCCCAGAGCTGCAGACCAAAGAACCCCCAGCCCTGGCCCTCCCCCCACCCACCCCATCTGCAGGACCCGGATGCTTCCTCTGTCTGCTCAGCCTCGGAACCAGGGTCTCCAACCCTCGCTGCTATGGAGCCGAGCCCCACCCCCACTGCCACCCACGGGGTGTCTCCCCAGGGGTCGGGGGTCAGCTTCATGCTCCCGGTGGAGCGCCTGCCTGCTCAGGGCCCAGGTGCCAACCAGAGATGGTATCTCCACAGCTCTGCCGAGGCCTGGACCTCCAGGACCAATTTACATTCTTTGGTCTCGGTTTGCTGGAGCCAAAGTGAGGTGGGGGCGGGGGCCTTAAATCCACGAGAGCCGAGGCGGGGTCTTGGCTGCCCAGCCTGGGGCGGTTCTGGCCCCATCTTTGGGGGGGGGCAGTTTGCATCCACCTGGGGTGGCTGCCACCAAGGGGAAGGTGGCAAGAAGCTCTATCCCTGCTGGTCTGGGCAGACAACCAGCACACACCCCCCATTCACACACAGGTGGCCCAGCACCCCCTCAGGTCCACTCGGTGCTGTCCTGTGGCCCACACACCGCTGCTCCCAAACCCCACAGCCCGTGGCACCGGCTGCCATCCTGCTGGCCACGCTCTGGGACACCTAGTGCCCACCGCCGCCGGCCCCATCCGCGCCCAAGGCCCTGTGGGTGCCCACGGGCTGTCACCGAGGCTGGACCAGCCCTGGGTGATGAGCAGGGGGGTGGTATCAGGCAGCAGGCAGGCCCGAGCGGGGACCCGGACGGACACCTGTCTTTGTCCACAGGGTACGATGGACCCCAGCAGGTGCAGAGGCTGCAGGACACTCAGGACATCCAAAGCAACACCCTCCCCACCCCCACGCCCGCTGCTATTCCCGCAAGGACACAGCGACCCGGCAACAGAGCGGGCGGGCGGGGCTCTTTATTGTGTGACCACAGATTTAACAGAGGGCAGAGCGGAGGGGCCTCGGCAGCTCCCCTGGCGCTGGCCGTCCTCACGTGCCCAGGAGGAGGCCGGAGAAGCTGGAGCCGCTCTGGACGGTGAGGGGTGCCCCGGAGCCGTTGTCCACGAAGACGGAGGCATACTGTCCAGCCTGCAGACACCCCACCGTGGACGTCACCACCCACAGGGCCTCCCCACCTCCACGAGGAGCGTGGGGAGCTCCCACCCCAGGCTGGTGGTGTCCCGGGGTCCCGAGTGGTCCCAAGTCCACCCACGTGCCGAAGCCCAGAGGCACGGACCCCTCCCGGCCGCCCACCCCTCCTCCTCACCTGCAGCTGGAGCAGCCCCTGAACCAGCACCGTGAAGATCCTGCCACCGCCTTCCAGGCCCGAGACGGCCTCCAGCGACCTGGACACGGTGCCGGGGTGAGGGCACAGCCGGCCCGAGGGCCTGGACCCCGCCGTCCATGTTGGGGCAGCCCCTCCACTCTCCACGGGCACCCACCCAGCGGATTGGGGTCACTCCCAGAGCCTCTGGGAGGATGTGGTCAGGGGCACCTCGCCTCTCAGCATCTCCTCAAACTCCTGCAGGACTGCCCACACTCAGGCACCCACCCAGCCCCCTTGCAACCCCGGCATGCGGGGCGGCCCTCCCCACTCACGTGTGGCGATGGCACAGGCTCTCGATGCAGATGAGCACCCGCACGGTGTCTCGGGCCCGGGCCCGGCCCTGCAGGCCCCTGCGGTCTGTGGAGACAGCCAGCTGCAGACCCTCGGGGACGACAGAGCGGAGGGGCAGGGCGGGTGCGGGGGGGGGGGGGCGTTTCGGAGCACGCTGCCAGCACAGGCACAGGAGTGGCTGCTAGTGGGGGGCAGGCAGGCTGGCGTGGGGCCCTGTCCAAGCCCCCGGTGGGAGCCGGGTTTGAGCAGGAGGCAGCTCTGCGATGGGACCCAGGCCTGGGACTGCGATGCCGGGTCCCCCGGGAGAACCAGCCCCACCCACACATGCTGGCTGGCCCCCCTACTCACCCACGTGCAGGCTGGCCGAGAACTGGAAGATGGCGGTCGCCGGGGCTGTGAATCGGCCGGAGGCCAGGCTCAGGCCGGAGCCCCGCAGGAAGGCGCCCTGGGCAGTGGGCTGCGGGGACAGCACGAGGGGGGCATCGGCTGCAGGACCTGGGCACCGGCCTGGATGAGATGCCTGCATCCCACAGCCCGGACCAGAGCACAGCCAGGCGGGAAGGACCGCGGGCACAGCCTGGCATCCGCCCGGCCTCTGGCCTCAGGTCCCAGGGGCAGAAGGGCACCCAGGGCCAGATAACCCCCGCCTGGCCACCTTGGGCAGGAGGGTGACCTGGGCACACGGGACCTAGTCCTGACCAATGGTGGCCACTCCCCCAGGCCCCCGATGCGTGAATGTGGGGGCCACCCCAGCATCCTGCCTCCAGGGGGTCCCCAGAGACACCTGGGCTTAGGGGACCCCGGGCACCCGCACACTCACGGCCTGGAAGCCCTGCAGCTCCACCAGCGTCTTCTTGTCCACCTGCACCGGGGCTCGCAGCCGGCAGTGGAAGGCCTCGGCCACCAGCCGCCCGCCCGGCCCCTCGGGCAGCAGCGAGCCCCAAGCCCCCGAGAACCGACGCTCGGTGGCCTCTGTGGGGACAGCAGGAGGTTAGCGGATTGGGGTCACTCCCAGAACCCTGGGAGGATGTGGTCAGGGGCGCCTCACCTCTCAGCATCTTCTGAAACTCCTGCAGCAGAACCTCCCTCGTGACTTCTGCACCGGCGGGCCCAGGGGGTCCTGGGGGTCCTGGGGGGCCGGGGGGGCCGGAGAGGCCTCGCTGGGAGAGGCAGGAGGCTGTGAGGGTCCCAGCAGGAGCCACAACCACCCCGCCTCGGTCCTTCCCCGCCGCCTGGATGTGCTCTGGTCGGGACCCAGACCCCAGGCTCACCGACTTCTTGTCTCGGCCACGGCACCGTCTCTTCAAGGCCCCGTCGTCCGGCCGCCGGACAAAGTTCAGCCACGTCTGGTGGGCATCAGAGACCTCGGGCCCCAAGGCCTCGGGCAGCTGAAGGGCCAAATGGCAGGGCCGGTGTGCTGACCGGCCCCTCGGGTTTCTCCCTGCTGTCCCAGGGCAGAGTGGGGACCCTCAGGCCCCGGCCACCTCAGGCAGGACTTGGGGTGAGGGACAACCAAGGCCATTCCTGGGGACTGGGACCAGGACTCGGGGATCAGGCAGGGCGAGGGCTTGGGGCCTTTTGGAAGCCAGGCATAGCATCTGGACACATCGGCTCTGGCTCTGTGTGGGTGCCCACCCTCTTCCGTCTGCCCTGTCCCCAAGCCGACAGGCATGCCTGCGTGCTCAGGGCCAGCCTCTCTTGTCCCAACAGGAGCTTGGCCTGGCTGAGGCAGGCGGAGGACAAGAGCCCGTTTTCCAGGGTCTTTCTGAGGGACCCAGGGCACCCGGCTCAGCTGGGGAGGGGACGGGCCCTGCTCCTCAGGCTCTGACCCAGGCCCTGCTGCTGGCCTCCTCGCTATTGGAGGAAGGGCTGGGAGGGGCGGTGCAGGGCGGCCTGAGACCGTGTCCCAGTCCCTAACTACCTCCTCAGCCCCCCTCACCCCAGGCAGGTGGGAAAGGTAGGAGCACCCCTGCCTGCGTCTGCAGAGACCCCCAGCTCGGTGATGGGTACAGCAGCGGAGGAGATGCTGGGGTAAGGGGGGAAGAGGACAGCCCCTGCCACGCCCCCAGAGCCATCCCAGGCAGGGCAAATCCCAGATCTGGGCCCCAGAGGGTCCAGCCCCAAGTCCCGTCCACAGTCAGCCCTCAGCCCCAGACCCAGCAAGCACCAGGCTCTGGGGCAGCGCAGCCTCCTCACCGGGCTTAGGTGGGCCCTGTCCTGGGGGGCTGGGAGGGGCAGGGGCCCTAAAGGGTCCAGGAAGAACAGGGGTCCTAATGTGGGGAGGGCCAGCCTGGGTCGCATACCACCTGGTGAGGGCACTCCCCATGGAGGCCCCGCCCGGGACAGACGTCCACCTGTCTGTCCCCAGACTGCCCGGAGCCCTGGCTGGGGCGGCAACCACTCCTCCCTGGCTGGCAGGACCCAGGGACTCCTCTGGAAAACGGGGCCTCGGGCTCCATGGGCGCGTGGGCTGAGAGCAGCCAGGCTGGCCGCCACAGAGACGCCCTTGGGCGGCAGGAGGCCGGGATCAAAGGCAGCAGGCTGGTGGGGGGGCCTGTCCTGGCAACTGCCGCTCCCCTCCGAACCCCGCAGCCTAGGGGTCAACTGCAAACCCCACAGGAGGTCCTCAGGGAAGGTGGAGAGGCCGGGGCTGAAGCAGGTGTGGGGGCTCGGTCTGAGAGGCAGACTCAGGCAGTCCAGGGCCAGAGGGACTCTAGGGACCGGAGCATCCCACCCAGAGGCCATCAGGGTGGTGGTGGTGGGGGCGGCTGGCTAACACAGGGGTGAGGGCGAGGACCCCCAGGAGCTCAGCGTCCAAGCTAGTCTTGGCCTCTCCACTGGGAGTGGTGGACAGGTTCCCACTAAGGAGTCTTGGCAGCCCAGGAGCCCTCCTGACAGGGTTACCCCTAAAGGTACGGGAGGCTGGGGCTGCAGGTGCTGGGGTTTCAAAGGTCTTGATTCAGTCCCGCTGGGAAGGCGCTCCCCTCCCTACACCCCTCCCGGGCCAGCGGAAGGCCAGGTCGGTCCTAGCATCCGTCTGCAGCAGATCCTGCCCGAAGCCCCACCCCACCGGACAGACGGACAGACGGATGGGAAGGGGCCAGAGAGCCCGCGGGCAGAGGTGGGGTGGGAGGACAGCCCCCAGCTAGGCAAAGCCCCACGCGAGCGGCGCCACAGGTGTGCGCACGCCCGAGCCCCATGGGCGCGCTCTCTGCGTACCTTGGCGGAGCCCGGCAGCCCCTCGCTGCTGGCCACGGTGGCGTTGCGGGGTTCCGCGCGCGGGCCGGGCTGCCGCGACCTCTTCTGCTCCCGCCGCGCCCCGACGGCCCCGAGGAGCGCGAGCTGCGGCCAGAGGAGGCCCATGGCCGCGGCCCAGGCCCAGCGCATGGCGGCAGCCGGTGCTCCGGTCGCGGCGGCGTTGGCGGCGGCGGCTCAGCGCTTCGAGCAGGGGCGCCCGGGCGTGCTCATGGGGGCGGCTCGGCGGCTCAGAGCCCCAGCGCAGAGGAGGCGCGGCCGCGGGGGCCGCCTGGCCGCCGGTGCATGTCTGTGCGATGCGCGGGGCGCCTTAGCAGGACGGGCAGGCGGATGGCGAGGACGGGGCGGCGGGACGGCTCCTGGCCCCCGCGGTCGCCCGTGCGGCTTCCCCTCCCGCGCGCAATGCCCTCGCTGCCCGCGCCGCCGCCAAATAAATCCTTCCCCCTCCCCAGCTCGCGGGCTCCAGGGGGAGGGCTCACGGTGATCCGTCAGCAGGCTCCCAGCCGGCCTGGGCGTGGACAGGGTCGGCACCCCCCTGACCATGCGCCGGTGGCTCCCGCCTCCCTGACCCTCCCACGCGCTTTGGAAACAGCCTGCACCCCCTCCCAGGAGGCGGACTCACCCTGGAACCGTTAACAGGGATCTGCCCTGCCCCCCACAGAGCTAAGCTGCTGGCCCCTCACAGCCACCCCATCAGAGTGGTGGCCCAGGGGCCCAGGGGGGAGACACACCGCTCTGGGAGCTCACAGCTCTGTGGGCCTTCCTACCACCCCTCACCTCAGGCAGGCTCTGTTGAGTGCTCTGGCCCTGCTGGTCCTGGGGCTATCCGAGAGCCCGGCTCCGGCCCTCTGCCCCAGGAAGAGGCAGGAGCCAGGACGTGGTGTGGCTGACCACCAGCCCTGGCCTTTTGCAGCCTCGATGACCCTATGACCCTGGGTGCTGCTTCTCCAGCAGGGAGCGGCTGGCTGACCTCAAGGTGAGCCTCTTCTTGGGGCTCAGGGCCAATCCTTACTGCCTAAGGGGCTGCCCTCACCAGGTTCTTCCAGGTCCTTGCTCCCCCAGGAGCCTCTTGGCTTCTGAGCCAGGAGAGACCGGGGACTAGTCCCCAGGCCAGGCCTCGTGGAGGTTGGCATCTGGCATCGCCTCCACGGTCGGTCCTCATACAGGAGAAAGGGATTGCCTCCAGCTGCACCTGAGCACCTGGGGTGAGAGGTGGGGTGAGGGGGACCTGGGTCTGGCCACAGGCCCTGTGGCTGTCACTGCACAGGGGGCTAGTGGGGCTGGAAGCCTGAGCTCAGACCCCACTGCCAGCCACCCATCGGTGGTGTAGACCATCAGGTGGTGTAGACCAAGGCCAATAGTCAGAGCCAGGCTGGCCCCAGCCGCTGCTGAGTGCGGCCTCAAGGAAGGTGGAGCACACAAGTCCCGGGTGACAGCACAGAAGGGGACCCTCTTCAATTCCAGACATCTGCCAGGAACCAGGGAGGCAGCCCAGCACAAGACCCCAGCCCAGGCCACGCCCACAGTCAGCTCCAGGCCACGCCCGAAGCCTGCTTCAGGCAGGCGCTCCAGGGACAAGCTGCCGGGAAGAGTCACGTGAGGCCTGTCTGCCCAGGGACCCTCCCCACCAGCTAGGGCAGAGGTGGTCACACCGGGACAACAGCGCGGGTTCTTTTTTCTTTTTTAAATACATTTATTGGTTTCAGAGAGGAAGGGAGGGGGTATAGAAATAAAAAGATCAACGATGAGGGAGAACCATGGATCGGCTGCCTCCTGCACGCCCCACAATGGGGATCTACGCGCAACCCTGGCATGTGCTATGACTGGGCATCGAAACGTGACCTCCAGGTTCACAGATCAACACTCAACCACTGAGCCACACCGGCTGGGCCCAGAGCGGGTTCTGCAACCCCTGAGCTCACCACTGAAGCCTCAGCTCCATCATGTCCAGCTCAGACGCCTGGGTGTGGAGGAGGATCCTGGGGCCCCGCCTGGCTGCACCT
Source organism: Antrozous pallidus (assembly GCA_027563665.1). Lineage (NCBI taxonomy): Eukaryota > Metazoa > Chordata > Mammalia > Chiroptera > Vespertilionidae > Antrozous > Antrozous pallidus. The sequence continues at coordinate 211,918,972 of CM050508.1, forward strand.
CAAATGTGAGCTGCACCAGCACCAGGTCAGGAAAGGCAGCCCAGGAGGCTGGGACCTGCGTCCTGGGGGCCCTGTCCTTCGGAGCCTGTGTGTCAGCAGTGCGGCTGGCAATGGACCTATACTGCCGCTGGACAGGGAGTCACATGTTGGTGGTGGACGAGAGGCCAGGCTTCGAACAGGCTCCACCCACTGGGGCCCTGGGTCCAGCTCTCGGCTCCAGGCCCTTCATAAGCTGGGAGCAGGGAGCCATCCATGATCTGTGGATGTGGGCCAGACCACGCTCAGCAGTAGAGATGCTGGGCTGAGCTTGGGGTTGGGGGGTGCATCCCAGAGGTTCCAGTGCCCCTCCCCCACATAGAGGGTCCTTCCAGCCCCCAGCACTGGTGCCACCTGGAAAAGGGCCAGAGAGCCAAAACCGATTTGGCTCAGTGGATAGAGTGTCGGCCTGTGGACTGAAAGGTCCCAGGTTCGATTCCCGTCAAGGGCATGTACCTTGGTTGCAGGCACATCCCCAGTAGGGAGTGTGTAGGAGGCAGCTGATTGATGTTTCTCTCCCATCGATGTTTCTAACTTTCTGTCCCTCTCCCTTCCTCTCTGTAAAAAAATGAATAATTTTTTTTTTTTTTAAAGGGCCAGAGGGAGCTTCGAGTTGCCAGGCCTTCCTGCCACAGCCATGCCCCTCCAGGTGAGGCTCAGGCCACTGCTGGTCTCCTCGCCCACCCAGCCCCCAGCCCAGCCCAGCCCCTGGACACCCTGACTCCTGGGGGCGACAGGAGCCCGGGCACAGTCCCCACAGCAGGTCGTCCGCCTGGCCATTTGGAGCAGGGGTCACTCCAGCCTCAGACCGAGACCTGAGGCACTTTTCTCCAAGGCCTGGCTCGCCACGAAGGTGCCTCACAGCGAGTGCAGCTTCGGTTCTTCAGGCTTTGCTCCCTCGAGGAGCCGAGCCGATGGCGCACGATGAGGTTTGGCTCTGCCGATGGGCGGGGACAAGAGGTCCAAAGAGAAGTCTGAGGACAGGCCACTGCCCTCCAGCAGGAACTGTACCCCAGACCCAGGGCCTGACACTGAGGTTAGACAACTGGGCCGGAGGCACCGCTGACCGCTGAGGGGGCACAGGGCCGCCCCACCTCCACCGAGGGTCTCACAGAAAGGAAGGGGTGCAGCCTGCTGGGCAGTCTGCCTTCCATGAGCCTAGGGAACTCGAGTGTGTGGAACAGACACTGACCCCGACTGGCCCTTGAGCGGCTGTGGAGGGAGGCCAGGTCCAGCAGCATGGACTTGCCACCAGGATCCATGGTCAGGACATGGCTTCTGCTCGGCCCAGGGCCATGCCCACAGCCTGGCAGGTGCACTTCCACCCACATGGACGCAAACAGCAAAGCATTAGGAACAAAGACATCACAAAAGAGCTGTTCACAGAGGGGGTTCAACACATAAAAGCGGTCAATTACAGGGCAATTTAAAATAAATGGATCGAGAAACGAAGTCAAAGGAGAGAAAATGCACGTGTCTCCACGGCGCCTGGAGAGGGTCAGTGTCACCGGTGGGTCCCGGAACAAGCAGCACAGACGTGGACGGGAGGAGGTCCAGGGCCGTCATCCCAAACTGAGGCGATGCCCGTAGGCTCTGCCCTTCCCTCCTGATGCCCGTGCCCCGTGTAACCTTCAGAAAGGGCCAGCACCCATGTGGATCCGCTGGGAAGGGGGCGGGAAAGCTAGCCTTTGGGTCAGACCAAGTGTGAGGGAGCCCCAAAGGGGCAGAGCCCGCCCGTCAGGCGGGACCCCTGTGGGGATGCTGGGGCCTCAGCCTCCACAGCGTAGGAGGGGCTCCTGGGCCACCCGGACCCCAGTTCAGAGCAAAGGCTCCGGCACGAGGAGCCAGGAGGCGGCAGAGGCCACAGGAAGGCAGCTCAGCCCTGGTTCCCAGCCACTTCCTCGAGTGCAAGGCGACACCTTGTGGTCACAATGAGCAGGCCCCAGCCGGTGGGTCGGAGCTCAGGAACGAAGAACGCACGCAGAGCACTCTGTAGGCATCAAGTTTTATATTTTAAGTGATCAAATCTATAAAATGAAAAACAGGTTTACTAAAACATGTCCGAAAGACAATGCAGATGAGGTACAGAACCACAGCGGGAGGCCCCTCCACGCCCCCAGCTCACAGCCGGGACCGGGCGCGTGGGCGGACTCGTGTCTGCGCTCCAATTCGAGCCCCACTCCGGTTTTTGTTTCCTCTTAATGGTTTTGAAAAGCTAACCCAGGCGTCGGGCGGCCTGTGCGATGGCGTGTCCAGCAGGCCGGCGTCGGGCTGGGCGTCCCTTGCTCTCGGCCACTCTGCGTCTGGCGGGCAGCTCACTCCTGTGCTATGCTCCTGAGCACGTACTTGACCGTGTAGGCGAAGGCTGCAAACCCAACTATCACAAACAAGTTCGCCAGGGCACCGCCCAGGAGTCCGTGGTGCCGGTTGGCCTGCTGGAAGCCCGCCAGGTGGGGCCCGGCCGCTGGCGCGTGCCCGTTCAGGAGCTGCAGCCCGTGCTGGCCGTGGTGCGTGTCCCCGTCGGGAACCACGTCTGGCAAGGGCAGCGCCTGGGGTCTGCTGCTGAGCTCGTCCTGTGCTTTTTGCTTCTGTTTAATCTCCTGGGAGAAGCCGGAGACAAAGGGGTCTGAACAAACCAGCTCCTGTGGGGCCAGGAGGACCTCGGCCCCCGGGAGACCGAGACTGTGGCAGTTGTTGGTGGGTTTCACCCTGACACCCACCCAGTCACAGAGGTGGGGCAGTGCCTGGACAATCACCCCACCTGCTCCTCAGGGCCCAGGACTGAGCTAGGCCCGAGGGGCAGGTCCCTGCCTCCAGGACCAGGGAGCATTCACAGCCCTCACAGAGGGCGCCCCACTCCTGGCCCAAGACCCCGCACCCCACACTGGAGCTCAGCTGGCCAGCTCCACACCCAGGCCCGTGCCCCTGGCGCTCCCAGCTCCGCCCGCCCCTGCAGTCCCATCACCAGCAAGGCAGGCCTGCTGCCCTGGAGCAGTGCTGGGAGCTCCCTCAGGCGCTCGCTTGCAGATGCGCAGGAGCATGCGGTTTTCTGGAAACTTCTGAACCCCGACCCAGGGAAGCAAAGCTGACCCCCAGTCACTCTCACCTCCACAACTTCAGGAAATAACTCACAGAAGACTTTGTCTTTCAAATTAAACACTAAACTCTGTGCCGCCAGCTGTCTTTTCTAGGAAGAAAGAGAAGGGAAATGTCAACCTTTGCGATTCCCAAAGCAGGTACTCAGTCACACGGCCGCCCTCAGACTGTGGGATACACAAGACAAGCTGTTCTTCAGTGAGCTGGTTTACAATCCGACGGCTTAGCCAAGCAAGAGAGACAAAAACCAGCCAACAGCCCAGGTAAGGTGTGGGGTATGCAGGTTCTCTCCCACCACTGATGCTTCGCTCTCCCTCTCCCTTCCTCTCTGAAATCCATAAAAATAAATTTAAAAATACAAGAAAACAGTCAACAAGAGGAACAGGCGCTGTGACCGCATGTGCCACCCTCAGGGTCTGCAGGACTCTCGACCAAGAACAGGGGACTCCAGGGCTGGGGAACAGGGACACGGGCAGGAGCCCCCACAGGCCCTCACCCTCACCGTGAAGTCCGACGTCTCAATGCTGCCCAGGGTGGGGCCCTTCTCCACCATGAAGCTCAGGAGCCCGGTCAGGATGGTGGAGACGGACCAGGCCGGGTTCCAGGTGTCTGGGTGGAAGTCCGTGATGGAAAGACACAGCCTGCAAAACAGGGGCCTTCAACAGAGCGCTCGCCACAGCCGCGGTCTCCCTCACGTAGGGCAGAGCGCCTTACCTCGTATTGCACTTAAATCTTCCATTGGGGGTTATCATATAAATACTAGGAGGTTTAAAGGGAAATTCTCTGGGAAAAATGAGTTTTCCATGGTAATAGCCACCTGCATCAAAACAGAGAAAGATTGGTCGTGGTCTACAGAGCACCTCCTCGTCTTCGCCTGCCCCACCACCCACCCGCCCTTTCACAGTTCCCACCCGTGCCCACCCATCCGCCCACTCACAGCCCCCACCTGCACCCACCCCACCCACCTGCTCACAGCCCCACCTGCACCCACCCCATCCGCCCACTCACAGCCCCACCTGCACCCACCCCACCCACCTGCTCACAGGTCCCCACTGGTGCTCACCTGCTGACCATCCCTGGAACACAGGCGGCCAGCCCCATGGTTCCTGCATGCCCTCAACCCCCGCACACACCCACAACAGTCTGCTGAGATCGCCTCTCCCGGTCCCCTCCACACCCACTGGTTCCTCCTCCACCAAACTGCACCCTGCAGCAGGCAAGCCCACCCCCCTTCTGACCTTAACAACAGAAAACAAACTCTGACCCCCCACACTGTCCAATTCCTGCCACCTGCACCCATCTTGTCCCTGGTAGCATGTCTGGGCTGCCATTACCAGGCCTTCCCATGGGGTGAGACCACGCCTGACCCTGCCTCTTTGAGCCCCCCTCCCCCGCCCACTTGGCACCCCTCCTCTCTGGGCCCAAGGTGCAGCGCCCAGCTCTCTGGCACTATCCCTAGACCCGCATTCGTGGGGCCTCACCTGACTCACGTGACACGGGGAGACCATGATGGCTCTCCCTCTGACTGGTACCTCTGCCTGGACCCTGGACCCCTCTCCAAACTCCAGAAAGGTCCCAGGCGGACTCCCGCTCCTTCCCTCAAACAGCAACCCCAGACTCTCGGCTGTTCAGACTGAAATCTGGGTCCCCTGCCCCCATCATGCCCACTCTGCCAGCAAACCCTCTGCCAGCTGGTCCAGAGCCGGCAGTTGGCTGGCCTCACCGCCTCCACCCACCCATGCAGCTCGAAGTCCTCTCACCCATCTCCCGAGGCCTCCCCCGTCTCTGGGGCAGCCCCCAGAAGCCTGTCAGAAATGCAGCCTGGGCCACCCAGACCAGGGATGTGTGCGTGTGTGCACTCGTGTGCACATGCACATTCACTGTGGCTTGAGGAGCACTGCCCTGTCCTCACACCCAGGCATGGTCCCACCTCAAGGCCTGGCACACGCCATCCCCAATGGCCAAGGGCTCTGCCCCAAGGGCAGGCTTGGGTAAGGACTGCACCCTTGACTGGCTCAGTGCCGCAACCATCTCACACGACTGTTCTTCCCTCCCAAGGGCCATCCGTGGGGCTAGCTCCACAGGCAGACATGCCCCCTCCCTCCCATGAGGCAGCACTTGACACGCACTCAGTACTCACAATAGCTAGGAAAGCCCGACACACACAGGACCTGTCCCCTCAGGAAGCAACCTGAACAGCGAGGACAGCACCGTGAGCGCAGTGGAGGGCGTGAGGGGGCTGCCCACTCACTGCTGAGCCTGCCAAGAAAACTGACCTCTAAGCACACACACCGGCCCAGTGCTCCTCCTCCATCACCCAACCGAGACCAGAGCAGCCCAGCGCCCTGAGAACCACTGGGGAAAGCTGGCCACACCCAGTCCTCGGAGGCCATGCGGCCGCGCAGGGAGAGAACAGCGGGCTGCGAGACACACACGGTAAATCCTGAGCCTACAAACACACACACTCCACACCTCGGAGGGAACTCTGGGAGAGCCTGGGCTGAGGGGAGTCTCAAGGGGGTCCTCCAGGGCGGGAAGGGGCAAGGCGTGGTGCCAGGAGGTGGACCCCTGTGCCAGCAGCTTGCACCTTGCATTCCAGCATCGAGGGCGACTAAGCCACGACGGAGGGAAACCTGTGGGGCAGTTTCGACTCCCTTTGCAACTCGGTGAACAGTCTGTGGGCCATCACAACGCTGACTCCTGCGGCCCCACCCAGTCCTGTCCCCGCCTCTCCCTGCAGACACAAGCCATTGGCAGAGGGAGTCCTCCCACTTTATTCTTTTTAAATGGTGGGCTGTCTACACTCGAGGTCCTTGGCCTTCCAAGTAAGTTTCAGAATAAAGACTTTAGAGTGAGCTTGTGTGTCTGGGTTTGGTGGGAGGGATGGTCTGCAGACCAGCCCAGAGACTGTAGCAGAGCTGGGCAACGGGCACGCAGGTGCTGACTGCAGGGGCTGGCTGTGCCCGGAGTGAGCAGGACAGTGGGGTCCGAGACAGGGACAGCATGGACAGGGGAGAGGAGCATGGGAGATGGGGAGCACAGTAAGAAAGCCCAAAAGCCAGAGGAGGAGCAAAGGTAGGACAGTCACCCCTCAGGGGCCACAAAGATCCGATGCGGAGCCCAGGCAGCTATCCCTCCCGGATGGACGGATGGAGGCAGCAACTCGGCTGGTCCCATGGAGACCCTACTGATGCCCCTCAACAACCCCCTTCTTCAAAAACAGCAAGGGGACCAGGCAAGACTGTTCGCCTGGCCCTGACCCAGCTGACCCTGGAGACTGGGCACTCCCCCAGGACTCACAGATGGCCCCTGGGCGGGGTCCCTGAGACACGCACAAAACCACACTCTGAGCAAACTCCCCAGGATCGGAGAGCCTGAGCTCCAAACGAGTCCAGCGTGGAAAGAGGGCCAGTGACAAGGAAAGGGCACTTGGCAGCAAGAGGAGTGTCGCTCCGAGCAACGGCTCGACTTACCTTCATAAGGAGTCATCTCAGGGCCTCGGACCACATAGTGCCTGAGGGAGAGAGAAAATTAGCTGGCTTTGGGGGTGCCCAACTCCAAGGCCAGGGTTTGCAGGGCCACCAAACCACACACCCACAGGCAATCAATCCGTCTGTGACACTGAAAGTCAGGTGCTGACCAGCGAGGCCCTGAGAGGCCCTCAAGCTCTGGGGCAGCGGCGCTGAGTCACCCATCTTCCCCGTTCCCACAAAGCACTTTGCCTCCCCAATACAGCATGAGGCTATCCTCTAACCATTAATGTCAACTGACACTTTTAAACCTTAATCTCACAGCCTTCGTGAGCACCACTGAGTTCTGTGTTTCTCAGGGTGGCCACACCCCCCACAGAAGGCAAGACGGGGCAGCCGGTGCGGGAGCCGGCTCCGTGCCCAGGATCCATGTCCCACAAGAACCAGACTCCACCACGGAGGAGCTGCCTCGAGCAGAAGCCGGGGGACAGCCCTACCATCACCACGTCCTCCTACCGTCACCACGGCCTGCACCCAGCGCCCGGGCTGCCCACACGTCCACGCCCCACACGCCAGAGGGGTCTGTGCTCAGACGCTCAGACAGCAGGAAAGCACAGAGGAGGAAGTGGCGGTAAGACAAGCAGAAATGCCAGAGCAGCCAGAGCAGACAGACCACCTCTAACCACCTCTTCCCACCAGGACACACACCATTAACACCACCGACCAACACCTGCTGTCTCCTGGCTGACACGTGTGACACAAACACAAATACACACACACACACACACGTGCACCCGCTGTGATCCTACATCAGCGGACCAGGAACAGCCGTTAAAGCTAAACACAGGACACCTCCCGGAGTGTGGCCTCAATTTGTCGCTGCTCCAGTTCCTGGCCAAGCTGAGCACAGGGAGAGCGGGCAGCACCAGGTGCAGCGAAAGCAAGCAGCACCGGGTGCAGGGAGAGCAAGCAGCACTGGGTGTGGGGGGAGCAGGCCGGGCAGCACCGGGTGTGGGGGGAGCGGGCCGGGCAGCACCGGGTGCGGGGAGGCTGGGCAGCACCGGGTGTGGGGAGAGGCCGGGCAGCACCGGGTGTGGGGGAAGCGGGCCGGGCAGCACTGGGTGTGGGGGGAGCGGGCCGGGCAGCACCGGGTGCGGGGAGAGGCCGGGCAGCACCGGGTGCGGGGAGAGGCTGGGCAGCACCGGGTGCAGGGAGAGCAAGCAGCACTGGGTGTGGGGGGAGCGGGCCGGGCAGCACTGGGTGTGGGGGGAGCGGGCCGGGCAGCACCGGGTGCAGGGAGAGGCCGGGCAGCACCGGGTGCGGGGAGAGGCCGGGCAGCACCGGGTGCAGGGAGAGGCCGGGCAGCACCGGGTGCGGGGAGAGGCTGGGCAGCACCGGGTGCAGGGAGAGCAAGCAGCACTGGGTGTGGGGGGAGCGGGCCGGGCAGCACCGGGTGCGGGGAGAGCGGGCCGGGCAGCACCGGGTGCGGGGAGGCTGGGCAGCACCGGGTGTGGGGGGAGCGGGCCGGGCAGCACCGGGTGCAGGGAGAGGCCGGGCAGCACCGGGTGCGGGGAGGCTGGGCAGCACCGGGTGCGGGGAGAGGCCGGGCAGCACCGGGTGCGGGGAGGCTGGGCAGCACCGGGTGCGGGGAGAGGCTGGGCAGCACCGGGTGTGGGGGGAGCGGGCAGCACGGAGCTCAGAGGACTAAGAGGCCTCATCTAGAAAGTGCTGCCTGCTGTCTGTGAGGGGCCAGCCACTGCGGTCCTCCCATGCCTGGGGCCGGATAAGCGGAGGCCTGCAGTCTGGGACTCTGGGGGTGCCAGGCAGAGGTGCCTTTGAGACCCCCTGTTGGAAACCCTGGGCGCTGGGTCTCTAAAGGGGACCCAGGTAGGGAGTGTCCATGAGTCTACCTGTGACTGGTCTCCTATGGACTGACCTGACACGATGTGGGGAGGGGTCCCTGCATCTGCTGATTGTGTCCTAGGGGCCACACTTGTTTTTTGTCTTTACTAGGGGGCAGGGAAAGCCCTGCTGGCACACTGCCACCCCACTCACGCTGAGGCCCCTCCTTCCACCTACCAGAGCCCCCTCATCTGTAAGCCAAGCAAGGTGGACCCAGATTCCCTGAGCACCTGTCCCAGCTGGAAAATACTTTTCTCTCTTTAATCCTCACCAGAGGATATTTTTCCCATTGACTTTCAGAGACTGAAAGGGAAGGAGGAGGGGAGAAAGAAAGAAACATGGACTCAAGAAATATTGACTGGTTGCCTTGCACATGGGCCGGGGATTGAACCTGCAACCAAGGTAATGCCCTTGACCAAGAACCGAACCCGCAACCCTTCAGTCCACAGGCAAGAGTCCAACCACTGAGCCAAAATGCCCAGTTTGGCCCTAGCTGGTGTGTCGGTGGACAGAGCGTAAGCTTGTGGACTGAAGGGTCCCAGGTTTGACTCCGGTCAAGGGCACATGCCCGGGTTGTGGGCTTGATCCCCAATGTGGGGGGAGGAGGGGCATGCAGGAGGCAACTGATCAATGATTCTCTCTCATCAATGTTTCTATCTCTTTCTCCCTTCCGCATTCTGAAATCAAGAAAGATAGGTTAAAAAAAACAAACAAAACTTTACAAATCGCCCCGTTGGAAAACACTTGTTTTCAACTTAGTTAAATCTCTTTCCTCTCGATTTGTTTTTTTAATTTTTAGTTCCTTTTTAAGATTAAAATGTGAAATACTCTTCAAACCAAGAGAAAACACCTCATTTCTCAGCACCCCCAGCACCTGGTAAGGGCAACCAGTCGTAGAGTCATACAGTCTCCTAACCCACTTCCACACGAGGAAGGCCCCGAGGAAGGCATGTGCAGAGGCATAGCCCACCCGGCCACCTACAGGCCAGGGCAGGCTCCTCCACAGCCCAGAAGCCAAGGGCAAGGAGACGCTAAGAGGAACTCCTCGTCCAGCAGCTCTGAGCTACCCCAGAGCCGAGTGAGTTCTGGGTGCAGTCCTCTCCCAGAAGAACCCTTGCTAACCCCGGGCAGGGGTCAAGGACAACCCACCGGGTCCCAGCTGCCGCCATGAGAAGTGTCTGCAGGCCTCCCGACGTCTACCAGCACCGTGAAGGGCGCAGGAGACCCTTTCCGAGCTCTGTGAGGGGAGCCCCAAGCCCACCACCCGACCGCGGGAACAGGGGTGAGCCAGGGAGGGGTGACTGACCACGCAGGGCCTTACCACTCAAGAATGTTGGAAGGGAGGGGCTCAGCACAGATGTAAGGCACCGGGTCTTTCTTAATCCGGAGATAGTCCTGTTTCAGTCGCTGGGTGGCTGTGGTTGGAGCTCTCTTACTGCTGTTGCTGCTCATCTGTTGAAAGTAAACACGTGTGTTCACCTAGGACCAGGACACGGCACCCGGTGCCACTGCCCAGAGCCCAGCAGCCATCACTCATGCGCATTTCACGGACCCCCAGCTCCGAGGCTGCGGCTGTCCCGACTCACCCACCCCAACACTGTAGGCCACAGTCTCCCATTCCACCTGCCTTGCCACAACTTGCACTTAGCAACCTCAGATGCAAAGATTTTATAAACCTGATCTAATCCCAAGCAGCCATGGGTGAAAGTGTCTGCAGCCTGGACTGGACCTGAGCCGCTACACACAGGGCTCAGCTCTGTGCTCCGTGAGGCCACAGCAAGTGCTGTGTGCTCCGTGAGGCCACAGCACTCAGGACGCCCCCATCAGCCCCTGTAGACTCCTTAACTCCCTCAGCACAGCACCACTGTCACTCTGGTTCTGGAGAGACAGGTAATCCTGTCTGGGCAGAGCTGGAAGGAAAGCTTTCAGGTAGAGGCTAAGGAGCACTATGCCCAGGACAGGCTGGGTCACCGCATCAGGAGCAAAGGATGGTAGTGAACAAGGCTGCCAGGGAGGCAAGGCCAGGCCGCCAAGCAGTGCTCCAAAGGGTCTCAGGCTTAAGTGTCAGGTGCATCAGGGCGGACAGGACAGCATGGGACAGGGTGATGTGGGAGAGACAGGACGGGCCAAGGCAGCACCGAAGGCTGGGGACCAGGAGTAAAGCAGTCATTGGAGAGAAGGGAGGTGGCCTGGGTCAGGGAGCCGGGGACACCTCAGCTGCACCCCAGAGGCAGGAGAGATGGGAAACAGGGCGCCCCACTCTCACAGGCACCAGAACAGCGCCAACCCAACCACTTCATCTGCTGGAGTTCCTCATAACTTAAGTGGGAAGGTGTCATGCTGCTGAAAACAAAGTGTGAACGCTGGTCCAAAGCGTGACCCACAGCAGGGACACGCAGGGTGTGTGGACAGGAAGGAGAGAGCCCTGCCAAGAGGGGGTGGGGGGTGGCAGGCTAAATGTGGGCAACAGAGGAAGGGCCTACCCTCCCGCTCACCCCAACTCCACTGCCCTCTGCCACTCGGTGTTCCAACTCATCTTGCCACAGCGCCGGACAGAAGGCCGGGTTCTCTCCATCCAACCTCTCTGTCCCTACAAACCTGAGGTCACCACCCCCTCCATGTCTGCCCTTCTCAGCCTCCAGCCTCCACACGTGTGTTCCCTGGGGTCAGCCAGGGGCTTGTTCCTTCCCTCCCTCCTCCTTCAGCTTCTGCATCACCTCATCAGAGCTCGAACCCTCCCCACGGACCACACCCAGTTGGGTGTGTTCACTCCGCACCCAGGGCCTGCAGATGGGGCCTCCAGCAGGACACCCCAGGGATGCTCTGCGTGCACCATCACCCACCCTGCTGCTGACTCTGAGGTATCTGACCCTCAGAACTCTGCTTCCCTCCCTTCCCCATTCCCAGCAACTCACCCACCTCCTGGCTTCTCATCTCCCCCCATTTCAGTCCTTCCTGGACACTAAGTCAGGCTAACCTGGTCATCACAGTTCTCACCACAGCCCTTGATGACCCCCCTTCCCCTGCCCACCAGCTCCTCTACAAAGCAGCACCAGCCAGCCTCGCAGCCCCCAACTCCCAAGGCCTGAACCGACTCAGGTCCAAACCTCTTCTCCTGATAAGCACACAGCTCCCTGGAAACCCCGTCTACTGGCAGAAATTCACTCCTGCCCTTCCCAGTGTAACTTGAAAGACAAGATCCTCAAAAGCCTCCCTGATCTCCTACTTAAATGCCTCCTTTCTCTCTCTTTCCCTGACCTCCCTCGGCCCAGCTCCATAAAATACAGGTGCCCATCAGGCCCCAGCAGACAACTGTGTGCCAGGCGCAGCCAGACCAGACTGGGAGGGCGGTGTTGCCCACACAGCACTGCTCCCAAGCTCGTGGCCGGAGATGCCAAATGGGCCAGGTGCTCACCAAGGCCACCACCTGGTAACAAGCAGGGCCACCACAGGATGTGTTCTGCCTCCTCTCAATGTTCGCCCCGAGGTCACACTCTGCCGTCACAGAGCAGCACACTTGGGTCGCTCAAGTGCAATGTGTCTGCGTCAGTGAGTGGCCACGCTGGACCTAGTGCAGGTCCACAGGCAGCCACACACGGTAAGAGCGGCCGTGCCCGGCCAGGCACTGACTCCTCATTGGTGCTTCCAAAGCCGTGAGCTTTTAGATCACATTTATGATCCACCTGCTCAGCTGACACAAAGGAAAGGGCTCCCGTTTGCCGCACCCAGAACAGTGCTCTCAGGACCTTCCAGGGGTTTTCAGGGGAGATGTTTCTCCCAACTGTCCCCTCAGAACAGGGCACATCCCGGCTCCCACACATCAAGTCCTCCAGACAGAGCGCGTCAGGAGTGTTGCAAAGAAGGAAATTTCTAAAACCAATAAAAATACATTTTTAAAAGAGAGAGGAATAGAAACATCAATAATGAGAGAGACTCACTAATGTGCTGCCTCCTGCATGCCCCACATTAGGGATCTAGCCCGCAAACCAGGCTTGTGCCCTGACCGGGAATCAGACCATGACCTCCTGGTTCTTAGGTCAACGCTCAACCTGACCCACGCTGACTGGGCCTCTCTCTGAGAGCGAGAGCGAGAGAGAGAGGGCGGGAGAGAGGGAGAGGGAGGGAGAACGCCATCATGGGTTTTTCAAGAGTACACCCAAAAGCTGAAGGAAGGCACCCCCTTACAGGACACCAGTCCCTTCAGCCTCCCATTGGGACAGACTGTCCAGCATCTGTTCACCCTGTTCCTCTCCTCTCCGGCAGCCCTCCCGCCCCGCATACAGCAGCTCAGGTGACAGCGTGGCATGGGACCTTGGCCTGACAACCAGACAGGCACGTGACACGTACGCCCAGAACTTTGAGAGAAGTCTCTCCGATCTCCACCAGGATTGCTTCACAGGCTGGCCGGGAGCCCAAGCTTATGGAGGCAGCTCAGTCACCACCCGCGTACCTGCCGGAGGAGGGAGCTGCCAGGAGGGGTCGGCGCTGTGGTTCTGGGCCCCCGAGATCCACCTGCCTGGAACCTTCGCACCGGACTGTCCGTTAGGTCCCCTCTCAGGCGCCGATGGCACTACCTCCCATCCCTGGGGCTGCTCTCAGGCACCTGTTAGCTCCATGCCCGCCAAGCGGTGCCAGGGCCCATCGATGAATGGCTGGGAACTGACTTCGCATTAGGACCAGCTAAGGGAAGTCCATCGGAAAAGAAACCATAAGTTTACACGTCACCAGAGCCTGGGACAATGCAGGTCATTGGCCGAGAAGGAGAGTGAACCTGACACAGATGAGGAACTTGTCCTTCCGGACCAAGCCCTGCTCCGGCTGCCGGAATGGAGTCCTCGACCCCGGCTCCGGCTCTCCACGCCTGCATGTCCCTCACGATCCACCACGAGGGGTAGGACCCCAGGACGCTCCTTCCTGGGAGGTCTGGAGGCCGAGCGGGGTTCTAACCGTCAGGGCGGAGCGGCGGCTGAACGGCACCACCGCGGCTACCCCAACGGATTCCCGGACACACCGACACCCGAGAGTTACGCCCGCTCGCCCTGGAGGTGCCCACAAGCGGCCACCGATGGGGTGCCTTTCCGAGAGGGACCCACCGTGTGGCCGGCCAACCAAACGCCCAAGTTTGCCGCAGGACCACCCCGGCCGGCAGCCCCGGGCGCCCGCCGTAACCGACCTCGGGTTCCGCGCACGGAAGCTCCGGGCGGAGCCCCGCGAGCAGCGGGTCGGGCGGGGGTGGGCACCCAGGAGCCCCGAGACCCCGCGGTCCTGCCCCCGCGCCCCCTGCCCCCCGCGGGCCGGCTTCAGCGGCTCGGACGCCCGACCGAGGCCCCGCCGCAGGCCCGCGGCGCGCACTCACCTCTCCCCGCCGCCGCGCGTGGGCCGCCGCCGCGCTCAGGCTCGCCGTGGTCGAGGCCGGAGCAGGAGCGGAGAGTGGGGCCCGCGCCGGAGAGCCGCACCGCCTGGGACCGAGCCCACTGCTCCGCCGCAGCGCCGCCGCCGCCGCCTCAGCGCCGCCGCCGCCTCAGCCTCCAAGATGGCCGTTAGGGGGCGGGGCCGTTCTCGCTTCCGCTTCCGGTGCGTGGCTCGCTCGGCGGCCGCTCTAGGCGGCCGTTGCTCGCGTCTCGCTGTGCCCAGCGAGGTAGGGACTCGGCGCGTGCGCAGTGGAGGTAGCTCCGCAAAGTTGTCCCCACCCCTACCCCCAGGCAGGTGTGATCCGACCGCCATCGCCCTCCCTGGCCCCTGGCCTCACTCCGCTATGGCCCCGGCCTGCGTTCCCGCGGGGACAGTCATGGACCAAGGGGTCCCGGACCTCCCCCCAACACTCTTCTCCCCAGGATTCGGGCCAGGAGGACGCGCCATCCGAGAGAGACAGGCCCAGATAAAGGGTGACCCCCGAGTCACGGGGACCCCCGTTTTCCAAAGGATCTTCCCAGCCAGGCCAGTGTGGCTCCGTGGTTGATCGTCGACCCAGGAACCCAGAGGTCACAGTTCGATCCCAGCTCAGGGCATGTGCCCGGATTTCGCGCTCCACCGCCCCCCCGCCCCCCGCCACCAGGGGCCATGCGAGATGTTTCTAGTCTGTGTCTCTCCCTTCCCCTTACTGTCTCCCTAAAAATCAGTAAAAACATATCAAAATGTAAAAAAGTAAAAATAAAAATAAAAGGCTCTTCCCAGTCAGCTGGGGGCCCACTTAACAGAGGGGGGCCCTGGCTCATCAATGACCCCAACCGGCCCTGGCCCCTGAGCATCTTCTGGTCCAGGGTGCCCTGGGGCCGGCCTCTGCCGGACCCTGTGCCAGGTGGGCTCCGCTGTGAGCAGTCTGCCCAGCCCCTGCCCCTGCCCCTGCCGCTGGGGAGAGCTGTTCTCATAAAAACACTCCCTCTGTCCCCCCACCCACCCCCCCCGCGAGTTTTCCGCCCAGCCTATGAATAGGGTCATTATGCACCAGGGGACAGCGCTGAGGCTCGCTTCTGCTCCCACGGTCCCCTCCCTGGCCCTGGGGGCCGGGAGGCAGAGCTCAGCCACCCCAGGGAGCGGGTCCCAGGGACAGGGAGCCCTCGCCACCGTGGGGAATGTGCAGAGGGCAGGAGGGTGGCAGACCCGCGGCAGTGGGAAGGTTGGTGTCTGGACAAGGAGGGGGGCTGGGTGGCTAGGTAGACCAGCACCCTGCCCACCACACCCCCTCAAGGGGCAGCCCAGGGGAAGACCGTGTCGGGGATGGGGTGCCCCCACAGGTTGTGTGAGGGGAAGATGCTGCCCATTGACTGGGAGGCAGAAGTTAGTCGTCGGCCAGGACAGATCCAGAGGGGCCATCACTGTGCTGACCAACCGCAGGACAATGGGTGGTAGACCCCGGGCACCAACGGGTCCAGCCCTGACCCAGGGCAGAGGGCGGGCGGGCATCTCATGGGAACCTGGCGCCTCCAGGGCACCTGAGACAGGACCCCAGTAGCTGCTGCAGGGCTGGCCTGAGCGCCGGGCAGAACCCGACCTGTTTGTCATCCCTCAGCCAGGAAAACGGCCGTGGGAATCAGCTCTCTTCCTCTCCCTGCTCTTCTCCTTCCGGGGAGGCTGGGGTTTCCCACTGAGCCTGCACAGGGAGAGGCGCCTCCACAGGCTGAGTAATTCAGGGAAGATCACAGTGACACAGTCATGATTCGCACCTACACCCCGTGAGTCCAGGGCCATCCCTGCCCCCGCACAACTTCCCTCTCCCGGGCGTCACTGGGACCATCCACCTCCTTCCAGCCACAAGGCCCCCCCACCCCCCAGCCCAGAGCCAATGTCCCCAGCACGGCCTGTCAGGCCTCAGCACCAATTTGGGATAGAGTTCCCGGGACCCAGGGCCTGTTCTGAGGAGGAGGGAACAGTAGGGCCTGAGCTGACCCCCTCAGACCTGAGCCCGGGCTGCAGTTCTGGTCATGGGGACAGTGAGGCCTCTGGGTCGTGTTGGGCCCCCCAGTGGGAGCACAGATGGTGGGTCTCCCTGGGGTGGGGCATTGGGCCGTCCTGCCTCAGCACCCATCCAGCCTCACATCCCTGGGTCCGCACTTGGGCCGAGGACTTCAGCCTCAGAGATGATGTCATTTGGACCATGAATGTGATGTATGTGGTTAGCATGTGTGTGTGGTCTCACCCTTTGTGTGGCCATGATGTGGCATGTCCCTTTCGTGGGTAACAGGGCATGTCAGTGCCTGTGGTGTGTAGCCTCAGTGTATAGGGTATGGCCTTCGCGTCTGGTGTGACATCGTGGTAGGTGGTGTGGTCAGTGGTGGGTGGTGTGGTCAGTTGTGGCTTCAGTGTCCGAAGGGGAGGCTGAGCTGGGGGCCTTGAGACTCCAAAAGCCATCTCCACACCCAGGCCCCAGGTGGTCCCGTAATTAGTGCGGGTCCCAGTAGCTGGGTGGCTGGCCCTGGGGGACACCTGGATTCTGGGACAGAGGCCCCTGCCCAGCATCCCTTGACCACAAACACCTGTGCTCAGAGCTAGCAGAGTGAGCTGGGCAGGCCTGGCAGGCGGAGAAAGAAAGGGGTTCAGGGGTCGGGACACACAGGGTCCGCAGGAGCAGGAAGAGCAGGTGTCTTGCCTCAGGGAGATCTGACCTTAAGGGCCAAGAGCTCTGCTCAGGGGGCTGCAGACCTGGCACCCAAGGAGGCCCCACTCCAACGCAGGCCTTCCTTCCCTCCAAAAACCTGAATCTCTTCATTCCCAGCTGGGGTCAGGGTCCTAGGCACCCCCCTCCCCAGGGGAGGGACCCCATCCCTGTCCCCAAAGGCTTCCCCTTCCGTGTCCAGATCGGGCAGGGCTGCCCCCGGCAGCTGGCCCCTCCCCAGCACCTCGCCCCATGCAGCCTGTTATAAATAGGAGGCAGCCCAGCCGGTGTTGGGCCACATCCCTCTGTTACCTGCGGGAGCTGCCACGGTCTGGCCACCTACCCCGGAGAATGGAGGCACCTGCACAGGTACCTGATGTGGGGCCATCGGGCAGAGTGTCCTAGGGTCTTCGCAGCCTGAAGTGGGGGGGGTCCCCCGTGTGACCCTGAACCCACATGCATGCACATGCACACGCACACCGGGTGAGGGCAGGAGAGCCACGGAGCCCCCATGGACTGTGGGCTTGGTGTGTATGCCGCGCCTGTGTGTACACATTTGTGTACATGTATGACCGGGGAGCCCCCTGCTCCTACTGCATCTGAGGTGTCTCGGAATTCCTGCGTTCGCCCGGTGTGTCTGGGGTCCCGTCTCAGGACGCCCTGGAGGCTCTGAATGGCCCTCAAAGCCAATCCCCAGAGCTCCCCTCTGCCCGGGAGGGAGCAGGCTGGGCTGCATGTCTGGAGGAGGGAGGCAACATGGGCCTTGGAGTCAGAAGCACCTGCCGGAGTCCCCTGTCTTACCTGCAACTGCGGCTGAAGGCTCAGCTTGATCATGGGGAGGAAGACACAGCAGGGCAGAGCTCTGGGTCTTGTGGCGCCCACCGGCAGTACCCCGGGGTGGCACGTGCTCCTGGTGGCACCACAAGTAGGGGCCCACACACCAGAGGCCACAGAAGGGGAGGCCCACCCACCCCACGGGGTACCCGAGGTCCCACGAAGCTGGCTGGCTTGCTGGGACACGCATGTTCTCAGCGCACACGGGAGCAGCCTGCTCGGCATACCTGGCAGCCGAGTGCTGGCTGAGCCCCAGCAGTCGCTTCCCTAGGCTCGGCCCCCTCCCCAGGCGCCCCCAGCTGGCTAGTGGGAGGGCCCGGAGCCCGGATCCTGCACCCAGTCACCGGAGGCCTGGTGATTCAGACGGATGGGGACAGTGCGGGAAGTCCGAGAGGCCTGCACGTGACTCAGTGTGTCCGGGGCAGCAGGTCTGGCCCACTCAGGCCCTGAGTCTGCGCTGGGGAGAGTGGGTCTTGGGGCACAGACCTCCGGGGCAGTGATGGGGGCCACACAGGCCATGGCTCACCTTCCTAGGGTCTCAGGTCCCCACCACTGGCTGGCCCCTGCCTACTTTTCCCGAAGCCGAAGGCCTAGCTGGGTGGACCGTGCCCCGCCCTCAGCCCACAACCCTGCGTGGCACTCAGGCCTGACCCTTGGCCCAGACACGGCTGACCAGCCTGGCTCTGTCATCCTAGTCAAACTCGGATATGGGGAGCTGGGGGAGGCTATGGAGGCCGCAAGTCAAGCCTTCCCAGGTGCCCCCAACATTGGGTTCCTGGCCTACAGACAGGACACAGTCTCTCCTCTGAGCAGGTCACCTGGCCTCCTCCTGCCCACAGGCCCTGCCTCACCTGGGGGAAGGCAGGCAGACCCCCAGGCCCTGCTCTCTCTGCCCCCACCGCCCAGCTCTGCTCTGCCCTGATAAGACACGCCTGGGGAAGGCTGGGTGGGGCCAGGCCGGGCCTTGTGGGCAATGGCTGCGGGTCAGTCCCAGTGGACAAGCCTCAGGTGACCTCTTTCAAGCTTCAGCAGGTCAGCCCTGCCCCTAGGGGCTGAGGACACACCTGTGCTGGGAGCTCCCAGGGACAGAGAATGGAAGTCCACCTGGCCCAGGTGTCCCCCCCATATTGGGGTCCTGGCTCACGGACAGGACACAGTCTCTCCTCTGAGCAGGTCACCTGGCCTCCTCCTACCCACAGCCCCTGCCCCAGCTGGGGGAAGGCAGGCAGACCCCCCCTGGCCGAGGTGGAGAGGCCTGGGTGGGATCCCACCGGGCCAGGCCCCGCTGAGGTCCGCTTCTTGGACGCAGGCTGGCGCAGTGGCCCAGGCAGCTGGTGTGGGGCCCAGGACCTGCAAGAGCCCCCAGGCCCCGCCACCGCCCCCTGAGGAGGAGGAAGGGCCCCGGGAGCCGCTGGTAGAGCTGCCCGGCTCCTTCAGGGAGCTCTTCACCTTCTTCTGCGCCAACGCCACGGTGCACGGCGCCATCCGGCTCATCTGCTCCAGCCAGAACCGCCTCAAGACGGCGTCCTGGGGGCTGCTGTTCCTGGGCGCCCTGGGCGCGCTCTACTGGCAGTTCGGGCTCCTCTTCGAGCAGTACTGGCGCTACCCCGTCATCATGACTGTGTCCGTGCACTCGGAGGCCAAGCTCTTCCCGTCCGTCACTCTGTGCGACATGAACCCACACCGGTGAGGGCTGGGGTGTGTGCTGGGGGCCGGGGGCGGGGGCGAGAGCGGGGTTCCTGCATTGCCATAGGTATGCCTCAGTTATTTTCTTTCTTTCTTTTAAATATATTTCATTGATTTTTAAAAATATATATATTTTATTGATTTTTTTACAGAGAGGAAGGGAGAGGGATAGAAAGTCAGAAACGTTGATGAGAGAGAAACATCAACCAGCTGCCTCCTGCACACTCCTCCCTGGGGATATGCCTGCAACCATGGTACATGCCCTTGACCGGAATCGAACCTGAGACCTTTCAGTCTGCAGGCCGACGCTCTATCCACTGAGCCAAACCGGTTTCGGCTCATTGATTTTCTTTTTTACCGAGAGGAAGGAAGAGGGATAGAAAGTCAGAAACATCCATGAGAGAGAAACATCCATCAGCTGCCTCCTACACGTCCCCTACTGGGGATGTGCCCGCAGCCAAGGTACATGTCCTTGGCCAGAATTGAACCTGGGACCTTTCAGTCCGCAGGCTGATGCTCTATCCACTGAGCCAAACCGGTTCATCGAGCTTCATATATTTTTATTGCTTTCAGAGTGGAAGGGAGAGGAGGAGAGAGAGAAACATCAATGATGAGAGAAAGTCACCTATTGGCTGCCTCCTGCACACCCTCTACTGGGGATTCAGCCCACAACCAGGCCATGTGCACTGACAGGGACTTGAACCCGGGACCTCTTGGTTCCTGGGTTGATGCTCAACCACTGAGCCATATTGGCTGGACGCGTGCCTGGGTTACTGATGACTCCACCTCACCCACCCTGAGTGAGACCTGCCACGAGTGGAACTTAAGAAGGAGAAATGGGTGCAGCTTGGTGCGATCCATGCCACCTGGCAGGCACTGGTGCGGGCAGCCAGGGAGCAAGAAGGGAACTGGGAGGGGTCTCCAGTCATGGGGGCCCCAGGAGAAGGGTGTAGGGCAGCCCTACAGGGGGGAGGCCGCAGGAGCAGATACAAGAGGGGCAGTGAGGTACCCAGGAGCCAGGCGGGCTGGGGCCTGACTTCCCATTGCAGCCCAGCTCCGACTTCAGAGCCTCCCTCTGGGCAGCTGGACGCGGGGACGCGGGACGGGGCTGCCATCTGCTGACGCGAGGCCGAGAGGCCGAGAGGCCGCCCCCAGCAATGCCCTGGGACTGATGTGGGGGGCTGACGGGTGACTGACCCGCTCACCCCTCTCTCAGGCCCAGCCTGGTGCGCAGACACCTGCAGGCGCTGGACGAGTTTGCCCAGGAGAACATCTACGCCCTCTATCGGTTCAACCTCAGCAGGAGCGGGGCCACCCCCTTCGTGGAGGCCCCGGGACCGGTGCCCGCCTTCCATCTGGACCGCAGCGTCCGCCTGGAGCGGCTGGGCGGCCCGGGCAGCCAGAACCGAGTGGGCTTCAGGCTGGTGAGCGTCTGTTGCGGGCACAGTGGTGGGGGGCCGGGGGCCGGGGAGAGTCTGTGCTGAGCCGCCCCCCTCCCTCACACCCCTCTCAGTGTAACAGCACCGGCGGCGACTGCTTCTACCGTGCCTACTCGTCGGGCGTGAAGGCCGTGCGGGCCTGGTACCGCTTCCACTACGTCAACATCCTGGCCCTGCTGCCCCCGCAACCCGAGGACGGCCACCAGAGCCACGGCGGGCACTTTGTCTTCTCCTGCCGCTACGACGGCCAGGACTGCCAGGCCCGGTGAGTGGCTGGGGCGGTGGCCTTTTCCAGGCCCCACCCAGTGGGCATGGGTGCCACCTGGGGGCCCCGCCAGCGGCAAACAGCTCTTGGGGGAGATAAGGCAGGCCTGGCCCCTGGGGCTACAGGTGATGGGTAGCGGGGAAGGCGTGTGCCATTGGAGTGTGGCCCCGGTTCCAGGCACTTCCAGACGTTCCACCACCCCACCTACGGCAGCTGCTATACCTTCAACGGCATGTGGACTGCACAGCGTCCGGGCATCACCCACGGTGAGTGCCAGCCAGGGTTGCAGGGCGGAGGGGGGCGGGGCAGGGTGCTCCGAGGCCTGGCCTCACCCCCCACCTCCCTCCCGCCCCCCCGCCCTGCCCCCGCAGGGATCAGCCTGGTGCTCAGGGCAGAGCAGCAGGACGCACTCCCCCTGCTGTCCACCGAAGCCGGCATCAAGGTCATGGTGCACAAGCGGGACCACATGCCTTTCCTGGAGCACCGGGGCTTCAGCATCCGGCCCGGCACAGAGACCACCATCGGCATCAGAGAGGTGCGGGCGAGGGGGGGGGAGGGGACTGGCAGAGAGGGCCCCGGCCTCCATGACCCTGCTCAGCCTGGGGTCTGAGGGTGGAATTGCACCTCCTCCTGCAGGACGAGGTGCACCGGCTCGGGAGCCCCTACGGCCACTGCACAGACGATGGGGAGGGCGTGGACGTGCCGCTGCTGTACAAGACCAACTACACCATGCAGGTGCGCCTGGGCCGGGGTGGGGGGTGGGGGGAAAGGGCGCAGGTAGGAGGGAGGTGAACCGGGCTGGCAGGTAGGCAGCCCCTAGGGAAGGGATAGCTGCTCCCCCTGCCCTCCCCCTGGGGACCCCAGCCCCGGTGCTTTGCTGTTCCTCCCAGGCCTGCCTGGTCTCCTGCTTCCAGCAGATGATGGTGAACACCTGCTCCTGCGGCTACTACTTCTACCCCCTGCCGGCGGGGGCCGAGTACTGCAGCTCCGCGCGGCACCCGGCCTGGGGTGAGCGAGCCCCGCCCACGGTCCCGCCCACAGCCCACGGCCCCGCCTCACTCACCTGCGCGGCGCCCTACACACCTCTACGCTGCCCACGCTGGGTCTCCCCTAACGGGTTCCCCTGTGACCCATCTCCCCACTTCTCCCCAGGCCACTGCTTCTACCGCCTCTACAGGAAACTGGAGACCCACAGGCTTTCCTGCTTCTCGCGATGCCCCAGGCCCTGCAGGTGAGTGGGGAGAGCCGGGTCAGGGGTCACTGCCCTGGGCACCGCAGAGCGGGTATGACATGACCGGTCTGTCTCTCCTAGGGAGTCTTCCTACAAGCTGTCAGCCGGGAGCTCCCGGTGGCCTTCCTCCAAGTCAGGGGTGAGCCCCGGAGCGGGCGGGGGTCGGGGGGGAGAGCTGGACAAGCAGGGGTGCCTCCGCCCCTGGGGTCCCTGCCCTCCCACGGGCGTGCCTCGCCTCGGAGGCTGGAGGAGCCGCGGCCACAGGGGGTCTTCTGTGTGCAGGACTGGATCCTGGCCGTGCTAGGCAAGCGGAGCTCCCCGAGCCCTGGCCGGAGCCCTGGCCCGAGCCCTGGCTGGAGCCCGAGACCCAGGTGGGTGCACTGGGCCTCCTCCGGAGATCACGTCCTAGCCCCTCCTCCTGCCAACCTCACCCTGCAGTGCCCCCGAGGCCCAGGGCCCAGCCCCTCCATCTCTGTCCCCCCAGGAGCAACGTGGCCAAAGTGAACATCTTCTACCAGGAGCTCAACTACCGCACGGCGGACGAGACGCCCGTCTACTCGGTGAGTGGGGGTCCGAGGACTGGGGGCGGGGCAGCAGCAGGTCCGAGGGCTGGGGGCGGGGCAGCAGCCAGCATGAAGCGCTGAGCACGTGCCCCACCCAGGAGCAGGCAGGGGCACCTGTGCAGCTCACGGTCCTGGATGCACAGGTGCCGCAGCTGCTGTCGGCCATGGGCAGCCTCTGGAGCCTGTGGTTCGGCTCTTCCGTCCTCTCCGTCCTGGAGCTGCTGGAGCTGCTGATCGACGCCGTTGCCTTGGCTCTGCTGCTGGGCTGCCACCGGCTCCGGCGCGTGCAAGGGTCCCAGCTGCGGGCGGCCCACACCAAGCCCGAGACCAACCAGGTGCCCAGGGACTGCGGGCATGCTGCCAAACGCCCAGGAGCCCAGCCCGCGACACCTTCTGGGACGCTGGCAGGAGTCTCAGCTGCAGAGTTAGGTCAAGTGTGGGTCCCCCAAGACTCCTAACCCCTGAACCAGGCAGAGCTTAGTCTGATGCTGGGGGCTGTGGCTCAGTGGGCTCTCCTGGCTTCCAAGGGGGGGAACTACAGGGGCCCCCCTGGCAGCCACACAAGGCCTCGGGCCCAGGGCTGGCTGGCAGGCTGGCACAAGGGTGCCCACACCACTCTGATCCCCGTGTTCCAGGCAGGACTGAGCTCCTGTACATGCGTGTGAGTGTGCAGCCATACATGCATACATGTGTATGCCTTCATGTAAATGTACATGTGAGGACTGCTTCCACATGGGAACGTGTCTGTGTTTGTATTATATGTTTGCCTGTGTCAACGCGTCCGCCCACACCTCAGCTCAGGGCAGGTGGGAGGAAGGGCAGGGCCAGGCCGAGGTCCTTGGTGAGCTTGGGCTGCTTTGTAATAAAACTGGCAATTCCACCTGCTGCTCCAATACATGAGGGCCTCCCCATCACTTTCCGTGGTGAGCTGACACCTCAGACTGCACCTCCACATGCCTGGAGCCACTGACACGTTGTGAGCTGGGGGACAGGAAGGCTGAGAACGGGCCACCATCCAGGGCTAGGGCTTACCCGGGGGACACAACCAGGCCCAGACCATCCTTGCCAGTTGGCACCCACCTAACTCCTCCCTGGAGCCACAGTCCAGGCCAGAGAAGAGCTGAGGGCTCAGGAATGGGGGCTGAGGTGTTGCGAGTCAGTTTTCACCAGAGAAGCCCCCGCACCCCCTCCCCGTAACATTAAGCCCCTGGGTTCTGCTTATTGCATCCTCTGTGGGGCTCAGCCACCCCTCCATGAAGGCAGGGCGCCCAGAGACCCCCTCCCCGGCTGAGGCAGCAGAGTGCGGCAGGTGAGCCATTGATGCAGCGGCAGGAAGCGGTGCAAGCGGCAGTTTATTACTGAGTGATCTGGAGTGGGCGGTCCCAGCAGCCTGAGAGGCACTGACAGGCAGTGGGTGGGGCAGAGCTCAAGCAGGAAGAGAGGAAGGAGTTAATTCTGCTCTTTAGGGGTCACAGTCTGCAGGTGAGGGTCTGGGGGGAGGGGCTGGTCAGTGCCCACTTTGCCACCCATGGAGCCTCCTGGGCAGCCTTTGCATAGTGACCAACGGCCTGGCCTTGACCTGATCAAGAACCCAAGTTGGGGAGCGGCCCAGCACTGCCCCAGGGCTCCAGGAACAGGGCACGCAGAAGGCAGTGTGGGCCCTGGGGAGTGAGCGGAGGGACCTGGGACCCATCAGAGGGCCTTGCCCGGGTGGCAAGCTGGCAAGTGGGGGGCAGAGCTGCAGGGGCCTTCTCCCCGGCAGCAGACAGAGCTGGGGTCAGGGTGGCCCTCCAGCGTCTGGAGAAACGAGGCGAGACAGGGAGAACGCAGTGGCCATAGAAAACCCACTCAGTCCACGAGGAAACGTCGGGTGCAGGGGTGCAAAGTGCCAAAGTCCTTTATGCACCCGCTCTGGGCCCAGCACTTGGGAGGAGGCAGGGACGGTCTAGGGTCGCCCGGCACGAGGCCCGCGTGGCCAGCCACGTGGTCTTGGGACGCCTGCGTCCAGCCAGGGCT
This sequence comes from Antrozous pallidus, assembly GCA_027563665.1. Taxonomy (NCBI): domain Eukaryota; kingdom Metazoa; phylum Chordata; class Mammalia; order Chiroptera; family Vespertilionidae; genus Antrozous; species Antrozous pallidus. The sequence goes on from CM050508.1 coordinate 211,943,602, forward strand.
GAGACCCCCAGGCCACACACCCCCAGCACCCGAGAAGCCCAGTTGGGACGCTGGGGTCACTACGTGAGGTACATGGGTTGATTCCCTGGATGGGCTGCCCCTCTGCCCTGGCAAGGGGCTAATGGCCAGCCACCAGCCTCAGGGAGGGCCCGGTGCAGGGGCTCTGGGGGTACAGGACGGACCCAACTAGCAGGTCAGTGTCTGGGGCAATAAAAGGGGGGGCACATGGTGACAGAGGCCCCTGACAGAAGGACACAGGTGACATGGGCCCAGGTCTGAGGGACACAGAAGTACACGGCCCTGGGGACGGGTGTACGAGGGACCCGGAGCCTCGAGTGTGGTTTGTGACATGAGCAGCCCAGGCCCCGAGTGAGGAGTCACCTGAGGACGTAGGGTCAGCACCTCTGGGGAAACGTGGGGCTTCGGGAGACTAGGGGCTGGGGTCCCTCGCCCTGCCCGTCCACGGAGTGCAGAGCAGGCTGCTGGGGCCCTGGACGCTCCGGAAAGGGCCAGGTGTCCGGCCCGCCCGCCCTAGCTCTCCTCCAGGTGGAGGCTGATGAAATCCTGGATGCACCTGCGGTACTGGAGCTCCGTGGGGCTGCTGACCGCCAGGGGGCCGGGCTGGCCTGGGGGCGCCTCCGCTTCCCGCATCTCCTCCGCCATGCGCGCCAGACGCAGCCTGAGGGAAGCGCAGAGTGAGAGCGCGACCTGTGCCCCATGGCGCCACGCTCCCCTCCCCCACAGCGCCCCATCCCCTCTGAGACAGGGCGAGGCGAGGCCTGTCTCCTGCAGACACGCCCCGCCGGCAAACCCCGCCCCACGGCACCCCACCCCTCTAAGGCACCAAGCCCCGCCCCTCTACGAACCAAACCCCGCCCCATGACGCCCCGCCCCTCTAAGACACCAAGTCCCTCCCCACGGCGCCCCACCCTTCTAAGACACCAAGCCCCACCCCTCTAAGACACAAAGCCCGCCCCTCTAAGGCACCAAACCCCGCCCCTCTAAGACACCCAGCCCCACCCCTCTGACACAAAGCCCCGCCCCTCTAAGGCACCAAACCCCGCCCCTCTAAGACACCCAGCCCCACCCCTCTGACACAAAGCCCCGCCCCTCTAAAGCACCAAACCCCGCTCCACTAAGGCACCCACACCCCGCCCGCGCTCACAGCGTGACAATGTCAGCGTTGGCCTCCTGGATGGCGATGCTCAAGGGGTCCTGCTGCTCGTGGTCCAGGGCGTGCTGGTCGGCGCCCCGCTTCAAGAACAGGCAGACCTGGCTGCGGGGCAGGGATGAGCCAGGGTGCGCCCAGGCCACACGCCCCCCCCCCCCTTCAAGGTGAGCAGGATGTGCACCTGCGACTCACCCGGTGCGGCCCAGGAGCGTGGCGTGGTGCAGGGGCGCACGGCCTTGGCTGTCTCTTTGGTTCACGTCCGCCCCGTTTTGCAGGAGGAATTCGCAGATGATCAAGGAGCCCTGGGGGGCGGGGAAGGCCATGGTGAGCCCAGGGGACGGTTGCTAGGAGGGTCCCGGGCACCCCTGCCAGACCGGACCGAACCGGACGGAGGACCGAGCCCGCCTCCAACAGGGGCCTGGGTACAAGCCACCATGGAGAAGCAGCTTGAAGAGGCCAATGGCGCGCGCCTGTATCCAGCGCCAGCCCAGCCCCGCTCACCCCCAGCACTGCCTGCACCAGCGGCGTCTTGCCCTCGTCCTCGGTGTCGGCCCAGTTGACCTCGGCCCCGTGGGCCAGCGCCGCGGCCAGCGCGGGAAGATCGCGCATGCGTGCTGCGCGGTGCGCCAAGAGCCCGGGGTGCAGCTCCCGCACGTCCGCCAGCCCCCAGGGCTCCGCCTCTCCATCCGCCTCGCCGCTGGAGTCCTCCGACTCTGCCACCTCTGCCGTGGAGAGGGGTGCCGTCAGGGTGGTGACCCGGCCCACGTTGGGGGAGTAGATGGGGGGAGGACTGGGGAGGCAGGGCACCCACCCTCCTCGGCGACACTGTCCACCACGGAGCCCACGCCGAAGGCCAGGACGTCGGAGCTGCCATCGGAGCTCCCCCCTAAGCCACTGTCGCTGCTCAGACCTGCGGGGTCCATGGGCAGAGGAGTCCTGAGTATCCCTGACGCCTCCCCAGACCCCAACCATCCTCCAGGGGATGCCCCCGGGGGCAGGGGGGAGTCCTGCTAGGAGGGGAGAAAAGGGGACAAAACAAGCCATCGCAGGCCCAGTGCACCCACCCACAGGCAGGTCAGCCGGCAGATGGGTGGGCCTGTGAGGCTGTTAGGTGCTCAGCCCTTCGTGGCCGGTGCCTGCGAGGAGATCACTGCCCAGGGGTGGGGTCTTGGCCAAGCCCTGGAGGCGGCCCCAGGTCTGGGCCCAGCTCAGCCCAGGGCAGCCCCCAAGAGCCCAGGCTCAGGGATGGTGAGGCAGCGCCCCCTGCTGCCTGCAGTCACCCTGCCAATTCTTGGCAGAGGGCCCTGCCCCCTGCCCACAGGGACCCCCTGCCCACAGGGACCGCCCGCCCGTTAGCTTCAGGGGAGAGCTCGAGGTATAGCAGTTGCCCCCAACCCCAAGAGGGGTGAGAAAGATGTCTATCCCGAGTTTTCCAGGCCCCCAGCACACAGGTGCACATGGACACCCACAAAATACACCTGTGTGCTCACCCTGACACACACCTCCTGTGTGCACACGGAACACACACACACACACATACACACACATCACTCATGTCATGACCTTGGTCTCCAAGTCGATGCCATAGTTGCCCCAGCCCCTCAAGGTACTATCCCGGCCTTAGGCCAGCTTGGCCCCGTTCTCCCCACTCCAGACCAGCCTCCCTCCCACGACACCACCTCCGAGCCCTCTCCCTCCTGACAGCCCCCCAGCAAATGGCCACGTGGTACACCATCCCGGTGAGCCCTGCCTGGTGCTGCCCTGTAGCCCGGCCGGGGAAGGGTGGACAGGGGGGCCGGGGGAGGATGGACAGGGGGGTCGGAGAGGGGAGATAGGGGAACCGGGAGGGGGTGGGCAGGGGGGCTGGTGGAGGGTAGGCAGGGGGCTGGTGGAGGGTGGGCAGAGGGAGCTGATGGAGGGTGGGCAGCGGGGCCGGGAGAGGGTGGGCAGGGGGGGGCCGAGGGAGGGTGGACAGGGGGGCCGGAGAGGGGGGATAGGGGGACCGGGAGGGGGTGGGCAGAGGGGGCTGGGGGAGGGTGGGCAGGGGGGCTGATGGAGGGCGGGCAGGGGGAGAGTGGGCAGAGGGGGCTGATGGAGGGCGGGCAGGGGGAGAATGGGCAGAGGGGGCTGATGGAGGGCGGGCAGCGGGGCTGGGAGAGGGTGGGCAGGGGGGCCAGGGGAGGGTGGGCAGAGGGGGGCTGGCAGAGGGTGGGCAGGGGGCTGGGAGAGGGCGGGCAGGGGAGCCAGGGGAGGGTGGGCGGGGGAGGGTGGGCAGGGGCCAGGGGAGGGTGGGCAGGGGGGCCAGGGGAGGGTGGGCAGGGGCCAGGGGAGGGTGGGCAGGGGGGGCCGGCAGAGGGTGGGCAGGGGGCTGGGAGAGGGCGGGCAGGGGCCAGAGGAGGGTGGGCAGGGGGGGCCGGCAGAGGGTGGGCAGGGGGCTGGGAGAGGGCAGGCAGGGGCCGGGGGAGGGTGGGCAGGGGGGGCTGGGAGAGGGCGGGCAGGGGCCGGGGGAGGGTGGGCAGGGGGCCGGGTGCTCGCACACTTACTGCGTGGACCAGCCGCAGCAGCCCCTGCATCGAAATAGGAGAAGAGGGAGTCCAGCTCATCCGGGCAGAAGAGGGAGTCCCGGCGGAACCTGCGCTCCACGGCGCCTGCACGGGGAGACCAGGCGGTCGGTCACTCCGGCCTGTCTCCTGCCCGCCGGCCCTGGCCTCCCTGGGTCTGGCCCCGACCGGCCGCAGCCCTCCCCTCCCCCACCCCCACGGCCATCCAGGTGAGCCAAGAGCCCGCCCACCTGAGGACAGAGCCGCCACGGAGGGCAGGACCGGCTCCCTCCGGACCTTGCGGCGGGCGGGCGGGGCGCGGGGCGAGCTGTGGTGGCCGGGGCACTTGAGGGCCCGCCAGCGCCGAGGGGCCTCCCGGGCCGGGGTGGAGGGCGGCTTCCGAAGGAACTTCTTCTCCACGTACTTGTCCTTGATCCAGGCCTCCTTGTCCTGCCTGGACCGAGGTGGGCGTGAGGCCGCATTCAGGGCTGGGCCCGCCGCCCCCTCCTCGCTGCGCCCGCCTCACCTGGGGCTGCTGGCTGTGGGCTTCCTGCTGCCCGGCCCCTCACACTGCGCCTCGTAGATCTGGTTCACCGTGCTGTTCCCCAGCTCGCACATCAGCTGGCGGAGACAGGGCGTGCGGGCCTCAGCCCCGGCCTGCAGACACCCCCAGCCGGCAGACACCCCCAGCCAGCAGACACCCCCAGACCCCAACCCCGGCCTGCAGACACCCCCAGCCAGCAGACACCCCCAGACCCCAACCCTGGCCTGCAGACACCCTCAGCCAGCAGACACCCCCAGCCAGCAGACACCCCCAGCCTGCAGACACCCCCAGCCAGCAGACACCCCCAGCCTGCAGACACCCCCAGCCAGCAGACACCCCCAGCCTGCAGACACCCCCAGCCTGCAGACACCCCCAGCCAGCAGACACCCCCAGCCTGCAGACACCCCCAGCCAGCAGACACCCCCAGCCTGCAGACACCCCCAGCCTGCAGACACCCCCAGCCTGCAGACACCCCCAGCCAGCAGACACGCCCAGCCTGCAGACACCCCCAGCCAGCAGACACCCCCAGCCTGCAGACACCTCCAGCCAGCAGACACCTCCAGCCAGCAGACACCTCCAGCTGGCAGACACCCCCAGCCTGCAGACACCCCCAGCCAGCAGACACCCCCAGCCTGCAGACACCCCCAGCCAGCAGACACCCCCAGCCTGCAGACACCCCCAGCCTGCAGACACCCCCAGCCAGCAGACACCCCCAGCCAGCAGACACCCCCAGCCTGCAGACACCCCCAGCCTGCAGACACCTCCAGCCAGCAGACACCCCCAGGCCCCAGCCCCGGCTCACAGACATCCTGGCTTGCAGAACCAGCCCCTGCACCCCGTGTGGACGGCTGGTGGCCTGGGACGACCCCACACTCACCTTCAGCAGCTCAGGCTCCCAAGAGTCCAGCGTCAGGGACCGCACCTTGGAGCAGTGGACACCCAGGCTCCTAGACGGTGGGGAGGCAGGGGTGAGTCGGGGGCGGCTCGGCCCGGCGCCCCTGCCCGGCCACCCCCCGGGCCCACCTGTGGATGCCCGAGCACTCGATGCAGAGCAGCACGCCCAGGTTGATGCTGGCCCAGCGGGGGTCGGGCTGCCCGCAGTCGCCGCACTGGCCGTTGCCGGCCACGCCCTGCACGCGCTGCAGCACGCTCTCGCCCTTGGCGCCGCGCTCCCGGGAGTCCGAGGCCGAGTCGATGCTGCTGGTGGAGGGGGACGCCGTGCGGTCCAGCCTCTAGGGACGGGTGAGGGGCCCCGCTCAGCCCCTTCGGAACTCCGGCCTTGGCTGCCCCGTGCCCCCCGCCTCTCCGCCCCCGCCGGAGGCACCCGCACAGGCCTGGAGCCTGAAGCCAACCAAGGCCATGCACACACGTGCAGGCACCCTCACATGCACATGCCCACAACGGCCACACATGCACGTGGACGTGTGCCCTGCACACACACCACACACACACACACGCGCGCGCGCTGGCACACAGCCCGTGGGGGCCGTGTGCGCGGTGGGAGGGCGCTGGCGGCCGCACCTCGCTGTAGCAGCTGTCCGGGCTCTCCCGGTAGGCGGAGGCGATGCTGGCCTGCACGGCTTGGACCCAGGCCTGCCGCAGCTTCTCCGAGTCCGCCTGCAGCATGCAGCTCCTGCAGGGTGAGGGCGTCAAGGCCTGGCAGACGGGCCCTCCCCTCCCGCCCTGGCCCTGGCCCTGGCCCACCCTGGCCCGGGGGGCGCACGCACTTGGTGGGCGACACGACCTCGAAGCAGAACCTCCGCTCGATGTCCTCGCAGGGCTTCACGGAGCACAGGCGGAGGTCGTCCACCACCACCGTGAGCACGTCCTGCAGGCAGAGCACGGCCTCGAGCTCCGCCCTGACCCCCACGTGCCGCCCTGACCCCCACGTGCCGCTCTGCCTGCCTCACAGGCTGCCCGAGGCCCACGGGCTCTCCGCCCCCCCACCGCGCCAGCGTGGTGCTCAGGGCTGTCCTTGCCCCCGTCGGCCCAGGTGGGAGGGGCCTGCACGCACCTTCAACTTCTTCTGGTAGACCAGCTGGCTGTTCTGGATGGAGAACCAGCGCCTGGGCGGGGGGGGTGGGGGGGGTGAGGCAGGAGGGGTCAGGTGGGCTGACCTCACGCATGCCCAGGTGCTCTGCCCCCCAAGGAGGACCCCCCGCTCACCGGTTCCACGTCTTGAAGGCGTTGCTGGCCCTCTTGAAGAGGTAGCCCTCCATCACCACCCCGCTCGGTGCGTCCACGTCGAACTCGGCTTTCGGCTCATCGTAGGAGAAGTCCTGGGGGTCGGAGCCGGGCCCCCCCCGTGAATGCACACCCCGGCCGGGCCTGAGCACGGCCCTGCTGCCCCGGACCTCCTGGGGGCAGGCAGGCACCTCACATCTCGCCGAGGCTCAAGCACGGGGCTCAGGCCCTGCCCCCACCCAGCCTCATAGAACAGCAGGCTGTGCGATGAGGAAGGAAGCTGTCCCCACACCCCCCTCCCCCCCACTGCCGGGTCCCCATTCACGCTGCCAGCTGGGCCCGCTCCCAGCGACAGAGCTCCATTCACAGGCTGGGGAGACACTGAGGGTGTCCTGTGTGTGGCGGTGGGAGCGGAGGCCCAGCCACCTGCTGCCCTGGCTGAGTGGGGGCAGGGAGGGACAGCTGCTGCCACTCCCACGGGGGACGCTCCCGGCTCAGCCCGTGTCCTTGCTGGTGCCAGCCACAGCCACCGGGTACAGTGCAGCGCCCACAGGTGCCCGGGAGGTGTCCTTGGTGCTGAAGTGCCCCCACAAGGGAGAGCAAAAGCCCCACCCATCTGTCCTTCCCCTTTACTCCCCCCCCCCCCCCGCCCCCTGCCAGGGCACAGCCCACTCACCTGCAGCAGTGTCTGGGGCGGAGGAGCAGGAGAGGGTGGGAGGAGAGAGAGAATGCCAGTGAGTGCCAGCCCCCCACCTGCCCAGGCTCTCAGTGACTGAAATGGCACAGCTCTGCCTGCAGCCCACTCGCCCTGGGCAGTGTGGGCGCAGTGGTCCGGCAGGTGACCAAAGAGGAGCCAGGAGCAGCCAGAGCCTGAAGCCCCAGAGGCGACCCCTGGCCTTGAAGGACGAGGGGCATTCACTGGCCCCTGCCCACCCCCCACCCCCCACTCGAACCTCTAAGTAAGTAACACGGGGCCCCCCTCCCCTCCTCCTCCATCACGGTGAGGCCCTAGGGATGGAGATCCCAGCAGAGTGGGCAGGCCTGGGGGAAGGGATGAACGAAGCATGTGTATGTGCCAGGGGCCTCCCAGGTCAGCAGGACGGGGTGCCCCTCGCACCCCCAACCCCCAGTGCAGGGCGGTGGGGCCTCACCCGCTGCTGGATGGCCGCGTGCCTGTGCTCCATCTCCCGCTTCTCCACAGCCGAGTCAATCACCAGCTGGTCCAGCTACGGGAAAGGGGCGTCAGGGAGGGAAGGGACCCCTCTCTCTCCACAAGACCCTGGCTGGCTCCGTCCCCCTCCCCTCCCCTCCCCTCCTCTCCCCTTCCCCAGGCTCACCTCGGCTGCCAGCTTCTTCATGTAGGGGTCCAGCTGGTGCAGCAGGCTGTAGCCCTGCTGGAAGAAGCTGTACTGGGCGTGCATGAAGGACAGCATCTGCGGGCGGAAGTTGCAGGTGAGGCCACCCGCCTGGCACCCCTGCTGCCCCGGCCTGAGCTCCAGGGCAGTGCCCCTCGTCCACCCCGCGCCCGGCACTCACCGAATCCAGGATCTCAAACTTCTTCTTGGCCTGGAGGACGTTGATCTGCCGGGGGAGGGTCGAACCGAGAAAGGATGTCGTGGGGGGGGTCGAGGTAGCCCACGGCCCGCACCTTGCCATCGAGTCTGCTCAGGCAGCCTGAGACCCCCAGCTCATCTTCATAGCCCTGCCCTCGGGCCGACCCCATCCTACCACCGTCTGTAACCCTTCCCATGTCGGGACGGTGGGTCCCTCCCACCCCTGCTCCACCCTCAGCAAGGGCTCTCCAGCCTCTACCCGCCCCCACCGTGCCACCGCTGGGCCTGTGGCTGCCCCCACCTGTCCCTTCCCAAGACCTGGCATTGGTTCTCTGGAGCCAGAGGCACCTCTCCCGACGTCAGCTCCGTCCGTCCGTCCCTCCGTCTGCAGGACCCCCTCCCACCCCCTCCGGCCCGGCCCCTCCGTGCCCGGCGGCTGACCTGCAGCACGTAGTCGAGGGCCAGGTGGCGGAAGCACTTGCGGGTGAGGGTCAGGGCGCCGGTGGCCTCCTCCACCTCGTGGGGCCGGTGCCTCGGGGCCTGGGCATTCCTCACCAGCGACAGCTCCAGGTCTTCCCGGACTTTGTCGAACTGCTTCTTGGTCTCCTTGAACTTCCGCACGTCCCTGGGGGCGGCGGGGTCAGGTTGGGGGGCTCCCAGGAGGGGCGGGCATGGGGTGTCCCCCTTCCTGAAATGCCCTCCCTGCTCCCAGCCTCACTCCATGCTCCTGGGCGGGGCCTCCCTGCCTGCACCCCCGGCAGCCATCGAACTGGGTGTCCCCTCCTTCCCCTTCCTTGCCTCCCCCTTCTTCTTCCTCTTCTCCTCCTCGAGACCCCCTTCCCTGACCCAGGGCCCACCCTTGTCCTTCACCACCTCAATCCTAAGGTTAGTCCAGCCTGAGGTGACCCCCATCTTCAACCAAACTCCAGGTTCAGGCCCCCAACTTCAAAGGGGCATCACTTGGGGGTCCCCTAGGCACCCCAACTGCATACACAGGTGCTGAGACCAGACCCCCCCACCCAACCCTCACCTCCTCCCACCACCACCCGGACTCCTCCCATGGTCATGCCCTCACCCCTCACCCGAGGCCCTCACCTTAACCTCTGGCCCTGTCCCCCTCCAAGCCTTTGCCCACGCTGGGACCTCCCAGATCCAGCACAAAGATCACCATGGGCCCCTCCCAGGCTGGGAGAGGCTAGGCACCCCCTTGGGGTCCGGGGGCCTCGAGCCACTCACTCTTTGATGAAGTTGTGGAGCTGTTGCCGCACAGACCTCTGGGCCTGGTCAAACAGGATCTGGGGGGGGGGGGCAAGGGACAGGGGGGTATTAGTGGTCTGACATGACCCCAGGGGCCAGCCCCATCCCTCTCAGGTGAGAACCAGGGAAAGACCCACCCAGCCCGGGCCCCAGCCCCTCGTCCCCACACGGCCGCCTCACAGGGTCTAGGGGAGCGGGGGTGCCCCAGGCTGGGTCGGTGCCCAGAGGCGACAGCTGTGACCACCTGCCCACGTCCCTCCTGACTCTCGGCCAGACCAGAGGCGAGAGCTGTCCCAGATGGGCCCCTCCTCTGCCCCACCCACAGTGCACCTGTGACACCCCACCTCCGACCTGGGATCCCACCTTGGGGAGGACCAGCCCTGCCTGGAAGGACGGGGAGCCGGAGATCCCAAGGAATGGCCTAGGAGCAGGGGCGGGTGGCTGTGGGGAGCTGGAGGGCTCTGAGCACTTAGGGGACCCAGATTCGGACCTGCCCAAGTGTGGGCCCAGAATCAGACCTGCCACGTGGCGGTCAGGATCGGACCTGCCCACGTGGGGAGGACCAGAATCAAATCTGCCACGTGGGGGGCCCAGAATCGGACCTGCCACGTGGGGGGCCCAGAATTGGACCTGCCACGTGGAGGGCCCAGAATCGGACCGGCCCACGTGGGCACCAGAATCGAACCTGCCCACATGGGGAGGACCAGAATCAAATCTGCCACGGGGGGGGGCCCAGAATCGGACCTGCCACGTGGGGGCCTAGCTGGAAGCAGACAGACGGACAGAGGGACAGACAGGCAGGATGTGCTGTTCTGAGCTGGTTTATTTCTGAACTTCCCCCGAGGGCGGGGCCCCTTGTTTAGTCTGGGGCTCCCGCTGCCAGGCCGCTGTCCAGCCGCCCACGTGGGCCTCAGGCCCATGCTGGCTGAACTGGTGGCCCCGAGGCCTGGAGGTCATCCAGACCTGGCCGGGGGCAGCGAGGCCAGAGTCCCCAGGGGCCAGGGTGGGGGGTCAGCCTGGGAGGTGCTCTCACTGCACTGCCCCGCTGGAGACCCTGCCTGGTGAGGGGGCCCTGGGTGACCCCCCCAAAGTGACTCCCACCCTGAGAGCCCAGGGCCCAAAGACCTGGGCTGTGCCGCCACCTCCCCACCCTCCCCACCGCCTGACCCGCACCTGGGACACATGAGAGCCTTGTGGCGCCCCCCCACCCCACAGCCAGGAGCCGAGGTGTGGGCTCTCCCGGAGCCGGCCTCTCGAACAGGCCCTGGGCGGGCCCTTGTGCGTGTCACCCCGCCCGCAGGCTCACCATGTGGTAGTTGACCATCTCCTGCAGGCTGTCTCCAAACCTCTGCAGGCACTCCTGGGGGGGTGGGGGGGGCAGAGGGAGACCCTCACTCAGACGGGACTGCCAGGCCTCCGGGCGCCAGCACACGGTCCTGGTGACGGGCCACAGAGCTGCCCGGCCGCCCGCCCACACCGATGCCCACACCTTCCCAGGCCCCGGGCGCCCTCGGGGGCCGCCTGTCCCAGCCTGCCCTCGGAGAGGCCGGAGGTCGCGCCCTCACCGAAATGACGGTGTCTCCCTGGCATTGCTGAGACAGGTCGCGCACGCCGCTCACGAAGAGCCGGTTGGTGGTGACGTAGGCCTTGCCGGCCTCGATCATGCCGCTGCACAGCTTGACCAGCTGCGGACGGACAGGATGGGGGAGTGACAGGGTACTGCCGAGGGCTGGGGCTGCAGAATGCAGCTTAGGGCCCCGCTGTGCCCAGGACACAGCACTGCCCGCACTCCCTCCTGGGCCCACGGGGTGCTGGGTCAGTGCCACCTGGGCCTTGGCTCCAGAACGAGAGGTTAGAGCAGGACAGGGAAGGGTGGGCATGTGGGCCCGGCCAAGGGTCAGCAGGACCAGCCCCTCCTTGCTCCCCTGAGACCACCTTGGCCCCCAACCTGGTCACTCAGAGGCACAGCCTCCCAGCAGCTGTCTCTGCCCCTGAAGATTCTCTGGAGGGGATGCACCAGGGCCCTCCCAACACCTGATCGGAGACCCAGAGGCGCACACGTGTGTGTGTGTGCGGGCGCAGCGTGAGCACCAGGTAGGTACAGCTGTGGTGGGGGGACACAGCCATGTCCCGTGCATGCACACAGCCACATGCCCCACATGCAACACAGGTGCGCTCGCACACACGTGCACACACACCAGTGGCCGGGCCTGGGGTGGGGAGCAGCACTGGAGCCCACACATGCCCCGGCCCCTCACCTTGTCCAGTTTGGCCTCGATCTCGACCACATCTGTCTCCACCTCATCGATAGTCGCCCTGCGATGGGAAGAGGTCGGCCAGGGGTCAGCCGCAGCCAGCTGCCCTGACCTCGTGTCTGGCTGGGCCTTCACCTCCCCATGTCCCTCCCCATGGGGCCGCTGGGCAGAGCCCCACGGCCCGCAGACAGGCCAGGAAGCAGAGCCAGGAGAGGAGGCAGGACAGCGACCCGGTCCAGCAGACTCGAGCTGCCCAGAGCCACACCACCCCAGGCAGAAAGGGGCCTTGTCGCATGTGACCCCCCCCCCCCAAATCTGGAGTTGGGCTGCTGTGGCCCTGGGGACAGAGGTCAGACAAGCTTGAGGACAGAAGAGGGGCCGGAACCCCAGTGCAGGTGAACATGCAGGGTGGGGCCAGGGCCGCCAGCCACCCCGGCCGGCCCAGCCCCAGACTCAACTGGGCTCCCCCAGCCTGGTGTCCCCCAGGCAACTCGCCTGTCTCAGCCAGAACCTCTCTCTGGCTGGCTCAGACGCCCCCAACCTCCAAACAAGAAAGAATGGCACCATCTGCCAGGAGAGGGTGGGTCATGCGCCCCCACCCCAGCCTGACAATGAGCTCTCTGGGGAGGGGCGAGGGGAGGGGAGAGTTAACACATGACATCACCGGAGGAGCCAAGGACAGGAGAATCCCCGGAAGGCACAGGCAGATGGATCAGGCACGTGACCCCCCCCCCCCCCAATGCTCCGGGAACAGGAAATAGGAAAATCAGGCCAGTATCCCGGTGCCCTCGGCCCCCCGCCCCCTCGGCTGGTGAGCTGGGCCCATCTGGCCTCCGGGGTTGAGGGACGAGGGAGTGGGGCTCAGGCCAGGGCGGGAGGCAGGCCTCCAAAGACAGGCCTTGGGTGGGGTCAGGCAGAAGAGAGGCGGGCAGGGGGAGGGGCGTGCGCCAGGATTTCCCAGGTTTGCTTCGGGTAGGACCTGGTCCCTCAGGTGGGATGCAGCTCAGAATGACCTGGGGGTTCGGGGGGCAGGGACCTTGCAAGGTCCCAACCGCCTCCTGGCAGGACAGGGCTCCTCTCTGACGGGCTCAGGGGAATATGGAAAGAGCAGAGGGGTCAGAGGGGGTGACTCCTCATCCCAGCCCCAGCCCCGGCCCCTGCCGGTGCCCACAGTCCAGCCAGGACCACCTGTCCCAACAGCCCAAGTGTGGCCTGAGGTGTGTGGCCCAGGGACCCTGACCTCTGCTGTGGCCCCTCGTGTCCCCTCACAGAGTCCCTGCCTCGGGCCCATCCACCCAGAAGAGGCTGCTGCAGGGGGAGCCCCAGCACCTCAAGTGCCCTGTAGCAGCACAGAGAGCTGCCCTCCGGGGCCTGGGCGCCTAGTCCCTGAGCACAGCAAGGGAGACGCTGCACCAGAAGCCTGGGCCAGGCCCCCTCCCTGACCCCCTCCCCAGCCCCCAGGACCAGGGCCGCCTCTCCTGCTCTCCCTCCAGGATTTCCTCAGCAGCTTGGAGGACAGGGGGGGGGGGGGTTTAGGGAGAGGCTGGTGGTTCCCCCACCAAAGCCATGACTCAGTGCCTGACGCCCCACCCAAGGGAGGGGGCACCAAGTACAACGGGGTGGGCGGAGGCCCGGGCCTGTCTGAGAGCGTCTGGTCCCCAAACCACGTGCATGGGGGGCTGTGGGGCTCCCCCCCAGGCAGGAGCACAGAGGACAGCTCCCCCTCCCAGGCTGGGGTCACATGGCCCCACATCACTGACCACGTCCTCCTGGCTGGCCGGACCCTGCCCGCCTCCTCCAGGCCAACGTCCAGGAGGCGGCCCAGGTTACATCCTTGGCTGCAGCTGCAGCGAGCGGCTGAGGGGCCTCAGGACGGCCTCGCACTCCATTACATCTCAGCCCATCCTGAAACCAGGGTCCCTGGGAGTCCACTGAGCCCGTCTCCCCCGCCCTCCCCAGGCTGGCTAGGCACTTTGCGGGCAGCCGCTCCCGGCCCGGGAAGCACAGCGAAGCCACCGCACCCACGGCAGGAGCCACCGGCAGAACAGGCTGGGGTGGGAGGGAAGGCCCACAGGTGACACTGGTGCTGGGGCCCGGGCCTGACTGGGAAGGTGGGCCAGGCCTCATCCACGAAAAGGGAGGAAGAGCAGGAGGCTCAGCGGGCGGAGCCAGGACCAAGCCCCAGCTGAGGCCCTGGCTACCCCTCCGCCCACTACTGGGTCCTGGAGGACAGCGGGCAGAGGTGGAGCCAGAACCATGAGTGCACACGGTGCTCACACCCTGCCTCGTCCGGGGCTTGGGGCCACTCTGGCCTGACCGGACACCTCATCCCAGCTTCCCTAGTGAGGCGGTTGTGCAAGAGGCTGGCTGCAGGGGGGTGGCGCGCGCGCGCGCACGCGCACTCACACACACACACACACACACACACATGGGCCCTCCTGTTGGCACACCCCAGGGACCGGGCACCCACACTACACAGAACCAAGCGCTCATGTGCAGAGAGGCACAGTAGACATGCTCCTGGGCCATCCCAGGTGCATGTGGGTGGTGGCCCAGTGCACATGCAGACACACGTGCAGAGACGGGTGTCCCGGTGCTGGGATACACATGAACAAACTAACATGCATGTTTAGTGGCAACACTCACGCCAGCACGGAAAACGCTCAGTGCAGGTACACATCCACATCGAGAAGTCACCGGTGACATGCGTGCACGTGCCCATTGCTAGCATGCACGTGTGTACCAAGCAGGCCAGCGCAGGGGTACAGCTCACCCACACATTCACATCCGGGGTCTGGCACCCCAAGGCAGAGGGCAGACACGTGTGTATCTGGCACATGAAGTGCGTGGATGAGGCAGACATACACACACGGGGAATGTGTGCTGCACACGGGCGAGCACGCCTGCTCTCCCAGGAAGCACCCAAGACACAAACCCAGGACCGGCCACAGCCCAGACCCTGCGACCCAGGCTGCTCAGCCCAGACCCAGACCCCGACCCCGAGGTCACCTCTGTCAAGCAGCCCCGGCCCACAGGGGGCTCCAGCTGACCGTCCCCCATGCGCAGCTCTGGGCACAGGGACCCAGACAGAAGGCAGGACAGACGCCCGGCTCACCCCGACATCCCTGGCCAGACATCCCTGGCCAGAGCGGGACCTCGGGGCCAGGGAGGTGCTGGCACCGGGGAGGTGGCCGGCACGACAAAGCGGGGGCGGACACTTCGTGGGGAGGTGGCCGCTAGCGCAGCCCCGCCCCACGCGCGCCCCTCCGTGCGAGGTGACCAGCAAAGGGGCATCTTTTGTTCCTTCGGCTCGTCCCGGGCGCTGCGGGCTTTGTCCGAGGCGGGTCCTGCCGCTCCCGCCACCGGCTCCCGCGCCGGACACAAAGGGGGCGCCGACGCCTCCGGCCCGCGCCCCTCCCCCGGCCGCCCCGCTGTCCCGAGGGGGTGGCCACCCGGCGGCCACAAAGGGCACGCCCGCCGGCTCACCTGAAGCGCGGCGAGTCCTTGATGCACTCCTCGAACTCCACCGTCATGGCTGCGGCGCGGCGCTCACTGGCTCCAGGACCGCGGCGCCCCGAGCGGCATCCTCGGCGGCCCGGCCCGCTCGTCCGCCCGCCCGCGCCGAGCTCCGCGCCCGCCCGCCCCGGAATGAGGCCGCCGCGCCGCCGCCCCGCCCCGCCTGTCACCGCCGGGGAGCGTCGCCAAAGTCCGCAGCGCGCGGGAGCCGCCCGCTGTCACCGCCGGGGAGCGTCGCCAAAGTCCGCCGCCCGCTGTCACCGCTGGGGAGCGTCGCCAAAGTCCGCCGCCCGCTGTCACCGCCGGGGAGCGCCGCCAAACGCCCTGCCTTCCGTACGCCCGCTGGGGCACTCGGCTCCTCCTGCCCGGGCGATCCGCCCCCCAGCTCCGGGCCGCTCCAGGTCGGGGAGGAAAGCCGGCTCGGCAGCAGCGGGGCGTCGGAGCCTTCGCCGACCGCCAGGCGTGGGCACGCCCTCTCCGGCTATCCGGCCGTTGCGCAATTAGGGACGTTTGCAAAACCCGCTGGGCGGGACCTCAACGGAAGCACACGCTCCGCAGGGGTGGGCAGCGGGAAGTGGGCGGGCAGGTGGGCGTCTGGGTGCGCGCACGCGGGAGCGTGCAGGTCAGCGCGTGGTTTGAGAGAGCGGCATGCGGATGCAGCTGACCGGGTCGGGCCCACGCGCCCCGCAGCTAGCCGTACTTTGCACCCGCTCCCTAACGGTGGCCCCGCCCCCGCGGCCCCGCCCTCGGAGGCCTTAGGTCGGGCGTGTCGGGCTGCGAGGAGGGCCAAACGCGAGGCGCAGGCGCGGGGCCACCGGGGCGTGGCCAGACTCTGTGCGCACGCGCGCAGGCCCACGTGTTGCCTCCGCTCTACTGGGTTCTCCTCTGTCGGGTCCGGCTGGGCAATGGGCTCGAGCCCGGCTGCGGGCTCGGTGCGGGCGCGCTACCTCGTGTTCTTCCAATACTTGGGCACCGACTTCAAGTATGCCCCGACCTCCCGTGCCCGCAGCCCGCGGGGGAGCGCGGGAGCTGGTCCCCAAGGGCGGCGGGCGCGAGGAGGGGGCGGGAGCTTTAGAATCTGCACTTCCGGCCGTGGTGGCCGCTTCAAGTGGGGCCGGACGGGGTCTCTACCGCTAACCTGCCCCCCGCCTCTGCCCACAGTGGGAGTGCGGCTGTGAGGGGCGCCCAGCGTGCGGTCGGAGTCCAGAACTACCTGGAGGTGCGCGCCTGCCTGTGGCCTGGGAGGGAGGAGGGCGGCCGGTGCCGGTGGGAACTCGGGGTCTTCCCCCCGCGCTGCCCGCCCAGCCCCGGCGGCTGTCCCCGCAGGAGGCCGCCGAGAAGCTGAAGTCGGTCGTGCCGGTCAGGTTCATCATCTCCAGCCGCACGGATGCGGGGGTCCACGCCCTGAGCAATGCCGCGCACCTGGACGTGGAGCGCCGCTCGGGCCGGCCGCCCTTCTCACCCGAGGTCCTGACCGAGGCCCTCAACACCCACCTGAGGCACCCGTCCATCAGGTGAGCGCCCCCTGCTCTGACCTGCGCACCCACCGCGGCTAGAGGCGGAGTCAGGGAGGACTTTGGACAGACTTTCCCCGGGTATTGGGGGAGATACCAAGGGGACACGTTTGTGGGAGGTGTCATGTCCCTGGTGTTACTCCCGCAGGGTCCTGCAGACCTTCCGTGTGCCCAGTGACTTCCATGCCCGCCACTCTGCGACATCCAGGACCTACCTGTACCGCCTGGTTACTGGCTGCTGCCACGACCAGCTGTCGGTGTTTGAGCGAAACCGATGCTGGGCCCTGCGAGCAGAGTGAGTGTGGTTGTGTGTGGCAGTGAAGGGGTGCCGAGTCCACCTGGCTGGCCACTTCCTCCTGACCACTCACCTGGCTCTGCAGCCGCTTGGACATAGCTGCCATGCGGGAGGCTGCCCAGCACCTCCTGGGGACACACGACTTCAGCGCCTTTCAGTCGGCCGGCAGCCCCTCCACCAGCTCGGTGCGCACCCTGCGTCGAGCCTCGGTGTCCCTGGATCCAGCCAGCCCCTTTGTCCTCCCGCAGGAGAGCAGGTGAGTAGCACATCCTGGAGGCTGGTCTGGAGGCCACAGAGGCTGTATTAGGCCCAGCACCTTCCCTGGCCACCCCGGAGGCTCCCTGCCCCCTGGTCCCTGGTTCTCCTGCTGGGCACAGTTGAACTCCCAGCTGCTGGAATGACAGGTGAGGGCCAACAGTATGGGCTCCTCCTCCTGCAAGGACCCAGCCTGGAGTGGGGCCCATCAGTGGGTACAAGTCTGGGCCTTTCCAGGCACAGAGGCAGGAGGTGCTGGGCACCCGCTGGGGGCGTGCTGGGCAGTTGATGCCTTGAACCCACAGGCCCCCCGCCCCTGGGACTGGAGAACAAGACGGGGGCTGCCTTCCCTGAGGGCTCCTGGCCCTGCCCCGAGCTCACTGCTCAAGATGGGTCTGGGCAGCGGCCAACAAGGTCCTGCTGGGGGAGCACCAGGCATTGGTTCTGGCCCAGCCTTACAAGGTTGGTTTCACTGCCCCCAACTCCATTCCAGGGGCTTCTGATCACATGGCAGCTCCTGACTTCTAGAACCTTCCTAATTTGGGCCAGCTCTGAAGGGAGGGACTTCTGCACAGTCAGCCTTAGACATGTCAGAGCTCCAAGCTGATGCCAGTACATTAGCATCTTCCCAAGGCTTTGTCCCCACCTCAAGGCCCCAGAAGGCTCTGCTCCCCTCCCTCACAAGGGATGGTTATCTGGATTTAACCTCCCTTAGGAGGCCCCTGGGTGGAGGAGGGTGGGGACGTCTTTCTGGGCCCTCTGCCCTGCCCCACCCCCTTCCCTTGTCGAGCCACAGGAGGCTGGGGCTGCCCTGCGGCCCGACATCACAGGCGCCTGTGTCCCCAGGAGGTTGCAGTTCTGGAGCCTGGAGTTTGAGAGCCAGTCCTTCCTGTACAGACAGGTGGGCTCTGCGCTGGGCCCCCCCCCCGGGGGTGGGGGGTGGGAATTGGGGCCCAGGTGGCAGCTGAGCCTTGGGTTGCAGGTGCGGAGGATGACAGCGATCTTGGTGGCCGTGGGGCTGGGGACTGTGACACCTGCTCAGGTGAAGACGATCCTCCAGAGCCAGGACCCGCTGGGCAGGCACCAGACACGCGTGGCCCCAGCCCACGGCTTGTTCCTGAAGTCGGTGCAATTTGAAGGCCTCAGAGACCTCGGTAAGAGGTGCCTGCAAAGCCCCTACGTGTACCACTGACAGCCCCACTCCGGGCTGGGTCCTTGTAGGAGCCATTGCTATCAGCCCTCCCCTGTCTTTCCAGCTGCTGTGAGTCCAGACTGTGCCCAGCAGGAGAGCCAGGGACCAGGGAGCAGGGAGGCTCCTGGGTGGCCAGAAGACTTCAGGATGGAACCCAGTGGCCCAAAAGCAGAAGGCCTGGAGTGAGGTGCCCATGCCCCTTAGAGAAGAGCCCCCTCAGCCCACACCCCCAGGTCTCCAGTGAGAGAGGGGCTCCCAAGCTGACCTAGGATCTGTCCACAGGTCCTGTCTCCAGCACTCCCCAAGCTGCTGGCCTCATGGTTTGCAGCGTCATAACACAGAAGCCACATTGGCGCCAGGTGCCAAGCCAAGGTCAGAGCACCCGCAGCTCACTCGGCCTGGCCACTGGACGCTGCCTGGCTCCGCACACCACGTGCCCTGTGTTGTCAAGCACTCAGCTGTCTGGGGGCTGCAGCAGGCCTCCTGCTCCCCAAGCCCCCAGCACCCTGCGTGGCACCTGCCCCAGATGGGCAGCCCTGGGTGTAGGTGCAGGAGATGGTGTGAGCACTAAGACGGGAAGACAGCCTTTGGTTGTCACTGGAATTTATAATAAAATAAAGCGTGAAGGTCTTCAGGGTTATTTATTTCTTCGGCCCCAAATGGCCACTCGTGCTGCCCACGAGGCTGTGGCCGGCTGGGCTGCACATCCACAGGGTAGCCTGGGCACAGACACTGTCCTGCAGCAGAAGTCAGGCCCAGGGCTGGGCGTGGGGGGACAGGCAGCTTGCAGCGGTCAGCTGCCTCCACTGGGGGCCGGGGGCAAGCCCTTCTTGAGCAGAGATGTGAGGTAGCTCCCCAGCTCTTCGTCCTACAAGGGGACACAGGAGCTATAGTCTGGCCTCCCCACTTCTGTGGCCCAAGCTGAAGGGTGACCCCGCCTGTCCTGACCCACTGCAGCTTCCCAGGTCCTGCACACACCTGGTAGGTCCAGGAGACTAGCAGCACCTTGGTGCCCGGGTCCTCGGAGTGGGCAGCAGCCTGGATGAGGATGGACTCCACCGTCACCGAGCCATCGGGGAGGTGCTGCACACAGTGGTCCTTGAGGAGGCTGCAGGGACACGGTCAGGCCCCACCTCCTGAGAGGCCAACCCTCACCCCCACCAGAGGCCAGGCTGCACCCACCTCTTCAGGTGGCTGTAGACACGCATGGCCATCTCCTGCTCCTTGCGGGAGTCATGCAGGTGCACACGGCAGGTGAAGCGCAGCTGGTGCTCAACCAGGCCCAGCTCCTTGAGGGCCTGCTCAGAGGACACCAGCCGGAAGTTCTGCAGGGCAGGGCCAGGTCAGAACATGCCGGAGCCCCTACCCGCCCCCGCCACGCCTGCCCTGCCGCGCACTCACGCTGTCCTTCATGATGAGGGTGCCGTGCAGGAGCCTCGGCTTCTTGGCATCGGGGAGAAGCCCTTTAGGGAAGCAGAGCAGGGATCAGAGCTGCCTGGGCCCTCCGCCTGCCTGGCTCCGCCCAGCGGCACACCTACCCCACTTACCCTGCGCCATCTCCCGCTTTAGCAGCCCCAGCGAGATGCCCACGGGGATGCTGGGGCTGGTGGGCAGGGTCACGGTCTCGCCATTGGCTGGCATGTAGCAGCTGACTCCTGGACCAGGGGCAGAGAGCACATGAGATCAGGCTGGCGGCCCCGCCATGCTGACCCCGTGGGGCAACCCCGCCTGCACCCCTGCACCCGCCAAGCCCTCCCCCACATCGGCTGCCTACGGAACTCCTGTTCGATCTTCTGCTTCAGGAACTCCATCTTCTTGGCCTCGCCGTGCACCAGCAGCACGCTCTCAGGCTCCGCTTGGCCCACCAGCTGCATGATGCCTTTGGCATCCGCGTGGGCGCTGAAGGACATGTATTCCACCTGCATCCGGATCTCCAGCTGCAGCGGCACAGGGCACAGGCTGTCAGCACCCACCCAAGGGGCCCGGGGAGCTGGGGGAGGGTGGCACTCACCACCTGCCGCCCCTCCATCTCCAGCTTGCGCTGCCCGCTGAGGATCTTGTGGCCCACGGTGCCCTGCACGCAGTAGCCCGGCATGATGACCTGCAGGCAGACGAGGGCAGAGCTGCTAGCCGTGTGCACGGCCTTCATCTGCTGCCCAGGGCTGAGCGCCACGACCCCTGCTCAGGAGGGATCTGACGCTAGACGGGCAGACAGTTCCGTCTGAGCTGCCTGGCTGGACACTGGGCCCATGTACTGCACCCCTCCTGACAGCAGCAGTGTTCCCAAGTCAGGAGAGCCCCTGCTCCCCACCCCTGCCCAACCTCGGGCCCTCTGAGGAGCCATCCCAGCCCCTCACCATGTTCTTCTCATTCCCGGCCCACTTCCGGAAGATCTGCAGGGACTGCCCCGCGTGCAGCATCCCCGGTGTGGCGAATACAACCTAGTGTGACGGGGGTGGGGTGGAGGGGGCAGTCAGGGCAGCCACGCCACACCTGACCAAGAACCAGGCTCTGCACACACCTGGTCCTCCCCTATCACCAGGCCTCCTGCTCCCCCCACATCTCCCTCCCGCCCCAACATTGTCCTTCCTCCAGCACCGTGTGCCCCTCTCCATGGCGGGGGAGGGGGGGTGGCAGGGGAGGCCAGGCAGGGATCCCTGGCAGGCCCCAGACGAGGAGGAACACACTTGTGGACAAGGTGCTGGCCCATGCCCAGCCCCAGCCCGGGGGCACGCCTTGGCTGCAGCAGGCACAGAGGGAAGACAGGAGACACTCCGCCTCACCATCGGGCCCGGGTTGTCAGCAAACGCCCTGTCAAAGGCCTTGATGTGCTTGAACTCGAACATGTTGCGCTGGACGAAGGTCTTGCGGATCTTCTGGTTGGTCCAGGTGATGAAGAGCTTGTAGTAGTGGTTGGCCTTCTCTGTGAGGCCGGTGGAGAAGTAGATGGGGGCCTTCAGGTTCATGCGCTCCCTGCGGGCAGTGTGGGCTGTTGTGGGGGAGCCGCCGGCCCAGACCAGCATGTCCCCCACGCCCCCGGCCTGCCTCCTCCCCTAGAGTGTCAGGGCTGACATGTATGGAGGCCTCAGTGCGGACGGTGGTGCCTGACGTGTGTGTGTGTGTGTGCGCACGCGCGCGCGTGTGTGTGTAGGGCTCAGTGTGGACGGTGGTGCCTGACATGTGCGGAGGCCTCAGTGCAGACCATGGTACCTATGTGCTGTTCTAGGCCCCAGGCTCAGGCTGGCCCATAGCCCCCTCCACCGCCCACTCCGACCAGGGCTCCCAGAAGTGCCCGTGGCACCCACCAGAAGGTCTCCAGCAAGATGCAGAGCTCCTGCGCACGGCCCAGCGCAAACACGGGGATCAGCACCTGCAGCAGGCAAGGTTGGCGTGGGGAGGGGCCCGGCCACCCTGCTCAGCCAGGTAGAGTTCATGCGAGAACACGGTGGCTGGGCAGGTGCTCCCTTGTGGCCACCTCCTTGGGCAGCAGCTGTGAAGACTAGCCCTGCTGGAAATTCCTGTGGCCAGAGGCCATGTCCACTGAGAGGTCATGGCCAGGCATCCCTGAGAGCTGGAGGGCCCTCTACATCCCACCCCCCAACTCCCGCCTCCAAACACACTCTTATCCCAAAGGCACCCTGGTGGACACTCTGGCCAGCGCTGAGGTGGAACCTGAGATGAGGGGAAACCAGTATCCCAGAGGGTCAAGGGTGCTTCTCTTCCCAACAGGAGTAGCACCTCCCCACCCCCTCACCCCCGCCCAGAACCAGAGCGCCGTCCCGATCCCACGCCCTGCCCTGCCGGCTCCCCGCTGCGGCGCTACCTTCCCGCCGCGCTCCACCGTCTCGTGGACCTTCTTCAGGAAGTCCCGCTCCCGGCAGCGCTTGGAGTCGCGGATGGTGGTGGCGTACGTGGACTCTGTGATGAGCAGGTTGGGGCGGCATTTGTCAATCCAGGCGGCTCTGGAAGAGAGGGCATGGCCTGAGGGGGACAGTCCACCGGCCTCCGGGTGGGGAGCCTCATGCCTCACGCCGGACCCAGCCCGCTCCCGCCCAGGCCTCCAGGACCCGAGCGAGGGGCAGCCTCCTCTGCACAGGCCCAGCAGCAGGCAGCAGGCAGGGCAGCCCTCGAGGGAAGACAGGAGACACTCTGCCTCGCTCGGGGGACACGGGGTGGGGGTGGGGGGCAGACTGGATGAAACCACTGCCTACTCACCCCAGGTGCCGGTCCGGGGTCATGTTGTAGTCGCCCTGCAGGGGAGCAGCTCTCAGGAGGGGCCTCCTCTCCCCGCCCAGCAGCCCACCTGTGCCCCGAGGACGCCCACTGACCGTGTAGACCACCGACTCCGAGCCCACTTTGATTTGGAACATGGCTGCCCCCAGCACGTGGCCAGCGTAGTAGGCCTTGATCTGCAGCTCCTCATCCACCTGGAGGGCAGAGGGCTGGGTCAGGGCTGTGGCTGTGGCTGTGGCTGGGGGGGGGGGGGGGGCACAGAGGGCTAGGAGGCAGCGGCACAAGCAGATGACGGCATTCTGCGCCTGTGATCCACTCCTGTTTCTCACAGAGGACGCCCAGTCCTCAAACACAAGCAACTCAGCCCGAGAGACGAGACGACGGTGGGGCCCTGCAGTTCCCAGACAAAGGCTTTTTATTTTTTTTTAAATAATTGTTTTCGTTAGACTAAAGTATTATAAATGTCTCCTTTTCCCCCCCATTGACCTCCCCCCGGCCTCCCCTACCCCCCAGTACATGCCCTCACCTGCCCCCTCCCCCCCACAGTGTCTTGTATTCATTGGTTATGCTCATACAGACACAGGCTTTGCAAGGACAGTGATGAGCACATCCCCAGAGAGAAGACAGGAGGAAGAGTGTTGGCCAAGGCCAGCGGCGTGGCTCAGTGACTGAGCGCTGACCTGTGAACCAGGAGGTGATGGTTTGATTCCCGGTCAGACCACACGCCCGGGTTGTAGACTCGATTCCCAGTGAGGGGCGTGCAGGAGGCAGCTGGTCAACGATTACCTCATCATTGATGTTTCCATCTCTCCCTCTCCCTTCCTCTCTGAAACCAGTAAAAAATATATATTTTTTTAAAAATCAATCCAGCCAAACCGGTTTGGCTCAGTGGCTAGAGCGTTGGCCTGCGGACTGAAAGGTCCCGGGTTCGATTCCGGTCAAGGGCATGTACCTTGGCTGCGGGCACATCCCCAGTTGGAGGTGTGCAAGAGGCAGCTGATGGATGTTTCTCTCCCATCAATGTTTCTGACTTCCTATCCCTCTCCCTTCCTCTCTGTGAAAAATCAATAAAATATATTAAAAAAAAAAATCAATCCAGCCGCCAGTGTGGCTCAGCTGGGTGGAGCGTCACCGGGGACATCAGGTGTGGATCCCCGGTGAGGGTGCACGTGGGAGGCAACCAATGATGTCTCTCATATCCATGTCTCTCTCTCCCTTCCCCTCTAAAAGACAAAACAAATCAATAAAAACATATTCTTGGGTGAGGATTAAAAAAGAAAAAGGAAAAAAGCAATGTAAGAAAGGGAAGGATAGACAGAGCAGGAAAGTTATGGGAAGCGAATGTTGACAGCACAGCCACCCCCCCCCACCCCCATTGCCTTCTGAAATGTGGGGGTCTAAGCGCTCGTCTAAAGGACAGGGTATCGGACTGGGTCTTAAAAACCCTGACCACACACTTACTTAAAAGAGCCACATTGAGAACTCGATGAAGGAAGACTGAAAGCGAAAAGACAGAAAGAGATATTCTATGCAAACATCAACCAAAGGTGGGAAAGGTGGGAAGCTGGGAATGGTGTCAGCACATTTCCCAGAAAAGAGACTCTAAGATGAAGCATTATGGGAGACTAGAGGCCCAGTGCACAAATTTGTGCACCAGTGGGGTCCCTCAGCCTGGCCTGTGGGATCCGGCTGAAACCGGCTCTCTAACATCCCCTGAAGGGTCCTAAATTGCGAGGGTGCAGGACAAGCCGAGGGACCCCACCAGTGCATGATCGGGGCCGGGGAGGGACACAGGAGGTTGGCCAGCTGGGGAGGGACCAAGGGAGGGCTCTGGGGCATGTCCGGCCTGTCTCACTCAGTCCCAATAGGCTGTACCCCAACGGCAAGCTGCCCTACCTGTCGGAGTGTCTGTCCCCTGGTGGTCAGTGCATATCATAGCAAGCAGTTGAGTGGCTTTAATATATCATTAGCATATTACACTTTGGTTGGTTGAATGGACAACTAGATACTTAGCATATTAGACTTTCATCATATAGGACAAGCATACACACTTCACACTGACAGAGGTTCAAACAGGATAAAATGACCCAGAATGTATAGGTACCTAACACCAAGCAAAACCCACAGACTCTCAAGAAACAGACACCCAACATCTCTGATAAATGTGTCACTTGCCCTCGCCGGCTGCCACCCTCCGTCTGCCAGACGCGCATGCAGCAGTAATTGAGATGGAGCCCAAACCCCCAGCCGAGCTCTGTCCAGTCCCGGCCTCCCCGGCCAGCACACAGGAGCTCTGTCCTGCTCAGACGCTGAGTACCCCACCAGCCGCCCTCTCGCTGCTGCCCCCTGGTGGCCCCAGGCCTGCACACTGACCTGGACTGTCTGGTGGAGCCGCACGGCCACCACTTTCTTCATGCAGTCTTTGATCATCTGGGAGGTGAAGAAGTTGGCCTCGCCCTTCTTGTCCACGGCGATCTTGCGGTAGTCCTCCAGCAGGATGGGGCAGATGGCCTGGGTGGGGTGGGTCATGTAGATGGGCCCGTCGTAGCCCACCATCTCGCTGAAGTAGGGCAGCGCCCCGCAGTGGTCCAGGTGGAAGTGGCTGGGGGCGCAGCAGGGTCAGCGGCCACTGTACCCACCCCTCACAGCCCCTCCCACCAGCGCCACTCAATCACCCGCCCGCCATCCACCCTCCATTCATTCACTGAGGCCTCATGTGCGCCGGGCACGGCCTAAGTGCTGGGATAGGGACCAAGCAGACAGACAGAAACTAGGTCTCTCTGAACCTTACAGTCTACACACCTTGCTCAGCAATGAGCACACAAACAGCTAAGATGTGTGTCAGACAGCGCCGCATTCTTGAAGAACAGAAAGCAGCTAAAAGGACAGTGCCCATAGCCCTCCTCACTGCTGTAGGTGGGACACTCAGCATATCAGGCTTTTACCAAACAGGATCATACAGGACAAGCACACACACTCTGGGGGTCGTAGCCCACCACCCGGAGGCCTGACGTGGCCTCATCGTCCTAGGGCATCTGAGCTCTCCTCCACCCACTCGGGGGCACAGCTGTGTCCCCCCCCCCCCCCCGAACAGCTGACTGCAGCCCAGCAAGCAGCAGCATGAACACCTGTGACCACACACAGACACCATCTCCAGGTCAGCATCCAGAGGGAGGGCCAGGCCTGGGGCAAGCCACAAGGCAACCGGGACAGAGCCCACCCAGAGACACCCCACAGCCTGCAGCCTCCACAAGCCAAGCAGGGAAGGCTCGAACCAGCCCAGCCCAGCCCTGTCCCCAAGCCCCGTCCCCCCAGTCCTGCCCCCAGCCCCATCTCCCACCCCATCCCCCTCCCCTGTCCTTCAGACCTCATCCCTTAGGCCCCATCCCCCAGCCCCACCTCCAGCCCCATCCCCCAGCCCCGTCCCCACAGCCCCATCCCCCAGCCTGTGACAGGTGCCCACCTGATTATCACGCAGTCCAGGAAGTCGGTCAGCCGGCCGTTGCGGGTGATGTAGGAGAAGTCTGGGAAGCGCCTCTGAGGAACCCAGAGGAAGCATCAGAACACAGCAGCTGCCCGGCTCTCAGGGAGCAGGACACTGACATCTGGACCCGGAAGTGGTGCCAGGACCACTGCCTGCTCACAGCTTCTGAGCACAGGGGTCACAGCCCACCACACAGCCCTTCTCCGGACAGACTGACCCCCGGCAGGACACCCATCAGTCATGTGACAGTAGGGTTGCCAGGAAAGGAGTGACCCCAGGCCCACTGCCCCTTGCACTGCCCACTTGCCAAGACTGTGCCCATTCCGTGGGTCAGAGCCTGAAACCCTAGGTCCCCCAGGCCCGCGCCAAGGCCAGGCTAGGGGCAGGACTGCCCCGCGCCAAGGTGCCCAGCTGCCCGCCCCGCACAGGACTCACGTCATCGTTGAAGCCCATGTGCATGCCGCAGTCCAGCATGACGTTCTTGCCCCCGATGGAGACCAGGATGCAGCTCCGGCCCACATCCTGGCCAGCTCCTGCAGGGACAGGTCAGGGAGGTGCTGCCACACCCTTCCCATTCCATCCCCCGCCCACTGTCACTCCCCCAAAGGCCCAGGCCCCCTGGGCATTCTGGACCCCTGGCTGGCAGAGCCCTCGGGCAGGGAAATGACCTCATGAGGACTGTGTGGCAACATGTGAGGCGAGAACACGCCACGTCCACAGCAGATGGGAAGGGGAGCCCCAGGAGGGGACAGAGTGCCATCCCCAGCCCCATCACCAAGTGCACTCTGGCCTGAGTGCCCCCTCGTCTCCAGCCTCAGGCCCAGCCTCTGCTGCAAGGCTCGGATGGAAGGAGGCTGCAGCCACCCGCTGGGACCCACCCATTCCCTTGAAGGCCAAGGCTGAGTAACGGGTGCTGGGCTGGCAGGCTAGAACGCTGGGGCCTCATCACCCCTCCTGAAACCTGGGCGGAGATGTCACTCCCAAGTCCTGAGCGGCCCCGTGGGCTGCAGACCTCACTGTCGGTCCTGGGTGCCACTGCGAAGGCTCCCCAGAGGCTCCAGCCTGGCCACGGGGCAGCATGGCCCAGCTGTCTGGCAACAACCAACTACAGACCAGACCTGAACCCGAGTCCCTCCCCTTCCTGACTCCTAAGCCTTGCCCGGCTGCTCCAGCCGCCACAGGGCACATCCAGGCACCTCCTACAGCCGCCTGTGGCCTCCGGGCCCGGAAGGAAATGGACACAACCTCGTATGGCCTGATAACAGCAAACGGCCAGCTTCCTGCCGGCCACCTGACCCTCTTGACTCGGCGCACACAGAGGGAACAGGACCATGGCCAGCACAGGGCAGGGACTGGTCCTGGAGGAGCTTATCCCCATGACAACAGTAGGGATGCCAGCCAAGAGTTCTGCCTGTGTGCTTCGGGCAGCCCAGCCTCGGTGGCAGCTGGAGGTCCCTTCAGGCCTGCTGTCTCCACCAGGACGGCCGCCCTCGGGCCGTGGCGGCTGTCTGCTCCCTACGTGCCAGCTCAGAGGTCCTCAGACACTTGTGGGCGGGGAAGGACCACCCGTCTGGTGGGATCCATCTCGGCCCGGACGCACGGCTCCTAAGCATGGACTAGGGATGGCCTTCGGACTCGAACCCAGCTCCCAGCCGTGGCCACCGGCCCCAGCGACCACCCGGGAGCTTGGACTGGGCGGGAGATGTGGGGAACAGAGAGTCCGGGGCCCACGGGGCAGGACTCAAGAGAAAAGAAAGGAGAGCCCTGCCTGCAGGGAGTGCAGGTCAGGGCCAGGAGACAGGCAGTGAGCACACAGACAACACACGCCGCCCACCAGGAGGAGGTGGGTGCCAAGGGGTGCGGTGGGCAGGGAAGGGGCCACAGAAGCTTCCAGAACCATGACAGGCTTAAGACTCCCCAGTGGGGTGGGACAGCCTCGGGGAGGCAGGCGTGCCAAGGCTCCGTGGCCCCGCTGATTCTGGAGACTGTCCCTGGCCCAGGTTGACCAGGGAGCCCACAAACGAGGCAGAAACTGGTGAAGGGAGCAGCAGCTCGTTCTGGAGGCTGCCTGACCTCGGGGGTACACCAGGTGCAGACTGGGGTCAGGGAAGCAAGAAAAAGGGAGGACTGTTCGAGAAGAGTGCTTGTTGGCAAAACAGGCAAATGGAAAAGGGGCTGGAGGAAGGGTTTTGCAGTCCCTGAAGACGAACCCCGGGCAGGCATGGGGCCAATGGCCAGAGGGGACTCTGTGCCAGCAGCTACAAGAGGCTATGGGAATGACATGCCCATGGTGGACTGAGATGAGTGCTCTCCACCCCCACACCCCTCCCCCATGGTTGAGGGCGAGGGCATGGGCATGGGCAGGGGCATTGGCTGTGCAATGTGGCTGTCACAGATCAGCGTTCCGAGGAAGAGCTCACACCATGAGCAAGGGTGTGGGGGTACGCGGGACACCTGAACGGGAAGTGGCCCCCAACACGAAGCCAGTGTAGGAGGCAGGGCTGGAACAGGGCACCTGGTGTGAGCAGGGGAGGCCCCTGAGAGTCCTGGAGGGTGGCCAGCAGATGACAGCCCTCTTGTTCCTGGAACCCTGGGCTCTGTGTGACCTTCCTGCCTTCGCACTGTTCTGGACAGTTCAGGCTTTTAAAAGTACACAAGCAGCCCTGGCCGGTGTGGCTCACAGGTTAGAGCATCGGCCCAAGCACCAAAGGGTCAGGGTCAGATTCCTGATCAAGGGCAGGTACCCGGGTTTCGGGTTCACCCTGGGCCCGCAGGGGGTTCCTGCAGGAGACAGCCAGTAGCAACCAGTCAATGTGTGTGTCTCTCTCGCCCTTCCTTCCTCCCCTCCTTTCCACTCTAAAAAGCAATGGAGAAAAACATTCTCAGGTGAGGAGTAACAACATAAGCGTGCAAACGTGTATCTTTATCAAGAAGCAAAGCTATCTTTTTTTAAGTCACGAGATCATGTAAACCACAGCTGATCTAAGGGTGGACCACCAGGCTGGGTAGATGGAAGCCTGCAGGCGACCGGGAGCGAGGCAGGTGGAGCAGGCGAGCGAGGCGCAGGTGGGAGAAGGCGGGTTGTGTGCAAAGGCGCCGCGAGCATCCGTCCACGCGCAAAGGGAGGGATGTGCAGCGCCCAGCCCCGTCAGCCCGGACCGGGACCCCCCACCCTTCCCAGGGCTCGCTTTAGGCGCCCTCGACCTCGTTTCGCTGTTAGGAAAACTGGAGACGCAGCAAAGTAGCGGAACAGGACGCAACGCCAAGGCCACCCCACCCCGGCCCCCCCCCCCCACAACCCCCACCAGCGGCTCTGCGCACAGGACCCGAGCCGGCAGGGCAGGGGCGCGAGGCCCCGCGGCCACAGGTACGGCCCGGGAGGGAGGCCCCCGTGCCCGGCCCCGGCAGACCACCGCCCGCCCGGCCCAGCGTCCTCACTCACCCAGGGGCGTGACCCTGATCTCGGGCATCCTGCTCCGCGCTCCCAGGCCTGTCGCCTCCGCGCTCACCGGCCGCAGCGTCCGCTGTCGAGGGAACCAAAAGCGCTACACAAGAGCGCGGCTCGCGATGACGCACTGCGCATGCGCGGCCCCGCCTCCACGGCACTCACTTCCGGTGAGCCCGCCGGAAGTGAAGGCCGCGCGTCCTGATTGGACGGCGAGCGACCCATCCCTACAGGTCCGAGCTGCCGGAGCAGCCGGGGCGGGGGGCGGGTCCAGTGGCGGCGGCGGCAGCCTGGGCAACGCAGGTGAGCACGGGCGGCGGGCGCGAGTGGGCGCGGGTGGGCGCGGGTGGGTGCGGGTGGGCGCTGGGAACCGAACCAGTCGTGCTGGGCGTCTCTGCTAGGCGAGCGCGGGATCCCGGGTGCGGGACGGGCCGGCCGAGGACCCGGCTTTCCGCCAGCCCGGATCCGGGACCCCGCACCGCACCCCGGGACCCTGCCTTATCCCTGGGCCTTAGCGGGAGCAGGACCTGCATAGGCACGGCCCCCACCCCGCCCGATCCCGGCGCCACCCGATGCCCCTTTCCCAGGCGAGACTTGCAGGACTTCCTGGACCGGACTTTGCTCCCACCCTCTGGGCCTGGATGCAGGGGCGGGTGTTCCCGTCTCCTGGAAGACCGAAGCCTGCTGTCAGCCATGGGATTCGGGGGCTTGGGTCGCCCTCCCGCTGAGCCCTGACCTCGGGGGTGGGGGGGCGAGGGCTGTCCCTGGGGGAGCCCTGGCCGCGTCCTGCACCACCTTCCAGAGCTGGCCGGCTGCCACTCTCAGCTGCACTGCCCTTCCTGTTTCCAGGCTCTGGAAGTCTCCTGGCCGCCCTTGTGGGCTGCTGGCTTGGGCTCTGGCAGGAAGGCCAGGCTCACAGGATGTCTGGCGACCAGGAAGGTGGCCCTGAGGGCTAGAGACCATCTGCTCAGTGGGCAGAGAATGGAGGCCCTAGGGATGGGGTGCTGGAAGTCTCCAGAGGGACATCTTCCTGAGGCCTGGCTGCCCCCACACCTGAGATGGGGTGAGCTCACCTCTGAGGGCTCCACCCATACCAGGCATTCAGGCCAATCCTTGGGGCCTGCAGGGCCTCAGCACCCACTGAGTCCAATCAGCCTGGACGGTGGCCAGGGCAGGGCGTGCTGACCCTTTTCCCCCAGGGGTGAAGGACCCAGCCTTAGGATGGTGAGTGGACCTGCCCACAGAGTGGGAGGCAGAGCCTGCCCAGGCGCCCAGATATCCGGTTCCTGGGCGCACAGCTTAGGTGGCCTCCCTCCCTCTGGGTCCCCACAGGGCACCCAGCACCAAAGGCAGGGGAACCCCCCAGGCCCAATGGGATGAGAGCTCATCCTGGACATGAGGTAAAATGCCACTGAGTCCCCAGGGCCCTTAAGAGTCAAACTTCAGTGCCAGCCCTGGGCACACGGGGAGGCAGGTGCTAGGGTGCTCAGTGGCACCCACTCGACCTGTGGGAACTTGGATGTTTGTGGAGCGACTGTATAAGCGCAAGCAGAATCCAGAGCAGGAAGGAATCGGTGTCTGTCCGTCTGTCCAGCACAAGCTGATGTGCAGCCTCGGTGCTGGCTTCCTGGATGGAGGCAGCTGTGCTCGGGGACGAGCCAGGCTGCCCAGCCCCCTCCCAGCCATCACCCCTCACCTCACTGTCTTTTCACTCCTCCCCTCGTTGCCCTGTCGGAATTTCCCGTCTTTGTTATGGCCTCATCCGCCCCCACTAGAATGTCGCCCTGACGAGACTGGG
The DNA here is from genome assembly GCA_027563665.1 of Antrozous pallidus. Classification (NCBI taxonomy): domain Eukaryota; kingdom Metazoa; phylum Chordata; class Mammalia; order Chiroptera; family Vespertilionidae; genus Antrozous; species Antrozous pallidus. The sequence goes on from CM050508.1 coordinate 211,974,838, forward strand.
CGGTTTGTCTCTGTCACTGACACCCGAGCCTGCCTGGCTCTGGGTGGGGACTCGGCACGCATTTCTCCAAGTAGCGACCACAGACGTCCTCCTAAGAGACACACAACACCGCATACGCAGGAAAACCCGCGGGAGATGCGTGTCTGAGGGGCAGGGAGAGACTGAGCAGAGGTCTGTGGGCCACCTGTTCCGGGGAAGGGGCGTGGCAGGGTCAGGTGGGTGTCAGAGAGTGAGGTGGGCTCTTGGGGAGCACTGGGACCCCAGCTGCTTCTCTCCTCTTGCTCCTGCCCCCTCCCCCTTGAAGGAGTGAGCCAAGTCCCAGGGAGACGACCCCAGGACCAGCGACCATGGAGACCCCGGCCCCAGCGACAATGGGGACCCTAGCCCCAGCGATAATTGAGGCCCCAGCCCCAGTGACAATGGAGGACGGGGAGTCGGACTTCAACCTGAAGGCCGTCCTGGTCACCTTCCAGCAGTGTCTCAACGAGAAGGAGGAGGTGCTGCTGGAGCAGTACCTCGCCGGCTGGAGAGGGCTGGTCAGGTGCGTGGATGCGGGGGCCATTGGGGCTTCCCTGCCACCCCTCCAGGGGCGGGGCCCTGCAGCACTGGGGCTCACCTCCGCCTTCCCTGCCCCGCAGGTTCCTCAACAGCCTAGGCGCCGTCTTCTCCTTCATCTCCAAAGACGTGGTGACGAAGCTGCAGGTGATGGAGCGCCTGCGCAGCGGCCCCCAGGGGGACCACTACTGCAGCCTGCAGTCCATGGTGGCCTACGAGCTGGGCAGCCAGCTGGTGGACCTGGAGCGCCGCTCCCGCCACCCGGACTCGGGCTGCCGGACGGTGCTGCGGCTGCACCGGGCGCTGCGCTGGCTGCAGCTCTTCCTGGAGAGCCTGCGCACCAGCCCCGAGGACGCGCGCACCTCCGTGCTCTGCACCGACTCCTACAACGCCTCGCTGGCCGCCTACCACCCCTGGATCGTCCGCCGGGCCGTCACCGTGGCCTTCTGCGTGCTGCCCACACGCAAGGCCTTCCTAGAGGCCATGAAGGTGGGCTCCACTGAACAGGCCGTGGCCATGCTGGGCGAGGCCCTGCCCTTCATCGAGCACGTGTACAACATCTCCCAGAAGCTCTACGCCGACCACGCCCTGCTGGACCTGCCCTAGGGGCCCAGCGGCCCTGGCTCCCCTTCCCCAGAGTCCGGCTGGGGCAGCCGGGGCCTCCTCAGTCCCACTGCGAAGCTTTCTGGGGGTGCCGGGAGCAGAAACGCCGCCGTTCCCCTGCCCGCTGTGCTTGTGGGGAGCCATGGGCCTGGCGCGGCCCACTTGGGCTGCAGACAGAGAAGGCAGGCGCTGGCTGGCCGGGTGGCTGGGTGGGTAAAGGGCAGGAGGCAGGGAAGATGGGGCAGGATGAGAGTTCACGCAAAATCCCAAGAGGCTGCCCTCACCTGAGAGTCCAGTCTGCGCAGTGGGAGTCCCAGGCCCTCACCCGCTGACGATCCAGCGAGTGTGTCCGTGGCAGGCGGGCTGCCGTGGCCCCTCTGTACCAGGCGAGTTGTCCCCCAGGGCAGGGAGGGAGCCTGGGCAGCGTCAGCACTGCATCTCGTTCCCTGCCCCCATCTCCATGTCCAGGGGCCCACGTGTCCTCCCCACAGCAGCGGGACACAGGCCTGCCATGCCTCCAGCTCTGCATGGCAGCCGCCTCCTGCAGCCACACTGCTCCCCAGGCAGCTGCTTGTGAGTCTACACAGCTCAGTCCTGGAGCCCCTGGGAGCCCCGCCTGCTGGGCCAGCTGGCCTCCCTGCACCCAGCAGTGCTGCATTCCCTCTCCCTGCCCTGTGCTGCCTGTCCCCCCCGAGACCCGGGGTGTACGGCAGGGCAGGGCCTGGACCTCTTTGCCTGACGGCTGGCAGAGGGGCCCACCCAGCCTGGCCCACCGCTGGCTCTTCACTGTAACCTCAGGACCTGGTGCCACAGCTGTGCTGGGCAGCACTCGCTCACTGGTGTGAGCACAAGTGTGAGCTTGCAGCAGGGACCCTTGAACACTGCAATACAGGTGTTGACTTTTCCAACATAAATAAATGACAGTTACAGAAGCACACCCTGCACTCCAGGATGGGGGTGCAGCATGAGCCCCGCGTCTGCTTGCCAGGGAGGGGCGGAGGCTGAGCCCACAGCCAGGACTGCAGGGAGAGTCAGCCCTCCCGCCCCACCCCGTCCGACCTCTACCAGGGTCGGACAGACAGAGCGCCTGAGGGGCTGAGCTGGGCCAGCCCGGGGTTGGGGCTGCTTTGCCACACAGTGTCAGGAGGGTACCCTGGATCACTGCGCCCCAATATCAGGGCCCCAATGCAGTGCCGGCTCTGCCGCTGCACTCACACCAAGGAGGGCCAAGCCCCAGGTGGTGCCAGCATAGGCCAATGACAATGCAGGACTCGCTGGAAGAACAGCCTGGGGGCCACATGGACCAGAGAGCACAGGCTGCACATGTGTGTCTGTGTGCACACGCAGGTGCACTGCATGCATGTATTGCAGTGCGTAGCATGCAGGCGCAGTGGTCTGTATCATGGAGGTGTGGGGATCCATTGTGTGTGCTTAGCATGTGTGTGCAGGTCCAGTGTGCTGTGCATGTGTGTGGCACGGGTGTGCAGGTCCAGTACACTGTGTGTGTGTGTGTGTGTGTGTGTGTGTGTGAGAGAGAGAGCACCTGTGGGTGTCATGTGCGGGTCCTGAGTGTACCGAGCAGTGTGGGCCCTCCCCATAAGCCAGTGGAGACACTTCCTGTAAACACCTGCCAGGCCCAGCCAGGGCTGAACCGCCCAGAGCCCCTCCCCCGCTCCTCCTGCACTTCCGCTGCCAGTACAGAGGCCCGGGGTGAGAGAGGAAGACAGCCTTGCCCTCCGAACACCTGGTGCCGCCCCACAGCCGCTGTGGCCCATTTGGTTACAGCTTTTCTCCCTCCTTTGCATGCAACCCCTGGGGGCCCAGCTGGGAGTCCTATCCCCAAGAGGGAGGCACCTGCTCTGCCAGGTGCCCAGACCCGGGCGGGGGCACCGCCAGCCACAGGGTTCCCAAGGCTTCCAGGGCACACAGCGCCATTCCCAGGCAGGCTGAGAGGTATGGCCCCACCCCAGCCACAGGTGGAGGGGGGAGACACCCGGCCCCCCTCAGGCTGCCTGTGGGATGCAGATGGAGCCCCTCCTGACTGTGGACGGCCCCCTAAGGGTGGTAGAGACCTGTGCTCTGTGCCTACTCCCGGGCCCAGGACCCTCTGCAGAGAAATCCTAGGTGTCCCTCCTCCCTCCCCGAGTGGGTGGGTAACAAGGTCACAGGCAGTCGCTGCTCACAGCCTGCCCAGGTCACGGTCTGCCAGAGGACCTGGTCGCATTAGGACAACCAGCAGACCCGGCCGTGTGCACCCTTGGGCTCAGGAAGGGTTAGCATCTCCAGGGGCCCCCCGGGCTCAACAGGTGAGGAGGGTTTTGCTAAACAAATCCTCCCCTCCTCTCCCCATCCCCAGCCTGGCTCACCCTGTTTGGACCCACCCACCGGCCACCCCCATCAGAAGCCACCACCGCCATGTCCGGCCTGGCTCTCCTGGGCCTCTGGGGTCTGCTGGGCCTCAGAGCGGGGGCCCCGCTGTGCCTGTCCCGGCAGCTCCGGATCGGGGGGGACTACGTGCTGGGTGGGCTCTTCCCCCTGGGCGCTGCCGAGGACGTGGGTCTCGGCCCCAGGACCCAGCCCAACACCACCGTGTGCACCAGGTAAGGGAGCGGGCGAGGTGGGGGCAGGACAGGCGGGGGGGGGGCGCTCCCCGGGAGGGACGAGTACCGACCCCTGCAACCCCCGTGCGGCCCCAGGTTGTCGTCGCTCGGCCTGCTCTGGGCGCTGGCCATGAAGATGGCCGTGGAGGAGATCAACCGGGGGTCCGCCCTGCTGCCCGGCCTGCGCCTGGGCCACGACATCTTCGACACCTGCTCCGCACCCCTGGTGGCCATGAAGCCCAGCCTGGTGTTCATGGCCGAGGCGGGCAGCCGCGACATCGCCGCCCACTGCGACTTCTCGCGGTACCGGCCCCGCGTGCTGGCCGTCATCGGGCCCCACTCCCCCGAGCTGGCCGTCGTCACCGGCAAGCTCTTCGGCTTCTTCCTCATGCCCCAGGTCTGTCTCCCCCACCATGCCACCCGCTCCTGCCGGCCAGCCCGCCCGAGGGAGCCCCCCATCGGGACACACGCCCCCCTCCTGGCCACTGCAGGTCAGCTACGGGGCCAGCACGGACCGGCTGAGCGACCGGGAGGCCTTCCCCTCCTTCTTCCGCACGGTGCCCAGCGACCGCACCCAGGTGACGGCCATGGTGGAGCTGCTGCACGCGCTCCAGTGGAACTGGGTGGCCGCCGTGGGCAGCGACGACGAGTACGGCCGGCAGGGCCTGAGCCTCTTCTCCAGCCTGGCCAACGCCCGGGGCATCTGCATCGCCCACGAGGGCGTGGTGCCGGCCGCGGGCGCCCACGGCCCGGAGCTGGGCGCCGTGCGGGAGCTGCTGCACCAGGTGAACCAGAGCCGCGTGCAGGCGATGGTGCTGTTCTCCTCTGCCCGGGCCGCCCGCGCCCTCTTCACCTTCAGCATCCTCAGCAGGCTCGCCCCCAAGGTGTGGGTGGCCAGCGAGGCCTGGCTGACCTCGGACCAGGTCCTGTCCCTGCCGGGCCTGGCCCAGGTGGGCACGGTGCTGGGCTTCCTGCCGCGGGGCGCCCCGATGCCCGACTTCCCGTCCTACGTGCACACCCGTCTGGCCCTGGCCGCCGACCCCGCCTTCTGCGCCACAGTGGAGGCGGAGCAGCCAGACCTGGAGGGGCACGTGGCGGGGCCGCGGTGCCCGCAGTGCGACCGAGTCTCGCCGGAGGACGTGTCCGCCGGCCTTCTGCACCACCAGGTCTTCTCCGCCTACGCGGCCGTGTATAGCGTGGCCCAGGCCCTGCACCACATGCTGCTCTGCAACGCCTCGGGCTGCCCCCCACGCACCCCCGTGAGGCCCTGGCAGGTGAGGACGTGGGAGCTGCTGGACCGGCCCCGCTTGTGCAGGTGGAGGGGGGGGCGGCGGAGGAGGGGGTAGGCCTGGGTGCTGGCGGCTGGCCCCGGCCCCGTTCCCCACCCACGGCCCCACACCCCTGCCAGCTCCTGGAGAACATGTACAACATGAGCTTCCGGGTGCGCGGCCTGCCGCTGCGGTTCGACGCCAGCGGGAACGTGGACATGGGCTTCGACCTGAAGCTCTGGGTGTGGCGGGACCCGGTGCCCGAGCTGCGCACAGTAGGCAGCTTCGACGAAGGCCGCCTGCAGCTGCAGCTGCCCCAGATGCGCTGGCACACACCAGGGAACGTGGTGAGTGCACCCGGCCCTGTCACCGCCGCACAGCCGTTCTGCAGCAAGGCCTGCCCCACCTGGAAGGGGCGGGGGGCGAGAGGGGAGCCGTCCCCAGGCCCTGGGGGTGCCCCCAGCCCAATGAGGCCTGAGTCCAAGGACCTTGCTCCAGAGGCCCGTGTCCCAGTGCTCGAGGAGGTGCCAGGAGGGCCAGGTGCGCCGGGTGAAGGGGTTCCACTCCTGCTGCTATGACTGCGTGGACTGCAAGGCAGGCAGCTACCGGCAAAGCCCAGGTCAGCCCCTTCCCGGCCAGCCCCTTCCGGCTGGTCTATGTAGCTGAGGCAGGCGTGGGGAGGGTCCCACGGGGTGAGGGACATGTGGCTGAGAGAGTCCTGGCGTGTCCTGGCTCAGAGGCTGACACCCAGGCCGGAGCCCAAGACAGAGGCGAGCCCAGGGGAGCCAAGGGAGCCGTGCCCCAGCGCCCTCTCCCCTCCCGGCCCACAGACGACCTCTTCTGCACCCCGTGCGGCCAGGACCAGTGGTCCCCCGACAGAAGCCTGCGCTGCTTCCCCCGCAGGCCCCGGTGGCTGGCCTGGGGAGAGCCGGCCGTGCTGATACTGCTCACGCTGCTGGCCCTGACGCTGGGCCTGGTGCTGGCGGCCCTGGGGCTGTTCGTCCGGCACCGGGACAGCCCCCTGGTGCAGGCCTCGGGCGGGCGGCGGGCCTGCTTCGGCCTGGCCTGCTTGGGCCTGGTCTGCCTCAGCGTGCTCCTGCTGCCCGGCCGGCCCAGCCCTGCCGCCTGCCTGGCCCAGCAGCCGCTGCTGCACCTCCCGCTCACGGGCTGCCTGAGCACCCTCCTCCTGCAGGCGGCCGAGGTCTTCGTGGAGGCGGAGCTGCCGCCCGGCTGGGCCGACCGGCTGCGCGGGCACCTGCGGGGGCGGCGGTCCTGGCTCCTGGTGCTGCTGGCCTTGCTGACGGAGGCGGCCCTGTGCGCCTGGTACCTGGTGGCCTTCCCGCCGGAGCTGGTGACGGACTGGCAGGCGCTGCCCATGGAGGCGCTGGTGCACTGCCGCATGCGCTCCTGGGTGGGCTTCGGCCTGGTGCACGCCGCCAACGCCGCGCTGGCCTCGCTCTGCTTCCTGGGCACCTTCCTGGTACCCCGCCAGCCCGGCCGCTACTACGGCACCCACGGCCTCGCCTTCGCCATGCTGGCCTACTTCATCAGCTGGGTCTCCTTCGTGCCCCTCTTCGCCAACGTGCACCTGGCCTACCAGCCCGCCGTGCAGATGGGCGCCAGCCTCCTCTGCGTCCTGGGCATCCTGGCCACCTTCCACCTGCCCAAGTGCTACCTGCTGCTGCTGCGGCAGCCGGTGGGCAGCCCCCCTGAGTCCTTCCGGGAAGGGGGTCCTGGCGGTGCCAGTGGGCCGGGTGGCAGCAGGGGTGAAGCCCGTGACCCAGCAACCTCGCCCCAGTGCACCCAGACCTAGTTCCTTCCTCAGAGCAAACCTGCAGCCCACCCCTAGGTCCTGACCCCAGGCTGACTGCTGCCAGTGACCCGACGCCCCCTGGGCTGTGCGTGGCCCTGTGAGGTCTCACCACTGGGGCACCAATCAGGCTGTCCTGTCCAGCAAGGCCTGCCCAGGGACCCCGCTGGGAAGAAGCCAATAGAGGGCTCCTCAGGCCACACCCACACTGAGGGGGCTCAGGGAAGCCACAGGTAGGTCTCCTGCAGGTCAAGCTGGGCATCACTCACCTAGCTGGGCCTAGCCTAGGTTCCCCAACCAGCACCCCTCCAATCACCGCTGGGTTGGGAAGTGGGTGAGTGGGCTACAGCCGCCCTGACCATGGGCCCTGGTGCAGGACAGAGGCCCACTTGGGGAGGAGCACCAGCTTCCTTCTCTCTCCCCCGTACTGGGCGAGCGGGTTGAATGGTGTCAGCCCACCGCCAGCACCGTGGACAGAGCCTTGGGTGGGGGGTTCAGCACCAAGGCCAGCGCCCGCCGCCAGGACCCCTGGAGCCAGGAGCCAGCACCACAGACAGAAGACATTGCCCTGGACCCTGGGGGAGCCTGGCCCGAGAGAGAAGAGACACAGGCGCAGTCAGTCCCATAAAATTAAATGCTTTTTAGTGTTTAAAATAGCATTTACACAGAAGCAGCTCCACTCACTATCCAGACGCCCTCTGACTTGATACAGTATCGACGCCGCAGACACGATACAGTATCCACATTGCAGACACAGGCAGGCCAGCCCACTGGGAGGAAGCGTGTGCATGTGTGTGTGTGTGGGTGGGAGGGGAGTCACCTGTGGACAGCAGGGAGGGCAGGCTGGCCCCCTCTCCCCAGACCCGTCCCTGCGGCAGCTGAGCATCATGGACCACAGTCCACTCCTCCCGCCGCCGAGATGTGCCCCTCCCGTCTCCCCCTCTCTGCCCCCACTTCCAGACACTCCCTGTGCCTCTGCATTCACTCTGAGACCCGGCGGTGGGGGGGGAGGGGGCATGCAAGCTCTGCTCCAGCTGCTGCGGGGCTGACCTGGCCACCACCTCCCATGGACACAGGCCAAGAAATAAATAAATAAATTACACCCCGACCCAGGCAGCCAGAGAGGTCTGGGGGCTCCCTTCCACCGTGACGTGGCCTCCCCAGTCTGAGCAAGAAGCGTAGGGCCTGCACACTGGGCAACCGTAGGGACCAGGCCCAGTGACCACCTCAGTTTGGCCAAGGATCTGTATGCAGTGCTGTGGGCGTATGGGGGGGCCCCCCGAGGCCCACGCCACGGGGGCAGGTCAGACCTGCCTGAGCAGGACACAGCTGCTCTGACGAGGACAGACCAAATGAGGGGACCCAGGCCACCCGCCCCCAACCTGCCGCACTCTGTCTAGCCCAGACCCCCCAGCACAGCCCCTGCTGCACGGGGAAAGCTGCCTGACCCCTGACAGCCATGGCTCAGACGAGGCCACACAAGCTCTAGGTGAAGTGCCTCCCGGGGGGACAGGACCCCTGTGTCCCCCCACAGCGAGGCCACCCGAGGAAGGCATCCTGTCCCCAGTCACATGATGTCGACGAAGAACTCGCAGGGGTTCCCCATGGCCTTCTGGAAGGACTGGCGGCTGCCGGTCAGCTCCGGGGGGACAGCAGCCAGCTCCCGGACAGGGGGCCCCCCAGGCGGCCCGCCCACCACCGAGTATGCCTTTGTCAGAGGGTGCAACGGGGGCAGCCCCGGGGCGGCGGCGGTGGAGGCCTGGCTGTGCGGGCTGCTGCCTCTGCTGAGCTGGCTGGCGGGGCGCTCCCACCAGCCGCCGCCCCCTGCCCTGCTCGGGGCCGCATGGTCGGACTCGCTGCCGCTGCCCCCGGCGCCGGGCCTCCGGTGCTCCTGCTCGCGGCCCAGCGCCCGCCGGCTGCTCCCGCCCGCGCTCCGCGTGGACCCGCTGCTTTTGCTTCCTGGGATGGAGAGGGAATGGATTGTCAGTGCTGGGCCTGCCTCTTCCAGGCTGACCACTGCCCAGCACCAGGGCAGGGCCCGGCGGCCCCGGGGGGGAGGGGAAGGGAGAGGGGCAGCCATGCAGACAGCAGGGCAGGAGCAAACCCGTCCAGAGATGCAGGCGCAGCTGCAGCAGGCGGGGGCGTCGGGGGGGCAGGCAGGCGGGGACACTGGGACCAGCTTGGTGCCCCCACACTTCACTCCAATGCCTGCACCGAGGGCCTGGTCATGCCCCTGAGAAACTGAGGCTCCCTCTGGCCAACCTGGGCCCCCCACCCTGAGACCCACCTTCCATCGGACCCTGGGGCCCTGGCTAACGGCTCAGCCTCGTCCCGGGTTCTCAGAAACGACGGGAACCCGAGGGTGCCAGCTGGCGAGGGACACGCCAAGAGGGACGCCGGGCAGGGCCCTGGCTTACCGGCCCCGAGGGTCCATCCGCTAGTCCTTCAGTCTAAGGCTTGCTCAGCACAAAGCAAGGGATAGCATGAGTTACACACCAGGCCCGGCTGGCCCCCAGCCCGCCTGCTCTCCTGCCGGCACACCCGCTGTGGCCTCCCCTCCACACCGCCTCTTCTGCCTGGGTCACCCACCTGGCAGCTCCCAGACCCTGGGCCATGCCCACAGGCCCCACTGGTCCCCACGCAGCTCCCCACATGCCCGTGGGTGTGTGGTTATCAGTGATGGACAGCCTCTGGCTCCCCACTGTCTATCCTCCACTAGGTCCTGGAGCCCCTCTGTGCTCCCCAGCCCAGGCCATCTCCCCTTCCCTCACCACCTCCTGGCTTCCTGCCTCTGCCCCACCACCCCCAGAGCCTCCAGGTTCCTCCTTCCCACCTCCCTCAACCACTCATTCCTCGCAAAGGGAGCCCACCCCAACTCCAAGCACAGAGCAGGCGGAGTGCACAGGGCAGAGGGGCGGGCACTCGGGGCAGAGGGGAGGGGACGAGGGGCAGAGGGGAGGGTACGTGGGGCAGACGGGAGGGTACACGGGGCAGAAGGGCGGGCATGCGGGGCAGAGGGGCGAAGATGCAGGGCAGAGGGGCGGGCGCGCAGGTAGAAGTGGTAGGGAGCGGGCACCGGTGGGCAGGCTCTCACCTTCACTCTGCTGACTCCCGGCACTGCCGCTGCCATAGCTGAAGCCAGGGTCCTGGTAGGCAGGCGGGAAGCAGGGCGGAGGCCCCGGGTACGGATAGGGGTAGCCCTGCCCCAGGGGCCAGGGAGCTGGGTGGGGCAGTGGGGCCAGCGTATCCTGGTCTGAGGCCCCGCTGGAGCCGCTGTTGAGGTTCAGGGCCTCGAGCGCTGGCAAGAGGGGAGGCTGGTGAGGCAGGGTGGGCAGGCCCCGGGGGACCACCCCGGCCCCCGCCCGCGGCCCCTCACTCACTGCTGCACAGGTCCCCGAAGACGTAGTAGCACTGCTCGGAGAAGGTGACCTTGTTCACCGTGTGCCTCAGGAAGCCGCGCTTGAGCATGCCGCTGGCGTACTTGCGCGCCTCCCGCCGCTCCTTGAAGCCGTCCACGTGCGTGTACAGCCAGTCCACCACGTCCGCGCCTGTGGAGGCCGCGTCAGGCGGGGTCCGGCCGTGCGCGTGTGTGCGCGTATGTTTGTGTGCGTGAGAGTGCGTGCGCGTGCGTGTTTCCGTGCGTACCGCCCACCCGCCCCCGGCCTGTCGGATGGCTCACCGATGACGGCGTTGGCGATGGTGATCTTGAGCCACATGCGGTCGCGGATCTCCAGCCCCGAGTCGGGCAGCTGCATGGCCCGGACCACGGCGCCCATGTCGCTCTTCACCGTCAGCGGCGCCTCCTCCAGCTCTGCAAGGCACGCCCCTCCTCAGCGACGGGCCACCGCCACGGTGCCCACCGCACCCCCGCAGAGGCCGTGCTGTGCCCCGCCCCCCCCCCCCCCCGGGCCGAGGAAGGGGTATGGGGGGCAGCCTCCTCCTCCTGCAGGTGTTTCCATAAGATCTGGGCACGAACCGGGTGAGGCCGCCCCCACCATGGCCACAGCCTAGCGGGGCATCAGCACCCGCCCCCCCCAGGGCTGTTAGTCGTGTTAGAGGCAGAAAGCAGATGGGGCTCCACACGGGCACGCACGCGCACACACACACACGCACACACACATACACCTACACATGTGCGTGTATACACACACACACACAGAAGACCCTGGGCAGGACCCAGGCTGGCTCGGCCCCTCGGATATCTCCGCCCCCACCGCACAGGGCGGCCACGTGTCGGCCTGCAGCAGGATGGGAGGCTGGCAGGGCCCTGGGGGGGGGGGGACCGTGCCAGGGGGCACTCGGCCTGGGCCTGGTGCCCCAGTCCCCTGCGCTGAAAGCTGCCACTTACGTGGGGCGCCAGGCACAGAGCTGGTTAGTGAGGAGGAGCTGGTGCGCGTGACGGCGCTGGAGCAGGGGCTCGTACCGTAGCGGGGCAGGGCTCCGGTCAGCGCCGCTGTGTGGGACAGCCAGGCGGCCGGGTCGATGGGCCGGACAGGGTCAGCTGGAGGCCGCCGCACGGCAACAGACAGGAAGGAGAACAGACAGGGGAGAAAGTGGAGCACAGGGCAAAGGGGAGAGGCCCCCAGGCCGGCTGGGGCTCTGGGGGGCTCCCCTCCCCCCGCCCGTCACCCATCAGCCCGGTGGTCGCTCACCCCTTGGGACGGTGAAGTAGCTTCGGGGGGTCGGGTCCCAGCACTTGGCCACCGTGAGGCTGATGGGCCTGCAGGGCAGGACCGGCAGGTCATGTGGGCGAGGCCCCATGTGCCTATCAGGCCCCATGTCCCCAGGTGATCCCCCGCACACATACACACATGTCCCCCACCCCGTGTCCCCCCAACACGTGTCCCCCACGCGCCCCCGCCCCCACGCGCCCCGCCTCACCCCGTCTGGGACACGATCTCCCGCAGCACGCGCACGGCATCGTCGTTGCTCATATTCTCAAAGTTGACGTCGTTCACCTGGGGGGACAGGGGTTCCGTGCGGTGGGCGGGGGTGCTGAAATCCGGGTCCCCCACCCCCGGCCGGTCCCGGCCCTCCCACCTGCAGCAGCATGTCCCCAGGTTCGATGCGGCCGTCGGCGGCCACCGCCCCGCCCTTCATGATGGAGCCGATGTAGATGCCGCCATCGCCCCGGTCGTTGCTCTGACCCACAATGCTGATGCCCAGGAAGTGGTGCCGCTCTGGGGGTGGGGAGCAGTTAGCAGCCTGGCCCGGGCCCCCACAACCTGCCCAGGACCCCTGTGCCCCGCCCCCAAACCCCACACCCCGCCCCAGACCCGTGCCCCGCCCCCGAACCCCACACCCCGCCCTGGACCCCTGTGCCCCATCCTGGACCCCATACCCCACCCCAGGACCCAACACCCCGTCCCGGACCCCACATCCTGCCCCAGGCCCCACACCCCGCCCCAGACCCCTGTGCCCCTCCGCGGACCCCTGTTCCCCATCCCTGGACCCCACACCTGCCCAGGGAACCGGAGCCTCACCCATGTTGAGCGTGACGGTGATGATGTTGAGGGACATGGTGGAGTCGGTAATGCTGCTGAACGACGAGGCCTGGGGGGCGGGCGCAGGTGAGGCTGTGATGGCCGCCCGGACCCGGCCCGCCCTCCCAGATGCTACCTACGCGGTCCGCCTGCCGCAGCCGCTGCTTCCGCCGCCGCCGCTTGTGCTTCCGGATGAGTCGGGATGAGGTGCTCTGCTCAGTGGAGCTGCTCAGCCTGGGGTTGCAGGTGGCGGGACATGGGGGTCAGGGGACACAAAGGTCAGAGGTACAGAAGTCAGGGACTGGAGGGGGCTGCAAGGAGAAGGTGCCTACGGACAGGCATCCCAGTCCGTCCACATCGCTGAGGGGGGGACCGGAGGTGGCAGGTGAGGCAGGTTGTCTGACAGAATCTCAGCTCCTGGCCGCTTACACCCCACTTTGCACGTGTGAAACATGCAAACCCCAACCCACGGGAACCACTACTTCCCGGTGAACATGGAGACACAGAGAAACACCAGGTGAGCCATCATGGCCTCCACAGTGGCACCACTCGTGATTCCACCAAGTGCCCATGGACACACACCCATGCGTGCACATACACACACGTACACAACATGCACACACTCCTGTGAAACACCCATGCATGTGTGTGCATGACATGCATACCCCACACACCCATGTGCACACACATGCCTATTTGTAAACACACTCACAGCCACCACACACTGTGCACTCAGACACAACATCCACACATACATCCATGCCCACACATACCTGCACACACACGCCTGCACACACACCCTACATACATGTCAACACGTGGCACACACCTTCGCACATGCCCATACCTGCACACACACATGCCCATACCTGCACACACACACATGCCCATACCTGCACACACACACATGCCCATACCTGCACACACACATGCCCATACCTGCACACACACATGCCCATACCTGCACACACACACATGCCCATACCTGCACACACACACATGCCCATACCTGCACACACACACACACACACACACACACGCCAGCGCACCGGCTCGTGTTGTCATCCTCCTCAGAGTCGATGAAGCTGCTGGACTCCAGCTCACTGCTCAGCAGGGTGGAGGCGCTGTCGGGGGGCAGGCCCAGGTCCCGCCGCCGGTCCCCCCTCGGATGTCCGTTGGCCCGGGCGGCTGTGGAGACAGAGGGAAGTGAGCCAACGACAGGGATCCCTAGAGGTCACGGGGCCCCTGTTGACCTCAGAGAGGCAGCGTGACTCAGGGGTGGCTGGAGGAGGGGGCAGATCCTCGAGAAGTCGGGCTGGGGACCTCTCCCCAGAGACCCCCTCCTTGGCCGGGGCGGGAACTTGTGGGCAGCAAGGACCTGGGGTGTGCTCTGGGGTCAGGGTGGAGGGTGTGGCCTGTTACCCTCCTCCCGGTTCCGGCGTCGGGCTCGCTCACGCCGGTGGCTGACCATGGACTCGGTGCCGGTCTCGTTGTCCATCCCGTCACGGCTGCTGGCCACGTTCGGGCTGTGCCGACAAGAGTGCTGGGCAGACGGCCCCCAAGCGCCTGGGACCCTTTCAGGCCACCGATGGCCACACCTCCCCCTGCCTGACGAGACCCTGGCTCCACCCACCGCTCAGCTGCCCACCCCCCTGACAGTCAGGGCCGGCAGGACCGCTGGGATCAGGCCCCCCGTGTGCTTACTGGAAAGATGGGGGCCGGGAGTCCCCGATGCCGCCCATCCGCTCAAGTGGTGGGGGCAGGTCGGTGTGGCCGTCAGTGGCCTGAGAGCCCGTGTCCGAGTGCGCGCCCTCTGCCAGGACCAGCTGCGGAGGACAGGGAGGCTCAGAGATGCCTGCGGCTACCGCTCCCCACGGGTGCCCAAGGCACAAGCGACCGGCTAGCCTGAGCCCTGCCCCCTAGGATTCTGGAACCATCCCTACCCCAGCCAATGCCCTCTGCCAACGCCCCCGACTCACCCAGGAGACCACGCGGCCATTGAAGCAGGGCAGCCTGGCGTTGTCGGCAGAGATCTCCTCCTTCACCACCCTGTGGGCAAACGCCTCCATGAGTCCCCCCCCGCTGTAGCCCCCCCAGGGCCGCTCTCCCCACTGTGCTCTGGAGAGAATTCCCACCTGACCAGGGCGCCCAGCACACGTCCAGCTGTCAGTCTGTGTGGCCGTCCCACCCACCACATTCTCTTCCTGGGCCTCTCGTCCTCCTCCTGAGCGCCCCTCCCAGGACCCGGCCCTCAGAACTGGGGTCACCACCTGCAGCACCCTACACCTCGAGTCCACCTCGCTCTGTGTGCACCCCAGGGGGAAGAGCTTCGAGGGAGGGGCTCTGTCTGGTTTCTCCTCTGCACCCCTGCACCCGGCCCAGCAGAGGGCCTGGGTCACGGCAGCCTCAGCACAGCACCCCATGGACACAGGCTGGTCGAGCTGGCACAGTGCACGCACCCCCACATGCACACACACACGCACCCACTCTCCGAGGGCAGGCCACCTGCCCACCCAGGAGACAAGCAGACCCCATGGGCTGACCTGTTCAGCTCCGGACTTGAGAGGCCAGCTGGGCACAGTCAGCAAGCCCCTCCCTGACCTCTGCACAGTGGCCACACCCACCTGCACAGCGAGCAGCCAGGCCTATTTCTTTCATTTGTTATTATTTTTAAATATTTTTATTGACTTCAGTGAGGGAGGGAGAGGGAGAGGGAGACAGAAACATCAAGGATACGAGAGAATTGTGGACCGGCTGCCTCCTGCACGCCCCACACTAGGGGCCAGCCTGCAACCTGGGCACATGCCCTGACCGGGAATTGAACCTTGACCTCAACCACGGAGCCACGCCAGCCGGGCACCAGGCCTATTTCTTAATGGGGCCCCTGGTCAGGGGGCTTGAGGATTGAGGAGGGCAGGATGCAGAGGCCAGGGCGACGCTAACTGGGCAGGAGGCCCATGAGCCCGGGGGCTCAGAAACAGGTGTGTGTGGGGGGGTCAAGGTTTCAGGTTCTGAGAGGTGAGGGGAACAGCAGCCGGCACAGCTGGCAGGGGGCCTGGGGCAGGACAGGAATGGGCTGTGGCCCAGACACCCCTCCCTGTGGCCCCTGGAGGCCCGGGGAGCGGCCAGGCAGGGAGAGGGGGCTGGCAGCAGGAGGGACCCAGATGCCCTCACGCCTGGAGCCCAGCCCCACCCAGCACAGCAGGGTTTCCCGCCAAAGACCGTGCCCACGGAGAGTCGGGGGCTGGGCGCCGGGGAGGAAGCGGCCTCGCTCGGCGGGTCCTGGGCAGCAGCAGGTGGGAGCAGCCCCCAGAGCTGGCACTCCACAGTCCTGACCAGGGAGCAAGGCTTCACACACAGGAAGGGGGCTCTGACCCTGGGGCAGAGTAGACGAGGAACAGGGCCAACCTGGGGGGAGGGAGCACCCCCAGATGCCTTCCAGGGCCAGCCCCACAGGCACCCATAAGGTGGGCACCTCAACCTGCAGGAACGGTCCCTTCTCAGGCCCCCACGGCCCAGAAAGAGCAGCCCCACGTCTGCTCCCCCCTCCATCAGGCACCACAGCCCTCAGACCTGAATGCCAGGGGGGCCGTGGCCCAGCCCAGACCCGAGCTGGCACCACAGGAAGACCTGGGGTGGGCCGGGGACATGGAGACCCCACCAGCTGCAGCTGACTGACCAGGTGGGGGGGGGGGGGCAGAGCACCGTCTCTGAGTGACGCAGCGAGACCCGGTCCCCACACCGCCAGGTGCCCCTCGGGCAGCCTCCATGACCCACCAAGCCCTCGCCCCTTTCTGATTCCCACACCCTGGGAGACACCCTGGGCTCCCTCAGAGGCCCAGGAGCACCCAAGCCCCTACTGCCCACCTGGCCAGGACTTTCCACGACCCACCAGCAAGGGCTGCCTGAGGCCTCGGGGCCCCTCAGCACAGAGGCCCTCAGCTCCCAGAGGCCCTGCTCCCTGGCCCTTGCCGGCCTGAGGACCCGTCCGGCACCCCCCCCCCCCCCCCCGTCTACGCGTGTGACAGAGCATCCTGCCGTCCACCAGGGGCGGGCAGCGGGCTCCATAGGCCCAGCCCCGCTCGGCCAGGACTGGGAGGGAGGACATCGATGGAGGAGCTCCCCAGAGCCCCCCAAAGAGCACAGGCTCCTCTCATTGGGGCATGCCCACGCTGGAGGGCAGCAGCCAGACTGGGCTCAGCCCAGTGGTCCCGGGGGTCCTGTGAGTCCAGTACCCTCCACGTCACGGAACCAAGGGCTGGGCCCCGACTCTCTATACCAGCCCCCCACACACAGGCCAGAGACCCTCCGTTTGCTAGGTGAGAGCAGCTGTGACATGCATGGAAAGTGGGGGGGAGGGTACAGGACCCCTCCACCCTCTTGGCCAAGGACAGCCATGGGAAGAGGGGCCCAGCCAGAGCACACGGTCCCGGGCCCCTCACTCTCCCTCCCCTCACTCCGTGGCCAGCCGTGGCCAGGACAGAGACTCGCTGGACACCACAGCAGGCCCCCAGGAACTCAGGCCCAGACCACATGGGGGTTGGGGGGCGGAGTACAAGGCCCAGGCTCACCAGGGTCCTCCTCACAGCCCCCCAAGTGAGGCCGCCCTGTCATGGACCTGCCCGCCCTCCCCACACCTCCAGTTACGTCCTCGAGGCATCCAGGTCTCATTCGCACTAAAGTGTAACAGGTGACCCCTCCCAAAGGGAGCTTAAGCCACGAATAGGTGGTTACAGGACGGGCAGACCTGGGGGCTCTGCGGACACATCTTGGGGGCAGGGGGAGAAAGAAGGCAGCGGATGGGGGTCTTCAGTGACCTGGCTCCGGCCATCAACCCGGGAGGAAATAAGCGAGCCCGTGCTGTCTGCCCACTGTGCCTTCCAGCACTACCCACACCCACTCCCCTGCTGACCCCCCTCAAACTCAGAGCTGCCCCTTGCCTCCCAGCGGGCCCTGCTCGTCCCCCACATCCAGCCACGTCCAGGCCTGAAGAACGCCAGGGCCGCTCCAACAGTCTGCCCACCCTCCTCCCCAGCCAGGGACCCACGTGTCCTGCACACCCCCCAGCAGGCCGGCCTGTGCGAGGCATGCATGTGTGTGTGTGTGTGTGTGTGTGTGCGTGTGTGTGTGGAAGGGGGTCTCTGCAGCTTGTGGTGGCCCCATGGCTCTGGGACACCACAGCAGGCCCCCAGGACGAGGTCCAGAGCCTGATCCACGCCCGGCAAACTGGGAAGGGACCCGTGCACACGCCTCGCCACGCCACAGGCTCCGTGCTGGCTTCAATGTGTGACAGAGAGCACGAGTGACTTTGGTCACCTTTGTGAAAGCAGGAGACTAAGTCACGCCGGGCCCACTGAGCATCAGCCTGTGAACCAGGAAGTCCAAGTTCAATTCCAGATCAGGGCCCATGCTGGGTGACGGGCTCCAACTCTCTCATCATGAATGTTTTTTTTTTTAATGTATTTTATTGATTTTTTACAGAGCGGAAGGGAGAGGGATAGAAAGTCAGAAACATCAATCAGCTGCCTCTTGCACAGCCTCTACTGGGGATGTGCCCATAGCCAAGGACATGCCCTTGACCGGAATCGAACCCAGGACCCTTCAGTCCGCAGTCCGATGCTCTATCCACTGAGCCAAAACGGTCTCGGCTCATCATGAATGTTTCTGCTGCTCTCTGCCTCTCCCTTCCTCTCTGAAATCAGCGAAACTACATTTTAAAATAAACACATAGTAATAAGCTAAGTTAAAAACGAAAGTGCCCTTTTTTCCCCATGGCGGAGGGTCACTGCCACAGCAGCCCAGATCCCCGGGGGGTGGAGGCGGGGACAGCGACAGTGGGAGCCGCCCGGTGAGGGCAGTGAGGGGCACGGGATGCCCCGCCCGCAGAACCGGCCCCATGTGGCTCCTGAGCTGAGCCAGCAGGAAGGCCGGCCACACAGGCCTGGGGCGTCCTGCCTTCCGAAGCTGCCAGGACACCCCCCCTCTCCCCACCCCCACCCCGCCCCGTGGTTAGGAGGGGGTTGGGGGGCGGGGAGGACGGGAGAGTCCAGTTGCCCAAACATCCCTCAGGTCCTCAAGAGCTGCAGAGTAGTCCCAGCCCGGCCTGGCCGGGGCCGCCTAGGGCCCAGGCAAACCACAGAATCAATCCAGGAAGTGGCCTCAATGTCAAAGTCCCCAGATACGGCCCCACACAAGGACGTGGGCCGCTGGGCACACCTGCTCAGCCCACGGCGCGGCCCCCCTCCCCAGCCCTGCCAGGCGGGGACTCGGGTTACTGGTGGCTGAGCCAGGTCGGGCCTGGAGCCCGCAACCCGCCTCCAGCTCCCGGCCCCAGAGACCCGGCCAGCGCCCGTGGGCGGTCCTCTCCACAGACGGCCACCAGGACTGGGCACTGGATGCTGACCAGAGGCAGCTCCCGGACACCAAGTGCTGTGTGGCTCAGCGGGCACCGAGGCCCAATGGCAAGCAACCCCAGGGCGGGCGTGGGTGGAGTGACCCTTGATCTCTGCGCTGACCTCAGGATCCCGAAAGAGGGGGCCAGGGGTAGGCTATCCTGAGCCTCAGACAGATCAGTACCCCTGTGCCAGGTCACCTCGTTCCCCCGACGCTAACCAGGGCACCCACTGGGTGGCGGGGACTCTGCCCCCAACTCCACCCCTTCCCCAACCACGCTCCCTAAATGTCCCTCGGACCCCAGGCTCCACAAGTCACAATCTCTCCAGGCACCTGCCCCCAGACAGAGGGGGCAGTGGGGCCTTGCGTGTGAAAGGTTCCACGATGGGGCTGTAGGGGCGCCCTGGGCCACAGCCTTGGACCTGCAGGTCACACACGGAGGCGCACAGACCAGGCCCGGGCGGGTGGGGAAGCCTGTCCACCGCCCGGAGTCTTCAGGCTCCTGGGCTGACAGTCAGGGCTCCAGGTGCCGCCCGCGCATACAGACAGGTGGACACAGACAGTATGGGGCGGGGGATCAGCCCGGGTCACAGTCCCCGGGTCACAGTCCCCGGACCTCTCCCCTCCACCCTCCCCGTCCCCACCCCCCGGCCCGGATCACGGTCCCCGGACCGCCCCCCCCCCCCCGGCCCTGCCCGCGAGCTGACAGGTGCCGACCCCCTCCCCCCTCGCCCCCCGCCCCGGCCCCGCGCGCCACCGACCCGAAGTCCTGGTCCATGGACTTGAAGAAGAATTTGTAGGCGTGCACCGGCCGGTTGCTGAGCACGTTCTTGAAGTCGGCCAGCGTGACGCGCTCGGGCGCCACGGGCAGCTTGACCAGGTACGGCGTCTCCTCCTCGTCCATGTGGTAGATGATCTTGGTCTCCGCCATGGCGCGGCGGCGGCGGCGGCGGCGGCGGCGGGCCCGCCCGGCGCTCAGGCCCGGCCCGGGGATCCGACGCGGGCGCCTCCCCGCCGCCGGCCTGCGCCCCGCCCGCCCGCCGCTCCCGGCCTCGCCGTCCCAGCCGCCCCGGCCCCGCCCGCCCCGCCGCCCCCGGCTCCGCGCGCGCCTCGCCTGCTGCCCAGCGGCCGGCGGCCGCCCATCCGCCGCGGCCCGGGACGCAGCTGGGAGCGCACCAGGCCCGGCCGCGTCAGTGTGCCCCGCCGCCCCCTCGGGCCGCGCAGTTCCAGGGATCGCCCGGCGGGGCTGCGTGCAGCCCGCAGGGGGGCGCCCGAGAGCGCGGCGGGGCTGACGTCACGGGCGCGAGCGGGGGGCGGGGCTGCGCACGCGCGGTAGGCGGGGCGCGCGGCGAGTGCGCGCCCGCGAAGCCTCGGCCCAGCTCTCCCCGGTTGGTCTCCTGCCTCCAGCCGGGCGCACGGGGCGCCCACGACACGCTCTGGGCCCGAGCTGTCGCGCGTGGACGGACAGAGGCGCGCCTCCCGGGGCAGGAGGTGGGTCGGGACGACCCGCAGGTCGCGCCCCAAGCTGTCGGAAGGGAGACCCTCCGGAGCGTCGCTGGACTGGGTTCCGGCCCCCGGGTGGCCCCCCCCCCCCCCCCCCCGAGAGCTCCTTGGTCTGTGGACGCTGAGACCCAAGGCTGCGGGGGCCCTAAGGAGGCCGAGGACTGGGTAGCCCTGGGAGGGAGCGGGGAACAACGGCAGCCTTGCGCCCCCTGCCG
The DNA here is from genome assembly GCA_027563665.1 of Antrozous pallidus. Lineage (NCBI taxonomy): Eukaryota > Metazoa > Chordata > Mammalia > Chiroptera > Vespertilionidae > Antrozous > Antrozous pallidus. The sequence continues at coordinate 211,995,268 of CM050508.1, forward strand.
CCCCCCTCCTAGCTCCGACACAGCTCCCCGGTTCCCGGTGCCCACGGGGACTGAGAAACACGGTCCACGTGAGTGGGGGAGGACTCGGGGTGCTGGTGTGAGCATACGTGTGTGATGCCAGAGTGACAGCGGGGGCCGAGGCGGGGCGGGGGGAGGGGTCACCGCGCAGCTCCAGGCGCGCAGGTGTGCAGAGGTGCCCAGGCAGCAGGTGAAGGGTACCCCCACCCCCAGCTGCTGTCAATCAAACGAGAGCTCAAGGGAGACACCGAGCAGCGCTGCCCCCAGGAGGATGCACTGGAGGGAGCCCCACTGGCAAGAATAACCAGTGATGGGGATGGGGCTGGTGGTGTCCCTCTCCTTCCCCCCCCCCCCCTGAAGCTGGCTGGAGCCTGGAAATCACCCCTCTGCCTGGTCCTGACCCTCGGGCAGTGGGCCAGTGCAGGAGACCCCATCAGGCCACTGGGGACCACCCCAGGTCAGCCTCGGCCAGAGGCCCTGACCTTCAGTCCCCTTGGCTCCGTGAGGGTGGCACCCACTTGGCAAAGCGGGGCTTCTCCCCTCGGGTCTTGGTTTTCTCGGCGGTGACCTGAGGAGCCGGGCAGGATGGCCTCGGAGGGAGGGCCCTCACAGCCCTCAGCTGGTGTCCAGGGACGGAGGACTCATGTGGTCCAGCATCCTCTATACCAGGCCCACCAATGGAGTGGGCTGATCCCCCAGCTGCACTCCAGCCCCCAAGGTTATCTGTCCCAGTGGACAGCCCAAGTCACAGGAGAGACGCTTTAGCCAAGCCCAGCCAAGGCCTCAGTGGCCAAGCTCAGGCCCTGCTGGGGTGAGTTTGTGGCCAGGGCCTAAGTCCTGACAGGTGGGGCCTTGTCCAGTGGAAGTGGTGGCCACTGTGAGGCCAGGAGTCACCGGGCTGGGAGGGAGTCATGTTCTCAAACCACAGGTCCCGCCAGCCTCCCTCCCTGCTTTGGCCACTGAGGGTCCGTGTGTGTGTGTGTTGGAGGGGGGGGGGTGCGTCAGCTATTTGAGTCATCACCTGGGCGTTCTACCACCTGACAATCCTGGACTCAGGTAAGGACCAGAGCTTAGGGTTCCCACCCAATTCCCCCCTTGCTTTTCCTGAGCACCTTTTTTTAAAAATATGTATTTTATTGATTTTTTACAGAGAGGAAAGGAGAGGGAATAGAAGCATTGATGAGAGAAACATCAATCAGCTGCCTCTCAAATCCCGCAGACCTCCTACTGGGGATGTGCTCGCAACCAAGGTACATGCCTTTGACGGAATCGAACCTGGGACCCTTCAGTCCGCAGGCCGACGCTCTATCCACTGACCACTCAGCCCGGCCTGTGTGGCTCAGTGGTTGAGCACCCACCTAAGAACCAGGAGGTCACAGTTCAGTTCACGGTCAGGGCACATGCCTGGGTTTCAGGCTCAATTCCCAGTGTGGAGTGTGCAGGAGACAGCTGACCCATGATTCTCTCTCATCACTGAGGTTTCTCTCTCTTCCTCTCTGAAATCAATAAAAACATATTTAAAAATTAACCGCTCAGCCGAGACCGGTTTGGCTCAGTGGATAGAGCGTCGGACTGCGGACTGAAGGGTCCCGGGTTCAATTCCGGCAAGGGCATGTACCTTGGCTGCGGGCACATCCCCAGTAGGGGGCGTGCAAGAGGCAGCTGATCGATGTCTCTCTCTCATCGATGTTTCTGACTTTCTATCCCTCTCCCTTCCTCTCTGTGAAAAATCAATAAAATATATTTTTAAAAAAATTAACCGCTCAAAGTCTCTGAGAAACCAGTGGCCTCCAGGCCAGCCACCTTATAAGTAACAGGTGCTTCCACCTGCTCTGCCACCTGCAGGCTTGTGAGCTGAGGCGGAGGGCTGCCCCTATCCTGGGATCTGCAAAGTAATAAACCTTTCGACGTTATTTCCTTCGTGTGAGTTTATTGACACGGCGTCCTCGTGGAAACAGCTCAGAGCTTCCCGTTCCCCGCCTGGGAGCTCAGACGCCCACCTGTGCAGGTGGCTTTTGCCTCCTGGTTCAGCAGGTCATGTTCTTCACACCCCAGCCTGGAGGCTTCTTCCCACAGGGTGACAAGCAGGCTTCCAGCTCTCTGCTGTCCTGTCAGGGCTTCTTCGGAGGATGGACTCAGGGTTGGGGAAACGGGGGCTCCTTCCTATCGCAGCCCCTCCCCCAAGGGTGTGGAACCCGCACCTCCTGTGGATGCCGTTACCTCCCCCCGTCTCCTCGAACCTCCCATCCACCTGCTTCTGAGCACTGAGCCGACATCACCCCTCTGTCCTTACCTCCACCAGCATGTTCCCTCCCCCACCTTCAAATACACCCTCCGGAGCCCGGCCAGCGTGGCATCAGCCTATGAACCAGGAGGTCAAGGTTCAATTCCGCAGGTTTTGGGCTCCATCCCCAGGTTTTGGGCTCCATCCCCAGGTTTTGGGCTCCATCCCCAGGTTTTGGGCTCCATCCCCAGGTTTTGGGCTCCATCCCCAGGTTTTGGGCTCCATCCTGTGTGGGGCGTGCAGGAGGCAGTGGATCCATGATTCTCATCATTGATGTTTTTATCTCTCTCCCTCTCCCTTCCTCTCTGACACCAATAAAAATATAAAAATAAAAAATAAAAAAACACATAACAGCCCTAACCAGTTTGGCTCAGTGAACAGAGCATCAGCCTGTGGACTGAAGGGTCCCAGGTTCAATTCTGGCCAAGGGCACATGTCTGGGTTGCAGGCTTGATCCCCAGTGGGGAGCGTGCAGGAGGCAGCCAATCAAGGATTCTCTCTCATCAGTGATGTTTCTATCTCTCTCACCCTCTTCCTTCCTCTCTGAAATCAATAAAGATATATCCCTCCCTCCCCCCAAGAAAACAAAGCCGCAGGAGCCGGCCCCAGACTTCATCCCAACCAGGTGTAAGTGCTGAAAAGTCCCCTAGGCCGCTCTTCCCAGGACACCCCACCCAGCCCTTCCATTTATGGGTGTTGATGGGGGGGGGGGGGCTTCGGATGAAGAGATGGATTTGGGGTTCCAAGGCCCAGCCTGCCCCTGGGAGGAGGAGGGGGCAGCAGGCCGTGTCTACCAATCAGAAAGGTCTTTATTGTGATGTGGCCATTTCCCAGGAGGAGCCAATGCAATGTCCGGAGTGGCTGCAGGGGCCACTCCAGCACCATCTTCACCGTCCTCATCCTCGGACAAAACAGACCCCAAATGAGCCCCAGCCCGGGGAGGGTCCGTCCAGGCAGCTATTGCAAAGGAGGCTGGGAGCAGAGGAGAAGCGGAGACAGGCCCGGGCAGCCCCAGGTGGCTGGCAGCTGCAGAGAGGGGCATTGGCCCAGGCAGGGGTACCTGTCCTCGGGGCCCCGTGCCAGCGCAGGGTGGCCTGGCTGACAACACACAGTGCAGTCCAGAGCCGGAGGGCAGCTCCTCCCAGGAAGGCCCGAGGAAGGGGCCTTGCCAGACTCCCAGGCTCCCCGCTGCGCCCCCGCAGCAGCCGTGCTCCCCCTGAGGGCAGAGCCCGGGGTGACCGCAGGTGGCTTGGCTGGCCCGAAGGGGCAGGGCCGGACGTGAGCGCTGCAGGGGGTCGCTGGGCGGCGGAGTGCAGCCACAGCGCAGGCAGGGCCCAAGGAGCCCCCTGTTGCTTGTGAGGGCGAGTCGGCCCCAGGGGAGGAATCTGGGGGCGCCCCCTCCGCGCCAGCTCAGTCCGAGTTCGGGGCAGCGGGACCAGCCGCTGGAGCCGAACGGGCGAGGCAGGAGCTGTAAGGGAGCCATGGAGAGGGGCTCCCGGAGTGGGCGGGGCTGCCGGCCGGCGGGAGCCGAACCTCCTCACTTGCAGTACTCCTTCCGGAACTCTGGAAGGCAGACGGGGGCCGGTGGGTGGCCGCCCCACTCTCCCCCGCAGGAGGGCCTCGGGGTCCCCCTCCCGGCCACGCACCTTTGTCCAGGTCAATGTGCTTGGCGGGCAGGGGGCAGTGCGCCAGCGCGGCCCTCTCCTTGAGGATGTTGTTCTTGTAATCTGGGGGGGGGCGGGGGGGACGGGAGAGCGGGTGAGGCCCTGGAGGCGCCTCCCCACCGCCGCACTCCCGGCGTGTGGTGTGTGTGTGTGCCAGTGCGAGTGTGCGTGCGTACATGTGTGTGTGCGTGTGTGTGCCAGTGCATGCGCATGTGTGTCTGCGTGTGGGTGTGCGCGCGAATGCCAGTGCGTGTGTATGCATGTGCTATGCATGTGTGTGCGTGCGTGCATGCGCGTGGGTGTGCATAGAGGGCTCACCGAGCTGGATGTCCTCGCTCCTGTAGAAAGCCTGGTCCCCTGTGGCCACAGGAAACTCCGCCAAGTTCACATCCTTCCTGGGGGATGGGGAGTGGGGGATAGGGGGGTTAGGACAGCGGGAGGGCCCGGCCCCGCCCGGCCAACCTGGATGCGGGAGGGGGGCACTCACCCCCTGGCCTTCCCCGACCTCCGGTCTGAGTAGTCGTAACCTGGGGACGGAGACTCGTGTCAGGGACCGTCTGCCCACTCCCCAGCTCCCCCAGCCCCGAACCACCACCCGGTGCACAGGCTCCCGGGGCGCCCCGCGGGCCTTCCGCTCAGCCAGGCGCTCCAGAGGCCCCCAGCCCCGCTCCCTCCCGCGCTCACCCCCGCGCCGGCGCTGCCGCGTGGCCAGGACCGCGGTGATGAGCAGCAGCAGGAAGAGCAGCAGCGTGGCCAGCACGTAGCCGAGCTGCTGGAAGAAGTGCGCTCGGCCCTCGGGCACGATCACGTTGATGACGCTGCGGTCGCGCGCCAGCGTGGGGTCTGCGGGAGCCGCGTGGGGGGGATCAGGAGCAGGGTTCCCCGACCTCAGCCACCCGCGCTGCGCCCCGCGGGGACCTGGGAAGGCACAGGCGGCCGCAGCCCGGGGGCCCTCCCCTCGTTGACCCCCGGGTCCCTCCCCTCGTGGACCCCCGGGACCTCCCCTCGCTGACCCCCGGGGGCCTCCCCTCGCGGACCCCCGGGACCTCCTATTGCGTATCCCCGGGTCCCTCCCGTGGGATGGGCAGGGACCGGGCGCACTCCCACCGGCCGGGCCCGGCCGTTCCCAGCCCCCAGAGGTGCCCGGGAGCCCGGGGCGGCCTCAGCACCTGGGGCGGGGGCGCCGCCGTGGCTGGAGCCATTGCCGGGCGAGCCGCGCGGGGGCGGCGGGGCGGGCGCGGTGACCGTCAGGTGGAAGACGCGGCGCTCGTGGAGCCCGCAGTAGTGGTGGTGCAGGTGGCAGGAGTAGGTGCCCTCGTCCGCAGGCTCCAGCGGGTCGATGCGCAGCGAGAAGTCGCCGCGCGCGAAGGCGTCCGCCTCCACTGATAGGCGGTCGCGCAGGACCGGCGGCCCGTAGGCGCGGCGCTCGCCCGACGCGTAGAGGTCGAGCAGGCGGTCGGCGCGGTCGTGCGGGACGCCCGGCGGCTGCAGGTCCCAGTGCGCCACCTGCTGCGCCTCCTCCAGGTGCCGGTCGGTCCACACGTGCGCGCGGTTCACGCAGGTCAGGAGCGCGGGCGCCCCGACCACCGCCACCAGCACCTCCTTCTCGCCGTCCCAGTGCGCGCCGGCCGCCCGGGCTGTGGGCGCAGACGGCTCAGTCGGGGGGCGGGGAGCGGGGACGGAGGGGGAGGTGCTGCGGGCGAGGTGGGGCGGGGCGGGGCCAGCAGTGGCCGGGGGGCGGGGCGGGGGGGGGGGGGGGGGGGACCAGGAGCAGGGACCGGAGGGGGAGGTGCTAGTGCTGCGGGAGGGGCGGCGAGGGGCGGGGCGAGCAGCGGCCGGGGAGGGGGCGTCCCGCGGGGCCCCGCACTCACGATCGTCGGTGACCTCGAGGCGGATGGCCAGGTTCTCGTAGAGGTGGCAGTAATGGTGGTGCAGGCTGCAGGTGTACAGCCCCTCGTCCGTCTCCTCCACCGCTGTGCCCGGGAGACCCCCGTGAGCTCCCGCCCGCGCCCCCAGGCAACCCCAGCAATGGACTCCAGCCCACGCCCCACCCCCGGCGCCCCCCGTCGTGAGCTCCCCCCCGCCCCCCGCCGTGAGGTCCCGCCCCCCAACCGTGAGCTCCTGCCCACACACCCAGGCACCCCGCAGCAGTGGGCTCCCGCCTTCCCCCCGGCGCCCCCCGGCCGTGAGCAGGGGGAGCCCGTACCGCGGATGAGCAGCGAGAAGTTGCCATCCTGGAAGGCCGACGGCGACAGCAGGAGGCGGCCGCGGTCGCGGGGCTCGTACACGCGCTGCTCGCCCGCCGAGTACATGTCCACCAGGCGGCGCGCCGGGCCGGCCGGGCCGCTCCGGTCCCAGTGCACCACGCGCTGCCGGTCGTGCAGCCGGTCCTGCGTCCACACCATCCGCGGGCTCTGGCAGCGCAGCACGGCCCGGGCGCCCGCCGCCCAGCTCACAGCCAATTCCGACACCACCGAGCTGCCCGCCGCCGCGGACCCCGCCGGGCCTGGGGGGAAGGGGGTCACTGAGGCCAGGGGGGTCACTGCGGCCGGGGGGGTCACTGAGGCCGGGGGGGGGGCGGGGGGGTCACTGAGGCCGGGGGGGTCACTGAGGCCGGGGGGGGGCTGGGGGGAGGGGGTCACTGAGGCCAGGGGGGTCACTGAGGCCGGGGGATGGGGGGGGGAGGGGGTCACTGAGGCCGGTTGGGCCCGGAGGAGGGGGTTACTGAGGCCAGGTGGGGGACCGAGTCCGGGGGGAGGGGGTCACTGAGGCCGGTGGGGCCTGGGGGCAGGGACGGGGTGGGCTGGCCTGGCGGGAGGGAGGGACGGAGGGAGGGAGGGAGGGAGGGAGAGGACTGTCTGGGGCGGGGCGGGTCACTCACCTGAGCCCAGGACAGCTGAGCCTGGAGGGACAAGAAGAGCAGTCACATGGGGAGGGGTGGCTGTTACCTCTCAGTCACAGCCCCTGCCCTGGGGAGGGGCACTGGCCCTGTCCCCTCCTTTTTTAATATATATTTTTATTGTTTTCAGAGAGGGAGGGAGAAACATCGGTGATGAGAGAGAATCATTTGAGTAGCTGCCTCCTGGCCCCACACTGGGAACCGAGCCCACAACCTGGGCATGTGCCCTGTCGGGAATCGAACCCGGACTTTGTTCACAGGTGGATGCTCAACCTCTGAGCGAGGCCGTGCCCTTGTCCCTTCTTTTTTCTTTTTTTTTTTTTAATATATTTTATTGATTTCTTTATAGAGAAGAATGCAGAGGAATAGAGTTAGAAACATCAGCTAGAGAGAAACATGGATCAGCTGCCTCCTGCACACCTCCTACTGGGGATGTGCCCGCAACCAAGGTCCATGCCCTTGACCGGAATCGAACCTGGGACCTTTCAGTCTGCAGGCCAAAGCTCTATCCACTGAGCCACACCGGTTTCAGCCCCTTGTCCTTTCTGTAGTCCCCACTGAGGTGAGTGCTAACACCCGGGTTATGGTGGGGATAAAGCCCCCCCCCTGCCCCCCCGGCCTCAGGTGGGGTCTCTCTGCCCCGCATGGTGCAGGCACCTTTCCCACAGCCCCCTCCATCCTCTCAGCCCCTGCAGGGACACCACCTGCTCTTTGGGGGTGCATGGTGAGTGGTGGGTCTGGGTTAGACCCCTCTGGCTGGCTCTGGAATGCATGCTGAGCAGCAAGTCCCTCTCCTCCTCTGCCCCCCTCCCCACAGGGGCTGGAGGCTGCCAGCAAGGTCCCCAGAGCCTGGGCACCAGGGAGGCTGATGTCTGCAGAGGCAGGCGATGCACCTGCTGGGCCACATCAGGAGCCCTCAGGGTGCTCACCTGGGAGCCACCCCCCACCCAGAGTCAGGGCCAGAGCCCCCTGGTCTGAAGCCCCAAAACACTGGCCGTGAGGAGGGAACCCCACATCTGCCACCTCACAGCCCAGCTTCTGCTACAGAGCGGCTGGGCGCCAGGACTAAGGAATGTGCCGGGTCAGCAGGCCGGCCCCAGCAGGCTGGGGCTGGGGGGGGGGGGTGCCCTCCAGGGAGCCAAGGAACGGACCCTGCAAGCCCCACAGTTCCCAGGCCCCAAGTCTCCAGGGGGCTCCCCTCCTGCCCACAGGGAGCACAGGCCAGGCCCCCCCCTGTCTGAGGGACCCAGGCTCCTGCCTCAGCCTGCCCCCTCCCGCCCTCCTTGGCCTCTGCCTCCAGGTTCTGAGTGAGGAAGACATTAGAAGCCTCACACCCTCCGGGTTCTGGGACCTCGTCCTCTCTGAGGTCCCCCTGACTGTCTGTCCCTTCCCACAGGGCAGCCCCGCGCCAGGCTCCAGCTCAGAGGGGCGGCTCTGCCTAAAACCACAAACTCACTCAGCACGGCTGGCCCGCACCTCCTGAGCCCCGCACCCCGCACTCACTCTGCAGAAGCAGAAGTTTCCAGAGGGCGACGCGGGCCCGCAGCTCCATGGTGCCGCCGCCTGCAGCCTGGCTTTTGTCTCGCTCCCTCCGGCTCCCACTCTCCAGAAAAACAGCCCGGCCCCCTCCCCCTGCAGCACCCGCCATGACATCACGGAGCACTGGGCCGGTCACGGGCTGCAGACCGCCCCCTGGCTCTGCCCAGCCCCCGGGCCTCCCCCACCCTGGCCAGCCCGTGGGCCGGGGGAGAGTCGGGCGGAGGGGCTCTCCCTGGCCCGGGTCCTGGGGAGGGGCAGCAGCCCAGCCCTTGGAGGAGGGAGGGCTGAGGGTGAGGTCCCCCTGATGCCTGTGGGTGGGGGTGACAGACGGGGCCCCTCTGGGGTTGCTGCGGCTGGAGTTCCACCGTGAGCACCCCCTCACCCCACCTCTGCTGGGCAGACGCTGCCCGGGGCATCCTCCTCGTGGGCAGCCTGGCCCCTGGCCAGGGTGGAGGCATTCAGGCTGGGACCCCCAGGGATCCAGGCTGCCAAACCGCCAGCTCTTCCGGCTCTTCCGTTAGCCTGTGATGACCCCACATTTCTTCATCTGGGAAAAGGGGATCTGAACAGCCCAGCCCTGGGGGAGGTGGGGAGCCTGGGGTGGGGCCTGAGCACATGAGGTCCTGATGGTTCCCAGGCCTCTTCACCCTCCCCAGGAGCCAGGGGGTAAGTGGGGGGACCCTGAGCACAGAGGGGGCCAGTGGGAAAGCAACGCCCACCTCTCTGGCCTGCCCCCACCCCCAACATCTGCCCACCGTCCAGGGGCAGAATCGTGGGTCCCTGAACTCAAACCTGGGGGACCCCAGCTCCTAGGAGCAACCCCCACCCAGACCCGCGGACAGCATTCCAGGCAGCACCCCCACCCAGGGGAGGGAGCCCCCACCACAGAAGGCACTAATTTGAAACTCTGGGAAAACCTGCGGAGTCACATAAACAAATGGGAAATGACAGAGCGGCCTGTGTACCAGGCCTGCTCCTTCTAGTTGAGCAAACCTCAGAGAGAAAACAAATCAGCCGCCAGGGACCCACAGGCATTCTTCGAGGCCCTGTGGCTGGGCTGTTGTCCCCAGCCCGTCCTGGTGGGCTAGGGTCTCCCGTGACCCCCGCCCAGTCCCCACGACCTCGGACAAGCCAGGCGCCCGGCCCGGCTCGGCGAGATGCGGGCCGGCGCTGCTGCAGAGGGGACAGAGTGACAGGAAGGGAGCCCCCCACACCCATACCCACACCCACACGCTTCATCACGGAGGCGCCTCAGCAGGATCCAGGCCCCGTTTTCCAAACTTGAATCAGAACCCCCACCTCCTCCAAGGGCCTTTCATTCTGGAAAAACAAGCCAGCCTCCGCCCTGGGCTCTGAGGCCCGGCCTCCCCTTGTTTTTCTAACTGGTTTATATTAGCGCTGGTGGTGCCGCCCCCCCCCCCCACTTCCCGCCTGCGCCCCGGGTCTGTTTCTCCGTCTCCATCCTCCGGCCCGCCTCTTGGCTGCCCTCTCTCCTGCGTGGAGGGAAGACGCCCAGGCAGCTGGAGAGAGGCGGGATGGCCAGCCCGGCCACTCGGTCTGAGGGGACCCGGTTACACCCTAAACTCCTGCAGAGCCTCCTCCCAGCAGGGCCCTGGCCCCGGGCCCTCTGCACTGAGGCTCCTGGAGTTCCTCCTGCTGCAGACCCAAATGCAGGAAGACGTCTGCGGGGGGGAGGGGGCCCTGAGTGCACCCTGACCCCCTCGCCACAGCGGGCGAGATGGACAGAAGCAGCCAGGGCTGCACCCCGCCTCCTGCCCCATCCTGTTCTCTCCGCGGAGCCCAGCTGAGCCACGGGAGCGGCCAAGGGCTGCACGCCCCACCCCCGCCCCGTCCTCGGTAGGAAATGGCCCAGATGTGAGCAGAGCCCAGCGGGGACAGGCCACTGCCCCTCCCCCTCCTCCCGTGCGGCCCAGGACTGCTGGCCCAGGCCTGTGGACAGCTCCCCGGGCAGAGCAGACCAGGACGGTCCCGCCTGGAGCTCAGGCCGAGCCCCCCCAACCCCAATCCCCCGCACCCCCCACCAGAGCCCTGCAGCCTCCTCCCTTCTCTGGGGGGCGGGGCTGAGCAGGGGTGTTGGGTAGCCGGGGTGAGAACAAGACTCTGGCTCCAGCTCTGGGACTGGGACATTCCAGGCAGCCTGGCTCATCAGGAGGAAAGCCACAGGCGCCCAGAGAGGCTCCAGCACTCTTCTCCCCTCTTCCTCTCCCCCCCTCCCGCTCCCACCTGCTGTGTGCTGAGCACCTACTGTGTGCTGAGCATCTACTGTGCGCCAGCAGAAGGCAGCAAGTGGAGGCCGGGCTCATGAAGAGGGCAGACCTGCCCGCTGGTCATTGAGGTCATTCCACGCACAGCGAGAAGGGCTGTTGGTACCGCAGGGCGGCCCCAGTGGTCCAGGGGGCCACACCCACGAGGAAGGCTCTCCCCGGTGAGGGAGAGGAAGCGTGCTGTGGTCTGGCTTCCTCAAGGCCACTCAGGAGCCTGGGCACTGAGCGCGCAGGGATGTGGGCTGTGATGCAGGAAATGCCAGGGCGGTTGGTGCAGCTTCTGGAGGCCTCGGGACTCACCGGGCAGAAGGCAGACATCCGCCCAAGGGCCAGGCGGCCAGCAGCTCCCCTCACGGCATCTGCCCCCATGGTGTCCACCCCCCCACGTGCCTGCCCCCCCCCCAGGAGCCCACCCCTCCTCTTGGCGTCCACCCCCCAGCAGCATCCACTCCCCCCAAGTGTCTGCTCTCCCTCCTCATGGCGTCCACTCCCCCAACAGCATCCACACACCCCCACAGCATCTGCCCCCCCATGGCGCCCACCCTCCCACGTGTCTGCCCCCTACAGTGCCCACCCCTATCCACGGAGCCCAACCCCCCACGGCATCCACACCCCCTCCCACAGCATCCACACTGTGAGTCTGGGCAGGAATGGTGGTTACAGTGGGTATAGCGCTTCGCACCCACACGGCAAAGTGCCTGGACTTCTCTCTGGGGGGAAGCCTTCTGTGGTGGGGGCTCCCATACCCCTTCCTCCCCTCTCCTCTGGGTAGGGGTGCTCCCTGGAGTGCTGTCCAGGGTCTGGATGTTGGGGGGACGGGGCAGGCCAGAGAGGCGGGCGTGGCTTCCCCACTGGCCCCCTCGTGTCCAGCCACCGGCCAACCAGAGCCCGGACCTCAGTCTGACACCGGCAGAACCACCCCCTGGACCAGCGGGAAGCGACCTGACCTGCGTGGTGAGGATGGGGCGGCCGGGCCGACCTCACCTCGCGACCCTGTGACCCTGCGAAGCCCAGCTGTCGGGCGGGAAGCTGTGTGGTGCCCAGGGTGCTGCGCTCAGCTGCTCAGTTTGTGGGGATCCCCGGACGCAGCCACAAGACACACACACACACACACACACACACACACGACTGCCTCTGAGCGAAGCCAGGGCAGGACCCGAGGGTTCTGGGGCGAGCGGAGGGGCTGTGCAGCGCTCCTGTCTCCCTGGGCGTGCGCTGGGCGGGTGAGGTGGGAGGCCGTGGGGTCACGCTCACTCCTTCCTGCCGGCTCTGACGTCTTCCCGGCGGCGGTCGCTCGGTCGCCCGCACGGGTTTGTCCTGATAGTTTGCCAAGAGGCAGGGTCTCTGCAGACCCAGGCCTGAGCCCCGATGCGTCCCCCAGAGGCAGGGTCTCCCTGCTCTGGGCAGACGGGCTCTCCCAGCCGCTGGGGGCCCTGGGAACCCACGATGTCGCCGCCTCCTGGGAACTGCCCAGGAGCCCGGGCCGGAGTTGGAGCCGCTGGTTCCGGCGTGTCCTGCGGGGGCGGTGGAGGCTGGCGGGGGGCGGGGCCTGCTCTCAGTCAGGCTTGCAGGCCGGAGGGGCCTGGGGTGCGCGGACTTGGCGCCTGCACTGGACTCCTGTCAATCAGGCCAGACGCAGTCCTTTGTGGTCCCTCCCGACCTGGAACCTGCTTTGTCTCAGGTTTCACACCTGCTGCGCCTCTGACTGTGGGAACGCCGCCGCCCACATTCCTGGGGGTCGGAAGCCTGGGGCCGGGGAGCAGAGCAGCCTCCAGACCGACTTCCTGCGCCCACAGCGTGATACACATCCCGGTTTCCCTTTTTATAAAAAAATTATATATATATATATATATATATATTGCCGAGATCGGTTTGGCTCAGTGGATAGAGCATCGGACTGTGGACTGAAGGGTCCCCGGTTCGATTCCGGTCAAGGGCGTGTACCTTGGCTGCGGGCACATCCCCAGTGCGGGGGGGGGGGGGGGGGGGGGGGCGGGTGCAGGAGGCAGCTGATCAATGTTTCTCTCTCATTGATGTTTCTGACTTTCAATCCATCTCCCTTCCGCTCTGTAAAAAAAAAAAATCAATAAAATGTATTTTAAAAAACATTGATGTTAGAGGGAGAGAAACATGGATTCCTTGTTCCACTGACAGCTGCATGGCTGCATGGAGTCTGAAGGTGCCCTCACAGGGGTGTGTGGCCCCGCCAGGAGAGGGAGAGCCGGCCCAGGTCCCGCCTCGGCTGCGTGAGCTTGCGTTTAGCGCCTTGGAGAAGCGGTTACGTGTGTGCACGTGTGTACGTACACACACACACACACACACACACACGGAATCCTCGCTGTCACGTGAGGCGGTGCTGGTGATTCCAGGTGAACGGCTCATTTAGGAGGTGGGGGAAGGGCCGCAGAGTCAACAGGAAAGCAAGTGCTGACATAATGAGTGACAGCTGTCAAAGGAGCACAGGAGTCACTGGAAGCTCAGGGCCCCGCCAGGCGTCCAGGCTGACAGGTGATGGCGTGAACAGAGGGCCTTCCTCTGGACGGGGGCCCTCCTAACATCTGCTGGGGACGCCCAGCTGCTCAGCACCGCAGGGCACAGGGCCGGTCACCTTTGACCCTGCCGGTCAGGAATCCCTGCAGGGCTGACTGGCCGGCTGTCCACTCCCCGTGGGAACGCCTGCGATGACTCAGCGGGGACTGCTGGACCCAGGCTGCTGGGTCCTCTCTGCCCACTTGGCCCTCCCTTCCCACACCTCCTCCTCACTGGCCCTCCCAGCAGGGGAGGCCGCCAGCCCCTCTCCTCCTGAGCCCCCCTGAGCCCCCCTGAGCCCCAGCCAGAGGAGGAGCAGTGAGGCCGGGGGAGGCCCAGGGCTCACAGACATCGAGGGGCGGTGCCCTCTTCACAGGTTCCACCACAGGAGGCGACAGAAGGAAGTGAAATGCAGAGAGCTTGGAGCACTGTCTCAGGTTTATGTCCTTTATAAAATGTACTAGTTATTTTGTTTATAAAGTTTTTATTGATTTCAGAGAGGAAGGGAGAGGGGAGACAGAAACGTCAAGGATGAGAGAGAATCAAGGATTGGCTGCCTCCTGCACCCCTTCTGGAGGTCAAGCCCACAACCAGGGCATGTGCTCTGACCAGGGAACGAACCTTGACCTCCTGGTTCATAGGTCAACCACTGAGCCACACCGGTTGGGCTATATTTGTTATTTTACTCTAAATAGTTAAACACATAAACATTTACTCGTAAGACCTTCCAATATTGGGGGGAGGGAGGAATAACTTACCTGACCCATAAAAGCAGATCAGGAAATTCAGAAAAGTTCAGTTTAGCGTTGCTTATGTAAAATAAGCCTAATTCTTCCAGGAGCTACAATATCAGGTCACCTCTTTAAAAAAAAAAGATGTTTTTATTGATATCAGAGAGGAAGAGGGAAAGAGAGAAACATCAATGATGAGAATCATTGATCAGCTGCCTCCTGCATGCCCCCTACTGGGGATCAAGCCTGCAACCCCGGGAATCGAACCCGGGACCCTTCAGTCCGCAGGCCGACACTCTGTCCACTGAGCCACACTGGCCAGGGCGGGTCACCTGGTCTTTTATACCATCAAGATCCATCGTTTTTTTTTTTAATCTTTATTGTTCAGTTTGTTATACATTGTTTCCCCTTTTTATCCCCCTAAGCTCCTCCCCTCCACCCTGTACCTATCCCACCCTCCATCCTCACCTCCCCCTCCCCACTGTCCTCTCCCATTGTTGCTAGATTTTTGTCCAGTCTCTTGCTGCACTTCCCACAACCCTTTTCTCCCCAAGAATTGTCAGTCCATTCCCTCTCTATGTCCATGTCTCTGTTATATTCACCAGTCTATCCTGTTCAACAGCCTATCAATTCACTTGATTTTTATGTTCATTTGTTGATAGATGTGTATTTGTTGTGGCCGGTTTTCAGCCGCCCACCCTCTCCGCGGCGCGCACTCCAAACCTCTCTCCGTGCGAGTCTTCCGCCGCTCCTCCGAGTCACAGTGTCTTATCTTCACTTTTATTTGTGGAATTTTCACTCGGCGAGCTTTCTGGTGATTCTGGAAGGTGTTTGTTCTTTCGTTAGGTTGTAGTATTAAAATTGCTGATTATGACGGCAAGATAGGTGTTTTACCTTTGCCGCCATCTTAGTTCTCAAGATCCATTGTTTTCATTCCTCTGGTTGACTGGAGAGAAAACCCTGGACTTGCTGTTCCTCTTAGCTCTGGGTTCAGTCCCGTTGTGCCCTGCCCGGGGCTGGACCTGCAAACTCGGCCCGTCAGGCCGATGCGCTAAGCCACGGAGCCCGCCTGGTTACACCGCTGTACGAAATCCGGTCTGAAACCAGGTGGAACTGTCCAAGGAGTCGTGCTGGTTGAAGAGTTTTTCCTGAGCCCTGGCTGCCGTGCCTCCGTGGACAGAGTAATGGTCGGCCTTCGGACCGAAGGGTCTCCGGGTCTGATTCCCAGTCAGGGCCCAGGCCTAGGTTGTGGGTTCGAGCCCCAGTAGGGGGTGTGCGGGAGGCAGCCAATCAATGGTTCTCATCATTGATGTTCCTAGCTCTCTCCCCGCTCCTTTCCTCTCTGAGACCATCTGAGCTTTTTCCGATAATAAACGTGAACGTCCACCTTCCCGGCCGACTTAAAACACTGCAGTCTCCCTGCGTGAGGGGGTCTACCCCCTCCCTCTCTCCCTTCCTTCCTTCCATAGATTCTGCAAGAAAATAACTTCTTGCTGAAACCGGTTTAGCTCAGTGGATACGAACGTCGGCCTGCAGACCGAGAGGTCCCGGGTTCGATTGCGGTCGAGGGCATGTACCTCGGTTGCGGGCACATCCCCAGTAGGAGGTGTGCAAGAGGCAGCTGACGGATGTTTCTCTCTCGTAGATGTTTCTAACTCTCTATCCCTCTCCCTTCCTCTCTGTGAAAAACCAATACAATGTATATAAAAAATAACTTCTTAAAGGGGGAACACTCCTCGGGCATTAGGTCAGCGTGGCTCAGTGGCTGAGCGTCCCAGGCACAGAGAGCTCACTGGTTGCAGGCTGGAGCCCCAGCAGGGAACGTGCAGGAGGCAGCCAATCGACATTTCTCGCTCCCTCTCTCTCTAAAGCCAATAAAAACATATATATATATTTTTTAAAGTTCAGCTTCCTTTCCTCTCTGAACTCTTACGTCCTCAGCTCACACCCACACCAGCTCCATCTGCTGGACAGACTTTCACATCACACGTATCACGCCTGGTTTCCGGGACACAGGAAGGGGCGACACGCACAAGCTCAGGAAGCTTCCGGCCACACAACCGAGGATGGACCCCACTCTCAGGGATGTGGGCTGGCCTCTGGGTGCCCAGCAGGCGGCGGATCACCCTCCGGCCCGCACCCAGGGCTGGACCTCTGGACTCAGCCCCGCAGGACGCTCCCTCCTGCCTCCCCACCCTGGGACTTTCCTGGGGAGCGCAGAGTGGAGCCAGCTGGCCAGGGAGCAGTTTCTTTCCCAGCTCGGAGCTCAGAGCCTGGGGCCCGGCAGGATGCTGCTGTGTCTGCCGAGCGGCTGAGCCAGGAGGAGCTCCCTGGCCCTCACCAGCCCTGTCCCCCCACAGGGCCCCAGCCTGCCCGGCTCCTCCCCTGGCCCACCATGTGGGTGGGACTGCCCAGCCCAGGGCCTGGGGGAGCCCCCAAGGCAGTGTCCCCACAGTGCCTCCCACCACCCCCTCAGCTGTGCCTTGGGAACCTCCCTCAACTGGAATCTTAGCCCCAGGAACCTGCCAGGGGAGACTGAGGCAAGGGGTGGGCCACAGGCAGGACCAGGAAGGCAGCCTGCAGGCCCCCACTGCTCCCCCCCTCCACCGCCCCACCCTGCACCCTTGCTCAGGGGGCATCTGGGCCAGAACCGGGGAGACAACAGGGAGAAGGGGCTGCACTCCCCACAGCCGGGGGCAGGGTGGAGGCTCCACAGGGAAGAGGGAGAGGCAGCCTCCTTCGGCCTGAGGAGGGCTGTGGAGATAAAAATAAAACCCCCGTTTCTGCCTCCTGAGTTTGTGGTTGGGGCCCAAAGGCAGCCAAGCCACAGGCAGCAGGAGCCGTGTGCACGCTGCCCGGGAGGGGCAGGAAGAGGGGCTGCCAGGGCCCAGGCCTGCAGGGGAGGGGCTGGGCAGGCCCTGGAGCTGGGCCCACGGAGCGGTGACACTGGACCAGGGTCTTGATGGCGCTGCCAGTGAAGCTTGGGGTAACTGGGGGGTGGGGGGGAGGTGCCCCGTGCACAGTAGGGCAGTCAGCACATCCTGCCTCCACCCTCACAACCGAGGTGTCCCAGATGGATGTGCCCAGCCCAGGATGGAGGGAGGAGCTGGCTCAGGGGCCCTGTGGTGCCCACCAGCCCCCAGGTGCACAGCAGGCCAGCCGCACCCCCAGAGCTCCCCACTCGCCCAGCTCCGGAGGGAGGTTTTGTCTCCGGTGCTCTGACTGCTGAGCTGAGCGTGCTCCTCCTCCTGCCAGCCCGGGAGGCAGGGTGAGCCAGCGGGCAGCTGCCTTGGCTGAGCCACACTTGGCACGGAAGGCAGGGTCCCATTTCATCCCCGGGCAGCTTCCCCACCCAGGCCCCTGGCCCAGGGACCTCACGCCACCCCTGCTGGGGAAGCCAAGACCCCAGAGGATGTCCCCGAGTCCAGCAGCAGGGCACGGACTGCTGCCCCCTGGCGGCCACCAGCAGAAACAGGCCTGTGCGCCTCCGCAACCCCCAGTCCCTGAGGGTACTGCAGTCAGCAGCGTGCGTGCCCACCCAGCACAGCATGGTCTGGTCCATCCCAGGGAAGCTGCTGGGAAACC
Organism: Antrozous pallidus; assembly: GCA_027563665.1. Lineage (NCBI taxonomy): Eukaryota > Metazoa > Chordata > Mammalia > Chiroptera > Vespertilionidae > Antrozous > Antrozous pallidus. Next base: position 212,012,802 of record CM050508.1, read on the forward strand.
CGAGCTCAAGCCTCCCCAAGACCTGCCTCCTCCCGGGGGCCTCAAACCCAGGCCTCGCTCCCATCTCAGGGGCCAGTTAAGATGCCCCACCCCCTCGGGAGGGGGCCGGCCTGCCTGCACGGTGGGGGAAGGGGCTGGTCTCCTCTCCTTGGATTTGGTTCTGCGTCTGAGGGTGGGAACGGCCTCCCCAAATCTGCCCAGCCCCCAAGCCCATGCAGAAGCCCAGGCCCCCCTGGCCCCCAGACCCACTTTTAGGGATAATACACTCCCCTCCCCACCCAGAAGGAACTGAGGCACGGGGGCCGCTGGCTCACACTGGAGCTCCAGGGCTTCTCCAGCCCCACAAGTGACACTTTCCTCACCATCCTCACCCCAAACCTGCTGGGGCACCCCCTCCAGCCACCCCACTCGGCCCGGAAAGTGGCAGAGCCACAGGTAGCCCACAGGAGACCAGAAGCCTGGACCCCCGCTGGGCAGGGTGGCTCAGAGGCCACTCGAAACCCCAGGGCCTTTCCTGACGCCCCTCCCCGTGTCCCCAGGGAAGCCCGCCCTGAGCCCCCCTCTCACACCTCAGCCTGGGCACTGCCAGCCCTGCTGCTGCCCCGGGCACTTCTGCCATCTGTGTGGCCAGTAAGAGGCTGCCCGACCCCGAGGAACAAAGGGCCCTATGGGCAGAGCTGGGCCTCTGGTCAGCCAGCCCCTTGGCATTCACTCCCACAGGCCCGGCGCCAGGACAGGGGCCAGCAGGGAAGGACCCGCCAATCTGCCACGGGGGGCCTTGGTGCCTCCGAGGCCGGCAGCAGCCTCAACCCCAAGGCAGCTCACACCAGGCAGAGGGGGGTCCAGGCGGCAGGAGCAGCGGCGCTCCGCGGGCGTTTATTACAGAACAGCAGCAGCATCGGGGCTCATTTGCTCCTGAGGTAGATCTTGGGGGTCTGCCAGCCGGGAGGGGCTTCCTTCAGGCCCGCCTTCACCCAGATGCGCTTCAGGTCTCTCTCGAACCTCATCTGTGAGGGCAGAAGAAGGGGCGCCGGCCGGTGTGTGGGCCACGCAGTGTCGGCCACCTTGCCCCACCCACGCCTCCGGGACCCACAAGTACCTGCTTCTTTTTCAGGCGTCCTTCCCGGACCTTCCGCCGCAGAAACCGGGTCCTCTTGACCAGCTTGCGGTACTTGTGGCGGTTCATCTTCCTCCGCCGGATCTTCAGCACGTTTTTGCACTGAATCCGGGGTGCATCCTGGACCTCCTCCCGCCCGTGCTCAGCCCCTGCCCCCACGGGGCTCGGAGGACACTCGTAGGCCTGGGCCGGCTCCACGGTCCCTGGGACCCCAACATCCAGTCTGGGCAGGAAGTAGTGGGCGGTCAGCCAGCTCTCCAGGGGGCTGATGGACATCTTCCTGGGGACCAGCATCTCCTCGAGCTCCAGCAGAATCTCCTTGCCTGGGAGGATGGCAACCCTACTCGGGCCTGCTGGTTGCGTGCTGTAGCGGGGCCTGCAGACATGGCTGCCCAGCGCTCCCGAGACGGGCCGGGGCCCACGGAGGCCTGCAGGAAACACGGTGCCAGTCACCACCCATCGGGCTGCACTAAGCCTGGCTCAGCCGGCTGGACCTGCAAGGCACTTCGGAGCAGAACCGCCGTCACAGCCTGGGATGACCTTAGTCCTGGTCTGAACCCCTGCTGATGTTCTGGGGGAGAGGCAAGGGGGGAAAGGAGGGAAGACTTCCTCTTTGTGATGCTTGGATGTTTGCAGGGCAGTTGGCGTGGCCAGGCCCTGGCCACCGGGTGGTGAGGCACACACTCCTAACCCGCTTGTATGTCCTGCTGTTACAGTAACAGTAATAAGGATAAAATACAATATAGAATAAATATTAAAGTGTGGTATCTGAAAGTGTGAAATGTAATGTAAACAAATTTAGTGTGGAATGTAATGTAAAGCAATTGATAAGAACCTTTGACATCAATTGACGTCGGCCTATATGTAAAAAATAGATAAAATGACCTGTACTCCATATATAAGACCAGATAGCAAGGCTCCTGGGCCCCACTGATAAAACACACTGAAGACTCCCATCGGAGCACATAAAAAGAGGAAGGAAACAGAGGCCAGAGAGGCTGCCTGCTCCTCCAGAGATGGTCACTCTCCACCCCCCTGCCTGCATCTGCCTGAGCTCTGCTGTGAAGCCGAGGCCTCAAACATGACGCCGAGCTGCAGCTGCAACGCCCAACGTCCAGTGTGTTTGTGTGTGTATGTGTGTCTGTTGGCACGGGTCTCCGGGTGGTCTGCTGAGGTCTGGAAACCACCAGGACTCTGGTCAATAAACCGTGTGTGATTCGTGCATTGCATGTCTGTTTCCTGTGTAATTTATGCTCAATCAATATTGAGTAAATACCTTAGGTCGTACGTGTCAATGTCTGTTTAGAGACTGGCTGAGGAGGCAGCCTCGATCACCTGTGCTTACGTCCCTAAAGGAGAAATTGGGACACCTGCCCACCTGGCCCCACAGAAACGCTTACCGGCCCGGGGAGCGACTCTGAGCAGCTGAGATGTCAGACGCGCCAGGAACATGGTCTGCGGGTGCGGCCCCAGTGCTCAGCAGAGCTGGAACACAGGTGCGCGCTGAAGTCAGGGGGGCGGCTGGCGGCGCGCGCAGCCCAGGGCTGACGGGACTGGGGGCTGCGGTCCTGCTCGCCCCGACACCCCGCTGCCCCTTCGCCCTCAACCCCCGGGAGGACCTCGCTCCCTCCCCGAAACGACCTGCCTCCCACCACGCGGCACGGAGCCAGTCACCGACCCTCCCTGGGTCTCAGCTTCACCTCAGGCGCCGACCACGCGGAGCGGAGCCAGCGGCGCACCAGGGCCGAGGGTGGGCCCTGGCCCCGGAAGGGTGGCCCACTCCGGCGGCTCGCTCGGCGGCCCCTGGAGCCCCCGCCGCGGCCGCCTGCCCACCCACCCTTTCCTAGCCCTATCCAGGGGACCAACACTGACCATTCCGCCGCGGTGCGCAGGCACTTCCGGTCCGGTCTTCAGCTCGGGTGCCGCCGCCCGGCAGTTCCTACGTCTAGCGCACCCTGGCGGCCTTACAGAGCCCGACTCCGCGTCGGCTCAGGCCCCACCGGGCCCAGAAAGCCACTGTTTCCGGCTAGAGGAGCCGCCACGCCACGCCCCCAGCCCAGCGGATCCGAGACGAGAAAACTACATCTCCCACAATCCCAGGGATACCCTCTGCGTCTGCGCGGCCGAGCTGGCGTCCAGCAGGGCCCATTCGCTGAGGCAGGCGGACGTTTCGGAACTGCAACAGAGCCGTCATTCGTGCGACGGAAGTGGAGTGCGCAGGGCGACCCAAAGCGACTGGGGTACTGCGGCCGCTGGGCTGGAGTCGCAGGCCCCGCAGGCTCAGCTCCCTCCTCCCCCTCCCCCCGGACCGGGCGTGAAAGGGGTCAGACCGCGGCGCCGGTGACCAGTCCCGCAGCTCGGGCACCAGGGGAGCCCCGCCCCAGCCCTTTGGCGTGGCGGCCTCCTCTCCCCGCCAGTGCGGAGCCCCGCGCCTTGCAGAGGTGGATTTCCTTTGCTTTTTTAAAGCGAACTCCCAAACTGTGCCTGTGGAAAGAGAAATCAGAAACTTCAGTTTTTGTCCAAAACTCAAAAGAGCTTCCGGGGAGGACTGGGTTTGGCTGAGCTGGTTGCTTCTCAAGAGTCGGGGCTTCCAGGGCCCCTTGACCCCTTCTCGCTCTGGCCTGAGTTGGAAGGGCTATCAGGAGTGCCGGGGAGGGGAGAAGGGTGCAGCGGTGCCCGTTGGCGGCTCTACTAGCGTCATCTCAGGCCCCAACCTAAGCAAGCAGTGAGCGTTGCATCCACCCGTGGGAGGGCGGAAACCACAGGCTCAGGCCCGATGTCCACTGAGGCCACAGGATAGCGCCGTGCCCTCTGGTCCGGAGGGGGCTGCCTGAGTAGGAAGGTGTGTGTACGTAGCCAGCCCACCTCAGCTGCAGCATCCGGGCTTTTATTTGGTCCTAAAGAGCACTCAGGGAACCTAGGCACTGACCCCGTTGCTTTCACATCTCCTTGGTCCCATGGCACCCGATGAACCACGTACAATGCCCTCCCACCTGTAGAGGGGCTGGTCTGGCTGGGGAGAGCCAAAGCCGGCCATAGGACAGGCCCAACAGCCCTGGAGCCTCCACCCACCCAGGACTGGGAAACAGGCAAGGTCCACCCTGCTCACCTGGACCACTCCCTGTCCACTCGCCTGCCACCCACTCTGAGGGAGACCTTCCAGGGTGATGCTCCAAATGGTCAGAGACCAGTTTCTGGACTTCTCCCTTCCCTCGCCCACAGGAAGCAGCCTCTGTACACCATGCGCCCTGAGGGCCCCCAGCCTCTGACAGAAGAGCAGCCACAGGAGCTTGATACAAAACAGCTTTAATGTGATCCGAGGCGGCAGCAGACCCCACAGAACTGGCACTGCGGGCTGTGCGCAGTAACGAGCAAACTACAAATTCTTTAATGTCCAAATATCCTGAGCAGTTTATTCAACCACATGAAATGCATAGATAGGAAACCTCTATTTAGAAGCTGGTGGCCTGCACTCAGCATTGCAGATAAAAATATACGCCTTTCAACACAGATCTAAACACCTTCACATTTTAAAAATCAGAAGTCTCTACACAAGTTTTAGGCTGACAGAATTCAAGTTCTGAGTTCTCATATATAGCTTTAACTTGTATTAAACACATGTTTATTTACAACGTGGATAGAGAATAGGGGCTATTAAGGCCATTTTCTCATTGTGAAATACTGCAAAATATGTACATAAGTACAACCTAATATAGGCCAAGGTCCTAGAAGTCACTTTGTTGGTTTAACGTAATTGAGTGTCGGTATGGGAGTGAAGACAGCCTGTCATTAGCACCATCCACACCACCGGCGTGTGCATAGACTCTGCAGCTTGTGCTGCAGGGTTGCGGCCGAGACAGGCCCTGCACCAGGACCGGTGTGTACCTCGCCAGGCCAACCTGAAGGGCACTCTGCCATCCTCTCGATTCCATCTCCAAATTCATCACAAGGTCCAGAGTCAACAACCATTTACAAAGAGTTGAGCCACAGGTCGGCCACGCCGAGGGTGGAAGGGCAGCTCTGGGACCCCAGGCCTCACCTCCGATGCCTGCTGTGTCCGGGGTGGTCCCGCTCGTAGCGGTGGCCTGTGCGCTCATAAGACCTTGAGCGCTCCCGTCGCTGGTCTCTATAGTAATGACTTTTCTTCTTGTACTTTCCAGAACTCTCTGCCCGCTCCCGTGAGCGGCTTCGTGAGCGGGAAGAGCTCCGGCTCCGAGACTTGTGCGGCTTCTGGGTGGGGTACTTGCAGTCCTTGGCCTTCCGATAGCTCCTCACCTTGGAGCCTTTGTAGGGAGCGCCTCGGTGTGCTTGTCTCGGGGGTGAGTCGCTCCGGCTCCGAGAGCGGCTGTGGGACTTGGACCCTCCAGTAGTCGAGCCGCTGTCACTTTTCCTGTGAACAGCAGCACCAAGCGATGACCAAGCACCCCAACACCTCACCTCTGCACCCTGGGAAACCAACGCCCACCCGCCGGACGCAGGCCCCTCAGGCACACACCTCCTCTTAGGAGAAGCGGATCGCGATGGGGACCTCGAGTAGCTCTGCTCACGGCTCCCGCTCCGACTCTGACTGCCTCGCCCCTTTGGCAACCTGAGAAGAGGAAGCAGCAGTTAGAGACGTGCGCTCCACCAACCCCCACAGCCGCTGGGGCACTGGGGCACTCACCCGTTCACCGGGCTGTCAGCCTTCGCTTTCTTCACGCCCTCTGTTTTCCTCTTGGTGCTCTTTACGGAGAGTGGGGAAGCCTTGTTCCCTTTTCCTTCTTTGGGAGATTCCGCTAGAATCAAGGACAAGAAGTTAAAACCTGACATTCAGAAAACTGTGGTGTACAGAACGGGTTAGCAGAGCACCACCGGACTCACCGGGCTTCGGGGCAGGAGAGAACCCCGAGGTGCTGTCCAGGGCAGGGGTGCTGCCTGGCAACAGGCCCCTGGCTTGCGCCTTTGCCTCGTCCATGGCGTGCTTCCTCTTCTCCACCTCACTTTCCAGCTGTGTCAGGTCAACCTGGAAGAGCCAAGATCTGTCTGTTCAGAAACAGGTGCTTCTAGTCACAAACATGTATGTTACATGAAAAAAGAAAACAGAACCACCTTTTTCCGAGTATAAAGCTGCAGGATTTTTAAGCAGATTTCTTGAATTTCTTCTTCAGTTGCTCCAAACAAAAGAAACCAGTGGGGACGATTGGGCAGAGGAATCTGAAAACAAAGGCTACTGGTTATGCTTGTCCTTATGGCCTGAGTGCAATAAAAGCCACCCTGCTGGTCACCAAGAGGCAGCCTCTCATCGCACCAAGGAGCACAATCTGAACCCGACCTCAGAGTTGTGGAGGCTGGAGAGAGGCCCGACCAGAATCCCGGGGCACAGCACTAACCTCCAGCGTCCGGGCTGCGAGATAAATGCAGGCACAGGCGATGCTCTCGGGCTGGAACCTCACAAACACGTCTGTGCGAAGGCTGTCATTCATGTAATTCCTGGAACCAAACGCAGGAAGAATTGCAACACCCTAGCAACCCAGGGCACCCTTGGCCTTATCTAGGGAGGTCACGCTCCTCTAAGGAGCCTACTGCGAGGACTGGAGAGACAGTCCAGGGACTCGAGTTCAGGGAAAAACGTTCTAACTGCTTTTTCTGAACACAGGACAGTTAGATGGGGAAATAGTTGGCAAAAAATAGCTGGCTGAATGTCAATCGGTGTTGCTATGAAAGAGAACCAACTTTAACTTTCCTTTTCCCTCTCACTTTGGCCTGCTCTCATGCAAAGCACAATGCCTCAGAAAGAAAACAGGGGTGAGAAAGTACTTGACGAAAGAAATCTAAGCGCTCAGAATCCGTAGTGCAGAGAAGCATGCAAACTCAATGGACTGCCGAGCACGGAGCCACAGGCTTTTCCGAGACAAGCCGTCCTCTTGCGTTCCTCTTCCTCCAAGAGGTGTCCACAGCCTGGCCCTCCTCCTTCCATGAGGGAGTCCGCTCAGAAGGGAGCATCGCCCTGGGAGCATGGGAACAGCAGGCCGAGGAGGGCTCAGTGCCCAGAGGGCAGTCCTCTTCTCAGGCTTATCAAAGAACCATTTCCAAATGTCCCATTTCAACAAGGAGTCTTAAAGTGAACATTCATAAAATCAGACAAAAGCATCAAAATACCATAATTTTCACCATAATCAGTACATTTAAAAACTTTATCATACTTTAGGAAATAGAGAAATACAAAAATAATTTGCATTTTTAAAAGGTAACATTTTAGAATTAACTAACATTTTCTTTCATATGTAATTCTCTAAGATTTAACATGAAACTTCATCAATCTTGCACACAAGAATTCCATGAGAAAAACAGATGAACAGGTCATATAGTCACCGCTCCCCACATATCCCAATGTGACAAGCCTGAGTCAAGGTGCACCCACAGGTGAGCCAAATCATGTGATTTGACTGAGCCCCCACCCCCACCCTGTATCGCTGCTTCCGAGCCCTGGAGGAGGTGACCGACAACAGCACTCCAAGGTTCAAGTTGCGCAGGTGCCGGCTGGCGGCACCTGCTGGGAAGCTTGTGCTCCGGCACCAGGTGACCGAGACCCAGTGTGAGGGCTCCAAGGCCCGGGACCCAGAGCATTGCCAATGAACAGTTTAAACATTTATGCACATAACCATCAAGAAGTTTTCTGGTCTTAATAAAACATTTCAATACTCAATAGTGACATTATTAATCTATTAACTTTTTTAAGTACTAAAAATAAGACAAATTGCTAAAAACATATGCTAAACTAATTGCTATATTTGAAATGTTACAATATAAAAAGTGTCCATGGGGTCATCTAAAGATGCATTACCTTCACTCAGCTGCTGAAAAGGGCAGGGCAGCCCTAGAACCTCCAGAAATAATCCCATAATCCCCTATTAAGTCCCAGTTCCCATCAGCCAATTCTCATAGCTTTCCAAAGATTTTTTTTTCAGACAGGTATTGCATCTTTAGTGCACAGGTAGGTACAACAGTTTTAAAAGGATAAAATTCAAGTCAAAACAGTTATCAAGTCTAATCAATACAATTACCAAAGCACGACAGAGGTTAACAAGAAGCGCAACCATCAGAACCACAGCAGCGTCGGCCAGCACTAGACTATCGTGAGCATACCACCATCTAGGCCAGCCTTCGGTGGAGCCTGCCCGGGAGTGGCTGAGGACGGCCGCTGTCCCTGCACCGAAGCGCTTGGACAGCAGAGGAGAAGTCTTAGTCACTTACCCTCAGAGGCTCCCCTTTGATTGAAAGAGTACAGAAAAGAAAAGTCAAAACAGGTTCTCTTGGACATAGCACAGCACCAGACAATTCAGCAGCAAAATATGACCCTTACAGACTTAACTCCGAGGGAGAAATCCACCAAGCACCCAGTACTACCCTGTGACTTCAGCTCCATTTCTAACATGTGCATTAAAACCAGTCCCCAGAATCGTATACAAATAACCCCCTTCTCCCACAGGATCTTTTGTTGAGACAGCTGGGAGCAAATTCTCAGGAGATACAGGACTAAGACTATGCCCGCACCCATGGGAAAGACCCCAGGGTACCCAGTCTACAGCCCCCACAGGAAGCCTAACGCCTGCTCTTGGGGGTCCGGGGAAGGTGTGGGCACCTTACCGTCACACCAGTGCCTGATATTTGGGAGGCTGGTTGGACTTTACATGGCAGGAACACTGGGCACTCAGACAACTCCAGCCCACAACCAAGTCATGGGACCGACTACCCACTGCCCAAGTGCCTAAAATCAACATATCCATCCTGCCTGCCCCGCTGGTCTCATAAACAAGGAAAATCAACTCACCATGAGGTCTGGACCAGGTGCTGGTTACGCTCACACTCTAACACCTGAAGGTACATAACGATTATCTGGAAGATATGGGTCAAGCAGTTATTACCAAGAACTACGGGAACGCAGACCTCAGATCTCGAGAGCGTCCATGCAGCAGAAAGTCCCATGCTAGATCCCAGGGTGGCTGCTGGCCACAGGCCCTCTACACAGCTCAGCGGGAGGGCTTTTGCTGAATCTGCTCCCTGCCTTTGCATCCAGGAAGCACGAGGCCCAACCTGCACCCACAGGGAACACCTTGTGTTTCACACGTTTTCACCAGTGACATCAGCCTGCCCTCAAAAGCTCTGTAACCTATCACCAACTTACACAACACGGTGTGAAAATACTTCCAGCAAATGAAGAAAAGCTCTTAAGTCTATGGTTTTGACTGAGATTCTGAATTAATGCCAGAAGTCAAATAAAAAAAGAGAGTATGAGGAAACCCACCAATAAAAAGGGGATGAAAGCAAAGATGCAAATAGCAATATTTTATAACAAGCTTTAGGCCCTAGCTGGTTTGGCTCAGTGTATAGTGTCGGCCTGTGGACTGAAGGTCTGGGCTCAATTCAGGTCAAGGGCACGTGCCTGGGTTGCAGGCTCCATCCCCAGTAGGGGGCATGCAGGAGGCAGACGATCAATGATTCATCACTGATGTTTCCATCTCTCTCCTCTCCCCCTTAATCTCTGAAAGCAATAAAAATACATTTTTTAAAAAGATGACCTTTGAAAAAATAATAAAATAAAACAAGCTTTGGGCCCGGCTGGGTGGCTCAGTTGGTTAGAGCACTGTCCCAATACCCAAAGGCAGGAGCAGCAACCAGTGAATATGTACATAAGTGGAGCAATACTTCCCTTCTCTCCCCCTTTCCCCTCTAAGACCGTCAAATAAACACGACAGCTTTGTGTCTGAGGGAACGAAGAAGGAACCCAGAATACCCTACAGTAGCCACGCTCCTCAGCTAGCACTCTCCGCACAAAGGCTGAGTTATAGGAAGAGATTAAGCCATTACTAAAGCAACTTGAGAAAATTAACTGTTGATACGTGGCCAGGTGGCTCAGTTGGTGGGAGCGCTGTCTGTCCTGTGTACCAAAAGGCTGCAGGTTCCCAATCCCCCGCTGGGGCACATACGGGAGGCAAGCAATCAATGTTTCTTTCTTTCTTTTCTCTCTCTCGTTAATATCATTTTGTTTTTAAGCAAAAACGTGTCCGCAAGTGAGGGTTAAAAGAGAATTTGAAAAAGAAAAATGTAAATGGAGAGATGTTATACTTACAACTTCATCACTATTTCTGAAATCTCCAACATAAAAACGCTACTTCCAAAACTCTTTAAGACATACTACTGAAATTAAGTAACACAAGAAGGCTAACAGTAAAGAGTATTTCAGATTATGGAGAGAAAATGGAAAAGGAAGCCAGGGGACACGTTTAATCGTCCTCAGAGTTTTCGATCTCCGGGAGCACAGAGCAGTGACTCCGGGGGCCCTGGGACAGCGGGCCTCAGACCCACCTTGTGAGGGTGCTTCACGTGGACGCAGAAGCCCAGCTCTTTGAGGACTCGTCTCTCTGCCTTTATAATCTGGTTCTTTAAGTTAACATACTCTTGATCCAGGAGCAGAGGTGCAGGTTTCCTACAAAGAACAGTACAGTAGGTAAAATAAAACAAACCCTTTCAAATCCTTTGGCTACCCCCACACAGTGAGAACCCTGTCCTATATAATAAAGAGATAACATGCAAATTGACCATCACAAGGTGGCTGGGGGGTTAGTGAGGGACAACCAAACAACTGAACAGCAGGCTGAATGGGGCGACCAGGCCGAAGGGGAGGCAGCTGGAGGCGGCGAGGGGAGCGGCGGGGGGGGGGGGGGAGGGAAGGGTGGCAGTGAGGGGCAATCAGGTAGGCAAGCAGGTGAGCGATTAGGAGCCAGAGGTACAGGCTTGTGAAAGGGATGTCCCACTGCCAGTCATCCCCCGAGGTGTCCCATAATTGAGAGGTTGCAGGCAGAGCTGAGGGGACTCTGCCGCCCACCCCCTCCTCCCCCGCACGAATTTTGTGCACCAGGCCTCTAGTATACTAGAACACCACAAACAGATATGGCAAGTTCATGTCCTTCAACCACAGTCTCCCTACAACTCTGGCGCTGCCTCCTCTGTCTGTCCCCAGAGAAACTGCTCTACAGACAGGCCCAGCAGGGCCAGGACTCAGACTGCAGCACGGGGACTGACGCTCTCTGGCTGCAGGTACAGGGGCCTGTGTTGAGGATGAATGAACCAAAGGAAGCAAAACCTTTATTATTTTCCCTTTTTAAACACGTTATCAACTTCAGAAAGCGGAAGTGAGACACAGCTAGATAGAAACATCAATGAGAACTGGCTGCCTCCAGCATGCTCCTACTGGGGATGGAGCCCACAACCCAGGCAAGTGCCTAGATGGGATAGAACTGTGACCTCCCGACTCACAGGTCCACGCTCAACCACAGAGCCACAGGATTAAGCTCAACCTTTAAACAGCCAAGGCTGTTTCCCCTCAGGACTTCCATCAGCTTCTGGAAACCAGGAACCCCACCCAGCAGCCTGGAGGTGCAGTGCCCTGTCCTCCTCACCTGGTGCCTGAACACATTCAGCCGCATGTTGGGGACCCTGGGGCACAGGCCCCCTTCGAGTCTAAAAACCTCACACCCTGGCACCAGGCAGGTTGGCTCAGTGGACAGAGCATAGGCCTGCATACCAAATGGTCCCGGGGTTCAACTCCCATCAAGGGCACATACTGCAGTTGCATCCCTGGCCCAAAGCGCATGTAGGAGGCAACCAATCAATGTGTTTCTCTCCCACCCTCTAAAATCAATGGGAAGTATCCTCAGGTGAGGATCAGTAACAAAAACCTCACACCCTGGATTTTGCCTCTGGGTGCTCGACTCACTTTTTCTCCCTGAGCTGCCGAAGGCGGTGAAACACGTTCATGACATCCCGTATCCGTCTGGGAGCCTCCTCTATCTTGGAGGCCAGGTGCACACAGGCCATTGACACATGCTGCAACATAAGCATTGCATCACACAGATGTTTGCTCCAGTGCCAAGGCCTCCAGTAGCTTAAGGGCTATGGAGAGCAGAGAGTGAGGGTGCCCGGAGGAAGAGGACCCCTGGGTGGGGATTAGGGGCTTCCCAACCCCCCAAGACAGCGCTGACTCGTTCCTAGAAGCAACCCGGCAGACCCAACCCTGGTCCCCCCACCCCGGAACACATTTCCGGGGGAAAAGGGCGGAACCCCTCACCTCCATGGAATGCTTCACAAAGGACTTGGTGTAGAAGAACCGCTGGAACAACACCTGCCCCGTCGCCATAGCCACCTAGAGAGACAAAGGTTGCCATCGTTTTAAACACGCACAATCGAAGATGCGCAGGGCCGCCGACCCCGGGGGGGGGCGGGGGGCGGGGGGACACAAAACATGTGTAACACCTCCACAGAGTCTGCGCGTCGGCGGCCTCGCCTCCCTCACCGCCTGCTACGAACCGGGGGCGGTGAGGGCCGGCCCCGGGCGGGGACAGGACCAGGGTCGGGGGTCAGCACGGGCCCGGCCCCACAACCAACAAAGGGCCTGGCCGCCTCCCCGCGCCGCCACGGCGGTTACCTCGGGCCAGGCTCGCGGCTGCGCCTCACCTGCGGCAGGCGGAGCAGGATGCCGGCCGCCTGGATGAGCTCACAGCCCACTACGCGGAGGTCGGTCTCCGTGCCGGTGTCGAGCCCACTCGACATGGATGGCGTGAAGCGGAGCTTGTCGTCGGGCAGGAGGCAGTTCTCCAAGGTTATGAGCACCCCGGAGTACAGCCGGTCCCCAATCAGCACGCCTTGCGACCCGGGGGCTGTGCCCCCCGAGCCCGGGGTCCCGGCCGCTGCTGCTGCAGGGGCCGCTGGACCCTGGGCCCCGGTCACGGCCGTCGCAGCCGCTGCCGCCGCCGCCATTTTGTGCCGCCGACTCTTCTTCGGTCTTCTGGCCCGGCTGGGCGACTCCTCGCGACGTTTACGTCCGCGACTGCCCAGCCCTGCCGCGTCTCATTGGTTGGACCTTAGAGCGGCCCGGCGGCCCTTAGGCACTATTGGCTAGAAAATCTGCCCGTCAGCACCACACCTGACGCCGGAACTCGGCGTGGGCGGGGAGGGCTGCTCCTTACCCAGAGGGCCCCGCGGCGCCCGGAAGAGGCTGCGGTCTGGGCCTTAATCCGGAAACACTCGCTGCAGGTACCGCCCCAAGCCGGCCCGGCGGAACTGCATCTTCCTCGCCAGTTCCGAAGTTCGCGAGCCCCGCACTGCAGCCCGAAGGCTTCTTGGGGGTCCGATAGGCCCCGAAAGGGTTTGCGGCACCCGGAAGGCATTGGGTGAGGGCCGGGCCGCGGGCGGTGTGACTCGGCGGGACACCTGCACCAGGGCACGCACAGGGGTTTGCGGCTGCTTTTCCGCTGTGGGATGCGTCCCCTGAACCTGGGGGGACCCTCGAAGGACCCAGGGAGGTGTTTGAGGGTGTCAACATTTAGGTCAGAACGGTGAACCTAGACCCCGTGTGGGACGGGCTCTCACACCCCCGTCGCCGGGAGGAGCGCGCAGAGACAGCTCTGGAGTAAGGACCCTGCCCCACGGCTGTGACGAGCCCCTGCCCCTAACTTTCTCTTCCGCTCTCGACTGTACTGCACTCATTCCCCTCCGGACGGAAACCTCCACTTGGCTGGCCTTGACTACACATTTCGGATTGCAATTTCCCACTCCCCACTCCACCCCCAATAAACCCTTTTTGTTAAATGAACAATTCGCCGACTTTTTATTTACATCCGGTATATTTGAGGCTCATCCAGGATCCAGAGAAGACCCCTGGTCCCCACAGCTCCAGATCTGGTGGGCAAACAGGTGGGGCGCCCACAGAGCCAGCTAAGCTCCTATTTCCTCCTCGGCTCCGGAGCTCAGGGGTGAGTTTTGGATCCGACCATCTTGATTTTGTGTCCTGAAGTTTTCTGGGTTTTGTTCTTAAAGGGCTCTTTTCCTGTTTCCCTGAATTAATACATGGCGGCTTGCGCTTTCATTACTCTCCAGTTCTCGGTGAATCCAGGGTTTGGGGTACAAAATATACCAGATCATCAGAGTTCTTGCCCTCAGAACGGAGCCAAAGACGAAACAACAGAATTGTCTTCACCGGGAAGAGAGGTGGCTGGGAATATTGAATCCCATGTTTCTCCACAGCCCATAGCACCCCAAGGAAAGACATGGGTTCCTGAAGGCACAGTGCGCAGGGGCCAGGCTGGGACGTCCCAGGAGCTGTGGTCAAGGCCTGGCGACTTCATCCTACCAACAGGGAAAGCTCTTGAGGTACTGACACCTGTATGAACCGACTCGACTGACCCTCAGCTTCCTCTCGGGGTTAGTATTTAAGTCACCTGACACGTGCTGCCCTCGTAGCTGTACCAGTGGACAGAAGCAGTATTACTACTGATCTGCTGTCCCAAACTCTCACCAAACTAATGGTGCAAAAGGAGTAATTTCTTGTCTGGAACCCCCAGCCAACAGCTTATGGCTCTATCCAGTCAGGCCAGGCCCAGGAAGGGAAATGGGTCTGGTGTTACTGCCAAACCCCTCCTCCCTGCATCACTGACTGAAAGGCAGGTCCTCCACAGCAGTGCTTTGTGCTCGCACCAAAGGGCTTCTTGTTCTCCATCCTGTTGCCCAGGAGCCATTTACTGAAGAGGGTGTGCAGTGAGTACCTTGTACACAGAGTCCAGCCCTCCCTGCACAAGGTGCAATGAGACCAGTCCCCACGCCTCCAAATGCTTCCAGTCCAGTGGCCATCACCGCACACGGTGATGAGGTTCAGGAGGCATTTTTTAGGCCAGTGCAGGGACTGGAGCCAGAAGGGATGTTGGCCTGTAGTGAGGATGGATAAAAGTGGGCAGGTCACCTGGCAACGGATGGGCATGAGCTGATGGCTCTGGATGGGGGTTGGAGGTGGGTGGAGTCTGAGGAAAGAACCCAGAAGGAACTCCAGGAGACTGCTGGCAAAGGATGATGGTGTCACCACAGGACCCAGCATGGGAGCAATGAGTGGAGGAAAGCCCTGGCTGGTTTGGCTCAGTGGATAGAATGTTGGCCTGCGGACTGAAGGGTCCCGGTTCAATTCCGGTCAAGGGCATGTACCTTGGTTGCAGGCACATCCTCAGTAGGAGGTGTGCAGGAGGCAGCTGATCAATGTTTCCCTCTCATTGATGTTTCTATCCCTCTCCCTTCCTCTCTGTAAATAAATAAATAAAAATATAAAAAAGAATCTCAAATTATATTTATATTTTAAGAAGATATTTTAAAAAATGGAGGGAAGACAGCCCTGACCATTTTTCTCAGTGGTTAGAGCATCAGCCCATGGGCCAAAGGGTCAAGGGTTTGATTCAAGTTCAATCCCTGCCTCTGTCGGGGCTCGAGCGAGGAGCCAACCAACCAATGTATGTTTTTTCTCTCTCCCTTCCACACTCTAAATAATCAATGGAAAATATGTCCTCACTTCTTGGGTGAGGATTAAAAAAAAAAAAGTGGGGGAAGACGAGGGGGAAAAATACAGGAGTCACCAGCAAGCAGGGAATGCTGCTATGGGCCAGCAGCGCCCTGGAGGGGAGTGAGGGGAGCATGGTCCTTTGGGGTCCAGGGCTGACGGTATCCACTGGATAGGGTTCCAGGAGATGGCGGATGAGAGTCACTGGGGTGAATGCCGACACTAACAGGTCAGAAGTGGAGACCAGAGTGGGGCTGAGGAAGAACATTCCAGAAGTGGAATGGTCTCAATACAGAGAGGCTGAGCGTGGAACCAGCTCCCCAGAGGGCAAAGGCAAAGTCCTGGCCCTGAGCAGGAGGGAGCATATCCTACATCTCCCGTGGGGGTAGGGACAGGGCTGGCACAGCTGCTACCAAGTATTAGTGGGTGAGCATGCTGAGAACTTGTTCCTGGGCTTACCTCTGGACTTAGTGGAGTATTTGGGGGAGGGGTCATTCCAGGAGGTCACCCATCTTCGGGGGCTAAGGTAAGTGGGACCCCCCCTCCTGGCCTAGGGGACGAGGAAGACTGCAGGGAAACTGGCGGGCACAGGGTCCCTGCTGGACAGGCAGGCAGGAAGGGTAGAGAGCGAAGACAACCACAGGTAGTCAGAGCAGGGCCGGGGGCCTTGTGCGCTAGAGGGGCACCCAGAGCGCCGAGGAGAGCAGGGTCAGAGTTCAGAGTCCCGGTGCAAGCACCTCACTTCCAGGAGAGGATCCAAGGTTCCAAGAGGAAGGCACAAGCTTAACTGACCCCTCACCCTAGCAGCCACTCCCACCACAGGGAGGCAGAGCACAGAGGTGTCTGCTTGATGCAGAGGACACAGTGGAAATGCTGACCAGCACACAAGCTTTATTGACACAATCGACAAGCGGTCGCTGGTCTGTCTCAAGGATAGACAAGCTTTTCTCCCACACGGTTACTGACATGTGAAGTAACACAACTGCAAATCAAACTTAACCCATTCTTGGCAAAGGATTCTCAGCCCGTTTTAATTATGCTCACGGGGGAATGCCTTTTCCTACGAAACCAGCTGCAGAGGCTGGTGTGTCAGCGTCCCCTCAGTGGTACTGCACCACTCTGGAAAATATGCCTTCCGGCTCCTTCCCGTCCCCTAAAGCAGCAGCAAATCCTTCCTCTCGCCTCCTTTTGGCCAAAGCGGCCAAGGACTTAAAAGTCTTTGGTTCGTAGATGGCCAGGTCGGCCAGCATTTTCCTGTTGAGCTCCACCTGGCACTGTGGAGAGAAGCAGAGCCGTTTCAGCATCAGAACCGAGTTTCTCTGAAGCAGCTCCTAGCCCCAGCGCATTAGCTGGACCAACTCCTGCACAGGCCGCAGGGCAGGCTCTGCCCTCAAAGGGGAAAAGGAGAGGCAGAGGGGAACCCCGTCCAAGCAGGACCTGGAGGACAACTGTGGACCGGGAGGGAGGGTTTGCCTGCAGGAGGTGACGGAGAGGAGTCAGCATCCAGTCCCGACGCCAGAAAACCAAGGATCCTGCTTAGGGTGAGTGATCACCACCCAGATGACGACAATTGTGGGCCTGGGGTCAGCCTTGCCGTCCGTTCAGAAGAGGAAGTGACAATTCCTCCGAGGAGAGGAAGCGGCCCCAAACTGGGCTTTCCCGATTCCCACAGACAGCCATTCCTACAGACAGCCAAACCGAGTCGTCGAAGTAAATCTGCAGGTGACTTCAGAAAACGGAGGCCTGGTGTCGGTGCGGCCCAATTGGTGGGGCACTGTCCTGTGCCGGCACCGAAAGGCTGCCAGTCTGAGTCCTCATCCCATCACAGCCCTAGGTGGTGGGCTTGATCCCCGGCAGGTGGCAGGCAGAAGGCTGCCATTCAATGTTCCACTTTAACGTTTATGTTTCTCTTTCTCTCCCTCTCAATAAGCCGGGAGGAGCGGGGCGGGGAAGAGAGGAGCTGGTTGGTTAAGTGTGGTTGAGTGTGGTGATGCACCAAAAAGTTGCCAGTTGAATTCCTGATCAGGCCATGTGCCCGGGGCGTGGGCTCAATCCCCAGCAGGGGACGTGCAGAAGGCTGCCAATCAAGATTCTCATCATTGATGTTTCTATCTATCTCTCCCTCTCCCTTCCTCTCTGAAATCAATAAAAATATATTTTTTAAAAATACCCTCAGGTGAGGATTAACCAAAATAAATAAAAAGCTTAAAAAAAATACCAACGACAGAAACTAGTACAAGATAGAACCACAACACCCAACCCCTGAGGAAATAGCAGAAACACCAAACAGAACAATTACCAAGATTTTTTGATACACCTTTACCCCCTTCAAGACATTTTACCTCCTTTATGATGATTGTACTAGAGGCCTGCGGGATCAGGCCGAAACCGGCTCTCTGACATCCCCCGACTGGTCCTGAGTTGTAAGAGACTTCAGGCCAGGCCAAAGTACCCCACCAATATACGACTGGGCCAGGGAGGGACACAGGAGGTTAGCCAGCGAGGGCATGTCTGGCTGGGTCTGGCTCAGTCCCAATCTGGGTGACCCCAGCAGCAAGTTAACCTACTGGTCGGAGCGTCTGCCCCCTGGTGGTCAAAGCACGTCACAGCAAGTGGTTGAGCAGCCTTAGCCTATCATTAGCATATTACACTTTAATTGGTTGAACGGACAACTGGACAACTGGACACTTAACATTAAACTTTTATTATATGAGTTTCCACTCTCTCTACTGCCTCATCAGAGCAAAAAAACTGTGAAATTAAACTTTAAAGTTAATGCCAAGTTTTTCTGCCTTCTCCCTTGATGGGGAAATGCATATTTGTATCTTGCCCATTTCCAATTCTACCACCAGCAGGACAAGCACAAAGCTAATGTGGGGGGGTCCCTGAACTGACAGAACTCCACCCAGATAACATCAGTGTTCAGGTGTTCTGGGGTCATGTCAGCTGGACTGGTTTCCACAGACATTCAACATCTCAACAGGACCACACCCTCAACCATACCTTAATTAAATTGCCAACGAAGGCTGGGTAATGCAGGCCATGTTCCTGGGAAGCAGCTGTAATTCGATTAATCCAGAGCTGAAATTAAGAAAATATTGAGAAACTTGAGAACTAATTGTTGCCTTAGTCAGTGTGGTTCAGTGGAAAGAGCGTCGGCCTGTGGACTAAAGGGTCCTGGGTTTGATTCCAGTGAAGGGCATATACTTAGGTCGCAGATGTTTGCGCCCCCCCCACCCCCCAAAAAAACAATGGAAAAATATCCAAGGATGAGGATTAACAACAAAACAACCAATTGTACGTTACGTCCACACCTCCCAGCAGAGGTTCTGAAGGAGCTGCTGCTGTGGCAGTGCACAGGCATCCATGTCCCTGCTCAGGCACACAGGCCTCCACACCAGCAGCAGCAAGCCAAGGCTGGTGCTCGCCAGTGCCAGCTTCTCTCAGCATGCAGGGAAGAGGGTGCGGGGAGGCTGAGTTCACGCCCCATTGAGGCACCGAGAACACAGCTGAAGGAGACCAGCAGACTCTGCTCAGAGTGTGGGAAGAATCCACATGTGGAATCAGGGCAGGCAGCCACTGAGGTGTGAGCTACCTCAAGGAGAGCAGGGGGAGGGCAGAGCAGGGATGCAGGGAAGGAGGACCTGGCTGGCAAGAGGCTGCAGGGTGTTCCAGGGCAGGTGCGTGGAGGCGAGGGGGAGGGTGAGCCAGTGATGCGAACGCTCTGAATGGATCTGTTCTGTTAAACACAGAGGCTCTCAGGCCACTCCTGACTCAGTGATAAGCTCCAGTCCTCTCTCCCCTTACTTCAGTGGTTCTCTTGGGCTGTGCATGAGAATGACCCACAGGTTTGTTAAAACCATTGCTGGGCCCCAGCTCCAGAGCTTCTGCTGCCGGTGCCCGGAGAGCCGAGACTCTATACTTCCACCAAGTTCCTGCCAGATGCTGCTGCACAGGGATCCACCCTGGGAATCCCTGCTGCTCTGAGGCAGCAAACATGGGGTGCGACCAGGCACTGCTCTCAACTCTTCACAGTACATTCCAATAGGTGGCACCTGGGTCTTTCCCTGGGAGCCGGGGGCTGCACCCCCTCTATCCCATGCTGACAAGACCCATAGGGGAAACAACAGAACTGGGATGCAGAGACCACTCTGCAGACTCACAAGCATGGACAGTTCATTGTGGGGGGACAAAACCTCTGGTTTGTGAAGCGTATCTGACATTAAAAGGACAGGCCTGGAAGGTGTGACTCAATGGTTGGAACCAGGAGGTCATGGTTGAATTGTCTGAGTTGCAGGAGGCAACCCATCAATGATTCTATCTCTTCCTCTCCCTTCCCTGAAATATATATATATTTTTAAGGGTCAGAATTACACCCCAGCCCCTACTCATTCAGCCCATATTTACAGGGTGTTACTGATCTGTACCCTGAGTCACATAGTTCAACAGGAGAAAGAACCCCTGTGAAATCTACATTCTAGTGTAGGCAGGGGGCGAGCAATAAACAACTAACTAAATAAACTAACTGGTGTGGCTCAGTGGATAGTACCGGCCTTCGGACTGAAGGGTTTGGGTTCGATTTCGGTCAAGGGCATGTACCTTGGTTGCCGGCACATCCCTAGTAGGGAGTGTGCAGGAGGCAATGATCAATGTTTCTAACTCTCTATCCCTCCCCCTTCCTCTCTGTAAAAAAAATCAATAAAATATATTTAAAAAGAAAACTAACCAGCCCCAATCGGTTTGACTCAGTGGTTAGAGCGTCACCCTGCGATTGAAGGGTCCCAGGTCCGGGTTCGATTCCTCAAGGGCATGTACCTTGGCTAGGGGCACATCCTCAGTAGGGGGTGTGCAGGAAGCAGCTGATCGATGTTTCTCAACGATGTTTCTAATTCTCTATCCCTCTCCTTTCCTCTCTGTAAAAATCAATAAAAAGTATATATATATATTTTTAAAAACTAACCCAGTAAAACACATGGTCCTTTGTGCTGAGTTCACGAGGGCGCTGAGCTGCGCTGACCTGAGAAGGTGGCACTTGTAGGAAACCCAAGGGCAAACGCTTGGGAGGGAGCAGGCGAGAGGGCGGTGGGGTGGGGGTGGTCGGGGACCAGACCACAGTGACCAGGTGGGCTGGCTCTGCCTTTCCTCACGAGTGAGGTGCGACGGGAAGCCCCACGGGGCTTCAGATGAAGGGGAACTGAGAGCGGACACAGGGAGCTAGTTTGGCAGAGAAGGGACAGTGGCCAGGCGGCTCCTCCGGTGCCGCAGGCGGGGATGGCGGTGCGGGCACGGGACCCTGGCCACCGGGTCCTGCGGGATTTGAAATGTGTGAGAACGAGAGAAACAAAGGCATGGAGAACGGTGCTGAGGCTTCCGCCTCAGCGGCAGGGGGACGGGGTCCGGCTGCAGCCGCCGCCGGACCCGCGGGAGGGGAGGGCGGGGGCCAGGCCCCTCTGGCGGGGGTGGACGCCGGGCCCCCAGGGTCCAGGCTCACCGTCCTCAGGATCCTCCTCTTCTGTCTCCGGGCTTTCGTGCACTTCACAAATGCTCTGATCACAGCCCGGACGGCCAGCCGGTAGCAGCGGTTCTTCCTCCCCCGGAAGTGCTGGGTCAAAAATAACGGGAGAGGGTGGTCGGCGGAGTCCGCGGGCTCCCGGGGCGCGGTGGGGCGCGGGGCGGACGCGGCCAACTCACCCGCGCGTGCTTGAGCACCTCCTGCACCCGCCAGAAGCGGTCGGTGACGCGGCTCCGCAGCCAGAGCTGCGTCGTGAGGAAGACCATGGTGTCCACCTGGCGACCCCGCTGAAAGGCGCCCGCGCCGCACCGCACCACCCGAGGACTTCCGAGTCAGAGACCCGCAGGGAACTTCCGGGGCACCGCGCATGCTCCCCGTCCCTACCGCCGCCTCGCTCTCGTGCGCATGCTCGGGTGCGGCGGGCCGCGGTGCGTGCGCAGCCTTCCGGGTCTCTCCCCGCCCCCGCATCTGGGTGTGGGCGTGGCCTCCAGCGGAAGGGATGGTGGAGAGGCAAATACTGCCCAGGCGCCACGCGTGCGCCTCGCGGGTTCCCTGTGGAGGTGAAAGGTCCTGTGCGGACCGACCCTGCGGGAACCCGAGCCGCATGGCTGGAATCGGCAGAGCACCAAGACCACGTGCTGTTTGGTTCCGTCCAATGAAAACCCAGAACGGGCGGGTCCACGGACAACCAGCCCACTGGGACGGGGCGTGAGGGCAATGGGGAGTGGTTGCCCCGGGGCAAGGTTTCCTGTCGAGTGATGACAAGCTCTGCAGCTGGGCATTGGGGCGGTTGCCTGAGCTGTGAACGTCCTAAACAAAGCCACAGCATTGGACCCTTTAAAATGCTTAACTGGTAAATTTTACATTCTGTGTGTTATACCATAAAAAATAGTGAGAGGGCAAAAAGTAAGTGCAATTTCTTTATAATGTTTTCTTTGGATGTAATTTTTTTTTAATTCTCGGAAAGTTGCAACATTAGTTGAAGGAATTCTGTAATACGTTCTCCCCAAATGCACCCACTGCTTACATTTGGCTCCATTTGTTTTAAAAAATATTTTTATTGATTTCAGAGAGGAAGGGAGATAGGAAGAAAGAAACATCCATGATGAGAATCATGGATTAGCTGAGCCCACAAACCTGGGCATGTGCCCTGATTGGGAATTGAATTGGCGACCTCTTAGTTCGCTCAGCTGCTGAGTGACACTGGTCAGACAAGAAATTATACTTTTAAATTCAATAAAGGCAATGGTTTTTAAAAATATGTATTTTGTTGATTTTTTTACAGAGAGCAAGGAAGAGGGATAGTTAGAAACATCGATGAGAGAGAAACATCAATCAGCTGTCTCCAGCACACCCCCTACTGGGGATGTGCCCGCAACCAAGGTACATGCCCTTCCCCAGAATCGAACCTGGAACCTTCAGTCCGCAGTCCGACGCTCTATCCATTGAGTCAAACCGGTTAGGGCAAAGGCAATGATTTTTTATGAGGGCACAAGGGTGGGCAGTCAGAGACAACTGTTGTTTCAACTGTTTGGGGTGGGGGCGGGGTTTCCCTTATGGAGATGGCTGAGAGGCAACAGGGAGAGATTTTTATTACAATTCCTGAGTGGAGGGGCCATGCCAGGGCCCACAGTGCCTCAGGGAGACCAATATCAGTGAGGAGGAGGAGTGGGGAAGGGGGAGGTTCAGGAGAGAGCCTTTACTGGGGTTCCCGCAGGAAATGCAGTGCGGGGCAGGGAAACCCCTTGGGACTGGCTTGTTGGGTCATCCCGTGGGCCTTGCTGCATAGGGGCCACCTCTAGCTGTTTGGTACCTGGCCCAGTGATTTGGGGAGCGGGGGATATTATCTGGCTGTGGGCTCTGGATCGCAGGGGAGTTGTCAACAACGGTGGCCAGGGGTTCAGCCCCGACATGAATGGATGCAAATCGACAAATGCCAACTCAAAGATAGCACAGTAAGAGAACCGCCAGAGACAGAGAGCGGCTGAGGATGACACCCTCGCGGTGGACAGACAAAGGGCTGACCATCAGGCTCTGGTCCAATCTATGGCCACGAGTCAGTCTCTACCATTGAATGTGGAGAAGGCTGGGACGGCAGAGGCGATGGACCCCTGGGAGTAAGTGGGGCAGTCCCATTGCTGGGCTCGAGCCACTGTCTGCGTCTATTCCAGGAACTCTTGTCTGTGCTCCCTTCCAACCAGGCAGGTCTCAGCTCAGAAGAGGGGATCCTGGCTTGCACACACACACACACACACACACCCCAAGGCTGTGGGAGCTAGGAGACTCCTGTCCTGCGCTGTGTGGCTCAGGCCACTCACACACCCGCACCTCGCCGAGCTGTGTGCCCCTGGCAGTTATCCTTGTTGTTTTGTTTTGTTTTAAATATATTTTATTGATTTTTCACAGAGAGGAAGGGAGAGGGACAGAGCGTTAGAAACATCGATGAGAGAGAAAGATCAATCAGCTGCCTCCTGCACACCCCCTACTGGGGATGTGCCCGAAACCAAGGTACATGCCCTTGACTGGAATCGAACCTGGGACCTTTCAGTGCGCAGGCCATCGCTTTATCCACTGAGCCAGCCCGGTTTCAACATCCTTGTTTTGTTTTGTTTGTTTTGTTTTTGTTTTTTTTTAATCTACTTCTATTGATTTCAGAGAGGAAAGGAGAGGGAGACAGATAAAAATATCCGTGATGAGAGAGAATCATTGACCGGCTGCCTCCTGCAGAGCCCACACTGGGGATCAAGCCCCCAACCCTGGCATGTGCCCTGTCCAGGAATCAAACCGTGTCCTCCTGGTTCGTAGGTGGATGCTGAAGCGGTCGGGGAGGTTTTGCCCGGGACAGGCCCTCCTCGGCCCCTTAGTACTGGGTCACCTCCCCCCACTGCATTCTCAGGGTAGGGTTGGCCCCTCGGCTCAGCAAAAACTCGGTGGTGGGGCTGTGGCCACGCTCCACAGCGAGGTACAGGGGTGTGGAGTGGAGACAGCCCGTAGTGTCGACCTGTGCACCCCTGTCCAGAAGATGGCTGGTGACATCCACGCGGCCGCACCGAGCAGCATGGTGCAGGGGGGTGAGGCCCAGCGAGTCCTGAGCGTCCACCTCCGCTCCCCGGGGCCGCCAGCAGCTGGACGGCAGACGGGTATCCCCCAGCGGCAGCCCGGTGGAGCGCAGAGCGTCCGTGCCTGTCCCTGAGGCTGGGATCTGCCCGTGGTCCAGCAGAGTCTCCATGTCCTGGAAGAGGAGGGGAGGACAAGACGGGGGCCGCCCTGCCGTTTGCCTGACCCCCACCTCACCTGGCCTGGGTCACCTAACGGCCTTTCTTGGCACTGCTCCCCAGTTGGTAAGTGTGCCAGCCCCTCGGGTATCTGAGGGCTCTGCTTGGAGACTAACACTCGTCCCCCTCATTGTCCTTAGATACAATTCAACACGTGGCCCAGCACCAGGGGTCAGCGGTTGAACGTTGACCTATGAACCAGGAGGTCAAGGTTCAAGGCCTGGGCTGTGGGCTCAATCCCCAGTGTGGGGCATGCGGCAGACAGCCAATCCATGATTCTCTCTCATTATTGATGTTTTTCTCTCTCCCTTCCTCTCTGAAATCAATTTATACGTGTATATATACTAGGGGCCCGATGCACGAAATTCGAGCACTGGGGTGGGTGATCCCTCAGCCCAACCTGCCCTCTCACACATACTGGGAGCCCTCTGGCCAAGGCTTTAGGCCTTGGGCACCCAGCCATCGCCCTACAATGGGGCAGATGGATGGCTCCATCCCAGCCACGCCCCCCCCCCACTCCTCTGGCCAGGGTTTTTGCCCCAGCCAGCTGGCCCCTGGCTAGCACAGGCCTCGGCCCCGCCTGCCCAGGACTGTGCTGCCTCAGCCATGCCCCCCCAGGCCCAGGCCACCTTGAACACGCCCCCCAACTGCCCGGGCCGCCTTGGACACACCCCCAGGCCCCAGCCACACACCCCGTGACCTGGGCTGCCTTGGCCATGCACCATGCTCCTGATTGGCTGGTGGGTGTAGCAAAGGTGTGCTCAAATTTGCATATTACTCTTTTATTAGATAGGAAGAGTCCAGCAAGAATAGAGCTTTCTGCAGCCTGAACAAAGCTCCCTCCCTTCTCTGCTGCCTCACTCCCTTCTCCACTGCCTCGTTTCCTTCTCTGCTGCCTCACTTCCTCTCATCTCCTCTGCCTTGCTACCTTCCTTTTCCCCCTGCCCCGATTGCTTACTTCTCCACAGCTTTGCTCCCTTCTGCAGTGCTCGGCTTCCTTCTATGCCTTCTTCTGCGTGCGGATATGCAAATTAACTGCCATCTTGGTTGAGTTCATTTGCATAGTCATTCTGATTGGCTTGTGGGCTGGCTTGTAGGTGTAGCAAAGGTATGGCTAATTTGCATATTAGTCTTTTATTAGATAGGAGGGTATTTATTTATATAATTTTTTAAGATCCTCACCTGAGGGTATTTTGCCATTAATTTTTAGAGAGAGTGGAAGAGAGAGGGAAAGACAGAAACATGGATGCATTGATTGGGTGCCTCCTGCTCGAGCCCTGACCCGGGACCAGGCCAGGGAGGAGCCTGCAACCAAGGTACCTGCCCTTGACTGGAATGGAACCCCGAGACCCTATGGTCCACAGGCCCACACCCTATCCACTGAGCCACACTGGCCAGGGCCATACGATAGCGTTTAGAATAAAGCTGGAGCCCCTGGCCAGGGGTCCCTGAGATGGTCAAAACCCGGAGCAAACTCCAGGCTGCACTCAGACCCCAGACCCTCCAGGCCGCTCCCACCCCTCTCTGCCCTGCAGCCTAGGACAACCTGTGCGGTCCCTCCTCCTCCTCCTCCTCCTCCTGCCCCGGCGTCCCACGCTGTCCGTGCCCTCCCCGCACCCGGGTGGATGACACAGCCCCCAGGGCAAAGGCCCAAGGCCGCTTCCCCGCCTGCCCTGCCCTGTCCATGGCGGGTGAGGCCCCCACGTACCAGCGGGCGGCCCAGCAGGAGCCCGGCCAGCAGCACCCAGCCCAGCCCAGCACGGCCCGGGAGCGCGCCACCATCGGCCCCGCGCTGCAGCAGCAGCGGCTCCGCCACCAGCAAGCGCCCGACCCAGGTGGCCTCGTGCAGCAGCGTACAGCCCCCACCTGCGCCCCGCAGATGCAGCAGAGTCCTCCCCGCGCTGTCCCTGTGGGTGCGGGGGCTGCGTGGGTAAGGGTGGGGCAGCCGGGGAGCGAGACCCCGTCCTGCCCAGCCCTCCCCACGAGGGAACCCCCTGCATCTCGGTCAGGTGCCCGCACCCCCGCCCCGTGCTGCCCGGGGCCTGTGGGTCACCGGGCCCCTCTGCCCCAATCCCCGGGGCCTCCTCTGAGCCCAGCTCTATCCACCCGAGTTCCTGCTCGGCTCCTGCCTCTGGGAGGCCCTGATGCCCCAGCTCTGAGTGCCCAGGACTCACCTGGGGAGAAAAGGAATCCTGTATGGACAGAAGCCGCAGGCACGAGCCAGGCGCAGCCCTCCCCTCCCCAGGCCAGCATGGGCCCCCCATCTCTTCTCCCCAGGAACCAGGCCACCAGCTGGCTTGGCTCTCAGTTACCCCCAGAGGGAGCCTGCCTAGGGACTCGAGGGTTCCTCTTCATGTGGGCCCCAGCCCCAGCCACAGCCTGGGGATCGGGCCTCTCAGGAAACCCCTCCTAAAGGTGGGAAGGTGTGAAGGTGGGGGTGTGGGCTCCTGGGGCTGGAGGCTAGAGCTGCAGTCGCCTGTGTATGTGGTGTGTGGCGTGTGGTGTGTAGTGTGTGGCGTGTGGTGTGTGGTGTGTAGTGTGTGGCATGAATGTCCGGGGGTGCCTCCTGGGCCAGTTGAAGGGCCGCTTTCCACACTGTTTACCCAGAAAGGTAACGAGAGGCCCTGCCTGGCTGCCCCAGCCGCCCCCCCCACACACACACACACCCTCCTCCCTGCCAATTGCCACCCTCCCTCCCCACCCCCAACCCAGACAAAGGCCAGGCAAGTAGGAGCACGCCCATGGACTGAGCTCCTCCAAGAAGCATAGCCTCTGAGGTGCCAGGACTTGCCCTCCCTCCCCGCCAGGTACCCACATACCTTCCCTGGGCCCTTCCCTCAGGCTCTGCCCTTCACCCCCTTCCTGTGATGCTGCTGAGACCACCCAGCTCCAGGCTGGAGCTTCGCCTCCCCTGGATTCCAGGAGGTGGACGGGACGAGGTGGGACCCTTCCCTCCCATGCCAGGCAACCTGGGTGAGGGCATCTGGGGTAGGAATCTCCTTGAGATGTCAGGTCAGTGGAGGCTGGGACGGCAGACTGCTGGGCAGGAGAGGGAGGGAGCCAGCTACAGGAGCATTTAAAATATATATATATATATATATATATGCATTTTTAAATATATTTTATTGATTTTTTACAGAGAGGAAGGGAGAGGGATAGAGTTAGAAACATGGATAAGAGAGAAGCATCAATTAGCTGTCTCCTACACAAACCCTACTGGTGATGTGCCCGCAACCAAGGTACATGTCCTTGACTGGAATCGAACTTGGGACCTTTCAGTCCGCAGGCCGACGCTCTAACCACTGAGCCAAACTGGCTAGGGATATATATACATTTTAAAAATATTTTTATTGCTTTCAGAGAGGGAGAGAGAGAGAGAGAAACATCAATGATGAGAGAGAATCCTGGATCGTCTGCCTCCTGCATGCCCCACACTGGGAACTGAGCCCTGAACCTGGGCATGTGCCCTGACCTGGAATCGAACCCTGACCTCCTGGTTCAGAGATGGAGACTCCACCATTGAGCCACGCCGGCCGGTCCAGGCAGCATTTCTATGATGAGACTAGAAGCATGTGGAACTGGTGCTGCAGGAAGGGCCTGAGTGAGGCCTGTAGGAGGGGTCACTTTGTCTCTGGGGCAGAGTGGGCCAGGTGGGGGCTGGCCCTGCCTTCCCATCGCCTACCCCTGGGGGGAAGGCCACCTGTCCCGGGGTCCTGCAGGAAGAGGAAGTGCGCCAGCCGCCTCTGTGGCTGTCCACCGGGAGGCAGCGGATCAATGATTCTCTCATCGTGGATGTTTCTATCTCTCTCTCCCTCTTCCTTCCTCTGAAATCCATTAAAAAAAAAAAAAGTATTAAAAAAAAAAAAAAAAAACAGGCCAGATCGTGGGCCACACCAGAGGCATGAGCGGAGAGAGTGCACCTTGTTGTTGAGAATCCATGACTTTCTGCCTGGGGCCCAGAGGGCTGTTGTCCCATACGGGGCAGAGCTGGGGAGCCTGGGAATGCCTCCTGGCAGCTTTCCCACATCCTGGCACGGCCTCTGTGGGGTCATGCAAGGCCGTCAGGGCACCCACACACAGCCATTCCCGCTGTCAGCCTCAATCACGGCTAAGTCCAGGGCCTGTGTTTGTACATGACCAACCTGAGGAGCGGGTGGGGCCAGAGGGAGATGAGACAGGTCCCCTCGCCGCCGTCTGTACTCCCTCCAAACCATTTGCAGCATTTTTAAAAAATATATATTTAATTGATTTTTTACAGAGAGGAAGGGAGAGGGATAGAAGGTTAGAAACATCCATCTAGCTGCCTCCTGCACATCTCCTACTGGGGATGTGCCTGCAACCAAGATACAAGCTCTTGACCGGAATCGAACCCGGGACCCTTCAGTCTGCAGGCCGATGCTCTATCCACTGAGCCGAGCCGGTTTCGGCTGCAGCATCTTTTTTAAAAAATTCTCGCCCAAGGATGTTTTTCCATCGATTTGTAGAGAGACTGGAAGCAAAAGGGAAAGATAGAAAAATGTGAGCGAAACACATCAATGGGTTGCCCCCTGCACGTGTCCCCAACAAGGGCAGGGCCGGGGAGGAGCCTGCAACCGGGGTACATACCTGTGACCAGAATGGAACCCGAGACCCTTCGGTCTGCAGGCTGAAGGTCTATCCACTGAGAAAAACCGGCCAGGGCCGCCCTAACCAATTCGGTTCAGTGGATAGAGCGTCGGCCTGCGGACTCAAGGATCCCAAGTTTGATTCGGGTCAAGGGCATGTACCTTGGTTGCGGGCACATCCCCAGTGGGGGGGGTGTGCAGGAGGCAACTGATCGATGTTTCTCTCTCATCGATATTTCTAACTCTCGTTCCCTCTCCCTTCCTCTCTGTAAAAAAAAAAAAAATCAATAAAATATATTTAAAAAATAAAAGGCTCAGGGTCATTTGCAGCATGTTTAACCCCACATCACTGTCTGATGAAATGAATAGTTCTTTTAACACCCTGAGGTGTGTGAGCTGTGCTTGTTTCTGGGGACAGGGCCTGGCATGAGCTTCAGGGGAGCTCCTGCTGTCTTGACGGGGCCAGTGGCAGGCAAGTCTGTGTTCCTTAATGTGCCCCCGTCACCTGCCTCCCCACTCCTGTCATGGTCACCTCCCCACCCTAAGGCGTCTGAAGGGAGAGGGTGGGCCTGGCAGGGCTGGCACAGGAAGGAAGGAAGGTTGGCAGGAGAGGTGGCTTGTGGAGGTGGGACGGGGATGTGGGTGCCCCATGCCTGTGGCCTCGGTTCAGCTGACAGCCTGCTCACTGGCTTAGGGGTCTGCTCCCTGTGCAAGGGAGCCCTGGGTTCTGGGAGGTGGTGGGAGGATGCTAGTGATGCTTGGGGACATTCGTTGGGTTTTTGGAAGGGCCTGGAATGCTTTTTCTTCCCTTGAAATGATGGAATCCAGCTGTGGGAACCCCTTTCACATCCCGTGGGGTTCAGGGTCCCCAGTTCAGGGTTCGGGTTCTGGAGAAAGCCGCACACAAATGAATAGACTTAGAAAAGTAGTAATTTGGCTGCTGAAACAGATTTGGCTCAGTGGATAGAGCATCGGCCTGCGGACTGAAGGGTCCCAGGTTCGATTACACTCAGGGACATGTACCTTGGCTGCGGGCACATCCCCAGTAGGGGGTGTGCAAGAGGCAGCTGATCGGTGTTTCTCTCTCATCGATTTTCTGACTTTCTATCCCTCTCCCTTCCTCTCTGTGGAAAATCAATAAAATATATTTTTAAGAAAAGTATTAATTTGGAAAATGGGGGCCAGGCGGTAGTCCAACTCTAGCGGGAAAACTACTACTCGCTCTGGCTTTACCATCTCTTTTATTAAGATCAAGATCATAAGATACAGCTGTATCCCCCAGGCCAGAAACACCAATAAAAGCCAATCAGTGAATCTCCTTAGGACGAACAGGTGGGGGCTGATTCAACTACCAACATCCAGTAATTAGCTCCGACCCTTCAGAGCAATTAAGGTTGACCAGCCCTCCGGATTCCCTGTCCACAGCTCTCCGTCATTAAAACAATGATTGGCTTCCGGCATCCAACCCTAGCCAGTTTGGCTCCGTGGATAGAGCATCGACCTGCAGACCAACGGGGCCCGGGGTTCGATTCTGGTCAAGGGCAGATGCCTCAGTTGCAGGCTCCTCTCCCACTCAGAGGGGGACCCTGATCGTCGGGTGTGTGCAGGAGGCAAACCATCCATGTTTCTGTCTTTCCCTCTCTCTTCCCCTCTCTCTAGAAGTCAATGGGAACATATCCTTGGGTGAGGATTAAAAAATAAATAAAGAAAGAAATGACAGAGCCGAAACAGGTTTGGCTCAGTGGATAGAGCGTCAGCTTGCGGACTGAAGGGTCCTGGGTTCGATTCCGGTCAAGGGCATGTACCTTGGCTGCAGGCACATCCCTAGTAGCGAGTGGGCAGGAGGCGGCTGATTGATGTTTCTCTCTCATCGATGTTTCTGACTTTCTATCCCTCTCCCTTCCTCCCTGTAAAAAAAAAAAAAAAAAAAAGGAAAGAAAGAAATGACGGAATCTGTGGTCCCAGTTTCCTGGGGGGATTGGACCCCTGCGTGGTGGCTGCTGTCACTGTGAGCCACTGGGTGCCAGGTCCCATGCGTTCTCTCCTAGGACTGGGGTGTAGCACCCAGCCTCTCCCATGGTTCCTGAGGCTGACAGGTTTGGAATGAAGGGACCAGCAGGAACCAGGGCCGGGAAGTGGGGTCCATGGAGACCCCAGCTCCTGATGGGGCCCTTATCATAGCCAAGAGCTATGAAATGATGTCATTGGGGGGGGAGGGCTGCGGGGGAGGGCGGGACCAGAGGGAGGCGGGCCCCAGTGCCAGGCCATAGGGTCAGCTGTGCACGTCTGAGCAGGAGCCGGCCACAGAGGCTGGCCAGGGCCGGAGCTGCAGGCGCCTGGCAGACAGAGGCCCTGCCTGCAGTGGGGAAACCAAGGCAGTGGTGTGTGGCCCTGCAGACGGATGGCCAGAGTCCTGCCCTCCCGTTGGGTCCAGTCTCTGGTTGCCGAGGTCTGAGAAGGGGTCGGACCTGAGGACCTAGAGATGACCCCAGAGGTCTCAGTCGCTGTCTGACCACTGCTGGGAGCCCACCAGGCCTGCTACCTGTGAGAGCATGGGTGAGCAAGAGAGGGAGACGGAGGAGGATGAGGGAGGGGGCCCGTCCGACACGGCACCCATGCTGCCCCGAAGACGCCGGGACCACAGGGTTCGACCCCCGGCCCTGCTGCTGGCCGGCCGGGTGCTGGCCGGGCTCCTGCTCCACCTGCTGCTGCCGGGGACCCTGTTCCTGCTGGTGCTGACGCCAGCCGCCGCCACCATCTACCTGGGATTCCTGTGCCACTCCAGGGTGAGCTGGGCCCTCCGAGGGGGTCAGGGGGGACAGGCTGGGACTCCCCGGGAGTGGGGTCCTGTGGACGCTCAGGGCACTGGGCCTGAGGGTGAGGCTTCCCCCTTGTCCCCAGTGACATGTGTCCCCTTCCCCAAGGGCCCTTCTTCTGCCAGCCCCTCCCCCATTGGCACAACAGAAGAAGGGCCTTTGTTCCCACTATGGGGGACAGCTCTCTCCCTCCCCTGAAGGCCCCAGCCTTGTACCAGGGGCCACCAGGGCCTGGGCAGCTGGGCAGGGAGGGAGGAGGAGAGGGCTCCAGAAAGAGAAGAGGATGTCAGATTTCACCAGTCCACAGCCTCCTCCCCACACAAAGGCCCTGGCAGAACCCTCCTGGCCTGGGCTGGGTTTCCCACGTGCCATAGGCTGTGGCTTGGTCCCGGGCAGGGAGGGTGTAGCAGATGAGGCCCTGTGTCCCTCTCCATAGGTATAAGGCAAGGGAGGGCGACCGAACGTGGGGTCTCTAAAGAGAAGGTGACACCAGCCCACACCCACAGTTTCGGGCTCCTGGTCAGAGGCCAGCATAGAGAAGGGCCATGGGGGAGCAGTGTGTGTGAACTGGGGGTGCGGGGGTTGGCAACAGCGGGGAGGGGTGGGAATTCTCTGAACTTCCCCTTGAGAGATTCCTCCTCTGGCCGTTTACCGCATGGAGTCGAGTCGGGTAAATGGGTTCCTGAGCTCCCTTCCTTGATGGAGAATTGACAGGCCCACAGCAAGCCTCAGCAGGGACTCCACTGGACCTCAGGCCCCGCCTGGCCCACCTGCTGACCCTACCGCCCAGACCCCGCCCGCCCAGCCAGACCCCGCCCCTCTCCTGCTGTCTGGCCCCGCCCCCATTACATCCCTCCCTGATCTCCCTGCTCCTGGTTCCGCCCCTCCATCCAGACCCCGCCCCTCCGTCCAGACCCCGCCCCGCCCCTGCTGCCTGGCTGCACCCACCACCCAGACTCTGTCCCTCCCCTGCTGCCTGACCCCGACCTTTCCACCCAGGTCCCTCTCTTGCCGCCTGGCCCCGCCCACTCACCCAGACCCCGCCCCCTGCTGCTTGGCCCCGCCCCCACTAACTACCATCCCTCCCTGATCTCCCTGCTCCTGACCACGCCCCACTCCTCCAGACCCCGCCCCTCCACCCAGACCCGCCCCTCCCCTGCTGTGTGGCCCCGCCCACTCCATCCAGGCCCCGCCCCCACCAACTACCATCCCTCCCTGATCTCCCTGCTCCTGGTCCTGCCCCTCCATCCAGACCCCGCCCCTGGTCCAGACCCGCCCCTCCCCTGCTGCCTAGCCCCGCCCACCTCTCTGGGACCCGCCCCTCCTGACCTCCCGCCCCGCCCCCAGGTCCACCCAGCGCCCAGCCCCACGTGCCGCGCGCTGCTCACGGACCGCGCCTCCGCGACGCTCATCGTGCTGGGCTTCCTCTCGCTGCCTCTGCTGCTGGTGCTCGCCTCGGCCGCCCGCACCCGCCTGGCCCTGCGCCTCCGCCCGCTGCTGCCGCCCTCCATTTGGACCCGTGGACCTGGCCGCCCTCCAGGGTCCAGCGACGGGGAGCGGGAGGAACGGCATCCCGAAGGGGAGGAGCAGCTCTGCGCCTGGCTGTGATCCCAGAAGCCCCCCAAAGGACCCGAGACCTCTCAGCCTCGGGAGGCCCCCGAACCTTCACACCCTTTGTGACACCCCCCCCCCCCAAGTTGGCCCCAGGCCGGCGAGCTCGTCGTCTGCGCCCAGATCCGGCTCCTACGCGGGGCTCCGAACGGCCGCGAGATGGCACTCAACGGCCCGGCCTGGGGCCAGCCCTCCCCGCCCACCGCCGCCAGCTCCCTCCGGCACCCCTGCTGCAGAGGCTCAGAGGCCCTCCAGGGGGCGGCATGGCTCTGAGGGGTGCACGTGGCCGGGCCCGAGAAAGGAGGCCTCTCGGACTCCAGCCCTGGTAGATGCCCTGGCCGCCCTGTAGCCCCAGGTCTGCTCAGCCGGGGGCCTCCCGGGAATTTCGGAGGTGAGACCTCCACGGCCACCGGACTGAGAGTTCCCAGGAGCTCAACTATGGCCAAGCTCTGCCGGGGCTGCAAGGCTCCGCCTGGACCGGGTTAGAGTGCAAACTGAGAGCAGGTCAGGGCTCAGTTGTGACTGGGTTAGAGTTCAAACTGGGACCAGGTCAGGGCTCAACCTGGACGGGGTTAGAGTTCAAACTGGGACCAGGTCAGGCTCAGCCTGGACCGGGTTAGAGTGCAAACTGAGAGCAGGTCAGGGCTCAGCCTTAGCCCAGGGTGAGAACTCTGTCAGTGCCCAGGGTTAACATTTATTATTATATTATTACTTTAATAATTATTACATAATTATTATTATGATTTTACACTTTCTCCTTTATTTGGAATCGTTTGTTTCATTTGTGACCCTGACCCTTGGCCATGGCCTTTGATACAAACTAGGGTACACATTCTTTTTCTGAAAAACAAACATGAAAAGTGAGACAGAGATTATGATTCCTTAGAGCAGACTCCCTGAAGTGGGAGTTTTCTGGCAATAAATGTGTCCTTGGGAGTGAGTTCTTTCCACTGATTCTTAGAGCCACCTTAATGTCTTCCTTTCCCGAAACTTTTTTGTTCAGTCCCTTCTGCAACACCTCGAGGAACAGCAGCACTCCGCCAGTAACTCCAGCGTGTGTTTAGGGGCGTCCGAGTGAGGGCACAGGCTGTTCTCTCCGCACCATTGTAAGATCTGGGTCGGCTGCATTCTGGTCTGTGCTTGGAGCTGGTTCCTGGTTACCGCGATGTTCTTGACTCACTCGGTGTGCACGGTGTTTCCTGTTCCTGGGGATCATGTGTTTCTTTCCTTTTTTAAATATGTTTTTATTGATTTCAGAGAGGGAGAGAGAGAGATTGAAACATCAATGATGAAACAGAGTCATGGATCGGCTGCCTCTTGCATGCTCCCCACTGGGGAGCAAGCCCGGACCCTGGGCATGTGCCCTTGACCAGAATCGAACCCGGGACCTTTCAGTGTGCAGGCTGACGCTCTATCCACTGAGACAAACAAGACAGGGTAGGGTCATATGTTTCTTTCTTTCCTTTTTATTTTATTTTATTTTTTACAGAGAGGAAGGGAGAGGGATAAAAAGCCAGAAACATTGATGAGAGAGAAACATCTATCAGCGGCCTCCTGCACACCTGCTACTGGGGATGTGCCCACAACCAAGGTACATGCCCTTGACCGGAATCGAACCTGGGACCTTTCAATTTGCAGGCTGACGCTCTATCCACTGAGCCACACTGGACAGGGCGGGATGATATGTTTCATTGCTCTGGGGAATTCTCAGCCAGTATCTGTGAGCTCTGCCTCTCATTCCTTGTACATGTTCTCCTTGGGGAAAGCAACTCCTTTGACCTCTATGTCAATTCATCTCCCTTTTATTTTTTAAAAAAATGTATTTGTTTGTTGACTTCAGAGAGGAAGGGAGAGGGAGAGAGCGATAGAAACATCAATGATGAGACAGAATCATGGATTGGCTGCCTCCTGCACGCCCCACCCTGGAAATCAAGCCTGCAACCTGGGCCGGTGCCCTGACCGGGAATGGAACTAGCTGTGACCTCCTGGTCCAGGGTTCATAGGTCGTCGCTCAACCACTGAGCCACGCCTCTTGTGTTTTCCATCTGGGCAATTCCTCCCGCGCCCTCTTCCCGCTCAGATGCACTGGCTGTGTCTAATCTGCCGATGCACTCATCCATTTAATTTTTTTGAAGTGATAACGGTAATATATATTTTATGGATTTTTTAAAATATATTTTATTGATTTTTTACAGAGCGGAAGGGAGAGGGATAGAAAGTCAGAAACCTCAATGAGAGAGAGACATCGATCAGCCGCCTCTTGCACGCCCCCTACTGGGGATGTGCCCGCAGCCAAGGTACATGCCCTTGCCGGAATCGAACCCGGGACCCCGCAGTCCGACGCTCTATCCACTGAGCCAAACCGGTCTCGGCATTTTATTGATTTTTTTACAGAGAGGAAGGAAGAGGGATAGTCAGAAATATCGATGAGAGAGACACATCCATCAGCTGCCTCCTGCACACCCCCGACTGGGGATGTGCCCACAACCAAGGTCGATGCCCTTGACCGGAATCGAACCTGGGACCTTTCAGTCCGAAGGCCGACGCTCTGTCCACGGAGCCACACTGGTTGGGGCAAACCTGATCCTTTCTGATGGTCCCTTGGCAGCACACTTGACTTCTGGATCCCAGCTTCGCGCTCTCGGACAATTCTCAGTCATCGTGTAGCCTGCACCTAACAACGCCGGGTGTTGGTTGGTCTTTGGGGCTCTGACTTTGTTCTGTGCTGTTTCTGTGGCCACTTCCCTCCAGGGAGAGCTCCCACTGGGAGGCAGGGCCAGCCGGGCCGGTCAGGGTCCCGGTGGGTGGCCCCTGCACCGTGCAGCACCGCAGGGTGGCTCACCGACCCTGTGTCCAGAGAACCCACTGCTTCCCCATTTGCTTTCCTGCATCTTCCTGGGTTCTGCTCCCTCTTCTCCTGTTTATCTTCCTGCAGCATTTCATTCTGGAGGGACCTCGGGGATATTTACTTCTTTGTAAGCCCAGCAGCCTATTAAAAATGTGCACTTGTTGTAATCCGTCCAGAGTCTGGTGGTAGCTGAAAGGCCTTTAAAAGGATGAAGCTCGCCAAGCTGCCAGCTGGACTCCGCCCGTGGCCGGCAGGGTCGGGTCTCAGAGGCTTCCAGAGAGCGGGGCGGGCAGTTCAGGCCCCGACCAGAGTCAGGGCTCAGTTCCGTGGCCTTGAGCAGAGCCTGCGGAGGCTGGAGCAGGGCCAGCGGGAGTCCCCAGGGGGAGGGTTCCAATTGTCTGTGCGCAGCTCTGATGCGGTTGCCAGTCAGACAGGAGCCTGGCGGCCCGCCGGCTGCCAGGAGAACTTCCCGTGGTCCAAGGCCACCTTCCTTCCCCTCCGGCCTGGGGCCGGGCTGGCTCTGGCCGGGCGTCTGAGAGGAAGACTCTCCTGAGGATAGGCTGGCCCTGGAGTCATCAAACAACAGCTGGGCCTGGGTGTGGGGAGCTCAGCTGCCTGAGCCCTGGGGTCCCTAAGGAGTGTCCCCAGGTCCCAGGCCAGCCCTGAGCCCCAGGGAAGTCCCGCCTCCTCCCCAGTTCTGTCCCACCTGCTCACCAAAGACACTTGTGAGGGGCAGTGAAAGGTTCACAGAGGGGTCAAGGGTCTGCTTCTTAAAATATATTCACACTGAGTGGCCAGATTATTAGTATGGTCTCTGAACACATAATAATCTGGCCACTCAGTGTGTGTGTGTGTGTGTGTGTGTGTATCCTATCTAATAAAGAGTAATATGCAAATTGACCGTACCTTCGCTACACCCACAAAGCCACACCCGCAAGCCAATCAGGAGTGGGGGTGTGGCCAAAGCAACCCAGGCCATGGGGGGCGGGGCCAAGGCACTCAGAAGATGGGAGTCAGGGCCACCGGGGTTGGGTGGTTGCTGCTGGGGCTAAGGCCTGGACTCGGGGGGCAGGGCCAAGGCAGCCAGGGCAGATTTAGCCATCAGCCCCATTGCAGGGCAATGGCTGGGTGCCCAAGGCCTAAAGCTTTGGCCAGGGGCAAGGGGTCAGTAGGACATCCCCTGAGGGCTCCCAGTGTGTGAGGGGGCAGGTTAGGCTGAGGGATCACCCACCCCCAGTGCACAAATTTTGTGCAATGGGCCCCTAGTGTGTGTGTGTGTGTGTGTGTGTGTGTGTGTGTGTGTGTGTGTGTATTAGAGGCCCAGTGCATGAATTAATGCATGGGTGGGGTCCAGCCAGCCTGGCCAAGGGGAGGGGACATGGGCAGTTGGCTGGCCTGCCTGCTGGTCAAACTCCTGGTTGAGGGGACCATTTGCATATTAGCCTTTTATTATATAGGACAGT
Source organism: Antrozous pallidus (assembly GCA_027563665.1). NCBI lineage: Eukaryota > Metazoa > Chordata > Mammalia > Chiroptera > Vespertilionidae > Antrozous > Antrozous pallidus. The sequence continues at coordinate 212,050,404 of CM050508.1, forward strand.
GGTGGGCAAACTGCAGCTTGCGAACTACATGTGGCTCTTTGGCTCCTTGAGTGTGGCTGCCTGAGCTCAGCTGCCTGAGCCCTGGGGTCCCTAAGGAGTGTCCTCCTCTGAACCAGGAGGTCCCAGTTTGGTTCCTGGTCAGGGCACGTGCCTGGCGGGTGGGTGTGGTCTGGAGGAGGAGGCCTTGCAGAAAGCAACCGATCCACAATTCTCTCTCATCGCTGATGTTTCTCTCTGCCTCTCCCTTCCTCTCTGAGATCGATAAAAACACATTAAAAAGGAAAAAGAGCCGAAACCGGTTTGGTTCAGTGGATAGAGCGTCGGCCTGTGGACGGAAGGGTCCCAGGTTCGATTCCGGTCAAGGGCATGGACCTTGGTTGTGGGCCCACTCACAGTAGGAGGTGTGCAAGAGGCAGCTGGTCGATGTTTCTCTCTCATCGATGTTTCTGACTTTCTATCCGTTTCCCTTCCTCTCTGTGAAAAATCAATAAGATATAAAATTAAAAAAAGAAAAGAAAAAAAGCCCCTCATCTCAGCCTGGAATGGCCCTTTCATCCCCACCCAACGCCCCTCAACCCATCCAGGGCCCAAACTCCATGGGAAGCAAGTGCTCTGCTACCGGATGGGTCGGGGGGGACGGGGGGAGAAGGTCCCACTGGGACAATGCCAGCTCTTTCCCCACCCAGGTGCCCAGGCCCTTGCCCTGGCTGTGGGAGCCTCTGCACACCTGTGTGTGCGTGTGTGGACGAATATATGTGTGCGTGTGTGCACGAATATGTGTGCTGTGTGTATATGTGTGTGTGTGTGTGTGTGTGTGTGTGTGTGCATGTTCTGGCTTGTGTCTGTGCAAATCTATCCCGTCCGCCTCCCCTCACACCCTGGGCTGGGGGTGGGAGCCGTGGTCTCGACCCTACAGGTGTGGAGACTGTGCAAGGCTCCCTGACCTGCCCAGGGTCATGTATTCATGCACAAAGCATTTCCGGGGAGCCGAGGCGTCGGCAGGCACACCCTCAGACAGCTGAGGCGCGGCCAGGAGGGGTCCGGGGCCCGGGCCAGTTCCGTCCCTCCAGCTTTGTACCCAGGTATGAGCCCTGCCCTCACCCAGGCATGTGTCAGGCAAGGGATGCTGTGCAGGAAGCAAGCTGGGGTGGGGGGCAGTGGGGAGCTGGATCTAGCTCGGACAGACACACTGGCTTCTCCCTCCAGGGTTCCTCTGGCTGCTCGAATAATGAAATAGACATGAGACGGGGGAGCCATAGGAAATACCCGAATCCGAGACACAGACAGACGTGTGTGAGAAGCCTGCATCACGGGAGTCAGACCCCACACGCAGGAGAGGACCAGAGACAGAGAGGAACAGGGGCATACAAGGCCCCCTGAGCCGGATTGGCGTGGCTCAGTGGTTGAGTGTGGACCTATGAACCAGGAGGACAGGGCACGTGCTCAGGTTTCGGGCTTGGTCCCCAGTGGGGGGGCGTGCAGAGAGCAGCAGATCCATGATTCTCTCTCATCATTGATGTTTTTCTCTCTCTCCCCCTCTCCCTTCCTCTCTGAAATCAATAAAAACATATTTTTTAAAACACACACACACACACACATACACCCGACCCAGACTGGTGTGGCTCAGTGGATAGAGTGTCGGCCTGTGGGCTGAAAGGTCCCAGGTTCGATTCCGGTCAAGGGCATGTACCTTGGTTGCGGGCACATCCCCACCGGGGGGGCGTGCAGGAGGCAGCTGATGGATGCTTCTCTCTCTCATCATGGATGTTTCTATCTCTCCCTTCCTCTCTGACATCAATGAAAACATATATTTTTTATTTTTATTTATTTATATTTTAAAATATATTTTATTGATTTTTTACAGAGCGGAAGGGAGAGGGATAGAAAGTCAGAAACATCGATGAGAGAGAAACATCGATCAGCTGCCTCTTGCACGCCCCCTACTGGGGATGTGCCCGCATCCAAGGTACATGCCTTTGCCGGAATCGAACCCGGGACCCTTCAGTCCGCAGTCCGACGCTCTATCCACTGAGCCAAACCGGTCTTGGCTATTTTATTTTTTAATATATTTACAGAGAGGAAGGGAGAGGGATAGAAAGTCAGAAACGTCCATGAGAGAGAAACATCCATCAGCTGCCTCCTGCACACCCCATACTGGGGATGTGCCCGCAGCCAAGGCACACACACCTGCCACGGAGGCACATCGTGGGGTGCACTGGTCCGGACCTCTCAGGAGTAACAGGCAGAGTCTGGCACTGGCTCTGAGGTCTAGGGCCCCTGCCTTCGTGGCCCCACCCCACCTCTGGGGAGTCCCTCCCTGCTCTCTTCTTCCCCAGGCAAGCCTGTCGGGACCCCGCCTGGGGCAGGGGCAGGGTGCGGGGGTCACCTCCCTGTAACAGAAGGTTCCAGCAGAGGGAGTAGAGGGAGGTCCTCACTGTCAGTTCCCTGCACAGGCTGCAAACCCAGGAGCTGTCTGGATACCTGCCTTCCTCTCTGCCGCCGCCCCCCACCCCCCAAGCAGGCCCTAGGTCTGGCAGCCACTACCCAGGTGTCTCATGGGAGGTCTCGCTTTAGCCCCACCCTCCCCCGGGCCCTGGCCTGCCCCAGGAAGGCCCTGCACCCCTTGCCTTCCATTTCTTCCCCCCCCCACCCCCAGTCCTCCTTACGGCTCCCACACCCCTGCCTGCCGCAACCCCAGGGCCTTAGCACGTCCCATAGCCCCTGCCTCCGGCCTGGCACGGCCAGCCTCCCTAGTGGGAACTTTGGCAACCACACCACTGCCTGTCCCCCTTCTGACCTGGGAAGACTTCAGAACCAAGACTCAACCGAGAGTGAACATTTATTTGGAAAATCAAAGAGGTGAAAGGCGTCATTTTTAAAAGAAAAAAAAAGGGGGGGGTTTAGGAAACATCTGACGGAGGTAAAGGAGACATGAAGGGGGAATGGCAATGCACCCCCTCATAGGGGATCCCAGCTGCACCCCAGGGAAGGGCAGGAGGGGAGAGACAGAGAAAGGCAAGGGGGGGTCCTTGTCCTAAGGACTTAGGGGGGGGGGATGTTAGGGGAGGTCCCAGGGGAAGAGCTCAACCGAACACTCAGCAGCTTTCCGGGGTCTCCACGGACTAATTGGCGGGCACCGGGGCAGGGGGGTTCGGCTGGTCCTGAGGTTGGCCATGGGGTTCCTGGGCCTGGAGCTAAAATGCAACAGAGGCCTCTGGGGGGTGGGGGTAGGGCAGGGGGTCCCAACGGCAGGACACAAGCCCAGTGTCTGCTGGGGGAGGAGAGGTCACCCGGGGTCGAGGACGTGCACACCTGTCCCTGGCCTCTTCCCCATGGCCTCTGTCCCTCCCCACGTCCTTGCTCCGCCCCTGCCTGCAACTGCCGGCCGCATCCCCCCTGCAGAACCTGCCCACGGCCTGGTGCAGCATAGAGGATGGGTGAACGCAGATGGTGGCACCCGCCCCCTGCTCCGGCCGCCCACCCCACCAGCCAGGGGGACTGAGGAGGAGTCAGCAAAGGGCCATAGGGTGCAGGCCTGGGCTCCTGGGGAGTGAGAGGTGGGACCTGCAGACCCCAGAGTGTCCTCGGGCCCTGGCGCATCCCTGACCATGGACAGGCTGGACAGGCTGGTTGAGTCTGGAAGAATGTGTGGGTGGGGCAGCTGGGGGGGGGTTGGGAGGGGGCCTCTGGGCCCTGCTGCTCTCAGCTGCTGCTCCCGGGGTCCCCTGGTCCCATGCACTGGTGTGGGGTGAGGTCAACGGGCCTTGGCTTGCCCCACACACCCCAGCTCCAGGCCCAGGCCAGCCGCCCCCCTCTGCTGTTTCTGTCCCCACCTCGTAGGGGTGGGTAGATACAGCAACCATGATAAACAGCAGAAGGGGGGCACCCCGACAGAGTGGGGGCAGAGCCCAGGCCCATCTGCCCAGCAGAGAGCCCTCGCCCTGGGGTCAGGGGTGAGGTCAGAGACCACGGGAGCTGCCCTTTTCCTTGGGGTCACCATGACTGCAGTGTGCCCCGGGCACAAAAGGCCCTTCTTCTCCCCAGAGGCCTGGACTGTGCGGAGGAGGGAGGCTCTCCGACCGACTCGGAGGGGGCAGGGCGGGCGGTGCCTGCGGCCCTGGGTTCCCGGAACCCTGTCCACCTGCCTGTGGGCAGACAGGGGGTGGGCCAGCTCTGGGCAGTGAGGCCTGGAGGCTCCCAGCTGGGCCAAGGCCATGACACCCTAGCTGAGCAGGACCGGCTCCGGCAGGGAGAGGCCTGGGGGCCAGGGCCTGCTGTACTCGGAGCTTCTGATCTCCCTGCCCCTCCGGCCCCAGAGAGGAGCCTTCCGGACCATTCTGTTTGTGCTTCCTCCGGCGTCTGCCCTAACCCTGACCAGGACACCCCTGGCTGACCCCTCGCTCCCTGTGGAGACTCTGTCTGGCCCTGTCTCCCCAGGTGGGGGTGGGGGGACTGCAGGACACAGAAGTGAGATGTGGGGCTGGGAGAGGGGCCGAGAGGAGGCAGGGGGGTTATGGGGGGGCGGGCAGGCGAGAACTCTGTGAGCAGAGGTGACCCCGGCCCCGCTGAGGAGGAGCGCCAGGCCGGGGCTGGGTACGGCACTGGCGGGGGGCACCTGAGGCGGAGACCCCGTCCCTCTTCCTCTGAGCCAGGGCCTGGCGGACGGAGGGCAGCTGCTTCTTCGAGGGCTTGAGCTGCCGCCAGGAAGACCCGCTCAGTTTTTCCAGGAGGGACGGAAACTTCCCCGTCAGCCCGCCCAGCAGGCCCTGCTGAGAAGGCAGGTCCGCGCCCCCCCCCCCTCGGGCAGGAGCAGGGGACCCGCGGGGAAGACACTTGCCTTGCCTCAGGGGTCCCCACTACAGCCCAGCACCCTGTCCCCAGCAGGTGGGTGGTGCCCAGGGAAATGGAGGATGAACCAAGAGATGCCTGTGTCTGCATTGGGGGGGGGGGGGACACCCCCGGGCCTCCAGCTGTAGCTGCTGCCTGGCCCTGGCCTCCACTCCGGTCCCATCTCCACAGCCACTTGGGGGGCCTCCGGGGCTGGATGGAGAGCTGGGGGCCAAGCAGGGCTCCTCTGGACAGCAGCACAGGCTGGACGTTGGGGACCCCGGCCAACGCCCCCCCCCCCCCACTTCACGGGGCCCAGGCGGAAGCACCCGCAGTCTCTGGTCCCCGCCGGGGCCTGAGGTTCCTGGACCGGAGCCAGCACGGCCACTGCCAAGATCCCGGGGCGGGAGGGGGGGCGGGGGCGGCGGGGACACAGCCCTCTTTCTGCTCCGGCCCTGGCGGCTCCTCCGGCTCAGGCTCGGCTGAAGCGCTTCCTTTTTTAGGCAAAGTGGAGCTCGCTTGTCCGCCGCCTTCTCACCTGCTAGCGTGGGGGGAAGGAAACCACTCATCCAGACAGACCGTCTTCCTCCTCTTCCTCCTCTTCCTCGCAGAGCTTCCCTGGAGGATGGGGAGGGAGGCGGAGGACATCCTGGCAGCCTTGCCCTGGGGGACCCGTGCCCCTGCCCCTGCCCCTCCCCCCCCGAAAGAGGAGCAGCGGGGAGAGGGTACCCTCATGGGAGGGCGTCTGAGGAGTGAGGGGTCCTGTGGGGCCCAGGGCCTGGCTGAGGAGAGGGAGGCCACCGTGGAGGGCTGGGCGTCTGTCCGTGAGCATGGCGTCTGACCTCAGCCCAGGCCCTGGGCCCCCCAGTGGGGGTGGGGGGCATGGGGACAGCAATAGGCCACATGGTCACAAAGGGCAGGGCCTGAACGGCCACCCCAGCTCCCATACCTCTTCCTCCAAGAAGCCGGGGGGGGGCATTGTGCCCCCCCAAGAAGCCCCAAGTGCTATGTCTAATGCCCTGTGTCTTTTCTTGTTAAAAAATATATTTTTTTTATTTTACAGAGAGTAAGGGAGAGGGATAGAGAGTCAGAAACATGGATCAGCTGACTCTTACACACCTCCTACCGGGGATGTGCCTGCAGCCAAAGCACATGCCCTTGACCAGAATCCAACCTGGGACCCTTCAGTCCGCAGTCCGACGTTCTATCCACTGAACCACACCGGTCAGGGCGAATGTCCTATGTCTTTTCTAAGTCCAGCCCTTCCCATACCTGGGGGTCGGTTCTTGGGGACACATGTCTCAGCCCCAGACACCTCCTGCTCCCCCAGCCCTGTAACCCGGGGGGGGGGGGGCTTGTTGGGAGCACTCTCCCTCCCTCACCTTCCCAGGGTCCCTTGGGTCTGGCTTCAGGGACGACCAGCACCGCGAAGACATGGGCAGTGGGCCTGGCATGACCCAACTTGAGGGCAGCCCCCCTCTACCCCCCCTCTCCCCGTGGGTCCCCTTGGGTCTGGCTTCAGGGACGCCCAGCACCGCGAAGACATGGGCAGCGGGCCTGGGATGACCCAATTTGGGGGCCCCGTCTGCTCCTGGCTGGGAGCAGGGGACAGCGCGCATCCCAGGGTCTCACCGCCTTAAAGGAAGACGCAGCGCCTGTGCGCAAACATGCCCACGAGTGCGCGCGTCGGGGCGGGGCCTCTGGGGGCGGGGCCGGCCCGGCCAGGGCGGGGCCGCGCGGAGCCGCCCGGGAGCGAGCCAGCGAGGGGCCGGTGGAGTCGGAGCGCCCGGCCGGTTGCGCGGGATGCTGCCTTGGACGGCGCTCGGCCTGGCCCTGCGCCTGGCGCTGGCGTGGGCGCGGAACGGCGCGGACCGCGGTGAGTGCGGGCGCGGGGCCGACCTCCGTCTCCCCTCCATCCGCCGCGGCCCCCACGCGGTCGGCCGGCGCTCTATCCCGTGGCTTGCGGGGCCGGGGTGGCCGGGCAGGGGACCCCACCGACCTGCCGGGGACAGACCCAGGGACCCAGGGCCACTCGACTGAGCGCGGGGACGTGGAGGCCGCCCCGGATAGCGGGGCCTGGGCCAGAGGGGAGGTGTCTGTGCAGGAGGCTGCCCCTGCCTCAGTTTCCCTCTCCTTAGAATGACCCTTAGTAGAGGGGTGACAAGCAGGCTGGAGTCGCCCCACTGAATTTGGAAAAAACAGGGACGCCGGGGCCTAAACCAGGGCCAGGACCCCCAGTTTGTCTGCCCAGGGCCCAGGGGTGGAGGGGCCCATCTGCCCCCCAACTCCAGGGCTGCGGGGAGGAAGGGGAGGCCCGGTAGAGATGGGGGGGGGGACCCTCGGGCTGCTGCAGCAGGTGGCTCGCTTCCTGGGTCCGGATGGAGCAGGGGCCGGGGGCCCTGGGAGGGGTGACATCATCTGCGAGTGGGGTTAGAGCTCCAGCGGCCATCTGGGCTGTGGGCGGGCCTGCGATCAGTGTGTCTCCCCATCTCTCCCTCCACCTCTTCCCCGCCTTCCTCCTCTGAGCTGCTTCGAAGGCCCCCCCAAAACCCCCCATGTCCCACCTGCCGCCTCACCTGGAGCTGAGCTGGGTGGCTGAAGACACACCTGAGGCGGCAGCCCCTGACCATCCAGGCCTGTCCACTCGCCCCTCCTGCCTGCTCACAGGCCCCCCAAGGAAAGGGAGGGCGTGGGGGCCTGGAGAGGAGAGAGGAGCCCAGAGCGTGCCCCGGAGACATGGCCCCAGAGTGGACCCCTCTGGCCCTGGGGATGCCACAAAGGATAACTTTGGGGAGGGACTGAGCAGGCTTTCAGGGCCTCCCCGGGTGAAGGGAAGGCTCACTGGGGGAGCCCCGGCTGGGGGTGGGGGAGCCGCCGTGAGTGTGGGGCTGATCACCTCCTTCCTCCCCCTCTCCCCCTCTCCCTCTCTCCCCCAGGGCCCCAGGCCGCAGCCCCCCAGGGGGACCTGCTCTTTCTATTGGACAGCTCAGCCAGCGTGACTCACTACGAGTTCTCCCGCGTCCGGGAGTTTCTGGGGCAGCTGGCGGCCCCGTTGCCCGTGGGCCCCGGGGCGGTCCGTGCCAGCCTGGTGCACGTCAGCAGCCGGCCCCACTCCGAGTTCCCCTTCGACCGGCACGGCTCCGGAGCCGCCGTCCAGGATGCCATCCTGGCCGCCGCCCAGCTCATGGGCAACACCAACACGGGGCTGGCGTTGGCCTACGCCAAGGAGCAGCTGTTTGCCGAGGCCGCGGGCGCCCGGCCGGGCGTGCCCAAGGTGCTGGTGTGGGTGACGGACGGCGGCTCCAGCGACCCCGTGGGGCCCCCCATGCAGGAGCTGAAGGACCGGGGTGTCACCGTCTTCATCGTCAGCACCGGCCGGGGCAACCGCCTGGAGCTGTCGGCCGCCGCCTCGGCCCCGGCCGAGAAACACCTGCACTTCGTGGACGTGGACGACCTGCCCATCATTGCCGGGGAGCTGCGGGGCTCCATCCTCGGTAGGTGGGGCAGGGGGAGGGGCAGAGGCGGGGCTGGGGAGACCCGGCCAGAACCCCGCCAGAGAGCTGGGGTGGGACTTTAAAATCTATATATTTTTTTGTCAAAACCGGTGTGGCTCAGTGGATAGAGCGGCGGCCTGCGGACCGAAGGGTCCCAGGTTCGATTCCGGCCAGGGGCATGTGCCTTGGCTGCGGGCACATCCCCAGTAGGGGGTGTGCAAGAGGCAGCTGATCGATGTTGCTCTCTCATCGATGTTTCTGACTCTCTACCCCTCTCCCTTCCTCTCTGTAAAAAAAGAAAAAAAAATCAATAAAATATATTTAAAAAAATAAAATCTATATATTTTTATTGATTTCAGAGAGGAAGGGAGAGGGAGACATCCATGTGATGGAGAATCGCTGATCCATTCATCAGCTGCCTCCTGCGCGCCCCCCACTGGGGACCGAGCCTACAGCCTGGGCATGTGTCCTGACCGGGAATCACACCGTGACCTCCTAGTTCCGAGGTCGGCAGTGAACCACTGAGCCACCCAGGTGGGCGGGGGGCGGGGGGAGATTTCAGAGGCATGTGTCTGCCTGGAGCAGGGGCCAGGCCTGCAGGACAGGTGTGTCCCCTACCTGGGCCGTGGCGGGATGAGGGCAGGCCTGTGTGAACATCACCTGGGGCTCTCTGAGGGGCCCAGCACATTGGGGGAGGCCCTGTAGAGCGGGGGGGGGGGGGGGGGGCCTGGTGTGGACCCAGAGGCTGAGCTAGTGGGGTGTGGCTGAATGGAGAGGAAGAGAAAGGGACTGCCAGGCCCCCTCCCCCCCAATCTGGGGGCCTGAGGACTCACGCGGGGGTGGGGGTGGGGGACGCAGGTACTCCTGCACCTGTGCCAGGCCCACCATGTCTAGAGCTGGGAGCCGGGTCAGGAGGGGCCAGACTGCCTCCTTGGGGCTGTCCTTGGCCTCAATGCCCCCCACCCCCACCCCAGGGTGAGGACAGCTGGAGGGCTGTCAGCAGGTTCCCTAGCAGCTCCCCACAGACCTTCCTCCTCTGGGACCCTAGATCCAGCCAAACCGCAGAGGGGGCGGGGCTGGAAATGAGGGGCCTGGTCTCTGGCTGGGCAGGCGCAGCCACCCAAGAATGCCACTAACCCCAGGTTCTTCCCAAGTCTCTGCGCCTGCGGGTTAATCATCCACCCGAAACCATAAGGGGCTGAACCAGAAGAGGGTAGCCTGTGGGCTGTGGGCTGTGGGCTGTGGGCTGGGGCGGGGGGACTGGGTGCCTCTGGGACTTTCCTCCGGGGACACCTGGCCACTGGTTGCCCCCCTCGACCACTCCGCTGGCTGGGCCTGGAGGGGACAGCCGGCTGGAGGCTGCAGGGCAGCCTGGAGTGTGGGGTGTGGGGCTCCTGGAATGGGAGGGGAGGGGGGTCTCTGTGTGGGGGATGGGCAGGGGAGGGAGTGCCAGGCAGGCAGTGGGGGGCCCCAGCATCAGAGGAGGAAGCAGCAGGATCCCGAGAGTTGACAGGCTTAACCCTGCCCAGACACGAATCTGCCACCTCCTCCAGCACCGTCCCGGATGGCTCAGGTTGGGGATCCCACTCTGGGTGACGTTCCTCGGGGGACCTGCGGCAGGCAGCATGCCCAGCCTCCCTCCCCCCCCCCCGCCCCCCAGTCTGGCTGCTCTTGTCACATCCTCACCACCCCTCAGGCCCCCATCTCCTGGCTGCACCATGGGCCCCTCTGCCTGGACTATCCCGCACTAAACTGACCCCAGGCCCTGGGTCTCTCTGGCTGGGCCTGGGGGTGGGGGTGAAGGTGGGGGGTTGGGGGGAAAGTAGCTCTCAGTTCTGACACCATCTGGGGCCCTATCACCTTTCAGGGCCCTTGTCCAGGCCTAGATAGCTTCCCTGCCACTGGGGTTGGGGCTGGGTGGGGCTGAGGCAGGGAAGCTCCTGATGAGGCCAGAAGTTGGGGGCGGGGGTGCATTCCTCTCTTCCCCCCAGCCCTGTCCCGGGTTTGCATATTCCTAGTATCTGCTGGGCGTGGTGCGCCTAGCCTGGCTCCCCAGCACTCCTGTTCCCCCACCCCGCCCCCGCATCTCCCTGGTGGGGGGCCCCCAGCCCTGCCTCTATCTCCTGGTCTTCCCGGAGTGGGTAGTCAGGGCCCGGGGCCCAGCTTCCCTGACCCCCCGCACTGCCCCCCCCCCCCCCAGACGCCATGCAGCCTCGGCAGCAGCTCCGCGCCTCTGAGGTCACGTCCAGCGGCTTCCGCCTGGCCTGGCCGCCCCTGCTGACCGCCGACTCGGGCTATTACGTGTTGGAACTGGCTCCCGCCGCCGAGCCCGCCGCCCTGCGTCGCCAACAGCTGCCGGGCAACGCCACGGGCTGGGCCTGGACCGGCCTGGACTCGGACACGGACTACCACGTGGCGCTGGTGCCCGAGTCCAACCTGCACCCCGTGGGGCCGCAGCACCTGCGGGTGCGCACGCTGCCGGGTGAGGCTGGGCGCCGAGCCCAGGGGCGCGGGCGGGGGCTCGGGGGCTCGGGGGCTCGGAGTGGGGCTCGGGGGCCGGAATGGGGGCTCGGGGGAGAGGAGTGGGAGCTCGGGGACGCGGAGTGGGAGCTCGGGGACGCGGAGTGGGGGCTCGGGGGCGCGGAGTGGGAGCTCGGGGGCGCGGAGTGGGGGCTCGGGGGCGCGGAGTGGGGGCTCGGGGGCGCGGAATGGGGGCTCGGGGGCGAGGAGTGGGAGCTCGGGGACGCGGAGTGGGAGCTCGGGGACGCGGAGTGGGGGCTCGGGAGCGCGGAGTGGGAGCTCGGGGGCGCGGAGTGGGGGATCGGGGGCGCGGAGTGGGGGCTCGGGGGCGCGGAGTGGGAGCTCGGGGGCGCGGAGTGGGGGCTCGGGGCCCCGGAGTGGGGGCTCGGGGCGCCGGAGTGGGGGCTCGGGGGCGCGGAGTGGGAGCTCGGGGGCGCGGAGTGGGGGCTCGGGGGCGCGGAGTGAGGGCGCGGGGGGGGGCGCGGAGTGGGGGCCTGGGGGCCGGAGTGGGGACTCGGGGATGCGGGGGGGGGCCTGGGGGCCGGAGTGGGGGCTCGGGGGCGCGGGAGGAGGCGGGCGGGCCCCCCACTCACGCACGTCCGCCCCAACCCCCGCAGACGAGGCCGGGCCGGAGCGCATCGTCATCTCGCACGTGCGGCCGCGCAGCCTGCGGGTGAGCTGGGCCCCGGCAGGCGCGCTCGGCTACCACGTGCAGGTTGGGCCGCTGCGGGGCGGCGCGGCGCAGCGCGTGGAGGTGCCGGGGGGCCGCAACAGCACCGACCTGCAGGGCCTGGCGCCCGGCACCACCTACTTGGTCACCGTGACGGCCGCCTTCCGCTCCGGCCGCGAGAGGGCGCTGTCCGCCAAGGCCTGCACCCCGGAGGGCGAGCGCAGCCGCGCCCCGCGCCCCCCGCAGCCGCCGGGGAACCGGGGACCGTGACCCGGCCGCCCGCGCAGCCCAGGGCCCCTGCTCCCGGCCCCGGTGGGGAAGGCGCCCGCCGCCGAAACCAGGGTCTCGTCCCGGGGCTTTGGGAATGCGGGCTCGGCCTTTGCGCGCGGCGACTCCGCGGGACCCCAAGTCCTGGTTCCGCTGGCTGCCGGAGCCCGATCCGCTGCCAGACCCTCGGCTGCAGCACCAGGGGTGGCGCCAGGCCGCAGCGACCCCTCCCCGCCCGGCCCGCGCTGGACACTCGGCAGCGCCCCTTAGGGTGGAGGCAGCGGGGAGAGGGAGGGGGAGTCTGGGTGTGAGAGCATCAGACCCGGGACAGGCTGGGTTCCCAGGATCCGAGGGCGGGGGGGCCAGGGGTCCGGCTGGCCACTCAGGTCCGGGATGTTGCTAGAAGGTGGATGGGGGGCTGGGTCCAGCCAGGTTCCCCCCCCAAACACACACACACACACAAGGCTTCCAGGAGGAGACAGGACCCGCAAAGGGCGGGGAAGAGCGTTTGGAGGTGCGGTCAGAGGTCAGTGGCTGGCGGGGGGACAGGCCCCTCACCAGGAGGTCACAGGCTGCAGGGGCAGGGCCAGCACAGGGAGGCCAGGGCGGGCATTCAGGACCCCGGAGGCAGCACGGGCAGGGAGCCCCCTCTTGGTTCTGGGGGGTCTTCCATGCTGGGAGGCCAGCAAGGCCCCCCTCCCTGGGGATGCACCCCACGACGCTCTGCCTCTTCAGACAGCCCCCTCCTCAGTCATCACTCACTTTCGGGGCCCCAGGCCGGGCCCAAGGGCAGGCAGCGTGGCTGTTCCGGCCGCCAGGCCCCTCATCCTCTGCCTCTTCCCCACTAACACCCCACACCTTCAAGTACAGATTAAACCTGATGTAAACTGAGTCCTGCAGTCGTTTTCGATGCTTCCCTCTTCGACAGACACCCAGCCCCCCAGAGGGCCTGGGCGGAGGGCCCATGGCCAGCTGGTGCTGAGGAGGGGGCCCTCTGTGACCCTCCCTGCACCCCTGTTCAGAGAGCCCCACCGATCCTGTGGGCGCCGGTTCCGCGGTGGGGATGGGTCACCTGCTGGCATGCCGGGGACTGGCCTTCTGCCCTCTCTTGGGGCAGCCATGCCCTTTCTGGCTTCTTGCCCCCAGCCAAGCTCTGCAGGGCTGAGAGGTGGTCTCCCCCTGGCCAGTGTGCTCAGGTTGGTGGTGTGCGTGTGCGTGTGCATATGCATGTGTGCGTGTGCATGCGTGTGTGCATATGCATGTGTGCGTGTGCGTGCGCGCGCGCGAGCCTTCCCTCTCCAGCATCACAGGCCCCTGCCCAGGCCTGGAGACCCGCACCACCCACTGGCTCCCTGCCAGTGCTGGGCATTGCCGACGCCTGTGTGTGGCAGCCCAGGGTTTCCCTATAGGCCGATGGCAGGCAAGACAATGGCCCCGCCCCCTTCCAGCCAGGACTGTGTGAGCAGAGGGAGCAGATTGGGAAGGGGGGGCTGAGGTGTGAGTCCAGGGCCCTGGGGACCGAGGGCAGTGCCTGGCCAGGCCAGACGTGGTCCGGGGCCCTGCGTCAGGTGGGTGATGGGTTTCCCCTCCATGTTGCCCAGCCCCCTTAAATCTGGGAGCCCCCATGGCACCGTGGGCTGTGTGCACGGTGGCTTCTGCTTACACTCTGCCCAGTGGCCAGCAGGCAGCCGAGGCTCAGGGGCTCCTGTGACCTCCGCTGCTGCCTGTTCTGAGGCTGGAGGGTGTCAGACCTTCCCTCCTGCAAGTTCGAGGCCCCACGCTAAGCTGTGCAGGTGCTAGTGGGTCCAAGACCGCCGGCCACCGGAGAGTCCCCTTCCACACGGGGACTAGTCCTGCCCAACGGCTGGTGCTCTGGGAGGGGCTTAGTCACCCCCTGGAGACAAGCTGAGCAGTGAGCTCCTTTCCACCTTCCCACACAAGCCCTGCACCCCGGGTGAGGTCAGAGGCTGAAGACACGGCCGCACCCCCCCCCCCCCCGAAGAGGCCCGAGCTCCCCTTGTCTCTGCTGGATGCTGAGGCCCAGGGAGGAGCCCACTCCCGTCTCCACGCCAGAGAAGGCCTCTCCTGGGCCCTTATCTCGGCAGCTCCGCCCCTTCTGTGCATCGTCCCAGACACTTCTTAAAGATCTCTGGGTGGGGGCCACAGCTGGGAGCAATCTGGAGGCAACCACTTCATCCCGGTTCTTCCCTTCCCCTGACACGCAGGCCGGGACCCCTCGGTCCCCGGGGACCCACGCCTGCCAGGACTGACACCCTCCACACACGTAAGGCGGCTCTGAGCTTCCCCTCGTGTCGGTGGAAACCAGAGAGAGGGGCGGAGGAGGCTGGGGAGCATGCAGAAGGCAGGCGGGCATCTGCAGGGCAGGCGAGGGTGGGCTGGGAGGGTCCTGCCCCTGGGAGGGGACCCCGAGGGAAGGCTCCTTTGGCGCAGGGGGCACCCACACGAGTGCTGTTTGCACAGCTGCGCCCGTTCTGCTGACGTCCCCAACTTGACGAGAGATCCGGGCACTCCCAGAGGCTGCACGTCCGTTCGTCCTCCAGGGGTTCTTTCCTGCTGCCCAGGGCTTGCCATGTGGCTGAGGAATGGCTCTCCAGCTTGTAATCTCTTTTTTTAAAAATATATTTTATTGATTTTTTTACAGAGCAGAAGGGAGAGGGATAGAAAGTTAGAAACATCGATGAGAGAGAGACATCAGCCGCCTCTTGCACGCCCCCTACTGGGGATGTGCCCGCAGCCAAGGTACATGCCCTTGCCGGAATCCAACCTGGGCCTTACAGTCCGCAGGCCGACATCTATCCACTGAGCCACGCCAGTTTCAGCTATGTGCACTTTTTTAAAAAAAAATTAATAATAGCCGAAACCGGTTTGGCTCAGTGGATGGAGCGTCGGACTGCGGACTGAAGGGTCCCGGGTTTGATTCCGGCAAGGGCATGTACCTTGGCTGCGGGCACATCCCCAGTGGGGGGCGTGCAAGAGGCAGCTGATCGATGTCTCTCTCTCATCGATGTTTCTGACTTTCTATCCCTCTCTCCTCCTCTCTGTAAAAAATCAATAAAATATATTTTTTAAAAAATTAATAATAATAGTAATAATAATAATGTTAAAAACAGAGTAGAGTAGGAACATCAATGATGCAAGAGAATCATTGATCTGCTGCCTCCTGCACACCCCGCTACTGGGGATCAAGCCCACAAACCCCTGGCATGTGCCCTCGACCGGAATTGAACCTGGGCCCCTTCAGTCCACAGGAGAGCACTCTATCCACTGAGCAACACCGGCCAGGGCCAGCTCATGAGCTCTTGGACAAAGGCTGCCTGTGAGGACACCAGACAGTATGTGGGGTCTGGAGCCCCTGGCCTCGGCCAGTGAGGTGTCCCCCAGTGGGTGGTGCAGCCCCGCGCAGGACCCCTTCGAGCAGGAGCTATTTCCCAGGCAACAGCCCAGCCTCTGGC
Organism: Antrozous pallidus; assembly: GCA_027563665.1. NCBI lineage: Eukaryota > Metazoa > Chordata > Mammalia > Chiroptera > Vespertilionidae > Antrozous > Antrozous pallidus. Next base: position 212,065,655 of record CM050508.1, read on the forward strand.
TACTCCTCAGCCTCCCGCTGGGGAGAGGGGGCAGTTTAGCAAAAGCAAAACTCAAGTGCAGTCTGGCTGGTGTGGCTCAGTGGACAGAGCGTCGGCCTGCAGACTGAAGGGCTCCAGAGAGAGAAGCATCAAAGATGAGAATCACGGATCAGCTGCCTCCTGCACGCCCCCTACTGGCCAGGAGCACATGCCCAGGTTGCGGGCACGATCCCCAGTAGGGGGCATGCAGGAGGTGGCCAATCAATGATTCCCTCTTATCATTGATGTTTCTATATCTCTCTCCCTCTCCCTTCCTCTCTGATATCAATAAAGAAATATATTTTAAAACAACAATAACAGCCGAGACCGGTTTGGCTCATTGGATAGAGCGTCGGACTGCGGACTGAAGGGTCCTGGGTTCGATTCTGGCAAGGGCATGTACCTTGGCTGTGGGCACATCCCCAGTAGGGGGCGTGCAAGAGGCAGCTGATCGATGTTTCTTTCTATCCCTCTCCCCTCCTCTCTGTGAAAAATCAATAAAATATATTTTTAAAATAATAAATAAATAAATAAAAACAACAACAATAGCCCTAGCCAGTTTTGCTCAGTGGATAGAGCCTCAGCCTGCAGACTGAAGGGTCCCATGGTTCGATTCCGGTCAAGGGCATGCACCTTGGTTGCGGGCACATGCCCAGTGGGGGGTGTGCAGGAGGCAGCTGATGGATGCTTCTCTCTCATCGATGTTTCTAACTCTTTATTCCTCTCCCTTCCTCTCTGTAAAGAAATCAACAAAATAAAATTTAAAAAAGATCATAGTTGACCTTTGTCTAAAAAAATAAATTCATAAAAACAAAAAATAAATAGAAACAGCAACAGCGAAACACAAGTGCACAGCCATGTGTCCGAGGCGTTCCCTTCTGGGCTGAACCAGCGTCTCCCAACACCCGTGAGAACACACCAAACACCCGGGGAAGAGTCCTATCTGCTCTAAGAGTGAGGATGCTGATGTGGGGGCTCGGGGAGACCTTCCCCGGGCAGGGGGGCTCCTGACCTCACTGCCATCCTCTGGAAGGGCTGAGATCTTCGGGGCTGGGGTAGGATTCCTCGGGGCGACCCCATTCGCCGAGTTCTCATTAGAACGCCTGCCACTGCCCTCCCCTGTGTGGCTCCGTGGTTGGCTTCGACCTAGAACTCCATGAACTAGGAGGTCGCAGTTCGACTCCCGGTCAGGGCACGTGTGTGGGGGGCTTGCAGGAGGCGGCCAGTCAGTGGTTCTCTCTCATCGTTGACTTTTTTTTTTAAATATGTATTTTATTGATTTTTTTATAGGGAAGAAGGGAAAGAGAGACAGAGTTAGAAACATCGATGAGAGAGAAACATCCATCAGCTGCCTCCTGCACACCTTCCACCCGGGATGTGCCCGCAATCAAGGTACATGCCCTTGACCAGAATCGAACCTGGGACCCTTCCGTCCGCAGGCCGATGCTCTATCCACCGAGCCGCACCATTGATGTTTCTGTTCTCTCCCTCTCCCTTCCACTCTGAAGTCAATGAAAATATATTTAAACAAAACAAAACAAAACACAGGGACTTCTGGGAGTTCCTTCGAATGTTCCAGTAAATAGAAGCATAAATAGAATCAGGCAAGTTTTTGCTTTCATAACTGCTTTATGGCCTTACAGCTTTTAAATATATATATATATTTCTTTATTGATGTCAGAGAGGAAGAGAGAGGAAGAGAGAAAAACACCAATGATGAGAGATAATCACCGATTGGGTGTCTCCTGCATGCCCCCCACTGGGGATGAAGCCTGCAACCTAGGCATGTGCCCCAGGCTGGAAATAAAACCTGAGACCTTTCAGTCTGCAGACGGACGCTATCCACTGAGCCAAAACTGCTAGGGCTGGCCTTACAGCTTTAACAAACCCAGTGAGCTCCCTCTGCTCCAAATCCCATCCTTTATGTCGAGATAAAATCTATTTATTTATTTTTGTAAATATATTTTTATTGATTTTTTACAGAGAGGAAGTGAGAGGGACAGAAAGAAAGTCAGAAACATCGGTCAGCTGCCTCTTGCACACCCCCTACTGGGGATGTGCTCGCAGCCAAGGTACATGCTCTTGGCCGGAATCGAACCCGGGACCCTACAATCCACAGGCCGACACTCTATCCACTGAGCCAAACTGGTTTTGGCCACCTGGTTCTTTTTTTTAAAAATATATATGTGTGTTTTATGATTTCAGAGAGGAAGGGAGGGGAAAGAGAGAAACATCAATGATGAGAATCGTTGTTGGCTGCCTCCTGCAGGCCCCACACTAGAGATTCGGCTCACGACCAGGACATGTACCCCGACCGACTGGGAATCAAACTGTGACCTCTAGTTCATAGGTCGAAGCTCAACCACTGAGCTAAGCTGGCTAGGCGGAAACTGGCTTTTTAAATGTAGATCTATCGTCTCCGTTATTCCTTATTGCGTAAAACACACGAGCTTGCCAAATGCAGGCCTGCGAATGGAGCTGGAGAGGGGCCGGGGTGCCAAGCCCGTGTGGGCAGGAGCTTGGGCCTTTTACCCACTTTGCTTCTTACCCAACCAGGCCCCCCGCCAGGCAGCAACGGGAGGTATGTTTTGTGGCAGGTCCATGAAAACATTGAGGATGGCCACCAGGGGGCATCTGGCTAGAAAACTCATTTGGGTTTTTTCTTTATTGGAGGAGGGAGATCACAGAATTGTTGTAGAATTACAACCCTCCCTCCTCCGCCACACACACACACACACACACCTTTTCTTTTTAAATAATTTTATTGATTTTTTGCAGAGAAGAAGGGAGAGGAATAGAGAGTTAGAAACATCGATCAGCTGCCTCCTGCACACTCCCTAACGGGGCTGTGCCTTGACCGGGAATCGAACTTGGGACCTTTCAGCCTTCAGGCCGACAGTCTGTCCGCTGAGCCAAACCGGTTTCAGCCACACACCTTCTTCTGTTCAGGCTTACAATTGTTTTCAGTCGAGTGGGGAAACTGACTTCACGTAATTCCAGGAACTCAGCTAGTTCCCTACAGAAAGAACGGAGGGGCAACTTGGCCCTTGGCCCTAAGGCGAACTTTGCTAACGTTGGACACTGTGGGTCCTAGAGTCACACTGGCCTGTGTCCACCCATCTCTCCCTCCTCCGTCCCAGGGGGGTGCTGCCTGCCCCTTGGTCCAGAAAGCGGGCACGTGGCCTTGGGAAGTCCCCAGGGAGAGAAGACCTCACCCGTCTGTGACAGGAAATCAGGACTCTGAGCTCTCCTCCAGGGAGGGCGACCTCTGTGGGCTGTGCCGCCTCTGCATGCTCATGCGGTGGGACATCTGTCCCCTCCCTGGTGAGCCACTTCAGAGTGACGCAAAGGATGGCCCAGCACGGACCACTGCTTCCCTGAGAGTGAGAGGATCGGAGGGCGGGGGCCTTTCTCCAGGGAGAGACGGGCCTGGGACCGTGCATCGAGCATAGCTTCGTGCTCCAGGGCTGCCCGCCATTGCAGGCTCCATCCCTCTGCCCCAGCTGGCGCGGTGCCTGGGCCAGGAGGCCTCGGGCTGTTGGTTCAGTGCCTGCTGCAGTGGGAGGGGCTTATAGGCCCTCCGAGTTAAAACATAAGAAACATTCAAACCTGTGAAGAATGTCTGTGAATGTATTTGAGCCAGAACGGTCCATGGTCAGGAAGCAGAATCTCAAAGAATTAAGATAATGCTCCAGCCAAGACTGGTTTGGCTCAGTGGATAGAGCGGCGGACTGCGGACTGAAGGGTCCCGGGTTCGATTCCGGCAAGGGCATGTACCTTGGATGCGGGCACGTCCCCGGTAGGGGGTGTGCAAGAGGCAGCTGATCGATGTTTCTCTCTCATCGATGTTTCTGACTTTCTATCCCTCTCCCTTCTGCTCTGTGAAAAATCAATAAAATATATTTAAAAAAAAAAGATAATGCTCCAGAGAATGGCGGTTTTTCACCTATTTTTTATACATGACAATACATTACCTGAGTGAGCTACATGAAATCCATTGGTGATAGATTAGGGAGGCGGCGGTGGCGGGAGAAAGGAAAACCCTGGGATTGGGTAAAAAAGTAAAATGATAGACACATGCTTCTTTTATTTATTTTTATTTTTTAAAAAAATATATCTTATTGCTTTTTCACAGAGCGGGAGGAAGAAGGATAGAGTCAGAAACATCGATGAGAGAGAAACATCTATCAGGTGCCCCCTGCACATCCCTCTACTAGGGATGTGCCTGCAACCAAGGTACATGCCCTTGACCAGGAATCGAACCTGGGACCCTTCAATCCACAGGCCAAACCGGTCAGGGTAGACACAAGCTTCTTTGGTACAGGTGGGTACAGGATAGTTAACAGACAACAATTAGCAATAACAAGGAGGAAATTTGTTATCTCCACCCTATAGCCATTTGTTGTGCCCCCGAGGGATGGAAAAAGGGAAGTGACAAGTAACCATGACATTCCACAGGTATGTTATCGTAGATGCAAAAAGACAATAGGTTAAGTCAACAGAGAAGCTGATCTTTGTTAAGGAAGATACTGGCCTAGGACAGGACTACCTACTATAAACTGCTTTTAGTTTCAGATTTGTCATTTCAGACCATCCTTTATGGTTACTTTAGGTCTATGAGTTTGCAAGGCCTCTATGCAGGCCTTCCTTGAGCTAGTCAGGTTAGCAGGTGGCCCCCTTTCCTGCAGTGTCAGGTTCCCTCCCTCCCACCCCCAACACCCTGGGTGGTGGGGTTCCCCCCCACAGGTCAGCGGTCTCCCACAGGGTCTATATCTCTGTCTCTCTTTTTATTTTATTATTTTTAAAATATATATATATTTTACTTCAGAGAGGAAGGGGGAGAGAGGAAAATCGATGAGTGGGAATCATCAATTGGCTGCCTCCTGCATGGCCCACATTGGGGATTGCGCCCGAAAACCCGAAAGTGCCCCGACCAGGAACTGAATGGTGACTTCCTGGTTCCTAGGTTGATGCTCAACCACTGGGCCACGTCAGCTGGGATATCTCTGCCTCTTTTTTTTAAAAAATATATTTTATTGATTTTTTTACAGAGCAGAAGGGAGAGGGATGGAAAGTCAGAAACATCTATGAGAGACATCGATCAACTGCCTCTTGCACACTCCCTACTGGGGATGTGCCCGCAGCCAAGGTACATGCCCTTGCCGGAATCGAACCTGGGACCTTTCAGTCCGCAGTCCGACGCTCTATCCACTGAGCCAAACCGGTCTCGGCTCTCTGCCTCTTTTTAATAATATATTTTTATTGCCGAAACCGGTTTGGCTCAGTGGTAGAGCGTCGGCCTTTGGACTGAAAGGTCCCAGGTTCGATTCCGGTCAAGGGCATGTACCTTGGCTGCGGGCACATCTCCGGTGGGGGTTGTGCAAGAGGCAGCTGATCGATGTTTCTCTCTCATCGATGTTTCTGACTCTCTCCTCCTCTCTGTAAAAAATCAATAAAATATATTTTTTAAAAAAGAATATATTTTTATTGACGTTAGAGAGTGGAAAGGAGAGGGACAGAGAGACAGAAACATCGACATGAGAATGAAACACTCCTGGGCTGCCTACTGCTCGTCCCCCACTGTGGATAGAGCCCCCAACTGGGCATGTGCCCTACCCCCGCGCCTGGGGGGGACACTGAACCGGAGAGCCAGGCCTGCTGGGTTCCCACAGGCTCACTCTCGCAGCCTCTCCGGTCCCAGCGCACATCCAGATCCACCGCCGCCCTGTCCCGTTTGCCTCAGCGGTTAGAGCACCGGCCGCGGACAGAAGGGATCCTGGGTTCCATTCCGGCGTGCAGGGGGCAGCCAATCAGTGATCTCATCATTGATGTTCCTCTCTCTCTCACCCTCTCCATTCCGCTCTGAAATTATATATATATATATGTATATGTATATGTATATATATATAAAGAAAGAAAAAGGTCCACACCGCTCCCTCCCCACCTGCCTCTCCGCCCGCCGCCTAGTCAGGAACTCTCCAGGCGCCCATAGCAACCGGACACGCTGTTGCTAACGGAACTGACGCCTTTTCACACGGTGCACGTTTCCCCCTCTCCCCCGACCACGCCCATGAATTTGTCCCTGACCAGAGCCCGTAGCCAGGCACCGCCTCCCGCCCTCAGTCGGCCCGCCCCAGAGCCATCTCAGCCAATCACATTGCCCGTGGTGGTGACGTCATGGAAGCCACGGCCAATCCGAGGGTGCGCACGGTACAGGTCCTCACGCGTTCCCGTCGCTCGGGGAGGGAGTAGGCGGGCGTCGCGCCTGCGCAGTGGCTCCGATCGTCGGCTCCCGGCGCGTGCAAGCTACTTCGAGCCGCGCGCGCGTGCGCGCGATCATTCGGTGCGGGTCCCAGCGGCTGCGGCGGCACGCGGCGCTCGCGAGCCATGTCCTGGCTCTTCGGCATCAAGGGCCACAAGGGCGAAGGCGAGGGACCCCCGCTGCCCCTGCCGCCCGCGCAGCCCGGGGCCGAGGGAGGCGGGGACCGCGGCGCAGGAGACCGGCCGGGGCCCAAGGACAAATGGAGCAACTTCGACCCGACGGGCCTGGAGCGCGCGGCCAAGGCGGCGCGGGAGCTGGAGCACTCGCGTGAGTGGGGCGAGGGCGGGGCGGGGGCTTCTCCACCGAGAGGCGGTCCTCCGACTCCCCCGGGCAGCGGGCCCTGGGGGCCCTCCAGCCCCTCGGTCGTCTGAGCAATGGAGGTGCACGTGGCTGCCGGGGGCCTCGCTGGTCGCATAGGACGCCGGCCTCCAGGGCCGGGTCTGCCCGAGCTCCCTCTCGTGCAGGGCGGTTCGGGCTCCTATCGCCCTTGGCACCGTCCGAGCTGACACGTGCCCTTCAGGTGGGGAGATCAGCGCAGAGCGGACTCTCCGAGGTCACAGGTCACAGGGGGCAGGTTCCGGCTGGGTCTGGAGTCCAGTCCCCGCCCTGGGCCGGCGCTCCTTCCCCTTCTTGCTGCCTCCACGTGGGACAGAGGCCGAGGCGTGGTCAGATCGGGGTCCTCCCATGGTGGTTGCTAGCAGAGAAGCATGGCGGAGGGTTAAGCTCATTCATACAAGCATTTGGCCTCTTTAAAAAGAAAGCTTCCGTCTATTTTATTTTTGAAATACTTTTGTTGATTTCACAGAAGTGGTGAGAGAGAGAGAGAGAGAAACATTCATGATGAGAGAGAATCATGGATCGGCTGCCCCCTGCCCACCCCCTCCTGGGGATGTGCTCTGACCGGTAATTGAACCGTGACCTCCTGGTTCACGCTCAGCCCCTGAGCCACGCTGCCGGGCTAAGGAGAACAGAGCAGGTTGTTGGGAACCGTTAGCTTAGGGGTGCAGGTCAGACGGCCCTGGCCCGGCCTGGTGACCTTCCTGACTAGGGCCCTCCAGGCAACAAAGCCCCGTCTTCCCCAATTTCCCCTTTTCCTGTGACTTGGACCGTTTGTCACAAGAAGTAGCGTGAGTGTTTAAGAGCCTGGAACATAGAAGGTGCTGAATAAAAGTTGATGAAAGAACAAAACGGCTCTCCCACGTTTGTTTAAGCAGAGGGCCCTTTTCCAAAGGAGACCCATAGAGAAGCCGGTGAACAGGTAGAAGCGGTGAACAGGTAGAAGCGGAACCTCCCGGGCAGTTGGTGGATCAGCCCCGCCCCCGCCCTTCAACCAAACCTCCTGGGTGAAGGCCTGCGGGCCTGCCTGGCTCTCCAGTCGGAGAGGCACATTCCAAACACCTAGGCTTTAGGGCTGCGGCCCAGGACCGCCTGCTGTGCCCGGGACAGGCCCACGGCAGGCTAGGGGTCTTGTGCTTCCAGGTAATGGCAGTCGTCGGGCTGGGTTGAGAAACAGTGGCTGGCCTTGAACATCAGGGGCTCTCGTTAAAGGTTTCTTTGTTGGGGCACACCTTTCTGCCCCACCTCCCGTGGGACTGCACCTACTTACCACGTCCAGAATGTCACCATTTTCCCACTTTTTAGAAGCCAAACCCTGACTGTTCACGCCACGCAGTTACATGGACCGTGTGAGGGGCCGGCTGCAGGGCCTCCCTCCTGCCTGCTCCTGCCTCTGAGTTGCTCCCACATCTCCTGCCCCAGAACACTCCATCCACCTGGGTCCCCAGGGCCTGTCTGCTCTCCCACCACTAACCCCCCCCCCTCCAAGCGGCCACTCTCTGGAGCTGCGGTCCCCCCATTAGTCTCCACATCCAGCGATTGCCCCAGATGTGGGATCTACCCCTTTTTGGTTCCTGCCGCCCTTTCTGGCCTCCCGGTGGCCCAGGAGGAGAGGATTCACCCTGGCGGCCCGCCCCTTCCTGTCCCTAAGGCCTCTTCCCGATGCTCCCCCTCTCCCCCAAGTCCCTTCTCAGCCTATCCTCCCCAGACACCTGGCTCTCACTGGGGCCGCAGTGCCTTCAGTGCCTCTGGCGGCCTGGCCGCCACCTCTGTCCTTCAGGTCCCAGGTGCCCCCTGTGTCCCAGGTCTCGGCCTCGGTGGCCAGAGCAGCGCATTTAGCTGGAGGTGCCTGGAAGAGCCAGCCCGCCTGCCCGAGTGGCTGCTACCTGCTGCTCTGGAGCACACGCCTCCCGGTGCAGAAAGATATCAGGGTGATGAGCTGCTGCTGTTGGTACTGATTCCCGCAGCTCGTGGTCAGGGGCCTGTGCGGAGCTGTTAGCCTGCTTCCTCATTGTCTTCTCCGAGGGGCCGGCTGGGTGGGTGGGTGGGTGGGGAGGGGCTCTGTGCTCCTGTGTCAGGTGAGGTCAGCGTTTAAGCTGGCTTGCCATAGGTCACGAGAGCACGCCGGGCGGCTGGAGTTCGGTCCGGCGTGGTGGGCCTGACATCCACGCTCTGTCTTGTGCTCTGAGCTCCCTCTCGGTCAGAGTCCCTTGTTCAAGGGGCGCCTGTGGTTGGTTCAGCCTTTGGCTTTGTGGCTTCCCGCGATCGCCAGTGCAGCAGTCGGTGGCCCTCTTGCTGCCTTTCAGAGGGGCCTTGGCAGTGGTGTTCCAGGAGGCCCCTTCCCCAGTTTTGACACTCGATGCCAGACCGCGGGTCCCAGGGCCCATGCAGACGCCCAGGCTTCCGCCACGTCTGTCTAACGCGTGGGCTGTGCTCACAGTGGCAGGTGACCTCCGAAAAAACCCAAACGGTAAACGGACGGTACGCGCAGGTGGAGATCCCTGTGCAACCCCAGTCGCCCTCCACGGATGGCGGCTCCCCAACCGCTCAGAACATTGTGTCTCCAGCCCACGGTTGACGAGGCCTCAGAGGAGGAACCCAGGGATACCGAGAACCGACTGTGTTCACCAAGAAAAGCCGCGTGTGCATGGCCCCTTGAGGCTCAAATGCACGGAGTTCAGGGGTCAAACCCACGGAGTTCAGGAGTCAGCCATGCCCAGAAGAACAGGAGTTGGGTTCATTTCCAGAACCCAGACATAGAGAGGTGTGGCCCCCACCTTAGCAAGGAATCAGATGGACGGAGTCCTGGCACCTGTGTTCCTAGTACCAGGGTGGCTCCTGGCTCATTTCTAATCCGGTTCTCATCCACCTGCCTGCCCGCACGTGCTGGATTGCAGGGCCGGCCCCTCGGAGGCTTAGAGAAAGGCGTGGCCCGTGAGAGACAAAGGACATTGGCTGGGGCTTCCCTTTGGTTTCATTGGGAAAGACCATGTGTTGGCCTCAGGGGACGAGGGTCCACCTCTGATGGAGCCTTCCGGAATGTGAAGGCTGGGGGGGGGGGGGGAGTGTGGACACGAGCCCTCGCACGGGAGGTGGGGGTAGAGCAGAGACGTAGGTGCCGGTCACTGACCAGGATGAGCTTTGAGGCCGGGCGAGCTGTGGTCTCCCGGCAGCATGGCCTCGCCACCGGCACCGCGGGTCCTGAGGCCGGCTCCCGCACTCCTCCACAGGGCACGCCAAGGAGGCGCTGAGCCTGGCCCAGATGCAGGAGCAGACGCTGCAGCTGGAGCAGCAGTCCAAGCTCAAAGTGAGTGGTGGCTGGTGCTGCCCGGCCGGCCCCGTGGTTGAGCGGGGAGGAGATGCCCAGGAGGAGGGGGCGGGGTGCTTCCTTCCGCCACGGTGAGGGGAGGACACGGAGAGAGTGACGGGGTGAGCTCCTGCAGCGGAACCTGCGCCCAGACCCGTCCACTCGGAGCGCGCGGGGTGCAGGAGGGGGGCTGTTGGGAGCGGGAGCCCCAGCTGCCAGCCCTGAGAGGGGTGGGGGTCGGGGCCTGAGCACAGTGTGTGTCCGCAGGAGTACGAGGCCGCCGTGGAGCAGCTGAAGAGCGAGCAGATCCGCGTGCAGGCCGAGGAGCGCCGGAAGACGCTGAGCGAGGAGACGCGGCAGCATCAGGCCGTAAGGACTGCGGGGGGGGGGGGGGGGGGCGCCTCACACCCAAGGCCTGGGGACCAGGAGGGTACTGCGGGGTGCCACAGTCCCACCTGCATTCGGGGTCTCTTGTTGACCCTTGGAGGACCTGGGGTGGCCTAGCACACTCTTAAGTCCCGCGGACCCTCCGTGCTGAGTGTCCATTGGCGTGTCTGTGCTGACAGTACCCGTGGGGCTCATGGCTGCTTGGGGGCTCCGGTGCCCAGTCGGGTCTAGAGCCACGTGCTGGTTGCGCCGTGTTCACGCTGCTCTCTCCCTCCCTAGAGGGCCCAGTACCAGGACAAGCTGGCCCGGCAGCGCTATGACGACCAGCTGAGGCAGCAGGTGAGTAGGCGTACCTGCAGGCGGGAGAGCCTCCTTCTGCAGCCAAGGGCCACGGCCAGGGCTGTGGACGCGAGGCGCCTGTGCCGGGTCCTGGGGGAGCTGTGGTTGGACTCCCGCACGTGCACACCCCTGCCCCAGGGCTCCTGCCACACTGTGCTCCACAGCCTCCACGCGTGTTCTGTGGCCTCCACGGCAGAGGCAGGCTGCAGCTGTTCTTAGGGTTCGACCAGGTGGCACGTGACTGGGAACCTGGCTGATGTGACAGGCTCACGAGGGGAGGTTTCAAATGTTTGTGCCTCTTGTGGACATTGTAGCTTCAAATTTTTTAAATACGTATTTTTTAAAAAATATATATTTTATTGATTTTTCACGGAGAGGAAGGGAGAGGGATAGAAAATCAGAAACATCGATGAGAGAGAAACATCGATCAGCTGCCTCTTGCACACCCCCTGCTGGGGATGTCCCCACAGCCAAGGTACATGCCCTCGACCGGAATCGAACCTGGGACCTTTCAGTCCGCAGTCTGACGCTCCATCCACTGAGCCAAACCCGGTTCGGCAAAATATGTATTTTTTTTTATTGATGAGAGAGAGAGAGAGAGACATCAACGATGAGAATCATTGATCGACTGCCTCCAAACCTGCAACCCACCGGGCATGTGCCCTGACCGTGAATCGAACAATGACCTCCTGGTTCCTAGGTTGATGCTTAGCCACTGAACTATGCCAGCAGGGCCATCGCTTTTAAATCTAACAAGCAAAAACCAGAGTGTTGTACGGACCCCTGTGACCTCGGGCCGAGCTGTGCCAGCGATGGGGGCTCCCGGACCTGGCTCCGGGAGCTTTGGTGTCCCGGCCATGTTCAGGCCTGCCTGCCCAGGCTGTGGATTGGTGTGAGCTGGAGGGACCCCAGGCCTGTGCGCGTGTCCAGAGAGAGAGGGCAAGGGCCCGACAGGCAGTCTCCTCGAGGTCAAGCCCCTTAGGACCGTGCGTGTCCTGACATTGAAAGCTTCTCCTTTTCCCGTGGCTTCTCCTCAGCAACTTCTCAACGAGGAGAATCTCCGGAAGCAGGAAGAGTCGGTGCAGAAGCAGGAGGCCATGAGGCGAGGTAGAGTGGTCAGCTCGCCAGGTGGTGGGGCCGGTGGTCGGCGCTGCTTTGGGCCCTTGGAGGCCCAGCTAGGCTTCCTGAGACCTGGGGGGGGGGGGGGGGGTCCCTGCCTCTGAGCGGGCTTTAGAGCAGAAACTGCGGTGGGGCGTCCAGAGTTTGGTCGTCTTCTGCCCGGGCACCCAGGGTCTCACTCGGGGTCACTCTCCCGTGAGCAGTGCCTGGGCCTCGGGTCTGAATTCCGGGCTCTGTCGACCCGCCTGCCAGAGGGGCAGGGGCCCCGGGCCTGGGGCTGAGCGTGCTCCCCGCCTCCCGCGCAGCCACGGTGGAGCGGGAGATGGAGCTGCGGCACAAGAACGAGATGCTGAGGGTGGAGGCCGAGGCGCGGGCCCGGGCCAAGGCCGAGCGTGAGAACGCGGACATCATCCGGGAGCAGATCCGCCTGCGGGCCGCCGAGCGCCGCCAGACCATCCTGGAGTCCATCCGGTGAGGCCGCCCGGTCCGGGAGCCTGTGCTCACACGCTGGCAGCAGACTGCCCGTTGGGCCCTTGCCCTCTCTCTCCGGCCCGCTCCCTCCTGCTCACACCAGTGTCTCCCCGGCAGGACGGCTGGCACCCTGTTTGGCGAGGGGTTCCGGGGCTTTGTGACGGACTGGGACAAGGTGACCGCCACGGTAAGCACCGCCCCACGAGCTGCTGCCACGGTGGCGAGGGGGTGAGGACGCGGTGGCAGCGGCTGAGCATCACGCGCTCCTTCCTGCCCACCGCAGGTGGCCGGGCTGACGCTGCTGGCTGTCGGGATCTACTCCGCCAAGAACGCCACGCTGGTGGCCGGGCGGTACATCGAGGCGCGGCTGGGGAAGCCGTCCCTGGTGCGGGAGACCTCCCGCATCTCACTGCTGGAGGCGCTGCGGCACCCCGTGCAGGTAAGGGCCCGGCTGTCGGGGGACCCGTCCTCCTGGCGCTGCGTAACTGCCGCACACCCGTGTGCTCCCCCTCCATTCCCCACGCCCCTCCCCCTCTGCACGTTGGATTTGCCCTGGGTTTGTCCTCGATGGGTCCCTGGAGGCCTGTTTGCTCCAGCTTGGGGGGAGGGAGGTCGGTGGGGGGGGGGAAGCCTCCTCCAGTCCACTCAGTCCCCTGGAGTTGCCTCTGGGTGTTTACACACAGCTGTGCCCTTTTCCTGTAAGAGAAGTCGCTGGAAGTCACGGCGTTGCTCCCCGCCACCCCCATCCCTACCCCCACCCCCACCCCAGAAGCGTGCTTCTCGCCCAGCATGGATCCGAGGCCTGTTCTCCCCTGGGCTGGGATCTCTGTATCAGTCTCGATGTGGGTGCCGGAGAAAAAGAGCGGTTCACAGCAACCTGCCTGTCGCCCAGCAACACAGACAGCCTTGGGAGGTGTCGGCCGTGTCCTGAGTGTGGGCCGGCCGGGCTGCTCCTGTGGCTCCAGCGCTTGGTGGCTGTACCCAGGGCTGCGTCCATGACCCTGACCCTGACCCTGACCCCGGCTCCCCCGCAGGTCAGCAGGAGGCTGCTCAGCAAGCCCCAGGACGCGCTGGAGGGCGTGGTCCTCAGTGTGAGTGGCTGGGCTGGGTGGGCAGAGGCGGGTGTGGGGCGCTGCCTGGCGAGCCCAGCCTGGGATACGCTGCCTCTTGTGCTGCCAGGCGCCTGGGAGGGACTGGGCAGAGAGCGCCCTCTAGCCTGCTGCTTGTCCCCTGGCAGCCCAGTCTGGAGGCCCGCGTGCGGGACATCGCCATAGCTACGCGGAACACCAAGAAGAACCACAGCCTGTACAGGAACGTGCTGATGTACGGGCCGCCCGGCACGGGCAAGACGCTGTTCGCCAAGGTGAGCGGCGCCCGTCCCCTCGTGGCGCCTGCCTGGGCCCGATGGCAGGGGCAGGGGGTGGACCTGGTCTGCTTTACGGGGAGGAAAGCTGTTTGCCCAGCCCCTATTAGCGCTGCCACCCCCTCTCCGCCCCTGCCTTCCCCTCTTCCCGCCTCAACACCCCACCCTCTGCCTCTACCGTCTCCCCAGAAATTGGCGCTGCACTCGGGCATGGACTACGCCATCATGACAGGCGGGGACGTGGCCCCCATGGGGCGGGAAGGCGTGACCGCAGTACACAAGGTCTTCGACTGGGCCAGCACCAGCCGGCGCGGGTGAGCGGCACCTCCGTGGCCCAGGCGCGCTCAGCCTGGTTGTCTGGGAGGGGAGGGGTCAGGACTTCCCGCAGCCAGTCCTGGTGCCCTGGTTTCCTGGTGCTCCGGCAGCACCACGTGGGGGACATTTACCACCTGCGACTCACAGTGGCTGGGGCTCCTGTTCAGTTCAGGCCAGGTCCTGGCCGCTTTCTCCTGGCAGTGGCACTTGGCAGACCCTGTCCCGGGTCGAGGTCTGGGTCCCAAAGCTGCTGAGGGCACGTGGGTGGGGGCTCCTGAGCACCTGTCGTCCCAGGGGCCGAGCAATGGGTGGCCCCTTCCTCAGGCAGCCTCCCCTCTCCCCCCCAGCCTCCTCCTGTTCGTGGACGAAGCGGATGCCTTTCTGAGGAAGCGAGCCACTGTGAGTGTTCTGGAAGCTCTGGCGGTGGGCCTGGGTGGCGTGTTCAGAGGCTTAGGCTAGCCTAGGTGTCCGGCTACAGCTGTGCTTTAGGGGGATCGTGCCTGAGGGTGGCCAGGCCTGCACCAAGCTGAGCTTCTTTGCTGAATGTTGGAGAAGCAGAAGCACCTGTGGCGTTTCTTGGAATCTTCTGGGTCAAGATTAGGTTCATAGGCGCCACCAGAGGAGCAGACGCACTGCCTTCCACAGGCGGCTCAGGCCTGCTGCTCGGCCCGCCTGGCGCCTGACCAGCTTCTCTCTCTGCAGGAGAAGATCAGCGAGGACCTCAGGGCGACCCTGAATGCCTTCCTGCACCGTACGGGCCAGCACAGCAGCAAGTGAGGCGCCCGCAGCTCGGGCTCTGCAGAGCGCTCGCCGCGTCCGCCCACCTGGCCCTCCAGACCGCCCTCTGGGGAGCCGGGCACTGCCTGACCATGCTGCTGCGGGGCGGGGAGGGGGGAGCGCAGCGCTGCCGACCCAGTGCCCGCAGTGCCCACGAGTGTCCCGCTCTGGGATATCCTGTGTCCCTTGCGTGGTGTGTCTAGGAAACACTGAGAAGATTGGCTGGGGTGTCCAGGCAGCTGCCCCACAGCTGGGCCCGCTGGGCACAGACGCCCCAAGTGGACTGGCCCCTTCTCAGTCCCTTAGTCACGGTCTTCTCCGCGAGGCCCTCCAGATCTCCCCACAGCTGGTCACGGGCGCCCAGCCCTGCTGGTGGTCATGTCCCTCAGGCCTTGGCTGCGACCCCGAGAGGTGGCTATTCCTGTGAGCTGGCCTCGGCTCAGCTAACCCTGGCCCTGAGCCCCAGCTTCCTGGTTGGAGGGCAGAGGTCTGTCTCAGACCTGGGGTCACTGTCCCTCCTGCACAGCAAGGCCTATCCAGCCTCCCCATTGGGGCCATCAGCCAGAGACGCATGATATGGGGGAGGGGCAGATCCGTTGGAGGGTGGACCACAGGGGCCAGTGCTGGGTCTTAAAACGCCCAGCCCAAATCTGCTAGGTGAGGGACAGGTGGTGGAAAGGATGGGGCAGTTTGGGGGGGAGAGAGCAGATAGACAAGAGGGGGCAGGTGGATGGGAGAGAGCAGGTAGATAGGTTGGGGCAGATGGGCAGATAGACAGGAGGGGGCAGGTGGTTAGGGAGCGATGGGTAGATAGAAGTGGAATCTTCTAGAAAACCACCTGGGCGGGTTGGCCTGTGCCCCAGCAGCGAGCACTCGGCTCTGGAGCCTCAGCTCCTGCTCCTGCCGCTGCAGGTTCATGCTGGTCCTGGCCAGCAACCAGCCCGAGCAGTTCGACTGGGCCATCAACGACCGCATCGACGAGATGGTCAACTTCGAGCTGCCGCAGCGGGAGGAGCGGGAGCGCCTGGTGAGGATGTATTTTGACAAGTTTGTTCTTAAACCAGCTACAGAAGGAAAGCAGTAAGTGTCCTGGAGCCGCCTGTGCTCCCTGCCCTCGCTGGGGTC
This sequence comes from Antrozous pallidus, assembly GCA_027563665.1. Taxonomy (NCBI): domain Eukaryota; kingdom Metazoa; phylum Chordata; class Mammalia; order Chiroptera; family Vespertilionidae; genus Antrozous; species Antrozous pallidus. Next base: position 212,081,534 of record CM050508.1, read on the forward strand.
CTCCCAGCAGGGCCTTTGCCCCCAGCTCCTGGTTCACAATGTACCCCGACCCCTAACATGTGCCTTCACGAGGGGCTCAGGGCGGGTCATATGCGGCTTCGTCTCTGGAGGCCCTGCCACCTCCTGTCCACCTACCCCCTGCCATCCACCTGCCTCTCCGGTCCATCTGTCACTTCTTGTCCACATGCTTGGCCTCATGTCCCTGTCAGCTCACTGCCGGGTCTTGGAGTGGACAACCCATCCTGTCTGTTACACCGAGTGCCTTAAGGAGGCATCCAGGCCGCAGTCAGGCCTGGCGGTGAGGGCCGTGGTGGGCAGTTGCAGACCTAGAGCTTTGCTGTGAGACCTTCATCCACTGCCATCCCGACTCCTAGGAGCCCAGGGCCCTTTGCCAGCTGCAATAGGCCCCCCTCTGCAAAACCCCTGTGGGGGTGGCGCCCTCAACACTGTCCAGGCTGTGCTTCACTCGCCGCGGTACCTGCCGTGCTCCAGATAAGCAGAGCCCGGCTATTTTAACCATCTCCAGGGGACGGGTCCCGGCAGCTCTGACCCGAATCCCTCCGTGCTGGCAGCAGGAGAGCGGCCTCCGTTCCAGACGGACTGTGCCCGCTGCCACCCTGTCTGTGTGCCTGCCCCCCCCCCCCCCCCCCCGGGCCTCCTATTCCCTTTCCCCGGCCTCCCGGCCCCATGGTGGGTTTCCGAGGCCTTTGCATCAGTCTGAGTGGTTCTCCTGGCCGGCTCTTCAGCCAGACCCACTGGGGGCTCCGTGCACAGGAGGTCAGCGTGAGCTTCACATGGGCCGAGGCGTTGCTCCCTCCTGTGACTTCCTGCTGCTCCGCTGGCTCCCAGCTCATCCCTGATGCAGTGTCAGACGCTCCGCCGCCCGGGGCTGGGCAGGGCTGGCGGAGAAGGAAGGACATGGTCCTGGCCCCAGTGCACGGTGGGGCCCCTCCTCTCTTTTCCCGGCACAGCCACTGCCCCTGCAGCAAGCATGCCCCGCTTCCCTTTCCCCAGGCCCTGCCTGGACCCTCGGGCTCCAGGAGGAGAGGATGAGCCACCAGGCCAGCCGTGCCGGGCCTGGGGCTCCCTGCACAGCCTCCTGTCCCCGAGCCCCGCCCACCCGCCCTCTGTGGGGGTCGTGGGGCCCTCGCAGCCTCTGCTCCTGCTGGGAGCCGGGCCCCAGGGTCACGTGGGAACCCTCCTCACAGGCGCCTGAAGCTGGCCCAGTTTGACTACGGGAAGAAGTGCTCCGAGATCGCACGCCTGACTGAGGGCATGTCGGGCCGTGAGATCTCCCAGCTGGCCGTGGCCTGGCAGGTGAGCGGACATACGCCGCCCTCTCCTCTGAGGCGTCCCAGCAGCCGCTCCTGGGGTGCCCCATCGTGGAGGCATCTGCTCCTTGGCTGCCCAGCTCTTGCGTCTGACAGCCTGACCCCAGGAAATTCAGAAATGCTTGTAAAGGACTTATTTTCTTCACTAAGCACACATCTACTTCAGTGTGAAGTGTGTCTCGGAGATGCAGGGGCTGCATTAGGATGAGCTGGGTTTTGCTGCGGTAACACACAGCCCAGATTGTACACCAGTGTCCGTGGGCCAGTGAGGGCTCTGCTCTGGCCGTCCTCAGCGGGACCAGGCCTATGGCGGTGGCTGAGGACAGGTGTCTTAGCTCATCACAGGAGTGCAGGGGCAGCCCTGGCTGGGCTCAGAGCCAGGTGAGCAAAATGCCGGTCCTCTTAGGTGGTGGGATTCGCTCTCGATGCCCCACATGGGCCAAGGCTGCTCGGGCACCTGGGGAGATACAGCTGGACTGGCTCAGGCCCCTGCTTGGTGGACACCCATTGCTGTCCACTCAGCAGGCTCGGTCAGAGCAACAGGCCGGTGACAGGAAGCAGTTAGGGTCCTGCTTCATCTGGAAGGGGATGTGGCCCGTGGTCACCTAAAGGTGACCTGCTTGGTAGCTGAAGAGTGGGCCACCTGGGCCTGATTACCAATACTTTGGTGACCCCCAGGAGTCCTAGGCACTGGGAGCAGAGCCGCCGGGCAGCGGCCTGGTCTCAATGCTCCGTGTTTCTGGAAGGACTTTGCAGGTGGTGGGGGTTCTATGAGGGGCAGGCCCCGGGGACCTAGTTGCTCAGTGTTCAGGGGTAGTTGGGCCTGGCGGGGCCACTCACGCCATCAGAATTGCTGGGGCTCCTGCCGTCCCTCTGTCGAGTGCAGTTGTCCCCCAAGTGCCCTGTGGTGGTGCTGGGGTCTGTGCCTGGCAGAGGACGGCTCTGCTGTCAGAACAAGGCCCTCGGTTCTGCAGGGGGCCGGGCTGCTTCCCAAACTGCCTGGGGCTTTCTAATTTTAGAAAGTCACCGAGAAACGCGTGGAGCGAGACCAGGCCGGGGGCCAGGTGGGTGGTGCAGGGATGGCACCAGGTCTGGGCTGCAGATCACCTGTGCGCAGGCGTGAGGGCACACGTGTGTCCTGGAGGCAAGGCGTGTGCCATGAGTGGGTAGGAGTGTGTGTTCTGCCCAGGGAGGGGTTGGCCAGCCATCCCCTGGCAAACTCAGCTCCCACCTGCCCCCACCTTGAAGGAGGACATCTCCAAGAAACAGGCTCCTGGATGGGGAAGCAGCATGGAGGGTGGGCCGGTCAGGTCGTGTCATTTGGGGCCTGGTCCTGCCTATAGGGTGAGTGGCCTGGTGCTTAGGGGTCTCTGAGCCTGAGGCTGGGACCTTTCCCCATGCAGGCAGCTCCGGGCGCCCTGCCCTCCTCAGTGCTCTCTCTCCCTGCCAGGCCATGGCGTATGCCTCTGAGGACGGGGTCCTCACCGAGGCCATGATGGACGCCAAGGTCCAGGACGCCATCCAGCAGCACCGGCAGAAGATGCAGTGGCTGAAGGCCGAGCGAGCCAGGCCCGAGGGCAGCCAGACCCCGCTCCCGAGTGCACAGACGGAGTGAGCTGGGCCGGGACCCCGCGGACCCCGGGGCGCACTGGCTGGGCAGCATCGAGAGGCGGCACGAGGCGCCGTTTCCCGGAGGTAGTGGGTGCTGCGCTGCCTGCCGCTGCCTCCCAGGGTTTCGGTCTTCCTGTTGCTGTGGTCAGGCAGGGCGGCATCCAGGCCTCGGAAGACAGCAGTGGCTCCGGTGTGTGACAGGACCTGCCCCTCCCTCCACGGTGTGATTGTAGCTGGAGAGTGTCAGGCTGGGCCACACCTCAGGAGAGGCGGCTCCAGTCAGGCCCAGGGCAGGAAGAAGCCCGGGTGTCTGGCGGCTGTGACCTGTAGTGGGTGGAGCCTGACCTTGCCCCGCCCCACCCAGACCAGAAGCCAGCGAGGGCTGAGCAGAGCAGACCCCGGGGTGCCCTGCTGGGCTGTGACCTGTGCACAGCTTCGTGCCCTTGGGTACTTGTGGGGCTGCACTGGAGACCCCAGACTGCCGGGGTGCTGCCCTGGCCCAGATGGCCTGCAGCCCTACCTCCGATGGAGCTGGCTGTTTTTGTCCAGAATCTAATAAAAAACTGACACCATACCTCGGCACTCATGGCTGGTGAGGGGCGGGGCTTGAGGGGGTCCCCGAAAGAAGAGGCAGAGGCTGGAGCTTTCTGGAGAATTTACTGACCAGCAGGGGCGGGGGTCACAGTGAGGCGCCAACCAGGGATGCCCTGGGCAGGGTGGCCGCACTCGCCACAGTGGGGCTCAGGGCCTTATTGCTGCTGGGCTGGGGCCTCCCTCAAACCCAGCACCCCCGCCCCCTACTGGGGCCCGCGGACGCACACGCCCCATGCACATGCTCCCGTGTGCAGACGTGGGTGCGGCCGGGGTCCGCCCCCCCCCCAGCCCAGACCTTTCCCGGCCTCCCCTCCGCAGGGACGGAGAGGAGGACACAGCCGGCTCTGAGTAACAGACGTGGTCCCCGGCCAGGCGCAGGGCGTGGGGCCCCGACGCCCCAGGTGCCCGCACCCTGCCTGGCCCCGGAGACCAGGGTCCTGCCCCCAGACCAGCCCCCACCCCGACCCCTTTATAAAAAGAAGAGACAGCACCTTCCGCTGGACACACCCGGCGGCGGGGCGCCCTGGCTCAGGCGGCCGTCCAGTCCGGTGTTGGTGGGCACGGTGGCCAGCGGCCCCCAGAGTCCTGCGCGCGGCCTAAAGGTGCCGCGGGCTTGGGTGGCCGTTGTGGTAGAGTTTCTGCTTCACGTGCACCATGTTCCCGGCCGCCTCCTCGAAGGGCCTGTGCGGCCGCCGGCCCAGGTCCCGCAGGTTGCACAGCTTGGGCAGCCAGGTCCACGAGCCATCTAAGGGTGCAGTCCGCATCCGGTCAGGGTGGGGCAGGCCGGCGCAGAGGGCGGGGGGCGTGGCCAGGGAACCACTGTGGGTGGCGCTTGGCTTGAGGAAGGTCTAGGTGGGCGGTAGCTTGGGAGCGTGGCTATGGTTGGCTGGTGGGCGGGGCTTAGCCTGGGCTGCGGCAGGCCGGGCATGGTCAGTGTGAACGGGGCGGGGCCAGTTTTTGGGGGCGTGGTCTCAGATGGGGCGGTCTGGGAGGTAGGGGCGTGGTCTTTTGACTGGTGGGCGGGGATTAGCCTGGGCTGCGATGGGCTGGGCGTGGTCTGTGTGGATGGGCGGGGCCAGGTCTGGGGCGTGGTGGGGTGTGTTGCGGGCGGGCGGCACTCACCGTAGCGCCGGCCAGCCCTCCAGGCTCGCACGGCGCAGTGCAGGACGCCGTCCATCCACACCAGGAACCAGCTGATGCAGAAGCCGAGCAGCAGCCCCAGCATGAGGTCAATCTCCTGCTTGGTGACGTTGTCCGTCACGAAGTAGTTCTCGGAGGCGTCCACCACCGACTGGTCCCCGTCGTACGGGATCACGTAGTGGACGTGGTGCCTGGGGGCGGGCGGCAGCAGGGGGCTGGCACCTCTCCCCCGGACGCCGGGGGCTCCCTGCCGGGGTCTCTGAAGCAGCCTGTGGGGTCCGAGGTCCGGAGGGGCCAGCGGACTTGCCCAGGGCCCAGTGGTCTGAGGGAAGTCCCGTCCAGGGTCCAGGGTGTCTGCCCACACACCTCACCCCCGCCCCCCTCCCGGCCTGGGCTTGTCGCTGACCCTGATGGGGTCACGGGCACAGGGCAAGTGGCCGGAGTTCCAGGCTGGAGAGCTGGGCAGGGGTCCCCCTCGGATGGCAGGTTCAGAGCCCACCTGTGCTGACCCGGCTCTCTGGCCTCTCCCTCTGAAGCCATACTCACCAGCCCTCTCCTCCCTCCCACCCAGCACAGCCCAGTGTGGCCCTCCTGCCTGGCTCTGGGCTTCCTCTCCTCTGAGGTGCTCTGTCCAGACCCCTCCCCTCGTCCCCTCTCCTGGGTGCCCCCTGGCCTAGCCCTGTGGGTCTGTAAGTCCTGTGCCGCTCTGCCGCTCCCAATGGCCCATGGAACTGGCTCTCAGCCCACGGCCCCTCCCCTGCATCCCAGCACCCACCAGGGCCTGTGCCACGGTGCTCAGCCTCGCTGCCTCCACTGGCCAGACTCAGGCTGCTGACCCCTCCAGGCCCTGGCTTGCCTCCGAGGCCACATTGAATGCCCCTCACATGGTCTCGTCAAGCCTCAGCGCTGCCTGGATACCTCCTCCTCCAGGAGTCCTCCGGCCCCGTGGCCCCAGGCGGAGTGGCCCTGCCCAGGACAGTGGACTCAGGGCTTGCCCACCCTCACCCCCTCACTGTTAAGAGAGCCTGGGAGCCCTGACCGGTGTGGCTCAGTGGATAGAGCATCGGCCTGCTGATTGAGGGGTCCCAGGTTCGATTCCGGTCAAGGGCATGTACCTTGGTTGCAGGCACATCTCCAGTAGGGGGTGTGCAGGAGGCAGATGATCAATGTTTCTCTCCCATCGATGTTTCTAGCACTCTCCCTCTCCCTTCCTCTGTAAAAAAAATCAATTATATATATATATTTATTTTTTTATTTTTTTTTTTAAGGAGAGGCTAGAAGCCAAAACACAGTGGGGTCCAGGCACCCTTAACCCTGCCGTCTTTGTCACTGGCTGCTACAGACCCTCCTCTTGCCAGGCAGTGCCGGGCCCCCCAGGGGCGGATATCCTGTCCAGAAGGCGCCTCTCTGGGCCACCCCTCTCCAAGTCCCTTTGCTGGCATCGCCGGCTCTCCATCCCCCACCCCCTGCCATCCCTGCCGCCCATATGGCTGCTCTGAGCTCCAGCTGCCTGCCTGACAGCTCCATGTGGGATCTGCAGACACCTCAAACTCACACCTAAAAATAGCTCCTCCCTCCCCAACCTGGATGCTGACACCTCCGCCCAGTCTTCCTATAGGTCCCTCCTTCCCCCACACTTTCCTGTGCTCCCCGCCCCCAAAGAGACCATCCCCCCAGATGGGAACCCCACGACCCCAGGGTTCTACCTGATCGACCTCCGGCCCTGCTGCACCAACACTGGCCACATAGGGTGCCTTCCTCTCTCCAGGGTCAGGGGAGTCTTGGAGCCACCCCAAACCCAACCCAGGGGATGGCAGCAAACAGGCCTCTCCACACCCTCTCCTGCTCCTCCTGGGGATCCCTGTGCACAGCCTGCAGAACAGGGGCCCCGCCCTAGGTCCCTCAGCAAGAACTGACCCCTCATAGCCGTTGGTCATCTGATCAGATTGTCAATAGCATTATGAATCATCCATGGGTGAAGGAGCTCTAGACTGCTTGGCTCAGTGGATAGAGCGTCGGCCCTCGGACTGGGGAGTCTCAGGTTTGAGTTCCGTCAAGGGCACCTACCTCTGCTGCAGGCTCGATGCCCAGCCTCAGTTGGGGCATGTGCTGGAGGCAACCAATCGGTGCGTCTCTCTCTCATCGATGTTTCTCTCTCTCTCTCTCTGTCTCTCCCCCTTCCTCCCTGCCATTCTTTAAAAATCGATGGGAACAACATCCTCCGGTGAGGATGAACAACAGCAACAAAAAGTGACAATCGCCACCTAGAATGTGCAACCGCTTGCAGGCCCCAGGAGAGGACGCCCTTCCTGAGCAGTTAGCAGGCACCCCGGGCCTCCTGGGGCTGATACGGAACATCACCTCCCTCTCCTCCTCCCCAGCCTCCTGGGCCCAGGACCTCAGGTGGGTCCTCTCGGGACAACTGCCTCTGACCCCTCGACACACTGCGGGGCAGGGCAGGACCTGTTCGAGGCTGGGCACCCCAGGAGCCATACATGCCCCTGGAGCTCTGCAAGGAGGAGGCCAGGCCCGACCCTCCCCCAGAGGCTCAGGACCCCGGGAGGCTGGAGGCACAGTCTGTGCCCCCATCGCTGCCCTGGCACCAGCAGCTCTCCCCCTGTGCTTTGCCTACTCCTCTCTCCGATGCAGGCCTCTGGCGGCGGGGCTCAGGTCTCCCATGGACACACACACGTATTTCCACGATGGGAACATACATGGTTCCTACCTGGACCATGCATGCTGCATGTGTTTACTTGAGGTCCAGTGCATGTTATGTATACACGCCGGCCACATGCACAGGACATGGCGTATATACTATCGACTTGGCCCATGAGGTCCGCATGTGCGCATGTGTATGCTTGCCCAGGCACAAGCATGGAGGTGCACATGCATGTGGCTTGCACAGAGCCACCCCCTCTGTGGGCGTGAGGCACATGCATGGATGTGTGTGCAGACACCACTTGCTGGCACACACACTGGAGCATTAATGAATATACATGTCCCCTGCATAAAACTTTCCACATAGGCATGTAGAAGGCATACACGTATGGGCACGCTTATTCTTGTATAGGGTGTGTACACACATGGGTAGAGTCCAGTGTGGCAGATGCGTGTACACGGCATATACATGAATACTCCACGTGCAAAACTATGCAGGCAGTCACTGGACACACATGTAGCACACTGGTCACTGTATATTGTATCTCATACATGTTCTGGGCATACACATGTACGTTGTCAATAAACAAGAATAGTTTGTACACCATATCATGTATGTAGTGATGTGTACAAAGCACGCACATGTGGACACAAACATGCAGAAACATTATGTTCATAGGTGGCTTTCCACAGACACGCTAATCTGAGCCCACAAGCCCAGCTGTGCACACCCCAAGGACGTCTGGTTATGTGAGTCCACGTGTGCTCTGGACACTGCCTGTGACCCACACACGCACCCTGTGCAAACAGACCGAAAGCACATCCTGTCCGCCTCTGTGTGAGGTCACAGGCCCAGAGAGGCTGGTCACAATGGAGCAGCCCACACGTATGTAACATGTGTGTTACTAATGCTTCTGGAGCTTGGAGTCAGGGCCCGTGTTGTGCACACCACCAGCCCCGGGGGAGAGGGGGGTGTCTCCAGGTCATCCCAGTTCACACCATTCACAGCTCTGCCCGCCCCAGGCAGGAACTCAGGGGTCTCTGGGAGAATGTGGCCACGGGGAAACGGTTGGAGGTTCCTGGCCAGCACAGGTGAGGGCTGCCTGTCCGGCTATCTCCACCTGCTCCCACGCCCAGTTCCGCCCCCACACATCGGCCGGGGCCACAGGCAGGGCGCATGAGCAGTGAGGCCTGAAGCCCGCCTGCTTCTCATCCCCACGCTCACCACGTGTGCACACGTCTGGAGCAGGCGTCTAGGTCAGGAGTGAAGAACAGGGGTTCTGGGGTTCATGCCCCTGTCTCTCGCTAGCTGTGTGGCCTTGGGCAAGTCTCTAGCCGGCTCCAGCCCCTGTCGGCTTTCTCACTGATTCCAGCCCAAGGGTGTCCTGTGGGGTAAGGGTGGGCATGCGGCCATGCGCGTGTGCGGTGTACCCACATGTATACGCACAGACGGTACACACACTCGCGTCTCGTGAGATGTTTATTTCGTACATGGACGTACAGACATGCATGGCCCGGGGCACGCTGTCATTATACACGTGCACAGGAGGCGGGTCACCGTGGGTGGTGTGGCCTGGGCTCTCCAAGCTGAGTGACCTTGAGCAAGCTCCACCCCCTGGCCTCAGTATCTCCTCTGCACAGCGAGAGGGGGTGGGCCCGGCCCACCTTGAGCAGCAGCGCCTCCCTGCCCCCGGCTCCCGGGAAAGTTCACGGACACCATGCAGGGTCCAGGGCAGAGGCTGTGTGCTCCGTGGGCACAGCCCTGGCAGATTCCCTCCCGGACACCAGGCTGGGCTGCTGCTTCCTTGGCCTCCGGGCCCTGGACCGGGAGGCCTGGGCCTGCTCTGGCCCTCGCCCTCTCCGTGAAGGCGTTTTGGGAGAGGGTTCTGACTGCCCCGGCATGCACCCCCCCTCCGGAACTCCGCCGGCCAACCTCCAGGTGCCCGCAGGAGGCTGGGCAGCCCTTCCCCCGAGGGACCCGGTGCCGGATTCAGGGCCCCTTCGGCCTAGCGCTGCCCTTGGCAGGCCTGCGCGGGCTCCCGCACCCCAGCGGGGCCCTGAGCCCCATACATGTGAGATCACGCGTGAGCCCCGCCGGGCACAGACTCACCGGCCACAGTTGCAGTGGCAGACGCGGTCCTCGCCCCGCAGGTGCGGGAGGATGTAGTTGTGGAATCGGTCCAGCAGCGCGTTCATGTCCATCAAGCACGCGATGGCCTGGAAGAGCCCATGACCGGTCAGACCTGGAGCAGCCGGCCGGTGTCCTGGTGGGGGTGGGGCGCTGGGGCTGGGGGAGCGCAGGCGGAGGAGGAGTGGGGAGCGCAGGCTGGGCAGGGGAGCGCAGGCCGGGGTTGGGGGTGCTCAGGGCAGCCTGGGATGGGGAGCAGGCTGGGCAGGGGAGCGCAGGCGGAGGAGTGGGAAGCGCAGGCCGGGGATGGGGGAGTGCAGGCCAGGGATGGGGATGCTCAGGGCAGGCCGGGATGGGGAGCAGGCGGAGGAGTGGGGAGCGCAGGCCGGGGATGGGGGTGCTCCGGGCAGCCCGGAATGGGGAGCAGGCTGGGCAGGGGGAGCGCAGGCCGCGCGCGGCCGGTAAACAAGGCGCGGAAGGGGGAGGCGGCCGCCGGCGGGAGGCGGGTGCGGGAGGCGTCGCGGGTGGGGGAGCGGGCGTGGGAAGCCCCTCCGCTCACCATCACGATCGACGCCCCCAGAATCATGAAGATCATGGTGTTCGCGCTCATGGACATCGGGCGGGGCCGGGCCGGGCCGGAGCGCCGCCCCCCGGCCCCGGCGCCCCCCCGGCCCCGGCCCGATGCTGAGCTCCCCGCGCCTCCGCAGAGGTCAGCGCGCCGCGCACCCACCGCCGCGGGCCGGGGAAGAGGCGCGCGCCGGGAGCGCGGGGCCGGGGGCTCAGTCGCTCCGGGGTCGTCCAGCCGCCGGGCCGCCGTGCTCGCTGCGCTGCGCTCCGCCCTCGGCCCTGCCTCCCTCCTGGCCTCGCTCTGCGCTCCGGCCCCCTCTCCCTGCGCGCCCGCCTCCGGGAGGGACACGCGGCCGCCCCGCTCCGCCCCCCGGCACCTCCCCGGGGGATCCGGTCAGTAGGGGGCTCTGGTCGCCTGCCCTGCAGCTCTGGAGCCCAACGTCCCGACCCCGATGGTGATCCAGGCCCCCCGGGGCAACTCCCTCCTTCTCCCCGTTTGTTAGTGAAGTTTCTGAGCAGCCCTGGCCCCCAGTCTTTAGTGGGGAGACCCGTAGGGTCACTGCCAGATGTCACTCCGAAGCCAGGGCCACAGGCCTCGGACAGCTGAGCAGGAGCCAAAGAATGCTCCCCCCTCATCTTCCCTCCACCCCTCACCCCCACCCACTGGCTGGGGCAGCGCCAGCTTCGGCCTGGCCACCAGAGTGTCAGCCCGGGCACCTGGTCTGGGCAGCCTGGGGCCCATGATGCTGGGGGCTGGGGAGGCGTCCGAGTGCACCCTCCTCCACGGCCGGACAGCCCGGGACACGTGGCTGCACCCTCCCGCGGGACCGGAGCTTTTTCTTAGCCCCATGAACCAGGAGGGTGGCTGGGCAGCCAGGGTACTTGGGGGGGCGGGGAGCAGATGCCCCAGTGAGTAGGACCCCATTCTGCCAGCAGCCCCAGTGGTCACAGAAACTCCTGAGTGGCGGGAAGCCGGGCCTGGACTGTAGCCACAGAGCCCACCAGAGAACCCCAAGTGGCTGTGGTGAGGCACCGGGCACCCCGCTCTGCCTCCTCGAGGGACCAGCGGGGCCCAGGCAGAGGCTCAGCTCCTGTTCACTGGACACCGGCAGGCTCCTGCCCCGGTGTGTGTATCCCAGCCGTCAGGGGAGGGGACACAGAACGGGACAGACATTGGGGGAAGTAAACGGCACACCGTGTTTGCTTTGCTTAAAGAAAAACACTTTAATTTCACACGAGTAACAGGGGTGGGACACGGAAATGGACACTCGCGGGGCCAAACTATGTACAGCGCAGGGGGCCATCCTCGGGTAGCAGCCCTGGGGGCCGAACGGGGGAGGAACAAGTATTGACAACAGGCGGCGGAGAGGCCGGCCGGCGGGTGTCACTGGCTCAGTAGAAGCAGACGGTGTGCAGGAAGGTGCGGCCGCTCTTCTCCTCGAACTCCTGCAGCAGCTCCTCGATCTCGTTCTCCATGTCCTCCGTGTGCTGGATCTGCAGGCAGACAGGCTCTGAGCGGGAGGGGGGATGCGGGTCCCAGGCCCGAGCCGCCCAGCTGGTGCTGACCAGTGCCTCCCACTCCTCATGGCCCCAGGCCCTCCCCTGGGGGAGTGCAAGGTAAGGGGGTCGGGCTCTGAAACCAGGGCCTGCTATCCAATGTTCCACGTCCACCTATGAACCAGGAGGTTAAGGTTCGATTCCCAGTCAGGGCGCTTGCCCGGGTTGGGGGCTTGATCCCCAGTGTGGAGTGTGCAGGAGGCAGCCAATCAATGGTTCTCTCATCATTGATGTTTCTCTCTTTTCCTCTTTCTTCCTCTCTGAAATCAATAAAAACTATATTTATAAAAGGGGGAAAAATCACATGGATTGCAGCTACGGACCCGCACTCAATGAGACGTTGGGCAGAGAAGGGCAGTCCCTTTCCTTCCTGGGGGGGAGGGGGGACACTGTCTGGTGCAGGCTGCACGGCAGCATCTGTGGCCTCTCCCCTGGCGGCCACCAACGTCCCTACCAGTTGGGAGACCTGCACGTGTGCACAGGGCCAGGCGCCCCTGGTGGACAGCCACCGCCCTGAAAGCGGCAGGTGCGGCCAGGGGTCAATCCGCCCTGGGTGGCCAGCTGGACTGCAGCCACGGCCACTGAAGAGTGCCACCCCCACCCCAGTGACTCCGCTTTAGCCAGGGGGACCCCAGTCACACGTAACCTCTGGGACACATCTTCCCCTCAGCCTTTCTCCTGGTGGCTCCCGGGCACGAGGGCCAGAGCTTCAGCAGCCACACCAGTCCACGAGGCCCGCAGGGTGGCAGCTGTGCGGGGCCCCTCGGAGCAAACAGCAGGGCCCACCTCTCTCTAGACTTTGTGGTTAAGCTTTCAAAAAATTAATCCTAACCCAAGGATGTTTTTTACATTGATTTTTGTTCTTTAAAAAATATTTTTTTATTTCATTTCATAGAAGGGAGAGGGAGAGATACATCAATGATGAGAGAGAACCACTGATCAGCTGTCTCCTGCACATCCCCCCTATTGGGGATCGAGCTGGCAGCCTGGGCACATGCCCTTGACCAGAACTGAACCTGGGACCCTTCAGCGCCCAGGCTGACGCTCTATCCTGAGCCATGCTGGCCGGCTCCAATGACTTACAGATACAGTGGGACGGAGGGGAGGGGAGGAGGGGAAGAGGGGGTGAGAGAGCGAGCGAGCACCACTGACGTGAGTGACTCTGAGGCCCAGCCCGATGCTCCAACCATGTGTTTCTTCCCGTTTCTGTCCCTCACGCCAGCTCCCCGAAACCCAGGGACCAGGCAGGGCCAGGGCTGTGGGCGCCTCTGGCTCGTGCTTTTCTCACACTTAAGAGAAACGCTTTGCTCTGAGCACAGCTGTGTGGGCTGCACAAGCCCTGGCTTTCCCATGAGGGAGGTGCCCAGGGCCAGGGGCCAGCTGCCGGGTGGCAAGTGAAGGGATGCAGAGCCCCTCAGGCCCTCTGACACCGACACACGCCAGCAACCACTCCTTCCGTCAGCTTCATACACCAGGCCAACTCCCCAGAGCCAGCTAGCGGCTCTCACGCCATGGGCACCCTCAGGAGCCGGAGACCAGATCAGGACCGGAGACCGGACGTGGACCAGAGCACCGTGCGGCCTCAGGGGGGCACAGCAGAGTGGCGGGCGGATACTCACGCACTGGCACAGCTCGCAGATGAGGAAGGCCCCCAGCGTGGCCTCCTCGTGGTTGTCCTGGATGTCCACGTTGATCACGTGCACCGGCTGGCAGGTCTCCTGCTCCCGGGAGTTCAGATCTAAGGGCCAGAAACGGCACGTCACCTGCCGGGCCGAGCGCCACGCCGCCTCCTCCAGTCGGTACCAGGCCCCACCTCACCCCTGCCCTGCCCTGAACATGGTCGGCCAAAGCCCCTTGCCAGGCCTCCCGGGGGCCAGGCGAGGGGGTGTGAGGGGCGAATGGCGCCCACAGAGGCACAGCCGCGGGCTCACCTTCCACCACCTGGTCGTACACTCTCTCCTCGCAGGTGAGGATGAGGTCGAACAGGTCTTTGCAGTTCTGGAACCTCTCCGGCCGGGGCTTGATCCGCTTATTCCTGTCCAACATGTGCAAGATGCCATTCTGCGTGTAGCTGGGCGTGGGTTAAGGAACTTTATTGACTTTACTTAAAAAAAAAAAATATATATATATATATTTGTATTGATTTCAGAGAGGAAGGGAGAGGGAAAGAGAAAGAAACCTCAATGATGAAAGAGAATCACTAATCTCTTTCCCATATGCCCACACGCCCCCTACTGGGGATGGAGCCCGAAACCCAGGCCTGTGCCCTTGGTGGGACTCAAACCCGGGACCTTTCAGTCTGCAGGCCACGGCTCTCTCCACTGACACACACCAGCCAGGGCGACTTTTAGTCAATCCTCACCAGATGGCAATTTTCCATCAGTTTTCAGAGAGCGGGAGGACAGGGGAGAGGCAGAGAAAGGTCCATGTGAGACTGGGTCCTGGGATTGAGCCTGCAACAGACAGACATGCCCCTGACCAGCATCACACCCGGACCCTTCAGTGTGAGGCCAATGTCCTATCCATGGAGCCCACAGCCGGGACGGGGGGGGACAGGGCGTGAAGCAGCTGAGCAGTGTCTGCACGGGCAGAGCTGCCACGTGCCCCGGGCAGGAGCACCCGGGCCCTGCAGACGGCAAGGCAAGCGGCGCCCCTGCCCGATCGGCATCAGGACCTGCCCACCTCGGCCGGCCAGCCGGCCCCGGCGTCCAGACCAACACAGAGACCCGAGGCCTGCCGCCTCAGCCACCTGTGTCTCCCACCGCCCGTTGCCTGAGGCTCCGCAGCACCTCTGCTCAGCACAACACACGGGTCCCGGGTCCCGCAGTGAGGTCCCCGCCAGGTAGGAGACAGACCCGAGCTGGCGGCACCTCCTTGGGCCCCAGGGAGAGGGTGTGGCCCGTCAGGGTCATTCCGGACCTTTCACTCCATTTGAGACACAGACTGGCTGATGCAGGAATAGAGTGCTTTGTTCAATGTCTCTCAGACGATTTAACTCAGGTCACTCACAATGGATTCAAGTGGTTTAGCTAACAGTTTTAACTTAAAACGATGCCAGACCGTTCGCCGAGGTGGGTGGGTTCCTGACACTTCTGGCCATGGCTGGTGCCCCGCACTCTGCCACCCACAGCTCGGCAGCAGAAAGCCCAGGAGACGGCATGAGGCTGAGGCTCAGCCTGTGGTTGGCCCCTCACCTGCCACCCAACCAGCCCGGCTCTCGGGAAAGGACCATCGGGTGCTGACAGTCCTGCAAGGTACGATTCCCTCCTCCTGCACATGGTACCTCCACACTCAGATGACGTCACGAGGAGGTGAGGCTCACTGGGGGACCTCAAGCACAAAGGCCTAGTTGGTGGACCAAACCTGATCCCTCGTTTGCATGACAGGGAAAGTAAAACAGTGGCCTTTCGGGTCTATTTTTCTGGCAAATTCCAGGTACATATGGCCTGCGCCACCAAGCAGGACCAAGGGCAGCAGGTGCCCGCGCCAGCCCTTGAGCAGGAAAACCACAACCCCACTGCCTTTCAATTCCCAGAGACCCAGAGCCTCCTGAACCCACTTCAAACCACAAGGGACAGGAGGGGGTGCAGATGAGCCCGAGCCTGCCACCAGGGCCAAGCCCCAATCAGAGCAAAGCCTGGCAGAGGGAGGGGCCCTGAGGGCGCCCTGCTGGGAGGAGCAGACCCAGGCCGTGTCACAGTGACACGCTTCTGGAACCCTAAGAATGCCTCCTAGCTGCCAGGGCCACTGCGTGCTGAGGCAGCAGCTGCGAACTCCAGCAGCCCTGAACCCGAGGACACCCCCGGGAGCAGTAGACTCAGGGAGCCCATGAGGCCCAGCGCGGCACTGGGAACCGGCAGGACAGGGCTGGCCACCCCTCCCCCAGGGAGCACTTAGGTTTCCAGTCACAACCCCACCCCCTCACACAGGCCTCCTGTGGCTGGGCCAGCGGGGGCGGGCCTGGCTGAGCCTCCCCTGAATACTCGCAGGAGTCGTGCCTTGCAGGACTGTCAGCACCTGATGGTCCTTTCCCGAGAGCCGAGCTGATTGGGTGGCAGGTGTGAAACAGGAGCTGCTGGGTCCAGGAGGAGCACAGCCTGAGTGACACGGGAGGCTCCTGCTACACCCCAGCCTCCCAGACCCACGCTGCCTCCCCACCCCAGGGGAGGGAGCAGATCACTGCTCTGATGGACTCGACAGCCACTCCCGAACCCTGCGTGGGGCACGGAGCTGCTGCTCCATGATACGGGGCCTCGCACCTGCACCCACAGCCCTGAGGGCCTCCCTCCTGCCTCCATGGCCGTCCCTGGAAGCTTGCTGGAGCCCACGGTGCAGGGACTCCAGCTGTAGATGGGAGCAGGGCACGGACAGTGGGAGTTGGGGGCTGGGACAGAGCTCCCTATGGGCACTCAGCTCAAAGCAGAGGTCCCACCCACGGGGATAGGAGGGGGCTGAGGCTGGAGGAGGTGAGTGAGCGTTTCCAGAGCAAGGGATTGTGCTACAGGAACCCGAGAAAAAACCAGGCCCCCACTTTACCGAGCCCCATGATGATGGGCAGGGGCCTGCCCCAGCCCCCCTCCCCCGCCCCCCAAGCCCCAGTCCTGGGTGGGCAAAGCGCTCACCAAGGGCAGGAAGGGAGTGCAGCGGGGAGCAGGACAAATGGGCAGGAAGACTCCCTCCAACCTCAGGAAGCAGGAAGGCCAGTGGCGGGGACAGCCCTGACTCAAGCCAGGTGGCACCTGGTCACAAAGGGGCTTCGGGGCCAGCAGCCGGGCAGCACTCTGGACAGGAATGCAGCCCCCCATGCTCCCTTCTGAACCACCAGGGCCCATCCCCGCCCATGCAACTGTGGGGTCACCTGCTCAGGTCCTGGCTGGACGGGTCGTGTTCGGGCTCCACCAACAGGATGGCTCGGAGCCGCTTTGCAGATGCTCCCCCCGGTCGACACCGACTTCTTTCGGTCCCCAGATGCTGCCACACACAGCTCAGGTGTCCGTCCCCACTTTGTGCCTCAACCTCGGAGATGACCCCAAATCCTCATGGTCGACACTCCCTAAGGGTGGGACACCTGTCACCCAATTTAACTTCTAATCTTAGACCTGATCAAACCAATGTCAGGCACAGGCACAAGTTCTCAAGTGGGGCCTAAGTCCTCTCGGGGTGGGGTGGGGGTCTAAAAGGCACTGTGGCTCAGAAATTGCCACAGGAACACCCTCCCCAGGGCACAGGCAGGGCCCCGGGACCACCACAGCGGCCACAGCAGGTCCAGCTGCACTGGGCTGGGTTGATACTGCAGGCGAGGCTGCCCTCCCCCCAGCTCAGGCACACACTCCCTGGGATGGGCCCAGACCCAGGCGCCCCCCTCCCTGGTCTCGAGGGCAGCAGGGCCCTGTGCCACGGGGAGGCCAATTCCACAGCAGCTCCAGCCAGGAGGTCAGACTCCTGGCCAGTGACCCCCCCCTTCTCTGGGGTCTTCGCAGCCCCTATGACTCCCTCGCGATGTGCCTGTCCAGGGACCCCTCCCCTGCAGCCAGAGCTACGTGGGCACCCAGGGGATGGGGAGAGCTCCTCAGCAGGGAAGCTGCCCAGCCCGCCTCAGGAACAGCTCATTTAGTCAGATCTCATGGGGTCGTGGCGACACCTCTGCCTTTACCTGTGGCCCCATGAGCTCTGGACTGGAGGGCCAGGCAGGCTGGCATCTCCCTCAGGCACCCTTTCTTTGAACCCCCCCGTCCTGAAAGTTTCCCTGCCACGGGAGAAGGGCCGCACCCTTGAACCCCCACCCCCAGCCCTCCAACGCCGGTTAGACGCCACAGGCCACGGCCACGGCCACCTGGAGCTGACTCGCGAGACCAGGCCCAAGGGAACCACACGTGTGAATCACTGCAGAGCACACCAGTGGGACCAGGGGAGCCCACCCAGGCCACGGTGAGGAGTGGCTGCCACCCTCTCCTTCCGGATTCTCCCATGAACGAGAGAAGCAGCCCGCCCCCTCCCGTCAGACACAGGTGACACCCCCGAGGGCCTGTCCCTCCCCCCAGTCCTAACGCATGGAACCTGCACCACCGCAGGCCAGGCCATGGCTGCTGGCCAGCAGGAGCATCCGGGAGCCCATCGGCACTGGAGGGCTGGCACCAGGGCGGTAGCCTGTGGGGGCCCTTGGCACACGGGGAGGGTAAGAACGGCCAAGAGCAGTTTTAAGCTGGGGAACCTCCCGAAGGGCTGTGGGGCCAGCGGGGAGCCTCGAACCATACAGGCTGCTTGACAAAAGCTTTTGGGCCAGCACTTTTTATGTTAGGAAATAAACTCAAACTCGTTTCAGAAATCAAAGCAGTTTTTGCAAAGCACGTAGGTTGCACAAGCGAGAACGTGGGAACCCGAGTCCGCTCGAAGAGCCCCGTTGCCCCGAGATGAGAGGCGTGGCCAGCTCTGCTGGGTCTGCCATGGCCCCACACCACCCTGGCTTTAGGTCAAGTGACCCACTTTCAGCACACCTGGTGGTGGATTGGGGGGTGGGGGGCAGGTCCACCCCTTAGGCCTGGGCAGGCATGCACAGCAGTGAGCATGGCCAGGGCACTGTGTACGTCCAGACCCACAAGTGACCCCGGCTTCACTTCCTTCACCCCAGCCGTGGGCCCTGCTCAGCTTGTTAAAAAACAAACACCATGCCGAAACCGGTTTGGCTCAGTGGATAGAGCGTCGGCCTTCGGACTGAAAGGTCCCGGGTTCGATTCTGGTCAAGGGCATGTACCTTGGTTGCGGGCACAAGCTCAGTAGGAGGTGTGCAGGAGGCAGCTGGTCAATGTTTCTCTCTCATCGATGTTTCTAATTCTCTATCCCTCCCCCTTCCTCTCTGTAAAAAATCAATTTAAAAAAATATATTTTTTTAAAGACACCATTAAAAACCATTTAAACACCAGCTGCTGACCAGGGTGAAATGCGACGGGGTCCGACGCAGCGGAAGCAAGGAGAGTCCAACGCCAGACCTGCAGGCCAGCCCGGGGGGAGGACCAGGCAGCTGTGTGCACCCCGAGCACAGCACAAGCAAGCGGGCCAGCTGGGAACACGCCTGAGACCCAGAGAAGTTTCTGAGCAGCCAGTGAAGGGGCACGGCCCCTCGAGCTGCTGTGCCCACTACCTGCACGAGGTCAGGAGGCTGTGGGCATACGGTGCAAGAAGTCCTTTTTATTTTTAGTCTTTCCCCCAAGACAAGAAAAAGTACACAGTGAGGAAGTGGGTACCCACACAAATTAAGCCAGGGCCTACAAGACAATGAAACGAAGATGGAGAACAGTGACTCATTATAGGAGGCCTGGGAGACAGAGCATGCTGGACTCGGCTCCTACGCTTAGTCCACACACATGCAGACACAGTCAGGATTCAGGCAAGGGTTCCATTCCAATTTCAAATCCATGTTTAGGGACAACTGGTCACATGCTAAACCCACTACCCACTAGCATGTTCAGAGGCAGGCTTTTACTTGCTTTTTAAGGCAGATGGGTTTGTAATTTACAAAGCCGTTAATTCACAAAAGGTTTCCAACAGCCCAGAGCCTCCTGACAGACCAGCCCTCCTGCTGGGCCCCGAGTCCCCCCAGCTGCAGGCTGGTCACTCTTACACTGGAGGAAAGGAGCCATCTTTCACCAACGGCTCTCCCAGGAAGCTCCAGGCTCAGCCGGACTCCTCAGCGGGAGGAAGCTTGTGTGGAAAACGGAAACCCCCTGGAGCTACACAAGTGCCCACAGGAAACACTAAGGTTAAGCCACTCTGTACTCGCAGCCAACTCGTGGCAAAGGGGAGAACATTCAAGGTCAAGGGGGAAAACGTGGACTTAAAAATGAAGTTTGAGGCCAAAGATGTCACCAAGCAATACTTCAAATGCAAGAACGGAACAGACTTGGCTTCTCAGAAAGGAAAAAAAAGGCCGTTCGATGCACACACCACATGGAAACCTCAAACCCTGCTGATGTGAGCGCGGCCAGGAGACCCCTCATGTCTCCAGCTACAGACCGCCCCGAGGTGCACCCACTGAGGGGGAAGGTGGGCAGCGCCGGGTTGGGAACAATGTTCTGGAAGCTGCCCAAGGCCCGGAAGCCCCAGGCTGCCCTCTGAGTGGACAGACTGCACACACCAGAGTTCCCCTCGTGTACGGAACTCGGAAGAGAGTTCGTCTGGAGGGTCAGGCGATCGCAGGCTTCATGGACTATTTGCAGACAATCCCCAAAAGGAAATGGTAATGAACTGTGACTAACCTCATTCCTGCTCCTGCTGGTGGAGAAAGCCACGCCCGCTGTTTAACCAAGTCCGTGGCTCCTAATGGGACAACTGGCCAAACCGTGGAGGCCGGTCCTCGGGAATCCCATGAAGTCAGTGCGCGCAGGGACCCGAGGCCCTGGCTGCACGGCAAATGCAGGCCGCCTCCAGAACCCTGTCGCTCGCTCCAAGGAAAAGTCATTTGCCGGCCCGGGCTGGTGTGTCTCAGTGGTTAAGAGCCTGCACACTAAAGTGTCTTGGGTTCTATTTCCAGTCAAGGGCATGTACCTGGGCTACAGGTTCCACCCCCAGGTCAGGTCAGGGTGGGTGTAGGGGGCAACCAACCAATGTGTCATTCTCTCTCCCCTCCCCCTCTCTGAAATTCAATGGAAAAAATATCCTTGGGTGAGGATCGACAACAAAGAAAATTCATCTGCCCCATTTTAAACTATTTTTATAGCTTCCTACTGGTTATAACTGCCACTTCTGCAAACACCAGCCAGGCATTCGGGCCCAGGCACGGGACTTCGCTCTCAGAAGCATGAATCAGGAGCAAATGAGGAAGCAAGAAAATCACTAGGCTCCCCTGCCTGTCCCATCGCTAATAAGTTTCACCTCTTGCACTGCCACAGTGGCCCCCCTGCTGCCACTCCCCTCCCTCACCCTGGGCGTCTGCAGTGCTCAGTGACCCTGGAGCAGACACCCTCCAGGACTTCAGGGGCTGCACTTGGCCCGCACTGAGCACCAAGCACCAGGTAGTTCTGCCTCCACCCCCACGCTCAGAGCTTTGTGGGGGCAATCAAGAGGGAAGGGGGCTTTCCTACAAGGGTCACCAGGAGACAAGTACTGCTGGTGACAGTGGGCACAGGGCCCTCCCACCCCCCATTTCCTAACAGGGCAGCACACGCGAGCACGTACACACACACACACACACACACACACACACACACACACACACCTTTGGAACAGATGCTTCAGGGGGACACCGAGTTCCGGGGAGTGGGTTCTGCTCCTGTTGAGCCATCAGGGACAAATATATCCTCCTCCTGCTCAGAGTCCCTCTGGGTTTTGTCTTTTAAAAATGTGTCAGCTGCTAGCCGCTGTGAAAGGGCCTCTGTGAGCACTGGGGTGTGCAGGCACGCCACCCCGATCTCGCTTCTCCCGTGGGTGTGAGCTTTAAACGTGAATGGTGCTGACAGAGCATCTTCAGAACCAGCCAGGCTCTCAAGATAAGCTTCAAGCACATGGAAGCCCGGAGCTAAGACCCCGCTCTTCCCAGGGAAAAGGGACTCTGGGTAATGGTGCTGCAAGGCGAAGGGTACCCCAAAGACCCAGAGACTGTCCGGAGGCCGAGTCTCGGAGAGCCTGCGCCCAAAAATGTGAGCAGAGCCGAAACTGGTTTGGCTCAGTGGCTAGAGCGTCGGCCTGCGGACTGAAGGGTCCCGGGTTTGATTCCGGTCAGAGGCATGTACCTTGGTTGCGGGCACATCCCCAGTAGGGGGTGTGCAGAAGGCAGCTGATTGATGTTTCTCTCTCATCAATGTTTCTAACTTTCTGTCCCTCTCCCTTCCTCTCTGTAAAAAATTAATAATATATATTAAGAAAAAAGAATGCGAGCAGGGCAGTTGCTCCAACACTGAGACAGGACACAGGTGAGGACTCACCACCGAAACACGCGGGGAGCTTCCCCCAACGCAGGCCTTTGCAGGGGTTCTGAGAAAGGGCCCGAGAACACGCTCCGCCCCACCTGCGAGGGCTCCCACCCGCCCAGCACGCCGCCGGGGGGACTGGCTCCAGGTGCATCCAGATCAGTCACAGCCACCATGGCCACCCAGACCCCCAACCGCCGACAGGAGGGGCCTGTTTCTGCCCCACTGCCCCACCCACATCTCTGGAGCCTGGCAGGAGAGCGGGGCTCACACCAGCTACAAGGCCTGGGCCACTCTGGCTAAGGAATCTAGAGGCACAGAGAACACCTGTGCCAACAAGGAGGCCAAGTGTTCCATTTGGTGCTACATCCCTTTCACCCAAATTCAGCTGGGCTCCACCCTGAGAACTACACGTCACCCAGGAGTCCACAGCAGCACGGGGTGGTGGGTTCCTGGCCAAACCCCGGCAGTGATCACCTTCACCTCACAGCGCGGTGCGAAGTTCACAAAGACTGTTTAAAAAGCCCCTTCTCCTCAAAACCACGTGAGGACAGAGCGAGAAGGTGGCCATCTGCAAGCGAAGGAGAGAGGCCTCCAGAGACCAGCTCGGCCAACGTCTCCATCCTGGATTTCTACTCTCTGACTGAGAAAATAAGTTTGCTATTTAAGCTGAACACACAAAACACAAAACCTTTTCTTTCCTGAGTCTGAAGCAGCAGAGCCAGCCTGTTGTCTGTGCCTGATGTGGAACACAGTTCCCTCAAATCATCCATTACTAGCAGGCTTCCCTGGCTCACAGACAAGCCCTTTATGGACCTGGCCTCCGAGACATCCCCAGGGGTGGGGGCAGCAGCCGGCTGTGGTGTCCGTGCACCCCCGGCACACCTGCCTGCAAGGGAAGAGGGCGGCCCTGCAGGGGGGGGGGGGGGGAAGCAACGGAGCCTGCAGTTCCCCTCCCCGTCTAATCTGTGTAATGTCACCATGGGCCTCACGTGTCCGTTTGTGTGCCCTCCGTGTCCACGGCCTCAGGGCACACCCCTCGCACTGTCCAAGCAGCACCAGGAATGCCAGCTTAGTTCTGAGATGAGAGTACTCGGCTCAGCACGCGGCGGCAGTCACGATCCCCTGCCCTCCCCGCCCGCCTCCCAGATGCCCGACGTGGGGTCAGCACGATGCCTGTGCCCCCGACCACCACCCTGGGGTCTTGGAAGGGTGACCGCTGGGATACAGCTCCTTGTCCTTCCTAAGGAGGTCGTTGTACATCTGGTCATAGGTCGTTTTGAAGTCATAAACATTGGGCTTGTCAGGCGCTGGCCCCGGGAGCTTCACGTGAGTCCCTGTTCCGAAGGACCGGACACTGAACCCCCGTTTGCTGAAAGACACAAAAGGAGACAAAGATCACACTGGGTTGAGTCAGACACTGACCCTACAAGCAAGGGGCATGAGATGGGATACACAACATGAACATCTTGCTGGTATTCGAGAACACATTTTTAAATACTTACTTTAAAAATTTTAAACACTTTATTCAAATTTTAAAGAGTCATGTAGCTTGTTACTCAAAAACCAGACAAAACCGAAAATAACGGAGACGCAGGGCTGCCCGCCCTGCACCCCCAGCAGTGCCCAGTGCACAGCGGGCGATGACAGGTGGCTGCTGGATGGCGAACGGGACACAACCGCACTCAGACGGAGCTGCTGAGTGACTGGGAAGCCACTGGATACGGTGCTGGCATCCCGGTGTCCAGCTGTGAAAGCCAGTGTCACCGCCACCTAACCCCTCACTTCTGGGAGCCCCGTCCCCCGCAAGCAGCTGCAACCAGCCCCAGAACGGTCGGCAGCAGCACTCAACCACTCAAGACGGAACCTGCAGGTCCGCCCGCTCACAGCAGGACACTTTCTGCCACTGAGAAAGGGTGAGGGGCAGCACGTGCACTGAACCCCAGAACTGGCCAGAGAACACGGGGAAACAGATGAATGACCAACAAACCAGGGGCCAGGCTCCTCAGCTGGGACAGTCCCTGCTGGCGCCAATGCCGGCGGAAAGGGAGGCCCGGCGTGAGGACGTCCGCAAGCGTG
The DNA here is from genome assembly GCA_027563665.1 of Antrozous pallidus. Taxonomy (NCBI): domain Eukaryota; kingdom Metazoa; phylum Chordata; class Mammalia; order Chiroptera; family Vespertilionidae; genus Antrozous; species Antrozous pallidus. The sequence goes on from CM050508.1 coordinate 212,105,101, forward strand.
TGCTGTGACCAGAGGCCAACAGACCCAGCCATGGAGCAGACGGCCGACACCTCCTCCCAGTCCAGTCCCAACCCTGCCCCTCACCAACCCAGTGACAAACAAGAAAAGGAGTCTTTTTGCCAGAGTACCAACCAGCATGACACAGGTCCCCTCGCCCGTGGCAGTGGGAGCCAGGCAGCAACAGGAGCCTCCACCTGCTCAACGGCACACAGGGGTCACAGTCCCGCAAGGCTGGCCGGTACCTGCTTCTCTGGAGGTCACGTTCCCCTAAGCTGCCCTCACAGCTGACCACTGCCCCCCAGGAACCGCCCTCACCAGCTACTTCCCACAACCTACTGGTGATTTAATGGGAAAAGGCCCACCTCGAGGAAAGAGTGGACTATTCCTCAGACTGTCCCTCTCTGCAGACTGTGAGACCATCAACCCGCACGGCTCCCGAAGGCAGAGGGACTCATGGGAGAGCAGGGTGCCAACTCCCCCAACTCTTCACTGTTCACCCCGAGGGCACCAGGTCAGGCCAACATGACCAGGAGCTGCCTCCCTAGCCACAGGGGGGAGACTCACAGCTCCCCAGGGACAGGCGTGGAGCTGAGGCCTGTGCCCAGCAAAAGGCAAGGTCGTCCCTGTGCAGGGAGCAGCAGCCAGCCCGGGCGTCCGTCCTCCTGAGAGCTGAGAGCACGTGGGCCACAGGGATGGGTTAACCCGGAGGGACACTGAGGCCAGGAAGCTGGTGGCCAGGAGTGACCCGAAGTGTGAGAACAGCTGCTCAGCACGTACCTGGACCCACTCTGGCTCTGTGTCCAGAGCCCGCACGTCCTCCATGAGCCCTGCCTTCTGGGGGCAGCGCTTAACAAATCACGTGAAACCACACACAGATACACCGGTCCGCCCTGGGCAGTGTGGCTCAGTGGATAGAGCGTCAGCCTGCACTGAAGGGTCCCCAGGTTCAATCCTGGTCAAGGGCATGTACCTTGGTTGCGGCACATCCCCAGTAGGGAGTGTGCAGGAGGCAGCTGATGGATGTTTCTCTCCCACCGATGTTTCTGACTTTCTATCCCTCTCCCTTTCTCTCTGTGAAAAATCAATAAAATATATATTTTTAAAAATCAATGAAACATATATATGCAGACACTGAAACTGAAGGCCTGTGGCAACCCTGTGTCGAACAAGTCTACAGTGCCTTTTTCTTTTTAAAAATATTTCTACTGACTTCAGAGAGGAAAGGAGAGGGGGAAGAGAGAAACATCAATGATGAGAGTCATTGATCGGCTGCCTCCTGCACTCCCCTTACTGGGTACCAAGCTTGCAACCTTGGCATGTGCCCCTGACCAGAATTGAACCTGGGACCTTTCAGTACGCAGGCCGACGCTCTATCCACTGAGCCAAACCAGCCAGGGCTACAGTGCCATTTTCCAGCAGGCTAAGATGATGATGAGCACTTTTGAGCAATAAGGTATTTTTACTAGTATGTACATTGTCTGTTTGGACAAGGCTACTGCACACTTTAACAGACTACAGTGCAGCGTACACATACATGACTTACTTGCACGGAAAAACAAAACACGCAGTGACTGAGGGCGTCTGGAATGCACGCGGCAGCGTCTCGGCCGTGTCTGCAATGAGGAAACCGGACATTCGGGGGAGAGAAGCTTTAGGGGTCGAAGTACGAAGTACAGTGGGGCCCAGCTGACGTGGCTCCGTGTCACTGAGGGTCAACTATGAACCAGGAGACCATGGTTTGATTCCCGATCCGGGTCTGTGCAGGGCTGTGTGCAGGAGGCAGCCAATCGGTTCTCTCATTAACGTTTCTCTCTCTCTCCCTGCTTCTCTGGAATCAATTAAAAATATGTATTATAAAAAAAGAAAAAAAGAATTTCTTAAGCCCTGGCCAGTTAGCTCATTTGGTTAGAACACTGTCCTGATTCACCAAAGCTCAGGGGCAATCCCCAGTCAGGACAGGAACCAACCAATGAATGCACAAATAAGTGAACAACAAATGAACGTTTCCTTCTCTAAAACTAACAACAAAAAACAATTTGAGAACGTATTAGGAGGAGCCTAAGCACAGCCACTCCTGAAGTCACTGATGAACTATCTATCCAGCGAGTGGCTCCGAGCTACAGCAAAGGAGTCGGAAGCCCCAGTGGTGACATTTCCAATATGAAAACCACCACTTCTCCTGGCAGCGGGTTCACCTTCCACTTAGTTCCACAGCATGTCCTGAAGCTCACCGTGTGCTGGGGACACGCAGGGTCAAAACAGACCCAAATCTCTCTCCTCAGATCCTGGGGGGATGAGAAAATAAATAAAACATCCAGGACACAGGACAGTGAGTAGCACGCCCAGATGCTTCTTGAAGGCCCCCCCCCCCCCCAAATAGGGCCTTCCCCTCCACCTGCTGCAGCTGTCCGGTCCGACCTGCAGGGACACCACCTGGCAGGCCCGTCTCCTGCACTCAGCGCATCGAGCTGGGCCTGAGGTCTCACTGGGTGTCCAGATGGAACAGTCTCGCTACCCCTCAAAGCAACTCATCCCCCAGGTAATGGGGGCCCACCTTCCCCCCGCCGCCCAAGACAAGGCTCCTTTGCTGGCTGGGCTTCTCTGGAGGAGCTGCCTGCTGCCATCCTCACCACCCTGCAGACTGCGAACTCACCAAGCACGTTTAAAAATAAGACCGATGCAGCTTGTTCCTCCCCCAGCAAAATGCTCACAAGTGGCACAAGGCTAATTAGCAGCGAAGCACAGTTTCTTCAAAGCTGGTGCAACGACCCAACAGCCCATCCTGGTGTGACAGCCATGCGGCGTGACAATGTTTCTTACATAAGACTGCGGCTGAACAAAACCCCTGACAACGGGCTTTATTTCACGGCCAGCTGTTTCCTACGGGAATCTAACCCTCCATAAGTACGTATCCAACGCCTTCACGAGTACAAAGGTCTTTCATTAGGAACCTATCTGCCCCGGCGGGTGTGGCTCGGCTGGCTGGTGCACGTCCTGTACACCAGAAGGTGGCGGGTTCGATTCCCAGTCAGGACACAAGCAAAAGGCAACTGATGGATGTTTCTCTCTCCCTCTTTCCCCGCCTCCCTCTCCCTCTCCTCTGAGGTAAACAAACCTCTCAGAGACCATGTTAAATGTGGGTATGAACTGTTTCCCGTGCTCTCCAATGACTAAGGGAAAGCTAACGTCAAAGGGAACCCCAGAAGCATCCTGAGGAGGCTAGTGCTGCCGTGAGCCCTGCCCGACTGGGGAGCATTGCTCTGGCTAAGACCGAGCCCCCCTCCAGCTTCTGAGAGCACAGCCTGGGAGAACCGTGTCCTCCACACAGGCAAGTCCCTGCTCTTCAGCCCCATTGCCAGCTGCCCACAGAACATGCCTGTCCCACCCACATGCCTGCCTGCAACTGCCCCGTGAGCCAGCCAGGACTGGGAAGATACACTTCTGAAATGTAAACATTTCAATAAAATATATGTTCTCACTAGCAAACTGTGGGCCCTAAACACATTCCAATAAACGTTTTCTATTATCTCATTTATTCTTATGACCCCACAAGGCCAAGAATGAAACCGAGCGGCCTCTAGGCAGGTCTGAGCCTTGAACTTGTGACCAACATGCCCGACTGCCCGGGTGGTGCCCTGCTTGGACGCCCGCCTGCCTCGTTCCTGGACCGTCTTCTCCAGGCCACCTGGCTCCGCTGGCCCCTGGGGGGCCCCTCCACACAGCACCAGGACCACAAGCATCAACGTGTTTCCTTCCGGCTTCAGCAGAAGGCAGCGCCCACAGGGACGCACACCACTGATGCCCCTGCCCAGGCCGCCTCCTCTGGAAAAGCCGGGAAGACCCGAGTGCAGGGGAGAGTGGTTCAGTGCCTGGTCTGCCCGGTTGGGGCTCAATGTTCACCTTCAAATGGAGCTCTCCGCCCGGTCCTGCTTCTCAAGACAAAAACCAAGCAGCCGCTCAGAGCCCAGGAAGGTGGACGTGGTCCTCTGCCATTCCCAGGACCCGACCTCAGACCGGTCACCTTCCCACATCATTTCCAGCTTCCTTTTTCCTTTAAGTTCTCAGAACCGAGACATCAAAGATGCAGCCATGAGGCTGCCGGACTCAGCTGACCCACCCTAGTAAGAAGTTTCTGTAAATGTGCTCAGACCAGAGGTTTCTGGCACCTTGAGTGGGAGCACCCTATGCCTGCGACATGCCAGGGTGTGACCACTCCCCCTCAGGCAGCCTGAGACATGCCTCCGAGCGCCCTCTCCCCCCCCCCCCCCCCCCGTGTGGCTTGGGGCCCACATGCTCTGGTCACAATGTGAAGATTTGAGAGCACCACCCAGACCTCAGGACCTCAGTTGACTGTGGCACCCCCCCCACCACCACCACCCAAATCCCCCCTTTAGCCCAGGTTTTCCCATCTTGAGTCTTGGTTGTCTCATCTACCACGACCGGAGCCCCTAGGGTGCCTCACGAGCTGGGCTTCCTGCTCTGGGTGGCATCTCCTCCCGTCAGTGTGGGCACCCTTAGGTGCCCACAGACGCACAGCTGAGGCCGGGACAGCACCCGCTAGAGCAGCTCCAGACTGGTTCACCTGTTTCTCCCGTGTTCGCAGCCCCTGCTCATCTTCCCAAAACCACAGGCAGGGAGTTGTCACTGAGAACTCAGCCCAGCACTCACAGGAGTCTGTCTTTAATATCTGCTTTGAACTGCTACACGTACAATTAGAAATGTGGCTTCCAAAAATCAACATGCCTCTTAACACGTAGGAGGCAGCTTGGAACAAAAAATTAATTGGCTCTAAAGGGAAATCTTACTCCACAGGGTACAAAGGACAGGAGTCTCCATGGAAACATACAAGTGTTCCAACACCTTAAAAACCTAATGACCCTCCCACTGGTATTTGGAAAATTTTAGTATGAAAAGATAAAAACGGTCACCCCAGGAACATTCTGACTAGCTCTAGAAAGTGCCAACACTCATTACTTGTATTGGACCTCAAAAAAAATGCAGACGAAGCTGATTTTCAACAGGGCGAAAATAAAACAAAACAGGGTTTCGCTGATAAACTACCTATAGAGTGTGTTCAGGTAGCTCCATTCCTTTTGACATTTCATTTGTTTTCCTATGCATACTCTTTTGTATTTGTAACCAGACTGCACACAATTTTCTTGTTTTCCACCTACCACATCATTTTTTTCTTTTCTTTGCTTTCCACATCACCTTCAAGGCCTGTCTCTAAATCTGACTTTCATAAGCTCTAACTGTAACAGAAACTTTCAAGTAAGTTTCTGAAGATGCCTTTAAACCCTGCAAAAAATCCAAGTATATAAGGTCATAGTTTTTCAACAGTGAGAAAGACTTGAAAAACTGTTCAATATCAAAGCAATTTAAAAATAAAGGTGAGATCAAACTTTTGCCCTCATAGCGTGTAAAGATGGTGAGAAAATGAGAATTTTAAAAATAGGTATTTTCTGGAAGGCAGTCTGGCATAAACTGGTATGAAAATGTAAAACATGTCTACCTTTGACTCAGCAACCCCACCTCCAGGAACTTATGCCAAAGACACAACCAGAAAATGTGCAGATACTTATATGGCACAAGGATGTTGATATTGTGTAACTGCAAAATAGAACAAGGACACCCAAATGTCTATTAATGGGAGACTGGCTACAAGTCACCCTGCCCAGGGTCCCTCTGGACTCCTGGACCGCAGGTTCCCAACTGCGGGCTGTCGCCACGGGAACAGATGTTCACACTCAATGCATCCAAATGAAAGTGACCCCGTCAGGTCGCTCAGTTGGTTAGAGTGTCATCTAGGTACACAAAGGACTTGATCCCGGGTCAGGGCACATACAAGAAGCAACCAATGAATGCACTGATAGCCAGAACCACAAATAGATGTTTCTCTCGAGAAGTAACAGAAAAAACACACCCAGAAATGAGCACCGCAATCAGACAATGTTCACAACATGATGTGGAGAGGTTAGAGCTTTGCTCTGATCTCTAAGGTGTAGGTTTCAGACACAGAAAAATTGTATTTTGAGTGATCTTCACCTTCCATATTTACTTCAGTGAGAATTCTGCAAAGATTATTTTTTTTAACAAAGGAAAATACCCCCCAAAATAGGCCTTTTAGGAATTAAAGAGCCATGTCTAAAATAACCTTACATTGACCATTTGAATAACATGTTGCCCTAAACTTACCTCCTTTGTTCTTCTTCTGCCCTCTTGCTGAGTAAACTTGAGATAGTAAATTGGGTAAAAGCACAAAAAAGAATTCCTACTCTGGCTTTGTTTGCCTCCCTTTCCCACAGAGACCCAATGCTGTACTGGCTCCCACCCCTACGAACTATTAAGAACTTGCTATCTTTTTACTTTTTACTTATTGACTTTAGAGAGAGGGGAGGGGGGGAGGGTTGTGTATCAATCTGTTGTTCCACTTATTTATGCACTCGTTGGTCGCTTCTTGAATGTGTCCTGACCTGGGATCAAACCCACAACCTTGGTGTTCTCTGGCTGATGCTCTGAGCTCCCAGGACCAGCCCAGGCGTCAGACAGGCATGATTTTGAAACTGATTTCACTACCAAAGTTGCTGCAGAGAAGCTTTAAGACTTTTTCTCTTCTAAGATTTCATCCCAAGTTTACTACACAAATACTTAATGGCAGCAGGACTTAAACAAAGGATCACCAGCCAGAACCAGCAGGATGAGGTGGTCTCCGCAGCACCTGTCATTACGATTAAAAACATTAAATATCAGTTCCCTTGAGTAATTTTCCAGGAGTGTGAATGCTGCATTCTGCTGCTTAAATTTACCCAACTTTTAATGATATAAAAGACATAATCCAGTTTGGGGGGTGTGACCCAGCACAATGTAATTCCAGCGTTATTTCTAGTTTTAAAATAACTTTACAATTTAAACAGAACCTGCACATAGATTTTGTAGGTTCAAAGCATTTCACATGCTAACCAAAAATGACGTGAAGTGAATACTGCGGACAGTGTGACTGATGTTGACTGGAAAGAATCAAACTTCTAATTAGCAGATCAAGGTCACTGGACACTCCCAGCTTCAACAGGGAAACGAGAGAGAGAGAGAGAGAGAGAGAGAGAGAGAGAGAGAGAGAGAGAGAGGGGTGGGGGGGAGTGTGTGTGTGTGTGTGTGTGTGTGTGTGTCTACTTTTCCCAAGTTACTCAGGAGTCAGGCAGGATTAATACGAGCAGCCAGGCACTGCTGTCTTTTAATATCCACACATAGGAACGTTGGGAGAAAAGGCAGTTTCAACCCTGTTTTCTGCCAATACTGACATATATACCAAACTTTAACAATGATGCGAGTGATGGGGGGAGGGGGGAGACTCTGTCGAGCAGGAATAAACTTTACTAAAGACATACACCACCAGGTCCCCAAAGAGGAGTTAGTACTGAAATGTAAACGCGGAGCTCCAACTCGACCGCTGTCCAGAAACCACCGCCTTTCACGGGGGTTGGGGAAGGTTTTTTAATGAGACTTGAATGTGTGGCTAGAAGCAAACAAATTTCTGACGTTGACAAAACAGGCTATTTCCCTTAAAAAAAAAAAAAGAAAAGGTTCCCCAACAGGTTTGATAAATGACGATCCACCCTGGGGACAGTGGCCAGACACTGCCATCTCCTAGACCCTAACCCGGCGGCTGAGCCCAGACAGCCGCCCTATTTGCCGATGCACAGACGTGCGTGCAGAGTGGGCGCAAAGAGCACCAGCCTTCCGGGTTTCCTAGGAGCTTTGAGGTTCCGGAGACGCGGGAACGTTTTAACTTAGAACCTGAGTTTTCCCGCGAAGTTAAGCACACGTGGGGGCACCGCGCGGCCGAGCCCTGTCCACTCCTCGCAGCGCTCGGCGCCCGGAGCTAGAGATCCGGGTGGGGCAGCCCCCCGGGCTTCCTTCGGGGGCCGCCCGGCCCCGGATGGGCCAGGGAGAGCAGAGGCAGCCTTCGCCCGGCTCGGGCCGGAGGGACGGCGGATCGGCCGGGGGACGGGGCGCGCTGGGCCAGGGCGGAGGCCCGCCTACCTAAGGATGTTGTGCGCCTCCATGCTCCGATTTTGGTTGCTCGAGCAGACCACCGCCACCCGCAGCGGCGACGACGGCATGGCGGTGGCCTCACCGTCCGCTCCCTCCGGCTCGGGACTCCCACCCAGGCGCGGCTCTTCCGCGCGAGCAAGATGGCGGCCGCGGCTCCCGGAAGTCATGACGCCAAGCGGCGGCGCCGACGACGTACCGCGTCGGGACGCGCGGCGCGGGGGAATACACGGCGCCCCGCAGGCCTCCCCGCGCGATCTGAGACCGGGCAGCGGACGGAGGGAGGCCCACCAGCGGACGCCGGGCTGGCAAGCTCGCCTCTGCTCCGAGGGAGCGCAGCCGAGGCCGGCGTTCCTCACCGGAACTGCCCACCGGCCGCGTCGTGTGTGTTGACATCACAAGTCCGCGCCGCCGTCGCCGAGGTGACGTAAGGCGCCGCGAACGTCCCGCCGTTGTCGCCGGCAGTGACGCCACGCCAGCCCAGACAGGCGTGGGAGCGGAGCTGGTCGCGACCTGGCTCTTGTCAGGGCGGGTCTACGCGCCCCAGCATCCCCTTGGGCCTTGGGGTCTCGCTCTTGCCCCCGGGGCGCTCGTGTACGGCCACCCCCAGAGCCTCCCTGCCCTCCCTCCGCTGCCCGCGCCTCTCCGGGACCGGCCACTGCCTTCCATCGCCCTCCCTCCCGCGGAAACCCTCAGAGTATAACATTAAAGTCCTGAGCGTGTCCGGAGAGAGGAAGCCTTAGGTGGCGTCGGGTGTCAACACCTATGAGAGCCCCTGGCCGAAACAGAGCTTCGAGGAGAGCTCCCGAATCCCCGCCGTCCGGGGAACCCCGCAGGGACGGCTCTGGGGACGGGACCCAGCTCCACGTGGGGAGACTGGCCCGGTTCTTAACTTCCTCTTCCGCTCCCGAGTGTACTTCCTCCATTTTCCTCCGGGCGGAAACCTCTACCCGGCTGGCCGTGGCTACTCCTACATCCCTGTTTGTTTTGTTTTTACCCCTAAATAAATCCTTTTTGCTGAATGAACACCTGGCCGACTTTTATTGACTTCCCGCATATTTAGGGCTCATCCAGGATCCAGAGAAGACCCTTGGTCCCCATAGCTCCGGGACTGGTGGGCAAACAGGTGCGGCGCCCACAGAGCCAGCTAAGCGCCGCTTTCCTCCTCGGCTCGGGAGCTCAAGGGTGAGTTCTCCTGGATCCGACCTTCTGCTTTTGTGTCCTGAAGCTCTTAGAGTTTTAGGGGTTTTGTCCATTTTTTTTTTTTTTTCTGTTGGGAGGCCATGTTTGTTTGGGCTCCCATTTGACACTTGGCTTGATCCCCAGGGCCCAGGCTGTGTGTCGGGACGGGTTCTCTGTGCCGGTCGTTGTCAGCCAGCTTCTGTCTGGAGCCAGACTGTCCCATGGAAACTCGGTCAGCCATCGGCCCGGTGGGGAAGAGAACGGTCCTGTTTGTTCTGAAACAAGCCAGTTCTATTCCCTGCCTCCGCTATGGGCCGGTTCCGGACTGTTACCTGCACCCGGAATAGTCACGAACCAGCGCTGTGACTTCTCGGCGGTGCCCAGGAGAGCTGTCCAGTGCCCGCTAAGGGTCACCCAAGGCGCACAGTCCGTCATAAAATGTACCATTGGCAGCCTCTGCCGCTGTTCCCTGATCTCTGCTTACCGAGGTGGGTACTCTCTCCGGGGCAGCCTTTCCCTGCGGAACCGGCTGTTGGGCCCTGAGCTTTCCTTCTGCGACCAGGCTGTTCTCCAGGGAGACAGTTCTCAGAGGGACTGGCCGGTATTGAGCCTGCAGGTTGCTGAGCTGATTTAGACCCTTGGTCAGCAAACTCATTATTAATCCACAGAGCCAAATATCAACAGTACAACGATTGAAATTTCTTTTGAGAGCCAACTTTTTAATTTTTATTTTTTAAAAATTCGTTTTATTGATTTTTTACAGAGTGAAAGGGAGAGGGATAGAAAGTCAGAAACATCGATGAGAGACATCGATCAGCTGCCTCTTGCACGCCCCCTACTGGGGATGTGCCCGCAGCCAAGGTACATACCCCTGCCGGAATCGAACCCGGGACCCTTCAGTCCGCAGCCCGACGCTCTATCCACTGAGCCAAACCGGTCTCGGCTGGGACACCTATTTTGAGGCTTCCAGGCATCACCAGGAATCTGAGGCTGCCTCTTCACAAAGTAGTTTTAGAATTAGCTGAAGCCAACCAGCTTTTGGAGAAGGAAGACGGCTTTGGAGTCTCGAGTTCCTTGCCCCTGGTGCCTGCCTGCCTTCTCCCTGGACTCCCCCTTCTCAGGCTCCACCTCTGGAGCCATCTGGCTTCCACGCCAGCCTCCTGGCCACGGGCTCCAAGCTCTACCTCTGGTTCCCTCCCCGCCCGAACTTCCTCTCACTCCCTCCTCTGAACCCTTAACATTAAGCCCTCTGAGGGTCCTAATAAACCCGAAGCTTCCTGTGTCCCCTGGATTCTGGTTGGGGAGTTCCCTGCAGTGAGTGAGGGTCCTCACAGAGTTGGGGAAGGGTTTGACAGGGTTACTCACACCCACCGGCCCGGGTTCTCTGTGTGATGTCAGCGGTGTTTGCTGGTCCGTGAAGCCAGGTGGCACCCGCTTTGTTGAGACCCGCTGGATCACATCGCCCTGAAAGGGGTTTTTAGCAAAACGCTGGAAAACGCAGTGGGGCTCTCTGCCGAGCAGTTAGGGCAGCCTTCCTACAGCCTGTCCCTCAGAGCAGCGTCCAGAATGCTCCCCCAAGTCAGATGAGTCTGTGCATGTAATTAACTTGATTTAAGGGAAAGTCTGGTGCCAGAAGCCAATCAGTGTTTTAATGACGGAGAGCTGTGGACAGGGAATGTGGAGGGCTGGTCAACCTTGATTGCTCTGAGCTGGTTACTGGGATGTTGGTAGTTGAAGCATCCCCCCACCTGTTAGTCCTAAGAAGATTCACTGATTGGCTTTTACTGGTGTTTCCTGCCTGGGGGATATGGGTGTATATTATGATTTTAATCGTAATAAAAGGGATGGTAATGCCAGAACGAGAAGTAGTTCTTTCACTAGAGTTGGACTACCGCCTGGCCCCCATTTCCCAAATTAATATTTTTCTAGGTCTCTTTATTCATTTGCGTGCGGCCTTCTCCCAGAAACCCAAACCCTGAACCAGGGACCCTGAAACACGCGGGATGTGAAAGGTGTTCCCACAATCTGGTCTTCCCTCAGACATTCAATTCACTCAAGTAGCCTTTACCTCTGCTTCTTAAAGGCTGAGCTAGCCCAGATGGTGTGGCTCAGTGGTTGAGCGTTGACCTATGAACCAGAAGGTCACGGTTCGATTCCTGGTCAGGGCACATGCCTGGGTTGGGGGCTTGGGTTGTTTGGGGGCTTGATGCCTGGGTTGCCTGCTGGGTCCCCCCAGCAGGGAGCCTGCAGGAGGCAGCCAATCAGTGATTCTTTCTCATCATTGATGTTTCTAACTCTCCCTCTTCCTTCCTCTCTGAAATCAATCTATACTAATAAAAGAGAAAGATGCAACATGACCGTGCCTTCACGATGCCCACCAGCCAATCAAGAGTGAGGATGCAAATCAGCCCAACAAAGATGGTGAGGTAATTTGCGTATATAGGTGCCCAGTGGCCGGGAGCAGGAAGTTGCATCATCACCATGGCAACGACACAGGCTTTCCACACCACCCCAGCTGCTCTGGGCCTCTGGGCAGCGTGGGAAGGCAGAAGGGCTGCTCTGGGCTGGAGCGAAGGCAGTGTCAGCAGCCAAGGGAAGAAAGGTCCATTCTTAGACGAATCTTCATGCATCGGGCCTCTAGTAAGAACATATTAAAACGAAAAAGAAAAACAGCACACAGGCCAGAGGTTACCAAAAGTAAGGATTTCTTTTTTTTTTTTAATATATTTTATTGATTTTTTACAGAGCAGAAGAGAGAAGGATAGAAAGTCAGAAACATCGATGAGAGAAAAACATCAATGAGAGAGAAACATCCATCAGCTGCCTCTTGCACGCCCCCTACTGGAGATGTGCCCGCAGCCAAGGTACATGCCCTTGACCAGAATCGAACCCGGGACCTTTCAGTCCGCAGTCCGAAGCTCTATCCACTGAGCCAAACGGGTTTCGGCAAAAGTAAGGATTTCTTTTCAACAAAGGACACGGCATTGTTAGCAGCACATGTACCACACTCCAAGCAGTCAGAGGTGCGTGTCTAGGACTGTGTTTGACACGGACCCCACTGAGCATATGTAGCTACCTAAGTTAAACAATTAACATTTACGATGTGCCCTTGCTGGTTTAGCTCAGTGGGTAGAGCGTTAGCTTGTGGACTGACTGAAGGGTCCCGGGTTCGATTCCAGTCAAGGGCATATGCCTCAGTTGCTGGCTCAATTCCCAGTGTGGGGGTGGGGTGGGGGGAGCGTGCAGGTGCCAGCAGGTCAATGATTCTCTTTCATCATTGATGCTTCTATCTTTCTCCTCCCTCTCCCTTCCTCTCTGAAATCAATAAAGACATTTTTGCCAGCCATAGTCCAAGTCCTTAATGCCCATGACGATTCGTGTTTGCCAAAAGACTGTGTTCGTATCCAGACCCTGGTACTGGTGAGTGTGACCTTATTTGGAAACGGAGGTCTTTGCCGATGTCATCAAATTAAGATGAGGTCATAAATTCACTAGAGCAGGTCGTAATCCAGTGAGCGGTATCTCTGTAAGAGAAAGGAGGGCGTTCCGACAGAGGCACAGGGGACGCTGGGACGAGAAAACCGTCGGCTCTGTATCCTCGGACACTGGAGCGGTGTGTCCACAGGCCAAGGACCTGAAGGTGGAGGGGGGCAGGAAGCAGCTTTCCCTGCAGAGCCTCCAGCGGGACCCCCCCCACCTCACCCCACTGCCTGTGAGAGCACATTCCTCCTGTTTTGAGCCGCCTTGTTTGTTGGTAATTCCTTCCAGGGGCCTTTCGGAACAAGTACAGTGGAGATAAGAACAACCCCAGGAAGTTCTGTTGGGCGGTGCTGATCCAGAATATTCATGGAACTCTTGAACATCAAGAGGGAAAAGACACAGCCGAAACTGGTGTGGCTCAGTGAATAGAGCAGCAGACTGCGGACTGCGGTTCGATTCCGGTCAAGGGCATGTACCTTGGTTTCAGGCACATGCCCAGTAGGGGGTGTGCAGGAGACAGCTGATGGATGTTTCTCATCGATGTTTCTCTCTCATCGATGTTTCTAACTTTCTATTCCTATCCCTTCTGCTCTGTAAAAAATCAATAAAACAGACGAAACCGGTTTGGCTCAGTGGATAGAGCGTCGGCCTGCGGACTGAAAGTTCCCAGATTCGATTCCGGTCGAGGGCATGTACCTTGGCTGAGGGCACATCCCCAGTAGGGGGTGTGCAAGAGGCAGCTGATCGATGTCTCTCTCTCATCGATGTTTCTGACTTTCTATCCCTCTCCCTTCCTCTCTGTGAAAAATCAATAAAATATATTTTAAAAATAACAAGACAGATTTCTAAGGGAGGATGAGCCACAGGAGTAACGGAGGGGGCTGTCTGTCCTGGGCTCACAGAATGCTGGTGGGTCACCCTGTTGGTTAAGTGAGGAGCCTGCTGAGGATCAGGTTTGGGGTGAGCAGGAGTCGGGCCGCTGGAGTGGGGATTTCAAGGGCCACACGCCTGGATGTGGCTCTTACACCCTGTCCTCAGCAGGTGCAGCCTGGTCCCCTCTCTGGAGTGGGGCCACCACTCCCTCCCTCCCCCTTTGACCATCATCACCGAGGACACCCCCCCCCCCAGTCCCCGGAGATGTGGGGAGAGTGGGGGAGGCTCTCTAGACTCAGGCTAAAGTGGCCAAACCACAGGTCCTCCAGGCCAGGGTTTCCAGCAGCTCCCAGCCATCCCTGACGACCAAATCCAACCGTCCTGACCTCCTTCCTGGGGTCACCAGGGAATCGCCAGCCCTGTCTTTGAGAAACTGGTCCCCTTTGCTCCTAATCCTGCCTGCTGTGCTGTGTCCCCCCCCCCCCCCGCCCCCCAGCCCCTCCCATTTAGCCCCTGGGACTGTGAGGCTGATGAAACTGGCTTCTCCTTTGAGGCCTGAGGAGCGCCCCCATGTGCCCAGAGCCCAGACCATCAGGGTGAACCCGGGATCCAGCAGCTGCCAGGGGCTTTGGGGAGGAGCCGGCAGGTCTAGGTCCTGCCTCCCGGTGGATGAGGCAGTGTGGAGGGTGCCCCCAGGCAAGACGCCTGCACATTCTTTAGATCATCGTCAGCTGAATCCAAGGCGCCAGGCAGAGCCACATCTTGGAAAACACCTTCACCAAAAATGCTGATGTGTTATCCGCTTGACTCTTAACCTTGCCCCCCCCCCACCCCATGTCAGGGAGAGAGAGGGCCTTGAAATGTAAATCCAGTCCAGCTCCGGGAATGGGGGAATAAATAGGGCCTGGGCCCACCGAAACTCCTTTGATCTATTTATATTTTTAAATATATTTTATTGATTTTTTACAGAGAGGAAGGAAGAGGGATAGAAAGTCAGAAACATCGATGTGAGAGAATCATCAATCAGCTGCCTCTTGCACACCCTCTACTGGGGTTATGCCCGCAGCCTAGGTACATACCCTTGACCAGAATGGAACCTGGGACCTTTCAGTCTGCAGGCCGATGCTCTATCCACTGAGCCAAACCGGTTTCGGCACCCCTTTGTATTTTGGAATGTAAATAAACGGCTGCTGTTGGGTTTGATAATCCTCTCTCTCCATCAGAGAACAGAGCTTCCACCCAGCTATTTCTGCGTTTCCTCTTATTTCTCAATCCCCAGCTCCTCTACTCAGAAACTGGACCCGGTCTCTCTCCACACTGGACGTGGGAAAGAGAGAAAAACCCCTACAAGGCAGCAGAGTTGTGGCCATCCCTCAGACTCAGTGTCAGAAAAAAGAGGGTACGAAGCGCAGTAGCTTCCCCACAGAGGATCGGAAGGCGCGCCAGAAAGGCACCCAGAAGACAGACAGCGACCACAGGTGGCCCAGCTGGCGTGGCTCCGTGGTTGAGCAGTGACCTATGAACCAGGAGGTCATGGTTCGATTCCCAGTCAGGGCCCATGCCTAGGTTGTGGGCTTGTGTGCCCGGTCCTGGCACATGCCCAGGTCAGGGCCCACCAGGGTCCCAGAGCTGGCCACGTGTTCACAGACTGATTGTGGTGAGGAGCATGCCATGGGTCAGGTCGGGGGGAGCAGGGAGTCTGGCCACCATGGTGGGATTTCCAGAAAGGGCTCCACGCCCAGAGCTCCAGCAGGTGAGGCTGGGACACCGCCCTGGAGTATTATATCATCACTAGAGACCCATTGCGGGAAGATTCCTGCAAGAATGGAGCTTCCTGTGGCCTGAGCAAAGCTCCCTCCCTTCTCTGCTGCCTCCCTTCCTTCTCTGCTGCCTCACTTCCTCTCATCTTCTCTGCCTTGATCTCTCCCTTATCTCCGGCTCTGCTTGCTTACTTCTCCGCAGCTTTGCTCCCTTCTGCAGTGCTTGGCTTCCTTCTATGTGTCTTCTGCATCGCCATCTTGGTTGGGTTAATTTGCATACTCACTCTGATTGGCTTTGTGGGTGTGATGAAGCTACGGTCAATTTGCATATTACTCTTTTATTAGGACAGACAGCAGCAATGATGGCCCCGGTGGCGGTCTCCCCTGGCAGTTGCCTGTAGGCCCGTGACCCAGGCCCCATTCCCACCTCCACCAGACAGAGGAGGAAACACGGCTGAAAGGCCCTTCAGCGGTTATTTCTATCCCTGTCAGAGGACGAGCTTCAGTTCTTCAGGGACCAGCCAGGCAGGTGGAGCCACCACCACAGGTGAGGCCCCTGGACCCGCCTCTGGGACACAGGAAGCCGGGGTTCCCAGTGAGCAGCAGGTCACCTCCAGCCCCATCCCAAGTGGGAGTGGCCACAGAAGAACAGAGGCAGTGTACGAGGGAGGAGGAGAGCTGGAGGGGGCTGGACCAGGTGGACCAGAGCAGGAAGTGGGGAGCCTGGGAAGATGGACCCTCTAGGGGAGGGGGGGGCTGCAGTGAGCTCAGGATCATGAGTGTTTGGCTGGCCACTAGATGCAGCCCATCTCCCAGGCCGGGCTCACTGCACTGGGCAGGGGGTGCCTCCAGCCCTGCACCTCCACCTCGGGGAAAGGCTGTCGGGGCCCAGGCGGGGTGACCAGCCTCTCCATTGGCCGGTGGACAGGTCTGTGGCTCTAGCAGAATGGGCTTGAGCCCACAACCAGGGCCCACATCAGGTGGAGGGCCGGGAGGGAAGGAGGGCAGACCGCAGGGACCCCCGGGCCCCAGCACCCGGAACTAGAGGATGGACGCCAGGGAGCCTGACAGACTGGGGGGCTCCCCCTGCCCCTCAGGAAGACACGGGTGCCCTCCACAGGTGGCCTGAAACAGGCCTGCCATCTGGCTGCTGGAAGTGGAACCCGGCCTGCCCACCCCCAGACAACCGCCACACCCCTCCTCCTCTCCCCACAGAAGATGAGTCACTCCACAGCCTGCCCCCCACCCCCTGCTTCCTGGTTGGATTTTTCTCTTCAGGGTCACAGTAGCTCCAGGATCTCAAGGACAGATGGACAGACGAGGTGGGGGAGGGCCCCCAGGGAGGGTGGGTGGGGAGCTAGTGCATGTCACACCGGAGCTCCAGGGTTACCCTCTGTCCTCCTGCCCCACCCCCCCAAAGCTCTAGCACT
This sequence comes from Antrozous pallidus, assembly GCA_027563665.1. NCBI lineage: Eukaryota > Metazoa > Chordata > Mammalia > Chiroptera > Vespertilionidae > Antrozous > Antrozous pallidus. The sequence continues at coordinate 212,121,875 of CM050508.1, forward strand.
GCATGGGGGGCAGGTAGGAAGGGGCCCTTCCTAGAGCCGCCCGAAAGCTGCCTCTCACAGCTCCAGTGTTCACCCCGAGCCTGGCTACCTCTCAAGGCAGCGGGTGCTGCCCCCCGACACCCACACCCCCAAGCTGCAGGGCCCAGGCGTTTTCCCGTTTGAGGGTGCACAGCCTGTCCCTGCTTCAAGGCCAGGGGCCGGACACACCCAGCCTGGGGTTGGCCGGACCTGACCAGGCCAAGGCTCCAGGAGCTCCAGGAGCTGGCAGGAAACGGGCCCAGCTCCCCTCCCCATCCGCCCCCGCCCCCCCCCCCCCAAATAAGCACACAGGCAGCGGTTTGCGTCTAAGGATGACGGACATTTAGACACTGGCACCAGGCTCACACCTGACCAGCAGCACACTAGGGGCGGGCAGAGCAAAGACAGAGATGGGGAGCGGGCACTGCAGGGGCACCAGCCAGCGCCTGGGGTTGCTGGTAGCCGCTGGGGTGAGGAGGGTTAGCCACAGTGACTCCAGCAGTGCCTCGTCCAGGTGGTCACAGTCGGGGGGGGGGGGTAGGGCTCACACAGAGGGCAGGCACCCTGCCCCTTTCCTGGTACCAGACACCACCAGGCGGTCAGCACAGGAAGAAGCCTCAGTGAGGGCGCCACGGCCAGCCTCTGGCCAGAGAAGGTGTGTGGGCAGCCGCATGCCTGGCCAATCGGGGGCTCGAGAAGGTGGGGCGTCCGGTCCCTCAGGCTGTGCTTGAGGCTCGGGATCCAGACCACAGTGCAAGGTCCAGCCCGGGAGGACTGGCATCTGGTCTGCCCTCCGGGCCCAACGCTGCCCCTTCGGACCAGGCCCCCTCTGCCCAGCCATCTGCCCCCCACTTACCACAGGAAGTGCTCATCAGAGGCGGCACTGCAAAATGAAAAGGGGAGCTCCCAGCTGGGAGAACTGCCAGCTCTCCCCACCCCCTCCCAAGGTCAGAGGAACTCGCCCCTGAGCAGCTGGAGTCTAGGCCCCACCTGCTGAACTGCATCCGGGCTCCCAGCTGGTCGGACACCCCGCAGGGACACACCAGGGAGCACTGGTTACCGAGGAGGCTCCTGCACAGCTTGAAGGGGGACTCTGGCCCAAAGCACGCACAGCCCAGCCGGCCCATCTGGGGACCACACACCCCTCAGACTGCACGGGAGGTGGTGGGGAGACTAAGGCACAAGGCTAAGCTAAGCCCACGGGGAGGGGTGGAGAGAGGACAAAGTCCAGGGGGGCCTGGAGCAGCAAAGCGCACAGGAACCAAGCAATGAAGATGGCCTGGGTTTTCCAACGTGGCACAGGCTGGAGCTGCAGGCGACGACCCGGGGTGCCAATGGCTCTTGCTAGAAGATGCTCCATATCGAGACAGTCCCTCCACAGGCCTCTGGAGAAGGGAAAGGGCCCTGGGGGCTGGCCCGCACCCCTCCACAGGCCCAAGGACCAGTCTCTCAAAGGAGAATCCGGGAGGCGGAGAGCTGGCTGGTGAAGTGGTGGGATGACTGACTCCATCCAAGGTGCTGGCGCAGGCCTGCGCCCTCTGCACCCTCTCCATCTCCGGCGGGCCCTGCGCGGGCAGCCTAGGGAGGGCAGAGAAACGGAGGGCGGGGCGGGGGGCTGAGGCCTCCCTTCCGCGCACCAGATCGGGAGACAAGGGCCCCCTCGCAGCAGTCTGCCGCCTCCCCGGCTCAGGGCTGCCTGCGCAGGCCCGGGCGCCCGAAGGCCGGGTGCATGAGGTTCTCCGTGATGTACGCCACGAGCAGGCAGATGACCACGAGCATGACGCAGATGGAGCCGCCCACCGCCGTCATGGCCACCACGATGTCCCGCATGCCGGCCGGCTCCGCGACGAACTCCACGCACTCGGCGGGCCCCGCGGCGTCGGGGTCGCGCTCGCCGTGCGGCGGCAGCGGCGGCAGCGGCTGCAGGCACAGGCGGTAGCGCACGCCCTCGTGCACGTCGGGCAGCAGGTAGTCCCGGCAGGAGGCGCCGAGCACCACGCGCTCGCACGGGAAGCGGGTGTAGGCGCCGCGCCACGAGCAGTCGAGCGTGAAGGCGCGCGGGCGGCGGGCCCGGGCGGGCGGCAGGCGCCACTGCACCAGCACGCTGCGGTTGCGCAGGACGCTGGCGCGCAGCGAGCGGCCAGCCGAGGTGTGCGCCGCGCAGCCGGGCTCCTGGCAGCGGAAGCCGCGCACGGGGCTGCGGAAGCACAGGCGCCCCCCGCCGCCCGCCTCGGCGTCCTCGGGCAGCACCTTGTAGGGGCACCAGGGCGCGTCGGCCGGCGGCTCCCAGGCTGGGGGCGTCGGGGGGGGCGCGGCACAGGGCGGCGGCCCGCAGGCGGCCAGCAGCAGCAGCAGTAACAGCAGCATCAGCGGCGGCGGCGGCGGGGCACGCATCCTGCGGCGGGGCCTGGCGCAACGGGATGAGGGCCCCCGGGCGCACGGGCCGAGCCCTCCGCCACCGCCGCCAGCTCAGACCCGCTCCTGCGCCCCGTGCACGCTCGGACCCGGCGCGGCGGCGGAGGCGGGGCCGCCCCACGCCCCGCCCCCCTTAACCCTCGCCGGGCCGTGGCTTGTCGGCCCCTGGAGGGTGGATCTCGCGCGAGGGAGGTGCGTGTGATCCCAGGGGCCAGCCACTGCGGTCTCCAGACTCCCAGTGTGGGGGCGTCGGGTGGGGGGGGCACGGCGCAGGGGGAGGCCCGCAGGCGGCCAGCAGCGGCGGCGGCGGCGGGGCCTGGCGCGGCGGGATGAGGGCGCACGGGCACACGGGCGGAAGGTCACACGGGCCGAACCCTCAGCAGCCGCCGCTGCCCGCTCCGACCCGCTCCTGCGCCCTCGGACCCGGCGCTGCGGCGGAGGCGGGGCCGGTCCACGCCCCGCCCCCCTTAACCCTCGCTGGGCTGTGGCCTGTCGGCCCCTGGAGGGTGGATCTGGAGGGAGGTGGGTGTGAGCCCGCGGGCAGCCACTGCGGTTTCCAGACTCCCAGCCCCGGCCCCGGGGGTGTGGCCGACTTCGCGCAAGTCCCCCGGCCTCTCCGCTTCTGGCTGTGGGAGCGCATTTCGGCCCCCGCCCGGCCTCACCAGATTCCCCGCGGCTCCCCCGCGGGCTGCGCTGTAGGGACGGGGAGGGGAGGCCGCAGCCCGGAGCGCACAGAACCCCGGGTCACGCTGCCCCGTCTCAGACTCGCGTGGGGACCCCAGGTAAGGGAGTGTGGGAGGAGGCGAGGACGGAAGCTTTCCTTCGCCCCCTTTTGGGGCTGTTGCGCCTTTGGAGTTGGTTGGCGCCGACCTACTGGGATGGACGCGAACGGGGAGGCCTCGTTGGTGGAAACTTTTTTTTCGGTCCACGCAGGAGAGCGACAGCTACAGGCGGCGGAGCCCCCTCTGTTCCGATGAATCCCTGGGGCGGCCCTCCTGGTGGTCCCGGGAGGGGGGGCGTCAGGGCTGGACACAGGGGATGACCCCCACGCGCCAGCCCTCCTTCTCCCACGCTTGTCTTCAGGGCGGGTCTGTGAGCAGCTGGCCGCTCATCCCATCCCTGCCTCGGCCTCCCGGTACTCCAGACCGCCCTCCGGGGCCGAGCGCACCGGGCCTGGCCGGAGTGGACAAAACGGCAGCACCCGGTTCAGGGAGCACGCGCCTGACTGGGGGCTGCTCTGTGTCCTGGGCAGGGGGGTGAGGACTGCGGACCCTGGGCTCCTGGGGGCAGCTCTCACCTGGAGGAGCACAGGGCCCCTTTGTGGCTGCAGGGCTGAGTTATGGTTCCCAGCTCTGGACAGCCATGGCGCACCCTCTCACCCATGGAGCGCCCCACCCCAGCCTCACTGGGTCCTGGTCATTTTCAAGTTCAGGTCACCACAAGATCTCAAGGCTGAAGCCAAGGATCAGACCCACCGCCTACCCCCCTCCACCCAGCACACCTCCTTACCTAGCCTGGAGGGCCCTGACCCCCAAACCAGGCCTCTGCAGCTCCTTGGGACCGACCCTGCACAGGCCCTGCAGGCCTGGGCACCTAGCTTAGGGGTGAAGGCTTGGAGAGAGGCCCTCCCCGGCCCTGCCCCTAGTTCCCCCTTTCTCCTCAAGCAGAGAGGGCCCTGGGTTTGGACACCTGCCCCCCGGGAAGTAGGAAGGGATGGTGAGCTAGGGACCCTCATAGCCCCAGCGGGAACCCCGCGGGGCATGGGTCAGCCTGCTCACATGGCTGCAGACGGGGACACCTGCAGGTGCTCGGCCTGCAGGGAGTCCATGGGCAGAGCAGTGCAGGTGACAGTGTGGGGGGGGGGGGAAGGGGACGGGAGCCCCATGCTCTCCGAGCCTTAGAGACGCACGTGGACGTCATGGGGCAGCACCCTGTGGGTGGACAAGCTTTCCTCCAGCGTTTTGATCACAAACCGGGGCGAGCACTGCCCTGGGACCGAGGCTTTCCGCATGCGGGGTCGCCGCGATTAGAATACCGGGCGTTCAGGGCGCCTCGGGGCAGAGGACCCTTGGCGCGCAGCTGCGGGCGGGCGGCGACCGCCACCTGCCGGCCGCATGGAGTACAGCACCCCTTTGCAACCTGGGGGTTCTTGCCTCGGACAAGAACTTTCTATTTCAAGTCGTTTTTGTCCTTTTGTGCCCTCGGATGTCTTCTCTTTCTTATCCATCTTCTTATCCATCGCGTTGCCCTTTCGCTAAGAGTTCACTTCTGGCCTCTGGCTTTGCCTGTAACCGGTTCAGCCCGACAAACAGGCTTGACTCTGGGCTTTGTCCTTCCTGGACTTGAGGTTCAGGCATTTAGGAAGTCTTCCCCATCCTGAGGCCAAAGAGACTTAAGTAGTTTATTTATCTATCTATTCATTCTGCACCTCATTTTTTTTTTATCAACTCGGGTCCCAGAGGCGTACATGCTTCTGGGAATGGCCGGGGAGACTCCAGCCTGCACAGAGGTTTGGCTGGCAGTATCAACTCACCCCTCCCCTGGGCAACGCGGGGCCGTGTGTCCAGGGCCCGGCCTTGGACCTTGGGGAGTACGGCGGGTTGGGGCCAGATATGGTGGGGGTCTCTCTTTTCCGCATCCAGCATGAAAAGAGAGAGATGAACTGGTTCTGAGTGGAGGCGGCTGGGGGTTGAGAAATAAAAGAAAGACACAAGACACAGAGATAGAAGGAAAAAGCTGGGAACTGGGTGGGACCCCTTCCCTCTTCTGCTGGAGAGACAGGGACCCAGAGCCTATACAGCAAGTTTATCTTATACCCCCAAATACCAGGAAGTTTCAACAAAAGTTAGGATCAAAGGAGATTACTTGCATTCTTGAGTAGGCCTGAGCATTCCTGGTGCTTGACTGGATTTACAGATCAAAGTCACATTCCCTGACACCAGGGCAAAGGTTAAGAGTCAGTGGTGATAACACCCTGGCCTTTTTGGCAAAGCGTGTTCCCAGGGTGTGGCCTCCTTGCCTGTCGCTTTGGGCTCAGCTGACAATAGTTAAAGAAATGCCCATGTGCCTTCCCAGGCGCCTTCTACAGGGGAGTGTGTGTGTGTGTGTGTGTGTGTGTGTGTGTGTGTATGCTCCTGGGTGGGCACATGTCTCAGCCCGCCTTCTCGGGGTCCTTATCTATGAGTCGCGATCAACAATACCGCCTGGCTGGCTGGGCTGAGTGAGGACTACCTGTGAAAACACATGTTCCCAGTATTTAGTAAGCACTGCAAAGTGATGCTGTTTATGTGAGAGAATCCCAGGCGGAACAGACTGAAAAGAGGGGGTTAGCTGGAAATGTGTGCTCCGTGGTTGGGGCGAGCAGGTTCCCTCCCAACACTGTTTTCAGAAGGAAGCCTGGTGGACCGGCACCCTGGGAGGGAAAAGGGAGAAACATTCACCAGAGGAGGAACCAGGCCTGGACCACCGCTACCCAAGAGAAGATCCATCCTCAGTCTTGTGGAAGACACTTTTGTTGGAAGGTTTTCTGACACTGTCAGTGGGGCTTGACCTTCCCCAATACAGGGTCTCGCTTTCAGATTTCAGCAGGGAAAGAAAGCCCGTCAGATGTTTGGGGAATGCTGTCCCTGGAAGTGGACAGACCAGAGAAAACAGAGAGAAGGAACCGGTTGGAAGAGTCAACGCCGAGAGCAGGAGAAAGGCTCTGAAGAACCTATAATTAAACTAAAATGAGAAAAATGCGTGCACGAAGAACATGATGTGTGTGACAAAAGGAATCAGAAAGTAAACATGAACTTAGAAAGGGAAGAAATGAGATGTGTTTTCATACCATCCGGCAATTCTCCAGCTCTGGGCAGACACTGATCAGTGTCCCACAATTTAAAACACATTTGTAGGCCCTGGTGGGGTAGCTCAGTGGGTGAGAGCAACATCCCAAAATGCCAAGGTTGTGGGATTCACCTCTGGTCAGGACACATACTAGAATCAACCAACGAATGCATAACTAAATGTAACGACAAACTGATGTTTTCCTCTCACCAGTCAATGAACAATTTAAAAAAAAAATGAACTAAAAAGCCCAATTGGCATGGCTCAGTGGTTGAGCATGGACGTATGAACCAGAAAGTCGTGATTCAATTCCTGGTCAAGGGCATATCCCTGGGTTGCAGGCTTGATCCTCAGTGGGGGACATACAGGAGGCAGCCAATCAATGATTCTCTCTCATCATCGATATTTCTATCCCTCTCCCTTCCTCTTTGAAATCACTAAAAATATAATTTTTTTAAAAAGCTCCTAAGTAGATGGACATGAGGCTCTGGGATGAAAAAGACAACTGTGTGGGTAGAAAGGTCCACATTGAGGTGTATCACTGTGACACTTGACAACACAGGATAAGATCTTAAACGCTTTCTCAGAGAACAAACATATCTCATACAAATCGCCAGGAATCAGAATGGCTTTGGAGTTCTCTTCAACTGCCGCCCTGGGAGCTGAAAGAAAAAGACAAACAAAAAAAACCTATGACTTCAAATATCTCGAAAGGAAAAGTATTTCCAACCTAGAATTCTATACCCTGCCAAACTATCCATCAGAGTGAGAGTAGAATAAACATACTTCAAATACGGACTCTTCCCAGGAAGAGGGCTAACCAGGTAGGGGTCAGCACAGTTTCCAGGTAATGGACTCCCGCACAGGGGAAAGGCAGAGCCAGCAGGATGACGAGAGAAAAGCACAAGATGTCAGCTATGTATGGGCTTGGAAGCCATCAGTCTGAACTGGAACAGGAGGACCGGGGTTCTGGCATAGAAGTCTCCAGAAATTAAATAGAATGTGCCTGTGCCTTTGGAAAACGTTGTCAATAGGCATGTGGCAAAGATGTTAGAGCCTTGGGGAAAAACTAGGTATGAGTTAGTGCAATTCTAGGCATAAGAAAAATACTAGGTATTAACTCAAAAGAAAATACTGTGAAAGAACGGAGGCAGAGGTTTAGGCAGTTACAGGTAGCATAGCAGCAAGCACCGGACCAGTGACGTAATCCTACTGGGTAGGGAGGTCACGTGGCCATGGGGGCAGGTTTGTTTGGAGATGCTCTCACTGACCCTATCTGGAAGTCCACAGAAATGTCTAAACACATAAAAGACTGGCAGCCTCTGGTTTAGATACATGGAGGTTCCTGTCACAGGAAAAGCTACAAGAGTTGCAAGTATTTGCCTCTGCGGAGCACACAAGAGACTGACTTTGACTATGTCCTCCGTTCTGCGTGAATGAAAGCCCTGCGCTGGCGTCACTTTGGTTTTAAAACAAGAGTTGCCGTGACCACGTCTCATCTCAGCGTCCGCATGGGCCCGGTTGTCAAGAATGCTGCAGACAGATGCTCAGGCATCCGCAGCCTCCGTCTCCCCGGCAACGGAACGCGTCTCCGAACCCTGGAGCGCAACGTAGGGTTGGGAAAGGGAGACCCGCCCATCCGTGACGCACTTCCGGTTCAGCCCCCGCCCCCCGGGCGGGAGAGCTTGACCCCTGGTTCGCGTTCTGCCCGGAATGGACACTCGGGCTTTAGCACCCTGGTGCCCAGTTCATCCTCGGGCGTTCTCGGCCTCGGTGACCACGACCCCTTCCCGTTCGGGCGCACGCCGCTCGGTCCGGTCCCCGGCGAGGCGACAGTCCCCAGAGGTCACCGCAGTCTTCTGACGTGCGTCCACGCTGTCCAACGCGAACGCGCCCAGCGTCCGCGGCGGTGCAGAGCCAAGCTCGAGCCCCAGCTCTTTCCGGGGAAGCAGGCCTCTTCCCATTGTTGCGGGACCTGAGGTCACTCTATCACCCCCGCCCGCCGGCTCTCCGGCTCGCCCGCAGATTCCCCTGCAGCCGCTGACGTCAGCGCCGCCGCGTGGCCTCCTGGGAGTTGTAGTTCGGGTCCGCCCCCTCCCGGTGCCCGCGGGCTGTGGACTACAACTCCCGGCAGGCCCTGCGGCGGCCCCAGGAGCCCGAGCGCTGGGGGCTTCGGCAGCCTCGGCCGGTGGGCGCGGGCGCGGTGACGGGGTGGCCCGGCTGGCCGGTGCTGAGGCGCTGAGGGGCCGCGGGCCGGCCGGCGGCTGACAGGCTCTGGCTCCTCAGGTCCCCGCGTTCCCACCGCGGGACACAAACTTCCGGGCAAGTGGAGGGGTCGGCAGTGGTGGCACTGCGGCCGGGGCCGGGGTCAGTCAGCCGCCCGGGGTCTGGGCGACTTGCCGTGGAAGGAGATGGAATGACAGGGGGCGGGGCGGCCCCGGGAGGGCGAGGCGGCCCGGGGAGGGCGAGGAGGGGTCAGCTTTGCGGTGGGCGCCGGCCCTGTCCTGTCCTGTCTAGCCGCCCAGCTCGGCGCCCCCGCCGCCCCCGCCGCCCCCCGTGGGCGGACGCCGGCGGCCAGGGCGCAGCGCGGGGCCCTGACGTCCGTAGGGCCGGGGCTGCCAGTCCTCTGGCTCCACTGCAGGCGGCCCCGGACCAGAGAGCCCAACAGAGCAGGAGGCAGACTCCCGGGGCTACCCTGGGTGTCGGGGGCGCCGACCCGGGCCGGGCACGCAGGCAGCAGGCAGCGCAGGAGCAGACGGGCCAGCCCCGCCGTCCGGGTGCTCGCCGTGCCCGCCGCCGCCGGCTCGGGGCTGGCACTGCGCTCAGGGCAGGCGCCCAGGTCTCGGCGCATCAGGGCTGCAGCCCAGCAGGCTCGCGGCGGGCAGCGGGGCCTGGACGGCCGGCCAGGTGAGCTCCTGACGGGCTTGCGGCCGGTCGTGTAGGCTCGATGGGCTCGCCCTGCGGGGTGATGCGTGCTTTGGAGTGCGTGTGCTGGGGCGGGGCCAGGGGAGGCGCTGCTGATGCATGATCCTGCCTCCCCCGTGAATCCAGAGCCAATGGAGGAAACCAAGGTGCCAGACAGACTCCTGGGGCCGGGGATCGGGCCGCCTAAGCGTGTGGAAGCCCTGGCAAGCCTTCCTGGTGGGCCCTCTCTGGCCTGAGTATCAGCACCCCAAGCTCCACCAGCCTGGTGCAGTGTTGGGGCGTGATCCTCCCGCCTGCAGGCTTCCACTTGGGTGGTGACCACCGTGCCCTTCCTGTGGGCCAACACTAGCTGGTCTCATGCCAGGTGGTCTGGGTTCCTCAGCTCTGTCTCAGGGCTCCCCCCTCGCCCTACCCCCACAGCATGTTTACGCCGGTTCAGCCAGGGCTGCCACATGACAGCTGCCTGTTGATCCTCTCCCTGGGTGGACATTGATTCCAGCAGCAGCAGCAGCAGCAGCAGCAGCAGCAGCAGCAGGCGGCACTAGGGGTGCTGGGAGAGGAGTGGCTGCCTCTGTCCGCCCAACTCTTGGGCAAATGTGACATCCTTTTTATTTATTTATTTTAAGTATATTTGCATTGATTTCAGAGAGGAAAGGAGAGAGGGAGGAAGGGAGAGAGAGAGAGAAAGAGAAACATCAATGATGAGAGAATCATTGACCGGCTGCCTCCTGCATGCCCCCAACCGGGGGGTTGAGCCCACAACCTGTGCATGTGCCCTTGACCGGAATCGAACCTGGGACCCCTCAGTCCACAGGCTGGCACACTCTATCCACTGAGCCAAACCAGCTAGGGCAACCGTTTTTTTTTTTTTTTTTTTTTAATGTGATTTTTGTCTTGACAGCTTTTAAGTTTGTCCCAATAAAAGGTTCACAAAACAGAGGGACACCTCCCTTGTACGTGGTCCCCGCACCCTGGTTTGTAAAGAGGTCTGCCCTCCACAGGCTGGCAGCTGACAGAGCAGACCCAGGCCATTTGTTGCAAATGTGAAACCACTTTTAAAAAAATATATATATATATATAATCTATTTCAGAGAGGAAGGGAAGGGGGAGACAGAGATTGAAACATTAATGATGAGAGGGAATCATGGACCGGCTGCCTTCTGCACGCCCCATACTGGGGATGGAGCCCACACCCCGGGCCTGTGGCCTGACTGGGACTCGAACCCTGGCCTCCTGGTTCACAGGTCACCGCTCAGCCATGGAGCCCTGCCGGTGGGGCTGAGACTACCTTCCCCTCCGTTTCCCTCCAGACCCGCTGGCTGGCCGCCTGTGTGGCGGGCTGTGGTCTGTGTCGGGAGCGCTCCCGCTTTCCAGCGGGACCTCGTGGTGGCGGAGCAAGTTTGTGACCAGGAAACAGAAGGGAGATGTCCGGGACGCGGCCGCACGGCTGGTGTGTGTTCTGAGGTGAGTTCCGGTTCGTCACCCAAATCCGGACGCCCTGGCAGCCCCCGAGTCCTCGCAGACGTTTGCAGCGGCAGCCTCGGGTGGGTTTGGACGCGTGCCAGCCATGGACTCGGCCTGTGGCCTCTGAGACAGCTGGCTGGCAGAGCAGTGTTTCTGGTAAAGGAAGGAAAAGAGGTGACTCTCTGGGTGAATTCCCCACTGAAATGGGGTTCCCTTCCTGGCCCCTCCCTGCTCCTGACCCTGGTCCATTCCCCACTTGCCACCCCCTCTGCACACTCCCCGGTGGGACCTCCTGAGGTCGGGGGTGGACTTTGACCTCAGGACCTGGTGTCATGTGGAGTCCACCTGGCCATGTGCTGGGCTCCAGGGAGGATGGTGATGGAGACGAGAAGGAGAGTGGGTGGAGAGGCCTGGAAAGCCATCTTGTCCGCCTCCCGAGGCCGGGGGGCCGGGCGCCCCATCACGGCGGCAAATGTGGAGGAGGGGGCAGCGGGCAGGCGTTGCTGGAGGTCCTGCCACGCTGAAGCAGAAGGCAGACCCCCAGACCCCCAGAATGGGGCATGGAGGGCGGTGACAGGAAGGCGCTCAGACCGTGGGAGCCCCAGAACTGGACGCTCCTCTGTTCTCCACTGTCCTTCCCAGGGGTGTTGGTCCTGGCAAGAGAGGTGAGGGGGGGTGGGGGCTAGGGCCCCAACCTGGGGTGTCCCACGTGGGAGGGTGGTGGTTTCCTGGCCGGGGCCGGAGGACTGACTGTCCGGCTGAGCTAAAAATACCGGGTGTGAAGACGTCAGGGACTGGCCGAGGCGCCCTGGTAACCCTACCCTGCGGCCCACAGGCAGCCACTCAGCAGCCGAGTGAGGCTTGGCCCCGATGTCACAGGCCCTGCCGGGCACCCACCCCCACCCTCCATTCTGTGCCCACCTCTGAGAACAGGGCCCTGCTCAGGGGGCCCCTGGCCCATGGCTGTTGGAGATGGCCCTGCAGCACAGGCCAGGGCCCGGAGGCCAGCAGACGGGCAGGGGTGGTGGCTGGCCCGCAGACTGGGGCCGGGCCCACAGGACATGCCACCCCGTCTGGTCACAGCACTGGCTGTTGGCTCTTGGGTCCTTTCCTGCCTGAGTTCTTTTATTAATTATTATTATTATTTAAAATAAATTTTTTATTGATTTCAGAGAGGGAGGGCGGCGGGGAGAGAGATAGAAACATCAGTGATGAGAGGGAATCATGGGTCTGCTGCCTCCTGCGCGCCCCCTGCTGGGGATGGGGCCCGCAACCTGGGCATGTGCCCTGATGGAATCAAACCCGGACCCTTTAGTCCCCAGGCGGATGCTCTATCCACTGAGCCACACCGGCCAAGGCAATTGCCCGAGTGCTTTGTTTTGGTGTGGGGCCAGTTTCTGGGCTCTGCAGTTGGGGGCCCCTCCCCCGCAGGCAGGGGTCGTCAGTTGGGCCCACGTGTCCACACGTGTCTGTAGCGGCGGAAAGAGGCTGTTCTGGCCAACTGCAGCTCAGCAGGTGGGTCCGGGGGGGGAGAGTGCGTGAGGGCTGCAGCCTGGTGCGGGGCGAGGCGGGGCCTGTGCGACATCCCTCTGCCACAGGCCACCCCAGGCCGGTGCTGCTCAGGGAGGAGTCAAACGCAGGCCTACGCCATCCGGGGAGGCCTGAGTCAAACGCAAGTGGCAGCTGCTGATGGGAGGCCCCCGAGGCCACATGTGGGTGGCCTGCCATGCCCGACTGCCAAGGTGGCAGCCCCAGGACCCTCCCCCTTGCCTGGGCTTGCTGGCACCAGTCGGAGCATCGTCACGGGTCACTCTTGAAGTGGGCCCTTTCGCACGGCAGGCCTGGGGGTTGAGCTTGTGGCCGGAGTCCATAGTGGCCTCGGACCTGGGCCTTATCTTTGTGGAGACGGCAGAGGGGAGGGCAGGACAGGCAGCAGCCCGGGGCGAGTGGCCCATGGGGTGAGCTGCCGGGCGAGTCAATAGTGAGTGGGGTTTCTGAGAAAAGGCTCCTAATTAGCCCTCGATCAGAGAGAGTCGGTCAGAGGGTTGGTCAGGGAGAGTCGGTCAGAGAGGGTCGGTCAGCGGGTCGATCAGAGAGGGTCGGTCAAGGAGAGTCGGTCAGAGAGAGTCGGTCAGAGAGAGTCGGTCAGAGAGGGTCGGTCAGGGAGGGTCGGTCAGGGAGAGTCGGTCAGGGAGGGTCGGTCAGAGAGGGTCGTTGTTTTCAAAGCGTCCACCTGTCTGGAAGCCCCGGAGGTCCCGGCGGGGGAGGAGGGAGCCTCACAGGCACTTGCTCATGAGGAAGGTGGATTTGCAGACCAAGCTGGCTGAGCGGCTCGTACCCCTGAGACTACGAGGGTCCTGTGCATGGACCCTCTCAGGCTGGGCACGGACCAAGGGCCCTGCCACCCTGTGCTGGATGCCCGTCTCAGAGTGGGCGGGGTAGAGGGTGGGCCCCTGCTGCTGGCTGTAGCAGGAGTCAGGCAGGAGACAACAGAGACCGTCTGCGGTCTCAGCCGAGCAGACGTTCCCTGCACTGGCCAGGCCTGGGGTGCGAGTGTCAGGCTGGGGGTGACGCGGGGCCTGGGTGGAGGGGGGATGTGGCCTTCCTCCCTGGACTGGCCTCAGTGCCCAGTGGCTGTGCAGTTGTCCGACTGCACCTCGGCTGCACCCAGCCCTGCCCCGGGGTGGCCCCTGCAGGCCCTGACCTCTGTGAGGTCCTGGGAATGGAGCGGTGGCTGCCTCACCTCCCAGAGTCCCTCAGCCTCTCCTTGGAGCCCCGATGCTTCAAGTCTCTCTTACCTGCCTTCCTGCCTCCATGGTGCGCAGGGGACTTGATGCAGGGCACTTAGGGGGGCGCAGGGCACAGGAGCCTGGCTCTCCAGGTGAGCAGGCATGTATTCCAGGTCAGGAAGTAGCCTCTCTCTGGTCCCGGGACCCAGGGCCACTTCTGCCTCTGTCCCCCCCCCTCCCCCGACTCCAGTGCCTGGATTTGGTTCCTGTTGGTGGTCTTTCTGTAACCGGGGCCGTGGCGGGTCCACACCGGCGAGCAGTGGCCTGTGACCCACCCGTGGGGTTTGGCGGGTGGGTGCCCCAGTCCAGTTGTTGCCTGTTTCTCTGGGGTGTCTGTTCTGTTCGTTGAGGTGGGTGCCCTTTCCACGGGGCAAGTACAAGCCCTTTGTGGGACGTGCTGACTGCACACAGGTCGGGGGGGGTCCCATGGGGTCCCCGCTCTTCCGGCCTCTGGTGTCTCAGGAGCAGCAGTTCTGAGCGGTAGCCACCCACCCATCAATCACTGCACCGTCTGTTTCCTGCTGTCAGCGTTGCTGTCTGACCTTTCGCTGCTGCCTGGAGCCGAGTCCACTCACCTGTGAACACCCAGCACTGGACCTCCTCGTGGGCACCTGCTGAGGGACCTCCCTGCCAGGTTTGTCCCCTGGTCCCGGGGATCCACGTCCTCTCCTGGGGACACCCCCCACCCCTGGGTCACCACAGCTGGAGGGACCCTTCAAAGAGATGCCCATGCCCCCAGGATGTGCCACCCCCACCCTAAGGCTGCTCTCCCGGCTGCCCCCACCCCTCCGTGGGCTACCCGCTCCTGTGGTCCCCAGCCCCCATGTCCGCCATGCTGCTTCTCCCCCGCACCTCTCCCTCGTTGGGTACCTAGCCCGCCTTCCCTGGCAGCCCCTCTGTGGCCTGAGGGTGCCCTCTGCCTGCAGGTCCCAGAGCAGCGCTGCCCACCATGGACCCAGACCCCCAGGCGGGCGTGCAGGTGGGCATGCGCGTGGTGCGGGGCGTGGACTGGAAGTGGGGCCAGCAGGACGGCGGCGAGGGCGGCGTGGGCACGGTGGTGGAGCTCGGCCGCCACGGCAGCCCCTCGACCCCCGACCGCACCGTGGTCGTGCAGTGGGACCACGGCACCCGCACCAACTACCGCGCCGGCTACCAGGGCGCCCACGACCTGCTGCTCTACGACAACGCCCAGATCGGTGCGTGGCGGGGCGGGCGGGGGGCGGGGCGCGCCCACCCCCCCTGACCCTGCCCCGCCCCCAGGCGTGCGGCACCCCAACATCATCTGCGACTGCTGCAAGAAGCACGGGCTGCGGGGCATGCGCTGGAAGTGCCGCGTCTGTGCCGACTACGACCTCTGCACCCAGTGCTACCTCAGCAACAAGCACGACCTGGCCCACGCCTTCGAGCGCTACGAGACGGCCCACTCCCGCCCGTGAGTCTGCCCCTGGCCCGAGCCTCCGGCACCCACAGCCCTCGGCCTGCAGGCCCCGAGCGGCCTCTGCCAGCTTCCCCGGGGGCGGGCTTCCGGGCCTCTTCCCTGAAGAGGGGCCCGGTCATGTCGCTCTGCTCCGTCTGCTGGGCAAGGTGGCCATGTCCACTGAGCAGGAGGTCCACCCCAGAGCCAGGTGTGGCTCCCAGGGTAGCCATGGCGGGCACTGAGGGGCCCCGTGTGGCCCTGCAGCCAGCACCCTCCGTGGAGGTCCTGGGCTTGGCAGTGGGCAGCTCGTGCTGGGCCAGCCCCGAGGCACGTGGGGCAGGAGCTGTGGTCTGGCTGGGAGCCTCCTTGGCTTAGGCGGCGGGGGAGGTGGTGGCGAGGTTGGGCCGGGGACAAGGCTGCTGGGGGGTGGGGGGCACCCAGAGAAACCCTTCCTGCTCCCTGTGTCCTTGGACAGTCACAAGCCCCACATGTGGCTAGAGGCAGAGCAGGGTCAGCTGTCGGGGTCCCTGTGGCCAAGCCTGCATTCTCTTCCTCCATTGTCTGTGGCCCTCCCTGGACCAGGCTCTGCGCCGAGCTTAGGGGCAGGCCGTGCTGTGAGCGGGGCCTGGGGTGCATCGGGGAGGGAGGAACATGATAAGCAGGCTTCCAGGCCGAGTGTGGAGGGCCCAGAACTGCTGGCCACCGTCCTGGGCCCTGGGGAGCCAGGCTGGGCAGGTCAGAGGCCGGTGCCCTCCCACCGCCATCCTGACGGCCGGACACACTCTCTCGCAGGGTCACACTGAGTCCCCGCCAGGGCCTCCCCAGGATCCCACTGAGGGGCATCTTCCAGGGGGCAAAGGTGGTGCGGGGCCCCGACTGGGAGTGGGGCTCACAGGACGGTGAGTGGGGGTCCGGGGGGAGGCGGGACTGGGCTGGCCCTGGCTGTGCCTCTGGGCACGGGCTGAGCTGCTGGTGGGCACTGTCTCTCCAGGCGGGGAAGGGAAGCCGGGCCGAGTGGTGGACATTCGTGGCTGGGACGTGGAGACGGGCCGGAGCGTGGCCAGCGTCACGTGGGCCGACGGCACCACCAACGTGTACCGTGTGGGGCACAAGGGCAAGGTGGACCTCAAGTGTGTAGGCGAGGCAGCCGGCGGCTTCTACTACAAGGAGCACCTCCCGAGGCTGGGTAAGGGCTGCCGCTGCGTCCCGCCTGGCTGACCCTGCGTGGGGCGGGGCCGGGCTGGAGTCTCTGCGGGGAGGGCCCAGGGGTGTGGGGGTGCTGCCTGAGCTGGGCCTGCGCCTGCCTCCAGGCAAGCCCGCAGAGCTGCAGCGCCGGGTGAGTGCTGACGGCCAGCCCTTCCAGCCCGGGGACAAGGTCACGTGTCTGCTGGACACAGACGTCCTGAGGGAGATGCAGGAAGGCCATGGCGGGTGGAACCCCAGGATGGCAGAGGTGAGCCGCCCCGCCCGTCAGCCCTGTGCCCTCCCCCCCCACCTTCCCTGGACCCCCAGCCTCAGCCTCCACGCCCGCCGCAGTTTATCGGACAGACGGGCACCGTGCACCGCATCACGGACCGTGGGGACGTGCGCGTGCAGTTCAGCCACGAGACCCGCTGGACCTTCCACCCGGGGGCTCTCACCAAGGTGCATGGGGGCGGGCGAGCCTGTCCCTTCCTGTCCCCCCTCCGGGACCTGCTCACCCCGGGGAGAGGCCGGGGGGTCCAGGTGTGCAGGGACGTCTGGGCCAGCCTGTCCCTTCCTGTCCCCCCTCCGGGACCTGCTCACCCCGGGGAGGGGCCGCAGGGACGTCTGGGCAGAGCCCCGGCAGCCAGCACAGCTCTGTGGGCAGTGGCTGCGTTTCTCTCAGATGCTCGTGGGGGCGCTGTGGGGAGCCTGAGGGATGGTGAGGAGTGCGGGAAGGCCCATGGGGCGGGAGTGATGCTTGGCCCTCGGCGGCGGGCCGGGAAGGGGCGTCTGGGAAGCAGGACTTCCCAGCTGGGATGGAGGATGTGGGGGCCGAAGGGCAGCTGGGAGGGGACACCCACAGAGGGGGCCCTGGGAAGGGTCGGTGCCAGGAAGGCGGACGCACTGCCACTCAGGACCTGAGGGGCTTTAGGGAGGGGGTATGGGGTCGTGAGACAGTTTGTAGAGTGAGTCCGGAGCAGGTGAGGGCACAACTGGGGGGATCTGTGGGTGGGGGAGTGGCCCTGATCTGTCTCCCTAACCCTGGTCCTGCCCCTGGTCCTGCTCCTGGTCCTGCGGGGGCCACACCGCACGCCTTCGACTCCGGCTGTGGCCATGCTGCCTGCTCCCCTCCGTGCGGGCAGGCCTGTCCTGGGCATCCACTGCCCAGAGCTGGCTTCTGTCTGGTCTCTTCAACTGTCGGCCCCGGGCACAGGGGCTGAGCTCCCCAGGGCTCCCCAGGTCACCAGTGGCCTTGTCCAGCCAGACCTTTGGCTGTGTTTCCGGTCGGGTTAGGGTCAAGTTCAGGCCGGCCCGCCCTGTGGAGCTCGACGGGGTGCCTCCTGCTCCATGGCCTGGGCCCCTCACAGGCCTCTCTCCCTCTCAGCACAACTCCTTCTGGGTGGGCGACGTGGTGCGGGTCATGGACGACCTGGACACGGTGAAGCGGCTGCAGGCTGGGCACGGCGAGTGGACCGACGACATGGCGCCTGTGAGCCCCGCTCTGCCCTGCCCTGCCCCTGCCGCTCCCCCCACCCCCGTCCCCCGCCCCAGGGGAGACCGGCCGTGACCCAGCCTCTCCTCAGGCCCTGGGCCAGGTCGGGAAGGTGGTGAAGGTTTTCGGAGACGGGAACCTGCGAGTGGCGGTCAGTGGTCAGCTGTGGACCTTCAGCCCCTCTTGCCTGCTGGCCTATCGGCCCGAGGAGGACGCCAACCTGGACGTGGCTGAACGCGCCCGGGAGAACAAAAGTGCGGGACACAGCAGCGGCCGCCCGGGGGGGGGGGGCTTCCCTGGCCCTGCCTGACCTCCCCTGTCCCCCCCTCCCCCAGGCTCCCTGAGTGTTGTCCTGGATAAGCTCCGTGCCCAGAAGAGTGACCTGGAGCACCCGGGGCGGCTGGTGGTGGAGGCGGCCCTGGGCAATGTGGCCCGGGCCCTGGACCTACTGCGGAGACACCCTGAGCAGGCACGCCCCTGAGACCCGCTCCCGAGACCCACCCCGAGAACCTGCCCTGTCCCAGGCCTGGCCCGTCCCGGGGGAGGGGGCAGGGACTGACCCGAAGTGCTCCCACAGGTGGACACCAAGAACCAGGGCAGGACGGCCCTGCAGGTGGCCGCCTACCTGGGCCAGGTGGAGCTGCTGCGTCTGCTGCTGCAGGCCCGGGCGGGCGTGGACCTGGCCGACGAGGAGGGCAACACGGCTCTGCACTACGCAGCCATGGGGTGAGGCCCGGCGGCTCGGTGGGGGCCGGGCCTGCAGTTCCACCAGCGGGCACAGCACCCTGCCGCCTCCTCTCCCCTCAGGAACCAGCCCGAGGCTGCCCGCCTGCTCCTGGCCGCGGGGTGCCAGCCCAACGCCCTGAACGGCACCCGGAGCGCCGCGCTGCATGTGGCCGTGCAGAGGGGCTTCCTGGAGGTGGTGCGGGCGCTGTGCGAGCTGGGCTGTGACGTCAACCTGCCGGTGAGTGCGGCCCGTCCCCTCCCTGGGTCAGGAGCCCCGCCCGCCACCTGACCACAGCCCCCCCCCCCCCCCCGACAGGACGCCCAGGCCAACACGCCCCTGCACTACGCCATCTCCGCGGGCGCCGGTGCCAGCGGCATCGTGGAGGTGCTCACGGAGGTGCCGGGCATCGACGTCACCGCCACCAACAGCCAGGGCTTCACCTTGTTGCACCATGCGTCCCTCAAGGGCCACACGCTGTGAGTTGGGGGTGGGCACGCAGCCGGAGCGGACTCCGCCACGCTGCTGGGCCGCCTGGGAAGCCCCTCCACCGGACACCTCCCTGCTCCACAGAGCGGTCAGGCGGATCCTGGCCTGGGCACGCCAGCTGGTGGACGCCAAGAAGGAGGACGGCTTCACGGCGGTGCACCTGGCCGCCCTCAACAACCACCGGGAGGTGGCCCAGATTCTCATCCAGGAGGTGAGGACGGAGCCCCGCTGTCCGGGGTGGGAGTCGGGGCCCACGGGCCCCAGGCTGAGCCTGCCCCCCCCCCCCCCCCCCCCAGGGCCGCTGTGATGTGAATGTTCGGAACCGGAAGCTCCAGTCCCCGCTGCACCTGGCCGTGCAGCAGGCCCACGTGGGGCTGGTGCCGCTGCTGGTGGACGCCGGCTGCAGCGTCAACGCCGAGGACGAGGAGGGGGACACGGCTCTGCACGTGGCCCTGCGGCGGCACCAGCTGCAGCCCCTGGCGGCTGACGGGCCCCGGGGGGACCCGGGGACTCTGCAGCTGCTGTCCAGGGTGAGCAGGTGTGGGGCTGGGCTGGCGAGCTGGGCCCCAGGCAGGACCTGATGACTGCCCACCTGCTCCCGTGGAGGGTGCTTCCGGGAGCCAGGCCCTTGGGGGGTGGGGAGCCCCCAGGTCAGCCGTTTGCAGGGGTGTCTTCTGTCCAGTCACCTAGTGTGGCCAATCCCTGCAATTCTGTGCCCCTGAGCAGCCTGGGAAAGGGGATGGGGTGTCTCAGCATTCACCCCTTCCCTCAGGGGCTTTTCCTGCCCTTCCCCTCATGGGGCAGCTGGTGCTCCCCTTGAGGCCTGCCAGCCTTTATGGCCTCTGCCCCCAGCTGCAGGCCTCCGGCCTCCCAGCCAACGCAGAGCTGACGGTGGGCACTGCGGTCGCCTGCTTCCTGGCGCTGGAGGGTGCGGACGTGAGCTACGCCAACCACCGCGGCCGCTCCCCCCTGGACTTGGCTGTGGAGGGCCGAGTTCTCAAGGCCCTGCAGGGCTGTGCCCAGCGCTTCCGGTGAGCCGGGGCGGGGCGTGGTGGGCGTGGTAGGGGCGGCACCCCAGGGCTCTGTCAAGCCCCCCCTCCACCTGCAGGGAGCGGCAGGCGGGCGGGGGCTCGGCCCCAGACTCCAGGCTGGCCCTCAGCACCCCCAGCACCACATCCAACCTGCACGTGGCTGTGCCTGCGGGGCCGGAGGCGGCTGAATGCCTGGTGTGCTCAGAGCTGGCGCTGCTGGTGCTGTTCTCGCCATGCCAGCACCGCACCGTGTGCGAGGGTGAGTGCAGGGGTGGGTGGGGGTGAGGAGGGGTGAGGGCAGCGCGGCCCTGCCCAACGGCGCCCCCCCCCCCCCGCCCCCTGCAGAATGCGCGCTCAGGATGAAGAAATGCATCAGGTGCCAGGTGCTCATCAGCAAGAAGCTGCGTCCAGGTGGGTGGCTCGGCTCGGGCGGGAGGGGCTGGCTTGGGTTGCCCCCCCTCCCCAATCCGGCTCTAACCCCACGGCCCGCGCCCGCAGACGGCACGGAGGTGGCCAGCGCGGCCCTCGCGCCCGGCCCGCCGCGGCAGCTAGTGGAGGAGCTGCAGAGCCGCTACCGGCAGATGGAGGAGCGCATCACCTGCCCCATCTGCATCGACAGCCACATCCGCCTCGTGTTCCAGTGCGGCCACGGCGCCTGCGCGCCCTGCGGCGCCGCCCTCAGCGCCTGCCCCATCTGCCGCCAGCCCATCCGCGACCGCATCCAGATCTTCGTGTAGCCGCGTCCCCCTCCTGCTCCGGCCACGGCCACCCCGAGAGCCCCCGCCCCCGCCCTGTGTTTTATAAAAAGATCCACGGACTTTGCCGCCGGTGCCTGTCTTCAGGGAGGGGGGCGCGGATGGGTCTGGTTCTTGCCGGACGGGAATGAGCGGTCCCGCCCCACGCGCTTGGCCCCTCCGCCCCGAGCCCAGCTGTGGCTCCGCTTCTCCGGACGCCCCGCCCCGCGTGTCCGCTCGTCCCAGAAGCCAGCCCGGGGCAGAGACATCTTCCGGGCCTTTCGGCCTCCCGCGACCCCCGGCCACTCCCTCCGATTTCCTGGGCGAGCTTGGGCCGGGATGAGAGGGCGGGGAAGAGCTGCAGGGTCCGGGAGGGGAGCGGCCCGGGAGGCGGCTCAGCCACGAAGAGGGCGCCGCTCCAGCGGGGTCGGCGGCAGCGCTTTCCAAGAACCGCCCGAGACGCTCCCCCGGAGCCCGGCGGCTGCTCGCCAGGCCCTTGGCGCTGCCCCCGCTGGCCGGCGCGCCGCTGTCACTGGGCTCGGGGCCTGGATGGCGAACGGGGGTGGGGGTGGGGGTGGGGAGCCGGGACCCTCGGCCTCGTCTGGCCCAATCCTCCCGCCTTCTGCCGGCCGACAGCCCCTCCACTCCGGCCACCCCTCCCCCTCAGCCTATGCGCCCCCGCCCCCCCTTCCCCCAGTCCAGGGGCGCCCCAGCCCGCACCCTGCCTGGCTGGCCTCAGCCCGGCCGCCCCGTCCAGTCCTCCGGACCCTTCCAAACGGCCCTGCGCTGGCTCTGCAGGGAGAGCTCAATAGGGGGGGGGGGGTTCCTGGCTCCCGCAGCCCCTGCCCCTGGGCACCGCCCCCCGCGCCCCCATGGGGTCCCTCTGGGCCTCCTCCAGCTCTCGGTGGGGCCCCTGCAAACCCCCTCCTGGCGCCACAGCAGCCACCCCGCCTCTCCCTGCCGCAGCCGCCCGGACTCACTTGCCACGTCCCTCCCGCCGTGTCCCCGCCCCTCTCGCGGGGACCCTGCCCCGCCGGCGCCGGCGGACGTGTCCCGGGCTGGCCTGGTCGGAGGTCCCAGTCCTGGTCTCAGTTGGTGTCCGGGGGAAGGGGAGTTGGGGGTCCATTGAGCAAAGAGAGCCTCCTGCCACTCACCCCCAGCCCAACTGGGGTCCCAACGGACCGCCCCTGCCTGATGCTGGGCCCCTGGAGCCTGTCCCTCTGACAGCCAGGATCTTCTCCGTCTGTCCCGACCGCATCCCCACCCCAGGGATCCACCACGTTCCCGCCCCGACCCCGGCCACCCACCCGCCCGCCAGCAGACCTGGGTCCGGGCGCCAACGGGATGGCCAGCTGGTTCCCTTCAGGGGGGCCGCCCCCGCCTCCCCGCCCCCGCCCGGGGCTGTAACCCGAGCCGCCTCGGCGCCTCCCCCAGCTCCTCGCGCGCCCGGAGCCCCCACAGCCAGTCCGCAGGCGCCATGGCCCGCGGGGCCCGTGTCCCCTGGGCGTCGTCGGGGGCCCGCGCTTCGGCCGGCCGGCGGGGGGCCGTGCTGGGCGCCCTGTGCCTGCTGCCCGCGCTCCTGCTGCTGGTCCGGCTGGGGGCCCCGCCGCCCGCCCGGCCCGCCGCGCAGGTGAGTCCCCCGGGCAGGCGCAGCGTCCGAGTGTCCGTCCTGGTGTTTGTCCGAGTGTCCGCGCGTTCGTGGTGCCCAGCGGATTGGGGGGGGGGGGGAGACAGCCTCCCTCCAGCTCCGCCCACTCTGGCCGCCGGTCTCACCCCCTTTCCTTTCGGTCGGAAAGGCGCTGGGGTGGAAACCCGGGCAGCGCTTTCCCCACCCCTCCACCCCCCACCCCGCTCCTCCCGTCTCCTGGGGTTTGGGGTCCGCACCCCGGCCGCTGCTCAGAGCTCTTGGTTCCCTTGAAGGAAGACGCCGCGCCCCGCCCCGCCAACGTCCTCGGCACCCCGGGGCCCGGCCCACTGCCCCCGCAGGCGCCCCGCAGACGCCGCTACACGCTGACCCCCGCCCGGCTGCGCTGGGACCACTTCAACCTCACCTACAGGTGCGCCCTGGCCCGGGGAGGGGGATGGGGGCACCAGGCCGGAGTTTGGGGGCACCGCAGCCTGGCCGCCGCCCCTGACCTTGACCCCATCCCTGACCTTGACCCCCACCCCAGGATCCTCTCCTTCCCGCGGAACCTGCTGAGCCCCAGCGAGACCCGGCGGGGTCTGGCCGCCGCCTTCCGCATGTGGAGCGACGTGTCCCCGTTCAGCTTCCGAGAGGTGGCTCCCGAGCAGCCCAGCGACTTGCGCATCGGTGAGCGTCGCCCGGACCCGGCCCTGGCCCTCCTGTTCCCCCCCTCCGCCTCACGCCGCGCCCCTCACCCCCGCCCCGCCTCACCCTGCGCCCCGAAGGCTTCTACGCCGCCAACCACACGGACTGTCTGGTGTCCCCGCTGCACCACTGCTTCGACGGCCCCACGGGCGAGCTGGCCCACGCCTTCTTCCCCCCGCACGGCGGCATCCACTTCGACGACAGCGAGTACTGGGTGTTGGGCCCCACGCGCTACAGCTGGAGGAAAGGTGCCGGCGGCCGGCGGGGGGCCTCCGCGCCCCGGTGGAGGCGGGGGGGGGGGGTGCCGGGTTGCGGTTTGAGGGGAGGCGGGCGGGCAGGGAGGGAGGAGGCGGGGAGGCCTCAGGCCCGAGTTCCAGGAGCTCCGAGTCTCCAATCCCCACGCCGAGCGGAGCCGCGTTCCCGCGGAGATCTCCCCTCCGCACCGCCCGGGAACCGTATCACCTGCCGCAGGCCGCGGGCTGCGGACCTGCAGCCGGGCGGGCGGTGCATGGAGGGGGCCGGGGCGGCGGGGGCCGGGCCGCGGGCGCTGACCGGCGGGGCCCGCAGGCGTGTGGCTGACCGACCTGGTGCACGTGGCGGCCCACGAGATCGGCCACGCGCTGGGCCTGATGCACTCGCAGCACGGCCGCGCGCTCATGCACCTCAACGCCACGCTGCGCGGCTGGAAGGCGCTGTCGCAGGACGAGCTGTGGGGGCTGCACCGGCTCTACGGTGGGTGCCCGGGGGCTGCACCGGCTCTAGGGTGGGTGCCCGGGGCGGCGGGGGGGGGGGGCGGGACAGGCGCTGAGGCCCGGCCCCCTCCCCCAGGCTGCCTGGACCGGCTGCTCGTGTGCGCGTCCTGGGCGCGGAGGGGTTTCTGCGACACCCGTCGGCGGCTCATGAAGAGGCTGTGCCCCAGCAGCTGCGACTTTTGCTACGGTGCGGTGCGGGGTGTGTGTGTGTGTCCCGGGCCGGGACGGGTCCCAGTCCGGGGCGGGGCGCTGACCCGCCCCTTACTCCCTCCCGCCCGCACAGAGTTCCCCTTCCCCACCGTGGCCGCCACCATGCCGCCCCCCAGGACCAAGACCCGGCTGGTGTCGGAGGGCAGGAATGTCACCTTCCGCTGCGGCCAGAAGATCCTGCACAAGAAGGGCAAAGTGCAGTGAGTGCCCGCCGGGGGCGGGGCCGGCGCCCGAGGGCTCCTCCCCACCCCCCTCCCGCTCAGCAGCCCCGCCCCGTCCCCGCAGCTGGTACAAGGACCAGGAGCCGCTGGAGGCTTCCTACCCCGGGTACCTGGCGCTGGGCGAGGCGCACCTGAGCATCATCGCCAATGCCATCAACGAGGGCACCTACACCTGCGTGGTGCGCCGGCGGCAGCGCGTGCTCAGCACCTTCTCCTGGCGCGTGCGCGTGCGCCCCTGAGCGGCGCCGATAAAGGCTTTCTCTCTGAGTCTCCGAGCCCTTTCTTGGGGGGCGGGCCGTCTAGACCGAGCCCCACGGGTGTGGGGAGGACGGGCCCAGTCGTTAGAGCAGGAGCTGGAGGCAGGGAGAGGCCGGCCCAGGTGGGGCCAGAGTCCAACTGTGGGGCGGGGCTCGGGCAGCGCAGGAAGGAGACACACCAGCCAATCTCCGTTTCTCCGCATCTTAAAAGGCGCCACCACCTACGCAATCCACTGGGTTGTGCGCCCAGCGGGGGGCGCTGCACTGTGGGTGCTCCCCCCTACCCCTGCCATGCTCCCCCACAAAGGAGCCTCAAGATTCAAGACTGAAACCACAGCCAGGATCTGACAGCACGTGTGTGTGTATTTGTGTGCATGTGTGTGTGCATTTACACGTGTGTACGTTCGTGCACATGCACCCCCTGCACTGGTCCCCCCTCCTCACGTGACAAGTGTGGTAGACCTGAGAAAAGAGCCTTTCTTCCACAAGGAAATAAGATTTAATTCTACAAATGTACACGCCAAGATGAAATGTGGAAAAGGAGGCAACAGTTCGGCTTGAGGCCACTGCACTGCAGCGTCGTGTGGGCAGGACCCGGTCTGACCCACAAGCCCCCGCTCCGGCCCTGGTCCCGCTGCTCGTCTGGGGTCCACGCTGAACCTCAGAACTTGAGGCTGAAGCCAGGGCCTGCGGCCGAGGCGCCCTGGTTGGTGGTGGTGAGATGGAAGCCGGTCTCCTTGAGGTCGTCGTCACCCTAGGGAGCAAGTGGCACCGTGAGGCCCTGGCCGGGCCAGTGAGTCTCAGGGAAGCCCACACCGACCCCCGACACGGCCCTCACCAGCTGGCTGTAGCCGAGGCCGCCCTCGGGGGGTCTTGGGCTGGTGCCACGCTTCACCCTCTGCTGCTCGCTCTTGGCCGGCCACGTGGGGAACATCGAGGGGTCGATGGGGAGGGGGGTCTCCCGGAAGTACTCGTGCTTGAGGCCGTCCTCGGCGCTGACCCTCCGCCCGGGAAAGTAGGTCAGGAACCTGGGGGGATGGGGCACTTAGAGCTCAGGGAGGGGGCTGGGGAAAGGGACCCCCCCCCCCCCCCCCCGCAGCGGCTCACTTGTTCATGAGGTCGAAGCCCTGGTCAGACAGCAGCGCCCCGAAGCGCTTGCGCAGGTTGTTGTAGGGGTACTCGGTGAAGGTCATCTTCTTCACGGCGGGCAGCTCGTTGTAGCCGGGCCAGATCTTCTCACTGGGCGTCCCCAGGTCCTGAGGGAGGGACAGCTCAGAACGGCCACGCCCAGCAGCGCCCCCCCCCCCCCCCCCCCCGCCCGGTTCCCCGACCCACCTTAAACACTTTGTTGATCTGGTCAATCTCCGACTTCCCGGGGAACAGGGGCTTCTGGGTCAGCAGCTCCCCGAAGATGCAGCCCACAGACCACATGTCCACGGCCGTGGAGTACTCCTGGGGGCAGGGACACGCTCAGGGGCCAGCGGGACCGAGCACCGGGGGGCGGGGGGTGTCCCACCCAGCCTGCTCATACCTTGGCCCCCAGCAGCAGCTCTGGCGCGCGGTACCACAAGGTGACGACGACAGGGGTGTAGGCCTTCAGGGGGGACCCGTACTCCCGTGCCAGTCCGAAGTCCCCCACCTGCAAGGACAGTGGGTGCGGGGGCTGTGGCTCATGGGGGCTGTGGCTCCCTGGGGGCCGCGCTCACGGGGGGGGGGGGGCTGTGGCTCCCTGGAGGCTGCGCTCACGGGGGGGGGGGGGGGGGGCTGTGGCTCCCTGGGGGCCGCGCTCAGGGGGGGGGGGGGGGGGGGCTGTGGCTCCCCGGGGGCCGCGCGCACCTTGAGGATGCCGGCGTGGCTCAGCAGCAGGTTGGAGGTCTTGAGGTCGCGGTGCAGGATCCAGTTGTCGTGCAGGTGCTTCACGCCGCACAGCAGCTGGATCATCAGCGTCTTCACTTCCCCTGGGCGAGAGGGTGGGCTCTCACCACGGACACCCCGCCCAGCGTGGCCTCACATGCATGCAGGGGTCCGAGGGGACAGGCCGAGGCCAGCCCAGCTGCAGCCCTGCCCGCTCACCTGGCAGGAACGGCTGCTTCATGGTCTCCATTAGACTCTTGAGGTCGTGCTCCACGTAGTTCATCACTATGTAGATCTTGTCCATGTTGCTGCCCACGACGATCTCCTAGGAAACGAGACAGGCTGGTGGCCCCGCGGCCCTGGCCCCCACGTGACCGGACCGCCAGCTGCCCTAAAGCTGAGTCCCAGGGCGGCACGGTGAGGGCGGGCGCAGAGTGAGGACTGGGAAGCACCCGCCCCTGGAGCCCCGCAGGCACGGCGGCGCCTACCCTGACGGTTACAATGTTGGGGTGCTGCGCCTTGAGAATGGTGTTGATCTCCCTCAGCGACGTGATCGGAAAGCCCTCCTTCTCCTTCTCCATCTTCAGCCGCTTCAGAGCCACAATCTCATCTGAAAACGGTGCGGAGACGGTGCTGACGCCTCCCACAGGGGGTCGGCCAGGCTCACGTGATGCTTTAACAGGGAGCTCGCACGTGTGGGCGCCAGGAAGCCCCAGCTGTGCCCACACGGGACGTGAGCACATTCCAGACCGGTCTCCTCGGCACCTGCTGTAAGCCTGGCACAGAACCACCTCGACACCCACCTCCAGCTTCACCTGGGACTCGGCTCAGACACCTCACTGTCCTTCTGAGACCCGGCCAAGAATGGGCATGGGGACGCCCACCCCTCTTCAGGGCCGTCACTCAAGGCTGGTGCACCCTCCCCTGTGGGGCCGTCACCTGCTGTCCCAACCGAACAGGAGAGTCTCCCAGCCAGGCCGCCCTCGGCCTCTGGAGGCACCCAGGGTTCAGCTGCTCCGAGTGTCGCCTGGGAGTCACGCCCGGTGCAGGCCAGGCAAGGCCAGGGCTCACCTCCCAACTCCCTGCCCGAGGCCCCCCTCCCTCAGAGCAGCACAGGGGCTGCCGGGCTGTGCAGGGCATGGCCAAGGACACTCCTCAGGCCACGCCATCCCTGCCCACCTCCCCTTCCCTTGGGGCCACAGGAGCCTCCCCACCTGTCTTCTTGTCCTTGGCTCTGTACACCACCCCGTAGGTGCCCTCCTCGATCCTGTTGAGGCACTGGAACTCCTCCACACTGCGACAGCCCTGCAGGGGGCACTGGCGTGAGGAGGGGCAGCCATGGCGCAGACACCAGACATGGGGGAGAGGACCTGCGTGCTGGCAGGGGGCAGGAGCAGCTCCCTCCTTCCGTCTTCGGTGAGCACCGGCCCCCATGATACCCCTCACGCAGACAAAAGCCGTCTCAGGCCCTTCTTCCCAGCCAGGCCTGGCCTGTGCCCGAGGACCGGGGTGCTGGCACCCAACAGCCCGCCTCCCCTGCACGGACTCTGCTGGGTCCGAGAAGCCCCCTTGGGTGCGGGGCCAGCCCAGGGCTGGCACCGTCCCGTCACGTTGGCAGAGCCCAGGCTCAGAGCTGCTAAGGGAGCTGGGCCGCCCCAGGCCCCATGTGGTTTGAGGCCTCAGTAGTGCTGCCTCTCACCCCCCGGGGACCCGCTCCTCCCGAGCCCCCTGGGTGTCCCCATCACTGATATCCCCCAAACCGAAGTGCACGCCGCCTCCTGCCATGGCCCTACCATCCCTCCCTGCACACAGGGCAAGGCCCTGGTAGAGGCGACCATCGAGCCGGCCTCTCGCCGGCCACACGGCACCCCTGGCTGTGGCAGGGCCTGGGCTGTGCTGCGGGCAAGAGGCTAGACCACGACCAGGGGCACAAAGGCCGGTGGCTGAGCCGGGGCGTGACGGTCACTGCACTCAGGACAAACCCCCAGCCGCCCCCGCCCCTCGTGACCAGCGACGGAGCCGGCGTGGGGGGCGCCTGACCTGCAGGGCGGGCAGGTACTTGGGCAGCTCCTGCTTGAGTTCGATGGGCGACAGGGCCGGGGAGTCAGGCACGAACTCGCCTTCGGTCAGGGCGGTGCTGTGGGGGGTGCCCTCACCCACCTCTTCTTCTCCTTCTTCACTGTCCCCGGAGTCTCGGTCAAATCGTGACTCTGGAACTTCCAAGCATAACCCATCACTAAACCAGGAACGAGCCCCTCACAAGCCCCTTCCTGGTCTGGGGGGTGGGGGGCCGGCGGGGGGGGGGGGGGGGGCGGGGCGGCCCTGGGTGCCTGCCATACGAGAGCTGCTTCCCTGGACTGAGGGCACCTGGGCTTTGGGGCCCGCTGGCCGGGCCACAGCCACTGTGAGCCACTGACTAGATGCTGAGCTCCGAGGAGGCAGCCCTAGAACTCACCAGACCCAAGGGCTCAGCTTAGCTGCCTGCAGGCCACGCCAGCCCCCGTGGCCTTGCCGTCACACCTGAGCTGTTCCCCTTGCTGACCACGTGGAGGCCGGGCAGGGCTAGCAGTGCCCTGCCTCCTGCTGTCCAGCCCCAGTGGCACTCAGCTAGCACTGTCCCTGCAGGCAGTGTGGGCCCAGGTCTCAGCAGGCAGCCCAGGCCTGGGACAAGGCCAGGACAGGAATGCCCTGTGGCTTCTGGGCCCGGCATGCCTTGGAGAAGGGTTGTTTGAACAGAGTGCCACACTCATGCTCACAACTTGGAGAAGTCCCCCGCACTGAGGGACGGAGGAGGAAGAGCAGCGGTGGAGAAGTCCCCCGCACTGAGGGACGGAGGAGGAAGAGCAGCGGTGGAGAAGTCCCCCGGCACTGAGGGACGGAGGAGGAAGAGCAGCAGTGGAGGGAGGCCGCTTACCGACGAGGATGTGGTTCTCGGCCTCCCGCTCCTCGTCTTCACTCATTTCTTCCTCACTCACCTCCTCTGCAAGAGAGCAGTGTCCACCAGCGCCCCCCGGCCTGCGAGCGCACCCAGCAGGCTCTGGGTCTGCTCCTTCCAGGGGGCCTCGTGTAAGTCCCAGACAACAAGATGTTTTCAATTTGGAAGTTTAAAAAAAACCTGACTTTGCCCTGGCTGGTGGACAGAGCGTTGGCCTGTGGACTGAAGAGTCCTGGGTTCGATTCCGGACAAAGGCACGTAAGTTGGTTTCAGGCCGCTCCCTGGCCCAGGGCAGCATGCAGGAGGCAACCAATCGATGTGTTTCTCTCACATCGATGTTTCTCTCTGTCTCTCCATCTCCCTTCCACTCTTCCTAAAAATCAATAGAAAAATATCTTTGGGTGAGAATTAACAAAAAAATAAAAGAAATGGAAGTTTAAAGAACAAATTAAACTTCTAATTATTTTTCTTCATTCCCAGAACTCTATCCAAACACACAATTGTGTGCTCTGGCCGGGTGGTAAATGGTTAGCGCACTGTCCCCATATACCAAGGTTGCAGGCTCGAACCCCAGTCATGGCACATACAAGAATAAGCATAAATAAGAGGAACAAGTTGATGCTTCTCTCTCTGTCGAATGATAAGTAAATCCCATATAATAAAAGCCTAATATGCAAATTGACCAGAGAAACAACTAATGGAACAACAGGTCACTATGAGCCACACTAACCACCAGGGGCAAATGCTCAACGCAGGAGCTGCCTCCGGCCCACAGGCCACCAAGGCAGGTGCCAGCGCACCCCCCACCACCCTGATCGCCCCGCAGACCAGCCCTGATCGCCACCAGGCCTCCAGCAAAGGGTGACAAAACCCACACACTGTCGTGCCCTGCGCTCTCACCTGCCGACTGTCCAGACGCGTCCTCAGAGTTGCTCCCAGTCTCCTCTTCCTCCTCCTCCTCCTCCTCTTCCTCCTCCTCCTCCTCCGATTCTTCACTGCTGCTCCCTTCCTCCTCCTCCTCCTCCTCCTCTTCCTCCTCCTCAGACCCCGACCCCGACTCCGCTGTGGGAGCAAACAGGAGTGACACTGTGGCCTCCTGTGCGGGAGTGGGCGGCTGGCTACCTGAGGACTCGGCAGGCGCGCGGCTACCTGAGGAGGACTCGGCCGAGCTGGTCTTCCGCTCGTTGTCGCTGATGTCCTGTAGGTCCGACAGCAGGTCTCTCTCTTCCATCTTCTCTTCTTTTACTGCGAAGCAAACCACAAAGGTGAGCTTTAAGCCCCCAGCCAAGACCTCCTCCCGAGGCAGCAGCAGGCACTGCCCGGCTCACCTGGCTTCCGGCCTTCTCCCAGCTCCAACCGCTCCCGCGGAGGCCGGGGCGGGCTGCGGCTCCAGTGGCTGGCCTTCACCTTGTCGCCATAGTCCTCTCGCAGTGCCCGGTGATGCGCGGAAACTGGCGCCAGCACACAATGGGAGACCGAGTTGGCGGCAGCTTCTTCCCACCAGGGCCCTCCTTGGCCACCCCCTTCCCCCAATCACCCTGCACCCTTGCCGAGGACACGGCCCACGTGTGTGCAGGGCAGACAAGACCACGGCACACACACTTGCTAATGGCACCCGGGGCAGAGGCTGGGAAGCCGAGGAAAGAAAGCTCCGACCTGGAGGCCAGGAGCCGACCCCGAGGATCCAGGGGCTCCCCAGACCCACAGAAAGGGCCAGGAGTCACCTCCTCAGGCCTGGGCTCCACCCCTGTGGGCAGCAGGGGCCCAGGACACGGACCCGCTGTCAAGCGCCAGGCATCTAGTGATCCCTGGGGTGCAGCTCCACTGCGCATGGGACACAAGCCCACCTCTGCACACCGCCCGGGCCCCTGGAGCCCCTCCCCTCCCGCAGGCGCACCTTCCCTCCGGGCCTCCCGCTCCTTGCGCCGCTCCTCCGCCCGCCGCTCCCGCTCCTTCTGTTCCCGTTGCTCCTTCTGCTGCTCCCGCAGCTTGCGCTCACGCTCCCGCTTCCTTTCCAGCTGCTCCAGGCGGTCCCTGCAAAGCACACACCAGCTGCTTCCAGGAAAGGTGGTTTTTACCCCGCCCCGTGCCGTGCTCGAATTTGGAAGTTCTTTTCTAGCTGTTCCATCCACGGAGAGCCTTAAAAGCAGAGCCTATGAGCAAGCACCTCCTGAGGAGGCCTCCCCAAGAGCACAGCCGAGTGAGGAGTGGGACAAGGAGGCAGGGCCTGCTAGGAACAAACCCACTGGTTCTGGAATGTTCCATGTTCCCAGTCACCAGGTCTAAGACGCCCAAAGACCCTCCCCCAAGCATTATCTCAGCCTGGCTACATCCACCTGCCCACGAGGTGTGTCTCCGAGGCTACAGGCTGACGGTGGAGCTGGGGGAAGCCACTTCCAGGCCAGGTGCCACTTGAGAGAGGAAAACACGAGCGACCGAACTACGTGTGGGGCTGCACCATAAGGCGGCCAAATAGCGCACAGGATCCCACGTGACTCCCACAGCTCTAGGAAGTCCCAACACAACCGCAACGCCAACTCATCTTCACAAAAACGCACCATCAGCGCCCACAAACACCAGCACAAGCAAAACCCGGAGAGGACAGGCATGGCCCGGGGCCTCAGCCCTGGACCATGGGGCCCCAGCAGCTTCACCACCCGGCGGCTGGACCGAGGGTCCCGGGCTCCAGGAGCTGTTCTCTCACTGCCTGGGCCCCACCCACTTCAAGGTAAAGCTGAGGTAGAATTTACATGTAAAACTCAACCACAGAACCCACTTTTTCATGAAGTACAGAATCGTGCAGCAATCCCGTCAGCTCTGAAACCCCCGCCACCACCCGCCCCTGGCGCCCATGGCCAGGCCCCACCGCACGGGCTGCTTGTCCATTGTATTTCCTGGGCTTCCCTCTGCTGCTCTGGGCTGTTTGCTGTTCTCTGCCCTGCTCTTGGAGATGGACGCTTAGGTGACTGACGGGACACCTCCCTATTCTGACATCAGCGCTTACAGCCAGCGCTTCCCCTCGAGGCAGCACTAGCTGCGCCCTTAGTTCTGACAGGGTTTTGTTTCCACTTAGAAGTTTCTAATTTTTTTGTATAATTTCTTTGGACCACAGGTCATTCAGAAAAGACTGTTGTATGTCCAAACATTTGGACACTTTTCTTGTTGCTGACTCCCGCCTTAATTCCGGCGTGGTGAGAGGGTACACTGTATAGTTTCAGTTCTCTGAAGTCCCAAGTTTGTTGCATAACCTCGAGCGTTACCTTTAGGAAATGTCCCAGGAGCTCTTGAAACGAGTGTCTTCTGCCGCTGTGGGCGGATGCTGAGCGGGTGTCAGACTGGGCTGGTTGGCAGCACTTCCCAAAATTTCTGTGGCCTTGTTGATTTTCTCTCTTCGTCCTGTGACGATCAGACATTTCCAACGGTGACCAGCTGTTCTCGGCTTTATGCATCCTGGGCTCTCTCAGGTGCGTGAGATTCACCGCTGGTGGCTCTGCCCCATGGACGCGTGCAGCCCGCTGTCCGGAAGCCCTCTGGGCAGCGCTGGTCTTGGCCTCCGCTCTGTCGTCAGAAGCCACGCCGCTCTCCGTGGTGCCGTCTGCACGCTGTGCCGTTTGCGTCTTTCACGCTCACGCGATGTCGGCCGCGGACTCTCGGGGGTCCCTCTCACAGACAGCATGTGGTTGGGTCTTACTTTCCCGACAGTCTAGCCACCGTCTGGGTACGGAGACCCCCTCCCGTGAACAGAGCTAAGGATCTGGCTGGACTTGTTTTCCGCTCATTTCCTCTACGTCTCCTTTTGGTTCCTCTGCTCCCCTGACGTGCACGAAGGGCCTTCAGCACGGCTGTGATTCTGCTCTTACTCCTCGCGCCTGTTAGGGGTCTTGGGTGCATCTCGTGAGGCAGCACTAAGTCCGTTCCCGGGAAACAGAGCGACGGTCCCAGGCCCCTTCCCTGCTCCTCGGGCCAGCCTATGCGTGTTACATACATACGCACGACATGCGTCTGTGTAATTACTGTGTTCTCCATCCGTGTCTTCTGCAGAAGAGGAGGTGAGAAGAAACATACTCTCTGGTTCCTTTCCGTTCACCCACTTTCGTCGTTCCCAGAGCTTGTCTTTTCTCCCCGTGGATCCGAGGCGAACGCAGCCATTTCCATTTGGCTGGAGGTGTCAGAGTATCTCTTGGACGGCAGGTCCTGCTAAAGTGGGGTCCCCCGGTCCACGTGCACCTGCTGAGGACGTGTTTGGCGGGACACAGTCCGTGTTGAGTTTCTCAGTGAGCACACAGTCCATGCCTTTGGCCGGCAGCCACCCGGGACGGCAGCTCTCCTGCTGCCTCTCAGAGCTCCTCACCGGCTCTCGCCAGGTGGACTCCGTTTTCCTGTACTGGGGATTCATTGTCTTTTTGGAAATCTAGATGATTCTCATCAAATCTGGGAAGTTTCCAGCGGTCGTGCGTAAACCACCCTTGCCCTCCGCTCCCCGGGGCAGCCGTCACCTGGAACGTCCTGAGGCTCCTGAGGCTTTGCCCTTGAAGCACGCTGTTCTGCCATTCCGCCTCTCCTGCTTCTTCTCTCTTCTGAAGCCAAGACGGCTACACCTGGACAGTTTCTGCTGGCGCTCTTCCTCCTCAACAGGAGTTGTACTTTCCAACTTCCGTGTTCATCTCAAAACGTTCTGTTTAAAGTGGACATTTTAGATGACGTTGTAGCAACTCTGGATTCTGATTTGTCCTCTCAGTTGTGGCTGTTTGTTTAAATCTGTGAACTCGGTCTCCCTTACAGTGTAGCCGCTGCTGCTGCTTTCCATGTTCCTTTTATTTTCAAGCCTGGCTCCCCGGGGGTCTGCAGAGCTGTATGATCAGCCCACACTGGACAGCCAGCACGGGTGTGGCAAACACGGATGTCTCACATGCTACCCTTGCAGCGACACGGTGAGGGCTGTGCCCGCCTCGCCGTGATCTCAGACCTTGACCTCTGGCCTCAGCTTCTCTCTCAGCCAAGGCTCTTCTCACACCCGTTCCTCAGATGCGGCTCCGCTCAGCCGGGCTGTGGCCCCCCACTGCTTCCTCTCCTCACAGCAGGTCACCGCCCAGGCGCTCTCTGAAAGGACTCGATGCAGCCTGGCCCCGAGTCTACACCCCATCTACTGGGCCGTGGCCTGTCACCCCGCTGCCCGCCCCCCCGCCCCGGGGCACAAGCCTGTTCTAGACTCTAATCATCACAAGCCCGTTACCTCTCTCTCCTGGAATGCTCTCTTGCCATCTCCCGCCGCTTCTGCCTCTCCCACTCCCGGCGAGCTTTGTCCTGCTCCTCTCGGTGCCGCTTTCGGCGCTCATGCTCCCTCTCCTTCTCCTTCACTCTGGCATGCTTGCCTAACGGGGGTTGGGGGGGGAAGGAAAGGGAGAAAGAGGAGGGGGAGGGAGAGAGGGAGAGGGAGAGCGGTCATATGAAGAAACATAACTTGTTAACACTTATGTGGAAATATAAAGCAAAGAAAAAACAATTAACAACTGGGGTTAATTAATACAGTGGAACCTGGTTTCTTGAACTTATTAATTCATTCTGGAAGGCTGCTTGAAAACCCAATCATTTTTTCCCATTAGAAATCATGTAACTTTAATTAACTCATTCCAGACTCCCAAATGATTCCGTTTTAACCTTTCTTATATATAGTACATGTCTATTGTACTGTTTATCTATTAAAAAACTAAAAACAAGAACGTAAAATGTAAATGAAAATTTAACAAGGAAAGGAAATGTACAGCAAAAAAACTGAACAATTATAAGCAGCAACATAAAAGGCCACAAAAATGTTCACAGCACAATATCCTGAGATAACAGTGGCAAACTGACCCATATTCACTGATTCTCTCCTCTGTCACCTGAGATGCAAGAATGATCACACAGGTTCAGCATGAAAGGTTGAGAAGCAAATTATTTGAGATGAGAGACATTGGGAGAAATGAGGTTCCACTGTGGCCAAAACCGGTTTGGCTCAGTGGTAGAGCGTTGGCCTTCGGACTGAAAGGTCCCGGGTTCGATTCCGGACAAAGGCACATACCTTGGCTGCGGGCACATCCCCAGTAGGGGGTGTGCAAGAGGCAGCTGATCGATATTTCTCTCTCATCGGTATTTTTGACTCTATCCCTCTCCCTTCCTCTCTGTAAAAAATCAATAAAATATGTTTTAAAAAGAAAGAAAAAAAAAATGAGGTTCCACTGTATTCTTAAAACTTTCTGTATTGAATAAACTATGATTAGACTGTAGGTTATTTCCATAATTTTAAGAAGTCACCATTCATAAAGCACAGAGGACAAAGCTTAGCTCTGCTAAGTGAGTCTCTACGAGTTACAAAACTATGCTCATCTCTGCACGGGAAACAGCGAGCACTAATCACGCCCAGGCCGCCGCCCCACGTACCCCGGCAGCTCTTGGTGTTGGGGTGATAGCAAAGCCACTGTTTGGGCTTTGTAAGCATCCAATTCTCAGCTACAGCAAATTCAGCACTGATCAGTGTTTTCCCCTACACTTGCGAATTAAGACAATTTCCTATTTAAACTACCACAAGACAATGTCATGTCAGGAAAAAGAACGGCCAAAGGAAAATGAAATCACTATTCAGAATGATTTAAATAAACTTATGACTCAGCTAAAATTTCACTTTCTCTTCTCCTTGCACTGCTTTCTGAGGCAGGAGGCTAAGAACTGGGCAACAGATACACGTGAACACGACGCAGAAGAAAACAGAGGCTCTGTACCCCCTTCTGCTGAGTGACTGCGATGCCTGCGTTTCTCTTTTCTCTTCTCATCTTTCCTGTGATGAGCCTTTTCTTTCCGTGACATCTGCTGGGGTGGTTTGATAGCCAAAGAGTCATCTTCCTCTCCTCTGAAATGAGACAAACAGCGCCCATCATGCTCGGGAAAGTCACGGAGAGCAGAAGGCAGAACTCAGATGATCAATAAAATGGAATCGGAACCAACACTTAAAAATCATGCTAACGATGAAACCTAAGCCAAGACTTAAATAAGGATTCCTATGAGAAGTCACCGTGACACACGGAGCAAAAATGACTGAGGAAACGCTAGGGGGTGACGAACAAGTTCCTTATCTTGGTTGTGGAAACAGTGCCCATGCATGTAAAACTGCCACACTGTGTGTTTAAGTACGTGCAATTCATTTTGTCACTTATACCCCAGCACAGCTGTTTTTCAAAAAGGCCCAGTTTTAAGTCAAAGTCACTGAACAGTATCTTCAACCGCCTGCACGACCACAGTCTGGGAGATTCACAGCCTTTGCCGTTCTCCCTTTTTGCTGGTCACGCTGCCTTTAACTACTCGGGATCAGGGAAGGAAACGAGTGAGGAGAGTGGACAGGAGCAGCGCGGACACACGGCCTTGGAGGATGTGCCGTCCAGACCGGCTGCTTTGCTGCCTGAGGTTACGAATGCGGAGCAGCGTGAGCCCTCAGCTGCCTGTGTGTACGCCTGGCCCGGAGTCATCAGAGGAAACAGTCTGCCATGAGGGTGCGCGGAGCGGACACCCCACCAGAGCCCGTTTCCATGGTGAACTCAAGGTCTCCGAGAAAGCCGCCCCCCCCCCAGGACCGCGCTGTGCACCGCGCCTGTGCTCACCTGTCCTCCATGGAGTCCTCCCTCCTGTAGGGCGAGTTCCTGATGGTGATCTCCATGCGGTGGTCCCTCAGCTCCCCCTCC
Source organism: Antrozous pallidus (assembly GCA_027563665.1). Classification (NCBI taxonomy): domain Eukaryota; kingdom Metazoa; phylum Chordata; class Mammalia; order Chiroptera; family Vespertilionidae; genus Antrozous; species Antrozous pallidus. The sequence goes on from CM050508.1 coordinate 212,158,656, forward strand.
TCAAGGGAATCCCGCTTGGAGTCCCGGTCATCAGACTGCGGAGCAAGGAGAGCCGTTCCCCTCACAGGCAAGTCCTGGCTCCTGACGGTCCGCCTGCCGCCGGCCCAAACCCAACTCCCACACACTCCCACCGGAACCTTACTTGCAAACATCACTAAGAAAGTTTTATACTCGAAACACAGAGACTCCCATTCAAATCCCAAGACGTGAAAACCACGACTCTGTAACCCAGAGCCCGCGGTGAGCATCTAAAACGGCGCCCGTGATGGGGCGTCAGCCTCTACACCACGGACCCGACTCTCAGGTGCCAATTGGGCCTTAAGGCGCAGGAAGCACTGGGTCCGTGCGGGGCGAGACCCATCTCATCAGCAGAGCCCCGGTGCCCCTATCACGATGCCCCCATCGCGCCTGATGTCCCTCCCGCATCCCTGGGTTTTGAGGATGTTATTGTGCAAATGGGGAAGCCACCAAGCACGAGTAGCGAGGGCCAAGCCACCCCCCCCCACTGCTGCCCGTGGCGGGGTCAGGGGTGCCGATTAAGGGGGCGGGAAAGGGTCTCTCATCGCCCAGGCAATTTCGGGGGAACACGCTCCTCGGCGGGTCCGCCCTCCACACACAGCTCTAGTGGGTTATCACTCTGCCCTCCACTGGCAGCCAGTGTCTGCGCGTGTTAATTTCTGGGGTGCATGTTGGGCTCACCTGCGACATTTGGAAGGACAAAAGAACGTCACCGAAGTAGCGTTGTTCTAATGGAGAAACGAGGGCAAAGAAATTAAATCTCCTTTAGGGAAACCCCGGACTCAAAAAACATGGCTTACATTTTTTAGGCGCTTTATCTCTGCCTTCTCCTCTTGCTCCTTCCGTCGCTTCTTCTCCTGGAGAATCTCATCTAAGGTCTTCACTTTCCAAGAGTCCTTTTCATCACCCATTGGAGTGAAGCCACTGCCGACAGGACAGAGGGGCGGGCCCGTCAGGAGCCGGCGCCTGGGCGCGCGGAACCGCCCGCCGGGATGCGTCCTTCCCGCCAACCCAGGCCGGGCCGACGCTGGGCCCGATTCACGGGTCCGGGTTTGGCAGGAACGGCCCGCGGGCCGCGCGGTGCAGGACGCGGCTCTCGGCGAGCGCGGCTCCCACCCCCGGGCAGCGGCCCTGGGCTCCGCAGACCTGTCGCGTCCTCCGGGGGGAGGGTCCGGCGAGATCGGATCCCGGAGCGTGATGCCCTCGCTGTCTCGACCGCAAGGCCCACGCGAGCGGACGGGACGAGAGAGCGGGAGCGCCGCCCGACCGGCTCGAGAGCTCCGGGGCCGGCCGCTACTCACCTCTGCGCCGCTGCCGCTGCCGGTCCGGAGCTTGAGGAGAAACTGCGTCCGGCGCGCGCTCCGAGCGTCGTTTACTTCCTGCGTCGGCGCGGAGTGATGACGTAAAGGAGGGCCGGCTCAGTCGGTTCCGGCCGGAGACTAGAGCTCTGTGCGTCACTTCCGGCTGCGGCGCGGGATGATGACACAGGCGGCGGAGCCAGGCCGGGCGCTCCGCCCCATTGTCCCTCGCGGCCCGGTCGCTGTCTAGGCCGGGGCACTGGGCGCTGGCGCCCCCTGGGGGTCTTGCCCTGCGGCGCCGACAAGAGCCCGCGGCCCGCGGCTGGGCTGGGCGGGACCAGGCGCTCGCTGCTTACAGAGTGAGGCGGCCCCACCCGTGGTCAGTGGTGAGAGCAGAGTGCTGTGCAAGGGGTGGGATTCCCAGTCAGGGCACCTGCCCTATTTGGGGGCCTGGTTCGCTCCCACATCAGTGCTTCTCCCTCTCTCTCCTCAAAAATCAATTTGAAAAAGGGGGGGGGGGCAGCCCTAGCCGGTTTGACTCAGTGGATAGAGCATCGGCCTGTGGACCAGGGTCCCAGGTTCAGTTTTGGTCAAGAGCACATATGGGGTTGCTGGCTCAATCTCCAGTGTGGGATGTGCAGGAGGGAGCCCATCATTGTTTCCATCTCTCCTCCCTTCTTCTTTGAAATAAAAAAACATATATACATATCTATGTACATGTACATCTATATATATAAAAGCCTAAGGGACCATTAAGACTAGCTGCTATGATCCACGCTGACCACCAGGGAGCAGGCGCTTCCCCCTGGTGGACAGTGTGCTGCCCCCTGGTGGTCAGTGTGCTCCCACAGCCAACCTCTTGTGGTTCCACAACCCCCTTCTCCCAGCCAGCACTTATGGGCCCCATGGGCTGACCAGGCCAAGGGTCCCCACCCATGCAATAATTCATGCACCGGGCCTCTAGTATATGTATATAGAAAGGGGGCAGGACGGCCTGTGTTGCTCAGTGGTTGAGCTATGAAGGAGGTCACAGTTCCGCGCCCCCATCAGGGAGCGTGCAGGAGGCAGCTCATCATGGAAGTTTCTCTCTCTCCTCCCTTCCTCTCTGAAAAGAATAAAAACGTATTTTTAAAAGGGGGTGGGCAGTTAACATCTATAACACTCCCAACAATTAAAAAAAGAAAGCAAAGCCAGCAGAGCCGCCGTGCCCAGGCCATGGCCCCAGCCCTGCCGCTGCTTCAGAGTCGCCTGCGGGGCTTTGAAAGCCCCGGATTAGGGTTTATTTTCTCTCAGGAGGAAACGTGTACCTTCTGTACCCGCAGCTATTTCGCTTCCCGAGTTCCTGGTGACACTCTGTCCGCACTGCAAACCGGTGCCCGCAGCGAGAGACCCTCCCTGACCATGGGCAGCAGAGACTCCCAGTAACCAGCGCGGACAGCGAGCACGGAGCGTTTATTGTACTCTGCGGACCGAGAGTCAGATGGTGGCCTTGGGGCGGGGGCGGCTTCGTGTAGACAGGGGACAAGGGGCACCACAGGAGGAACACGTGACCACGGGGGGGGGGGGGGATGAACAGCGACTCGACTACAAACCGTTTCCCGTTTGGTCCCATGAATACTGAAACCGGCGAAATACCGAGCACTGTGGGCATCCGGGACTGGGACTTCACAGCTCCGTTTGGCGGAAGACGTGACTTGGCTCCGACGCAGATGGTTATTTTAGTTCATGCCCGTTTCCCGGCGTGGGAAACCCTGACCAGCTCGCCCAGCGCGCAGCCCACAGCACGCGAGCAGGTTCAGACTCAACTCAGACAGCAGCGAACGGTCTCCAAACAGCAGAGCGGCGAACGGCAGCTTTCCTCAAATGAAAACGGTGGGGGATAGGGATTGGGGGTGGGGTGGGACAAAGTCCAGACAAACATAAGGCTTTGCCAGTTAGAACAGTCTGTAACCCAATCTGGACATCTGGGCACGGGTCCTGCGGCCGTCGCTCAGGATCAGAGCCAGCCGGCTGAAGGTTTTCTGTCTTGGCTGCCAGGGGAGTAGCTGACCCTCAGCCAGAACAGAAACAGATGCCTTGGGACGGGGGGGGGGGGGGGGGGGCGCCTCTGAGAAAACGGAGAGGCCCCCACCAAGGGCGTGCACATGTTCTGGGGAAGAATCAAGTCCTCAGGACGACGCTGGTCGAAGGCAAACGCAGAGAAGAGGATCTCTCTCTGCAGTGACACCCTTCATCCTTCCCGCCCAGGGGGAACGGTGAGAACACTCCCGGGCCCGAGGAAGCGCCTCAGCGGGACAGGCTTATGTGTCCACCGCCCCGAGGGCCGGGCCGAGTGACTGGCCACAGGAGACCGGCTCTGGGAGAAGCGCTGCGTGGCAGCCACAGCACAGCTCCGCGGGGAGTGTTCTTTGAGCAGCACATCCTCCCCCCCCCCCCCGTTTCCTGTTCATCCTGTTTATTTCTTCTCAAATTAAAGACACATTTCGGGTTGTGTAAGGATGTTCTCGGCTTCCTAAGGCAGATGACGCTCACACAGCTGTGCGGAGATGACCACCGTCGGGACTTTAAAAACACGAGGCTTTCTGTGCCATTCAGCCGCGGACGCTTTGAAGCCAGGAGAGATCTGTGTGCGTGTGGGTATTGCTGGGCACGAGCGGGCGGCACAACCAGACACGGGCATGGCCAGTGGATGACGACTCCCAGGGTCGTCGCTGGTGCACTCACACCTGCGACCGGTCAGCGAGGAGGACACACTTATGAAAACGAGACCGAGTTCATGAAAAACGCATCATGTCCGCAGTCACTCAACAGAAGGCCGAGGGAGGCCGTCCGTGGCTGGGACTCCTGGCAGTGCCCGGGGAACGGAGACTCGGTGGTGGTGGTGGTGGTAACGAGACGAAAGGAAGGAATGTCGGCCCCGGGCGAGGGCGCTGCCAGACACAGCCCCGACCAGGAAAGTCTCCAAAGCAGCTTTGCAGGAAGTTGCCTCCATTGCGAATAACTTAAGAAAATCTTCATTTTGTTTGTGGTCCAAAAAATCCAGGAAATCAAAACCGGCGGAAAGCCACTGGAGAGAGTGGAGTGGGGCACGTCCGTCCCCGACAGCCCTCGGAGCCCGGCGGCCGTGTCTGAGGGACGCCGCGGCGGCCATGCGGAACGGCCTTCTCTGTTCCGGTCCCGCGTGGGGCGGGGGCTCTCGAGGGCAGGGCAGGAGCCAGAAGCAGTGCTTTCCCGCTGGTCCCCACAGATCAACGCCACATCCCCGCCCCCCCGCCCCTCCCCCTGCTGGCAGGGAGGCTCCTCAGCTGGTTTTCGGGGGAGAAGGAAAGGAGGAAAGGGGACAGAACGCTGGGAGGTCCTGGAGGCGTCCAGCGAGGGAGAGCTTGCCACGCAGGCCACCCCCCCCCCCCCCGACACACACACACATGGCGAGCGTTTTCAAGTCGGCAGGACTTCATGCGACGGGATTATTGCTCTGTTTCCGAGAGGCCCGACTCCCGGGAGGCTCTGTTCCTACTTCCGATTAGAAACCGCGCAACCAGGGCTGGCTGTGGGAGCCACGGCCTGAGCAGCAGGAGGGAAGACGGGACGGGAGTGGGGCCTTCCGCTCCTTTTCTGGGGAATTCCGTCCCTGCAGGCAGGCCCCTGGCGGGGCCAGGCCCGCTCACCCAGGGGGGCTGCTCGAGCCCCAGGGCTCAGAACGCTCGTCAGACGGGAGGAGGAGCCTCGAAGGCGCTGGCAGCGGAGGGTCCCCTCAGAAACCCACCAGGTGGTAGTCGCAGCCCAGCTCAGCCACAGACACACGTGGCCCTCGGTCAACTCCGAGCGCACAGCCACACGAGTCCGGGGACCCGGCACGGGGGGTGTTCCCAGAGCGTCGGTGCCCGTGTTTCCTTTTCACAAAACTACCGCCTTCTCAACACACGGACACGCACTGCGAACACTGCGACCTTTTCCGGCCTCGGCTGCCCGCCACCCGGGGGGCACGCCCGCAGCCCCAGCCCCCGGCCGAGCAGCAGGGACCCCCTTTCTGTGCTGTGTCCCCTCCCCACTTTCTGCCAGGCCCCACGGCATGGACTTCCCTGGCTTCTTGTGCCCAGGCCCCCGGCATGGTGGCCTCTGCCCTGGCACAGGGGCTCCCCTGACAATAGGGGGGCAGCATGCACCCACAGTGGCCTCTGCCGGCTGGCATGACTGTGATCTCTCCATCAGCACCAAGCAGGGGGCGCTCACGGTGGCACTGGACCCCTGGCTTCACCATCGTCCCCTTTGTGAGGGGTGTCGCCCACAGCGGAGTCTGGGCCGGGCCTGCCTGCAGGGAGCCCTGCGTGCCCAGCTAGGCAGTCCCAGCCCTCCCTCCGCGTCTGGCCCGGGGCCATGCGAGGCAGTTTTCACATTCCATGGCGATGGCTCAGAGGCAGCTGGTTCTGGTCAGCCCCCAGGGAGCCAACGTCGGGGGTCCCCAAATTCCCGCTGGTTTGGACTGCACCCCCCGAAAGGGGCAGGAGTGGCGCACATGCACTTCCCCACCCGGCTGACCGGGGTCAGGCAGCGGAGGGCAGGGGCCGCACCGGGAGGTCAGGCAGCAGGCACCTCGAGGCCCTATGGCCGGTCCGGCCGAGGCTCTGGCGCTCAGTGGTGGGGCCTGGGGTCCTGGGGGACCAGCGGCTCCGTGCCATCCTCTGGCGCCCAGGTGGCTGTGGCCAGGCTCTGCATGGCCTCCCGCTGGTGCTGCCGGGCCTTGTTGTAGAGCAGGACGCCCACCATCACCAGGACGGTGCCCACGGCCGACAGGCTGGTGATCTTGTTGCCGAAGACGATAATGCTGAGCCAGATGGACAGGGCGTGCTTCACGGTGCTGGCGACACTGCAAGACAGGGAAGTGTGTGCGTGTGCGTGCACATGTGTGTTTATGTGTGTGCGTGCGTGCACGTGGCTCCCGGTGCCTGCTGAGCCAGATGGACAGGGCGTCACAGTGCTGGCGGCACTGCAAGACAGGGGAGTGTGTGTGTGTGTGTGCATATATATATATACACGTGTATGTGCACATGCACGCGTGTATATATATGTGTGTGTGTGTGCACATGTGTGTGTGCATGTGGCTCCCAGCCTGGGTGCCTGCTGAGCCAGATGACAAGCAGAGAGGACAGCTGCCCGAGTGTCGCAGCGTGCATGCCCGGGGACACGGACATGGAGGCTGCGCGGGGGCAGCTCCGTGAGCCCGCTGCTGCCTTCACCTGGGTCAGCCCCCCCACCCCCCACCATGGTGACAGCTCAGCCGCTGCAGGAGAGAGGCTGACGCACACCACGTGACGTGGCCACGCTGCCGACCACTGCTGGGGTTTCTGGCTCATTCTTTTCTGTTTGTTGCTGAGACTGTGCGTCCATGAAATTCATCCTATGTTAGGAACCTCCAGAGACGGGGAGTTCGTCGCTCGCTCTGATGTGCGCTGACCACCAGCGGGCGGGACGGGACATGGCGGGGGACCAGCCGCGGTGGGAACAAGGAGGCGGGGAACCTGACCAGCCTGACTGCTGGCCAGGCCTAGGGACCCACTGGTGCATGCATTTTGTGCGTCAGCCTCTAGTCCGGTTGTAACCGTGGAAACCAGCCAAGCAGACTCTAACCCCTCCAGGTTACCAGAGCCCACGGTCACGCGTGGCATTCGCACGTACGTGGTTGGCAGTCGGGTAAAGGCGGGGATTCAGGTGTTCGCTGAGCTCACTCATTGCAGGTGCTCGCAGGCCCCAGGTCCCACAGCCCCCGGCCTGGGACAGGGTCCCTCGCAGCAGGTGAGCCCGCTGACCACGCTGCTCCCCGCACAACAGACTCGCCCTGGGGCAACCTCCCTGAACTCTCTCAGCCCAGCCGGCGGGGCTCAGTGGTTGAGCATTAACCCAGGAACCAAGAGTCACGGTTTGATTCCCGGTCAGGGCGTGCGCCCAGGTGGCAGGCTTGATCCCCAGTAGGGGGCGTGCAGGAGGCAGCCGATCAATGATTCTCGCTCATCACTGATGTTTCTCTCTCTCTCTCCCTCTCCCTTCCTCTTTGAAATCAATAAAGATATATTAAAAAAAAAAAAAAAAAAAGCCGAGACCGGTTTGGCTCAGTGGACAGAGCGGCGGACTGCGGGGTCCCGGGTTCGATTCCGGCAAGGGCATGTACCTTGGCTGCGGGCACATCCCCAATAGGGGGCGTGCAAGAGGCAGCTGATCGATGTCTCTCTCTCATCGATGTTTCTGACTTTCTATCCCTCTCCCTTCTGCTCTGTAAAAAATCAATAAAATAAAATAAAATAAAATAAAAAAAAAAAGCAGCTGCCGAAACCAGTTTGGCTCAGTGGATAGAGCGTTGGCCTGCGGACTGAAGGGTCCCGGGTTCGATTCTGGTCAAGGCCAAGGCCATGTATTCTTGTTGCAGGCACATCCCCAGTGGGCGGGGGCTTGCAGGAGGCAGCTGATGGATGATTCTCTCTCATCGTTGATGTTTCTCTCTCTCCCTCTCCCTTCCTCTCTGACATCAATAAAAACGTATTAAAAAAAGAAAAAAGCTCTTTCACGCACTTCACGCATGCGTTTCGATGGCACCACAGGCAGGGCCCGGCCGCCGTGCCCCGGGCCCTCGGCCAGCACTCGCACCCGCACTCGGCACAGCACGGACCCGTGCAGACGCACGCCCTCGGGCTTCTGCACGAACCAACCGCGCCCACCCGACCCACCCGACCCACCCGACCCACCTGACCCACCCGACCCACCCGACCCACCCGACCCACCTGAAGGTCACGGGGGAGATCCTGCCCATGAGGGCGTAGGCGGTGACGCTCTGCAGGTGGAAGAGCACGCCGTCCATCAGCAGCAGCAGCAGCACGTCCTGCGTGTAGCTGAAGCTCCTCCCGCTCCTCCCGAGCACCGGCAGGTCCTGCGTGTGGAGCAGAGCGGCGCCCCACGCCCGTCGGCCGGGGGCCGGAAGGACCTCGTCCCACGCGCCCCGAGGCCGAGGGGCCGTGACACCTGCCTTCTGGGTGGCGGCCAAGGCACGTGGCCAGCGCCCTCGGTCGCCAGGGAGCCGCAGCCCCGGCCTCAGGGAGGACCCTCCCCCACCAGGACGGCGACTTCGAAAACAGCGAGAACCAGAGGACACGCTGGCCGGGCCGGGCAGAGGGGGCCCTGGGCACTGCTGGCGGGAGCGTAAGCAAAAGGGTGCAGCCGAGCACCCCCGGGGCACAGGCGCTTGCGCTCTGAGAGGTCGCAGGCTCAGTTCCCCGTCGGGGCACAGGCCCAGACTTCGGGCTCCATCCGTGTTCCCTTCACATCACTGCTTCTCTCTCTCTCTTTCTCCCTTCCTCTCTCTCTAAAACCAATTTTTAAAATATTAAAAAAAAAGAAATGAAACCAAATCAGCCTAGAAACCGTCACAGGAGGACCTCGGGAAACTCCCACGGCTCCCCTGGGCTCAGAGACCCGCCCCCGGCCCGGCCTCCACCTCTGTGCGTCCTCCCGGGCACCCCGTGGGCACCGCGCCATTCGGCAAAGCAGGACGCCCGCCGCCCACGCTGCTCCCCACACGCTGCAGGCAGGGCCGCCAGGGCCGTGCCCACGCTCACCATGAAGAAGACCCAGGCAGGGACCAGCATGGCCACGGCGGCAGCGCTGGTGAAGAACTGCAGCTCGGCCGCCCTGTGGGCACAGCACAGTGCGCCTGAGCCACCCGGACCCACCGAGAGCCGTGGAGCACCGAGCAGAGCCGGCAACAGGCTCCCGGGGGGGACCAGAAGGCTCTGGGGGGGACCAGGAGATACTGGGGGGACCAGGAGGCTCCTGAGGGGACCAGGAGACACTGGGGGGACCAGGAGGCTCTGGGGGGACCAGGAGACACTGGGGGGACCAGGAGGCTCCTGAGGGGACCAGGAGACACTGGGGGGGGGACCAGGAGGCTCTGGGGGGGACGAAGAGGCTCGGGGAGGGGGACCAGGATGCTCTGGGGGGACCAGGATGCTCTGGGGGGACCAGGAGGCTCTCGGGGGGACCAGGAGGCAGCTCCCGGGGGAACCAGGAGGCTCCGGGGGAGGGGACCAGGAGGGCCTATGCCGCTGAGCCCACCCGCACGGCCATGGGAGGAAAGGCGGCCCGTAAGAGCCTCCATGGGGTGACAGGGCTTCTCTCCCGAGTCCCCAGGGGTCACTCTGAAGCCTGCCTGCACCACAGGGAGGCGAGGTCCGGGCATTCGGGGCCCGGCCCAGGAAGCTATGACACTTACGAGAACCTGTACTTGTCCCCGCTAAGGAGCTTCTTTGAAAAAACGTTTTGCAAACTGGAACAGAGGAGAGAAAAGGTTACCGCCCCCGCAGGAAGTCCGTGGGGAGCCTGAGATGGACGAGGCGCCTACAGCCTTCCTCATGGCGAGGTTGAGCAGTGGCTGCAGCCACCCCACTCTGAGGTGCCGGAGGACCCCACAGCCTCTCTCCGAACCAGGAGCCCCCCTAAATCAGCTCCTGCCACAGGCTGGCACCCAGGAAATGGAACAACTCAGGCTCATGAACTCCGGAAGGCGACAGACACATGGGAAACCACACACACGCGCACACACACGCACACACACACGCACGCACGCGCACATGCACGCACGGCCAAAGAGAAAGCCAGGCAGAGTCCATCCGGGAAGCAAGGGGCTGGCCCTGGCGATTGTTTCAGGCAAAAACCTGGCAGGCCGGGCTTGGAACCAGAACAATGGCTCTGGAGACAATGACAACCCGGAGGGGAGCCGGGCACAGCCATGGGCTCCGCTCCCTTCAGGAGCCGCTGCTGTGGGACCGTCAGACACGGGGCAGGGGGTGGGGGGTGGGGGTGGAGGCTGCGGGGCATGCGGTGCAGGAGGCTGTGTCGGTTGGTCGGTCGGTGCTTCTAGGAGCCACAGAGGCAGGGCAACGGCTCCGAGAGTTGGAGGTGGAATTGAAGTTGTTTACTTTCTCTTAGCAGGATTATTCAAAACTTCCAGCCGCACTTTGGTGGTGACAGTGACCCCGACCCCCGACCCCCGTGGAGGTGTTTCCTTCTCTCTCAGCCAAAGGACAAAACTGGACGTGACTGCCGGTGCTGAACCGCTGGGCTGCCTGCGCAGGGTGGACCTTACCAGCACCTGACGCGGCACGACTCCCAGATGCGTCCACACAGCGCCCAGCACGCGCTCGGCCTCGGGGAGCCGGCTCGGGCCTCTCCGGCCTGGCGCCCGCTCCCTGCACCTTAGCACGTGGCAGCCCCCCACGGCCCTGTGGGCGCTCGGCATCAGGCCGGAACCGCCCGTTCTGGCTGCTCCTGGAGGAAGAGCGACCTCGCTGAGGAAAAGGCAGCTCAGCCGCGAGGGCCCGGCTTCAGGTTGCAGGAAGACTGAGCTGCTCTGGACTGAGGCGCCCGTCACGGCGCTGAGGCTGAGGCGGGTGAGCAGTGCCCCTGGCACACGGGCGTCCCCACGCTCCCACTCCCCCCCCCCCCCCGGACTCACCAGTCCATGATGTTGGTGGACAGCGCAGCCGAGAAGCCCAGGATGTTGAAGCTCATCTCGGTGGCCGTGCACAGGGCCAGGCCCCCCATGACAGGGACGAGGGAGAGGTTGACCAGCAGCCCTGCAGAGGAGGCAAGGGGGACCCGGCTGTGATCCTGGCTGTGACCCAGGGGCCCAGCTGTGACCTGTGACCCTGGCTGTGATCCGGGAGACTGGCTGTGACCCGGAAGCCTGGCTGTGACCCTGGCTGTGACCTGTGACCCTGGCTGTTACCTGTGACCCTGGCTGTGACCCGGAAGGCTGGCTGTGACCCTGGCTGTGACCCGGGAGCCTGGCTGTGACCCTGGCTGTGACCTAGAAGCCTGGCTGTGACCTTGGCTGTGACCCAGGAGCCCGGCTGTGACCTTGGCTGTGACCTATGACCCTGGCTGTGACCCCGAAGCCTGGCTGTGACCCTTGCTGTGACCCGGGAGCCTGGTTGTGACCCAGAAGCCTGGCTGTGACCTTGGCTGTGACCCAGGAGCGCAGCTGTGACTCTGGCTATGAATTGTGACCCTGGCTGTGACCTTGGCTGTGACCTGGGAGCCCAGCTGTGACCCTGGCTGTGACCTGGGAGCCTGGTTTTGACCCTAGCTGTGACCCCAGAGTCCAGCTGTGACCCCGGGGGCCGGGCTGTGACCTAAGGGCCCAGCTGTGACCATGTGAGGCCCCAATGCTCCTCTGGGAGCCATGCTGCCTCTTGCCTTCCCAGGAGAGCCGGGCCCCGCCTTCATCCAGAGCCAGCACCCGGGTCTCTGGGCTGGAGGGAGGCAGAGGCACAAGAGCCCGCCCCCTCCATGCCAGGCCCCCCGACGGCCTCGGCCGGGCCTGGGTGACCCCAGGCTCCACAGTTCTCACCGGCAAACGGGAGAGGAGGGAGGTTCTATTAAAAGGAGAAACTGGGGCCGAGACCGGTTTGGCTCAGTGGATAAAAGGAGAAACTGGGGCCGAGACCGGTTTGGCTCAGTGGATAAAAGGAGAAACTGGGGGCGGAGGGACTCAATGCCTGACACCCACGCAGTTTATTCCTTTTTCATTCTGCACCCAAACCCCGGGCCGTGAGGGAGACAGTCTCCTGTACAGGGAGGCCCGTGCCCACCAGCAGGGACCTCACGGCACCGCTGCCGATTTCAAGGCAGCGTGGACGTGGGCGGGAGCCGTCCTGTTCGGCAGAGGAAGAAGCGCAGCCTCAGACCAGGCCACGTCCTCGTCCCAGGGCCCCGGCCGGCCAGCAACCCCCACCCGCGTGGTGGCCCTGCCCTGCCTGGAGCCCGGCACTGCTTGGGGTTCTCTGCCCAGGACTCTGCAGAGGACGGTGCGGGTGAAACCGGGCCGGGACCAGGACCCTGTGCACAGCCCCCCTCCAGGAGGGACCCGGCTGGTGTGCTTTCTGCTAAATCCCATGAGGACTCCCTCCCCGTTCTTGGAGGCAGCGGCCTGCGGGGGGGCGGGGCGGGGCGAGGAGAGGGGGCGGGCACTCACCCGTGTACTCCCCCAGGATCAGCCGCGACATGATCACGGTGAAGATGGGGGCGGAGCTCTTCACCGTCTCAGCGAACGAAACCGCCACGTTCTTGAGGCTGACCAGACCCAGCACCACCGTGGCGAACCTGGAGAGAAGCCGGAGGGCGGTCAGTGGGCGAGTCCGCTGGCGGCTCTCCGCTGAGGGCCAGGTGTCATCAGGGGCCACACCGACCGCCCCGCATGCGCTCCGCTGGCTCCGGCCCCCCCGGGAAACGCCACGCGCCAGCGGGACCACTGTGGCCGGAGCCAGGGCCCCGCAGGAGAACGGCACCCTGACCAGGACTACGTCAGCGCCGGCCGCTCCGGAAAGCACCCACCGGGCACAAGGCCCACCAAGGGGGGGGGGGCACGCGCTGCCCTGAAACACGGGCTGAGAGTCCGCATCGACCTCACCTCCGGCCGGCACTGTGAGCTGGCCGCTCGGTCTTGGTGAAGGGAAAGGCATTTTACTTTATTTTGTTTAACCTGTCGTTATTGTTTTTTCTGAGGGAGACAGGGACGGGAAGACAGACACATTGCTGAGAGAGTAACGTCACTGATGGGCTGCCTCCTCCACACGCCCCGCAGGGGATGAGCACGCACAGGGCATGTGCCCTGACCCGGGATCGGATAGGAGGCCTCTTGGTTCCTGGGTTTCATCTCAACCACTGAGCTACTCTGGCCACATGGTAAAGGCACTTTATTTTAACTACTAAAAAAGTATATTTATTTATTTTTAATCCTCACCTGAGGATATTTTTCCACTGGTTTTTAGAAAGACTGGGGGAGAGAGGGGAAAGCAGAGAGAAACACGGATGTGTGAGAACACGGCAATTTGCTGCCTCCTGCACGCGCCCTGGCTGGGGCCGGGGCCGGGGCCGGGTCCGGGTCCGGGGCCGGATAGGAGCCTGCAACCTGAGCTCCGTGCCCTTGGCGGGAATCCAAGACCCTCTGGTCCACAGGCCGAAGCTCTATCCGCTGGGCAACACCGGGAGGGGGGAAACGTGGGGAAGAGCCCAGTCCGCACCCCGTACCGGGCCTCACCTCATGAGGCCCACGAAGAGCATGGTCATGATGAAGTTGGGCGGGTAGGCGAGCCGGACCTTGTGCTGGTACAGGCAGCAGGGGACGAACATCTTAAGGCAGCCGATGCACGTGGTGGACAGCATCTGCACGGCGCCTGCAGGCGGGGCGGTGAGCTGCAGCCGTGGCCCCACCCACCCCGTGGCCCATCCACCTCTCTGCCCTGCCCATGGCCCCGCCCACACCCAGCTCTGCGCCCTGTTATGGCCCCACCCTCACCCAGCACTGTGCCAGCCCACCCGCCCGGGGCCTCTCACCCAGCTCTGTGCCTGGGGGGGCCCCCTCAGCTCTGTGCCGGCCCACCCACCCGGCCCCCTCACGCAGCTTTGGCCCCGCCCCCTACCCATGGCCCCGCCCCTGTCCATGGCCCCGCCCTCTGACAGCTCTGGGCCCGCCCACCCGCCCGGCCCCCTCACCCAGCTCTGTGCCCTCCGCCCCCTGACCACGGCCCCGCCCGCACCCAGCTCTGTGCCTTGGGGGGCCCCCTCAGCTCTGTGCCGGCCCACCCACCCGGCCCCCTCACGCAGCTTTGGCCCCGCCCCTACCCATGGCCCCGCCCACCCAGCTCTGGCCCCGCCCCCGCCCATGGCCCCGCCCTCTGACAGCTCTGGGCCCTCACCCAGCATGCTGGGCTCGCCCTCCAGCAGCGAGAGGATGTACTTGTTGAGGAAGAGGGTGCAGAAGCTGAGGAAGAACCAGAGCGTCAGGTAGAGCAGCGCCCGCGAGCTCCACACGCCCAGGTCGGCCTCGATGACGGTGGTCTCGGTGATGGTGACCGTGAGCACGCTCTCCTCCGGGGCGCCCTCACTCTTGGCGAAGACGATCTTCTCACTTCGGGGCCCGAACAGGGAGCCCCAGCCGAGGGCCGGCTTCCCCCGGGGCGGCTCCTCGGGGCCCGGGGCCAGCTCCACGGGTTTTTCCGGCGGCGTCTCCATGGTGCCCCCGTGGACGCGTCCTCAGGGGGAGGGCCCCACGCAGTGCCCTGGGGTCCGCAGCCGCCGGGGCAGGACCGCGCACACGGGACTCCGGCGGCAGTTTCCGTCCCCGAAAGCTTTCATCTCAGTGGAACCTGCAAGCAGGGGTGCACCTCATTTCCAGATCCACGTGTCCCCCAAACCCAAACCTCCAACAGCCCCGCCCCCAGCCTTGAGGCCCAGGCCGGTTCCGGTTGCGAGGCCCAGCTGCTCAGGAAGGATCCGCAGTCTCCCTGTCTGTGGCTCCGGGACCCCTGGCCCTGGACACCCGCCCGCCTGCTGCTCTGGCTGCCCAGTGGGCTCAGGTCTGGCCGGCAAGTTCTGACTTGGAGGCCCCGAACAGTGCAGGGGCGGGGAGAGGGGGGTGCACCGTACAAGCTAGAGTCACACTCGGAGTCTGGAACTCGGGGTCAGAAACGGCCTCCGGGACACGGGCAGGGCGTCCACGCTGCGTGTTTCAGCAGAGCAGCTGGTGGGGGCCCACCCCCCTCACTGCAGCGCAGGGGCGAGGCGGGGGGAGGGCGGGTGGCCGCACTTCTCCGTAGACCTGACCAGCCCACACCCCACTCCCCAAAGCTGTGGGCGCCTCCCGCAAACTGGGTGGCCTCCTTGACCAGGGCCACAGCCGGGAGCTGCATGTCCCTCCTCCAGGTCCAGGCAGCCATCGGTTCCCGCGGGGCCCAGTCACACCGGACCAGGACCGGGACCAGGATGGACAGTCCCATCCCCCACGACCAGAGCAGGGCCCAGGAGCCCAGGATGGCCCTCACCCAGTCACACTCTTTCCATGACCCTGGAGCCCCCCCAAACAGCCCACCTGCGGGACGAGGGGCTGGGACGGCAGACCCCACCTGCCTCTGCCTCTGGCCCCGCCCCGGACTGCTCTTCCCGGCCAGCCGAGGGGACAGGCACCCCAAGTCCGCACGGCTCCCGTTTTCCGTCCCTTGGGAGGCACGGCGAGGGCTCATCTTACAAATGCAAGTGGACGGCTGGTCCTTACTCCTCCAGGACCAGACACTAACCCAGACTGCCTCCCACTGCTGTGAGTTTTCTTCATAACAAACCCCCGGGCTGGGGAGGGGGCGAGAACCAGGAGAAAACAGGCAGCGCAAAGCCTGCCCGCCCAGCTGAGACCAGAGAGGTGGCCCCGCCTCGACCGCCCCCCAGAAAGAGACCAGAAGAACCTTCTCTGGGTGATTAAACAGCCTTGGGCCCCTGGCCAACCTCCAGCCCCACACAGAGTGAAGGAACCAGACAAGGGGGGGGGGGGGGGTGGCGGGGAAGGAGCGCCAGGAGAGGCGTCTTCAGGTGCATTCCCTGGAGACACCAGAGTGAAAACAGCCAGAAAGGCCCCTGCAATCACCACCACCACCCCCTCCCCCCGCAGACCTGGCTGGGGGGGGGGGGCCTGGGCGGGGGCTTTGGGCCACACCCCTAAGAGGCTGCCAAGCCACCCACCCGCCACCCCACTTGCCAACGGCTGGCACAGGTCAGGCCTGAGGGCTTTGCAGATGAAGATCAGAGATCCTCGATCACCCACTGAGGGCTGGGGTGAAGAGCCGCCAGCTCCAGGGAGGGACAGAGCCAAGGACGAGGGCCCCCCGCTCTGAGGGAGACAGGCTAGGCCACGGGGGCGGGGCGGGGGGGGATGTTGAGGGGGGAGGGGAGCAGAGGCCACAGAAACGCCCGGGACGGAGGCGGGGCGTCTGGAGGTGAAACAGCCCCAGAAACAAACCGGGGTGCTCTGGGCCGACCGACTCCCACGGGACGTTCCCAAGTTACAGGGGTGGGGGGCAGGCTCTGCCCCCAGAAAGTGGCCAACAGTCACCAGCGATCCCAGCAAGACCAGCAGGAGACAGGCCTCTCACTGCCCTGATCTGAGGTGTCGCCAGAAAACTCCAGACAGACCACGTCGGCTGTGGCCCGAGCCCAGAGCGGGAGGAGCCGGGGACGCGGCTCTCGGCCCCTGTGGGTCCCCGGCCGGGCCCGAGGCGCCACGGCAACACTGCAAGGCCAGCGGGGAAACGGGCTTTGGAATCACTCGTCCTGAGTGAATAAATGACAGAACTAACTCCATGCACGCAGATGCCTCGAGGAAACCGCGGGGCATGGGAGGGGAGGTCCCGTTGCCCCGTGAGAACCCCCAGGTCTGCAGCTTCAGGGGCCCGGGTTTGCTTATTCCGGTCAAGGCCACAGACCTCAGTGCAGACTTCTCCCCGGCCCATCAATGTGTTTCTCTCACATCCGTGTTTCTCTCTGTCTGTCCCCCTCTCTCCCCCTCTCCCTAAAAATCAATGGGAAATGTCCTCGGGTGAGGGTTAAAAAAAAAAAAAAAGAATCACCACAGATGCTGGAACTACCAGACAGAAATCCTATATAATAAGATCCTAGGTAAGAAGAGGCTAATATGCACACACTGCCTGAACCATCTCCCGAGTTCCACTGGCTGTTCAACCAGGGGGCGGGGCTGCCGGCCAACCGCCTTCGACCCCCTCCCGGCCCCCCCACTCCCCCGGATCAGCCCCCCACCCTGATTGGGCGGCTGGCCCACACCCCTGCACGAATCCGTGCACCGGGCCTCTAGCTGAGCAATAACAGAATGTTTAGACTCAAAGTACAATTCTGCCAGGAGGACACAGAGTACACAGGGAAGAGAGATAAGGGACACTTCCCCCAGGGGGGAGGCGGGAGGAGGGCCGCCCACGGAGAGCTGGCACTGGGACCTCCTGGTGCAAAGACAGACAGACAGACAGACAGGACAGCAGGGGGCCCTTGCCGGGTGGCTCAACCGGCTGGCGCTAGCCCTGTGCACCCAAAGGTGGCCGGTTCATCCTCGGTCGGGGCGCACACCCAGCCTGCGGGTGCCACAACCTCTGAGGCTCGGAGAGCCGTCTCCCAGCCCGGAAAAAGAATCAACTGGATCCTTACACCCACGGGAGACACGGGAGGCCGAGGAGCGCCTCACGCCCGCCGAGCTCCTGCGTGAAACGCACACGGTGTGAAACCAGGACCAGGGAGAATGGGTCCAGGGCAGCCAGGGAGACCTCAGAGCGAACCCAGCGGCATCGCCCGGGCCAGGGACGCCTGCAGGAACGCCACCCGCTACGCCGAGACCTGTTTCTCGGAACACAGCGCAGCCACATGGGACAGGGCTCACACGCAGGGCGCAGAGAACAGTTCCGACCATCCACGGGGAACACGGCAAACACGGCGTCACCGTGGCCAATAAGCACGAGAGAGGGTGTGCAGCCAGGCGGGGTGGCTCAGTGGTTGAGCATCAACCCAGGAACCAAGAGGTCAGGGTTCGATTCCCGGTCAGGCTGCATGCCCGGGTTGCGAGCTTGATCCCCAGGGGGGGTCCAGCAGGAGGCAACCGATCCGTGGTTCTCTCTCATCATTCATGTTTCTGTCTCTCTCTCCCTTCCTCTCTGAAATCAATAAAAACGTATTTAAATAAGAAAGGGTGGGCAGCCCTGGGCAGGTAGCTCAGTTGGTTAGAGCATCGAACCTTTAAGCTATGGCTGCAGGTTCAATCCCTGGTCAGGGCCCAGCAGGCAAGCAGCAACCAACGACTGTATAAATAAATGGAACAGGCTGAAACCGGTTTGGCTTCAACCTGCGTCGGCCTGCAGACTGAAAGGTCCCAGGTTCGATTCCCGTCAAGGGCATGTACCGTGGCTATGGGCACATCCCCAGCAGGGGGTGTGCAAGAGGTAGCTGATCGATGTTTCTCTCTCATCGATGTTTCTGACTTTCTATCCCTCTCCTTTCCTCTCTGTGAAAAATTAATAAAATATATATTAAAAATAAATAAATAAATAAACAAATGGAACAACACATCAATGTTATTCTCGGCCCACTTCTCTAACCAATAATTTTTTAAAATCGTACATTTGAGGTTGACATGAGGCAAACATTTGCAGACCTTTACAAACCAGCAGTTCCAGCCAGAGACACAGCAGTTCCAGCAGTTACACACACACACACACACACACCCCCACCGGAACCCAGCGTCCGCGGGGGAGAGTGAGCGTGTACACGGTGGGGGCTGTCACACAGCGCAACACTGGACAGCAGGAAGGAGTGACTAAGTCACACACAGGAACACACACACACACACACACACACACACACACACGGAGCTGAGCGGGTGATGGGTGATCAGTGACGTCAGTGGTCATCATCCGTAATTAGCCTAGAGTTTTTACATCTTGAACAGAATGAAATGGGGCCTCTGCGATGCTGTGCTGGGCATCATGGGAAAGCCCGGAGTGGTTGGGGCCTACTCACCCGGCGCCGGCCCCCGGCCCCGAGGCCTCCCGGCTGCTCATGTCCCCGCCGCCGCTGCCGGGTCTTCCTCAGCCCACGTGACGGGAGTTTCCTTCTGGGAGAAAGGGTTCCCGCCCTGCAAGACGGAAGCAGCCTGATCTGACCAGGAAAAGGGACTTAAAGATGCAACGGCCGCCCTGGCCGATTGTAGCTCAGTGGACAGAGCGGCAGCCTGCGGACTGAAGGGTCCCGGGTTCGATTCCCGATCAAGGGCACTTGCTGGGGTTGCCGGCTCGATTCCCAGTAGAGAGTGTGCAAGAGGCAGCAGATCAATGATTCCCTCTCATCATGGATGTTTCTAGTTCTCTCTCCCTTTCTGAAATCAATACAAATACATTAAAAAAAAAAAAACAAACAGCCGGACTCCGCCGGACTCCAGGGTGGAGTGCCGCAGACCTGGGGTGCCCGGAGCACTCACTGGCCACCCCACCCAGGTCCTGGTGACAAAGGTCAGAGTTCCCTCCCTCTCTCGACAGCACAAACAAGGACTGAACACTGGCCTGTCCGCCCAGCGAGGAGCCGGGGTGAGGAGGCGGCTGCCAGGCCAGGGTGGGCTCTTCGCCTCCTCCTCCGGACTCCCCCCCCCCCCCACATTACCCCCCCAGAGGCGCCTGCCTCGGACTGGGAGGGAACGGGCCACCGGAACGGACACTGCAGGAAACCCATCTGACATTTGGGTGCTGCTCCCAATTGAGGTGGCCTCGGGGGCCCAGCCTCCCGGGAGCCTGCAGGGAGGGACCTGGGACCCACTGGAAGGTGCCTGGGCTCGAACCCGGGACGAGGCCTCATGGTGTGGTCCCATCTGGGCCCGATCACTGCCGAAGGGAAGTCCAGCTGGAGCAGGCCAATTTCCCCAGCTAATTTTGCAAACCCCTCCAGGCGGGGACCAGTTGGAGGATCCTAGTTCTAGAACAAATGACTCAAGTCCCTTACAAAGACGTTACAGCATTGTACCCCTGAGACCTACACTCCTTTCCTCACCAATGTCGCCCCAATAAATCCAGTTACAAAAGGAACCCACACAATGTCCCCCTTCGCCAGGGGAGGGCCCAGACCGGTTCCAGTTGTCACAGGGCATTTTAAAGCGCACCCGACCGACAGCCCGTGAACTTGACCCAACGCCGTGCAGGAAGTCACCTCCGGGAGCTCACTGGGCCCCACGGGGGCCCGAGCCTGCCCGTCTAAAGTCTTCCAACAGCTCTGCTTTCGAGGCCACAACCCTGGACCCAACCCAAGGGGCCGGTAAGGCACTTGCAACAAACCCTGGCAGGCGCTGGCATATGGCAGTCCACGGTTCTAAGGACACTGGGCACAGGTGTGAGCAGATCCACAGCGCTCTGTCCCAGCCGCTCCGAAACCAGTCTGGCTCAGTAAATAGAGCTTCGGCCTGCGGACTGAAGGGTCCCAGGTTCCATTCTGATCAAAGGCATGTATCTTGGCTGCGGGCACATCCCCACTGGGCAGTGCAAGAGGCAGCTGATCGGTGTTTATCATCGATGTTTCTAACTTTCTCTCCCTCTCCCTTCCTCTCTGTAAAAAAATCAATAAAAAATATTAAAAAAAAATAAAAATAAAAGGTACAGCTGGTTCTGATCAGGCACACATCCCCAACTCTGAGAGGCCCAGGAGGTGGCATCGAAATCTGTTGATTTCCCCCCCCCCCCATTTCCCTCCCTTTTCCAAGGTCTAGATTGCAAATGGGTTTCTTTATCGTAAAACCCGTTTCCCTCCTTCTAAGCGGCCTGCTTGGTGCCATCAGATACCGGTCCGCTCTGCTCCCCGCTGTTCCCTGCAGCTTCAAATGTTGTTGGTAAAGTGACAGCATCCATTAAAACCCCGCAAACAGTAGCAAACCCGCTGAACTGACTCCGCCCCTAAATAAGAGCTTTTATTTCCCAGCGCGGCGGCGAGCTCAGTCCAGAGCCTCCGGGCGCCAGAGGAAGATGGGGGGGGGGAGGGGGGGCGAGTCACCTGTGAACCCCCAAAGCCCAAACCCAGGGGAAATCACTGAGGGGCCTGCCTGGCAGGTACCCGACCTGACTCACAAAACCGGGTCAACCATTATTTTTTATTTTCTAAAACTCTGGGAAAAAAAAAAAAAAAAATCCCCGAACGCCATGGGTTCGTGAGCGATCGTGCCCTTCGGGGCCCTGGAGCAGAGGAAGCGGCTGCCCTGCTCCAGGGCCATGCCCCACCTCGGGGGGCCTGGGTGCCCGGGTTTAAAACGCAATCACCCGGAGACTATGACCGCCGCCCGTCCGGCCCCACTTGTGTCCGCCGCCGGGACCGGAGGTCGGCACCCCGCCCCCCCTCCCCGCCCGACCCCGCGGGCGCCCTCCGCAGCTGGAGCCGGGGCCTCGCATCCACGGGCCAGGCCGTGGGCTCGGTGGGGCCGGCGGGGCAGGGACCGAAGGTGGGCCGGCCGCGGGGTCAGGCCTCCGGGAGGGGTCAGCCCCGGGGTAGAGGGGCGCGGGGGGAGGACACGGTCCTGAGCTGGGGTCCCGGCGCCCCGGAGGCCGCCGTGGCCGTTCGTGTTACTGCGCGTTCCCGCGTCCATCACACCCACCCTGAGACACGCCCCGCGCAGGACGCGGTGCGGGACTTGCTCCCGACGCGGGCCCGGAGCTCCGAGGCCGGGGTGCCGTCCAGGGCCCGGGCGGCGCCATCCCCCGGAAAGCACGCCCGAGGCCCGCCCTCTTCGGGAAGGCAGCCCCGCCCCCGGCGCGGGAGGAGGAGGCTCCGCTGCGGGCTCCGAGGGCCCCGCCACCCACCGGCCGGAGGGGCGCGATGACGGCGGGCGCAGGGCCTCGGCCCGCAGGGATCGCTATCGCTATCGCGCACGCGGGACCCGCGGGACCCGCCGGATCCGCGGACCCGCGGACCCTTGCACCCCGCAGCGGGGCCGGGAGGCGGGGCGGCGGGCTCCGGGGAGGCCTGGGGGGGCGTGGCCCGCGAGAAATGCGTCACGCGGCTGCGCGGCTCCTCCCCGTCGGGGCTCGCCCGGGGCCTGAGGGGCGCGCGGCGTTTCAGGTGCGGCCGCCTGGAAGGGGCGAGCAAGTGGGAGTGCCTCTCGCGGGCGCCTCAAGGGACTGGAGCCGACCCGGCCCGAACAGGCCAAGTGCGGCAGCTTCCCCGGGAAGGAGGGCGGCGGGGCGGCGGGGCGGGCACCACCCCCTGCGCGGGCCTGGTGGGCGGGTCCGCTGCGACCAGAGTTCTCTTCCTGGCCGGAAGTTACGCGCCGGAAGTGAACGGCAGGGGAGAGTCCCTGCCCGACCAGATCGTACCACCGGCTCAAGGTGGGGGGGGTCCGCCCCTGAGCCGCCCGATGGCACAGCCCGGGCCGCACCCCTGGTCCAGGGGGGTCCGCCCAGGAGGCCGCGGCGCCGGCCGCCCAGGCCGCGGGCTGTGGTTGAGTCTAGGTTTCAGCCACAGCGAGTCCAGCCTGATGAGGCGGCGGCTGCCCCCCTCCCCGGGGTTCCTCTCCCCGCAGTTTCAGTCGCCCCAGGTCACCCACGGCCAGAAAAGCCGAAAACGGAAAAGTGCCGGATAAGGGACGTGTTTTCAATGGCAGGGTGTGCCCACGGCGGGTCGTCGGCTACAGACGGGCATTGCAGGGATTGTGTTCACCCTCATTTCACGTAAAAATGGCCCCAAAGTGCGAGGAGCGATGCTGGCGACGGGGACACGCCAGGGAGGAGCCAGGCGGACAGGGGATGCGCACAAGGTGTCAGGGTCCTGAGCCTGGACAGGGAGGGACACAGGACGCAGCAGGAGAGAACCGTGTTTACCAACTGCCTCCGCAGGAGGGGTGTGTCCTAGTGGGAGCCCCTGTTGCCCCACCCCTTGGTGGGCTCTCCAGGCCCTTTGCGGAGAAGAGGGACCCTGTTGGGCAAGGCCCATGTCCGTGAGCCAGCCCCTCTTGCTGGAGGCGGCAGCGGGGCCTGGCCTGCTCTGTGGGTGCGCCTCTGGGTCCCCAGAGCAGGCTTGTGCAAACTGACCAGACACATCTGCCGCCCACAGCTGGGCTGGGCCAAGCAGGCCTCAGAGGGGGCAGCAGAGTGGGTGACTCGTCCACCAACCTGCTTGGATGTACAAGGCTTCCCATCCAAGTGCAAACTCGCTTGTGACTCAGCAGGCAGAATGGTGGACACTGGAGGGACATGTGGCTGATTCTGGCTCCAGTACTGTCCCACTTTGATCTTGGCAAAGCCTGGCCACACGCCCACCAAGGGCTCAGGGGAAGGAGCAGGGGGGCGAGGCTGGTACTCCAAGTTCCAGCCACAGCCTAACCCCACAGGCCAGATGGAGCTGGTGAGGATCAAGGGGCCCTAGGGACCACACAGGCCCCTCGATTCACCTAGGAGCCGGGTCTTGTGTGTAGGCTCTGCACCCCTCCTGCTCCTCCCTGTGGGACAGGCGGCCACACCCACAGCCCCTGCCCCAGGGGCAAGGCCGACAGAGCATTTGGGTTTTTAGTGAGGGCACCTGAGCGGCCCGGCCCGTCTCTCCTATCTCTCGCGGAGGACCCAGCCCACCTCCCTCAGCGTCTTAGAACCAAATAAAGTTGTCATTCAACCCAACTCTTTAAAGAAGTCTGTTTATTGAAAGGATCTGAAAATAGTAATAAGGCTCTCAACGACATTTAATAAATTTTCAGGATATTAACAATATTAAACATTAAGAATTTACTTCAAAAACCCATAGCTTTCTAGACCATCCCCACATCATGCTGCTTCAGGGTGGGTGGCGCTGGCGTTCTGTGTACACGAGTGACCGGGGTTTGGTGTCAGCCGCCTCAGCCCGAGACCAGTGCCAGGTGGGTGGGCAGGTGGCAGTGGGGGCCCACCTCTGTGTCCAACACCAGACCAAGTGCCAAGCTCCACTGAGGTCCAGACACTGCCCACCATCGGCCCGACGTGAGGCCAGGGCGGTGTTGAGCCCTTCCCTTCTCCCGAGTGCACAGATGGAAACCCACTCGGAGAGAAACCCGTTACAATGGGCTCCACTTAGGGTGTCTGCGGGCAAAGGGGCCAAGGCCACATGCAAACTGAGCCTCGGCTCCAACCATGGACTCCACACAGGCTGAGTTCTGCATGGCAAACATGTGCACATGCTTGCACACGCCCCAGCCAGCAGGCTGAGGGAAGGCAATGCTGGAATGATGGGGTGTCCCTGTACCCCAGGACCTGCATGAAGCATCAGCACTCCCCTCCGCTCTCATACACTCATCCCAATCTTCTAAACGAGTCACCTGCACGGCGACCATGACAGAGGTCTCTCCCACATACATCAGAGGACACACGGACGGGGCTCCATGTTGGGGCGGGGTGAGCCCTCCATCCGGGTCCTTCTTGCACACCAGCATCAGAGGCTGGGACTGCCCTCGGGGTGGGGCCGAGTCACCCGTGAGGAATGTGTGGGTTGACCTCCCCTGGCCCCACCAGGCTCCCGGGTGACGCTCACCGTGGCCCCATCACACCAAAGCCGGGGAGGAGGCGGGACCCCCCGCCTGTGCCCACCTCCCAGGTGCTCTTCACACGGGGCCCTGGGGCCGGGGGAGGTGCAGGGAAGGGGAGCGTGTGCTGAGGAAAGACGGGCTGAGACATTTATTTCCACTCCAAAGGGCAGGCCCCTGCGTCCTGACCCCTCACTGTGACAGGCTGATCCCCTAGTTCCCTGACAGACAGAGCCCGTGCAGCTCATGGGACGGCCTGGCTGTCGTTGCTGGCTTCTATAGAAATGCAGAAAGGTCAGACTGCGGTGTGAGGAGCGCTGATCGGCTGTCAAAGACGGGTTCTGGGCTCCTGCTCCGGCCACAGACAGAGGACGTGGCACCTGGTGCCGCAGGGACCACCTTGTGGACTAGGCGCCGCGGCGAGGCTAGCCCTCCTCCTCCCCCTCCTCGCCCTCCTCGTCCGTGAAGTGGGCCTGCCGCTTGCGCACGTTCCAGTGCAGACACTGGGCCAGGCTCTCGAACCAGTCGCTCACAGGGTCCCGCACGCAGATGGAGGGGAGCGGGTAGCACGAGGTAGTGATGCTGATGCTGGGAACGAAGGCCACGTGTGAGCCCAGGCCTGCCCGCCTGCAGCACCTGCCGCCCTGCCCAGCAGGATCCCCTCAGGCGGGGCCATCCTCACCAGCGAGAACCATTTCAGACCTGGCTCTCCACCTGGCCAGGGGTCCCCGGGTACTGCTCTATGCCCTGGGAGAGCCACGGACCCACTCAGCCCACCTGTCCCTGGAGGGGACCCCAAGGGATTAGGATGAGGGATGGCAGAACACAGGGCCACACAGCAACCTGCGTGACAGGCTGCCAACAGGCATGGGTCCCATGTGACAACCTGAGACCAGGACCCCAGGGGCCGCACCGTCATCCTGGCAGGAGGAGGAAGAAGGCAGCGGGCACGCCCTCACTCCTCACCCACCTGTCTCCATGGCGGATCTCCTGCCTCTTCCGTCCGTCAAAGGATACCCACACGGTGTTCCTTGCTTCCGGTGACAACATGATCTGCAGGTACAAGCAGACAGGTGTGCGCTTGTGTGTGCCCAGCTGACCCCTCAGACCCCTGCCGTGGAGGGCAGCACCGACCGGGGCCTTGGAGGCCCACAGCACCCACTAGAGGCCACTGTGATCGGCTGAAGAAGGTGCTGCTCGCTGATACCAGCCCTGGGACAGGACAGACATCCATCCAGGCCCAGGTCACCGACCTCCACCCTCGCCTGGAACCCGCGGCCAGACCCCTGCTCCAGCTCACTGACCCAACGCACAGCAGCCCCCCAGTCGCCCTCACCTGGGCCACTCACCCTGTTCCCACCCAAGTGTACAAGCCCCACTCCATGGGACAGAGCACCGCTCAGCGCGGCCCTGGCCCCCTCCAGTGCCACCCCCGCCCCCCAGCAGTGTGAGCCCAATGGGCAGAGATAGGGCAGGAGGAGGCCCCTTCTACACAGAACAAGGGGTACACCCTGCAGGGGAACTGGGTCACAGAGGGGGAACGGAGCACCAGGCCGCTGGCAGAAGCCCCTGTTGACCCCGGGCTGTAAAGATGGCAAGGGCTCTCACCTTGAGCTCAACACCCGCGGGGACCACGATGGGCCGGAATGACAGAGAGTGGGGGCAGATGGGCGTGATCATGATGGCCGGCACGTTGGGGTGGATCATGGAGGCGCCGGCCGCCACCGCATACGCCGTGCTGCCCGTCGGGGTGGAGACAATCACACCTGGGGAACAGCGCAGGGTCACACTCCATACACCCGCTGCCCGCGTGGAACCCGGGCACTCCGGCAGACCGATGCCCCCCCCAGACCGATGTCCCCCCCAGACCGATGCCCCCCCAGACCGATGCCCCCCCAGACCGATGTCCCTCCCAGACCGATGCCTCCCCCAGACCGATGCCCCCCCCCAGACCGATGTCCCTCCCAGACCGATGCCTCCCCCAGACCGATGCCCCCCCCCCAGACCGATTCCCCCCCAGACCGATGTCCCTCCCAGACCGATGCCCCCCCCCAGACCGATCCCCCCCAGACCGATGTCCCTCCCAGACCGATGCCCCCCCCAGACCGATGCCTCCCCCAGACCGATGCCCCCCCCAGACCGATGCCCCCCCCAGACCGATGCCCCCCCCAGACCGATGCCCCCCCCAGACCAATGCCCCCGCAGACCGATGACCGATGCCACGTACCGTCGCCCTGCACCGTGGTGATGAGGTGCCCGTCCAGGTAGACGTCCACATTGGACAGGTAGGAGGAGGGGCCTCTGTCAATCACCACCTCGTTTAAGACCTGGGGGCAAGGCCAAGCATTGAGGGCGGAGCAGCGCCTGGCGGGGGGGTCAGTCCCCGCAGGCACCTGTGCGGCTCCCGGGGTGTCTGGAAGGCCCTGAGGGGACTCCCCTTGGGGTCCAACCGAAGCACCCCCCTTTCCCCGAGGCCAAGAGACAGCGAGGACCAGCCCAGGGACGTGTCCACAGACCTGGTACTGCATGACCTGCTTCCCGGCCTCCGTGTCCCAGTCTGAGGCCAGCACCCCGTTCTCACTGACCCCGTTCGGGAGGGCCATCTTCTTCCCTCTGAGCTCCTTCACGACCTTGACCTTCAGTCGGCTCCGGAGAATAATAGCTGCGTTCCCTAGGGACCCGGGCGGGTCACACCCATAGGAAGCAGAGACCCCTCCCTCAACCAGGGACTCCCCCGCTTCTCCCAAAGTGAGAGCAACACATCTGTCTTTTGTGAAAATCCACCCACTGCCACTCAGCACACGTGTCCTCGACCTGGGACCTGCTCCCACTCTCAATGTTAGGAAAAACGTCCGAGCCAATCAAACGTAGAAATTGCTGAAGGGGGGAGGGAGAGAAAGGAGGATGAGGAGGGGGGAAGGTGTGGGGATACCTGGTGATGGGAGAAGACCTGAGCGGTGGTGGGCGCCCAGCACCCAGCACAGGGTACAGGTGAGCGCTGAGAAACCGTGTCTAGTTTTGTTATCACCCCGTAACCTCAGTAAGAGGGGAGGGGATCGCTGAAACTTGAAATACTACTTTTCCCTAAACAGCTTTAAAAATCCCAAAACCAAGGGAGCAGGTGAGGCCAGTCTCAGACTGCTTGTGGGTTCTAGAACATTGCGACTCACCCTGTATCACCTGAGTCACTTGGGTCTGAAAGTTCTCGAAGTTGAAGGGGGTCAGGAAGCCCAGCGAGCCCAGGTGGAACGCCATGACAGGGGGCACGCTGCCCTGAAGGCGATGAAGTGGTCACCCAGCTGACCATCCACCCAAGTCCCCCCGTCAGCTGACCACACACACCCCAGGGCCAGGGCCTGCAGGGGGTGGGCGGCCTGTGTGACGTGACCAGAGGTCAGCACAGCCAGAAGGAGGGCCCTCTCCACGGCTCCAGGCCTGACCTCTGACCCCTGGCTGGGCCATGCAGGAGTGAGGGGGGCTCCGATGAGACCCTCCCCTATGGAGCCCTCAGGGATCTGAACCCCGGCCCTGGAGGTCACCTCTCTACGGGCCCTCCCCCAGTTCAAGGCACCACAGAGCAAGCGCTGGGCTGCCTGCACCCGCGTCCGGCAGACCGGGACCCCGCACTCGCCCTGCGCAGCCCTGCAGCGAGCGCCGCGCGGACTCACCTGGAAGAGCGAGGAGGCGTAGAGCAGGGTGCCGTCGCCGCCCAGGCAGATGATGAGATCGATCTGGTTGGAAATGTCGTCGTAGTCTGGAAGGCAGCGAGAGGCAGTCAGCTGGGGGCCGGAGAGCCGGCGCTCCCGCGGCACCGCGCAGGGGCTCACCTTCTCGGAAGGTGCAGAACTTCTTCTTCACGGGCCCGAAGCTGTCATCCCCCACGATGGCAGGGTCTTCTAGAACCTTCTTCTCCACGTACACGATCATGTTGTTCTCCTGGGGGCAGAGGGTGCGTCAGCCCCAGAGGCCCAGCCGGTTGTCGGCAGCCTTGGCAATCGGAGCCCGATTCCCGGGCCGCGGCTGCGAATCGCCCTCACTGCCCAACAGCCGCTGTGAGGCCAGCCTCCTGCCTTCCCGCCCGGGACTCAGGCCCCGGGGCTGTGCGTCCCCAGACGCCCTGAGGGGACCTGCTGTCTGCGCTCACCTCCATCAGGTAGGCACAGAGCTCCTTGAAGGGCTGCAGCAGGCTGGCGTCGCGCACCTTCTTGATGACGAGGACGCTCTTTGGGGACTTGTTCCACGTCAGCCGCTGCCGGGCAGGGTCCTGGATGTGCCTGCGGGGGAGGGGGAGGGACTCTTGCTGGGCCGGCACCACAGGCCAAGTCCAGAGGAGAGAGGCCGGCCGCCCCGGTCCCACCCGGGAGGCGGGCGCTGGCCGGGAAGCTGCCTGAAGTGCCCACTGTGCACCGGCTCGTCCTGACCTCCCCCCGAGGATCTGACCTCTCAGTCCCGCCTGCACCTGGCCGCTCCTGGGCCACAGGCCTGGCAGACCTGCTCCAGGACAGGCCAGTGGTGCCCTTTGCGGGGTGCCCTCACCCGACCCCTCACCTTCACCCCACCCCCCCCTCCACGGGAGGCAGGACGCCAGGCCTCCCACAGACACCCAGCCCCCCTGCTGTGGACTCAGCCAGGGGTCATGCAGAGCCGCAAGACCCAGGCTTCCCGCCGACTTGTTCACAGGGCGCAGCCCACCCACACCTCTGCGTGAGCAACTCAATGACCCTCAACTTTGACAGCTACAAGCCCCGTTTAAAAGTCAGTTGCAGGCCAAAACCGGTTCGGCTCAGTGGATAGAGCGTCAGCCTGCGGACTGAAAGGTCCCAGGTTCGATTCCGGTCAGGGGCGTGTACCTTGGTTGCGGGCACATCCCCAATGGGGGGGTGTGCAGGAGGCCGCTGATGGATGTTTCTCTCTCATCAATGTTTCTGATTTTCTGTCCCTCTCCCTTCCTCTCTGTAAAAAGTCAATAAAATATATTTAAAAAATAATGGAAGTCAGTTGCAGGATCTGGGGTCAGCGACACTCCTGTGATAATCGTGATAATCGCGACGCACACATCACTACGCACCTGTGCGACGGGACGCACAGCACCCAGTAACCCCGCCGTCACTGGACCGGGTGGTGGTCGAGTGGCAGTGCCGGCTCCCCGCTAACCCCTGCATCCGTGCGGGGGTTGGTGGTGAGGAGGATGTGCATGGGGGGCGGGGGCAGGTGGGGGATCTATGTACCTCTCTCTCCATTTTGCTATGAACCTAAGCTACTCTATTAGTTTTAAAAATGTTTTTATTAATTTTTGAGAAACAGCCGGCTGCCTCCTGCACACCCCGCTGGGGACTGGAGTCTGGAACTGGGCACGTGCCACCTCCGAGCACAGGATGGCGATCAACCGGCCCAACAGCTCAGCTTTTAACGAGTCTCCTCGGCCACGCGGCCACGGCAGGGCCAGGCCCTCAGGCTGGTCTGAGGCAGAGGGTGAGGAACGGCACCTGCGAGGCATGATCGCCTCAAACAAGGCAACTCAGATTCTCCAAAAAGCCAGCATCTTGCACTTTAGGAACAAGTAAAGGAGAAACACATCTGCCCCCCCAGACGTGTGAGTATGAAATACGGCCTTTTCTTCCTAGACCTTTTACAGGAAGATAAAATAAAACCAAATGAAAAACCGGCCGCACTTGCCCACTCGCCCCACGTTCTCCAAGGCCCTGGAGACACACCCCCGAGCCTCCATGCACAGCGGCCCCTCTGGTCGCCTGGCTGGGATTCGCACTCACATGATGGTCTGGGGGTTCTGCAGCACACAGGCCTTTGGTCCGAAAGTGGTCACCGGGCACGGCCCGTGCAGAGAGCGGGTCCTCCTGCGGAGAGAGGGAGCAGGTGATGGCGCGGCTGTGCGGCCTGTGCCAGCTCCTCAGACGCTTTCACCCAATGCCGGCCCCTGTCTGCCCCGTGTGGCCGCAGAGCTCCCTGGAGAGGCACACGCTGTTCGGGCAGCACAGCCTCTGGAGACACCCGGGCACACCTGGCACAGCCGCAGCCAGCACACACCCCGAGCAGCCAGACCTGGGCACGGCCTGGAACCTGAGCTGTGCAGGCCACGAGGGACCAGTCCTGTCCACACCTGGGCGGAGGCGGCAGGACGCCGGCCCTGGGAACTGAGAGCCAAGCGCTAACAGGGACCCCCCCCCCCAGCCGTCCTGTCAACAAGGACGAAGCTCCTGAGCGCCCCACTTCCCAGGAACTGAGGTGACTGAACCACAAGACCCTGGACAAGCACTGCGGCCAGCACGGCTTGGGGTCGCCTCGCGTGGCAGGGCAGGCGGACGCGCCCCCCCACCAGCCTCCAAGGACCGGGCAGGCCCTCCCACAAGGAAGCCACAGGGAGCTGGCAGCGTGCTCTCGTCGCTACCTGCCGAGCTCAGGCCCGACCTCCTGCCCGCACACGGAGACTCCCGCCTGTGCAGCCGCCGCCTGCAGGGCCGGGCCTGGCTGAGCCGGTGTTCAGCTGGAACGGGGCGCTCTCCCCTCCCCTCTGACACCCACAGGCCCAGTGCCCTGGGCCGGGCGGGTCAGCAAAACCCCTGAGGACGGCACCTGGGAGGAGCTGCCTGGCCCAGAGGCCCCGCTGTCCTCCCCCGAGTGCGGGTGAGAACTTTCTACCCAGAAAACCTTGCCAGCACCTGTCGCCTCGCCGCAGCCAGTCAAGGCGCTGCGGGCTCCTCCACCTTCACCTGGCACCACCATGCGCTCCTCCCAGGATGCCCCTGGCCTGCCAGACGCCCCCGGCTTCAGAGGCAAAGTCACTCTGACAGCTCCCCCTGGAGCCCTGGGTGTTCACTGACCCAGGAGCCAGAGCGTGTCCGCAGGTGCCACCTCCCCTGCCCTGCAGGTCGCACGCCTGCTCTGCATGCTGTTACTCAAGGTCTTGTGCAAGAGCCGGCAGCCGGCCTGGGGGAGGCAGGGACACTTGTCCAACTGGCCCTGTGGCTCTGTGGCCCTGCCAGCCAGCGGGAGCGGGGCCTGGGCCACACACTCTGTGGGCACAGGCGTGGGCACCACGGCGGGCAGCGGGGAGGTGTGGGGGGCCGGGGAGGGCGGCGTACCTGAACTCCTTGGTGCTCGCCAGGGCGGGCGCGGCAGACAGGCTGCGGGACTTGGGGCGGCCCCGGAGGGGGTGGCCCAGCAGCGCGTCCTCATCGCCGTGGCAGGCGGCGCAGCGGTAGGAGGACGTGTCTGCACTCAGCCCGCGCCGCACGCTGCCCTTCTCCGGCTCCACCTCCATCGTCCACGGCTGAGGGCTTCGCTCAGAGCGCTGATCCCTTCGTGGAGCAAGACAAAGCCAGTGAGCACCCGCAGAGCCCCGTCCCCGCACAGCGCCCGCTCGGCCGGAGTGCCGCCCACCCCAGCGCTAAGAGCTCGCCTGCCCGCGGTCCAGTGGACCCAGGGGCTCCGAAGGCAGGAAGAAACTGCCCCCCACCCCGAACCCGGCGGACACAGCAGCTGAGAGAGAAGCTGGCGCCTTGTAAACATCTGTCCAGAAAAGCTGAACAGACGTAACAGAGTTCCGCCAAGAAACACCCCAAAGGGACCATGTGATCCGCAGAGAGCTTCAGCTCCCAGCCGCGTGCGAGGCAGCGAAGCCAGGAAACCCGCGGGAGGAGCGGCGGCAAAAGCCCTGAGCCCAGGACCTGGGCTCTTCGAACCCACTGGGCGCTCGCTCGGTGTGGACACAGCGCCCGGCGGAGAGAAAGGCTCCGTGTCAACAGGAAACCGCAGCCCGTGCCCCGCCAGGGCCGGAGCGGCCGCCGGGATTCCTGAGAGCAGGAGGCTGAGCTCACCCTCGCTCACCGGGCCAGGAGTCAGGAAGCCTCCTAATAAGGCAGGAGAGGTGGTGACTGGGATCATAGAGTGATTTTCTAAGAAAATTCCCGACCGATGAGAAAGAGAGAGAGAGGGGAACAAACACTGACCTCCCCCAGGCCAGGTCAGGGCGGGGACCCCGAAGGTGCCCTCCCCAGGAAGTCAGTGGGGAGCAGAGGACGACCCTGGGCCCCGGGGACCAGACTCCACAGGAACAGGCGGTCAGGCCGACACAGAGTGCTCCTCTCCCAGGTCACCGCCTCCTCCTCCAGGAGGTGGGATGGCACCAGTGGGGGGGGGGGAGAGAAGAGGGAGGATTGGTGGGAGGAAGTGGAGGGTTCCAGGCCAGCCTTGGCCTCCAAGGTCAAAGGTGACAGGCTCCCTGAAGGCACCCCCACCCCGCGACAGGTGGCAATGTCCTGCGACATGGACACGCCATCTAAGTGCAGAGCCGTCATGAGGTCCTGCTCCGTGTCCCTTACACCCCCACACAAAGGACTGGAGGGGACACTTACCTCCGCCCCCACACTCACAGCCCCCCCCCCAAATCCACAGCAAACAGCCCGCTTTCTGTGAGGAAGGACGCGCTGAGCCTGAGGGAGAACGGTGCCGGGGCTGGCAGCCTAAGCATCGCTGCCGTGAGCCGCGTGTGGTGCCGACATCAGACAGACGCACAGACAGGCCAGGGACAGGAGGACACCTCCACGAGGCAGCCAGTGGGAGGGGGGCCATCCTCTCTGCAGGGCTGGCAGCCCCCACGCAGGCGATGGCGAGCTCACCCCGCACTCACCCGCTGGAGGCAGGCCAAGGAATTCTCAGTGGCCATGGCTTTGGCAAAGGTCTGTAAACAGAACACGCCAAGTGCCAGCTCTAAACAAAACGGAGCCTCACCACATGGAAGCCTGTGACCCTTCACAAGACCCTGTTAGTAAAGTGAACGTACACGCGGGGGGACAGAAAACGTTTCTAAACACTCATGTGACCAAGGACTGTACCCAGAACATGTCCAGACTTTCAAACTCCGTAAACAAGCCAATCAGAAAGCTGGCCACAGCTCTTGGAGGCAAAGCTGCACGGACGCCGACACCGCAGCCACAGGGAAACGCACCCCACACCAGCCAGACATCACCGGACGGACGGACGGACGGACGGACGCCGGGCAGAAAGGCGGGTCTGAAGGCTGTCCACAGCCAGGCAGGCTGGGGACCTGAGGCACAGCCGGGAGAGGACACACACGCAGCCTGGCTGCAAGTTTCTAAAACATTACACACACACCTGCCAGTACAGCCCCCCACCCAGTGTGTGCCCGAGAGCAACGCAGGCACTCACACGGACCTGTACACCCTGGGCACCCACACCCACAGCCCTGCCCGGGGGTCTCCGCTCCGGCCGAGCCTCCACAGAAAGTGCCTGCGCCTCCCCCACGGCCACTCGGCACGGCCTGGCCTCAGGCTGCCCCTCCACGGGGTCTGCCGCCCTCCTGACCTGCAACGGAAGCTGCTGACATGGTTCCGTTCAGGCTCTCAGGCCTGAAAGGTCCCCCAGGTGCTGCTGCCGCAGGGGTGGTGCTCAGGGGCCGGGCTGGCTCAGCATGCGGTGAGCGCTCAGCCAGGAGCGGGGTGCCGCCCAGGGTGCGATGGGAAGACTCAGGACTGAACCCCATGCAGCCCCCCTGAGGAGCCAGAAGCGGTCTGGGAAGCAGCCTGGGGAAGCTGGCGTGGGAGGAGGACATGCAGGACGGGCAGGGGGACTGCAGCCAGGGGCAGGCTGGGCGGTGAAAACCCCGGCGGCTCCCTCACTTCCTTATTCCAAACAGCACCTCCCTGAACATGGCCTTGGCTGCCCCTGGATTGACCCAGGTGTCCTCCCACACCCCCGGCACCACAGATGAGGGGAGCGACCCTACGTGGGCCCACAACTGAAAGGGGTGAGTCACGGGCTGGCACCCCGGGGCCTGGAGGCCGCCCGCACCGAACGCAGAGGCACCGCCTCCTGACCGGCTCTGGGAGGCCAGTCGACAGCCCACAGGCTCAGAGAGGGCCCACTGGCCACACTCCAACAAGGAAGTGACCAGTACCCGGGACCAGTGATGTCTGAGCCCCCAAGGGAAGGTGACATAGCACAGGAAAAGCACCTGGGGCAGAAACGGGGGGTGGGGGGGTAGGCAGACCACTCACCCTGCTGCTCCCCCCCCCCCCCCCAAGCCAGAACCAGGAGCAGAGATGGGAACCAGGCAAGCTGGCATCTGGGCCAACGGCCCCGGCCCTGCTCAGCCACAGCAGACAAGCAGGAAGGCCCAGAGGCCCAAGGCCTGAGCCGGCTGAGGGCCCAAGGGTCCCGGGAGGCAAGGACCCTGCAGACTCAGCTCCCGGCCCAGGGAGACAAGGCCTGCCGATCCCCTCCCAGAACTCTGTGGAGCACAGGCAGCCCTCAGGCCGCAGGGAGCAGAAATGCTAGTGGGCAGCCGCCTCCAGGCCCAGAGGTGAGGGAAGCTGATAAATGACCATGGAAATGGCTGGTGTGGGCCGAACAGCCTCAGGGCAGGACGCAGGACACCTGTGGTCACTGAGCCGCTGCCGGAGCCGACGGGGAGGCCGTAACCCTAGAGCATGGGGCAGGCTCGTGCCAAGAAGGTACAGAAACACCTGCAGGTGAGGGAGGAGAGAGACCTTGAGCAGGAGAGTGAGTGAAGGAACCCACGGCGCTGAGATCCTCACAATGATGGAACAACCCGGAACACTGGTCCCGGGCACTGGTCCCTGGGTTTCTGTGCATTTGGTTTGATGTTAGGGGAAACACGGTCACAAGAATAATCCATTCAATGTAATTATCATTTAAGTGGACGAGGGGAGCCGAGTCTGTGACCAGTGCTCCAAGTTTAATTTCTAACTTTGTGTTAGTTAAGAAGTCATGCACACTCAGCGTTGTACAGAGTGCTGAGGGCGGGCTGCCTTGCAGGCAAAGGACCGCTACCCACCACCCCCTGCACCCAACATGCAGTGCAGGGGTCTCCCAGCGGCACACTTTCCCAGCCCCAACCCTGACCCACAGCTGCGGCCCTGGTCCTGGGAGAGCTGGACATGAGCTCTGGAGCGAAGCACTGGGTGGCACTCGCTGCCCCCGCTTCTGCCTGCGGTTCAACAACTACAGACCCCACACCACCCTCAGGGCCATGCTTCATGCTGCCCAGGGTAGCCTTACTCTGAACACAATACACGTTTAAAAAGAATAACCCGGCCACCAACGGGGCTGTTCTGGGAACGCAAGGTTGGCTCAATCAATGGAATGCAACCCCTCAGCAAGGCAAGAAGGAACAATCATGTGATGACATCAACTGATGCACAAAACTCAGTAGCACCCACTTATGATAAAACCCTGTTATCAGGAATGGGGAGGAGTGTCCTGAGCTTGATAAACAACATCTTCAGGAGCCGACAGCTGACCTCTCACTTAGTGGTAAGGGAATGTCTTCCGATAGAGTGGGCGAGGCTGGAGTCTGCCCGACAGAGTGCAATGCAGAAGTCCCGGCCGGCAACAGCAGGCACAACAGATGGAGACTGAAGTAAAAGGAGCCACTGGCCATCACTTTATTTTTTATTTTTATTTTTAAAAAATGTATCCATATTTATTTATTTATCTTTTAAATATATTCTATTGATTTTTCACAGAGCGGAAGGGAGAGGGATAGAAAGTCAGAAACATCGATGAGAGAGACATCGATCAGCTGCCTTTTGCATGCCCCCTACTGGGGGTGTGCCCGCAGCCAAGGTACATGCCCTTGCCGGAATCGAACCCGGGACCCTTCAGTCCCCAGTCCGACGCTCTATCCACTGAGCCACACCGGTTTCGGCCACTGACCATCACTTTAAAAATAACGAGATGGGCCCGGCTGGCGAGGCTCAGTGGCTGGGCACAGATCTATGAACCAGGAGGTCATGGTTCAATTCCCAGTCAGGGCACATGCCTAGGTTTTAGACGCAAGCGCCAGTGTGGGCGTGCAGGAGGCAGCCAATCAATGATTCTCTCTCATCACTGACGTCTCCCTTTCTCTCTGAAATCAATAATAAAAATGTTTTAAAAAATAATGAGCTGCAAACATAACAAACCATGCAGAGAGCCCTGGCCAGTCGCTCAGTGGTTAGCGTCATCCCAATCCACCAAGGCCGCAGCCCAGTCTCTGGTCAGGGCACACACAAGAAGCAACAAATGAATGTGTAAGTAAGGGGAACAACAAATCTCTCTCTCTCTCCCTCCCTCCTCCTCGCTCCTCTAAAATAAATAATTAAAAAACTAAATTTGAAAACACCGTGTGGAGGGCTTGTAGCTGAAAATAATGAAACACGAAGGGGAGAAACCACAGAAGACAGGAATCAGGAGACACACCAGCTCCTGGGCTGGAAGGTAAGGCATCACTTCTCCCAAATGGCCTAACCCATTTCTGTAAAACCCAGACCTTTTACGGAGACAGAGGAGCTTCTGAAAGTGCATGGAGTGAAGGCACTGAGAGGCTAGCACCACCAGAAAAAGAACAGGAGATGCTGGCTCTCTGGTTAAGGCTTGCTTTCCAGCCCTGACCACTGGGGGAGTCGTCCGCACGCTCAGGGTTGCTGGTTTGAGCCCAGTCAGGGCACGTGCTGGTCCCGTGCTGGGTCCCCGGCTCCCGGCGTGTAGGAGGAGCTGATAGATGTTCCACTCTCACATGAATGTTTCTCTCTCCCTCCCCCACCTCACCCTCCCTCCTCCTCTCTCTAAAACCCATTTAAAACACACAAAAGACTTACTCTCTCACTGCAGCAGTCAAGGCCACGGTGGTGGGGGAAGGCAGAGCCTGAGACAGGCCCTTGCCACGCGCTCTGACTTCCGCCAAAAGCCCCAGCACCCCAGGGAGGAGCATCTCCCACAGAAGGTCCTGGGATGAGCGCCTCCACCCAGACCTCACAGAACCACCAGCCCCGAGTGGGTCGGATCAGTCCTGCTGAGTGCACGGCATTTGCTAGAAACTTGCAAGAAAGCGGGAGGGACGTTTCTGACTCAGGCCAGAGCGCTGTTTATGCTGATATAAAAAGCACAGCCCATAAAAGGCAAAAAAATAGATAAACTGATTTCCCTCAAACCAGAACGTGCTCTGTGGAAGGCGCGTTCAAGGACTGAAAACAAGCTCCAGGCGGGAGAAAATAGCCAACCAGACAGGCACCGAGACTAGTCTCCAGGCATAACTAACTCGCAAAACACAGCAATGAACTCCTCTCGAACTGGGAGCCTGCAGAGGGGAGCAGACCGAGGGGCTATCGAAGCGGTGAGTGAGCCTCGAAAGGCCTCCCTGGCCACGAGGAGTAAGACCACCGCAGGTGCAGCCACACACCCACCAGAGCTGACAGAGAGGGGCAAGCCAGAGAGGGCGACAGCGTCCTGTGCAGGGGAGGGGCCCGGGACAGGAGCGAGCAGGCCTCTGGAAAATGGTCCAGCAGTTTCTCCTAAAACTAACGACAGCCCCGCACAGTAGCCCTGGGCACCCGTCACAGAGGAAACCGCCCACATACAAGCCCTCACGGCACGGCACGGCACGGCACGGCCGGGGACGGGCACGGAGTGTCGTCCGCACACAGGTTTGGGTCTGACTCCTGCGGGGTGGGCAGGGCGGGCACACAGCGAGGTCGGCTGAGATGGGCCTGAAAGGGAGGCGGCACGCTGAGGGGCAAAGCCAGTCTCGAAGGGCCACCCTTTGGAAGGACCCACTGCCCAAGATCACCGAGGGGCCAACGGGCCAGGGAGGGCCGGGAGGCAGAAAGGGTGCGGCGAGCAGTCACACCCATGGACACACAGCCAACACGAGGTCACACGAGGTAACACTGGTGGCCACTGCCAGGGCGGGGTCGTGCAGCAGCTTTCCCACGTCCACTTCCTGGTGCTCACATGACCATGCCATCCGTGTGGGAGGCGACCCTGGGCGTGGGCGAGGAACACCTCTCTGTGTCATCTCCACGCTCCTGGAAGTGCATGTGTCTCGAGACAGTTGATAAAAAATGGTAAGCCAGCCCTAGCGGTTTGGCTCAGTGAATAGAGCATTGGCTTATGGACTGAAGGGTCCCAGGTTCAATTCCGGCCAAGGGCATATGCCTGGATTGCGGGCTCGATCCCCAGTAGGGGGTGTGCAGAAAGCAGCCAATCAATGATTCTCTCTCATCATTGATGTTTCTTTCTCTCCCTCTCCCTTCCTCTCTGAAATCAATAAAAATATATATTTTTTAAAAAAGGTAAGCCAATCCCACCAAAACATGCAAATGTGCTTACAAACTATGTTATCACACACGAGAGGCGAGGCCCTCGGCCAGCTTTGTCCGGAAGGTCATTCAGATGGTCGTTCTGCTATTCAGGCATTCAGTCTATTTGCATATTATACCTTCATTATTTTAGAAGATCATCTAGAAGCTGTTAAGTTACTTGCAAAGACTAATTTGATGACCAGGCAGTAAAGTATTTTATAAATGATCACACTGAATGTTTTAAAATTTAAGGTATCTCAGGATGCACATTTAACTCAAGTCTGTTTGGTGTGTTCACTGTTCTGAAAAGATGAAATTCTAACTCTATCCAAGTTCATTCAAGCTCCTGACAGCAGGAACCTAATTTTAACAAACAACGCCTGTGTGGGGGGTTTAATTAGAAAGCTGTGCTGGAGCACAGTGACAAGAGGATTCACTGAGGTGTCAGTGAATAAATGTGTAAACAATTCCACACACACACACACTCTCTCTCTCTCTCTCTCACACACACACACACATACACTCTCTTTCTCTCTCTCTCACACACACTCTCTCTCTCTCTCTCTCTCTCTCTCTCTCACACACATACACTCTCTTTCTCTCTCTCTCTCTCTCACACTCTCTCTCTCTCTCTCTCTCTCTCACACACACACACACACACACACACACGAATCTAAATCGCGATTCCAGTGTGAGTTTCCCACATGTATTTGCTGCCCTAGTCAGGGTGCATGCCCAGGTTGTGGGCTCGATCCCCAGTGTGGGACGTGATGATTCTCTCTCATCACTGATGTCTCTCTCTCCCCGTTTCTCTCCGAAATCAATTAAAACAACAAAAAACATATTTGTTGAAACTGAATAAAAAAGGAAACTTTATCTGGTCACAGAAATGAGAAACTGTTCAACCTCACTAGTTAGTATGGAGTTGGGGGGATCCCTATTACCTCATCTCTTCTTCTCCCCGCCCCCAATAAATAACAATAAGTAATGCTCAATTGCCAGCGAGGAGGTGGTGAGACTGGCACGCACAAAGACCTTTTAGAAAGTTCTACGTGTTGCAAGAGTCCAACCTTCACCCACACCTCCCAGCAGCAGGGACCTGGAGGAGGCTTTGTGGGAGACTGCAGCACCCCTCCTGGGCAGGTGAGGACACCCATGCCAGCCAGGCCAGCCGGGTCAGCCCCGGCCCACCTGGTCCCTCTGCAGGGAGTGGGCACCCCCAGCAACCCCCCCCTCTCCGATGCTGCCATCACCTGTCCTGATGCATGGAACC
This sequence comes from Antrozous pallidus, assembly GCA_027563665.1. Classification (NCBI taxonomy): domain Eukaryota; kingdom Metazoa; phylum Chordata; class Mammalia; order Chiroptera; family Vespertilionidae; genus Antrozous; species Antrozous pallidus. Next base: position 212,198,247 of record CM050508.1, read on the forward strand.
CAGAGAATGGCAAGGAGGGAGCCCGTGCCCGAGGGCAGCCAACACCAGCAGGGACCAGTGACCTGCACCGGCCCAGCACCCAGGACAGGGCCTCGGGGCTCCAGCAGGGCTGGTGCCGGCCTCAGGGTCCCTCTGGCTGTGGTGTCAGGCTTGCAGAGAAGCGGTGATTTCAGGCAGTAAGGACACAGGCCGCCTGGGGTGTGTGTGGGGGTGGGGGTGTGTGGCTCAGTGGTTGAACATGGACCTGTGAACCCGGAAGGTCAGGCCCAGGTTGGATCCTCAGGGGGGCGTGCAGGAGGCAGCCAATCAGTGACTACCTCTCGTCACTGACGCTTCTATGTCTCTCTCCTCCCTCCTCTCTGAAATCAATAAAAATATGTTTTAAAAAACAACCTAGATGCCGAGACCGGTTTGGCTCAGTGGATAGAGCGTCGGACTGCGGACTGAAGGGTCCCGGGTTCGATTCCGGCAAGGGCATGTACCTTGGCTGCGGGCACATCCCCAGTGGGGGGCGTGCAGGAGGCAGCTGATCGATGTTTCTCTCTCATCCATGTTTCTGACTTTCTATCCCTCTCCCTTCGACTCTGTGAAAAATCAATAAAATATATAAAAAAAAAACACAAAAAAAACAACCTAGAGACCATCAACTCCCATAAACACTCCCATAGAGCTGCCTCTTTCCTCCTTAACGAGGGCACCGGCCCCCCTCCGCATCCACCACCCAGGCCCCCCAAGAACGCTGCGTGGCCGGCTGGGGGACCCTGTGCTGTCGCGAGTTGCACGCGGTTTCCTGCTAGTAACAAACTCAAGAAAAGCCAGAGCCACCTCAAGGGCCCGCCTCCCGGTGCAACGCGGTGAGCGCCAGCTCCGTCCCTTCAACGGGGGCAAAGATGACAGCGAGCAGAGAGTGGGGGTGGGGGTGCGGGGACAGAGGTCGGCAAAGCCTGGCGGCAGCGGGATCCGGGAGGGGGCCTGTAGGGCGCCGATGGGAAACCGGAGAGCGGCGCGCTCCCCCCTCCCACCCCCAAGGGCGCGGCGAGAAGGAGCGGACAGCCCGGCGCTGGGAACCGGTTATTCCGGAGCGATCTCGGCCGTAGGGCCTGGGGCGGCGCCCGGGGCAAACGCCTCGGAGCCTGGCCGCTGCCCGGGGCCGGCCCCTCAGCGTCCCGCCCCGCAGTGTCCGTGGACCGAGGTCCGGGGCCGGTGGGGGTCGCCGCCGCGGGTCCGGCCCAGGTCCGGGGGCCCCCCGCGCTCCTGGACCCGGCAGCGGCCGGCGCCTCCCGGCGTCCACACCCCCACCCCCGACCCTGCGACCCCCGGCGGCGCGGGCTGTGCCAAGGGGCGGCGCGCACTCACCGTTCGCTGCCGCGGGCGCCTGCGGGGCCGTCCCCTCGCCCGGCTCCGTCCGCGGACTCCGCCCCGCCGCGGCCGCTCGTTGTCGCTAGCCGGTCCCCGGCGCCGCGGCCACATCCCGCCCCATGGCTACCAGGACCGCGGCGCCGGCCCCCCAAGCAGCAATGCCGCCGCGCAGCCAGTGCGCACGCGTGCCGGCCCCGCGCATGCGCCTCGCCTTACCCAGCGCGCCCGGCCACGCCCACTAGCCCCGCCCCGCGCATGCGCTCCGCCTTACCCAGCGCGCCCGGTCACGCCCACACGCGCACACGAGTCCCGCCCACGCGCCCAGCCGCGCCCACACGCGCACACGAACCCCGCCCCCTTGCAGGTGGGCGCTGTCCTCGGACGCCAGCCGCAGGTGGCCGGACGCTGACCCTCCGTAGAGTGACGCTGGAGAGTAAAAAGCCAGGACAATTCCTTGGCAAGTAGAATGGGGAAACTGAGGCAGAGAGCTGGACAAACTGCAATTCACAGGCAGGTGCAGGTCACCTCTTGGGAGCTAACTTCTAGGTCTCAGTTGTATTTCAGCTCCAGGCCCAGAAAAGCGGCCAAACCAGGTGGGCAAAGGGCCCGCCGTAATGACTGATGGCCCTGCCCTGGCACCAACCAGTTAGCACAGACGTGACCCTGAAAGGTGCCCCTGGAAACTGATGAGTATCCGGCTGAGCCCCTCCCCTGAGACCTCCCCAAGAGAAATAAAAACCCTCAGGCAGGCACTCTGCCCCGGGGTGCACACCCATGCCTCCCCTCTTCTTCCCCCGCAGGCACGCACCTTCTGAAGGGTCCCCAGGAAACATGCACCCAGGGGAGCAGTGGGCAGTGGCAGCTCTTCCTGGACCAACCCCGGGAACTGTCCCGAGGCCCTCTGTTCTCTGACTTCCCAGTGAGCTGAGACAGCCCAGCCCACGCCTCCTGTTGCTTCTTCTAAGTCCTTTCTGTTTCACTGTCCCCGACTTTAATAAACACTCACAATCCCCTTCACTTGTGTTGTGAAATCTTTCCCGCACAAAGTCCAGAACCGACACAGGCCAGCCAGCTCTAGGTAGACCCACTCAGAGCCAGGCCCCTTGTCTGGTAACAGGAGGGTGATCCCCGCCCCCCACTCACACTTAGCGGTGCCTGCTCGCCTTGCCCCCTGCTCCTGACTACCATCCCACCCTCCTCCCTCCACTGAAACCCAGCCAGGCTGACTACAGGCCCCCATGTGTGGTGACACTACCGACGAGGATTCCATGATGACCAGGTGTGACTATGCTTAGGAAGAACATGGTTTGGGAACCAAAGCTCCGTGTAAGGACGGAACTGCGTCCCGAGGGTGCCAGCACGGGAGGGAGCCAGGCCACAGTGCCCATCTCACAGCCTCTGGTGGAGCCGCTGCCCCCTCTGGGGTCCTCCATGGTGTCCTGAATGGAAAGTTAACACTGATGTGGCTCAGTGGATAGAGCGTCAGCCTGTGGACTGAAAAGTCCCAGGTTCGATTCCAGTCAAGGGCATGTACCTTGGTTGCAGGCACATCCCTGGTGGGGGGTGTGCAGGAGGCAGCTGATCGATGTTTCTCTCTCATCGATGTTTCTAACTCTCCATCCCTCTCCCTCCCTCTCTGTAAAAAAAAAAAAAAAATCAATAAAATATATTTTAAAATAAAAGAAAGTTAACACTTGGTGCATTCAGGAATCCTGTCCCCCAGTGTGCCAGGGTCCCTGCAGGGGGTGAACGGGCACTACGCACAGGGTACTTTGTGACCTGCCTGGCTCCCCAAGTGCCAGCCATCATTCCTCCACTACTCGGGGGACTCCGCAACAGGGAGCACCCTAACCCCCACAGCCACCTGTACCCAGGTCTCCCCAGCCCCCTACCAGCTGCTGTCCATCTCCTCTGGCTGGGACTCCTGGCCCTGTGTCCATGGAACACCTCTGGTCACAGGAAAGGACATGTTTCACTGCTGTCCTGGGGCCACTGGACAGTGGGGTCACCAGGGTGAGGGAAAGGGGGATGAGAATGGGGAAAGTGTGAGGGTATTTCTCCAGTTGTGCAACTTCCCCATCAGCTTGTTTTGGAAACCAACCACTCTGCTTCCCCAAAGTCACCACCAACCACACCCACCGGAGATCCCCTGGGTGGTGCATTTTGGGATTTACACTCGTGAAAAGAGTAAGACCAAGGCTTGACCGGGCACTGGCTGTGCCAGGCTCTGGGCCTGGCCGCCCAAGAACCTTCTAGAACAGGACAGCCTGCAGAGAAGGCACCACGGCCTGAGTCCAGGCAGCGTCACTCATCAAGGTGACAGGGCAGGTACCCTTCCTGTGTCCCCTTCTCTAGAAGGAACTTGTGCAGGTGCATGTCTGTAAATCCCACCCGCCCCCCACTTCCAGGAAGAGAAATGCTTCCTCATTTCGGAGATGAGAAAACAGCTGCATGTCCCTCGGTGCCTGACTGGCAGTCACGCAATCACAGGGCCGTGCTGGGGCATCCGGATGCGTCTTAGAGGGCATGTCACTTGGGCTGAACCCAGAGGCTCCGTCAGGCTGTGGTGGGAGGAAGGGCCAGCAACAGCACCCAGAGGGGGGTGGGGGTGGGGTGATGGAGCCCAGTTTGGCTGAGTGTTGGGTGTGGGGTCTGCTTCTGAGGAGCTCAGGGGTCCGGAAAAGCAATCTTCCTACTCTCCCTGTGGCCACAGCTGCAGACAACCTTAACGAAGGTTGGTATTTGTTTCTTGGTATTCTTTTTCTCAAACATGGCTCTATATTGTTTAAGCTTCACACCCCCAAATCCTGGACCCACACTTTTAAAAAGAATATTTTATTGCTTTTTTGCAGAGAGGGAGAGGGAGAGAGTTAGAAACATCGATGAGAGAGAAACATCAATCAGCTGCCTCTTGCACACTCCCTACTGGAGATGTGCCCGAAACCAAGGTACATGCCCTTGACTGGTAGCAAAGCCGTGATCCTTCAGTCCGCAGGCCAACGCTCTATCCATTGAGCCACACCAGTTTCAGCTGGACCCACACTTTATATATATATATTGATTTCAGAGAGGGAGAGATAGCACCATCAAAGATGAGAATCACTGATCGGCTGCCTCCTGCACACCCCCTACTAGGGGTCGAACCCGCAACCCGGGCATGTGCCCTGCTCAGGAATGGAACTGTGGCCTCCTGGTTCATAGGTCGAGGCTCAACCTCTGACCCACGCTGGCGGCCTGGACCCACACTTTTCTGAGTGTTGAATGACAAGGGACAGCAGGGGAGGTGGGGGGAGAAGCAGGAGTTTGCACATGGAGGTGTGGAGCAGGATGGAGGTTCTCCCCAAAGTGGGGCTCATGAGGGGGCAAACCTGGTTTTGAGTGCAGTCAGGGGAACTCCCTGGCTCCAGAGGGCAGGGAGAGGGTGCATCAGGCTCACAGAGGCAGGGTGTGGGAGGGGTGCTCCTCTTTGGGGTCCTGCTCCCAGTCCTGGGACGTTGGCCTCGGCTGTACCTGGCCGGGGTGGATGTCAGGTGAGCAGAGGCTGCCCGGCACCCAAAGGGGAAGTGGCAGGAGCCCGGGAGGCGGGGACGGGGAAGGCTCCCTGTGGAGGGGGGTCCCTGGCTCCTGCCAGGTCCTCATTGATCCCTCTGGCCTCCAGCCAGCAGACATAGGACGGTCCAGCCCTCCTGCTTGGCCACGCCTCACCCTCCCAGAGGCCTGGCTAGGGCAGTCCACTGGGCTCCTGTGAGGGCTGGTTCCGGGGCGGGGTCAGAGGGCACTTACCCGCAAACCAGTGCCAGGCTCACCATTCGGCAGGTACAAGAGTTCTCCTGGGCAGCCCCCTCCCCAGGTGCGGGGGGAGGGATGCCCCTGTCCCGAGTGAGGAAGAGCAGCACCCCTTTGGCCCCCAAGTCCGGGTGGCAGCCTGGGGTGGGAGTGGGAGCCCCAGGCCAAGCGCCGAGCCCGCCTGCTCTCACTCCTTGTCCCCCGACTCCAAAGTCTCACAAGGCCTCCAGGAAGCAGGTGCTTCTGTCGCAAGCAGTTTCCCGGGGGGAAACGGAGAAGGCGAGTGCCCAGCTGCCCTGCGGGGGTCACGGTGAGACCTGAAGGGGCAGGGTTTGCCTGGGCTCTGCAAGGACTGAGCAGGACACAGGAAGGGAGAGGGGTGACGGTCAGGGGGACTGGAGACTTTAAGGGAGGGAACTGAGCAGGGGGTGGACTTGGAGGAGCTCTGTCCCCAGAGGACACTGTGGGGGTGGGGGGTCCTGGGGCTGCTGGAGGGTGGTGGAGTGGGCCTGGACCGGCAGCGCTGGAGCGGGTCCAGGCAGGGGCACCATGCCATCGGGTCCGTGGTGAGCGCCAGGCCCTGCTGGGCGCTGGGGATGAAGGGAAACCTGCGTCCGGAGGAGTGAATGCCGCAAGCTGACGGGCTGAGCTCGGGCGAGATGGGGTAGATGGGGCCCCAGCACCGGTGCGGTGGTTACTGGGGCGGCCCTGGTCTGGCCCCGAGGGTCAGGGAGCGCCTGGCGCAGCTGCAGGCGTTGCAGGTGTTCACATCTGCACACAACAGAGCCACTCCGGGAGCGGCTGGGAGTGCACGGCCGGGCAGAGGGGGCACGGGGGCCACCCGCAACCTGGGCAAGTCCCGGGCCTCCTGATGGTGCCTTCGCAGATGGGCAGTCTCCCCTCAGGAGAAAGTGCTGCAGCCCTTTGCGCTTGAGAATGGCCGGTGACCTCTAACCCCATCCCGTGGGCCCGTCCTGTGCCCCAGGCCCTGGGCGACTCTCCGGTATTTGGGGGCAGATGCTCGTCTCCATCCAGAGGCGGCCCTGGAACAGGTCCCCGAGTGCTTTAGGGTGGAGAGCTCGCCGCCCAGCCCGTGCAGGGGGCCCCTTGGGATGGACATCTGGTGGGGACAGGCGGCCGGAGGGTACACGTGGGGACCCCACTGCGTTCCTGGGCTCCCTGCGAAGGGGAAAGCTGAGGCGGAGGACAGCATAGCCCCACCCACAGGGAGAAGCAGCAGCCACACCGAGGTCCCTCACGCCAAACTGCTTTATTACAGCTTAAATAACAGTACAGTTGAATACAGGGCCTACCTCGCGTCCAGCTTCCTTGCAGTACACGGACTGAAAATTAAATACAAAAGGGAGGGCAGGTGCAGGCGGTATACAGAGGTGTTGCTAGGAGGGCTCGGCTCCCCGCTCACCCTCCAGACCCAGGCCCACGTGTCCACGTCGGCATCTGTACAGGAGCCGCAGACAACTGCCTGTGGGAGTGCCCGGGTGGGGCCCAGCACAGCGCCCCCCAGCACACCTGCCGGCGCTGCTGCTGCTGCTGCTGCTGCGGGCACTCGGGCTGGGGGGCACCTGCTGGGGACCGACTGGGGGCACAGGAAGTCTGTGTTAGAAAAGGACCTGCCTCAGGTGCAGAGGCTGGTTCCGTGGGAAACGGGCCATGAGGAGTTTACAGAGACGGCCAGGGCCTCCGTTCCCTGCTCCCCACCCCCCCAATCCAACAGCAATCATTTGGAACAGGACTTGGTGGTTTTTTAAAGAAATAAAGAAAAGAGTGCCTTATCCTGCTACTCAAGCGTGTCGAGCTGCTTACTGTACTGCTTCCGGTGCGTGCAGAGTAGCAACATAGTGGCGAGAGCCGTCAATGGTTACAACTTGAAAGAGGTTATTTCGTAAAGAAAGAGAACACCTACGGACTGAGCGGAACGCACGCTCGCTCGAGCATTCCTACAGCATGCGCGTCTAAGAGTTATCCCCGATGCGGCAAACGATCCAATTGCTTAACATTTAACTTAGAAAGTCTGAGATCATTATTTTCAAAACATTGATTTTTACATTGTTTCATACACAGATATGGACTGACTATCCAAGCACAGGACGGGCACCTCTCTGGAACACAGAGGTTATGACAGCGGGGAGGGGGGGAGGGAGAGGAGCACGGGGTAGTGTTAGGCTATTATTATAAACTTCCCCAACTTCACAAGGAAACCCAAGGGGAGGTTAGAACTGGAGGCAGAGGCAGAGGACGGCGGGGAGAAAGGTGCCTGATTGGACTCTGCTGGTCACCACGCGGGGGTCGCTCTCTTTCTGTGCCATGTCTGCGCAACAACCATGTGACACCAGACAAAAAAATTTAAAACAGGGACTAAATTTACATCATTAACAACTTCAGAGAGACCGCGCTAGACCCTCTCTGTTTAACTACTAAACACAAAGGTATTTTAAAAGGGGACGTGAATGGTTTCAAATCCTGTTACAAACACAACCTGGAATTTGGAGCCGACGACAAGATCCAGTCCTTGACCTGCTCTGCACGAGCGTCACACGGACGGGGCCACGGACTGGAGTCCAAGCCCACGAGTGGCCAGTGTGTCTGCCTCACGATACACGAGCTACTGTGTGTGAACGTTCTGACTGGCTTCCCTCTAGCTTCATTCCAGACAAAAAGCAAACGAAGACAATGGTCCCGGAGGAGGCACGCCTCGTCGAGGTCGCAGCAGGCTCTTCTCTCGTGGGATTGTGCTCTTGGTTCCGCAGGAAGTGAAGGAAAAGATCTTGCCCTTTTGGAGTTCGGAGGGGAGGACGCCCACGTTAGTAGGGAGGATTGGAAATGCTATCACTGCAACGCTTCGGGGTGGAATGGTCTTCCAGTCACCGCGCCCGCCGGCTGCTGGAAGCAGAGAGAGATGTGAGGAAGCCGACTGTGTTGTGCTCAGTGAGTCACAGGAGGGCAAGCACCAATGGCCTCACTTACACATGGAATCGAATGAACAAAGTAAACTGACAAAATAAAAACAGGTTTTCTGCCATCTTGGACCTGCGGAGGCTGCTGGGAACAGGGCTTCTAGAAGGACAAGTATGTCCACAAAGCCGTGTCCAAGGCCATTTTGGACGGCTATCAGCAGGGTCTCCAGAATCACAGAGCACACAGCTCTAAAAAACATAGTTTCATTGGTTTCAGAGAGAAAGGGAGAAGGAGAGAGAATCATCCACCGGTTGCCTCTTCCACGCCCCACGCTGGAGGATTGAGCTCGCAACCTGGGTCCTAATCGGGAATCGAACTGTGACCTCTTGGTTCATAGGTCAGTGCCCAACCACTGAGCGACACTGGCCAGACCCTTCTTAAGGCGAGGGTGTTTACGCTGGAGGCGGAACGGAATTCTCTGGCTTATGCGTACACAGCAGAGGACAACACAGTGACTCCCGGGGGCAAGCAGAACCAGAGTCGCCTGGGGGACGGTGACTCGTGCCCACGGAAAGGGGGGCAGTTCTCACTGAGTGCCCGGGCAGCTTTCCACTGAGGCTGCTGCACACAGAACCTGGGCAATGCTGTGCCCATCGAGGATTTAAACTTATTGGAAAGTAAACAAACAAAAAGGAAAAAGGAAAAAAGGAACAGACTCAGAGACAGAGACCAGAACAGCTGTCAGAGGGAGAGGCTGGGGTTGGTGGAAAAGGTGAAGGGAACGTAAAGGACAGTGACCTCACAGACACAGACAACAGGGTGGGAGTCACCGGAGGGAAGGGGGGGAGGAAGAGGGGTGGAGAAGGGTAAGTGGTGATGGAAGGAGACTTGACCTTGGGTGGTGAACACACAAAGCAACAAAGGTAATGGGTGCACCACAGAGCTGCGCACCTGAAACCTACACAACGTCAGAAACTGCCGCTGCCATAATAAATACGTTAAATACATAATAAATTACATTAAATACATAATAAATACATAATAAATACATTAAAAAAATGAAAACAGAGTCCTGGCCAGCTTGGCTCAGTAGATAAGAGTGTCAGCCCGCGCTGCAGAGTCCCGGGTTCGATTTTGGTCAGGGGCATGTACCTCAGTTGCAGGCTCGATCCCCAGTCCTGGTCGGGGCCCGTATGGAAGGCAACCAATCTATGTGTCTCTCACCTCTCTCTCTCTCTCTCTCTCTCTCTCTCTCTCAAAAAAAAAAAAAAAAAAAAAAAAAAGTTAATGGAAAAGTATCCTCAGGTCCTGAGGATTAACAACAACATAAAAGATATTTTTTTAAAAAGTAAAGAGAAAAGAGCCTCTCAGTTTAGACCCATCATCACATGACTCAGCTTGAGGTCAAGGCTTACCTCCCGCACCCTCCCATCTCCACCACAGCGAGCCCCGAAACCGAAAGCCACCATCTCCCCGGTTACCTGCCGGTGTTAGTTCCAGATCTTGAGGAAGCTGTCCCAGGACCCTGTGGCCACCGCCATCCCATCGTCAGTCACCCCCAGGCAGCTGACGCGGTTGTCATGCCCGGCCAAGACACCTGGGAGCAAGCGAGGGCACGGTCACTCCAGGCCACTGAGCAGGGGAGCCTGAGGGGCTTCAACCGGGGCAGGAAGTAGGCCCTCCAGAAGCGGAAGCCAAGGCAAGGCCCCATACCACCAGGGGTCCCACCCTCCCAAGCCCGGGACTAACACAGCCGCCAAGTCTAAAATGCAGCCCGCTGCCCGAGGCCACGCAGAGGCGGGGAGCTCTCATCGTCCGCACACCTATGCGTGTGGATGCACCTGGCAACCACCACCAGCCTCTGATGTGTGAACTCCAGACTCTTCACGGGCACCCCCTTTCCTGCCCCTGGGGATGCCTGGGCACCGCACAAGTGGGTGTGTGCAGGGGCACTAGGCCTGCCCAATCAGCTCCTGGCTGCCTGCAGCCTGTCCCTGTCCCTCAGTCAGCCACGCCATGCGGCCTGGCAGGTGTCCTCAGGCAGGCCCAGCACACCTGGGCTGATCTGAGGAGTCATGTCCATCTTGAAAGACAGTCCGAGTGTCCAGGACCCCCCGACAGGCCCCGCCATCACCCACCTGCCCGGTCGGCTTTGAGGGCGTCCCAGACGTTGCAGTTGAAGTCGTCGTACCCGGCCAGGAGGAGGCGCCCGCTCTTGGAGAAGGAGACGGAGGTGATGCCGCAGATGATGTTGTCGTGGGAGTAAGTCATGAGCTCCTGGTCCGCCCGGAGGTCAAACAGCCTGCAGGTGGCATCGTCCGAGCCAGTGGCAAACGCATTGCCGTTTGGAAAGAACTGGAAAGAGTGAGCAAGTCAGGAGTGTGCAAAGGCACAAATCATAAATACTGGAAACACCACTGCCCAAGAGCAGGACGACACGGTACCGAAGTCAGCCAGGGCTGTGTGCTGGCAGAACCCGGGCCACATCACAGGGGCCCAGGGACTCATCACAGGGGCCAGAACGTGATGGCTGCGCCTGCCTGGAAGCCACAGGAGTGAGAGCCCGTGAAGCCACTGGAGAGCTTGGGAAGCCACAGGAGAGCCCAGGAAACCACAGGAACAGGAGAGCCCGGGAAGCCACAGGAGAGCCCAGGAAACCACAGGAACAGGAGAGCCCGGGAAGCCACAGGAGAGCCCGGGAAGCCACAGGAGGGCCCGGTGAGCCACAGGAGTGTCTGGGAAGCCGCAGGTGGCCTCCCCGAGGCCGTGTTTCTCTGCAGTCCCCAGCAACAGGTGAGCCCCGTGGCAGAAGGCGGGGAAGGGACCCCAGGACCAGATGACCCACCTGCACAGCTCCCCTCAAGGCCAGGCCCCTCAGATCCGAGGGATGTGAGAAGGGAAGCCCCGCTCCACAGAGGCTGCATGCTGAGTGAGTTGCTGTACCCTGTGCTCCCCTCTCCCCATCGGAAGCCCCGGGCTGGAGGCCAGCCGAGCACAGAAGTAGCTGGCTACCAAGGGCAGACCACATCACTTTCAGATTGCCCACAGGGAGTTTTTGGTAAATCATGTTGTATTTGCAGAGAAAGTAGAGGACGTCTAATCCTGGAAACATTTACAAGAACTAATCTCACTGTGACGCTGGTGAAGGACACTGCCCGCAGCGAGCCCACTCACACAGATGGCCAAGGGCCCTGTCCTCTGCCCGCAGCGAGCCCACTCACACAGATGGCATTGATGTCGGACTCGTGGCCAGTGAAGGTTTGCCGGCACATCCCTTCTCGCACGTCCCAGAGTTTGGCTGAAGCATCGCACGCGCCGGACACAAACAGTCTAGTGTCGGGAGCGAGAGAGAGGCTCATGACGTCCCCGGTGTGTCCAGTGAAGGTGGTCGTCTGCTGGCCCGTCTCGATGTCCCACAGAGCACTGCAGAGGAGACACCGGAGCCACCACATTCCCAGACGGCAGTGACTCGTGTCCCTCCCACCCCAGCACCAGGGAAACTGGTGCCTCTGACTTCAGACAGATCAGATGGGGTCTCACATGCCTATCGTCCAATGACCACCTGAGCATGCACATGATGTGGTTTGGAGCCACGAGGGCAACCACTCCAGAGTTTACTGAGGGGCTTCTGTCTGTAGGAAGAGGAGAACTGGAACGTTCACAAACACGGTGTGCGCTGCGGAAGCTCGACCCTGCCGTTTGAGGAGGGGACAGTGCCCCCAATGCTCCAGGGCTGGCCGTGGGGAAAGGAAGCAGGCACTGCCACACTCCTGGAGGGGCAGTGTCTACAGAGAGGCTGCAGATCCGCCACAGTGAACGGGTCCTCTCTCACTGCCTCTTGGACTGAAATCTCATGGCCAGTCCCCATGACAGGCACCCTCATTCATGGCAAGAATCTATTTTCACGCTGCCCAGTGTGGGTCAGCAGTTAGAGCACTGGCCCGCACACAGAAGGGTCATGGGTTCAATTCCCAGCCAAGGGCACATACTGAGCTGGAGGTTCAATCCCCAGACCCCGTCAGGCATTTGCAGAGGCAACCAATTAATGTGAGGCACATCACTGTCTCCCCCCGCCTCCGTCCATGCCACTCCCTCTAGAAATCAATGAAACAAACATCCTCGAGTGAGTCTAACAAAAAACAACCTCTGTGCCCCTGCCCAGAGCCGGTGTGACCGAGCCTGGGAGAAGGGCACTCACCAGGTGGTGTCCCCGGAGCTGGTCACGATCTGATTGTCATCCAGGAAGCGGCAGCAGGACAGGTAGCCTGGAAAACAGACCCAGACAATGACCCAAATCTGCAAAAACCGCTCTCTCTGGTCTTGTAAACAGAAACCTGTGGCAGAATGGGGAAGACCCTGCCTACTGGCCCACTGCCCGTGTGCAGCACTGCTGGGCAGGGCCCGGGGGCCAGGAACCCCAGGACCAAGGAAGCAGAGGCACTGCACCCACAGGGCACTGGAGCTACCACACCTGGTGCCCATGCCTCCCTCCCCTTCTCATGACAGGAGGACGGATCCCCACTTGCTCCTCACTGGCTCTCATCCCCTCAATGCACAGCTGGTGCCTGGAGTGTGCCCCCCACACCCATGACCAGGTCACTTCTTGCCCCCCCTGGAGCCCTCCCATCATGGGGAGAGGACGGATGGAGCATGGGGAAGCGCACAGGCATCAGGGCCGAGCAGGGAGCGGGTCTGTTGGCCACGGATGCAGCTGCAGCAGGCAAGTCGGTGTGGAAATGGTTGTGTGGCCTGAGTTGCAAGCTGGCCCGCAGCACAGAGACTGGGACATGTGACACCTGCTGAGACACCCCACATTTTTAAAAACAGGTTTTAGCCCGGCCAGCGTGGCTCAGTGGTTGAATGTCCATTTATAAACCAGGAGGTCACGGTTTGATTCCCAGTCAGGGCACAGGCCTGGGGTATGGGCTCAATCCCTGGCAGGGGTGTGCAGGAGGCAGCTGATTGATGATGTTTCTCTCCCATCATTGATGTTTCCATCTCTCTCCCTTTCTGAAATCAATTGGAACCTATATACATATTTTAAAATACATTTTACTGATTTCAAAGAGGAAGAGAGAGAGAGAAACAGCACTGAAGAAGCAGAAGGCGAGAGAGAAAGACAGAGCCCGGCCCCGGGCTGGAGGGCTCACTGCACACACCTGCTCCCAGCTGGGGGGGGGGGGGGGGAGCACGCCCTCCGTTAGGGAGGAGCAGCGAGCACCAGTCAACATGGGAGAACACGTGAGAGAGCATGTACATTTCGCGTGGTGAGACGGTTTAAAGGGAAACAATGTGACAGTGTGTGTGCCGTGGGCCTATTACGCGGGTGCAGCGCCGAGGGAAACGTCACCAAGAGCAGGAAATGGGCCTGTGCGGTTGCCAGGGGCTTGCATGTCACATGAGATGCAAATGTACTTTGTAATCCTGGGACAAGCCACTCAAAAGTCATGGGAAGAGGTAACCAAACGGCCAACAGAGAAGGGCAGGCCGGGTGGCAGGTAAGCGATGGAGCCGCATTCCCTGCACTAAGATCACGAGAAACAGGACTCAACAGCAGAACCACGCGATGCACTGCCTACAGGGGGCGCTACTGACAACATGGTCAAGTGGGAAGGAAATGGGTGGGGAAGCAGGAAGGCATAGGAAGCAGACGCCAAGACAAGGAGGAGCGCCACATCCGGACCAGAGGGCCAATCCAGCAGGAACAGACGAGACTCGTGACTGCACACACTCTGCTGACAGCTCGAAATGGATGCGGCAAGAATTGCCCGGATTCAAGGGAGAAACAGGCACATCCCGTCAGAGGTTCTCAGGCCGGGCAGTGCGGCTGCTCTCACACACGGAGCGTGGCCTGGCAGCGAGTCTCGGTGCACGTCACCCCGAGAGGACAGCTGTGCTCTCTGAACACCTGCATCTGAAGGACACGGGACGGGCTCTCTACCGGCTGGAAGGAACCTAATGGCCACCTGGGTAACGCCAGAGCAGGACTAGCTGCGCCTTGAGTCACCATCATCTCCCGGGTGCGCCTAAGGCAGGTGAGCCTCGTGAGAAGTCGTGATCAGGACTGAGAGAGAAGCAGCCGCCAGGGTAACACCCTGGGACGAGACTTCTCCAGAAATACCCCTCCGTGCAGCCACTGTCACAGTAAATGGAACACGAGGGCTGCTCGGCTCCAGCACCTCCCAGACTGGGGCCTCCGCACCGAGGGTGCTGGTGGGGCACGCAAGGAGCCCACTGATGCCTCAGATCAGTGCATGCACACACGCATGTGCACACGACACACAGGTACGTTCAGATGGTAAATCCTGGTGGAGGGTGCTCAGGGTGGAGGCAATGGCCTAAGAAAGCCCCAGGGAACCCTGAAAAGTAGACACCACAGGGACTGAGACCAAAGCTTTCTTCCTGGGAAAGGCATAGCCAGGCCTGTCTGTACTTTCATTTCCAGAGTGTTTCTACTGTTACTGCAACCAATCCCGTGAGATCATTCCCGAGCAGAGGAGAGAACGCTGGCCCAGCTGTGAGGTTACAGAGAGCACGCATACCTGTGTGTCCGGCCAGCTCACGACTCACACGGACATTCCCTTCTCGAGTTTTCAGATTGTAAATGGAGCAGATGTTGTCCAGGCCTCCGCAGGCCACGTAGTTGCCAGAAGGGGCGTACGCACAGGTCATGACCCACGAGGAACGCAGAGGGATGGCGTGGACCTAGACGACGGAACACAGACGCAAACGTATCAAGTTCAAACACTAGCTACTGAAGTTCTTTTGAAAATAATATGGTGTGAGCAGTCAGATGAAGCAGCAACTTAATCAGAAACCCTGTGCTACGTAACAGCTCAATCTGCCATTTTATTAAAGTCACAACTGATGACTAGATAGGCACTTGGTAACAATACAGCCTCCTAATGAAATTAGGCATCGAAAGGAGAGCATGTTCCTTTACCATTGTACTCTAAGGCTTACGGGCTAGCAGTAATTCACTTAAGTCTTAAAAAGAAAAAGCCACTGGCGGGTCCAAATGGCTGTGAATCCATGGATCAAACGAAGGCTTTTCCTGAAGGGCCAGAACTGGCCGTTGTGGCTGCGCCAGCCATGTGCGCAGCTGCGTCAGGCTGTGTGCTCACGTGCCACTTGCGTCCCCGAAACACAGCTCTGGGGGCCCTTTCAGCACGCCGGGACCAGCGACAGCGCTGCTCCATTCCATGTGACACCCCTGGATTACTCTTTAAAAGAACTTACTTTATACCTCAAGATATAATGCCTCCCAGATGACCTCTTATAAAAACTAATAACCAAATGGAAAGTTAGATTTCTGCATTTTTAAATAAAACATGGAGTTCACCGGACTGAGCTAAAACTGGAATCCCGACCACTGGGCACATTAGGAGTCACTCTCCCACCTGCTGTGAGACAAGGACAACCCACATCGAGCTGCACAGGGTGTGGGGGACTCGCAACATGTGCTCGGCTCCCAATGGACTGGGGGCTCCACACCACCCCAAACTCCCCCCTCCTGCTGTAGCTTAGCTAAGTGAATCCGGCGGCCTGGGGGAGGGCGTGCAGTCCCTACCTTGTTGGTGGTGTAGCTGTCCCAGATGATGAGCTTGCCGTCCTGGGAGGCACTAACGAGAAGCCTGCAGGGAAGACAAACGCAAGCACGTCGGGCCACGTCCACAGCCACGGTCACGCGTGGCTGCAATGAGGACTCTCGTGAGCGTCGAAATGGCCGGTGCTGGAGAAGAGCCACACTTACAATCCCAAAGGAAAAGTCCCAATTTATCAGACCACGCTGAACACATGACAAGAATGTTCCACAGACAGCAACTGGGGACAAGCGCCTGGCTCCTGGGGGACTAGACCCCCAGCCACGTGCTGGGTCAACTAAGACAGTGGCACTTGGCACTGCTTCTGTCTGGTTTGTTTGTGACAAGGCCAACGTGAGACACACAGCCTCTCAAGAACCAGGGGGGCAGGAAACATGCAGTGTGCAGCTCTCTGTTCTACCCCAGTGTACGGAAAGCCGACACATAGGAAACACGCTTCTAGAGTTCCAAACGTCGGAGGCATTTCCCAGACGGAGCCGGCACGGGGTCCCGGCCTGGGAGGCACTGAGGCTCGCTCACATCCCACCTGCTTCCCGAGGCCCTGAGCCTAGTCCCATAGCAGAAACTACCAGCCGTCACGCACCTTTCCTTTGGTCTTGCTCTGGGCCAGTGTGATCAGCTGGGGTCTGTGTGCTACAAGGTGCTCCGCCTGTCTCTCCAGGACGAGGACAGGACAGTGCAGGGCAGCGTGACTACAGGGCGAGGGTCAGGGGACAGGAAGCAAGGCCCACGGCTACTCAGAAGACAGCTCAGGAACTGCCCTTTCCCAGGGATGGCGAAGGCTCCGCCCACAGCCCCACACAGACGGGTCATGTGATAAGTCATGATGGAGTTCTACTAGTTACCCTGGTTACTAATGCGGATTTTTTTCAATAGATGGAGTTACACATATGTTGATATATATGCGATTTGATATGTGTGCGATTTTGTTGTATTGACAGCAAGCTTCAAAACTTCATGTTAAATTTGCTGAAGGTGTTAACATCATAGATATTTTTACACTTAAAAATGTTGAATTTTTGCTCCCCCCCAAAAAAGGAGCATTTGTGGGAAGTTTTAATTCATTATTTTGAAGAAAGGTGCTGCTGAATACTTCAAGAAGCTTTTAGTGAACATGCACCATCTCAAGATACTTGTGAATGCTGGTTTAAATGCTTTAAAAGTGATGACTTTGATGTGACAAAGAACATCCAGGTCAACCAAAAATGAAGACCAACAATGACAAGCATTATTGGATGAAGATGCATGTCAAACTCAAAAACAACTTGCAGACAGATTAAACATTGCTCAGCAAACAATTTCTGATTGTTTACAAGCAATGGGAAAGATTTTAAAGGACGGAAAATGGGTGCCACATCAACTGAACGAAAGACAAATGGAAAACCGAAAAGTCATCAAGTAAAATGTTGCTTCAATAGCACAAAAGAAAGACTTTTTTTGCATCCAATTGTGACTGGCAATGAAAAGTATATTTTGAGGATCCCAAACGCATAAAATCTTGGGTAGATCTAGGTCAACCTTCAACATCAACTGCAAGGCCAAATTGCTTCGGAAAGAAGACAATGTTCTGCATTTGGTGGGATCAGGAAGGTGTGGTGTATTATGAGCTTCTAAAACCAGGTGAAACCCTTAATACTGATCGCTACCAACAACAAATAATCAATTTGAACCAGGCTTTGATCCTAGAATGACCGGAATGGGCCAGAAGACACAGCAAAGTAATTTTGCTTCATGATGGCGCACCATCACACACTTAAATACCAGGTAAAGACACGTTCAAAGGTCTTGCCTGGGAAGTATGAACCCACCCCGCTGTATTCACCAGACCTTGCTCCTTCAGATGACCACTTGTTCCGGTCGATGGCACACACACTTTCTGAGCAGCATTTCAAAATGTACAAAGTGGAAAGTTGGGTCTCTGAATGGTCTGCCTCAATACAAGAAAAGTTCTATTGGGACGATATCCACACATTCCCTGAAAGATGGGGGAAATGTGTAGCTAGCGACGGACATCACTTTAAATAAATCATTTTTTATGTTTCTCTTGAAATTATCATGCTTTCTTTGGTTACAAAATCCGAGTTAGTAACCAGTACACCTAGTAATTTTAAAGGTTTTATCCAAACACACAGGCTTTAAGCATTTCAGTCATGAGCATGTTTGGCTTCCAGAACCAATCATAACTGGAGGTAAAGCTCTGGGCACTCCGAAAATCTGGACACTTTCCATTGAAACACACGTACAGGTACAAGAAGTCATCCTGGAGTCACAAGGGACAACGCCCTTCTCAGCTCCGTGCTGCAAACTCCTCTCATAGCAGAACCGAGTGCCCTCGTCTTCCAGAAGCACCTTCTTTAATCGAATCCTTGCATCTGGGTGGGCACACACACTTCTGGGGTAGCAGTGGGGCTCGAAGCCTGGCTGCCTGCCCTGAGGCTCAGCCGGGGACGAGCCTGGAGGGGCCAGCGGAGAGCCCTCCCCTCCCAGAGGGTCACCTTCGGGAAGGTCTCCGCGCAGAGAGCTTAGCATCTGCTGACTCGCCAGTTAGAGGAACATTAGCTAATGCCTGCTGATCCCCCAGAAGGTGAGAGGACACCCCGTAATCCCGGGGGGTGACCGCTGCAGACGGGTGCTCACTCGCCTCCAGTGCGGCCTGCCGCCGAGCAGCAGCCGGTCACCAGAGGCGCCGCTCACGCCTACGCAGAGGGAGGAGGAGCAGAGAGAAGGGCCCCGCCTCACAGCCCAGGCCTCGGCCTCCCCCACAGACTTCGGAGGCTCCTGGGCCTCTCGGGCTCGTGGGCTTCCCGCTCAATTCTAACGAGGCGTCGGGAGTTTTTAGAAAGGGGGAAGAGTGTAACATTCAGGTGCCTGAGAGACTCTGAAACGCCATAAGAGACAGAACCTCAGTATAAACGTATTTTACTAATAATGTTGACAAGCACGGTATTAATGAAGGTGTCATGCCCACCGATGCCGCATGCCAGCACAGCCCTCGCTGTGAATCTTCCAGCGCTGAGTGTCTGAGCGTCACAAACATGACAGACTGTGTTCAGAACCTGCAGCCGAGTCAGGAAAACACTGCGCGATGACGCTTACAAAGGCAGAAAGTACGAAGGGGACACAAGCAAATGCACGTCCACATTAGAAAACTGGTCTTCCGCCGAGACCGGTTTGGCTCAGTGGATAGAGCGTTGGACTGGGGACTAAAGGGTCCCGGGGTCGATTCCGGTCAAGGGCATGTACCTTGGCTGCGGGCATATCCCCAGTGGGGGGCGTGCAAGAGGCAGCTGATCGATGTCTCTCTCTCATCGATGTTTCTGACTTTCTATCCCTCTCCCTTCCGCTCTGTAAAAAATCAATAAAATATATTTAAAAAGAAAAAGAAAAAAAAGAAAACTGGACTTTCTCTGAAACACTCTGCCCAACAGAGCTCCTTCTAGCATCACTTTTTGTTCTCTGGTTTATGAATGTAAACTGGGGCCCCACATACACAAGGTAGTAAGAGCTGTAACTGTCCAGTTTAAAAGCAGCGACAGCCCAGCTGGCATGGCTCAGAGGGTAAGCATCAACCTATGAACCAGAAGGTCAGGGTCTGATTCCTGGTCAGGCACGTGCCCGGGTTGTGGGATCCATCCCCAGTGTGGGGCGTGCAGGAGGCAGCCGGTCAATGATTCTCTCTCATCATTGTGTTTCTGTCTGTTTGTCTCTCTCTCTCCCTTCCTCTCTGAAATCAGTAACAATATATAAATAAATAAAGAGCAGCCAGGCCCTGCCAAGCAAGAGAACAAGAGTAATCCAACACGCCAAAACCGGTTTGGCTCAGTGGATAGAGCGTCGGCCTGCGGACTGAAGGGTCCCGGGTTCAATTCCGGTCAAGGTCATGTACCTTGGCTGCTGGCACATCCCCAGTAGGGGGTGTCCAAGAGGCAGCTGATGGATGTTTCTCTCTCATCGATGCTTCTGACTTTCTATCCCTCTCCCTTTCTCTCTGTAAAAAATCAATAAAAAATATTTTTAAAAAAGAGTAATCCAACACCCCTACCCCTTGGATCCCCAATCTTTAGGGGTGACCACACCCTGAACTCATGGTTTGTCCCAGCCCTGGTGCTCTTCCTCAGACCTGACCCCCCAGCCTTCACCAGTTGGAACCCCCAGGCTGAGCGCAAGGCCTCACATGTGGTGATTGGAGCCTCGATGATCTGGCCCACCTGCCTCCCTGCTTCACCCGAGCCCCCGCCTCCTGTCCACTGCTCTGGCCACAGCACCCTTCCCTCCAGGAAGGAACAGCTACACCAGGCCTGGTGTAGCTCCCACCACCCTCGGCACAGGGGATGTGCCACCCGAGAGCATCCCGGACGGCCCAGGGGGGGCCTTGGTGGGGGGACCGCCGGGGGGGGGGGGCCCAGTGGGGCGGCTGCAGGAGCACACTGTGGAGGGCTTGAGGCTGGTGCCGGGGTGAGCGGCCTGGCTACGAATGCCCCGTCTGAACAGGGCAGGACAGAGGCTCCCACAGATGAGGGAGAGCCCCAGGGACCACGTTCTGTTTGGTCACCGGCTACTTTAGTCAATTCTAAGGTGGGCTGACTAATAAGGGCACATTCCCTTCTTCTCCCTTTTTATTCTTTCTGATCAGCAGTATCATTGAAATGGCCTAAATTACCATTCACTGCATTTGAAACTGTATGGAACTCTACACAGAACAAAAAAAAGATGGAATATGTTGTTTTGAAGCTGTTTACACTCTAAAGCAGACAATTTCACAAACAAACAAACAAACAAACAAAAAAAAAACAAGCTGAAAATTCCTAACATTCAGAAACAAAACAAAACACAAACTGCTCAGAGACCGGCACTGGGAGACCCAGGTGTCAGTAACAGTCACCCAGCACCTCACTTTGCTGTCGGGGTGGGAAAGGCGGCCTCTAACCGAGGAGGCTGAACAGACCACATGGGTGATGCTGCAGGTACCGGGGCGACAGAGAAGAGCAGCCGCCAGAGGACAAGGGTCTGAATTAGGGCAGAATTTAAAGGAGAAACAACAAGTGATGATGGGAGCTCACTGGTTGGTGGGGCAGGTGGGCCAGAGGAGAGAATGGGGCAGCAGCTGAGCCTGCATTCTGGCTGTGGGATGTGGGCTCAGGGAGAAACCAGCAGCAAACCCGGACACAGCACTCGGGACCCACTATCTCCGGCTCAACACACTTTATCCTGTGCCAGGGCACTGGCCCGAGTGCCAGCGAGAAGCCATGAGGGATGGGCTGGAAAGATGAGGCCCGGCACAGAGGTTGGGCGGCTTCCCCCAGTCACAGAGAGACCCGCCCGGATCTGGCAGAAACAAAGAGGAGGGAGAGGAAGCCCACAGCTGACAGGAACTGACTAGGCGGGCAGAAATGGCCTGGGAGTGGGCACCTGTGACCTACAGCTGGCCTGCCCAGACACCTGATGCAACTTCCTCGCTTTTCCTTTGCAAATCATGGTGAGTGCAAACCGGAGCAGTCCTCGCCTCAGCCCGACCCCCCGCTCATGCCCGCTCACCTGGAGTCGGTGCCCCAGTGCATGGCGTAGATTTTGGCCAAGTGCCCCCGCAGCGTCCTCCGGGTGCGCATCTGGATCCTTCCCACAGGGTCAATGTTGTTTGTGATCTGAAAGCAAACATCCTGCAGGTTATGTTCTGTGCGGCCCCCTCTCCGCTACCCACCGCGGGACCCCCGGCCCCCTCACCCAGCACCTCGGCTGGGATTTCTCCTTGCAGGGCGCCTGCTTCCCTTTCACGATGAGGCCCTTGCTCCAACTGATAGGAACACATTTCTCCGCCTCAAACCCCACAGCGGGCACCACGCACAGGGCTGGCCACGCAGACGCCTCCCTCTTCCCTCTCCTCCTCTCACCAGCTGTGCACCAGCCAGGTCCTCCTGCCTCCCACAGCCTAATGGGCCCACCCTGGCCGCACAGGACTAGGGGCAGAGCTCGGCCTGAGGTCCTGGAGGGAGGCCTGGTTCTCACCTGCGAGAGAGTTGCATCCGCACAAGCTTTCCTGGCATCCTAGAGAGAACAGGAGGAGGAGATTAGTCAGGGTCCAGCTCGTTGCTCCCGGGCCCTCCCACCGCAATCAGGGCCTCAGTGCAGGGCCAGGGGGGAGCAGAATGTGAAGGGAGGCGCCCCCTGCCGACCGTGCGGCAGCCTCACCCACAGGGCCAAGTGGGACTGCCAGGCCAACCAGTCTGTGCCCAGACCACTCTGAGGGTGAGGGAACCCAGTGCCTTCAGGCCCCAGATCATCACACACTGTGACCCTAGTGATGCCACCACCCTGGGAGGACTGAGGGGAGGCGGGTGGCACTGGAGAACCCCAGAACCGGAGCCACCCACCTCCTGCCGAGGCCTTGCACCTCCACAGCCCTGCACCTCCATGGCCCCGCACCTCACAGCCCACACACTCCTACCTCTGTCTTCTAACAAACCGCCCAGGAGCTGTGGGGCCCAGGACTGTGGGAAAACTGTACGCCCAGCCCCAGCCTCGCTTATGGGCTGTGCCAACCGGGAACTGTCGCCAGCGCTGAGGCTATGGAAACGCGCTGAGGGCCTGGCGAGGCTTCTGGCTGTGCCACTACCTGTGCTGCCACCCAGGAAATGGCCTGTGAAGCAAGGAAGCACCACACAGGGACACACTAAAGCTCAAAGAAATGCATCACTGGCCACACAGTCCCTGAGTGGTCACAGTTACTAGAAGATAAAATCTTGAAATTTCAAATTAGTGTATAAATTTGACAAACAAAAAAACATACATTTATAAGGAAAACAAGACAATAGCTTTAAAAGGGTCAAAACTTGAATGTAGGAATAATTTCCAAGAAAATTGTGACATGTCAGGGGCGGTCTCTGCAGCTGCTGGCAGTCAGAGACCTATGTCCTTCATGTCACAAAGACTGCCTGGTCTGGTGAAGACATGCATGGGGGTTGCGTGGGGGGCGGGGGGGTGCTCCTAGTGCAAAGGCCTCGCTCTGTTTGCGATGACACCTGTCACAGAAGAGAACATTCATCTTTCTCGGCCCTTAAATCAGAGGAGTATGCCCAAGCTGTTGACTAGTCGGTCCTCCTCGGCCTCTGCCCAGCACCTGGCCTGTCCCACGGCGAGGGCACTGGGGCACGCCACCCCTAAGTCTGCCCTCTCACGGCATCACTTCAGCGGCGTGGTCAGACACACCCCCCTTGGAGACTGCACGCTTCCCCCAAGAACAGTCAGGGAAGGACGAGACGGCCCTCTGGGGTCTCTCACCTGACGACAAACCTAAGGAGCACACAGCCCTCACCCTGAGCTGCCACTTCCTCACTCTGCCCTGCGTCCTTTGAAAACCTGTACTTCTTGGGCAATCAGGGGAAAGTGCGCTTTTTCCATTTTGAAAGGAAGCCTTCCCTCCCACCCGCGGGATAAGTGGGGCCCCCACCTTTGTCGTCCCTGTACTGAGCCCAGAAACGAGCACGGCACCAGCTTGGGAGACGGAGCACGGGGACAGCTGGGAGCCGGGGGGTCCAGGAGCCGTGGCACGCGCACACGAGGGTGTGGCCATCAGGGGGAGACACACTGAGTGCTCAGGACGTGGTGCGAAAAGAGGGGCAGAGTAACGGAATGGGAAGTGCGTGTTGAAGTGACGTTTTAGGTACGTTGGTTTAGATAGTCTCTTAAAAATGAATCCACCTGTTCCATCTTATATGTGCAAAGTCCAGGTGTGGCCACACGAAAGCTCTACCCTGAGGAGGACGCCTGTGCCCCACAATGCTGCGGGCCTGACCCCGGGAAGAGATGAGTGCTGGCTTCCAGCCCTTGTTCTTCCAAAGACGGTGTCTTCCCCCCACGCAGCACAGACTTGCTGTACCTGCACCGGGAAGAGCCCCCCCACTGGAGAGCCACCCCCGGTGCTGGGAACAGACTGGTTTCTCTGAGGCGGACAGGCCGTCCACGGGTCCGCCCGGAGCACAGGGCCGTCCATGAGTATGCCCAGAACAGACAAGCTGTCCATGAGTCCGCCCGGAGCAAAGGACCGTCCACGGAGCAGAGAGGACCAGCCACGGGTCCGCTCAGAGCAGACAGAACCGTCCACAGGTCCGCCCGGAGCAGAGAGGAGAGGACCGTCCATGGCTCTGCCCGGAGCAGAGAGAGAGGACCGTCCACAGGTCCACCCGGACAGAGGCGGCCTCGCTCTTGGAGCTGCAGCTAGGCTGGGTGGAAGGCCTGTCTGCCAAGATGCCTGCTCCCCTGCGGCTGCAGACTCAGGGAACCCCACCGCCTGCTCGCCAGGTCACGAGGAGACGGCTAACGTAACGCGTGCCTCCTCCCGTAACCATGAGGCTTCCTGAGCATGGCTGGGCACTGGGAAGGACATGGTTAGGCGCCCTGTTTGGGACCTCAGGAAACTGCTCAGACACCTGCTGAGAAGTCTGGGGGTGGCTAGAGTCTACAGGTGACCCCGAAGCGTCTGAGATGTCCCTTTGTCAGTGGACAAGTATATAGCTGCACACGTTGAGGACACGTTTTTGCTGTTAAGTCTATGTCCGTTGTCTCCCTCTCCCGATCACCCGTCTGAGAACAGGAGTCTGAGAGCAGTAGCACTGACCGTAGTCCATGCTTCTCTAGAAAGCACCGTTAGAAGCTCTGCCTCAGGCCTGGGGAAGCAGCCGAACCCGAGCCTCGCCGTCACCTCGCCGGGGTCGTCATGCAACCTGCACAGGCGACCTGCGTGCTAAGGACCCCGGGCTGCACGCGCTGCTCTGCCTCCAGCAGAGACATCTGCTCCAGCAGAAAAGCTGTCCGCTCATTGACCTTCCGGAGGGAGCGCCTCTTTTCCAGGCCCGCCTACCGTCCCTCTTACTGCTGTCAGTGCCTTCTTTCTAAACAAGTTTCCTGCCTCACCTTAACAGTCACATGGAGGGAGGCCAACATCCACTCTATACAGTGACCAAAAGAATATTGGGGGAAAAAAAAAAAGGGCACAAAGCTAATTCCAAGGTTAAGAAAAAAATGTGCAGAAAGATGTTTATAAATCCTATGGAGACACTTTTACATATGAAATAATGATGCACTAGGAAACAAAACCCCAAATAACGCCCGAGGCCAAATAATGGGTGTCATTAGTGCATCCTGTGCTAATGAAGACTCAACCTCAGTCTCGAACCCGGGGGTCACCCAGTACCTCATCCCTCGACACTAGGTAACAACTGGCCACACACACTCGATGAGGTGATTAGTAAACTGATCACGTGCGCGATTACGTACTCGGATCTGGTTTTTCAGCTGCTCGGCCTCCTGCCGTAGCTGGTCGAGCTCGCTCATCTTCTGGCCGGAGTGCTCGGCGATGCGGCCTCGAGGAATCAGATCTGAAAGAGAACAAGCACAGGGAGCTCATCCACAGCCGGGCAGGAGGCTCGGTTGGCTGGAGCTCTCCTGGAACACCCAAAGGTTTCGGGATCCATCCTCTGTCAGGGTGCACGCGTGAGGCAGCTGATCTTTGTGTCTCTCTCACTCTTGTTTCACTCTCTCAAAATGAATGGAAACATTATCTTCAGGTGAGGATTAAAAAAAAATTCAATTTAAAGAAAAGTTAATAAACAACGACTAAGTGGCCCTAACCAGCTTGGCTCAGTGGATAGAGCGTTGGCCTGCAGACTCAAGGGTCCCAGGTTCGATTCCGGTCAAGGGCATGTACCTGGGTTGTGGGCACATCCCTGTGTGCAGGAGGCAGCTGATGGATGTTTCTCTCCCATCAACGTTTCTAACTCTTTATCCCTCTCCCTTCCTCTTGTAAAAAATCAATAAAATATATATATTTTTTAATGACTAAGTAACGAAGCAGGCGAGAAAGGAAATTGAACTTTTGAGAGCAATTATAAACCAGAGACTAATGCTCATAAGAACTTATAAAATGCCCCCCAGGGGCTGGGCTAGTAATAGTCTTTTTCCCTCGCTGGCTTTGCACAGTGACGATGTCTAACAAATCACTCCGACAGATGGTGGTGGTGAACAAAGAAGAAACCTGCTCCCCACGCAGCCTTTTCCAGAAGGAGCTGGTCTCAGGAGAGCGCAAGAAGCTGAAACAGCAGGCAAGAAACTGGGGCAGGAGGCACGGCACAGTGGCACCGACCACCCACCGCTTGGTGCCCCATCAGTGACCTCGACCCCATGACCACCCAGATGTCAGCATGCCCATGCGGCCTCTCTAAAGGACCTGTAGGGTCTGGGGTCCCGCAGGCCTCTGGTTTGGGAACATGCTCTCCCAACATGGGTCCTGGATCCCAGCTGACCAGGGACCAACCCCGCAGCCCTACAGCTCAGGCCAGCCAGGCCCGGCTCCCACAGCCCTGCGGCAAAGGCCTGGCAGGTGGGTCTCGAGCAGGCACAGCAACGGGCAGGGCCCCTGGCAGCTCCCCAAGAAGGCAACACATGCCAACAGGGTCTCAGAAATATTTCCGATTCAAAACAGCTGCTTCAAAGGCAACACTGCAGAGGGTGCCGCAGAGGCCTGGCCACCGCAGAGCACCGCTGTCCCTGAGGCCACCTGCAGACACGTGTCCACGGACACTGTGAGCTCCCTCTCCCTCTGCACGGCTCCTCTCAGGACAGCAATCTGTGACTGCTGATGTCTGAAACAGTAACAATGCCAACAGAACGGGAAACAGTTTTAAACGCAAGGCCGTGATGTTCTCGCAGGGACCCTGTGCCCCACCCCAGCCTGGGCACCTCCCAGCACTGCCATGGAGGATGGGCCAAGTCCATGCAGACAGCTCTGCAGAGCCGGCTCTTTTAACCCAGCTGCCCCTCCCCAACCTCCCTCCCGTCCCAAAGCCATGCTCAGTCTATGAAGAAGCCCTTCCTCAGTCCTGCCAAGGTCAACCGGGAGGGTAACTGCCATCGGGCCACAAAGCACACAGACCAAATGGTTAGCTTCAGTCAGCAAACAACTTCTGACCCTAATTCAAACACTAAAACACAAAGATAATTTTAAACTGAGGACTGAAAACTACAAGCTCCTTAGGACAGTGATGGGCAACCTTTTAAGCTTGGTGTGTCAAAAAACCGAGCGTAACTCGGGTGGTGTGTCACTTGAGGAAAAAACCATGCTTCTCTGGATGCGACCGAATGCGGCGCGTGTCATCGAAAGTGGCTATGTGTGTCAGTGCTGACACGCGTGTCACAGGTTTGTCATCACGGCCTTAGGATCGAGGTAGAAGGAAGTACCTTCTTAGATGCTGAGGTCTTCAAGTAAAGACCCAACTTCTTAAAAAAAAAAAAGTTTTTACTAATGTCAGAGAGCAAGGGAGAGGTAGAGAAATACAATGATGAGAGGAACCATGGGCCAGCTGCCTCCCGCAAGACCCACACGGGGACCAAGCCTGCAACCTGGGAGCTGCAGGAAATCAGACCGGGACCTCCTGGTTCATAGGTGGACCTTCAACTACTGAGTCTCGCCAGCCAGGGAAGACACAATTCCTTTTTCTCTAAGGACCCAACCTCTAGTAGGTGGGCTAACGCCTGAGATCTTGAACTGAAATGTCTCCTGTAATTAGAGGTTCTTCTGTACATGTCACCGGGACGGTGTGTGTGATCATCACTGCTGTGCGACGTGAAGGCAGAGAGGTGACAGCCCGAGGATCTTATACTGAGAAGCTCCGTCACATCAGCAACCTCAGGAGCAAAACCGCCGCTTCTGCCGACTCACACCCTCAGCCACAGCACGAGGCCGAGCAGACCTGCTCTCACCCGCCGACAGCATCGGTGCGGCTACTGCCCCCGGACGCAGCCCGTGATAACCAGCCCCACACCTGGGTCTCAGTGCAGACAGCTGTGAAAACATTTAAAACCCCCTCTCTCTCCACGTCAAAGCTGTATTTCCTGAAACTGAATCTGGAAAAGAAGTCTTCTGCAGATGGGCTTTCACAAATGAAGCCCTGGCACGGTCGCCCGGGGGCACTGCCCGGCCACCTTGCTGGGTGCACTGCCAGCCCCGGCCCTGAGCTCAGGGACACTGAACCGGCCCCAGAGGGTGAGCTTGGAGAGGGGGACACCACGCCCATCACAGAGCACCGGGCAGTCACTGCTGCCCGGGCACTGCACCCCGCAGGCTTTCCCATCCCACCGCTCACTGGCATGGGAGAAACAAGCACAGACAGCGTGTGCGGGGCGAGGCCTCTCTGTTCACGAACAGACACCTCTATGCTCACGTAAGCGACCTCCTTCTGCAGACACGGGAAATGTTATCATGGTCATTTCTAAAGACAGACACAGGAGCCTTTGTTCTCACGTTCTCTCTTACGTATCCATTTCCTCTCCACAAAAGTTACACTTACCGGGGCCCAGGAACCAAGAAGGCTCACACGGTCTTCTCCCGGTTTCGGTGAAAAGGCCAGGTAAGCTCCCTCACCAGGGAGCTCCTACAGGCCGCTGAGAACAGCCCAAAGATGGCAGGACCCGGGCCATGCCAAGTGACTACAGCTAGTTTAAAAGAACAAAATAGGTGTCGCTTTAAAAAAAGTAAAGGATGAATACCACGTTCGTTAGCATTAGTGCTGTGGCTTACGTTCGTTTCCAACACTGGCTGTGCAGCTTAGACAAAACCCCTGAGGCATGTCCATAAGTCTTACTTACATTTGCTGGTTTTGCTTTTCTCTTCACTGCCCTGCGTCCCCCAAAGCCTCTGGTCCCCGAGGCCGGAGTGTCTTCTCCCTTCCTGGGTCACAGGCCCCGTTAAGCCCTGGCCCAGCTGACTCAGCGCACTGCCCTCTAATCCACTAAGACAGACCTGCAAGAGCCCTCTGCCCCTCACCACCCACACCTGCCACTGGCCTTGATTGAGAACTTCTGTTCTAGAAGAAATTTAAGTGACTGAAAGCAAGCAGGTTGAAGTCTGTCCCTACGCTGGGTTGTATGCAACATCTTTGTAAACCAATGCTAGCACGGTTTTTTATTCAAATATTTCCTCTGTGGAACAATGTGATGGGTGTTGCTCAGTGGTTACACAGCATCAGCCTGCTCACCAAAAGGTCTCAGGTTCGATTCTCGGTCAAGAGCACGACCTGGGTTGCAGGTTCAATCCCCGACCCCAGTGAGGGCACATCCAGGAGGCACCCAATCACTGTGTCTCTCACATCCATGTTTCTCTCGCTTTCTCTCCCACTCCCTCCTTTCCTTCCACTTTCTTTTAAAAAGCCAATGAAAATACCTATATTTGAACATTCCAATGCATTTTTAAAATCAGTCACCAGGTGAGGATGAGCCCTGTGCTCCGGGTGGCTCCCCAGCCCAGTGCCCTCACCAGGCTCCCCTCACCAGGACCTGCAGGGCTTGGGAGGCCATGTCAGTGGCACCCCCAGGCCCCACAGGCAAGCTCACTCACTGCCAGGGACGCTCCAGCTGCCAGTCTGTAGCGTCAAAAATCAGTGTGCACTCTGGGCCTTCCGCACACAAGGAAAGTAACTGTCACCACATCCGGTGTTTCACGCGGTGCTTCCTGGGAAACCGGAAAGGCGCTCTCTGCACCACAGGCAGGGAAGTTAAACGAGACAATGGGCAAGTGAGTCAGCCTGCCGGGATCGGACGATGAAGCGCCCTCAGCAGGCAGCACACACACAGGGCTAACAAGGGGGCTGCCAGGACCCGGCACCCTGGCCTCTGAAATGCTGGAGCAGAGCCAGGGTCACACACGGGCAGGGGTTCTCAGACTTGCTCCACCACACCTCACCTCCAGGCGAAGCCACATTTTGATACAGGAATTTGCAGGAGGAATTTCAACCAATTTCATTAACTTTTCTGTTTTTCTTTCATTTCTAAATCCAAGTTAGTCTCCAAATGCAAAGAGTGCAAATCCCAAAGGGCAGCCCAGCCCATCCCGCCTGCCAGAGAGAGCAGGGTGGCGTGCAGTGTGGACCTTCCGTCCAACATGACTGACCCACAGCCTCTCCTGGCCTTCAAAGGTTATGACGACATGTTTACTACCACGACGGGTCTGAGGAAAACGGGTGAGGGCACATGTAAAACCAGACTGGTAGCCTGCCAGGGGGCTCAGCTGCTTAGAGCATCTCCCAATGGGCCAGGGTGTGGGCTTGATCCCTGGTCCGGGCACATACACGACCAACCAATGAACCCACAAGTAGGTAGAATAAGGAATCAATGTCTCTCCTCTCTCAAATCAATAAAAATAGATGAAAAGGAAACAAAAGACTGGTGCTGAGGGTAACTGCTTTGTTTGGTGAGGGAGGGCCTGGCAGGATTGGTTAACTTCTGTGTATGTTTCCCCTTCCCATTACCACCGTCCTGAAGTGTTGGGGGACTTCAGAGCGTGATTCCGACAGCGGCAGACTTTGAGAGCAGCACTGGCCAGATCTGAGGCCCCGGCGGAGGCGCTGCCTGCGGGACCGAGTCCTCACTGTGGGGTGTGCTGTCAGAAGCCCCAAGACTGAGAGGAATGACTGAACAAAAACTGGCCAACTTCTGTAAATGCTGGAGCTGGGTGATCACCTAATATTGTTTTTACCTATATATGAACATTCCCATACATTTTATTTTTTATTTTTTTTAAAAAATATATTTTATTGATTTTTTACAGAGCAGAAGGGAGAGGGATAGAAAGTCAGAAACATCGATGAGAGAGAGACATCGATCAGCTGCCTCTAGCATGCCCCCTACTGGGGATGTGCCCGCAGCCAAGGTACATGCCCTTGCCGGAATCGAACCCGGGACCCTTCAGTCCACAGTCCGACGCTCTATCCACTGAGCCAAACCGGTCTCGGCATTTTAAAAATATATATATATTTTATTGATTTTTTACAGAGCAGAAGGGAGAGGGATAGAAAGTCAGAAACATCGATGAGAGAGAGACATAGATCAGCTGCCTCTTGCACGCCCCCTACTGGGGATGTGCCCGCAGCCAAGGTACATGCCCTTGACCGGAATCAAACCCGGGACCCTTCAGTCCGCAAGCTGACGCTCTATCCACTGAGCCAAGCCAGTCTCAGCATTCCCATACATTTTAAAAAATCAGTAATTCTTGTCATTGCTCGGCTACATTATAAGCAAATATTAAATTTTCTAAAAATCTACTGGGTTTTAAAGTGTGGGACACAGGTACCCCCAAGCAGGCTGTGTCGTGTGTGACACAGTTCTGTGATGTCACCCCCCAGCCGCTGCAGCCAGCTTTTCGAGGAATAATCCCAGTAATTCCCAAGTTTGTCTAAACAAACCAATGGCTGACCGTGGA
This sequence comes from Antrozous pallidus, assembly GCA_027563665.1. Classification (NCBI taxonomy): domain Eukaryota; kingdom Metazoa; phylum Chordata; class Mammalia; order Chiroptera; family Vespertilionidae; genus Antrozous; species Antrozous pallidus. Next base: position 212,229,156 of record CM050508.1, read on the forward strand.
GGCTTCATGTCCACGCGTCAAAAGCGGTAAAAACTGGCATTAAGCGTCGATGACACTGAACCACTGAGTGGGCTTCAGACCAGAAGCACGCGATCGGAACAGCCGCTCCTCCAGTGACGGGCAGTCATGAGGACTACGGGGGACCCAGGCTCACCCAGGTCTCATGGTCCTGACTGAACACACCCACAAGCCTTCGTGTGACCCGCACGCTGCCGGCTGCGCTTACAGGCTTACAGCACTGGTGTGTGTACACCTCCGCCCTCAACACCGGGGTTCTCACGAGGTCTCCTGTCTCTCAGCTTCTTGGTGCAGACTGGGGAGAGCTCGGCGCTGCCTGGGTGGCCTGCGTTAGAGAATGCCACGGAGACCTCCCTCCACGTCTCACACAACTGTCACCGTCACCCAGGCACACGCTTCCCCGTGGGAAGGAGACCCCAACCACGCCGGCAGCTATCCATCTGCACGTAAAGTGGGCACCTCTCAGCCCACAAACAGTCTGATCTCTGTGGGCCCGGCTGACCTTCCGCAGGAGGGAGGAGGAGCCTCACTGACCTCAGTTTACTGCCTTTTAAACAAAGTTTCTTGTGCTTTCCCAATCCGAGCAAGCGAAGCTGGAGAAATGACCCCTTTATCTAGAACGTGAGCTTCCATCTTTGGGACCCCCCAGCCGAGTCCTGGAAAAGCCTTTGAAGAAAACGCCCTCCTTAGGATCAACTGCCTGAAAACCAACTTTGGGCTCAAAAAGAGAGATGGGCAAAACCAGGTTATTTTTTTTAAAAAAACCTAAAGAAATTTAAATGTTATACTTTAAAACTTACACGAATTAATTGTATCAAACTTACCTTAACTCAGAAGTGCTTCTGGCCTGGTCTCCGATTCATGTACAACCAGCCGTCTGCAAAGAGAGAGAGAAAGGCGTGTTGGATTAGCACTGCCCGTGTGTGTATGTGTATAGGGGGGTCGAGCGCAGCTTCCAGCGTGAGGAGCACGAGAACCGCCCTCCCTGCCCCCCCGGCTCCCCCAGACCCCTTTCCTCGGTCCTTTCTAAGCTAACATTTAGTTCTCAGCGCAGGGGAGGGGAGACACCCATCTCCATCTCCCGATCTGTGCTGTTTTGAATATTTCCCGCTGATTTTAGAGAGCGGAAGAGAGGGGGAAGGACAGCGGGAGAAACACTGGCATCACATCGACGGGTCCGTGCCGCCCTCGACTAGAAATGAACCCAGGACCCTTCAGCCAGAGCCCAGGCTCCGCCCACCAACCGGCTTGGGTGTCACTTTCTGTTTTAATCCCTCAGAAAGACCTCAGGGAAAATACCGAGGCAACCAAAACTGCCGGAGGGAAAGGGTGTTCAAGTCCTGCTCCCAGGAAAGTCAGTAAAAACAGAAAAACCCACCGCTATTCCAGAAGCTTCTCAGAGAAACCTCACCCACACCTCCTGCCTCAGATCCGTCTGATTCAGTGCGGCCAGGCTGCTGGGAACCGGAGACATCCGGTCCCGCTGCGGGGAGCCTCAGTCCAGCCGGGGACGAGGATGAGGTCTGGGGGGGCCAGCAGGCACAGGCAGCCAGAACGAATGTTAATTCTAGATTTCTGCTGAAATATCTGCTGTGCTTTCCCATAAACTTGAGTTTTAAAACTTTAACTATGTTCCTGTGGTCTCTCCGAGTTAAACTGTGTGGAGGGGCAGCTGAGGATGCTTCGCAGGTGACCCCCCTGTGGGTGAGTCAGCGGGCACCCGGTGGTCCATGAGGTCTGCAAAGCTGGCCACCATGGGATTGACTCCCTGCTCTGTGAACCACAGCCCGTGTGCACGCTGCCGGTCTGGAGCCGGGAGCATCAGGACACTGAAATTCCCCCAGCTGAGCTGTGAATTCTACGGCATTTATTTAGTAGTTAGCAAAATAATTTTATTTGGAATTAAGCTGCTTACATTATGCTTATTTACTTCTGGCAGAGAAAGTGGGTGTGGAAATGAAATAGGCTGGTGGTTCCTCAGGACTTTAACGCAGACTTTCCATGGCCCAGCCATCCCCCTCCTGGGCATCCATTCCCCAGGACTGAACGCGGCACTAGATGTGGGGACACCCGTGTTCACAGTAGCCCCCAGGGTGTCCACAGTGCAAACAGGCAAACACGCGGCACCCCACGTGGGAAGGTTCCACAGCTACGAGGAGGAGCCGAGCAGACACACCACGGCGTGGACGCTCCGTGGAGAAGCCGGCACATGCATGACCGCACCTACGATCCAGCCAGACAGGCAGCTCCACCGACGGGGACAGTGGCTGCCAGAGACGCTGTGCGCAGGTGAGATCAGAGCAGCTCGATGGGTGACGGGATGTTCTGGAATCAGGTAAAGGTGGTGGCTGCACAGCCTGTGGCTGTCACTGCACTGCTCACTTTAGAATGGTTAGTGCTGTGTTGCATGGATTTTAAGTCAAAAGAGGGGAGGAACAGGGAAAAGGGCCGTTAAAGATAGTTAACAAACAAAAAACACCACTGTGGAAGCAGAGGCTGGAGGCCACAGAATTAACGAGGCTCAGTTCCGAGCCCTCGGAGGGAGCTCCACCCTGTCACTGGATGGTCACAGTCACGGTCAAAAGCAGGGACGCTCACCCAGCGGGGCAGGCAGCCTGGACGGTCCCTGTAGGACACTCAGCAGCACCCGCTCCCCACTGGACCAGCCAAAATGGCTCCAGGCGCCAATGGAGGTTCCTGGGGGCCCGGTGAGAGCTGCAACGGTCCCGACCTCCAGACAGCCCTCCGCTGTGCCCTCAGGGAGGCGCAGGAATGAGAAAAGGCCTCCTCGTTTGCTGACTCAAAGGCTGGCGTGCTTTGTGGCTCCAGATCTGAAACAGAGTGTGTGGCCTGGTCTTGGGAGAAGGACCAGGGAGCCAACCCCCAGCCCAGGGCAGGTCCTGCCCCCAGCTCTGGGGCGGGCCAGGTGGGGGCGGGCTGCTTCACACCCCCTCCGCCTCTCAGCCAGGACTCACGGGAACCTGGCTCAATGCGATCTGAAAAGGGGTGCGAAGACACTGGGGGAAACCTGAATGGCTGTGACTGTGTACGTGGCCAGCTCGGCTGGGTCGGAGTTGAAGTTCTAGGGAGAGGCCCGCCTGTGGCGACTGAAAGAACGGCCTTGTTCTGGAGACACGGCTGGAGCTGGAAGGGTCAGGAATGACGTTGGCATCGATGAAATGCTCACCAGATGCTCAGAGAGAAGCGGGCAACGTGACAGCTCAGCTCCTGGGCACGGCACTGATGCTCACTGACCGGCTCCTTCACATTGCTCCAAAGTAAGAGCAGGGGGAGGGAACAGACATGTCAATATCGGGCAGATACTGATTTTCTAAAACATGCCTTTGAGTTATCAAGCAAAGAAGGGTGAGCTACAGTTCCGGGCAGAGGACAACCGCATCGCCGATGAGGCCTGCCTTTCCGCTGCCTGTCCAGGGAAAGGCTTCCCTGGCGGCTGGACAGCTGGCAGGGAGATAGATGCTCGAGATCTTGTGACACCTCAATGCACTCCGACTCCTAAGGGTCCTCTCAGGAACGAACGGACCACCATTTCGTTGTTCACTGCCAGGTCTGCTCCACTTCCACCGCTGTGCATGCTCTGGGCGGCCTGCCCTCTCAGCGGACGCCTCTCCTGCTGCTCTCCCCCAGGGTCCCTGCTCATGGCTTTTGTGCCGGGCCTCCCGCCGGAATGCACGGTGCTCTTCCTCCCGTTTCTAAAGGCAGAAGCTTAGGTTGGTGAGACCTTTTGTTTTCTGTAGTGAGCGCTTCATTCTATAAATTTCCCTCAAAGTACTGCTATGTCCCACAAACGTTATGTTCTGTTTTCACTTCCATTCAATGAAACTATTGTCAAATTTCCCTCTGCTGTCATCTTTGACTTGTTTAATTTCCAAACACGTGGGGATTTCCTGTGATTGAGAGCTGAGGCCCGTGGCAGCCCCAGTCGCTGTACAGTGTTGAGGAGCTGGTGCCTGGCCACCCCAGGCTGCTCCGTCCAGCTCTGCGCCTCCTGACAATAGAGCACTTCCTGTGCATCTCGTCACTTCCTGTGGACACCAGCAAGGAGTGACAGAACCGGGGGACAGCATCTGCCCAGGTACGCGCCCTCTCCATGGCAGCTACTGGCATGGAGGATTTGGTCCCTCTGGTCTTGAGCTAAACGGTGCCTGGGTGTTCAATCCTCTGTGCACTCCGGCTCCCCACGCTCCAAATGGAAGCTGCCTTCACTGTCACTGGCCCGAGAAGCATGGCTCCTCACACCTGTCGCAAGCTGGAAGCCAGGCCAAAACGCAAACCATCACTCTTCTGCTCCAAGTTCATTCACAGAAGATGGAAACAGCTCCACGTTATTGGGGCAGAAGGTGAGTCCCTGTCCACGGGGCGCGGACAGAGGCGAAGGATCCCTCAGAAGTGGGTGTGTGGGCCATGCTGTGCGCGCAGGTCTGTGCCTCTCCAGGCCGAGGATAGAGGCCCCGTTGCCTGGGAAAGTTCCTGGGAAGCCCATCTCCCAGTGGGTTCCCACCAACCGTGTGTGTGTGGGGGGGGGGGGGGAGCGGGGTCCTGGAAATCACAGGGGACCCACCTATAGAATTACATTTTCCCGAGACACCGAGAGCTGGTGTCTGCACCTCTCCCGGCAGGAGGAGCCCAGCTCCATGAGGCAGTACGGCCCATGAGGGACACATGGCATCACCACGCAGTGCTGGCTGACCTGACTGCTGAGGGTAATTCCTACACGTGTGCCGCTGTTTTTACACCATCCCGTACGTTGTTGTGTTTGTGAAAACAATTTTAAGACACTTCACTGTGTTTACACATAGGATGCCGTGAATATTTTATGTAACCTTTTAGGGAAAGGTTATGTTAGGAATTTTTCAAATTTTGCAGAAAACTACCACTAGGCGATATGCCCTGAAAAGACCCCCCAACTTCCTCCCACACAGGTTTGGCCAAGTGAAGAGCTCTGCTGCTGCAACGAAAGGTACCTTCACCACCGACCACCGAGGACACCTGGGAGGAAACACAGCCAGGAACCTTCACCCCGGGAGCGCAGAGAACAGACCAACCCCCCAGAGCATCCAACCCCCCAGAACACGGAGGCCCAACTCCGCTCAGTGACGTCAGCACTCAGCCCGGGACCAGGCCCCGAGGGCCGCACGACTCACAGAGAGCCGGTGGGGGTGCTTTAGTCGTCAGGACAGAGTCAGACCCGAGGTTCCCACACAGAAGAAACTGGAGATGCACAATGGGTCAGGAATGGCAGGGGACGTCCCAACAGAGCACCCCGTGGAACTAATCCCAAAAAGGAATTCTGTCCTCAAAGCTGTCACATCTAATGCCAGCCTGGAGACACAGGAAGTCTGGGAAGCGGCTAGAGCAGTCGCCAACTGGTGGTCCGCGGGCCACTGGCGGTCCGTGAGGTCCGAGAGGTTGGTGACCGCTGTGCTAAGGCCACCTCCCCCTGAGAGGGGAAATGAGGAGGACTCCACACCCGGGACGGGAGACACGGTCTCTCCCTGGGCCCTTCCCAGTCCTTCCCAGCTGCTCCTCCAGCTCCGGTGGTGTCGGCGCTCTGGTGCAGCACCAACTTCCGGCAGACGTCACCCCGGAAGGTCTGGTCTCAGCCCTGAGCCAGGGACTTGCTCTCAGCCAGCGATTTCCAACTGGCATGTCACAATCATTTTTTTAAAAAGCAGTACTTGCTAAGTCAGGGCCACTGATCTCTTTCCCCTTAGACTGTCTAATAATAAAAAATGACAATAGCAGCCCTGGACGGTGGACTCAGTGGTTAGAGAGTCAGCCCGGGGACTGAAGGGTCGCAGGCTCAATTCCGGGTCAAGGGCATGTACCTTGGTTATGAGTTCAATTCCCAGCCCCGTCAGGAGGAATCAACCCACTTCTTCCCTCCCACCCCTCCCGACGCCCACCGGGACGATGGCAATACCACGTCAGCCACCTCACCACCTCCCCTCTTCACTCAGCTCCCCCTGGCTTGGGGACCCTCTTCCCTGCTCTCCCATCTCTGTCAGTCCCTTTCCCTGACCACACTCCAATTCCCAGTCTAACGGGGCAGGACTCCAAGGACCCGATCCCCCCTGCATGTTTAGGCCCTTCCCTTCCCAAACCCACTGACGGCTGCTCAACCACCTCCTCCAGAGCCAATTCAAGAAGCCCCTTCACTCCACACGCCTTCAATCCTATCCCCTCCCTTCATCCTGCACCCCTTAGCCCCCACTTCCTTCCAGCTCTCCCCACCCCCACCTAGCCTACACTTACCTTCTTCCCAGCCCTCTCTCCCCCTCGCCCCATCTTATCGTCACTCCCTGATTTGTCTTCCAGAACGACAGCGCTGACAGCTCTGACAGCTGGCGCCTCCGCACAGCCTGGAAATACCCTGCAGCGCAGCGCAGCCCAGCCTGGCCTCGTTTAAAGCCCCTCCACCTTTCCCACCTCCTTCCCAGGACTCTGATCCAGTAAGTCGGAGAGGGACACACACATACACACACTCTCAGATACTCACATACACACACAATTCGCTCACAACTCACACATTCACAAACACACACACTAATACTCACACACTGATACATAGAGGCACGAATACATTCACTGTCACACTCTCACACAAACACACACACTAATTCATTCTCATTCTCTCCCTCTCTCCCTCTCTCCCTCTCTCCCTCTCTCCCTCTTCCTCTTCCTCTCTCCCCCTCTCCCTCCCTCTCTCTCTCTCTCTCTCTCTCTCTCTCCAGGTAACTTGGGTGCTCTCTACCAGATCTGGTCCAAGATCCTGACCACTGGTCTCAGAGAAATCCTAGAAACACGAATGCATTTTTGCCTTGAAGAACTGAAGACAATTTCAAAAAGGAAATATTCTCCCACAGTCAAGAAAAAGGACAGACTTCTAAAACGTATAAACCGAAGGCATGAGTATCACAGTTCCCATAAACACTCCAATGGAAGCACCGGCACTGAAAGGGTTCCTCACGCCTATTTACACACGTGTGACTTACACGGGACCAGGAGAAGCCAGTGTAAGAGCCGGTGCCCAGGCCATCAGAGCTGAGGCTCTTCAGGCAGAGGCCAGCTGAGGTCGGCACCGTGTCGCGGCTGGGGGAGCCCCGAGGGGCCATTCTGGGGCCAGGCTCAGTGTAACAGGCGGGACCCAGCAGGAACAGTTCCTTCCAGCGAGAGGACACGCAGAGCCACCCGGAGCACACACTGCAGCAGGACACAAGTTTTAAACTGTTGATAGAACACTTAGCGGTAAAGTGGCCATGGCGCCTGGGCTCCTATCTGTGAGCAGCCATCCATTCACCCCACAAGTGTGCACAGCCTCCAGGACGGGCCAGGCACTGGCGGGCAACTCCACAGTCAACAAGATGTGATTCCTGCCTCCAGAGAACTTAGCTTTCCAGTCGAGGAAGGCAAAAGCACTTCATTTTGACACACCGGGTGCCAATCCAGTATGAAAGGAAATAGAACTGGGTGAGGTTAAGCAGGGGGTGCGGGTCTTTTATAAAGGTGTCAGAGGAGGCGTGGTGACACCGAACAGAGTCCTGAGGAGAGGGACAAGCAGGTGCAAAGTCCGTGAGACGCAATCCTGAAGTGCTTACCTACTTAACCTCAACACGGATAAATCCTGCCACTCCTTACTCTGGATGTGACAGGAAGCTGACAAATGAACTTTATTTTCTCCATTCAGGATGTTCAGTCCAATTGCTATCTATACTGCTCTCTCTTAAAATAGATTTATTTTTATTTCATAGAGAGTGAGAGAAACATCAATGATGAGAGAATCAGGAATTGGCTGCCTCCTGCATACCCCCTACTGGAGATGGAGCCCACAACCCGGGCATGTGCCCTTGACCGGAATCGAGAACCATGACCTCCTGGTTCCTAGGCTGACACTCAGCCCCTGAGCAATACCGGCCAGGGTATACCTCTCTTAAATGAAACTTTGTTGGCACAAAAAAGCTCAAAAGTAAAAAACAAAGGAGGGAGGGTGCACAGTAAAGAGCCAAAGCAGGAAAAACACCACAAATCTGTTTTAAGGAGGATTTATACATTTCCTTTTGGTCTCAGATTTTCCTTCCTAACCAATCTTTAAGAAATACTCAAGTGAGATAAAATTCCTTGATCAAAGAATCATTAGTCATGGGAAGTCACTGAGCATATTGAATATATATATTTTAAAAAAAAAACACAGGCTAAATAACCAAAATTTCATTTAAGTTATTGACTAGGAATGACTAAAAAGCAAATGAAACAAGCACCCTCTCCGTAGTAAGAATAACAAACACTAGGTCACTGTGTTAAGTACGCCGAGTCCTAGAAAACAGTGACACATAGACATTCAAGATGAGTTTACATAGCATATTCTAATTTTTAATCATTTCATATATTTTCACTGAACAAACTGTCTAATAATCTGTTTCAAAGTCCTTTTTGCCAATGAGAAATCTTAAAGGAAAAAAGAAATTTGATATTAACAACTACAACTTTGGGGAAATGGTTAAATCTAGAAATAAAGTTAAAATTCCCCCCAACACCGCCTCTCCCCCCAAACTGATCTAGTTAGGTCTCTTTTATTTGCCAAAAAGACAAAGCCCCGCTGGGAAGGAGAGATCTGACAGGTCCAACCACAAGAAATAGAGATCTGACAAATCCAATGACAGGAAGTAGAGATCTGACAGATCCAAGGACAGAAAGTAGAGAGATCTGACAGGTCCAAGGACAGGAAGTAAAAGAGCTGATAGATCCAAGGACAGGAAGTAGAGAGAGATCTGACAGGTCCAAGGACAGGAGGTACATAGGTCCTAGGAGATATGCAACTGGAACTGAGAAAAATGAAGCTGGCCATCAGAAACCAGCCAGGACTGGCTGTTTTTCTGGGTGCGCTTTCTCCATCCTTCTACCACTCTCTCTCTTAATCAACCGTCGTGTACATGGTCCAAAACTACCTTTAATCCCACATCCTCACTACCATCCGATGTCAGCTGTGACTCTGTGTTTCTAAAGAGTCCTCTGCACCAGCTCACTGGCTTGCTGTCCTGTCAGGTAGCCCATCGGCTGTGGCCCAGCAGAGGAGAGACCATGGAGCGGTCCCACCACAGGAACTAAGGTAGACTCCCTGGAAGGGAGTAGGCCAATAATGACTAGGATCTTTAATAGAGTAACAAACTTCTCCTTGTAAGTGACACAGCATTTATCTCTTCACAGTGGTACCATTTGATTACAAAAAGGGTGAATCATAAAGTATCATACATGAACCTAAACATGTACAGCTGATCCTTGAACACCACAGATTTGAATTATGTGGGTCCACTTATATGCAGATTTTCCCTAACTGACCTGAGCAGTTTCAACCTGTGGGGTTCCAGGGTCAACTCAGTGATCGGAAATCTGCATATATGGAGGACTAGTTACATATGTGAATTTTCTTCTCTTTATTTCTTATTTTTTATACACATATTTTATTGATTTTTCACAGAGAGGAAGGGAGAGGGATAGAAAGTCAGAAACATCGATGAGAGAGAGATATCGATCAGCTGCCTCCTGCATGCCCCTCGCTGGGGATGTGCCCGCACCCACAGTATATGCCCTTGACCGGAATCGAACCTGGGACCTTTCAGTCCACAGGCCGACGCTCTATCCACTGAGCCAAACCAGTTTCGGCTTCTCTTTAAAATAATATGTATTTTTGCTGATTTCAGGGAGGAAGGGAGAGGGAGAGAGAGAGAAACATCAATGATGAGCGCGAATCATTGATCAACTGTCTCCTACATGCCCACACTGGGGATGGATGGAGCCTGCAACCCAGGCATGTGCCCTGACCAGGAATGGAGAACCATGAGTAGATGCTCAACCACTGAGCCACACCAGCCGGGCTGTATGAATGCTCTACTGCGAAGGAGGCTGGCACCCCGAAGCTACACGTTGCTCAAGGGTTAACTGTAAAACAAGTAAAACTTAAGCCCAACAGATACATGTGGCCCTAAGAAACAAAAAAGAGAACCACAGTATCTCTTTTAATGTTTTCCCCCATTGGAAGTATTCAGGGTTCTCTGCACTGTCTTATCCACTTACCATGTCAAAAACAGGAGAAAAGGCCATGGCCAGAATCAGAGACCCAAGGAAGGGAGCCACCTGTGATCTGGCAGATCACTGAGGCTTTCAGGTCATGTCACACGGTCAGGAAACACTCAGGGGCTGCCTTCCAGACTACAGAACCACACTGCGATGATCCATTTCATTGTCCCACAGAAGCCACATAAGTGCTAGAGAGCCCCGGTGGTCTACATCCATTGGTTTTTCCTGCAAACTCTCCAATGTGCCCTCTAGTGACAGACGCCCCGAAATGAATTTGATTCCATTCCTGGAAAGGGACGATCCCTCCTCCCGCCCTCGCCCAGATGCTTTCTGGGTGAGCCCCTTCTCGTGGGAACACGCAGCCACCAGGCTGCAGGGACTCGCTCAGGACTGTGAGCAACTACAACCCCAGCTCCCACACTGCACAGCGAACTGCATCGGCTCACAGGACACAAGGTATTTTAAATCTGACACAAGCACAGCAAAGCTGGACAAATGACAGACTCCAAGGGAGCAACTAGCTTAGGTGGATCTCAGCTCTAACAGCAGATGGCGCTACGCCCTTCCCCATGACATCACATCCTTACAGAGCTGGGTTTTCAGTGGTGGCTTTCACTATGGACAGAAACTGAAGGTGGGGGGCGGTTTGATTCTGCAGTCTGGGAAGCTGTACAGCTCATTAGTTAACAACAGTGGCTTATTTAAGAATAAAATTAAAAGTTTCCTTCAATTTATGGGTATTACTTTTTCAAATGGCTACTAAGCTCTGAGGACATAACTACTCAAGTTGTTTGGACTTCCAGATGGAGGAAATGAAACGGCGGGTGTTTATTTTGGCCTGGAGCATTGGGAAAATGCTGGGGACAAAAGAGAGGCCAGAACTGAGCCCGAACTCTGGAGGGGACAGAGGAGCCCAAGCACAGAGGAGCAGGGAGGCAACGCCTCGCCACCCTACCGCACCCACAGAGCTGCCTCTCTGCCCTGCTTTAGGTGTGGGGTAGACATTTAGACAACAAACTTTAAATTCTCCAAGAATAGGAACTGACTTCCTCACCTTCATGTTCTCGGAACAAACCAAACCCACGAGGAGCTCAGGCACTTTCCCAGGAAAGGCGGCTCTCACGCAGCCCTGAGGACGAGACCTGAGGTCCGGGGGCCGAGGGAGAAGGCAGCAAGGACAGGCTCTTAACTGCAGCGAGGCTGGAGGTGAGCTGGTACGCAGGAAAAGGTGCAGAGCCTAAGGGACTGGGACCGGACCCTCCCCTCGAAGGAGTGCCGAGAAGGGCCAGGACACAATTCTGCGGCGTTCAGCCCAATGTAAAGCCGGCTCTAACGGGAGGACGCCCACAGACCCACCCCCATGAGGGTGGTCTCCGAGATCAGGGCCTGCACTGCACACGGCAGCTAAGAGCGGCCGATGTAACTAAAGAACAGATGTGACCTCTAAGCAACACGTGGGTCTGGACAGAAGGAACCGCTGAGGACACAGTGGTGACAGCAACAACCCGTGGAGTAGAAAACAGCCGCATCGTGTTAAGTGCACGGATTTGATCACTGCGTTGCAGTTACATGAAACATGCCGACTCTCAAAAAGCACAAACCGAGGTGCCCAGTGGTTAAGGGAAACCGATGTGAGTTTGCAGCCTACCTCCTAAGACAGTCCCCTTTGTTGTAGGATGAAGGTGGCCTTGCATCATTACAGCAAATGGCAATCATGAGGACGACCGGGGACAGGAAGCACCTTCTCGGCCTCCGTGACTGCGGGGCCCCCAGGCCCTCATTCCTGAGGCACCTCTGGGGCTGCCCCTTCCGGCAGGAGGCCCCCCTTGTGAGGGGCTGGCTCTCTGGTGAGGAGTGACCTGTCCCCTGCGTGAGCCTCCACAGATCTAGAGGGGGCATTAGACTAGGACAACCATCTGAATGGAGGTGGCCCGTGGGCAGCACCACCCACTGACTCCTCACTGTGTGAGCCACATGCCCAGTCTCCTGAGCTCCTCCTCACTGGGGCCAAGCACTTGGTTTTATGGAAGTTGAACTGATCAGCCAGCAGAAAGCTGAAGACAATGAGGAGAGCACAGCAGAGTGTGCGGGAATCACTCCTCGGAGAGCATGGGAACACCACGGTGGGGGGAGGGGAGGAGAAATCCTGCTGCAAGTCCATACAGACCTCCTCCGCACCAAGGGAGAACCTGCCCAACACGACCCTCGACCCAGAAGCGGGGCCCGGCCCGGCCCGCACAGCATGGGTGTCCACAAGGCACTGCTCACTGGTTCGGTCCTGTGCACCGCAGGAGCTAGGCAGCAGCCCTGGCCTCTACCCACAAGATGACAGTAGCACCCCAAGTTGTGACCACCCCGAATGTCTTCAGACACTGCCCAATGTCCTTCTGAGAACTAAGCCCACAGCAGAGTCAGGAATGGGCTGTGGTTTTCCCACCAATCAATCCGAAGAGTGCGCTGTCCACAGGCAGGCAGGGAGCGGTGCGGACAGGGAGGAAGTAGCCCACGACACAAAGACACAGGGACGAACGCCCGGCCATGGGTATTGCGCAACAACTTGCAGCAACTTACGTAATATTCCAGGTAATTTCGTGATGTCAGAGCCTCACCCCCGCGGAAGCACCCTGGCGAGTGCACGGGAGCGGTGCCACCAACAGCTGCTGCACTAGCGATGGGGACACTGGCCATGGTAGCAACCCCCCCGGCACTGCTGGGGGGCACCGAGTCTGAACTGAAGTGCCTCGAAAGAGCCCTAATGCCTTTCTTATGGCCAAACCTAGTGATTAAGTCCCGACACCTGTCACGCATCACTAACCTGTTAACAGAGAGAATTTAAAATGAACCTGAAGTTCGTCCTCCCTGTCCTCAAGCAGCCCATGCAGCTCAGTGTATGTGAGAACAGAACTGATACACAGGAAAACAAGACACAGAGCATGTTTTCTGGAAGCCGTGTGGCACAGCAATGAAAACTGCAGGGTTTGGTCCCAGCCCCGTGACCGTGGGCCTGCTTGTCTGCCTGGGAGGGTCCAAGCTCACAGCGGGGGAGGCCCAGACCGCAAAGGTTTCAGGGCTGCAGGCAAACTCTACTGCCGACTGCTGTCCCAGAGGCCACAGATGGTCCAGAAAGGAGCGAGAGGCTGAGCTCTGACAAAACATCTGTGGACAAAACACTCAAAACCACCCAACTTTCCCGTGTCACAAAAAGGGATTCTTTCTTGCGTTTGTTTTTCAATGATTTTTAAGCGTAAAAACTACTCTTCCCTGTCGTCTGCCAACCCTGGCGTTCAATCCAGTGCCTGGCAGGTACCAGGTGGGTGATCCACAGCCGGTCACCATCTCAAAAGCCACAGGACTACAGCAACCCCGTCCTGCATACCTGGGCAGCTGCTACGGAGCCAGCAATGACGGCCCCAACACTGTCCCCAGCTGTCCCCTCCAGCTGCCAATTCTGCCCCAACCACTCGTTTGCAGAGGCTCCTGTGGGCATGAGTGCTTCACAGACAGACGCTCAGCACATCTAACTGCAGGAAACAAGGTCTCTGTGCTTTAAATCCAACGACGTAATCTGGGCATCAGATCTGAAGGCTTCATTATACAAGGTTCCCCATCCATTTACGCTGTAGGTACATTTCTACCCCTTACAATGTGTGTTCACCCAGAGGACACATTTCCGCACAAGTCCCTCTGCTCTCTGCACTCACAAGACCCAAGGGGGTAGGGGTGGGGGGCTGGAGTTCTCCCACAGGACCTCAGCCTTCACCAGCTCTGACTGGCCCCACAAGTTCTGCCAGGTGTCAGGAGTGCTGCTATCTCACACTTCTGAAAGAATTGTTATTTTAAAAAGCCAGGTTGTTATGTCGACAATAATAGCATCCGTGGCATCCATTTTTTAAAATCTTTTTTTCCTGGCATCCAATCTTATATGAAAAACTAGTGAAATGGCACAAGTGAAAAAAACATGAATATAAGATGCTATGAAACACCATCAATAAAAATCTTTTACCTCAAAGACAAATTTAGTCAACTATACCTCAATAAAAAAATAAAGGCAAATGAACTAAAACTATTAAATTTCTAGAATATGCTCACTTCAGTCATGCTAACTTTGAGAGAGCATCTAATACTTTTAAATATAAATAATTTGCTTTTATATTTCTTACAAAATGAAAATGTTTTTCCTAATTATCATGATCTTGGCCAATTTCCCACCAAAAAGTATAGAGAAAAATTATATCTTACTACATGTTCCCTCTCCCACCTATTCCCAGGATATCCGTGTCACAGTGAGCAGACTTTATTTGATACCTAGATGCATCTGTTTTCACAAATTAAATTACACCTTCTTCCCCAAACTTACACATACCACCACCCCCACCACATTACTGCATATGGTCATCCCCTCAAGACAACAAAGAGCCCCTTATACACGGGCACCAGCTGCACAGTATGCCATGAGCACCGTCACTTAACCAAACCCTCCTGGTGACTGCTCGCATGTGGATGGGTTGCTCAATCATTTCACAAATAGTTCCTGAGACGGACTATGTCCCAGAGGAAATAAGAAAGACAAAGGTCGCCGAAACCGGTTTGGCTCAGTGGATAGAGCGTCGGACTGCGGACTGAAGGGTCCCTGGTTCGATTCCGGTCAAGGGCATGTACCTTGGCTGCGGGCACATCCCCAGTAGGGGGCGTGCAAGAGGCAGCTGATCGATGTTTCTCTCTCATTGATGTTTCTTTTTTTTTTTTAATATATTTTATTGATTTTTCACAGAGAGGAAGGGAGAGGGATAGAAAGTCAGAAACATCGATGGGAGGGAAACATCGATCAGCTGCCTCTTGCACACCTCCAACTGGGGATGTGCCTGCAGCCAAGGTACATGCCCTTGACCGGAATCGAACCCGGGACCCTTCAATCCGCAGGCCGACGCTCTATCCACTGAGCCAAACCGGTTCGGCTCATCGATGTTTCTGACTTTCTATCCCTCTCCCTTCCGCTCTGTAAAAAATCAATAAAATATATTAAAAAAAAAAAAAAAGAAAAAAGAAAGACAAAGGTCTGTGCCTCATGGAGCTTAAATTCTAGTGACTACAAACAGACAAGCTTTTGCTTTCATAACAAAATTTCTAATGAACGCTGTTTTGGATACTTTGTTTTTATAACTAATTCTGTAATTAAGTATTCTTATTTTTTCCCCTTTGGATAAATTCCTAAAAATAAAGATGCTGAAACAATTAATCTTAGAAATGCTTTTGTACATTAATCCTTGATCATATGCTATATAATTCTATTATTTCTCCAACTCCTTGCCTTTGACTTTAGTTCAAAGGTCCTCTACCAGGTGTCTTGGCTATAGATCTGCTCTGAATCTAAAGCAGATAATCTTTTTGGCCTAGAGCCTCAGTGTCATGCTCAGTAACTTCACCCCACACCCTCTTCAAAGGTTATAAACTATCTCCCACACACAACCCTCCTCAAAGGTTATATAATACATGCACTCGGGGTGGGGGTCCCTCAGCCCGGATTGCAAGAAGGCGCTGGCCAGGCCGAGGGACCCCACAGGGCTGGGAGGGACACGGGAGGTTGGCCAGCCAGGGAGGGGCTGCAGGAGGGCCCCAGAGCATGTCCAGCTATCTTGTTCAGTCCTGATCAGCCACACCCCAGCAGCAAGGGTCTGAGCGTCTGCCCCTGGCGGTCCGTGCATGTCACAGTGAGCGGCTGAGCGGCCTTAGCATATAATTAGCCTATTACGCTTTGATTGGTTGAACAGCTGACTGGACACTTAGCATGTTACGCTTTTATTTTATAGGATTTCCCTCAATATTTTTCTAATACTTCCATTTAATTTCTCCTAATTTCTCCATTTAATCTTTAGTCCACCCAGAGCCTGTCTGTGCTGTGGAATTCCGTTTTCATCTGTATT
The DNA here is from genome assembly GCA_027563665.1 of Antrozous pallidus. Lineage (NCBI taxonomy): Eukaryota > Metazoa > Chordata > Mammalia > Chiroptera > Vespertilionidae > Antrozous > Antrozous pallidus. The sequence goes on from CM050508.1 coordinate 212,245,190, forward strand.
TTTTCCCAGCAGACCACCAGTTGGTCCGACCCCTCTTCCGTTACACACCATCCATTCCCAACTGACCCAACATGCTAACCCAGAACTGACACCCACAAACGTGTCATTCCTAGAGCACTTTGTCCCGCCCACCCATCTTCACATCCAATAGAACATTCCCCACACAGCTTTCCTGTACAGAACTGACTCCTTTTAACCATCAATTCCTCCAAGTTCAGCGAAGTCTTAAACTACCAGCCTCCACCGACAGGAAAAGTGCCCTCCAGCTGTGCTCAGGCCACTCCCGTCCTCCTTCCCGCTTCAGTACCCAGGAGTCTCGTCACAGGTCTTACAACCAACTTAAATAAGTTCTTCTCTTTACTGAAAATTATAATTGTAGACCTAATGAAGTGATATTGGTCTATTTGCCTAAGAACTAAAATATATATATTTCTAAAGTAGCGGTCGCCAACCTTCCAGACCTCACAGAGCACCAGTGGTCCACAGACCATCGGTCAGTGACCGCTGTCCTAAAGTTCATGTCCACAGAGCAGCGATTTTCAACATTTTTCATCTCATGGCACATAAACCAGTTACTAAAATTCTGCGGCACACTGAAAAATATATACATGTTTGCTGATATGACAAAATGGGTATAATTTTTTTTAATGTTTCTACTGATTTTTTTGAGAGGAAGGGAGAAAGATAGTGATAGAAATGGTGATGAGAGAGAAACATCCTAGACCCTCTGCACCCTGCACAGCCCACACTAAGGATGGGGCCCGAAACCCAGGCACGTGCCCTGACCAGGAGCGGAGCTGAGCCACATGGCCAGGCAAACACGGTGATTCTGATTAATTCATCTCAGACGGCTGTTGTCCGACACCGTGCGGCAAAAGGTGTCGGTGTTACTTGTCTTGAAAACCCTTGCAGGCCCTGCCAGTGTGGCTCAGGCGACGGCACCGCCCCGCACCCGGAAAGGTTCAGGCGATGGCACCGCCCCGCACCCGGAAAGGTTCAGGCGATGGCACCGTCCCGCACCCGGAAAGGCTCAGGCGACGGCACCGCCCCGCACCCGGAAAGGTTCAGGCGATGGCACCGCCCCGCACCCGGAAAGGCCGCCGATGGAGTCCTGGCAGGGTAGCAAGGCGGCCGCGGGGGCTTGATCCCTGGTGGGGGCATGCAGGAGGCAGGTCATTGGTGTCTTGCTCTCATATCGATGGTTTTCTCTCTCTCTCTCTCTGTCCCTCTCTTTTCTCTCTCTCAGAAAAAAAGAAAAGATAAGAATTCTCGTGGCACACTGGTGGAAAATCACTGCTATACAGGAGTGTTATTTACAAAAAAGCAAACTTATAAAGTTCATGGCTCTCGCCAGGAACCTCTGCTCCCTTGTCTGCTCTGACCACTTGTCACCCAGGCGCGTGACTCACATCAGTGACTCCGTAAGGACATGAAACAGGCTGTCACCATAAAGAAGCCCTCAAGTGCTCAGGACAAGAGCTTCGTTACAGACCAGAACAGTGCCCCCTCTCCCCCCGATCTTCCTCTTCTTGGTGTCTCTAAGGTGGGATGGAGCTCTGGACGAAGCAGCAGCACAGGGGCAGCGAAAGCCTTGTTGCGCCCCCTCCTCCGCCATCTGCACAGGAACAGTAGTAGCGAGAGAAACCTGTTTGCCTGGTCACAGTGACCCGTCATGTGGCCAGCTCTCCTTCCCACCTTTGCCTACAGATGACCCAATTTCCCTCCAACTCTCTCCCCAAGAACGCCCCAACCTTACAATAGTCAACATGTATAAAACTTCAGTTACTTATGTGTAATTTATCAGGGATTACCTATACTAACTGGCACCTACTTATAATGTTACTTTGTTGTAAGTTTTTTTTTTAATGCTTTTTAAAAATATATATTTTATTGATTTTTCACAGAGAGGAAGGAAGGGAGTGGGATAGAAAATCAGAAACATCGATGGGAGAGAAACATCGATCAGCTGCCTCCTGCACTCCTCCAACTGGGGATGTGCCCGCAGCCAAGGTACATGGTCTTGACCAGAATCGAACCTGGGACCTTTCAGTCTGCAGGCCGATGCTCTATCCACTGAGCCAAACCGGTTCGGCACTTTGTTGTAAGTCTTAAGATTCAAAAACAAAGTCTTTTACGTTTGAAATCGAGCCCGCCCCTCCCAATCAAAGTCTCCTTCTAATCTCACCTTCCAAACCTCCAACGTCTGCATTTGGTGGGCACTTTATGGACCACTGTGCACAGGACAGCTGTTGAAATTACAATAAGGGACTGTTTGCTGGAAGTCAGCCGGTTCAACCACTTCCCAGACACAAAACAAATTCAGATACAAACGCATGCACAGAGAGGGTCTATCTGTGGCCACAGCTCTGGCTCAGCGGCAGAGAGCACAGCAGGCCCCAGAGGGTCCCTCTCAGGCCCGAGGCCAGGGAGTGGCCGGCTGGCTGCACAGCAGGCAGTGATGAGGCAGCCTGTGGGGAAGGGCAGGCGAGGGCCCAGCTTTCTAAGGCTCAGCCCACAATCACGCCGTCTCAGTGTGGTCCAGGGACCAGCAGCAGGCACCCCTGGGGCTCCTTAGGAAGCTGAACCAGCATGACACCTAACAAGACCCGGCTTCAGTCACAGGGTCCAGTTCTGAGACCACCCAAACCGCTGCACTGTTCCCACCCACCTCTAACTCCCGACCCCCCCCCCCCCCCCAATAAAGCTTCCTGAAGCCACATCTACACAGCTGGCCTCCTCCTCCCCACGCCCAGGTTTCCCTCCGACCCCCTCCCCCACTCCCTGCACCAGGCACTGCACCTGCAGCCTCTGCTCTGCGAGACACCTTTCACTCCCTCACCTAAGGCCCTCAGGACACTCTGGGTAGAGGTACCCCCCTACCTCTACTGCCGGGTGCTGCCTCCACTGCCCCACCCTGCGCAGCTCACAGCGCCTACCACAGGATGTACGTGCTGCCAGGGACTTCCAGGCCAGTACACCCAGGAGCCAGCATTTGGGCACCCACTGTCTGGTGTCCACTCTGACCTCCCAGCATTCCAAGCACAGCTCTAGATTCCCACTGGACAGCCCACCGATCTGTCACCCACCTGACTTCCCTGAGTGCCGACGCGGCCTCCCCCGGTCCACACCCTGTCCCTGTCGGCAGCACTGGGGGGGAGGGATGGGAAGGCCTCCACCTCTAGAGCCCTCAGCCAGGTCACCCATTTCTCTTGTCATCTCTAAATAACCTTGTCTCAGTTTCCTCCCCAGCAACCCATTCTTTAGACTCGGCAATCTAAACAGCCTTTGAAAATTCACATCGTGTCCCTTCCTGCTTAGAATCACGCTATGGCGTCCAGAAGAAAGAAATCCAGGGTTCTGCCCAGTGTGGTAGCTGTAAGTGCACTGTCCATACCAGGGCAGGTCGGAGGTCATAGAAGCACTGACCAGACAGAACCTGCTAGAGCAACACTGCCCTGGGCAAGGGCAGGTGACCAAGGCCTCCCCCCGCACTAAGGGCAGCCACGCCCACTCCCACCCCCACTCAGGCCTCTGTGACCACTGTCCTCCCCTGAAGAGCCAAGCTCCCACCTACCTGCCCTTCTCGCCCTTCAGGTGCCACCTGCTGAGCAAGGCCTCCCCACCAGCGTCAGGCGCTCAGTACGTGACTGCTTCCTCACTAGGTCGCCGTCTCCCAGGACGGGCCGTCAGGAGCCAGTTCCCAGCACTCAGGCCATCGAGCGCAGGGCCTCTCAAAGGGCAGAGCTGGCAGCCATTTGTGAACTAAGTGGATGCCTTTGAGGAGCTGGCGTCTGGCACCCCCTCCACAGCCCTCTCGGTATGAGCTGGCCTCCTGAGGCAGACACTGCCGGATGGCACGCTACAGGCAGGTCTGAGGCGGAGAAAAGTTTTGCACGGATGCTTCGCACCTCCTCCATCAAGAGCCAGGGTCTGTGTTCCCTCACGTCCAGCCGGCTGGGCCCTGTAACTCGCTTTGACCAACAGAACTCAGCAAGGATGCTGTCAGTCCGAAGCCCCGCCTCGAAGCCTCGCAACTTGGGCTTGGCCCTCTGACACTCAGCCCTTGAGCAGCCTGGGCTGCAGGAGACTCCCTGGAGAGGAACAGATGACCCTGGCTAAAGGGCCATGCAGGGAGCCATCCAGGAAGGGCAGCCACAACACACAGACCAGAGAGGTCCCTCCAGGCTGAGCCCTGCCCAGCTGACCACGGAGAACACGTGGTCACTGTCTTCAGTCACTCAGTTGGGGTTTGTTACACGGCAGTCCATAGCTGACACAGGCCCAGGCGGCAGTTTTTAAACCGAGAGCACGTGCGAGTGTCCGAGCTCTGCACCTGGGCACGGTCAGGCTCACGCCTGGGGCTGGCTAAGCTGCTATGTGCCTGCATTCCTGGATCGCACCCCGAGTGGTGACAACTACAAGGTCTCCAGACCAGCAACCGTGGGGACAAAATACAAGAGCGAATGCTGTCACCTCCAGGGATGGCCCTTCCGCAGGCAGGAAGGAGCCCCCCTCGTTCACTCTGACCTCAGGCTCTGTATGTCCTTTCCCTCCTCACTGGTCCCCAAAGCACAGGCAGCGGGGTGGGCACTGGCAGCAGCTGCACCTGTTCCGACGAAAACAACCCACAAGGACGGCACTCTTCTTCTCCCACAAAGGAGACAGACAAAGCAGAAAGTGCCAGCCCGCCTCCAGACACACAAACCCTGGCCACTGAGGGGCTCCAAAGACAACAGCCAGACCAAGATGCTTATGTCCAGCAAGCTTAGCAAGCTTAGAAACCGTGCACATTAAAACAGAAGTGTAGCCCTGGCCCATTTGGCTCCATGGACAGAGTGTGGGCCTGCAGATTAAAGGGACCTCGGCCAGGGAACCCCAGCCAGCCATCGCCCTGCAACCAGGCTAATCGCTGCTTGGCCCTGCCCCCAGCCCCAGCCTGTCATGGGCAGCAGCCATCTTGGTTGTGTTGATTTGCGTATAGCTCCTGATTGGCTTGTGGGCATGGCCTATTTGGTGCAGTGAAGGTACGGTCAATTTGCATATTACTCTTTTATTAGATAGGAGGATGATTGCTCTGGCTGGTTTTGCTCAGTGGATAGAGCGTTGGCCTATGGACTGAAGGGTCCCAGGTTCGATTTCGATCAAGGGCACATGCTCGGGTTGCGGGCTTGATCCCCAGTAAAGGATGTGCAGGAGGCAGCTGATCAATAATTCTCTCTCATCATTGATGTTCCTCTTTCCCCTCTCCCTTCCTCTGAAATCAATCAAAATATATGTTTTTGGGGTTTTTTTTTTAAATAGTGCTGCTCTAGCCGATTTGACTCAATGGATAGAGCACCGGCCTGTGAACTGAAGGATCCCAGATTCAATTCCGGTCCAGGGCACATGCCTGGGTTGCGGGATCAATCCCCAGTTGGGTGCATGCAGAAGGCAGCCAATCAATGATTGTCTCTCATCAGTGATGTTTCTCTCTCTCCCTTCCTCTCTGAAATCAACAAAATGCTTCATCCGAGTATATGTTTTTATTTCTTTTAGAAAGAGAAAAAGGAAGAGAGAGAGGAAAAGAACATTGATCAGTCACTTCCTGCATGTGCCCCAGCTTGGGTGACTGGGGATCATGCCCTGACCAAGAATTGAACCCCAACCTTTTGGTGTTCCTATTGGATGACACTCCAACCAACTGAGCCACCTGGCCAGGGCCCTTTTTGAAACATATATCATGTCTGACAACCCCCAGGACTGACACAATGATCGAGGCTCCTAACCTTGGCTATGCAGCAGCTGCTAAGCCGGAGTTCTGAGTAGATGTTAATTTCCCAAATTCTCATCCCCCTTGTGTGGAGATTTTCCCTCAGACCCCCTAAGTCTCTGATGACACCTCAGACACTCAGGCTAGAACTGTGCTACAAGCATAATAGTTATTAGCCACATGTGTTCTTAAAAACTAATTGCATTGCCGAGACTGGTTTGGCTCAGTGGATAGAGCATTGGACTGCGGACTGAAGGGTCCTGGGTTCGATTCCGGTCAAGGGCATGTACCTTGGCTGCGGGCACAACTCCAGTAGGGGGCGTGCAAGAGGCAGCTGATCGATGTTTCTGACTTTCTATCCCTCTCCCTTCCGCTCAGTAAAAAATCAATAAAATATATTTTAAAAAAAAACAAAAAACTAATTGCATTAAAACTTAATAAACGAAGTCAGTTCCTTAGTCACACAAGCCCCATTTCAAGTGCTCACCAGCACATGCAGTGAGTGGGCACCATATTGGACAATGCAGGTTATAAAACATTCCTATCATTAAAAAGTCTACTCTACAGGCTCCTTTGAAATAAAGGAATGGCAGCTCTGGCTGGTGGCTCAGTTGGTTGGAGCATCATCCCATGCACTGGGGGGTGGGGGGTCATGGGTTCAATTCCTGATCAGAGCACGTGCCTGGGTTTCATGTTCAACCCCCAGCTGGGGCGTGTATGGAAGATAGCCAAAGGATGTACCTCTCACATCCATGTTTCTCTCTCTCTTTTCCTTCCTCTCTCTCTAAAATCAATTTTAAAAATAAAGAGGAAAAAGAAAAAAAGCTTTTTAATTGGAATAGGGGAATATGCCATTTCCAAGAGTGGGTTTTTCGCTCTTTTGCACTCCAATGCATACACTATCATTTAAGAAATTAACACAGAAAAAAAGAAATTAATATATAGTGAAAAGGTGCATTTGTGAGTTTTTTTTCATTTCTTTATTGATTAAGGTATTATACATGTGTCCTTATTCCCCCATTATCCCCCACCTCCCATCCATGCCCCCACCCCTCTGCTGTCTGTGTCCATTGGTTAGGCTTATATGCATGCATACAAGTCCTTTGGTTGATCTCTCCCCCTCACCCTCTCATCCTCCCCTGCCTTCCCTAAAGTTTGACATTCTGATTGATGTTTCTTTGTCTCTGGATCTATTTTTGCTCATCAGTTTATGTTGTTCATTATATTCCATAAATGAGTGAGATCATGTGACATGTATTTGTTATATAATTGCACAGTTAAGTTTTTAGTCACTATATGAACGACAGAAGACACGTCCTTAAAAGGGTGCTCTGCTGTTCACCAACTGGCGTGAGCCTCCAAGCCGCAATCCCGTTTGGCGAGTCAGCTCTGTCCGAGGCCATGAACAAACGCTGGCACTGAGGCTGCCGTCCAGCCCCTCAGAGCTGAAGTGACCGGTCAGGACAGCTACTGGGCAGCTCAGTGTCCTCCCTGAGTGTCAGGTGGTAAAAGATGGCAGACCTGTGTGGTCACTTCCTGTCTTGTAAGAACACGTAAAGCAGGCATGATGGGCGCTGACTGATTCACAAGCACAATTTAAACGCCTGCCAGTCAGTGTCAGACACCACGATTCTATCGATTACCAGAAAAAGTTCCCCTTTCCCTTCTCATCTCTGGTCTAGAGCAGCCACCCCCAAACGCACACGCCACCAGCTGAGTGAACACCTCACCAGTTACCCTCTGTCCACTCTCAGGAAGACGACCTAGAAGCTCCTTCAGTTCCTCGTCCTGTGGTGTGTCTTCACCCCCCTCCCCACGGTCCTGAGCTTCCTGACGGGCACTCTCAGGTCGGACGCAGGTCAGAGAGCCAACCCTGCCCACAGGAACAGCCCGCCTGTGTGTCCTCTGCTTCCCACCTGGGCTGGGTTAGGGAGAGCCAGAGATGAGGCCTCACAACTGGGCAACCACAGCTGGAGGTGAATCCCATCGAGGCAGTAATTGTGGCCAAGCAACGCGGTCAGAGCCGCTTGGAGGAGGTGACGTTCAAGCTGAGACCTAAAGGACTGAGGACTCAATGGTGTAAACAGCAACAGGAACGGAGATGTCAGGTGGACAGATGGGCAGGCAGGGGTCTAGAGGTCAGAAAGGTTGGGGTGAAAACAAATTTGAGAGTCACCAAAACCACCTGTAAATAGCATTAACACCGACAAGAACAGACGTGACAGACATGAGCACCTACGGAGAGCCCAAGGCTCACGCCCAACGCCAGGCAGAGGTGTCGGGAGAGACAAGCCCTGCAGGGGCACCGAGGACAAACACGGCGGGAGGACCAGGCACTGGGGAAGAGTGTTTCAGGGAGGGGGTGGTCATCAATCGAGCCCAAGGCCAGCAAGCAGGCTGTGCTGAAACAGAAAGAAGAGAAAACCTCTCCGAGAGCTCTTCCCTCGAAATCACAGCAGAGGCCCTTACAGCCGAGCAGGAGTGAGGTGGACAGAGACTGCCCAATGGCTTCCTGCCCCGAGATGACCCGCCAGCCCAGCCCGACTCCTCAACTTGGTTCTGAGAAACTGGGTTCCTACACGGCAATCCCGTTCTGTTTCCTCCGCGGTCTTTCCACCTGCGCTGAGACGCTCTTTTACAAGCTCAGGTGTGAGGGAGGGCGGACATGACACAGCTGGGGCCACAAGCTCAGGCCGAGGAGAAATGACTCTGGGCACCGCAGTGGGGTGACTAGTGTCCCCTGAAAATCTTCATCCGCCTGGAACATGGGAATGTGGCTTTCTTTGGAAGGAGAGTCTTTGCAGGTATAATCAGTTAACTTAGAAGGAGGTCATGCTGGATTAGGGTGGGGCCCCATCCAGTGACTGGAGTCCCTGCAGAATAGAGAGGGGAAGGCCACGTGAGGAGGGGCAGAGAGGCATCAGAGGGAGCCTGCCAGCCTCTCGACCTCGAGGTCCAGCCTCCAGAACCGAGAGCTCTGCTGTCTTAGCCCCTCGGTTTCAGGTCACTTGTTCCAGCATCCACAGCAAACAGGGAAACCCTTCAGAGCCAAGCAGAGCCCTGCAGACCTAACACCGAGACCCCACAGAGCGAACCACAGGCCTGGGTGGCTGGGAAGCGTGAGGAGGAAGCCAGGGCTGGAGGGCGCACAGGAGCACCAAAGCTCACCTCTCCGTTCTTGCACACCCTTAGCCTGAGGCTCAGCATTTTCTGGGCACCCTCTCTTGTAACCCTCACCACACCGAGATGAGAAAACCAGGCTAGAGGCATGAAATCACGTGCTCACGGTCTCAAAGCCAAGCGCTGGCAGAAGAGGAAGCCCAGCATGTGGGCATGGCGGGCGACAGCAAAAGCAGCACTCGCCTGCACGGGAGTCACTGACGATGGGCGACATCCAGAAATAGACATAACACGGAACAAAGCAGAAAATCAGAACTGAAAACCCAGTTAATACAGTGTGCTCCAGCAGACTCTTACTGCGTGGTTACTTCCTGAAAAGGAAATTATACATTCTCCCCTTACTTTTATATTCCTAATTTTCTAAAACGTTTTTATTATTAAAATGCAAAAGCTGAAGATAAAAACAAAGACAATAGAACCGTTTTGTTGGAGAGGACATCTTTCTAGAACCACTGGTGTCTCAAGAGGTACAGGAACAAGAAGAGCCTCAAAGAATGAGAACAAGACGTATGGAGGAAGTGAGGCGGTGGAAGCAGATCACCTGTCCAGGGAGTTCAATTCGGGGGGTGGGGAGTAAGTTATATAAGCCGTGTGCAGGCAGAAGAGGAGCTCCTGAGGAGGAGGACAGGTGGAATGGTTGGAAAGTATGTTCTCCCGCTGAAGACAACTCCTCTAACAAGAGGAAAGAGGTAGGTGCAGACAGAAGTGGAGATGGAAGGAAGGAGAGGTCAGGTGGTGCTAGAAAGTCCACTGTGTGATGACAACCAAGAGCAAAAGCCCTAGAGGCAAACAGCTCTAGTTCAAACACCGGTTCTAGGATTCCTGACTGTGACCTCGATAATTACCGAACCTTCCTGCCAGGTTAGCCTCCGGAAAGGGGCTAGCCACGGCGCCTGCCTCGAGGTGAGGTGTGGGCCACACAGGAACCACACCACACCCTCCACGGTGCCTGGCACAGCAAGCGCCTCACAAACTGAACTAATACATTGGGGGCAACAGGCCAAAGGGCAAGTTCATCGAATGTCACTGGAGTGCCAGCTAGTGGGCCCAGGTGTGAACGAACTAATGCCAACGGCAACCCTTGAAGTGCTCTCCCAACAACTCTCAAATAAAATAAAGCATACACCACGGGGAGCAGCACCAACTCCGAGCACAGCGCTGCCTGGGCCTCTCCCTCTGCCCAGAGAGCCAATCCCGCACTCTCTTCCCTCCTCTGCCCTCTGCTCAGAGACTCCCACCACCTTTTAAATGAACCCAGCCTCCTCCATGGCCCCTGGCCTTCCTTTCAACACCAGCTGAGAGCCGACTCCTCCCCCCAGGGCAGGCGGGGTCTCGTGGCCTCACCAGCTGCTCCCTGGCACAGCCAAGCCTTGAGGAAGCGTTGTACTGAAGGTACCCCTGCCCCTTCACAGGATCCTTTCTCTGGGCAGCTGACAAAGCTCGAGCTGTCCCATGTGAGAGCAGGCAGACAGAGCCTCTTTCGAAGGCACATGCCCTGCCCTGCCCCCCTTTCCTTCCTGGCCTCCCTGCACCCCACTGTGGATGAGCAGCCCTGGGGAACCTGGACCACCACACTCAGCCTACCTCCAACTCTCAGCCACACTTGCTACCCTGACCATTCTCTCCCCAACACCCAGAAGCCTCTCTGCCTGTGAGCTCTGGCCTACTCGGTGTCCGTCCAACCTCTGACCCTGTCTTCATGAGCATCTCTTCCTCTGCCCGTCCCATGCTGCCGTCCCGGGGCTGTGGCAAGGCCTCTTCTCAGCTACACCCATAGGTCTCCAACCTTTGGAGGCTCTCGGGTTCCTCTCCCCAGGAACCCTAAAGCTGCACGGGGGGGTGGGGGGCGGGCGGCGGCAAACTGCACAGGCACAGTCCCCAGCTGTGGACCCTTGAGCCCTGCAGGCACCCTGGGCCGAGGCCTCGCCGTGCCCTGGCAGCTCAACCCCACATGTTCTCCAATCAGTGCCACTCAGAGGCTTGGTCTCGGGCCTTTTACTTTAACCACTGAGGATCCTGGGCCTTTGTTTACAGGCTTCTACCTATGGCTATCCACTACATCAGAAATGGAAAGAGACATTCTAAAATTGTCCAGTAACCCTGTGCCACGTCACCCTACAGGACATTTGCACAAAATAACGAGAAAGAGAATCGGGTGAGAAGAGCGGCGATACCACGTTAGCACGCTCTGCCGGCCTCCAGGAGAGAGAACCTCACTTCTGCGTGGGGCCTGTCACTCAGTTTTGGTTGAAGTCCACGAGAAAAACGCAGCCTCACGCACAGGGAGTCAGGGGGTCGGAAAGGCAGGCGCACGTTATCAGTGGAGTCTTCCTGGGGTGTGCCCTAAAGGCAGTCCTGCCCGGAAACCTGGACTGTCACTTTCTGTACCGCCACATGGCACGCTGTGGTTCACCCATTCTGGCGCTCGGAACAATCTTTTCCCTACTTGTGAGTGAGTGGCATCACACACAGGCAGCTTGGAGAAATCAGTTCGCTTGATTAAGCAGACCTTCCAAATGGAGACATGTTTCACTACGTAATGGTAAAAAAGCCTTTCATTAGCTGCCCACCTGCCTCCTGAGACAGCTCTTAAGCTCCCCATAGCAGAATCTCGCTTTCTAAAATTCTCCTTTCCATCGGGAAGCTCAAGGTTCAGCACTGCTGACACTGTTAGTCATTCTCCGTGAGGCCTGTGGGCTCTGTTCTTTCTCAAGAAAATACCTGCCCATACCCAGTGTAAACAGCCATCCTTCTGTCAGCTGTTCCCTCAACTCTGAACTCCGGGACATGCGTGGCTCCAGACTCCACTGCACCAGTGCTTCGGGCCACTTCCCATCCCTTCTCCAGACAAGCAGGAGGACGAGACTCGCTACTGTTAATGCCAAGAATTCTGATTACTTCATCAGGACACTGAACCCCTGGGGCCCGGGGAGTGTACCCATCACATTTGAGACTTCTTGCTCTAAGCAGTGGTTCCTCCCCAGACTTCAATCACCACCAGAACAGACAACCCCTCCAGAGCTCCACCCTCCGCGCAGTCAGGGCTCCACAGCTCCGTGTGCAGCCCGCCTCCAGGCGGCGCCACTGCAGGAAGCAGCGCCTGGCCTGTCCTCTCGGAGCTCAGAGAGCAGGGAGACCAAGCTAAGGGCCGGGAAGCAAGGTAGATAGAGATGGTGGAGGTTAATGAGATGAGAATGCCCTAGGGAGGGTGTCTGTCCACAAGTTCCTCTGAAGGACTCAGGGACTCGGCAGGGAGAGGAGGAGCAAGTTAAGGACTGATGCACCTGGATGCATGGGGTGGGACCGCCTCCTCAAATCCTCCAACACAATCCGCATCCATCATCTCCCCACCAAATGCAAAACAGCCACCAGACGCCCAGCCCAGGACGGAAACCTGGGTCATTACTCCTTCCTCACCTTCCGTTCAGCCACCAGCTATACCACCCTGCCCAGCCCCTTCCTCTCCACACCTCATGGGCATGGGCCCAGCTCAGGGACACGTGGTGGTCGCCGTCAGGTCAACCTCCTCCTTCAAACCCTCGTCAGGCCTCAGAGCGGGCGAGCGAGCGAGCTCTCAGGAAAAAGTGCTGAGTTTGTACCGAGGCTGACCTGTCGACGCCACCCCCCTGCACCCTGAGAACTCCCAGCCCTGGACGTGGCCTGAGCTCTCCTCCCGCTCCATAAACTGCGCCGCTAGTGCCGACCACCCACCACACACTGCTCTGGGTGCTGGAGAGGAGGGGGAGGGAACCCACCTGCTGCTGCATAAACACTCCGACCACCTCCTCAGCCTGAGACACTCCTGCCTCCCCACCAGCTCCCGCTGCCCCCACCCCACCCCACCCCCACCCCCGGCTCCAGCTGGGCGACCATCTGGCCTCACCCCTATCCTAGGAAGTCAGCACTGCTGGACCAGGTTAGCTGCCCTGTGACCCACTGGCCTCCCACTTCTTCCTGCTGCTTGTCCGGCTCCCCATTAAACAACCTCAGTAAGGCCTGGGCAGCGCCCCTTCTATGATAATTTATAGCCTCGGCACCGAGCAGAGAAAGTGCTGAATAAGTATATTTTTTAAAACTTCATTGTTGGAAGTTTTGCATATGTCCCCTTTTTCCCCTCGTTTACCCCTTCCAGCCCACCCTGCTGAATAAGCATTTCTTAAACGTCCAGTCACAGTATTTGAGAATACGTGAAAAATATTTTGTTATTTTGTCACTAGTTGTCAAGTGAAGAAATGCTAAGAAAATTACAATAGCCAAGATCTGGAAGCAGCCAAGTACATTAGATGAGTGGATTAAAAAGCTGTGGTACATTTACACAGCAGACTACCACTTGGTCATAAAAACGAAAGAAATCTTACCCTTTGCGACAGCTTGGGTGAACTTGGAGAGCATTGTGCTAAGTAAGCCAGTCAGAGAAAGACAGGTATCATAAGATTTCATGTATATGTGGAATCTAATGAACAAAATAAACTTACAACCAAAACAGAAACAGACTCGCAGAGACAGAGAACAGGCTGACAGCTGTCAGAGGAGGTTTGGGGCTGAGTGACAAAGGCGAAGGGACTAAGCAAACAACTCCAAAGACAAACATCAGTGATTACCCGAGGAAAAGCGGGAGTGGAGGAAGAGGGTAAAGGGTGATGGAAGAAGATTTAGGGCAGTAAAAAGAAAGTTGCAGCCAAAACCGGTGTGGCTCAGTGGATGGAGCGTCGGCCTGCGGACTGAGAGGTCCCAGGTTCGATTCCGGTCAAGGGCATGTACCTTGGTTGCGGGCACATCCCCAGTGGGGGGTGTGCAGGAGGCGGCTGATGGATGTTTCTCTCTCATCGATGTTTCTAACTCTTTATCCCTCTCCCTTCCTCTCTGTACAAAAATCAATAAAAAATACATTTACAAAAAAAATTGCATTAAAAAGTTTTGTAAAACCAAAAAAATTCAGCATCACACAGCGGGAGGTGAAATCACTAAAAAATAAATAATTTACTAATTTTCAAAATAAATTAGAGGATCAAAATTATCATAAGGTAAAGAAAGCCTTTCAAGCCCTAGCTGCTTTGGCTCCGTGGCCAGAGCACCGGTCTGTGGACTCTAAGGGTCCCAGGTTCATTCCCAGTCAGGGCACAGGCTGTGGGCTCCGTCCCCAGTGTGGGGCGTGCAGGAGGCAGCCGACCAATGGTTCTCTCTCACCACTGATGTTTCTATCTCTCGCTTCCTCTCCCTTCCTCTCTGACATCAGTAAAAATATATGTTAAAAAAAAACACACAAAATGCAGTGTGGCTGTGCATGAAAGAAAGGGGGGGGGAGGGAGAGAGGGGGGAGGGAGGCAGAGAGGGGGGGAGGGAGGGAGGGGGAGGGGGGAGGGAGGGAGGGAGGGAGGAAGGAAGGAAGGGAGGGAGGAAGGGTTTCCAGACAAGAGACCGGAGAAAGGGAGGTCACTGAGGGTCGGGTTTACAAGCTACCTTATATATCCCCCCCCGAAATAACACTCCTCCGGAGACATTGGGAAGGAAGAAGACACAGTTCCTCAGGAAGCTGTCTTCTCGCAGCACCAGTCCCATCACCACAGGGAAAGCAGGACCATCCCCTGCACAGGGCACCGCGGACGGCACGGGCCGAGTGACGCCCACCCAGGAAGGAGACGGTGGCAGGCCTGACTTACAGATGAGGAGACAGACAAGGACGTCTTTTAAAACACACCCAAACCAGCCCGTTACAGACTGGGCTCTAACTCAGGCACTCACTCTCAGGCCTTGCAGAAACAAGTGGATCTCTCCCTCCCTAGATTCAGAAATCATTCTTAAGTTCCTCCAACAATGTTTCAGAAACCTAATGGAGAAGCTTTACTCTCTCTTGTCTAATTAGAAAGTGTCCAGAATTTTTAAGCTGTAGTTTATTAACTACAGTGTCTATAATGCTTGCTCACTGGGAAAACGTTTTATAATTGCCACAGGACTGAGACAGGAGACACATAGATACACATAAACACACAATTACCCAGAAGTAAACAAGAATGTGTTCAACCAATGCTCTGAGTATTCCAGTCCTGGCAGGTTAAAGAAAATGTGCATAGCATATTCCCCCTGAGAAAAGGCACCATTAGGCTTGGAACAGCTAATTATTAAACCATAATAACCTTTTATCAAAGGCAATATAGGTTTAACTGGATAACATCTCTCTTTTTGTTAATCCTCACCTGAGGATATGCTTTATTTTTTTTTATTGATTTTAGAGAGGAGGAAGGGAGAGAAACATCGATGTAAGAGAAACATAGATCAGTTGCCTCCCCTGACTAGGAATCGAACCCGCAACCTTTCTGGCTCAGGAACAATGTTCCAACCAAGTGACGCACCCGGCAGGGCTGGGTAACATCTTAAGAATTACCTTCGCCTGGCAGCCTGTCTGAGGTGGAGTGTCAACCTCTGAACCGGCGGTCACTGTCCGATTCCCGGGCGGGGCATATCCGCAGATGTGGGCTCCATCCCCAGTATGGGGCATGCAGGAGGCAATCAATCAATAACCTTTCTCATCACTGGAGTTTCTATCTCCCTCTCCCTTCCTCTCGGAAATCGTTTAAAGGAAAAAAACTAAACTAAAAAATAAAGGAGAATCACCTTAGCCCTGTGGCTGGGGAGCTCAGCTGTTTGGAGCATTGTCCCAATGCACTGAACTTTCAGTTTCAACCCCAGGTCAGGGCCCATTCAGGAATCAACCAATGAATGCACACATGGGTGGAACAAATCGAGATTTCTCTTTCTCTCTCAAATAAATAAGTTAAATTAAATAATAACAATTACTTTAGGTAAAAAAAAAAAAAAAGAATTACTTTAGGTAATCTTGACCTGGTCTTTTAAACCATTAAAGTTTTTAGAAATAGCTGCTCCCCAGAACTGTAATTTAAGAAGTCAAATAAGGAAATACTCAAGTCTTTAAGAAACACAGAAGACACGGCTCTGTAAGACAGCAGCCTTGGGACGGCAGCAGTATTTCCGGTCAGTTCCTATGATTCTGCCAGCAGGCACTGCCAGAGAACAGGACCAAAAGTTGTAAAAAGCATTCAGCACCCCATTAATCCATTGACCAACTCAAATGGCTACAATTGCCGGGAGTTCTTAAATGAGAGTCCTGGAACCAAACTCACACCTTTAAAAAGAAATGGTTCTCTGGGGTGGTGGACACAGAATTCAATATACAGAGATGTATTACAGAATTAATTGTACACCTGATCCCTGGATAATTAGTAACCAATGACAGCCCAATAAAAAATAAAAATAAAGCCGAAACCGGTTTGGCTCAGTGGATAGAGTGTCAGCCTGCGGACTGAAAGGTCCTGGGTTTGATTCCAGTCAAGGCATGTACCTTGGCTGCGGGCGCATCCCCAGTAGGGGGTGTGCAAGAGGCAGCTGATCGATGTTTCTCTCTCATGGATGTTTCTGACTTTCTATCCCTCTCCCTTCCTCTCTGTAATAAATCAATAAAACATATTAAAATAAAATAAATAAAATAAAAAACTGGTACTCTATTCCTTTTGCAGAACAATGAGATGTTACAGTACTTACTATATACACCTTCTCCACGAATATTTAGACAAGTTTCTTTTTTTCAATACTGTTACACATTCAGTTTTGTAAATTACTGCTCTGATCTCAGTTTGAATTTTAGTTTTCTATCCCTTCATTCTATGTTCACAAAACCAAACACTTAATTCAACTATCTACTCGTTAATTTCTCTAACCACTCTGGTCACAAAAGCAAACCTGAACTCAGAATTTACACCATGGCTAAAAAATTCTAAAACCTGTGCTCGGTGCCTTACCAGACTTACACTAAATAGGAGTTTCAGAATAATAGGGCATGCATATGGGCAAGCCCAGATAATGAAATTGAGACTATCTATTACCAATCCACTAATGCTAAAAGCCAGAGTGGATACAGTAAGAATTTAATCCAATTCAGAGACCCACAGAAGCCAAATCTTTTGGCCAGAGAAAAAAAAACAATCCAATGAAGAAACTATAGTAAATGCCAATGTTGCGCGCTAAAATAAAAGCAATGTTAGTCACTAAAGCAGTGGTCGGCAAAGTGCGGCATGTGGCTCTCGAGCCACGGTTTGCCGCTCTATTGACTAATGAGTTTGCCCACCACTAACCTAGACTCTCGATTTCAATAATTACAAGCTGTTGTTGTTCCTTGTGATTAAGCCCCTATCCCAGTGGTCGGCAAACTCATTAGTCAACAGAGCGGCAAACCTTGGCTCTGAGCCGAATGTGGCTGGCAAGCCGCAGTTTGCCGACCACTGCACTAAAGTATCAGCTACAAAGCCAACTGATGGTGGGGAAAGTCCACAGACACTCTGAAGACCTTTCCCAAAGACATGAGGAAATATACCTTTTCCAATCAAATCAGTGAATAAAAGACAATTAAAGTGACTAGGCGGGAAAAAGATTTTCTTGAAGAGGTTTTACTTTAAAAATTTTTCAATCCATGTTCTCCAGCCTTTGGCAATCTTTTGAATCTCTTCTGAGATTAATTAAATCTGAGGAGACTTACTTCCAACTCCCCTCAAAATCAGAAGTAACTCAAAATATAAAAGGAAGAGAAATCTTATTAAGGAACCAGTTCGTTCTGTTTAGCAGTAAACTCAGATGTTGTACAAGAGGGGTGGTTTTGGTGGAGTGGCTGTGTTCATTTAAGAAAGTGTCAATTCTGAGGCAAAAGTGCAGACTGAACAATTTCCTCTATAGGCGCACTTTTTTTTTCTTTTGGTTAATCCTCACCCGAGGTTATTTAATATTTGAATGTTTTTTTACATACTTTTTATTGATGTCAGAGAGGAAGGGAGAGGGAGAGAAACATCACTGATGAGAATCTGGATCGGCTGCCTCCTGCACGCCCCCGGACAGGGGATTGAGCCCACAACCCCGGCCCGTGCCTGACCTGGAACCAAACTGTGACCTTCTGGTTCATAGGTCAACGTTCAACTACTGAGCCACGGCCTGAGGATATTTTCCCACTGACCTTTAGATAAAGTGGAAAGGAGGGGAAGAGAGACAGAGACAGAGACTGAGAGACCTCACAGGCCCCTGGATCAAACCTGCAACCCAGGCCCCTCCCCTGACCAGGGACCGAAACTGAGACCCCTTGTGGGTGGGCCAATGCTCTAACCACTGAGCCCGAAGCCAGGGCCATGGGCACACGCGTCTGCTGCGAACTCAGGTCTCACGAGGGGGGTGGCTCTACCCGGTGGCTCTGCGAACCACCCGGCACATGACATGTGGCCTTCGCGCGGCCCAGCAGGGAGGCTGCGGTGAGCCAGGCAGGTCACACCTTGCTGTCCTGACTCTCACCTTCTAAGAAAAAGGTGGCAAAAGGCCCGTGACACCAGCAGCACTGAAGGTGGAGACTCAAGAAGGCAGAGGCCTGGCTGCCCAGCTGGGGGCCTTGCCCTCCCAGTCACACCCCCTGGGGCAGCGCTGCCTGTTCCGCTGACTGTTGCGGTGAAATGGGTGGAGGTCTCACACCCGTCTCCATGTCAGTGGCACCGACTCTGTCCCGGCCACAGGCCCGGGCTCAGACGGAAGCAAAAGAGGAACTCCCTGTCCGCTGTGGCATCAGGCACCTTCCGGGAGGATCAGAACAGACCCCATCGATCTCCCTCAAATTCAAACAAAACCTCCCTTTCAGATAAAGGACCCCCCCCCCTCCCTCCACTCCCACCTCCCCTGAAAGGCGACCGCTTCAAATCAGAAAACAAAGTCCCGTAGAAATGGGATGGAGGATGATGCTGTAAAAAGACCTTAACCAGGACCTGGAATTTCCCACAAAGCAATTCATCCTAAAAATAACCGATGTGTCTTCTCAGCTAATAATCACCTCATAAGAGACTCTGAAGGATCCAATCTTTGGGATCAGACAGCAAAATGAAAAATAAAAATACAAAAAAAAAACACAAAAAAAAACCAACAAATCCCATCTCCCCCCCCCCCCCCCCAAAACCACAGCTACACACACGCCCTCCCCGCCCCGCTCTTCCCGGCCTCCTGGGGCGCGAACCCCCATCCTCACGGCAGCGCTGCCCGGGGAGGAGCTGTGGGTGCAGCCGCCACGTCGTGCGAGGGGCGCACCTCCGTGGAACGGGCACCGACCCGCCAGGAAAGCCCCGGAGGCGGCGTCCTGGGCCGGGACTCGGCCTCGGCGGGTGGGCCCGTCCGCGGACCCCTCCCCCACCCGCGCCCGCGGTTAACGGGGCGCCCGCCCGGGCCAAGGAGGGCACCATCCCCTGGGAGCCCCCCGCTCCCCTCTCTGACGCCCCCGACCCCGCACGGCCGGCCCCACACCGTCGGGGCGGAGGGTCCGGGAGCGCGCGGCGTTGACAAAGGCGGCGGCGGCGGCCCCGCCATCTTGTCGCGGGGCCCGGGCGCCCGGCCATTCATCATAGGGGCGCGGGGACCCCAGCCCGGCCCCGCCCCGCGTCCACCTCCCGCCCACCCGGGTCCACCGCCCCGGCCCCCCGCCCCGCACGCAGGCTCCGCACCGCGCGGGGCAGAAAGCGGCGAGAAGGGGCTCGCCACGGGCCGCCTCCCGCTTTCCGGTGAAACGGGGCCGGCAAAGCCCCGGCTCCGGCCTCACGTCCCCCGACGGCCCCGCTTCCTCATTCCATCGTCCCCCCCGTCACCGTCGGTACCGAACCCCAACTCCAGCCGCCGGAAAGGGGCGTCCGAAGCCGACGTCCCCCGAGGCCGGCGCCCACACCCACCGCGGACCCGCCGCCTTTGTTCTCTCGGCCCGGCCGCCGACCCGACCCGGCCCGGCCCAGGGCTCCGACCCGGGACCCGCCCAGAACCCCAGCAGGACCCCGCACCCCATCCCGGGACCCTGCCTCCGGGCCCAGGCCTGCGTGGAAGCCGGGACCCAGGAACCCAGAACTCGGACCGCAAGCCTGGACCCAGTTCCCAGGACCCGAACCCCGCCCCGAACCCCAGACCCCGGCCCCGGAGGCCAACTCCGGACCTGGGACCCCGGCCCTCCGGCCCGACCCCGGCCGCCGCCGCCCACTGGGGTCCCCGCCCCGCCCCCGCTCCGCAAACCCCACCCGGGCGGGGCAGGAAGAAGCGGCCCGCAGCGGGTGGGGGCGGGGACCCTGCGGGAAACGGCCGGGGGAGCCGCCCGGGGCCGCCAGGAGGGCCCGGGTCCGGACGCCGGGGAGGGGGCAGCAAGGCCAGGGCCGGGGGGCCAGGCCGGGCAAGAGGGCCGCCGCGCTCACCTCGGCGCTGGTCCCGCCGGCTGCGCCCGCACCCCGCGCCTCAGCCTCAGCCGCCGCTCCGGGAGGGGTCGCGCTCGAGCGGCTCCGCGGGGCGCTGCGGCAGGTGCGCGGCGAGGTTCGGTTCGGTCGGGTCCCGCGGCGGCTGCTCCTCTCCGCGCCCGCGCCCGCCGCCGCCTCCGTCCGCCCTCAGACGCCTCCAGCCATCGATGGGCGCGGCGGGCCCCTGTCCGCAGCCTCGGGAAACCCCACGTCCGCGTCACCGCGCACGCCGCGCGCACGCACGGCCCGGCCTCTCCTCTGGCGCGCGCACGCACGGCACGGCCTCTCTCCCTGGTGCGCGCGCGGACGCACGCGAGCTTCCTCCTGCCCCGGCCCCACGCGCGCGGCAATTAAAGGGGCCGCGCCCTCCCCGAATCCCTGAGTTGCGAGCCAGGCAGGCTCGGGTGGGGCCACAGGGCGGGGGCCCGGTCCTGCCTCGCCACGCCCCGCCCCTAGACCCCGAGCTCCCCATCCCGCACAGGCGCCTGCGGCACCCTGCTCCGCATGCGCCCAGCCCGGCCGCCCTCGGCCCATGGGTCCCAGGAGCTGGCCGGGGTCGGCCGCAGGGCCCCGCGGGGACAGGGCCGGGCGGGTGCGGGCCGTGTGGCCTTGGGTTGCTGCGGGAGCGGCCACCTGGGCGGGGCGGTCAGACGGGCGGGGGGCGGGATGGGCAGCCTGGATTTGCAGCTGAGAGACAGCGGGTGGCCGAGGGTGGGCATGGACCTGGGGGCCGGTCTGCAGGCTGGTTTTTCCCGGCCCTGCATCCCCGGGGCGACGGCCCGCCATCTCCCGTCCTCCCGGCTGGTCTCTGGCTCCGGTTCCAGCCATGCCCGCCCCCTGCCTCTGCACCGCGAGCCCTGCAGCCCGAACCCAGTCACCCCACCCGGCCACCCCCTCCCTGCTGGGAGCAGACCAGCGCCCAGCGGTGCCCCCACCCAGGCCACAGCCTCAGGGCCCGGCACCCCTCTCCCACCGGTCTCTGTGCCTGTGTGTCTGGGTGGCCCTGCGATCCCGCCTGGAGCCCGAACCTTCCCCCAATGGGGAACCTTCCCTCCCCATTGGGGCTGCGCTCCGGGGCTCGGCCACCCACTGGGCCTTCCTCTCTGCACCCCAACCCTCCCCTCATCCTCGCAGCTCTTCCCCGGTTCCTGGCACAGGACGCTGCCGGGGTACCCGAGGCCTTCCCTGCCCCAGCCCTAAGCTCAGCCATATTTCCCCAGGGAACCCTGATTCCTCCGGGTGCTTAGGGGCCGGGATCAGGGCTCCAGGAGTGCTTGGTGCTCCTTGCCTGTGGTCCCTGCCAGTGGACAGAACGAGGGAGCACATGTATGTACACACACACACTACCCTCCAGGTAGCCAACCTCCCATGGCCTCGGACACCCCACCCCCAACCCCTACAAGGACTCTGGCCTCCACGGAGCCACCAAGGTCCCCACCCTGCAGAGAGGTTCACCTTCGTCAGCGGAGCAAGAACCGAACCAACTGATTGCTTCTCTGGCTAAAGCTGGGTGTTCCCATTGCCCCCACCCCCATCCCGCCAAACCTGCAGGTCCCCCTGCCCTCCCTTTGCCCCCCCCAACCTGCAGGTCCCCCTGCCCTCCCATCGCCCCCCCCCCCAACCTGCAGGTCCCCCTGCTCTCCCATCGCCCCCCCCCAACCTGCAGGTCCTCCTGCCCTCCCATCGCCACCCCTAAAACTGCAGGTCCCCCTGCCCTCCCATAGCCACCCCCAACCTGCAGGTCCCCCTGCCCTCCCATCGCCCCCCCCAACCTGCAGGTCCCCCTGCCCTCCCATCGCCCCCCCAAACCTGCAGGTCCTCCTGCCCTCCCATTGCCACCCCCAAAACTGCAGGTCCCCCTGCCCTCCCATAGCCACCCCCCACCTGCAGGTCCCTCTGCCCCCCCCCCACCTGCAGGTCCCTCTGCCCTCCCATAGCCACCCCCAACCTGCAGGTCCCCCTGCCCTCCCATAGCCACCCCCAACCTGCAGGTCCCTCTGCCCTCCCCCCCGAACCTGTAGGTCCCTCTGCCCTCCCCCCCAAGCTTGCAGGTCCCTCTGCCCCCCCCCCCACCTGCAGGTCCCCCTGCCCTCCCATAGCCACCCCCAACCTGCAGGTCCCCCTGCCCCCCCCCCAACCTGCAGGTCCCCCTGCCCTCCCCCCCAAACCTGCATGTCCCCCTGCCCCCCCCCCACCTGCAGGTCCCTCTGCCCTCCAAGCTGTGGGTCCTCTCTGCTCCCAGCACACGGAGGCCACCACCCTTAGCAGAAGGGATGGCAGAAGAGCGGGAGGAGGAGGAAGGGGGAGGAGAAGGGAGCAGGTGGGAATGTGGGGGAGGCCAACCAGGCAGGGGAGCTGGAGGGGTGAGTGGTCTGTGGGGATGGCAGGAGGCCTGGGGGAACCCTCAGAACCCTCGCCCAAGGGCCACGGTGGGCACCAGGCTACAGCCCTGCCCACATCAGGAGCCCTTACAGCCTGGCCCAGGCTCTCCTGCCCCCACCAGTGTCCGGGTCGGCTCTTCCCATTGCACCAGGGCTGCAGGGCAGGGGCCCTGGACCACTGCCCAGCCTGGGGTTCCAGGGTTTCGGGGGCAGCCCTGGCACGCAGGTAATCTGCAGTCGACAGGGTGTGGCAGCACCTTCCCTGAACGTGCCCTGTGCCCTCGACCTGAAGTCCTCTAAGCGTTTATGGTGGGGGGTGGGGGGGACAAAGGGGAGAGAAGGAGCCGGGGTTCCAGGTCCCTATTCCCAGATCCCCTGTGCAGCCAGGAATCAGCCTGCTCTGCTGTGCACTGAGGGGCCCAGCACCCCCTTCCCACACCAGCTCCCAGGCCAAAGGGCCTCTCGCTCTGGGGCACATGACTGGGGTGTGGTCAGCACTCAGGAACCCACAGGACCTCAAGGGTCTGAAGGCCGCTGCGGGGGGGGGGGGGGGGCGTGCTCTCCCTGCCCGTACCCTCCCTCCCGCCCAGGCCCCTCCAGCATTGGCTCCAGCTGCCGCCTGGCCCCCTCCCCCACGGGGCGTCAATCCAGGCCTGAGGTGGATGGGGGTGAGCTCCTGCCCAGGCGGCAGGAACCCCGGCTCCTGATTTCCCAGCCTCACGCCCTCCCCTGGAGACATGGCTGAGAGACCAGCCTCTCCCCCACATTCTGTCCCTGAGGCCACGCTGCACTGGCCAGCAAGGTCCAGCTGGGGGCCAGGTCAACCTGCAGCTGCAGGCCGGAGCCGGCCCTGGGGGGGCGGGGGGGGGGGAGGGAGGCTGCCCAGGTGCCACGCTGAGAGCCAGGCCCTCACTGAAAACCTGGGGGGCCGCAAATGCATAATTTAGACACACACACCCCATCTGCTCCTCAGCAGGACACGGCCCGACAGGGAAGTAGGTCTTCGGAAACGTCAATTATTCAAGCGATCTGTGCACAGAGGCAGGACTCCTGGCCCCCCCGGGCGCGCCAGGCCCGGCTTTGAAGGGTCTGGAAGCCGAGGGGGCTCCTGCAGGGTCTGTCGGGTCCTGGGGAGCGAGGTCTGGCTCAGTCACGTGGGGCCTGGCACTGCTGCCGGTAAGTGAGACAGGAGGCTGACCTGCCTGGAGCCCCAGAGGACGAGGGAGAAGAGAGAGAGGGAGTCGAATGTAGGTAATCCAGACACGATAATTAGTCCTCCCCCCCCCCCCTGGCTTCGAGGCCAGCAGGGTTTGGTGACAAATCGGGTCAGGATAGTGTAGCAGAGCCCCTGGTGCATAAGGCAGCGAGGGAGCGAGAGGAGCCGCGTGGGTGCTTGCTTGAGGGTTCGGGGCGGGGGCTGGTGGTCTCAGAGCCCAGGAAGGGGGGGCAAGGCCCCGAGATGGGTGTGGCCAGCAAGATTGGGCATCAAGGGCCCAGGAGGCTGGTGTGCTGGGCAGAGGGCTGGGCCAGCTCTGGGGAGGGTGCTGGCATTACCTCTGCTGCCAGCACCCCAAAGGACCCCTGCACCCTCCCCCCTTCTCCTCCCTCCCCGCCCCTGTGCCGTAGAGGCAGCCCCTCTTCCCCCACATTCTGTCCCCAAGTCCCAACCAAGCATGCCTCTTGTGACCGGACCTCTGAGCCTGGCACCCTCCCGGTCACCCCCTTTGGTCAGGAACTGGACATCCCTGCTGGGGAGGCATGGGGAGAGTGAGGCCTGCTCCGGGGACGGGTTTGGGGGCTGCAGACACACTTGAATGAGGGGCTGCTGGGGGGGAGGGGGCAAGGCACCTTTGGGTGAGAGCACAAACCTCTCTACCGGGGAGGCGGAGCCAGAGGCTGGGGCGGCTGATGTGAAGGGAGGCGGGGGCTGGCTCAGGGGGCAGACAGGGCAGACGCCGGGTGTCAGCCGTGGCTGGATTCAAGCGTTCCAGCGAGGCTGTGAGGCTCCCCACGCGGCTCTGCTCCCACCCCCTCCCGCACGCAGTACTTCCTCTTCTCTCTCTCTGCCTGGCGGAGAGTGGCTGCCTCCCATCCCCCAGCCTGGAAGCCAGGGGGCCCCAAAGGCTCCGGAGTGGCCCATGTTGGCCCAGGGAGCCTCACTCGGACTCTGTGTGGTCCTGGGGGCAGAGGATGGAGGAGCCAGAGGGGGGGCACTCCTGGGGCACCCCAGCTCCCACAGCTAAGTGCTGACTCCAGGGAGGCAGGCTGCTGGGCAGGGCAACAAGGGCGTCCCCTCCGCCTGCTGGCTAAAAGCAGGCCCAATTCCAAAACCGGTGTGGCTCAGTGGATAGAGCGTCGGCCTGCAGACTGAAAGGTCCCAGGTTCGATTCTGGTCAAGGGCGTGTACCTTGGCTGCGGGCACATCCCCAGTAGGGGGTGTGCAAGAGGCAGCTGATCGATGTTTCTCTCTCATCGATGTTTCTGACTTTCTATCCCTCTCCTTTCCTCTCTGTAAAAAAAAAAAATCAATAAAATATATTTTTAAAAATAAATAAATAAAATAAAAGCAGGCCCAAGGCAGCGCAGGCCCTAGCTCCCGGCTCCTCCCGGCTCCTCCCGGCTCCTCCCGGCTCCTCCCGGCTCCTCCCGGCTCCTCCCGGCTCCTCCCGGCTCCTCCTGGCTCCTCCTGGCTCCTCCTGGCTCCTCCTGGCTCCTCCTGGCCCGCCCGGCTTCTGGCCTCTGGGCCCTAACACCGGATGCTGGTTCAGAGCCTGGAGGGACAGGGCTGGGCAGGCTCCGGCTTGCTTCCCTGCACTCTGCCCCAATCCTCACCTCGGCCTGGAGGGCATCCAGAGAGCCCCAGGGGCAGTCAGAGCTCCCACCCACCAGCTCCATTTCCTGTCCGCGGGTGGGGGGCTCCCTGGCAGGGAGGCCACAATTGTCCCTGAGCTGCTGCAGGGGGGCAACCCCAGCCAGGCCTGGTGTGCTCTGCCCTGCCCTAGGCACATCCTGGGTCCAGCCTGGGCCTGGGCCGCTGGGAATGGGATGCAGACACTCTCAGAGGCCTGGGGGTGGGGTGGGGGGAAGGGCCAGGAAAGGGCACACACAGACACCGGCACCAACGCCCCTGAGAAAGGAGGGGCCAGGGAGGCTGGAGGAGAGAGGCAGCCACTGTGCAGGGCAGGCCTTGGCGCTGAGCCCTGGAAACCCCTCTGGCCCCGCCCTGCTGTCCCCAAGCCGCCTGTCCGCAGGTTCCCTGTCTCCCACTGCCAGCACCTGCCAGGGAAACAGCAACAGCACACACCTGTTGGGGTGCCAGGAGGGGGGCATTCCAGCCCTCCTGAGCCCTGACCGGCCCCCCAGGACAGTGGCAGCTCAAAGACAGACTTGGAACTGCCCTGGAACTGCCCTCTTACCCCAGGAAGTGGCCTTAAGTCTCCTGATGCAAAGACAGAGGAGAGGCCGTGTCCAGTGCTGCAGCCACAGGCAGAGCAGCCTTCCCCGAGGGCAGGGGAACAGGGTCCACCAGGACAGGGGCACGGGGGCAGGGCCCGCTCGTACCCCAGGTCACATCTGTCGCCACACCCACCACCTGGATATTGTCATATGGCGTCTGGCCCTGGGTGCCCAAAAGGAGCTTGGAAGGAACAGTCCTTTCCTCTAAGCCTTCATCCTGGCTGCTGTCCTGCCTGCCTAAGGTCTCCCCAGGTCCCAGGCCTGCAGGGACTGTCACCTCCAGCAGAAAGACCCCCCCCCCTCAGTCCGGCTGGCGTGGCTCCGTGGTAGAGCATCGACCTATGGACCAGGGGGTCCGGTTCGATTCCCGGTCAGGGCACAAACCTGGGTTGTGAGCTCGGTCCCCAGTGTGGGGTGTGCAGGAGGATTCTCTCTCATCATTGATGTTCCTCTCTCCTCCTCCCTTCCTCTCTGAAATCAATAAATACCCTATCTAATAAAAGAGTGATATGCAAATTGACCGTACTTCCTATCAAGCCACGTCCACAGCCACGCCCATCAGCCAATTAGGAGGAAATTATATAAATAAACCCCAAACAAGATGGCTGCAGTCACTGAGAGCAAGAGGGAGGCTTGGGTTTCCCCGGAAATGGAGAAAGCCAAGCTTTTTGCCTGCCCTTGCCAGCCTAGGCCTCCACTCAATGCTACAAAGTTTCAATTATAGAAGATATATCCCAACAGAAATGATGACAGCCATGGAGCTGGACAAAGCAGAGACTAGAGTTGCCTGGGTGATGGAGGAAGCCAAGCTTCTGCAGCCCTAGCTCCTAGGCCTCCACTCTGGCTACAAAGTTTCAATTATAGAATTTAAATAAACTCCAGCAGAAAATGGCTGTAGCCAGGAAGCAAGCAGAAAGCTTGGCTCCGCTCCAGGCTACAAATTTTCAATTATAGAAGATAAATAAATCCCAGATACCAGGGCCTCCCCTTGGGTCGCTGGAGGGTGTGGCTGGCCTGCAAACCACCATAGGCCCCTTGCCCAGGCTGCCCCACACCCCAAGGGAACCCCCACCCTGATCTGGGACACCCTTCAGGGCAAACCAGCTGGCCCCCACCCATGCACCAGGCCTCTATCCTATCTAATAAAAGAGTAATTCGCAGATTGACCATCATTCCAACACACAAGAGAGCTGACCCCATGTGGTCAAAGATCCTGTCTCCATATGGACACAAGATGGCCAGTAGGGGAGGGCCATTGGGAGGTTCCAGGCCTGTAAGGAGGGCAGTTGGGGGCGATCAAGCCTGCAGGGGAGGGCAGTTGGGAGGGACCAGGCCTGCAGGGGAGGACAGTTAGGGGTGACCAGGCTGTCAGAGGAGGAAAGTTGCAGGCAAACAGGCTGGCAGGGGAGCAGTTAGACATTAATTAGGCTGGCAGGGGTGATCAGGCTGGCAGGCAGAAGCAGTTAGGGGCAATCAGGGAGGCAGGCAGGTGAGCAGTTTGGAGCCAGCAGTCCTGGATTGTGAGAAGGATGTCCGACAGGCAGTCGAACATCCCCTGAGGGGTCCCAGGTTGGAGAGGGTGCAGGCTGGGCTGAGGGACATCCCCTGCCCCCTGTGCACGAATTTTGTGCACCGGGCCTCTAGTCTATAGATATAAAAGCCTTAGCAACCAAACAGCCAAACGGCAGGTCGCTATGATGCGCACTGACCACCAGGGTAGACACTCCACACAGGAGCTGTGCCCTGGTGGTCAGTGAGCTCTCACAGTCAGCTTCCCACAGCTGCTAACTTCCTGCAGCCCCGCCCCCTGGCCAACCTCAAACAGCCCTATTACCGACCACCAGGCTGAGGGTCCCCACCCATGCATGGATTTATGCACCGGGCCTCTAGTGTGTGTGTGTGTGTGTTAAAAAAGAAAGACCCTTCCCAGCCAGGTGTAGCTCAGTGAATGAGCTTCCGACCCAGGAACCAAGAAGTCACCGGTTCAATTCCCAGTCAGGGCACAGGCCCAGGGTGCGGGCTCGATCCCCAGTGTGGGGTGTGCAGGAGGCAGCAGATTAACGATTCTCTCTCATCATTCATGTTTCTATCTCCTCCTCTCCCTTCCCCTCTGAAATTATTAAAATATATTTTAAAAAAAAGAAAGACCCCCTACCATACTGTCTCTCCTTTGAGGGGGCAGGTCAGCCCTGTGGCCGAGTGGGCATGTCCCCACCCTCCCCTCTATCAGCCGGGCAGGAGGTCTCCACAGGGAACTTCCTCCCCACAGGGCATCCTGCTTCCCCCTGAAGGAGGAGAGGGAGGGGGCCCTTCGAGCCCTTCCAGGACTCCAGGCTCTCTACGTAGGTTCTGCCTCACCAGCTACCCTGTCTCCCCGAAAATAAGACAGTGTCTTATATTAACTTTTGCTCCCAAAGATGCGCTAGGCCTTATTTTCCGGGGAGGGGGGAGGGGGATGCCTTATATTACAGAGAGTAGGTCTTATTTTCGGGGGATGTCTTACTTTCGGGGAAACAGGGTACGTGTTCATTTTGCGTTGTGGTACAATTTACCGCTTAAACCCTTTGAAGCGTTCCGTTGAGTGGCATTTGGGTATCACATGATGGTGCACCTGCACCTCCGTCTGGTGTCAGGCCATCTCCTCTTCCTCCGAGAAAACCCCTCTCCCAGCCCTGAAGCCACGGACCTGCTTCGCCCCCGCACCTGGGTGACCTTTCCCGTCTGCGTCGCTCACGCAGCATCAGGCTTCCGAGGTCCCTCCACGTCCCAGTGGGTGTCCGGCCTTCACTCCTTGTCAAGGCGGCACGGCCCACGGGTGTTTATCTGTCACCCGATGACGGACACATGAGCTGTTTCTACCTGTTGGCCACTGTGATGAGCACTGCTGTGGACTGTGTCCACCAGCATGGCCAGGGGGTGAACCTGGGGGTGGGGCGGTGAAGGATTAGAAAAGATGGACATGAGAATAAAGCTGGGGCTGGGTGGGACGCTGCTCTGAGATGGAGAGACAGTGCCAGTGCCTGTGGGCGGAGTCTTATTTATTTATTTATTATTTTAAAATATATTTTATTGATTTTTCACAGAGAGGAAGGGAGAGGGATAGAAAGTCAGAAACATTGATCAGCTGCCTCTTGCACACCTCCCCTGCTGGGGATGTGCCCGCAGCCAGGGTACATACCTTCGACCGGAATCGAACCCGGGACCCTTCAGTCCGCAGGCCGATGCTCTATCCACTGAGCCAAACCTTTTGGGCGCTTCTAAAAGTTTTACAGTCTTAGGTCTCACACCTGGGCCTCGGGTCCATTTTGAGTTACTTCTGGGTGAGGTGCGAGGGGGGACCCACCTCGTCCCGCGGCGCGGCCCCCAGTCCTCCCCGCGCCATCCACAGAGGACACTGCCCTCTCCTGTTGGCCGTGCCACCCGGATGGGAACCCCGGAACCCCAGGTGTGAGGTTGATTTCTGGGCTCCGTCTGTCCCACCGGCCTCTGTTGGTCCATCTGTTGGTAGCACCACGTGGGTGCAAGGCCGTGGCTTTGCCGCCGGTTTAGTCAGGAAGCGTGGGGCTTCCGTTACGTTTGTTTTCAGAGTTGCTTTGGCTCCTCAGGGTCCCTCGAGACCCCACGTGGTGAATAAAATAAGCTGGAACACTCGCTCTCCAGAGCTTTCTCTCAGTCTTTCGAGAATTTGCTTCCCCAGCAATTGTCAGTCTGGTTCAAATAAACTCAAACAAAAACTATGTGTGGCTCTAAGAGGTTGTGGGTTTGAGGTTCGTACAGGAGGTAACCGATCGATGTTTCTCTCTCTCTCTCTCTCTCTCACACACACACACACACACACACACACACACCCCAATAAACATATCTTTGGGTGAGGACTAAACATAAATAAAAATTGTCTAGAGACTTGAACTTTTTTTAGGGGGGGAGATTTTTTGTTGATTGACGGACTGATTTTTATTTTTCATTATTTTAAAATGTATTTTATTGATTTTTCACAGAGAGGAAGGGAGAGGGATAGAAAGTCAGCAAGATCCATGAGAGAGAAACATCCATCAGCTGCCTCCTACACCCCCCACACACACACTGGGGATGTGCCCGCAGCCAAGGTACATGCCCTTGACCGGAATCGAACCCGGGACCCTTCAGTCCACTGAGCCAAACCGGTCTCGGTGATGGGTAGATTTTTAGAGAGAAAGGAAAGGGGGTGGGGGGAGAGAGAGACAGAGAAACAGATAGACATGGATGTTGGTCCTACTCACTGCTGCGGTGGCTGGCTGATTTCACAGCTGCCCTGCCTGGGGAGCCAGACCAGCTTGGCCTGCGGGTGATGCTCTAACCAGCTGGCCACCCAGCCAAGGCCAAGGCATGGATGTTTTTTAAGTCCACATCACTGAGGCACATCTTGGGGTCACCCGGCCAGGGCAGCAGGGACCAGCAGGAGGTCCAGGGCTGGATGGAGGGGCACCGTCCAAGAGGCAGGACACGGCTAGGCCTGGAATGCTGGGCCTGGGGGCGCCTCAGAGGGAAGGAGGGGCCCTTTCTGTCCCTCACCTGCGCCCCAGTGCTCCTCCTTCAGGTGCCCCTCAAAAAGCACCTGCTCACCCCACATGGCTGCCATCTCCCACTTCCCAGGGCTCCTAGTTACCGGTTCCAGTTTTGTCTGCCGAGCAGAAACCCCTCCTTCCTTCCCCCTCCTTGCCCTGGCACAGCCTGGAGAGGCTCTGGATATGGTGGCCGTGCCAGATGCTGGGGCACAGGGGATGTCTGGGTTCTAGGGTGGGTGTGGGGTGGGCAGAGGGGGGCACACAGCTGTGGGAAGGTCCCTGGGTCTCTCCTGTGCTCCCCTGCCCTCTGCCCTAGGCCACCAGGGGAGTCAGGTGGGGGCCACAGCAAGTGCCCTGGGGTGGGGGGTGGAGGGAGACAGCAAATGCCCAGGCCCCAGTGCACCCCGCAGCATCCCCGTCCCCACTCCCGAGGTTCAGTCCTGCAGGGCCCCCACAGGGGACCTCCATCTGGATTCCAGCTCTCCTGTGCTCCAGGGCCCGAGGGCTGTTTGTCCCAGATCCTGCCCTGAGGCCCAACCCACTGCCACCTGGGAGATGATGCAAAGTGTGCCTGGAAGGTGCAACCCCAAGCAGGCAGGATGGGGCAAGACCCTGAGAGGGTGGGGCTAGACGGCATGGGCGTGGCCTCAGAGCTCTGAAGGTGCAGGAGGAGGTGGGCTGGGACCCCAGGAAGCAGGGTGCTGGTTGGAGCTCTAAGCAGCCCTGGGGCCCCCTGGGTGGCCGGGCCTGCAGGCAGGGTGTTTGGGGAAACCAGCGGGTGGGGCCCAGGGGTGCTGCCTGGAGCCAGGGCCCCACTTTGACGTCAGCCTGGGACTGTGTCTGCTGTTCTCTCAGGCTCACCCCCAGGGCTCACCTCCCCTGGGTTCCCCTGGGGGAGGCTGAGCTTGCTAGGTCAGACTTCTGTTGGCCCCATGGCCGCCAACAGCCCCTGGGGGCTGTGGCTGGGGTGGACACTGAGGTGGGAAGGCCTGCGGGAGACCACGGAGGGAGGGGGGGGACCCGCAGAGGCTGAGGGGCTGAGCGTGAGGAGCTGGGGGTCACCGCTGAGGCCCGGGCCATGGTACCCACCCCTGCTGCCTGGCTCTGCCCACCATGGGCCCAGGGGTGCTGCACCCGAGGCCGGGTTCTGCGCAGAGGCAGGACAGGCAGCACCCCCCCTGGGCGAGGGCTTCACATTCCCGAGCCTCAGTTTCCTCTTTGTGCAGAACCGACCTCCAGGCTCCTCCCCCTGGAACGAGCCGCAGCCAGGCCTGAGGCTCTGATGCATTTGCAATCTCAGCTTTCGGACATTCACACAAGACCCAGGAGGACAAAGGGGAGCCACCGGGACAGGACAGCCCCCGAGCCCGCGGAGGAGCAAGGGGTCCAGGCCCGGCTGCTGGGGGTCCGAGCTGCGGCCTGGACGCGGCGGGGGGCAGCGC
Source organism: Antrozous pallidus (assembly GCA_027563665.1). Lineage (NCBI taxonomy): Eukaryota > Metazoa > Chordata > Mammalia > Chiroptera > Vespertilionidae > Antrozous > Antrozous pallidus. The sequence goes on from CM050508.1 coordinate 212,277,242, forward strand.
GGGTCCCTCAGGCCCTGGCTAGGGGGCGGGGGTCTCAGCACGCCCGGCCGGGGCTCCTGCAGCCCAGCCGCCTCGGATGCAGGCCCTGCTCCCGGCCCTGCTTGCACGGGGTCCACTCGGGGTCCTCGGGGCGCACAGCGGGGTCGCCCGGGGTCTCTCTGCGGGCCGGATGGCGAGGTCCGCGAAGGCTCCGCCCCTGCGCCGTCGGGCCGCCCCGCGTCCCGGGGACAGGAGGGTAGTTGCTCCCGTTTGGGTCTCAGCGACGGCGGGAACCCGAAGCGCGGCCCAGGGCAGGGCTTGGGGCCGAGGCACTGTAACCGGCCGGGGTGGTGGACTCCGGACGGAAGCCCCGCCCAGCTACCCCCCCACCCCACCCCGGGGCGGCAGCGCTCCAGCCGCAGACCCGGAACTGCTGCGGGCCCCGCGCCGCCCCGCCCCGCGCCGCCCCGCGCCGCCCTGCCGGCTTCCCGCGGCCCACGAGCGCCCCCTGGTGCACACGCGCGGCGTGGCCGCTCGGCGCGCCGCTTCCGGGTTAGGGCTGAGTGTAGGGGCGGGGCCAACTGCCGGAAAGGGGCGGGGTCTAGAGGGAGAGGGGCGGAGTCTAGCGAACCTGGGGCGGGGTCTGACGACGGGGCGGGGCCGAGTGAGACGGAATGACAGAGAGTGACAGGGAGTGACAGCGAGGGGGCAGGACCCAGCGGTGGGCTGGGCGGGCCAGGGCCAGGGGCAGGGGCAGGTGTCTGGGGCCTGTTGAGGAGGAACCATGTGGGTGAGGGCACCTGGGGAAGGCTCTCGCCCTTGCCTCTGCATACGGAGGGCGGCATTGGCCAGCTCAGGAGGCCCCAACGGGACACGGAGGTCCCGGGAGCCCAACGTGCTCTGCTGGAGCTGAACCGGGAGCCCCTTTCCTGCCTTCGGACCTGTGCGCTCTTGGCTCTCGAGCCTTCACTGCCTGCACTCTGGAGCCTCCTGCTCGCAGCTGCCAGGTCCTCGAATGTCTTGGACTCCACAGTCACGTGAGCCAAGTCCCTGCAATAATAAAATCTGGACCTGGCCGGTTTTGCTCAGTGGATAGAGCGTCGGCCTGCGGTTCCATTCCGGTCAAGGCATGTCCCTTGGTTGCGGGCACATCCCCAGTGGGGGTGTGAGGAGGCAGCTGATCGGTGTTTCTCTCTTATCGATGTTTCTGGCTCTCTCTCCCTCTTCCTTCCTCTCTGTAAAAAAAAAAAAATCAATAAAATATATTTTTAAAAAATAATACAATCTGGCCGAGACCGGTTTGGCTCAGTGGATAGAGCATCGGACTGCGGACTGAAGGGTCCTGGGTTCGATTCCGGCAAGGGCATGTACCTTGGCTGCGGGCACATCCCCAGTAGGGGGCGTGCAAGAGGCAGCTGATCGATGTCTCTCATCGATGTTTCTGACTTTCTATCCCTCTCCCTTCTGCTCTGTAAAAAAATCAATAAAATATTAAAAAAAAAAAAAAAAAGAAGGCAGTTCGGACCCTGCGATGTACCTGGGACTCAGGCACGCCTGCTCCATGACATTACCAGACTTGGAAGGACAGAGACTGTGTGCCTCTGCGCCCATTGGGCCTGGGAGGAGTCAGGCTCAGGGACAGAGCGTAGCCGGTGGTGCAGGGTGGGGGAGTAAGGGGGAGCTGAGGGGAGATCTGGAGGACAGGGGCAGTCCGGGAAGATGGAAAGTTCTGGAGAGGGTGGAGGTACCAGCTGCACAGCAATGTGGATGTGCTTTTCAAGTCCCTCGGCTGTGCACACAGAAGCAGTTAGGGGGATACATTTTATAGGGTGTGTTCTTTGGTTGTTGTTAATCCTCACCCCAGGATATATTTTTTATTGATTTTTTTAGAGAGTGGGAGGGAAGGAGGAAAGGGTGAAAGAGAGAAACATCTATGTGAGATACAGCGATTAGTTGCCTTCCAAATAGGCCCCTCCTAGGACCCGGGTTCAAACCTGCATCCCAGGTACATGCCCTTGACTGGAAATTGAACCTGAGACCCTTTGGCCTCAGGCCAACATTCTAACCACTGAGCACACAGGCCAGCCAGGGCTATGTGGTGTGTTTTTATCACTAATAATAATAATGATAATAATAATAACAGTTCTATATAATAAAGGCATAATATGCAAATTGACCATCACTCCAGCACAGAAGATGGCCACCACAAGATGGCCAGCAGGGTAGGAAGTTGGGAGGGACCAGGCCTGCAAGGGAAGGCAGTTGGGTGTGATCAAGCCTGCAGGGGAGGGCAATTAGGGGTGACCAGGCTGGCAGAGGAGGGCAGTTAGGGACAAATAGGCTGGCAGGGGAGCAATTAGACATCCATTAGGCTGGCAGGGGAGTGGTTAGGGGGTGATCAGGCAGGCAGGCAGGCGAGCAGTTGAGAGTCAGCAGTCCTGGATTGTGAGAGGCATCAGGCCTAAACAGGCAGTTGGACATCCCTCGAGGGGTCCCAGATGGGAGAGAGTGCTTGATGGTGTGAGGAACACACACCCCCTGCACGAATTTCATGCACTGGGCCTCTAGCAGTATTAATAAAGATTGTTGTCCTGGCTGGTGTGGCTCAGAAGGTTGGGCCTTGCCCTGTGCACCCAAGGTCACTGGTTGGATTCCTGGTCAGGGCACATGCCCCGGTTGCAGGCATGACCCTGAGCAGGGGACGTGCAGGAGGCAGCCAATCAATGTTATGCTCTTGCATTCATGTTTCTCTTCCTCCCCTTCCCTTCCTGTCTCTCTAAAAAGAAAACAAAAATATCGTGGAATGTAACTAATGCTCAGTGTCCCTTCCCTTCTTAGGGTAGTGTTTTATGTAAACGTCACCACGGAATCAATAAATATGTGGGGAAACTGCACAGCGAGATATAGACATGTGCTGGAGCCAATGTTTGGGCGCCAGAGCCTCACCAGATGAGGTGCCGTGACCCCCACGTGTCTCCCCCCCGCCCCCCCCCCCCGCCAGCTGTCATCCCTTCCCCGTGTTCTGCACACTCTGCCTTTGGACTTTTGGACTCGGAGTTCCCCTGAGATGGCATTTCACTTCTGATTCCTGTAGTTTGGGGTTTCCTTTTATTTTTCCTTTTTCTTTTCTTTTTTTTTTTAAAATATATTTTATTGATTGTTTACAGAGAGGAAGGGAGAGGGACAGAAAGTCAGAAACATCGATGAGAGAGAGACATCGATCAGCTGCCTCTTGCACGCCCCCTACTGGGGATATGCCCACAGCCAAGGCACATGCCCTTGCCAGAATCGAACCCGGGACCCCGCAGTCCGCAGTCCGACGCTCTATCCACTGAGCCAAACCGGTCTCGGCTCCTTTTTCTTTTAAAGAGTATATTTTATTGATTTTTTTTTACAGAGAGGAAGGGAGAGGGATAGAGACTCAGAAACATTGATGAGAGAGAAACATCGATCAGCTGCCTCCTGCACACCCCCCACTGGGGATGTGCCCGCAGCCAAGGTACATGCCCTTGACCGGAATTGAACCTGGGACCTTTCAGTCTGCAGGTCCATGCTCTATCCACTGAGCAACACCGGTTTCGGCTAGTTTGGGGTTTTCAAGGGGGTGAGGTGGGAACGTCCTCTCAGCATTGGGGCGAGGGGACTCACAGCAGGACTCTTCCAGCCCTGGCCGCCGTGACCGGGTGCCCACGTGCCCGCGGAGCCATCCTGTGCCGTCAGCACAAATCTTGTGGCCTCAGCAGTTGGCCTGGGTCTGGGTGGGAAGCTGGAGGCCGGAGCCAGCCTGGGGAGAGTGGGGGAGGGGAAGACAGGGCTCACCTGCTCAGAGTCATCAGGCGGCCCCACGCTGGGGCAGGCGTGTGTGTGTGTGTGTGTGTGTGTGTGTGTGTGCAGGCCTCAGGCTGGGGGAGGCATATGTGTGTGTGTGTGCGTGTGCACGTGTGTGCCCATGTGCATGTGAGACTCTGGGGACCACACACCAGTGGGATGGGGACAGTGGTGGGAACTAAGGGGAGGCTGTCTGGGGCTCTCCTGGGGGGCAGGGACTGGAGGGGGTGGGAGGAGCCCCCTTCTCAGGTCTTGTGCTCCGTCGAGGTGGGGACGGGAGACAGGGCGGAGGCGTTGGGAGGCAGATGGGTGGGTGCCTGTGTCTCATGGCTGAGCCCGTGTTTGCAGGTGTGTGTGTGCAGCTGTGACATCTTTTCACTGAGGAGCCTAGCTCCTGGCTTCCGGCTCCCTCGGGAGCCAGCTCTGCTATTCTGTGTGGAAAGGAGGTCAGGTTTCCCCCAAGAAACCTCAGAATAGCCCCGAGTGCCTGAGGAGACCTGGCCTGGCCTCCTGGTGGCCGGTCTGGCCCCTCCCCCCAGCCCCGGGGAGCTGCCTCCTGGGCGGTGGGCCTCAGCCCCGGCTGCACGGCTGGGGGTGGGGGCAGAGGCCTTCCTGCTCTCCCCATGTCTAGAGCACCTGCTGGCACCACCCGGTGCTGGGCCCTTAGGGGCACGACGAGGGGGATGCTGACCGGCGGACACCCTCACAAATAGGTGACAACAGCCTCCATGAGGGTCCTGCCACGGAGGGGGGGGGTGTGACACCCAGGGAGGGTGGGGGCCTTGGCTGCGGTGAGGGGTGCCCAGGCCGAGGAGAGCCAGGAAGGGGCCATGCAGGGAAGGGCCAAGCCTGTCCCGAAATAGGCAGCAGGAGCTCCCGGCCATAAAAGGATCCAGGCACGGGGGGCCCCAGGGACCCCAGGCCGCCAGGCCCAGATAAACGCGGCCACACCTCTGCCCGGGGCTCTGCACAGAGGCTCGGCGACCCTGCGCGGTGTCCTCTCTGCCGCCACCGACATGGTAAGGCGTCCCCAGCAGCGTCCCCCAGCCGCTGGATGGGGAGCGGGGCTGGGAGCAGCGCCTGGGGCAACAACGGGCAGACCACCCCCCCGCCCCCCCCCCCACCCCCCCTGCCGGGTGCAGGGATGTGGGACCTGGAGCTGTGAGGGTCTCTCTCCGAACCCGAGGACAAGCCCAGTGAGGCTGGAAGAGAGGGCGGGGTGGGGGGCCGAGACCGCACCCCCTTTGAGAGCCGCCACGGAGGGGACAGGCAGGTGGGGCCAGGACCCGGTGGGCCATAAACCGTGTCCGTGTGTGCGGCAGGAAGCCCCGCCCCTCCGGCCTCCTCCCGGGTCAGGCTCCTCCCCTCGCCGGCCCAGGCCCCTCGCCTGGTCCCACCTGCGGTGCTGACTGTGCGCTGGCCCCACGGCAGGGCCTCCCCTAAGCCTCTGGCAGCCTCGCCCATCTCTCGAGACCCACCACTGAGTCCGCCTTGTCTGGGAGCTGTTCTGGGCTGGGGCGTCCTTTTTATTTTTAAAATAAATTTCATTGATTTTTTTTTTTTTTTTTTTTACAGAGAGGAAGGGAGAGGGATAGAGAATCAGAAACATCGATGAGAGAGCAACATCCATCAGCTGCCTCCTGCACACGCCCCACCTGGGACGTGCCCGCAGCCAAGGCACATGCCTTTGACCGGAATCGAACCCGGGACCCTTGAGTCCGCAGGCCGACGCTCTATCCACTGAGCCACACCAGTCAGGGCCCTTATTTTTAATGTTTTATTATTTTTATTTTTTTAATCCTCACCTGAGGATTCTTTCCATTGGTTTATTTATTTATTTTATTTTTTATTTTTAAATATATTTTATTGATTTTTTACAGAGCAGAAGGGAGAGGGATAGAAAGTCAGAAACATCGATGAGAGAGAAACATCCATCAGCTGCCTCTTGCACGCCCCCCACTGGGGATGTGCCCGCAGCCAAGGTACATGCCCTTGCCAGAATCGAACCTGGGACCCTTTAGTCCACAGTCCGACGCTCTATCCACTGAGCCAAACTGGTCTCGGCTACTTTCCATTGATTTTTAGGGAGAGTGGCAGAGAGAGGGAAAGAGAGAGAGACATGGATGTGAGAGAAACACATCAATTGGTTGCCTCCCCCATGAGCCCCGACCAGGGCCGGGGTGGGCCCTGCCACCCTGTGTGTGCCCTCAACCGCATTGAACCCGGACCCTTTGGTCTGCCCGCTGACGCTCTCTCTACCCACTGAGCCACACCGGCCAGGGCTGGCTCTCCGCTCTGAACCACGCGCTCCGAGGGCCGTCTGTGCCAGGCGCGTCCCGGGGCCTCAAGCCCCCCTGGCCCGAGGGGCAGAGGCCCCCCCGTGAAGCCGGCGGCGTGTGCCCGTGTCCTGCAGACCGAGCGCCTGACCGCCGATCAGATCAAGGAGTACAAGGGGGTGTTCGAGATGTTCGACGAGGAGGGCAACGGGCAGGTGAAGACGGCCGAGCTGGAGCGGCTCATGAGCCTGCTGGGCATCAACCCCACCAAGAGCGAGCTGGCCTCCATGGCCAAGGACGTGGACCGAGACAGTGAGGCTGGGGGTGGGGGTGGGGGGCTGGGGCTGGGAGTGTGGGGGCTTTCCTCTCTTCTCCACGACCGGAGAGAGACGTAGGGCCCAGTGGCTGCGTAGAGGGGCTGGGGATTGCGAAATATAGAGAAAAGAATAGAGGACACAGAAGCAGAAATAAAGCTGGGGCTGGGTAGAATCTCTGTTCTCTCTGATGGAGAGACGGGGAATCCCAACCCAAACGCAGCAAGTTCGTTTATACTAAAACAGAAAAGGGGTTTCACATGGAAAGACGCACAATCAAAGGAGCTTACGTGGGCCCAGGCCTCACGCATTCCCTCATTCCCGGGGCTCGGCTGAATCTACATCTCAAGGGCCTCCCCCCACCTCTACCCCGACACCTGGAGCAAAGTTAAGAGTCAGTACTGCTAACGCATCCAGCCCTTTTGGTGGATGTGTTTCCAAGACGGGGCTCTGCCTGGCGCCTGGGATTCAGCTGACGCTGATTTAAAGAATGCTCAGGTGCCTTCCCTGGGGCCGGCCCTCTGTAAGGGGGAGCGGCTGCACCCAGGCCCTCACTGGGACGTCCTGCACCGCCCCCTCCCTGCAGACAAAGGCTTCTTCAACTGCGATGGCTTCCTGGCCCTGATGGGGGTGTACTGGGAGAAGTCCCAGAACCAGGAGAGCGAGCTGAGGGCCGCCTTCCAGGTTTTCGACAAGGAGGGCAAGGGCTACATCGACTGGGACACCCTCAAGTAGGCTGGGCGGGCGGGCGGGCGGGGGGGCAGGGGGCCGGGGGGGGGGCACTGCCCTGGGGGGGAGGGCTGGCGCTCAGTGCGGGGTTCGGGGGGTCCTGCAGGTACGTGCTCATGAACGCGGGCGAGCCCCTGAACGAGGTGGAGGCGGAGCAGATGATGAAGGAGGCGGACAAGGACGGGGACGGGACCATCGACTACGAGGGTGAGGTGGGGGGGGGGGGGGGGGGGGCGGCGGGGGAGCCACAGCTGGGCAGGCTGGGCGCTGACCTGTCCCTCTGCTGCCAGAGTTCGTGGCCATGATGACCGGAGAGTCCTTCAAGCTGGTCCAGTAGGAGCCGCTGCTGGGCCTTAGGGGCCTGCCGGACCAGGAGCTGTTGCCCCAGCCCCACCCCCCTTGCCACGCCTGCCCCACCCCATCCCACCCACCTGCCATGCCCTGTCCCACCCACCCACACCATCTACCCACGCCACCTGCCCCACCCCATCCATCCCATCTGCCCCCCCCCCCGCCCCCGCCCTGGCCCCGCCCCCCCAGCAAAGTAGCCAATAAATGCGCCCCAGGACTCCTGTGGCTCCACCATCCGCCTGGCGCAGGTGTGGGTCTGGAAAGGGGTGGGGTTCTCCAGAGGCACCCAGGCTGTGACACGTGACCCCACCCACAGCGGAGGTGAGGCTGGGTGCAGGGCGGGCCCCAGCACTCACCTTGTCCCGCTGCCCCAGTTGCAGGGGCGGGGGGTGGCGGTGGTCGTGGCTCTAGAGCCCCTCCCTGAGCGAGCCCCTTCCTGCAGACAGAGGCCACTTAGACACAAACTTTATTCTCTCCAAAAAGCTGTGGGACTCCCTCTGGGCAGAGGGCCTGCTGGGCCTGGGCCAGGGGCTGGGGCTGGATGTAGCAACTTGTGTGTGTGTGCGTGTGTGTGTGTGCGGGTGTGTGTGTCTGCCTGGAGTTGCATAGCAACGAGGCCCCGGCTGCAGCAATGTGCTGGACGTCTCGTCTTCCCGGGGGGGAAGGATGGGGAGGGGCTGGGGGTCTCCTGGGAGCACGGGGTGGCTGGTGGCATCCGGAGACCTCCCCCACCCCAGACACCAGGGCGACAGCTGGGGGTGCCGGGCTTGGAGGCTCTGCTCCTCTGCCCTTCGGGGGGGTCCCGGGCCGTGAGGCCGCGGGGAAGGGGCGAGGCTATGGAGGAGGCGGCTCTTCCTGTCCGGGTTTGGCCGTCCTCACGGCCTCCTCATAGGAGGGTGGCAGCTCCAGGGTGTAGACCGGGCTGTAGGCCGGAGGGGTCAAGGCGTCCAGGTCCAGCTCCGGGAAGGGCAGGGGCAGCCGCATGCCCAGCGGGTGCTGCACGGAGCTGTAGGCTGCGGGGACCGGGGCGCGTCTGTGGGCTGGGCTGGCCCTCCCTGCCCCACCCCAGCCAGCAGGGGCGCCCCGGAGAGGGAGTGTATGGGGGGGGGGGGGACTCACAGGTCACGGTGCTGTGGGCTGGGCTGGCCCTCCCTGCCCCATCCTGAGCAGGCTGGGCACAGGGGGTGGGGGGTGCAGCACTCACAGGTGACAGTGCTGTGGGCTGGCTTTCCCCGCCCCACCCAAGCAGGCGGGGGGGGGGGGGCGCCCCAGGGAGGGGGTGTGTGCGGGGGGCACTCACAGGTGACAGTGCTGTGGGCTGGCTTTCCCCGCCCCACCCCAGCAGGCGGGGGGGGGGGGGTGCCCAGGGAGGGGGTGTGTGCGGGGGGCACTCACAGGTCACGGTGCTGTGAGCCGGGCTGTCGCTGTCCCCGGGGAAGAGCGCCGGGTCGCAGGCCGGCGGGGTGGGGGGCGGGTGCCGGGCTCGGGCCCGCTTGCGCAGGCAGCAGAAGCGCACGCAGCTGGCGGTGACCCCGCACAGCAGCAGCAGCAGGACGGCGAGCAGGACGAGCCTGGGCGGGGGGAGCGAGACCCTACCGCTGGAGGCACCCCGCCACCGGCACCTGCTCCCCATGGCCCGGCCGGCGAGGCGGGAAGGTGGGCGGGAAAGGGAACCGGAGCCCGGCCGGGCGGCTCAGTGGTTGGGCACCAGCCCGGGAAGCAGGCGGTCGGGGTTCCCGTGTCTGGGCTGCGGGCTTGGTCCCCAGTGTGGGGCAGGCGGGAGGCAGTCGGCCTGTGATTCTCATTGTTTCCCTCTCCCTTCCTCTCACCAATAAAAACATTTTTATTTTTATTAATACATTTTGTCATTTTTCACAGAGAGGAAGGGAGAGGGATAGAAAGTCAGAAACATCGATGAGAGAGAAACAACCATCAGCTGCCTCCTCCTGCTCATCCCCCCACCGGGGATGTGCCCGCAACCAAGATACATGCCCTTGACCGGAATCGAACCTGGGACCCTTCTGTCCACAGGCCGATGCTCTATCCACTGAGCCAAACCGGTTTCAGCTCACCAATAAAAATATTTTAAAAGCATTAAAAAAATCTATATCATTAAACACACACAAATGGAGAAAGGACCACCCCACCCCCCCTTCCTGGGAGAGCAGCCGAGGAGCTGGGCCTGCGTCTGGGGCTGGCCTGGCTGCCTCCGGCCCCACAAGTGGCCTTGGGCTCACTCCCAGGACACGCCGTCCCGGGCCGCCCGCTCGATCTGGTGCCCAGACCCGTCCGTTGCCCAGGCCAGTCCGGTGCCCAGGCTGATCCGGTGCCCATGCCGGACCATGTTCCCGGGGACTCCCGGGGAGGGGAGGGGAAGGGGGAGAGGGGTGAGGGCAGGCTGGCCAGGAGGGGGCAGGCCACGCAGAGCTGCGGGTCCTGGCACTGGGCGGAGTTGGGGGTGTGTGTGTGGCCGGGCCGGACCCAGGAAAGGGCGCCCCGGTGCAGGGGGGGAGGGGGGCAAGAGGCTTGGCCCTGGGAGACCGGTGGCGCGCCCAGCCCCCACTTACCCCACGTGCCACAGGCTGCTCCAGCGGGCGGGGGGCGGGCACCTGCGGGCACGGGCACCTGCGGTCAGCGCCCGCCCAGCCTCCCCCGGGGGGGGGTGGGCCGGCCGCTGCCCTGGCCGGGGCCCCGCACTTACTGGTCGGAGGAGTCGCAGCTGCTGGCGGAGGAGCCGAGCGTCACCTGCGGGGACAGGGGGAGCTGGGCTCGGGGCGGCGCCTGCAGACCCGCCACGGGAGTCCCGCTCTGCGCCGGCGACCCACCTGAGGCAGCGGCAGGAGCGGCAGGAGCGGCGGCAGCAGCCGCAGGAGCCCGCGGGTGGCCGGCGCCCCGAGGACCATACTGGGCGCGGACGCGGAGCGCAGGCCCGGCCGCCCGCCGCTATATGAGGCCCCGCCCCGCAACCACGCCCCCAGCTTCTACCCATGGCCCAGTGGCCACGCCCCCAGCTCCCATCCATGGCCCCGTGGCCACGCCCCCAGCTCCCACCCAGGGTCCTGTGACCACGCCCCGGACTCCAGCCCTAAGATTCCGCCCTGGCGGGACAGTCTGGCATCCGATGGCCTCAGGGTTTGGGAGTGGCCTCACAGTTTGGGGTGATCTCAGGCTTTGGAAGTGGCCTCAGGGTTTGGGGGTGGCAGAACCCTCAGCTCAGGTGCGAGCGGGGATGACAGCCAGGACACAGGCGGCCAGACTGGCACACCGCACAGCGCACAGCGCCCGCAGAGCATGAGGCTGGCCCGGGCAGGCCCGAGGGAGTCTGGCTGGGCTCTGGGCCCTGCTGTGTCGTGTGGGGCAACCACCTTCCAGAGCGGTTTGCCTGAGAGCCATGCTCAGTCTGGGCCTGGAGGGCCTGCTGTCCAGTGGGCTGGGGAAGGCTGGTCCTTCCTTCCAGGAGGTCCCCCTACCTCTTACCCCCCCCCCCCCCAACCAGGGAGGCCCCTTAGCATCACTGTGCCCCCTGCTCTCCCATCTGGTGACCAGGCTGAGGCGTCAGCAAGTGAGAGCTGCACATACTGGCAGCGGGCACCATGGGGAGCTCTCAGGCACATCGCTGGGCCAGGGTGGGGGGCACTTCCCCTTTGAAGGGCAGTGGCCCCAGAGGCTGAGTCTGGACTCAAGTTCAGAAAGGGGAACCCACTCTGCACTGGCTCCCCGGCCCTGGCTGGGAGTCTCCCACATCAGCTCCCTCGTTGCTTGGGGTCCTCTGGGACCTGGATTTGGTGAGGAGCAGAGGCGGCTAAGCTAAGCCCCTGCCCTCACCCCACTCCCGCCCCAGGCTTCGGCGTCTCCCCCCTTCTCACTCCTCCTGGGCCTCTCTGGGTGTGGCCAGTCTGACCTCGAGCCCAGCCCTGCTGGCCACCTGTCTCCCAAGTGCTCAGGCACCACCCTCCAGGAGCCCCCCCACCCCAGACCCCTGAGAGCCGGCAGAGCTCAGGACACTGGGCTGCCCTGCTGTCCCTCCTCACCCTGTGCTCATGGGAGCCGCTGTAGCCCCCACACACACCTGCACACAGGGTCACATGGAGGGTTTATTGACAGACCTGCCTCCCACTGGGCAGGCGTGGGCAGGGCTGGGGGCTGGGGGCTCAGGCAGGAGCAGGCTGTGGGCGGGACTGGCCCAGCTGCCCGTCCCCAGTGGGCTGCAGGGAGCAGCTGTGCTGTGGGGCTGGGCGCCCTGAACACGGGGATGCCAGTCCCAGGCCTCTGGGTGGTCTGGTCTGGTCTGGACCGCAGACCGGGGGGCCGCGAGTGTGGCGGGAGGGTGAGGGGCTCCCCAGAGAGCCGCCGCCTCAGGGCCCGGCCAGCACCTGGGCCACAAAGAAGACCTTGTAGGTCTCTTTCACGTCGCCCCTGAGCTGCAGCAAGGCGGACGCCGTGAGGGGGTAGTTGGGCTGGAAAGAGAGGGCAGAAGGGGATCAAAGGCCAACTGAGGGCCTGTGGTCCGGCTGCCCGCCCGCCCGTCCGCCTGCCGCCCCCGCCCAGGCCCCCCTGCACCCTCCTGGGCTCCCGAGCCGGAGGCACCTACGTCGAAGTCGGCTGGCGGCACCCAGGAGATGCTGAGGGTCCGCGTCTGGCCGCGGTCCACCGAGCCCTTGGCCGGCTCCACGGTGAAGCCCTTGTGCTGCAGGGACGTCAGGCTGTCCAGGCTGAACTCCACCGACTGCGGGAGGGGGGGCGGGGGGGTCGCTGCTGGGCCCGGTGGGGGGACTCAGGGAGGGCGCCCCACTCCACCCACCCCCCCGGCCTGACCAGCAGCCACCCACCCGGCCCCTGGTCTGCCAGCAGGTGCCCCACTCCACCCACCCCCCAGCCTGACCAGCAGGCACCTAGCTCCACCTGCCCCCGGGCCTGGCTAGCAGACGCCCCGCTGTCCCACCCGGCCCCCCCGGGCCTGGCCAGCAGACGCCCCACTGCCCCAATGGCCCCCCAGACTGACCAGTAGGCGCCCTACCGCCCATGCAGGGTGAGGTCAGGAGGGAGGCTGCCCAGCAGGAGTGCCGCAGTGGGGGGGGGGGCCCGCGCAATGTGGGGTCACCTTCTTCGAGGTCAGCTGGGTGGTCCGGATGCAGCCCACCACCAGCTCGCGGGTGGCAGGGGGCGACGGCGTGTCCGTGTCCAGCTGTACGTAGTCCAGCGTCACCAGGATGGGCCTCAGCTCCTCGAGTTCTGGGGCGGAGGCGCCGGTTGGGGTGCAGCCAGGGGAGCTGGGGACAGAAGGGGAGCCCCTCCGGGCAGCAGCCCCACCCCCACCCCTGGGCGGAGGGATCCGCCGAGGCTCACCCTCCCTGCGCTCCGCGGGGATCGTCGTCAGCGACTCCACGGGCACGTCCAGGGGGTCCCCGCCCTCCACGAACATCATGTGCTCCCGGGCCGCGCCCCGCAGCAGCATGTCCTGGGACACTTTCTGGAAGGAGCACAGCGACCGCTGCCGGGGCGCCCCACGAGGGACAGGCGGCTGGTCTCTCCCCCAACACCCCAGGCTGGGGGAGGGACCCCCCCAAGCGGAGGCCCCGCCCCAGCGGAGGCCCCGCCCCCAAGTGGGCAGCTCAGGGTAGGGGGGTGGGGGGCCTGACCGCGCACCTTGCCGAAGAGCAGCACCTGCAGCCGGTCCGAGAAGAAGAGGCTCTCGTGGTCGGGGCTGAAGGTCACGGTGAAGTCCTGCGCGGTGCCCGGGTCCAGGACGCCCGCCACCGGGACCACGCTGAACACGCTCTGCCCGTTGTGGTTCTGCGTGCCTGCGGGGGCGTGGCCGTAGTGCGCCCCGCCCCAGGCCCCGCCCAGCAACCCCGCCCCGCAGACCCTGCGCCCCGCCCCCACAGGCCCTACGCCCCTCCCCATAGGCCCCACCCCGCTCCCACCAGCCCCGCCCCTACAGGCCCTACGCCCCGCCCCCACATGTCCCGTCCCGCCCCCACAGGCCCTGCGCCCCGCCCCCATAGGCTCCCACCAGCCCCGCCCCTACAGGCCCTACGCCCCGCCCCCACAGGCCCCGCCCCGCCCACGCCAGCCCCAGCCCCACAGGCTCACGCCCCGTCCCCGCAGGCCCTACAAACCCACCCACCCCAGCAGCTCACCCACGACCTCCATCCTCTGGTCGCGGGAGGTGAGGAACCGCGGCAGCCACTGCCGCTCCACACGCCGGGAGCTGGAGAGGCTGGCCAGCCGCACGGAGAACGTGATGGGCAGCGAGGAGTTGTTCTGCAGCTGGGGACCCGGGCGGCCTGTGAGCTGCCCCCATCTCCAGGCAGTGCCCCGGGGGCCGCCCGGCAGAGGCACCGAGGGGGGAGGGCCCAGAGGGGACCCCGGGGTGGCCTGTGAGCTCCCCCTAGACAGTGCCCGGGGGCCGCCCCTCAGAGGCACCTCCGTGGCAGGGCCTTCCTGGCCTCCTGGTTGGAGGGCAGTGGAGGTGGGGCTGCGGTGTGGGCTCACACAGCCCCTGGCTCCTCACCCGACCGGGCTTGACCCTGGGGTGCCCCCTCAGCCTGACCCCGGGGTCCCTGCACCCTCCCCAGCCTGACCCCGGGGTGCCTTCACCACCACCCCCAGCCGGACCCCGGGGTGCCCCCCCAGCCCGGGCCAGGGCGGGCGGCACCTTGAAGGTGGAGGAGACGGACTCCCTGGCGATCACGTAGCCCATGTTGAGGACGTCGCCGGCGATGGAGCAGGTGATGGTGGAGGCCACGCCGGTGCCCACGAGGGTCAGGGAGAGGATGCCCCGCTTGGTGATGATCTCCAGCATCTCCTGGGCCTGCGGACAGCGGTCCCTCAGCGCGGGGCGCACCCCTGCCGGGCCCCCGGGGAGCTCCGTCCTGGGCGGCGGGCGCCTCTGCTGGAGCTGAGGCTGCTCTGCCCGCCCTGGTCGGCTGCCCGCACGGGGGGAGCCCGGCCAGAGGGTCTGGCTGGCCCGGAGCCCAATGGGAGCTGCAGACCTGACACAGGGTGGGCTGGGGGTCAGAGGGCATGGTGGGTAGAGTGGGCGAGGGGTGGCAGGACTCACCAGGGTGCTTTCGAGGGGAGCGAAGGACAGCGCCAGGTCCTGGGTCATCCCGGCCAGCAGCTTGTTGAAGGGGTTCAGCAGGTGGAAGGGGCCATTGGGGTTCAGTACAGAGAACTCCACCTGAGGGCCAGAGTCAAGGGGAGGCCAGAGGCGGGGGGGGGGCAGCCCCCCTCCCCCTCCCCCCCAGGCCCCCCTCTCCCATCCCCAGGCCCACTGCTCCCATCCCCAGGCCCCCCTCTCCCCCCCACCCCCAGCCCCCCCTCTCCTACCCCCAGGCCCCCCTCTCCCACCCCTCGCTCCCACCTCCAGACCCCCTTCTCCCCACTACAGGCCCGTGCTGAGCTGGACAAGGATATGGACGTTTCTTCGGAGGAGATGTTCTGGATGGACACCTTCTTGGTGGTCCAGTGACCTGAAACGGGGCATCACAGCCCCAAGCCCAGGGGCACGGGGGCAGGTGGGTACGGGGCCTGGGCTCCCGTGGGCGGGGGACGGAGGGCTGGGCCGGGAGGACTCACCGACAGCGACTTCCCCGAAGTGGCAGGTGGTGATGCCTTTGTCAGACACCACGACGATGGAGGGGGCCACGGCCGGGCACCACAGCTCCAGGAACAGGGTGTTGTGGGGGCTGTGGGCGGGCGGGTGGGCGGGCATGCTGATGGCCCCGAGCCCAGCACCCCCGTCCCACCCCGGGCCTGGCCTCCCCCCAGCCCTGGCCTCCCCCCAGCCCTGGCCCTGGCCCTCCGGACTGGGTGTGAGGTGGGAGCAGAAGAGGAAAGGGGGACCTCGGACGCCCATCCTTCCCCGGGCCAGAGCGCCGCACCTGAAGCTCAGGGGCTCCGTCCCCTTCCTGTCCTGGATGTCGCCTCTGGCCACGACGCAGGGCACCAGGATCTTGTCAAAGCGCCCCCGGAAGTTCCTGGCCAGGGTGGCCCGGGCCACCTGGTACTCCTCGGGGCTGGAACGAGGCCGTCCGATGCCCAGCCCCGCCCTCCCCATGCTCAAGCCCCGCCCCACGCGCCCAGCCCCGCCCTCCCCACGCGCCCAGCCCCGCCCCCACGTGCCCAGCCCCGCCCTCCCCACGAGCCACCTGCCTTGCAGGGCTCCGGCCACGAGGGGCAACACAGGCTGTACCCCTGTCGTCTGCCCGGCTGACTGCCCACCTTCCCCCATTCCTGTGGGGCCTCCCCTGTCCCCAAGGTCCTGCCCAGGCACCCGGCCAGAGAGCAGGCTCCTGGCGCCGCAGGCAAAGGCCCAGGCTGGCAGTGAGCCAGGCCGAAGAGCTCCTGGGGATCACTCTACCGGGTGGGCACACACCCAGGGAGGGGGTTCCCGGCCCGAGGCAGGGCCTGGATGTGGCAGCGGACGTAGGCCCAGGCCTGGACCCCCCAGTGCAGGAGTCTATGGGGCCAGCGCGGGTCTCCTGCAGGGGCCTGGAGGGAAGGGAAGTGAAGGGAGCGGGCTCACGCCCACCTGAACTGGATCTCCTGCTTCGGGGCCGGGGCGGCGTGGGAGGCGGCGGCGCCCCGCGAGGGGCGCTCCCGGCTGTGCATCCGCATCAGGGACATGGACACCCGCCGGCGGTCCCTCCGGGGGATGACCTGGTCCTTGTGGGACTGGAGGCAGGAGGCCGGCTGAGGGGCTGCCCCACCCGCCAGGCCGCCCAGTGCTTGGACCCGGGGTTGGGGGGGGGGGTGGCTGTGCGGGAAGTGGCGGCCACACCCTAAGTGGCAGGTGAGCGTCTGGAGCAGCGGGCCCCGCCCCCTGTGCAGAGCCCTGGCCTGTGCAACCACCGCCGGTTCCCTGGGGAGACGAGGCACCCAGAGGGCACGGAGCGCCAGGAGGGGGTCTGAGGGGCGCTCTGGACAGACACAGCGCCGGGGAGCGCTCCCAGTCCCTGAGAGCCCGTGGGCGGGGCCCTCCTCACCCCTGTGGGTCCGAGGGCAGCCTGAGCCCGCGCTGGACCCTGGGGGGCGCCCCTCGTGCTGTCAGAGGCTGCGCGGGGGACCTGCTCTGCTCTTCGGCTCTGTCTGGTCCTCCCTCTGGTCAGACTCAGGGAGGGAGGCCACCCCCCTGCTCCGAAAGCACCTCAGGGTCCTCCCTGGGGGGGGCGGGGTTCTCTAGGGAGGAGGGAGTGGCCCCCTGGAAACAGCCAACAACTGCTGCCCTGCGCTCCTGGGGTGGGGGTGGGGGGGCGGGGAGGCTTCGCCCACGCACCACTTTGGTGTCCCCGCCTTTGTTCTGGAAGGCTTGCTGGCGGATCAGGTCGTTGGACAGCACTGGCCGGAAGGCCACCTGGACCAGGCATCGCTGGGGGGAGAGGGTGGAGGGCAGAGCCGGCCCCGATGGCACCCGCCCACTCCAGCGCCCGCTGCCCCAGCGCCCACTGCCTGCCCCAGCCCCCTGGCTGCCTGCCCAGGTCCTGCGGCCTCCTGGTGTGCGCCCGTCCCCCCGGGGGGGGTCTCAGTGCGGCACGCCCCCTCCGGGAAGCCCTCCCTGACCACTCTCCCTCCTGGAAGGCGGAGTGGCTGCTGGGCGTGACTCCCACCCAAGCCCACTCTGCCCAGGCGGGTCGGCCTGCCCCCCCCCCCCCCCCCCGACGCGGATGAGGCAGGAAACCCTGTTCTCGGCCTGTGAGAAGTGGGGTGAGTTCCTGCCTGTGAACCTGCCCTTGACCGGCACAGCGGCTTTCCGAAGCTCATCGGCTCCCTGGGTCGTACGGCAAGAGGTGCTCGACCACGTCAGGCAGGGGTGGGGATGGGAGGGATGAGAGAGAGCGAGAGAGGGAGGCAGGGGAGAGAGGGGGAGGCAGGGGAGGGAGAGGGAGGCAGGGGAGGGAGGGGAAGACAGGGGAGAGAGGGGGAGGCAGGGGAGAGAGGGGCAGACAGGGGAGAGAGGGGGGAAGACAGGGGGAGGCAGGGGAGGGACAGGGGGGCAGAGGAGGGAGGGGGAGGCAGGGGAGGGAGGGGAAGACAGGGGAGAGAGAGGGGAAGACAGGGAGGGGAAAGGAGAGGGGAAGAGAAGGGAAAGGGTCAGGGGAGGAGAGGGGAGGGGAGGAGAGGGGAGGGAGGCGGAGAGGTGCCCTGTGATAACCCTTTGCAGGCCGTTCCTTAAGCAGGATGGTACACTTAATGCGATGCGGTTTACATAATCCTCCTCTCTGGAACCCAGGGCGCCCTGCACCCCGGCACCTCCATGTGCCCCTGGCGCTGTCCTCTCAACAGCCCCCCACCCCCCACCTCTCCGAGGTCAGGAAGTCACTCAAAGAGGCCATGAGGATCTGGGGGCGGAGTTGGGGGGACCCTGGATGGGCCCGGTGGACAGACAGACAGACAGACCCCTGTGCTCCTGGTGACCCGCCCGGCTGCCCTGCCCGAGCCCAGCCCGGTGCCCAGGGGGAGGGGGGAACGGTGTGGCGCCCCCATCAGGCAGGGCTGGCCTTTTCCCGGCGGAGCTCGCTGGCCACCGGGCCCCTGACCCGCCCCCCGCTCCCCCCCCCCCCCGCACCCACCTTCCCGGGCAGCACGGTCCCCACCGAGGGCGAGATGGTGATGGGTGCATCGGGGGGCACCAGGAACTGGAAGGACGTGGGGCCCACGGGGCAGCTGTCCTGGCCGCCGACTCGGGGCACTGAGTGAGTCAGCTCGTTCATGCTCAGGTGGGAGTTGATGACGTACAGGCCGGCCACCGACATGTCGTACAGGGCCGTGGCCGAGAACTTGACCTGGTAGTGGGACAGCTGCAGGGGCGGGTGCACGCCCACGCCCTGGCACGCCAGCTTGAAGCACCTGCAGGCGACCGGGGTGCCCGGGGTCACGGGCTCCGCTGGGCCCCGGCGTTCACCTCCGTGCAGTTGGAAGCTGGGGTGCAGAGCCCTGCTCGCGCCCCCCCACCTCCGCCCAGCAAAGCCCCTCAACCCCCAGGGCTTCCATCTGTGGCTCCCTCGACGGTGGCCTCGTGGCTGCTTCTCCTCTGTGCCCTCGCTAGGGACGGAGCCCCGCCCCCTTGGCGTTTCGGGAGGAAGTTCTCTCTCGCCAGCTGAGCTCCGAGGCCGGGCCTCCGGGCACATTCTAAGTGGACAGTGAAGACTGTCAATCACAAGCCTGCTGAGGAGGCCCGCTGCTGGCCTTTGGGTGTCGTGTTTACCGACGCGAAAGAAAACGAGACAGAATCGGCCAAAACCACTGTGGCCCAGTGGATAGAGCGTCGGCCTGAGGACGGAAGGGTCCCGGGTTCGATTCCAGTCAAGGGCATATGCTTCGGCTGCGGGCACATCCCCAGTAAGGGGGTGTGCAGGAGGCAGCTGATGGATGTTTCTCTCTCATCAATGTATCCCTCTCCCTTTCTCTCAGTAAAAAAATCAATAAAAATATATTTAAAAAAAAAAGAAAGAAAAGAAAATGAGACAGAATCTGCTCCCCAGGGACAAGCAGGGAACCGGCGGGGCGGAAGCACGGTGAGCTGTCGGGGGGCCTCGCGAGGAGGCGCGGGCACCTGGGGGTTCAGCCCCGGAAGCCCCGCCCGCGTTTCCTCGGGCGGTGCCCCCAGCCGCCCGGCTCCCATCCGGACTGCGGCTCCAGTGCCCGCGCGGGGGCGGTGCTGGCTGCCGCCACCCTCACGTGACGGAGACGCGTCACACGGCGAGACACGCCCCGCGGCCTCCTGTGCCCACGGGTTCCACTGCCCCCCGAGCGCAGCGCTCATTCGGACGCGGGCGGCTGGGGAGTGGGTGAGGTCAGAGCGCTGCGTGTGACCACGTTCTCCTTGCAGGAGGGCGGCCGGGCTGCTGTCCCCACGCTGGTCTGGGTCCCAGGACTGACGTGGCTTCGTTCCTCCCACGGGAACGGGCGCCCCCCCACCCCCGTGTCACTCACCCGGGGACCGCCTTTCTTGGTGCCACGAGCTCACACGCAGCAGTCCCCGACGAGATTTGAGTCGTCCGCCTCGGGCAGCTCACTCAGGTCCTCCATCATGCCCACACGCACACACGACCACACGCACCCACACATGCACCCACACGGGTGTCCTATGAACCCACACACGTGCCCACACACTCACACACGCCAACCACACAACACGCACACGCACACTCAGACACATGCGCACTCAGATGAACTCACGCACGAGTCTACACTCACATGCATACATGCACACCACACACTCACACACACGTCCACACACGCATACCCGCACTTACCCTCAAAGGCCCTGGGTCCCAGGCTGTGCCAGGTCTGAGGAGCCCGCAGCCCCCGCCCCCGCCGCCTCCCATCCCCCCCCCCCCCCCCGCCCGCCCCTGCCCGCTCACCGGTTGATCTCCGACTTGCAGACGAGCTCGAAGCGGTACTCCTTGGCCTTTGTCGGCTGGAAGATCACGTCCAGCTCCACCGTCTCCAGCGGCAGGATCGTCCCGAAGCCGTCGTTGGGCTGGATGTCCACAAACTGCACAGCACGCGCACCAAGGAGAGCGCACGTCTGCGGGGCGTCACGGGGACTGCGGGGCCCGCGTGGGGGCGGGCGCGGCAGTGTGTGATGTGCACGCCGGCGCATGTGTTAGTTGTGAGCGCGTGTGTGTATGAGTGTGACTGTGTATGTGTTTGTACGTGTGTGTGCATGTCTGTGAGCATATGTGCATGTGTCTGCGTGCATGTGAGCACGTGCTTATGAGTGTGAGTGTCTGCATGCATGCGAGCATATGCTTGTGTGTATGTATCTGCATGCATGTGAGCACATGCGTGTATGTGTCTGCATGCATGTGAGCACACGCTTGTGTGTATGTGTCTGCATGCATGCGAGCACGTGCTTATGAGTGTGAGTGTCTGCATGCATGCGAGCATATGCTTGTGAGTGTGTGAGTGTGTGCATGTGAGCACACGCTTGTGTGTATGTGTCTGTGTGCATGTGAGCACATGAGTGGACTGTGAGTGGACGGTGAGGACTACAGAGGGGCAGCTCTAGGAGGGGACGGGCGACCAGGGAGAGGCCTCGTCTTGGCTGCCCTGCGGGGCCAGGCGGGGCCAGAGCTCTGGCAGGAAGGGGGGGGCAGAGGGGTCTGGAGTCTGTGGGTGCAGCGGCCAGAGGCGGAGAGAGAGGAGGGGTGGAGAAAGGCAGGGTGAGGCAGCGACAGGGGCAGGGGGGACAGAGAGAGGGACGAGCAGAGAGAGCCAGACAGAGGAGCGGGGAGGGAGGCGAGGCGGGGGAGGCGGCTCGGACTCTGGGTCAGCGGTCACCTGACCCTCATGTCCAGAGCTTCCTGACTCCATCCCTGCCCACGTGATGCGCACCTTGGGGATCCCGACGAACCCGAACTCCTGGGGCAGGAGGGAGAGGTTGCAGATGCTGATTGGGGCCCGGATGGCCTCGTAGATGGTGCAGTGGCCGAAGTCCACCTCCTCGGGGCTGAGCTCCAGGTCTGAGGTCGTGACCGTCGCGTGCACGGTGAACTCCACAGGCCTGACCTGGCGGGCAGAGGGCCGGCGCGTCCCGTCGCGGACACCAGGAGCCCTGCTTCGGCCGTGGGCCCCTCGCGGACACGGTTCACCCTTCAGAGAACCCCCTCCTCAGACCCCCCACCGGCAAGGCCGTGGGTGCAGCTGTCACCGGGGTGCCAACGGGAGACGTGGGACTGAGCCACGCGTAGGCACACGTGTGCGTGTCCCGAGGGTGTGCAGTGTGAGCAGTGTGCGTGTGTGTGGCACATGGGGCCTGGGTGCCGGCACCGTCCGCAGCCTGGGAGCCCCGAGCCCCGCCGACCACACTCCCCTCCTGCGTCTCCCCTGCAGGGCTGCCTGGCGACGCCCGGTGACTGGAAACGGGCCGGGCCCGGCTCCCAGCGCACCCCCTGCTCCCGGACACCAGCATTGCGGAGCCCCCAGACCTGGTCAGCCACGCGGATGATCAGCGGGGCCTCTAGGATATGGCTCTCCTTGTCGAAATACTTGCTTGCGTCGTCGGGGAGAGACTGTCTGCAAGAGACCACGCCGCCCCCGTGAGCTCCTCTCGCTTAGATTTCGGGAAACGACAGTGAAACTGACCCGAGTGGTGCACATGCGTGCACACCCGCACACACGCACGCTCACTCACATGTGCATGCTCATGCACACACTTGCACACACACGCACACGCTCACCCACACGTGCACGCTCATGCACACACACTTGCACACACACACACACGCTCACCCACACGTGCACGCTCATGCACACACACTTGCACACACATACACACGCTCACTCACACGTGCATGCTCATGCACACACTTGCACACACACGCACATACACACGCTCACTCACACGTGCATGCTCACGCACACACACTTGGCACACATGATTACATGCGCACACTCACACACATGCACACACACTCACAATCACCCCCCCACATGCTCTCACACACATGCACACCCACACACACACACGTGAGTGTGTGTGTTTATAATTGATTCCAGAGAGGAAGGGAGAGGAAGAGAGAAACATCAGTGATGAGGGAGAATCGTTAATCAGCTGCCTGCACGCCCCAAAATCCAGGCCTGTAACCTGAACTGGGAATCGAACTCGGGACCCTCCAGTGCGCAGGCTGATTTATTATTATTTTTTATGTAAGCATTTCTTTTTTAAAAAACCAATCTTCGTGCCGGAACCGGTTTGGCTCAGTGGATAGAGCGTCGGCCTGCGGACTGAGAGGTCCCGAGTTCGATTCCGGTCAAGGGCATGTACCTTGGCTGTGGGCACATCCCCAGTGGGGGGCGTGCAGGAGGCAGCTGATCGATGTTTCTCTCTCATCGATGTTTCTGACTTTCTATCCCTCTCCCTTCCCCTCTGTAAAAAAAAAATCAATATATATATATATAAAAATCTGCGTGGTGCTTTTCAGTCCTGCAGTGACCCTGGCCGGGGGGCTCACTGGTTAGAGATCGGCCCCCTATGCCGGGTTGCAGGGCGGACGGAGCCGGTGGGGGCGAGGGCAGGAAACCCCCGGTGCCCTGCCCTCTCTAAAACAAACAGGTCACGCCTGAACATGGGGCTCCTGGCCACCCGCCTGGGACCCGCCCGCGCCCAAGCCCGGCGCTCACCGCGGCAGGAACTTGAGCTGCACGGAGAAGGTGGACAGGGCCTGGATGTAGCCCGTCTCCGGCAGGAGCTCCATGTGACCCCTGAGCTCCTTGCACACCTCGAACTTCAGCCGCAGGGCTGCCTTCGACCTGCGGCCGGAGGGAGACGGGGCCATGGGGGCGGGGCCTGTTCTCCCTCACCCTCCCCCGCCCCCGGGGCGCTCTCACCCCATGTCAGCGCCTGACATCACCACCAGGTCTCCCCAGCCCTGCTCCCAGGGACTGGCCTTCCCGCCCCGCAGTCAGCCGAGAAATCTCGAGGACAGAAAACACCACATCGATCGGGGGACGCGGCCCCCGTGCAGGTTCTCAGAAACCTGAAGGCTTCCTGGGAGGAGCCCTGCCAGGCAGGCGCTGTGCAGGGTCTGGAGGCGTCAGGGTGATGGGGGGGGGCCCTGTATGACTGGTCTCTGCCCCCTCCTGTCCAGTCACAGGCTCCGGGCAGGCTGGCGGGACACTCGGGGGTCCCGGAGGGCCAGGCCGTGGTCAGCGGCTGCAGCTCCGTGAGGTTCTGTCCCTGCCCCCAGCTCAGGACCAGCCAGAGGGGCTGCACCCCCCCGCCCCACGGGTGCCAAGCTGCGAGACACCCCCATCACAGCTGGTCCCTGGAGCCCCCTCTCCCCGGGGCGCCCCTCCTGCTCTCCACTGGCCCCTCAGCTGCAGGAGAAGGGGCTGTCTGGTGGGCGGGGCCTGGGACCCGGCCCTGGGACCCCCGGGTCCCGGAAGAGCTCCCAGAAGCCTCCTGGGGCTCCTCGCCGGCCGGCCAGCCGGCCCTGGGCCCGCGGCGCACTCACCGCGTGTGCACCTGGATGGTGTCCTGGTACAGCCGGTCGAACATGCACATCTTCAGGTCCACGATGGACTTGGGCACCCAGACCGGCACGTCCACCGCCACGCCGATGACCTGGAAGTGCAACTGGAGGGGAGGGCGGGAGCTCAGCACCGCTCTGCAGCAGCGGCCCACACTGTCTTAGCGCGTGACGAAGACAAGTCTCTCCACAGTGAGAATTCCAGACCAGCCCGGCCGGCCGGCCGGCGGCTCAGGGGGCTGAGCATCGACCTGTGAACCAGGAGGTCAGGGCACAGGTCTGGGTTGCGGGTTTGATCCCCAGGGTGGGGCGTGCATGAGGCAGCCGGCCCAGGATTCTCTCATCACTGGTATTTCTCTCTCTCCCTCCATCCCCTTCCTCTCTGACATCAATAAAATATACATTTTTAAAAAAGATTCAGCTGAAACCGATTTGGCTCAGTGGATAGAGCGTCGGCCTGCGGACTGAAAGGTCCCGGGTTCGATTCTGGTCAAGGGCATGGGCCTTGGTTGCGGGCACATCCCCAGTAGGGGATGATCGATGTTTCTCTATCATCGATGTTTCTGACTTTCTATCCCTCTCCCTTCCTCTCTGTAAAAAAATCAATGAAATATGTTTAAAAATAAATCAAAAAATATTCAAAGCGACAACCACAGGGTGGCTGTGCTGGGGGGACAGAGAGGGAGGCACACCCCCAGGTCGGCAGGCGAGAGAGGACGTGTGGGGGGGGCGTCCGGGGGCCACACGGAAGGGCGGGGAGGGGGCGGGGCACAGGAGTAACCGGCCAACAGATCCGCCCATCTCTTCACAGCCACCCCCCTCTCGTCACTGACAAAACTTCCGCAAATTAAAAAAGAGAGAGAGAGTGCGCTTTGTGTCACCTGAGCAATGATCCCACAGACGTAAAAACCAACGATAAAAAGCAACGAAAGAAAACTTAACGACTTGGGAGTCAACAAAGACGTTTCTAGTGATTCACAGCAAAGGCTGTGTGCACGCACACACGCACACGCAGACACACGGACGCGACAGTGTGCCCACAAACGTCCGTCCGTGTGTGTGGACACGTGTGGGCATGCGTGTGCACACGTGTCACCGTCCGTGCGGAGGCGTGCTGCCGCGTGGCGTGGGGCGGGCGCCCGGGAGGCGTGCTGGGCGAGGGCACTCACCGTCGGGCACAGCTGGTTCTTGAACAGGATCTCGAAGCGGCTCTTCACGGTGCCGGGCGTGACCGGGGAGAAGACCACGGGCACCTTGATGGAGCTGAAGGGGCCGATGTAGTCCTCGGTGATCTGCACGGAGACGGAGGGGCTCAGGCTCATCTCCACGGAGGCGGCCCTGAGGGGAGTGGTGGCACCACACAGCCCGGACCTGCCCCCCTGCCTGGCCCTGCCCTGCCTGGCCCTGCCCTGCCTGGCCCTGCCCTGCCCTGCCTGCCCTGCCCTGCCTTGCTCCACCCTGCCCTGCCTGGCCCTGCCCTGCACGGCCCTGCCCTGCCCTGCCCGGCCCTGCCCTGCTCTGCCCTGCCTGGCCCTGCCCTGCCCTGCCTGGCCCTGCCCTGCCTGGCCCTGCCCTGCCCTGCCTGCCCTGCCCTGCCATGCTCCGCCCTGCCCTGCCCTGCCCTGCCCTGCTCTGCCCTGCCTGGCCCTGTCCTGCCCTGCCCTGCCTGGCCCTGCCCTGCCCTGCCCTGTCCTGCCCTGCCCTGCCCTGCCCTGCTCTGCCTGGCCCTGCCCTGCCCTGCCCTGCCCTGCTCTGCCCTGCCCTGCCCTGCCCTGCCCTGCCCTGCCCTGCTCTGCCTGGCCCTGCCCTGCCCTGCCCTGCCCTGCCCTGTCCTGCCCTGCCCTGCCCTGCTCTGCCCTGCCCTGCCTGGCCCTGCCCTGCCCTGCCCTGCCCTGCCCTGCCCTGCCTGGCCCTGCCCTGCCCTGCTCTGCCCTGCCCTGCCTGGCCCTGCCCTGCCCTGCTCTGCCCTGCCCTGCCTGGCCCTGCCCTGCCTGGCCCTGCCCTGCCCTGCCCTGCCTGGCCCTGCCCTGCCCTGCCCTGCCCTGCCCTGCCTTGCCCCGCCCCACCCAGCCTCACTGGCCCAGATCCCAGCCCAGGGATGGGAAAGGGTGGCAGGACCCCCCCCCCCCCCCCCGCCAATGCTCCCCCAGTGCAGCACTGCTCTCCTCAATGACTGAGGCCTTGCATACACTCACACACACTCACACACACACACACATGCTCTCACACACACATGCACACGGGCTTACACGCCACAGCTCAGCAGGCCCTGCACCCACAACCCGCCATCGCTGCGCTTGTTCTACCAGAGCCGCTCGGACGGCTGCCCAGCTTCCCCCCCTCCCCCGCGGCCGGGGGGTGGGGGGGGGACTCGGGCCCAGGGGAGGCCCCCTCCCGGCGGGGCCTGAAGACCGGGAGGGGCGGGAGGCGGTGGCCGGGCTTGGGGGGTGGGGGGGCCTGGCTCACCTCTCCCAGCGAGATCTCCATCTGGTCCTCGTTGGAGAACACGTTCAGGGTGGAGGCCGAATTCTCTGTCTCTGGAAGAGGGGTCGCTGCAGATGCGAGGACGGGCCAGGCAGAGGGGAAAGCTGTGCCCCCACCCCCAGCCACAGTCACCCCACCCTTCCTGCGGACGCCAGGGGCCACGGGAACTGGTGTTGGGGTGAGGCCCTTCCCTGCTCTGCACCGCCTGCTGCTCTGGGGGGGGGGGGGGACCTGGGGAGCAGGAGGGGACGGGGAGGCTGTGCCCAAAGCCCAGTGAGGGGGAGGCGGGCGCAGCAGCTGGAACGAGCACCCAGCCAGCCTTTGGGGTTCTCTTCAACCAGAAGGGGGGACAAGGACTCGAGGGGGGTTTGTGTTGAGGTGAGCGAACAGCTGGGTGTGTGTGAGGAGCATGCCCGGTCGAGGGGGATGCTAGTGCAGGGGGAGGGTGGGCTTCGGGGTGCGGCCAGGGGCCCAGGCCGGCAGCGGCTCCCCACCGTCTCAGAGAGCCCCCCCCCATGCCTGCCATCGCCTGTGACCTGGTGGAGGGAGGGGCTGCGGAGTCTGTAAAGCTGAAGGGAGGTGAGGAGGCCACTCCTCAGCGCGGGGCCGGGCCGGGCCAGCACCACGACTCCCGACCCCACTGCCACGTGCCACGTGCTCTCTGCGAGGCCCCAGGAGCCCGAGGCCTCCCCCTGTCCTCCCCTCCAGCTCCGTCCGGGCTGCGCGCCCCAGCCAGGACCCTCCAGGGAGGTGAGGAGACGCTAAGCCACTTCCCTCCTCCCTTCGCCACTGCGTCCGGTGGGGACAGCGAACCTACACCTGCACCTCCCGCCGCATCGCACCGCAGGGCCTCGGGCGCCTCCACCCCCACCTGCCCCCTCGCCTGGCTGCACCCTGGCCCCGCCCCCCACCCCGGGCCCGCGCACGGCCACGCCCCTCACCTGGGCTGCACCCTGGCCCCGCCCCCCACCCGGGCCCGCGCACGGTCACGCCCCCCACCCCGGGCCCGCGCACGGCCACGCCCCTCACCTGGGCTGCACCCTGGCCCCGCCCCCCACCCCGGGCCCACACACGGCCACGCCCCTCACCTGGGCTGCACCCTGGCCCCGCCCCCCACCCGGGCCCGCGTACGGCCACGCCCCTCACCTGGGCTGCACCCTGGCTCCGCCCCCCACCCGGGCCCGCGCACGGCCACGCCCCTCACCTGGGCTGCGCAGCGTGTCCCGCTCCATCAGGGAGGGCTCTCTGCCTTCCGCCGGCTGGTCCAGGTTGGGGAGAGGCTTCTCGAACATGCTTTTCTCGTCCAACGTGAAGATGCTGCTCTGCAGGGGGCGCAGACACCTGTGCTGGCGGCCGGCACCCGCGTGGCGCTCGCAGGGAGCCCGGCCCACCTGGGCGGGTGCTGCCGGCTCCCGTCCGTCCGCCTGCTCCAGCCGGCCTCCCCCCCCCCCCGCCCCCCCGCCTCGCCCCAGGCTGCTCCCGGCTCCTCCTCGGCGCCCACAGGCACTGGTGCCCGTCCGGAGCCACCGTGTGCGCCCCCCCGCCCTCTTTCCTTTTTTAAAAATAATATATTTTATTGATTTTTTACAGAGCGGAAGGGAGAGGGATAGAAAGTCAGAAACATCGATGGGAGAGAAACACCCATCAGCTGCCTCCTGCACACCCTCCACTGGGGATGTGCCGGCAGCCAAGGTACATGTCCTTGACCGGAATCAAACCCGGAACCTCTCAGTCCGCAGGCCGACGCTCTATCCACTGAGCCAAACCGGTTCGGCTTACCTCCCCCCACCCTTACCCCCGCCCCCAGCTCAGGCCCACCCCTGCTCCCCGCCCAGAGCTCCCTGCCCCGCCCTCTCTGCTGTGCGGGCAGCAGGGCCCCAGGGCCACAGACAGAGGGGCCCCGCGTGGGCGAGCTGCTGCCGGCCGCTCGGAGAGCAGGGAGCTGGCGGCCAGGAGCGCCCTGAGGGCCGGGACTCGTGCCCTCGTCGCCCACCGCCATCCCGCGCGCTGCTCAGGCGGGGATCACAGCCCGGCGCCCCCTCCTCTGCCGGGCAGCCGCCCGCATCGCTGCCTCATCCCCCGGTCCTCCCCTGGGAGGTTCAGGGGACGCTCCCCACGCGGATGGAGCTGCAGGGCGGGCGCACGCTGGGCCGGTTACTCCGCACACGAGGGTGTCTCTCCCAGGGATTTCTTACAAAGCGGGGAGCCGGGGAGAGAAGCATCGGGGAGAAACACTGCGATCGGTGCTGCCCGCCCGTGCCCCACCTTGGGCCAAGAATCCAACCTGCAACCCCGGTGCGTGCTTCTGGCCCGGAATCGGCCCGGAATTGGTGCCAGGGCCGGCGCGGTGCGTCTTGGAGGAAAGTAACTGATTCCGACGCGTGTTTAGAGGCAGTTTCCGGCCCCCATCCGCGCCCAACGTGCGCCCAGGGAGCTGGGGTGCTGGGAGCTGTGGGTGGCACCCCCTGAGGCCCAGGGGAGGCCCCCACTGGGACTCAGAGGCCCCCCCGCAGTGCTGCCACCTGCTCGAGCGTGGGGGGGGCGGGGTGCTGGCCCTGTGACCCTGCACTTCTTCACGTGGGGCGTCTTCTACTCAGAGCAGGACGCCCGCCCCCTGCACCCCCGCTGCACAGCCTCCTGCTGGGGCGGGCCCACGAGTGGGGCGCCGCGTGTGGGGCGCCTGGCAGCGGGACGCTCACCACTCTGGTGATCGACTGGCCCTGCTCCAGCTCGCAGGGCTCGGCCTCCCGCTGGATCCGGAAGCCGGTGCCCAGCGCCCCGATGTTGGACAGCGTGAGGACCCGGGACGCGGTCTCGCCCACTACGTAGCTGCCGAAGTTGATGAGCTCCTTGTCCAGGGACAGCTGCCGAGAGATGCCAGTGGGGGGTGACTGGGCCGCAGCAGCCGCGCTGAACCCACCTGTCGTCTACAGCCCTGGGGGAGCAGCTCTGAGGGGAGCAGTCCTGGGGGAGCAGCCCTGAGGGGAGCAGCTCTGAGGGGAGCAGTCCTGGGGGAGCAGTCCTGGGGAGAGGGGCCCTCAGGCCAGCGACCCTGCATCTGGGAGTTTGTTTGGAGGAGAGGGATCTGGGTCTTGGAGATGGACACCCCACTGTCACCGCAGAATCATCACGTGGACACGGGTGGGGGGCCAGGTGCCCCACAGAGAGACGTGCAGAGGGGCTGAACGGAGGGACTGTCGCTCAGGCAGAGAGGAGGGGCCTGGGGGGCCGGGGGCCGCGGGGAGCCCCGCAGAGACAGGGTGTGGGGTCTCCCTGTGGGGCCCGCAGACACGGGCCACAGAGCAGGCTGAGGGAAAGGGGTCCCGGGCGTGAGAAAGACCAGGCGCGCTAGCGGGACGCGGCAGAGGCACAGTGACTAACGGGGGACCCCAGGGCTGCAGAGCGGACGGTCTGAGGACTCCCCGACCCTGGGTCCTGGGTCTGGGCTCCACCCAGCATGGGGCGTGTCCGGCGTGGATGAGCGTGGGTGTCTCAGGGGAGGGGGCTCGATGGAGACCCGAGGGCCCTCCCCAGCTCCTCCGCTCCAGAGCGCCCCCCCTCCCCCAGCCCGCACGCACGGAGCACTGCTTGATGGAGCACTTGAGCGGGACGGAGAACCGGCCCGTCTGCGCCAGGAACCAGATCCTGCCCTCCAGGTCCTTCTCCACCTGCGGGAGCCGGGGCAGCACGCGTGTGACCCCGTGCCGCCGGGCCGTCTGGCCCCGAGGGCGGTACCACCAGCCGGGGGACACCCCTCCACCCCCAGCACAGACCCCGGGCCCCAGAGGGCAGGGCCTCCGCCCGCCCGGAGGATGTGAGCGGGTGTTTGGGGAGGAACGGGGCACCGGCCTGCGGGAGCCGACACGCACCATGGGCTTGAAGGTGACCAGCACTTCGCAGGACATGCCGGCCGACATGGGACCCGGGGGGTTGAAGCTGCGGGCAGACCCGGCACGTCCGAGAGAGACTGATCTCCCCGCACGTGACCGCCCGCAGCACCCACGGGGACCACGTGACCGCCCGCAGCACCCACCGAGAAGGTGCTGAACTCCTTGAGGGTGGCCCCTGTAGGGACCGGGCCCCTCCCACCACCGGGTCCCCTCCTGCCTGTCGCCAGTGCTGCGCCCGGGCCTCCCAGGCCTCGCCCACAGGGGGCTCCAGAGTGAGTGGGTGGGTGGGTAGGTGGGTGGAGGAGGAGGAAGGAGGGTGAGTGGGTGGGTGGAGGAGGAAGGAGGGTGAGGGGGTGGGTGGGGGGAGGAGGAGGAAGGAGGGTGAGTGGGTGGAGGAGGAGGAAGGAGGGTGAGGGGGTGGGTGGGGGGAGGAGGAGGAAGGAGGGTGAGGGGGTGGGTGGGGGGAGGAGGAGGAAGGAGCCAGGGGCCAGGGGGAGGGGACGCCGTGAGGTGGCAGCAGCCACAGCCACCGCTGCCCTGGGGACGGGCCAAGCCCAAACCGAGGGCCGGGTGAGGGCGATGCCAGGGCGGGAGCCCCATGTCAGGGAAAGTTCCAGAAACGACTGCCCCGCTCTGGGGGAGGGGGGGGCGGGGAGGCAGAAGCCGTGGGCCTGAGTGGCAGGCGCCCCTCACCGGATGCTGACGAAGTCCCGCAGGTGCTCGTCCACACCCTCCAGCTTGCAGTAGTTGATGGTGTAGGTGGCGTTGATCAGCGTCATCCGCTTCTTGTACACTTTGCCGATGTCGAAGTCCTGGGGACACGAGCGTCACTCTTGCGCCCGGACACCGAGCTGGCGGGTGTGGGAGGTCCCTTCTCTCCTCCCCCCCCTCCCATGGTCCCCATGGGTGCAGGGGAGCAGGTGAAGGGTGCGGGGTGCCGGGCTTGCAAGGGTCAGAGCAGGAAGCAGCTTCCTGGGGACCCCAGGGGGAGCCTGGGGGCAGCTGGAGAGCGAAGGGCCCAGGGCTGGGCACATCCTGGCACCCACAGCCCCTGCCCTGCAGACGGACGAGGCCTCTCTCCCTTTGCAATAGGACGCTCAGGAGCCACACCTCCTCGAAGGCGCCTGAGCCCGTCAGCCCTGCACCGCCTGCAGGTGCCCTCCCCTCTGGCTGGTCACCTCTGCACCGCCCTTCCCTCCGGCGGGCGGGCGGGACTCGCCTTGAAGTGGACGAGCGGGGGCTTGCTGTTGAAGGGGCAGCCTTTGAACTCGCGCCCAGACGCCACCTGCTTGCGGACCACGCCGCTGCGCAGCCGCTCCATGGTGCGGGCCAGGATGTCCTTCTCCATCTTCGAGCCCCCCACGGGCTTCCGGTCCACGTCCTCCTGGGGGTTCACAGGGACAGAGCCTGGGCCGGAGGGCAGAGGGGGGCGCCCCGTGCAGGGTCACTAGGGGGGCGCCTCGCTTCAGAGGAAGACAAGACCGCAAAGCAGCGTTTCCTGCACCAAACCCGGTCCAGAGCCCCCAGCAGGGCCTCCTGCCTCAGGGACCGGGCCAGCCCCGGGGCTGCCTTCCTGAAAGTTCTGTGCGTCCCGGCCGAGGAGCTGGCCGTCCTGCTGCCCTCGCTGCCCTGGCTGGATGGCCGGTTCTTAGGTACCCACTGCCCTCCTGCGCCTGGCTCAGGCCCCGCCCTCCTGGCGTAGGCCCCGCCCCGACGCAGGCCCCGCCCCTATTCTCGGGCCCCGCCCTCCTGATTCAGGCCCGGCCCTCAGTCTCATGCCCCGCCCTCCCCTCAGATCTCAGGCCCCTCCCTCAGCCTCAGGCCCCGCCCACCCCTCAGATCTCAGGCCCCGCCCTCAGATCTCAGGCCCCGCCCTCCCATCTCGGGCCCCATCAGCCCAGCTTCCCCAGAACCAGCGTGGCTTTTTGCCTTAACAGCCACCGGCCACATCCAAGCGCGGCCCCAGCTGGCGGCCAGTGCAGGGGCAGAGGCATGGCGGTGGCCCCGGCCCTAGGTGCGCCCCAGGCACTGGCTAACATCCGGGCCCATGGAGTTGTGTCCGCTCCTCGGGTCAGAGGCCAGGGCTCCGCGTTCCTCGAAAAAGGCTCTCGAGGGACACTGTGAGCCTCGTGCCTCTTCTAGAAGTTCTTTCCCGAGGATGAAGCAGGACAAAATGAGGGTTCGGCCCAACAAGCGGGGCCCTGACCGCATCCCTGCGGGAGGGGAGAGGGAGGGCTGGG
Source organism: Antrozous pallidus (assembly GCA_027563665.1). NCBI lineage: Eukaryota > Metazoa > Chordata > Mammalia > Chiroptera > Vespertilionidae > Antrozous > Antrozous pallidus. Next base: position 212,309,313 of record CM050508.1, read on the forward strand.
GGCGGGGATGGAAGACGCAGCCTGTGTCCAGCTGTGGGCGACCTCACGCCGGAGAGCGGGTACCTGGTGCGACTCGTAGCCCTCGTCCCAGAGGCCGGAGATCTCCGGCTCCGCCAGCGTCTGCTCCCACCAGCTGCGGCTCCGCAGGCTCCTGTAGCCCTGCATGGACTCACTGGAGGTGGTTTCTATCATCCGGGGGCGCTCGAGGAGCGTGAGGCTGTCATCCACCTATGGGGAGGAGCACGCTACTGCAGGGTCAGGGATCCGGGGGCCGGGGACCGGCTCTTCCGAGTTCCAGCCAACCGGAGCCCCCAAGTGTTTCCATTGGAAAGGAGCGTGAGGGTCTGCACGGCAGTGCGATCCCCCCCTGCCCCCCCGCCCCCCCCCCAAAGCAAGCCTCTTCCCGTGGCTGTGCCCATCCTGCTTGGCCCGGAGCTGGTTTTCCCGGGGAAACACCACCCCCGGAGACCCCCGGGGGGTGGGGGTAACGGGACAGAGCTGGGGCTCCACGCCAGACAGGACGTCAGACCGAGGGGTCAGGGCACAGATGGGGGGCCCGGTGGCTGCGGGCGGGGATGAGGGCCTAGGAAACAGGAAAAGACCTAAACTGCACGGAGAGAAGAAGCCTGAGGGTGTTGGCGGCAGCAGCAGGTTGTTGAAGCCAGTGACCTTGGCCTTCAGGTGCTGGGGTCACAGGGGTGGCAGAATGGAAAGTGCCCATCCGGCTCGGGCGGGGCTCCTGCCTCCCGGCCCCCACGCAGGGGGAGGTAGATGGACAGCCCATTGGGGGGGGGCGGGAGGGGGGGACGGAGAGGAAAGCGCCATTTCTGATGGGGGTCTCTGGCCCCGGCTGGTAGCCTGCCCGTGGGGGATGGGCACCGGTCGTCCCTGACCCGTGACTGGCCCTCAGTCTTGGCCCGTGAACCGGGGAGGGGAGTGGCCTGAGCCGTAGCCCCGTGGCGTGGCTGACGAGGTGCTGGTCCTGGGTCCCGCCTCTCACACCAGAGCCGTCACCCAGGGCAGGCCGGCTCCCAGGTGGAGCTGAGCCGCTGGGAGGGGACTGGTGGGTCCCGCCCTCAGGGAGAAGTGGGGAACGGGGCGGGAGGGAACCCCCGGCCTGGGTTCACCACAGGGAGGCGGCCCGGACGCTGTGCCCACTGCACCCCCTGCTCCCCAGGGGGGCTCACCGACAGGCACAGAGCCCGGGGCGTCTTCCCCTCGCTCAGGTCGGTCAGGTAGTCCCAGGTCTTGTTCCTCAGGGAGGACTGAGTGGCGGCCGGGGTGGGCGGCGACGGGGGCCGCCTCCTCCTGCTCTCCTCGGCCTCCTCCTTCAGAAGCCGATTCACGATCTCGCGCTTCCTGACCTTCTGCTCCTCCTCGAAGGCGCTGGGGAACACGGCAGCTCAGAGCAGGTACCTGTGGCTGGGGCTCCCCGCCCGCCCCGGGGCACAGGCCCTGCCCAGCCGTCCAGGCTTCCCCCCCAAAATCCCCCCCGACCCTGCTCCGGGGAGCCTGGGACTCGAACCTCCGCCCAGCCCAGCCCCACAGCACACAGGGCTCAGCCTTCGCAAGCTTCCTGCCGGCGGCTGGGGTGCCCCACGGAGGGGCACACACAGGAGGGAGCCTCAGGGCCTGAGTCCTCACTCCGGCCGCTCCTCCTGCCCCCTCCCTCCCCGCTTCTGTCTCGGGATGGAGGGACTGGTGGGGGGGCGGTAGAGCTGCTCCAGGCCCCACCGGGAAGGGGCGATGATGCTCAGGCACCCGGACAAGAGCTGCTGTCCCAGGGGTGGACCAGGAAGCCACACTGGGCAGATGCTGGGGAGGGGTGGGGTGGGGGGGACAGGGTGGAGGGGCGGACAGGAACCTGGGCCTGAGCGAGCACTCCTGCAGGGCCCTGGGTGGGTGCCCCGAGGCCGCTGCTCAGAGCTGGGGTGCCATGCCGGGAGCTGTGGCGGGGGCCTGGCAGGGCCCAGGGGCTGTCTCGGGGTGAATGACAGCCGCGCTGAGCTATGGTCTGGGGGACCGGAAAGGGATGCCCGGAAGATGAGCCCCAAGGCCTCAGCCCCAGGAAGGGACAGAGAGTGGGGCGGGGAGGCGGGAGGGCGTGGAGCCTGGAACCAGGCAGGAAGCTGAGGGCAGTGCCCGGCACGCGGGTGAGAGGGTCCCGGGCAGGGGGTGGAGGGAGGGCTTAACAGGACCAGGGCGGAGGCGGGATTGGAGCCTCAGGCTGCATCCCACAGGCCTGTCCCGGGAGGGTTCCGGCACAAACAGAAGCCCCCTCTCTTCCCTTCCTCCCCCCTCCCTCCTCCCTTTTGCCTTCCTTCCTTCCTCCCTTCCTTTTTTTTTTTTTTTAATATATTTTGTTAATTTTTTACAGAGAGGAAGGGAGAGGGATAGAAAGTCAGAAACATCGATGGGAGAGAAACATCCATTAGCTGTCCCCTGCACACCCCCTACTGGGGATGTGCCCGCAGCCAAGGTACATGCCCTTGACCGGAATCGAACCCGGGACCCTTCCGTCCGCAGGCCGACGCTCTATCCGCTGAGCCAAACCGGTCTCCGCCCTCCCTTTCTTTTAAAATATATTTTTATTGATTTCAGAGAGGGAGGGAGGGAGGGAGAGAGAGAAAGAGAGAGAGAGAGAGAGACAGAGAGAGAGAAGAACATCAGTGATGAGAGCGAATCGACTGGCTGCCTCCTACAGGCCCCACACGGGGACGGAGCTCGCACCCGGGGCCTGTGCCCTGACATGGTTCACAGGTGGGCGTGCCAGCCACAGCCAGGCTCTCCCTGGTCTCCTCGTACCCTCACCGTTTCTGGGCCTCCAGCTGCTGGCGCCGGCGCTGATGGCAGAGCAGCTTGAAAGGGTCCCCGCCTTGGGCCAGGATCACCTGCTTCTCCGCCTGGGCCTTCCGCGCAGCCAGCTGGGCCTTGGCCTGGCCCCACGCCTGGAACTTCCGGATCGTTTCCTTGGGAGCAGAGCGCGCAGGGCCACAGCGTCAGCACACACACAGGCACACGCCGCACACGGAGCCCCCTTCGGCGTCCCCCTGTGGGGCTGTGTGCCTGCCTGCTCACCCCCCCCCCCCGGGCCCATGTTCTCCCTGCCCCCTGCCTCCCCCCAGCCCTCGCTCCTGCCCCTGAGCCTTCACAGAGGCCGTGCCCCCACCCTCGCTTCCCCGGCCTAACTGCACCTGCAGAGCCCCGGGGTGCTCTCCTCCGGGCAAGCCCGACGCCCGCCCCCCCACCCCCCCGAACCCGGTCACTGCCCTCCCCACAGGCCCGGTGGGTGGAGGGCGGCCACGCTGCTGTCCTCTGGCCGACCGTGTCTGACCAGGAAGCCGGGCCGGCGCTGGGTGTGGGGGGCACTCCCGGGGGGGGGGGCAGAAGGGGCTCGGGAGGGCGGGCAGGGGTGAGGCCGGCGGGCGGTGGAACGCGGCGGGACGGGCCTACCCGGTTGGCCGTGATGCTGTTCTTGAGGGCCAGCACGGCGTCCATGCGCCTCTGCACGTGCTCGCGGGCCTCCTGCTCCCGCTGCCGCTCCTGCTCCTGCACCCTGGGGGGCGGCACCGTGGGCAGCTGCCGCCGGGAGGCGTGGGGGGCCTCGGGGAGGCATGGGGGTCTCGGGGATGCGTGGGGGGCCGCAGGGAGGTGTGGGGGGCCGCGGGGAGGTGTGGGGGGCCGTGGGGGGCCAAGGGGAGCCAGGACAGGGCCTCGGGGAGGCGTGGGGGGCCGCAGGGAGGTGTGGGGGGCCGTGGGGGGGCCAAGGGGAGCCAGGACAGGGCCGAGGGGAGGCGTGGGGGGCCGCAGGGAGGTGTGGGGGGCCAAGGGGAGCCAGGACAGGGCCGAGGGGAGGCGTGGGGGGCTGCAGGGAGGTGTGGGGGGCCGTGGGGGGCCAAGGGGAGCCAGGACAGGGCTGAGGGGAGGCGTGGGGGGCCGAGGGGAGGAGTGAGGTGCTGAGGGGAGGCATGTGAGGCCCAGGGGAGGCGTGGGGGGCCAAGGGGAGCCGGGACAGGGTCGAGGGGGGCGGAGGGGAGGAGTGGGGCTGAGGGGAGGCGTGGGGGGCCGAGAGGAGCTGGGACAGTGTCGAGGGGAGGCGTGGGGAGGCGTGGGGAGCCGAGGGGTGACGTGCGGGATCGAGAGGAGCAGGGATGGGGCGGAGCCTGTGACCCTGCCCTGGACACGCGGGCGAGCAGCTCGCATCGAAAAGCACACCCTCATTCCCGTTGGGTGATGACGAGGCTCCGTGACAAGTGGAGGCTCCCATGACCCCGCCCCACCGGCCCGGGGGGGGGGCCCACCTGCCCAGCGAGACCTTCAGGAACTTGACGGCGGCCCGGTGGCCCCGCCTGGCGTCCTCCACCAGCTTCTGGTGCCGCAGCCCGTGCTCCTTCTGCAGGTGCGTGGACCGCCTGCGGGACAGCACAACGCTCGCCGCCCGCGGGGCCGGGCCGAGACCCAGGGGAGCCCGGCCCCCCAGGGAGCCCGGGTCCGGCTGAGGGCGCCCAGGAGCCAGGACCACATGGTGAGGACCTGGGGACTCAGACCCGACACGGGCGGCAGGAGGTGTGGCCTAGGGCTGATTTTTAGAGTGGGGGCCCCCGGATGGAGACAGAGCCGCTGAGTGATGAGGGGTCTCACACACCCTCATACACACACACACGGACACCCCCCCCCATACACACACACACACACACACCCTCATACACACACACACACTCACACACACACACTCATACACATACACACACCCCCCTCATACACACACACACACACACACACACACACCCTCATACACACACACACCCTCATACATACACACACCCTCATACACACACACACCCTCATACACACACACACCCTCATACACACACACACCCTCATACATACACACACCCTCATACACACACACACACACACACACACACCCTCATACACACACACACACACACACACACCCTCATACACACACACCCTCATACACACACACACACTCACACACCCTCATACACACACACACCCTCATACACACACACACACACACACACACCCTCATACACACACACACCCTCATACACACACACACCCTCATACATACACACACCCTCATACACACACACACCCTCATACACACACACCCTCATACACACACACACACACACACACACCCTCATACACACACACACCCTCATACACACACACACCCTCATACATACACACACCCTCATACATACACACACCCTCATACACACACACACCCTCATACACACACACACCCTCATACACACACACACCCTCATACACACACACACCCTCATACACACACACACACTCACACACCCTCATACACACACACACCCTCATACACACACACACACACACACACACCCTCATACACACACACACCCTCATACACACACACACCCTCATACATACACACACCCTCATACACACACACACACACACACCCTCATACACACACACACCCTCATACACACACACACACACACACCCTCATACACACACACCCTCATACACACACACACACTCACACACCCTCATACACACACACCCTCATACACACACACACACTCACACACCCTCATACACACACACACCCTCATACACACACACACACACACACACACACACCCTCATACACACACACACCCTCATACACACACACACCCTCATACATACACACACCCTCATACACACACACACCCTCATACACACACACCCTCATACACACACACACACACACACACACCCTCATACACACACACACCCTCATACACACACACACCCTCATACACACACACACACACACACACACCCTCATACACACACACACACACACACCCTCATACACACACACCCTCATACACACACACACACTCACACACCCTCATACACACACACACCCTCATACACACACACACACACACACACACCCTCATACACACACACACCCTCATACACACACACACCCTCATACATACACACACCCTCATACACACACACACCCTCATACACACACACCCTCATACACACACACACACACACACACACCCTCATACACACACACACCCTCATACATACACACACCCTCATACACACACACACCCTCATACACACACACACCCTCATACACACACACACCCTCATACATACACACACCCTCATACACACACACACACACACACACACACCCTCATACACACACACACACACACACACACCCTCATACACACACACCCTCATACACACACACACACTCACACACCCTCATACACACACACACCCTCATACACACACACACCCTCATACACACACACACCCTCATACACACACACACACACACACCCTCATACACACACACACCCTCATACACACACACACCCTCATACACACACACACACACACCCTCATACACACACACACACACACCCTCATACACACACACACTCACACACCCTCATACACTCACACACCCTCATACACACACACACCCTCATACACACACACACCCTCATACACACACACACACCCTCATACACACACACACACACACACCCTCATACACACACACACACACACACACTCACACACACACACACCCTCATACACACACACACACACACACACACCCTCATACACACACACACACACACACACACTCACACACACACACACCCTCATACACACACACACACCCTCATACACACACACACACTCACACACCCTCATACACACACACACACCCTCATACACACACACACACCCTCATACATACACACACACTCACACACACCCTCATACACACACATGGACACACACACTCACACACACACATCCCCTCATACACACACCCTCATACACACACACACACACACACACACACACCCTCATACACACACATGGACACACACACTCACACACACACATCCCCTCATACACACACCCTCATACACACACACACACACACCCTCACACACACACACTCACACACCCTCATACACACACCCTCATACACACACACACACCCTCATACACACACACAAGGACACACACACACCCTCATACACACACACACACCCTCATACACACACACACCCTCTCATACACACACACACACCCTCATACACACACACACCCCCTCATACATACACACACACCCTCATACACACACACACACTCACACACACACACTCATACACATACACACACACACCCTCACACACACACACACACACACCCTCATACACACACACACACTCATACACCCTCATACACACACACACACCCTCATACACACACACACACCCTCAAACACACACACACACCCTCAAACACACACACACACCCTCATACACACACACTCACACACACACACTCACACAATCCCCTCATACACACACCCTCATACACACACACACACACACACCCCCTCATACACACACACACACCCTCATACACACACACACCCTCAAACACACACACACACCCTCAAACACACACACACACCCTCATACACACACACTCACACACACACACTCACACAATCCCCTCATACACACACCCTCATACACACACACACACACACACCCCCTCATACACACACACACCCCCTCATACACACACACTCACACACACACACTCACACAATCCCCTCATACACACACCCTCATACACACACACACACACACACCCCCTCATACACACACACACACCCTCATACACACACACACCCTCAAACACACACACACACCCTCAAACACACACACACACCCTCATACACACACACTCACACACACACACTCACACAATCCCCTCATACACACACCCTCATACACACACACACACACACACCCTCATACACACACACACACACACACACCCTCATACACACACACACACCCTCATACACACACACTCACACACACACACTCACACAATCCCCTCATACACACACCCTCATACACACACACACACACACACCCTCATACACACACACACACACACACACCCTCATACACACACACACACCCTCAAACACACACACACACCCTCATACACACACACACACCCTCATACACACACACACACCCTCAAACACACACACACACCCTCATACACACACACTCACACACACACACTCACACACATCCCCTCATACACACACCCTCATACACACACATGGACACACACACGGACACACACACACACACACACTCACACATACATACACACACTTACACACACGGACACACACACACACACACACACTCACACACATCCCCTCATACACACACCCTCATACACACACATGGACACACACACGGACACACACACACACACACTCACACATACATACACACACTTACACACACGGACACACACACACACACACACACGTGTGCGTGCACAGGGGCCAGAGGAGGAGGCCCATCCCCCCGATGGGGTGCGGGCTCCCTGGCTGGGACACACCCAGGGAGGCTCTCCTGCCCAGGAGCCCAGAGCCGAAGGCTCAGGAGGACGAGGAGCCCGAGGGGAAGGGGGCCCGGGAGGGACAGGACGTGAGGTCTGTGACGGGGACTCGGTCGGGGTCAGAGTCAGGGTCAGGGTCGGGGTCGGGGCCTAAGTCCGGCCCACCTGATCCTCAGCAGCCGGTTCCGCTCCGACTTCCCCCAGGCCTCCTTCTCCCGGGACAGCAGCAGGGCTGCCTGCGCCCGCAGGCTCTTCCCCGAGGCCCCCGGCTCCTCCGGCTCCTCCGCGGCTGCCTGCTCTGGGCCCTCCAGGAGTGGGAGGTGCCACAGGGCGTTTCTGGAGGAGGTGGGCATCCTGTGGGCGTGGCACCTGTGGGCATGACCACCTGTGGGTGTGGCCACCTGTGGGCGTGGCCACCTGTGGGCATGACCACCTGTGGGTGCGGGCACCTGTGGGCATGACCACCTGTGGGTGTGGCCACCTGTGGGCGTGGCCACCTGTGGGCATGACCACCTGTGGGTGCGGGCACCTGTGAGCGTGGCCATCTGTGGGCATGGGCGCCTGTGAGTGTGGCCACCTGTTTGTGTGGGCGCCTGTGGGCGTGGCCACCCGTGGGCGTGGGCGCCTGTGGGTGTGGCCACCTGTGGCTGTGGGTGCCTGTGGGCGTGGCCACCTGTGGGTGTGGGCGCCTGTGGGCATGACCACCTGTGGGTGCAGGCTGGAGGGCCCACAGCGAGGCCGGGATCAGTCCCTCCTGGTCTCCAGCCCCCAGAGGAGGCGGGGACGTGGCCAGAGGCAGGGACGTGGCCGGAGGGGGGACGTGGCCAGAGGCAGGGACGTGGCCGGAGGCAGGGACGTGGCCGGAGGGGGGACGTGGCCGGAGGCGGCCCACACCGCCCCGCACGGCGAGGGAGAGGACGGAACCGCGTCAGAGCCGGGTCCCCGAGCGCCCGGCGGCCGTGCAGCCTCTTCGGCTCAGCGGTGCCTGCGCCTGGCCTGCTGTCCCCACCGAAACCCCAGACCCCACCCCCTGAGGGCCTCCACGCTCGATCCTCCAGGTGGGGCCGTCCCCCAGCCCCGTGGAGTGGCAGGCCCACGGCCTCCAGACACTCAGGACGTCAGCAGTGAGCTCAGCTGTGGGCACGGGGACGCCGACCCAGAACCCAGCCCTGGCCCCAGGCCCGGAGACCAGCGGGTGGGGTGGGGCGAGGGTGGGCGGCCGAGACCCCCACATGGCCGCCCTGCCCCTCCCTCCTGTCCCAGGACGCCCCTCTCTCCGCCCGCAATGCTCCCTCTCCAGCCTCTGCCGGCAGCTCCCTCGTCTCTGGGGTCCCAGCCGGGCGTCACCTCCTCGGGGAGCCCTGCCCTGTCCCCCTGCTTCCGAGTGACCGCGGGCCTCCTGGCCACTGGCCTCCTGCCCTGTGGACCCCCCCCCCCCCCGAGGCCCGGAGTCCACGCTGGGTCGTCCGCATCATCTCACCGGGCTTTGTTTCCATCCTCGCTCGCCGAGGGGATTTCCCGAGGATTTTAGGGCGGGCGGACGGGAGGGGGAGACACACACCTCGATGGGCTGCCTCCTACTCACGCCCTCACGGGGGGGGGGGGGGGGGCGCGGGCAGAGATCAGGCTTGCCACCGAGGTGTGTGCCCCGAGCCGGAATGGAGCCGGGGCCCTTCAGTCTGAGGGCCAATGTTGTGTCCTCGGAGCCGCACCGGGCAGGCCATTTCACTGAGCGGCGGCTTGTCTGCCCGTGGCTCCTCTCCAGCCCCCCGCCCCCACGGAGCCCAGGACGTACGTGTGGCCGTGGCCGTGGCCGTGGCCGTGGCCGTGGCTGGCCTCTCTCTCCGGCTCGGCCCCGGCCTTGCCCTTCTGCTGCCGGGCGGGGCGGTCCATCCGCAGGCAGGAGGCGCACAGCTCCTCTCTGCAACGGGGAGCGGGACCTGGTCGCGATCCGGGGTGCGAGTGGCCTCCCTCTCCCCGCACCCCCGCTGGTGTCCGGCTTTTCTGGAAGGGCCAGCCGGGCCGGGCCAGGGCGAGCCGCACGGGGGCTGCTCCCGTTTCCCGGAAACCCCGCCGGGAGCCCCGTGTGACCTCGCCCGCGGGGGGGTGACCTTGAACGGGAAGGCCCACGGGCACGGGGCACAGGCCTCAGACGGCTGGGCAGCCACGCGCCGACGGGCTGGGCTGCGCTGAGGCCGGCTCTGGCGCGGCTAAAACTCTGGAACCAAACCCTGGCGCGCCGGCTCTCACGGCCCGAGACACGGAGCCGCCCCGAGAGGTGTCAGGGGTCTCGGTTTTCTCGGGGGAAGTAGGTCCTGAGGTCGCTCAGAGGAAGGCGGTGCGGCCAAAGCTGGTGCGGCCCAGTGGGTAGCGCGCCGGCCCGCGGGCTGGGCGGTCCCGGGTTCTGCCGCGCTGGTGGGGGCGCACGCCCTCAGCTGCGGGCTCCTCCCCAGCCCGGGGCCTGGTCGGGGGCACGTGCAGGAGGAGGCCCGTCTGTCGACGAGTCCCTCTCACATGGATGTTTCTTTCTCTCTCTCCCTCCCTCCCCCTTCCTCTCCGCTCTCCCTGCACGGCAGAGGGACGTGTCCAAGGGGAGGCTGACAAAGACGGGAGACCAGCCTTAGCCGGTTTGGCTCGGGGGGATAGCGCGTCGGCCTGCGGACTGAACGGTCCCGGGTTCGATTCCGGTCGAGGGCATGTATTGCAGCTGCGGGCACATCCCCAGTAGGGGGCGTGCAAGAGGCAGCTGATCGATGTTTCTCTCTAATCGATGTGTCTGACTCTCTGTCCCTCTCTCCCTTCCTCTCTGTAAAAAATCAACAAAATATATTAAAAAAACAAACAAACAAACAAAGACAGGAGGCCTGTGTGCTGGGGGACGCGTCCCTGCCTCCAGGAAGCATCACAGACTTGGCACCTGACCCCCCTGGACGAGCAGCCGGAGGCGGACGGTGGGGTGGGTGGGGGCCGGGCAGCCGGGAGGCCGAGTCGGCAGGACCAGGGCAGGATGGGAGCCGCAGCCAAGGCCTGTCCATGGAGGCGGTGGAGGCCCAGCCCGGCCTACGGACCTTCCCCGCCCCCCCGCCCCCCGCCCCCCGCCCCCCGCGGGCTCACCTCGTCCTCTGCAGGAGCAGCTCTTTCTCTTGGCTCCGGTCCCCGTGCAGCTGCCACACCTGCACCACCCGGTCCGGGACGGCCCTCCGCTCACTGCCCTCGGCCTTCGGCTCTCCCCGGGAGCTGAGCGCGGACCGGCACCACCACGGCGGCTGAGCCAACCAGCAGGACGCAGCCGAGCCCGCCCCCCTGCCCTCCCCCCCCGCCCCTGAGATGCCCCCCAGCACCTACCGGCTCCCCAAGAGGGCACGGCCCGTAGCCCCCGGAGGAAGGGGCTGCACCTCGAACTCGGGGTCCTCCAGGTCATCTCTCTCTGGAAACCGGGGTGAGAGTCAGGGCGGAGGAAAAGCAGACGCAGACGCTCACGTGGGAAGTTCTGGAACAATCTGGTGCCCGAGAGCAGCGGTTCTCACAGCGTGGCCCCAGGACCCCGGGCGGGGTGCGGGGGGGGGTGCGCTCCCTAAACCTCTGGGGGTGGGGTCTGCAGGGTCAGAACCGTTTTCGTAATAATTCCAAGCGCACTGGTCTTCCCCGCGGAGACACAGCTTTTTGGTGTGGAGTCGGTCCTCGCCCGAGACGTTTTTTCCATCGGTTTTTTCGGAGAGCGGAAGGGAGGGGAACGGGCAGAGAGAAACCCCGGTGTGGGCTGCCTTCGGGGACGGAGCCCGGGAGCGCTTCCTACCGTCCTCCACGCGCGGGGCGTCCAGGGGCTCCTCCGGGGGGGACACGGAGACAAAGCTCTCCATCGCAGGGGGTGGGGGGGTGGGCAGGAGTCGGCTGCAAAACAGGATGACAGAAAACAGACACGCACACACACACACACACACACACACACACACACGATGGCAGGTTTTTAAAAGCAACTGAGAGCCGGGCTTCATAAAAAAAAAACACGAACAACTTCTCTTGTAAGAAGACATTAAGGAGATGAAGAGGACCCTGGCTGGGGTGGCCCAGTGGATAGAGCGTCGGCCTGCGGACCAAAGGGGTCCCGGGTTCGATGCCAGGCAAGGGCACATGCGGGGGTTGTGTGCTCGATCCCCACTGTGGGGCACACGGGAGGCCGCCGGCCCATGATTCTCTCTCATCACTGATGTTTCTCTCTCTCTCTCTCCCTCTCCCTTCCTCTCTGAAATCAATAAAAAATATATTTTTTTAAAAAATAGAGTGTTAGTGCCGAGACCGGTTTGGCTCAGTGGATAGAGCGTCGGACTGCGGACTGGGAGGTCCCGGGTTCGATTCCGGTCGAGGGCATGGACCTTGGCTGCGGGCACACATCCCCAGTAGGGGGCGTGCAAGAGGCAAGCTGATCGATGTCTCCCATCGATGTTTCTGACTTTCTATCTCTCTCCCTTCCTCTCTGTAAAAAATCAATAAAATATTTTTTAAAAAATAGAGTGTTAGTGCCGAAACCGGTGTGGCTCAGTGGATAGAGTGTCAGACTGTGGACTGGGAGGTCCCGGGTTCGATTCCGTCGAGGGCATGTATCTTGGCTGCGGGCACACATCCCCAGTAGGGGGCGTGCAAGAGGCAACTGATCGAGGTCTCTCTCTCATCGATGTTTCTGACTTTCGATCCCTCTCCCTTCCGCTCGGTAAAAAAAAATCAATAAAATATATCTTTAAAAATATAGAGAGTGTTAGTGATCTTGCTGAGTAAGGGTTAAAAAAAGGGAGAGGAAGAGGTGTCCCGTGGGCCGGGAAAAGCACGCCCAGCACAGACGTCTGACACGGGCTCACGTCCACAACACGTCAGGAGTTCCTAAACCTCAGCCAGACGGACAGCCCAAACCCCGCGTGGAAGGCGCAGGCCTCCAGGGACAGACAAAGGGAGGCACTCGAACGGCCTGCTGGGAGATCGCTCCGCGCAGTCAGCCGCCTGGTCCCGCCCCGAGGCCAGGGACACGGGAGACGCCCGCGTGGCTCAGCGTGGTTGAGCGTTGACCTGTGAACCAGGAGGTCAGCGTTCCATTCCGGTCAAGGACACAGGCCCCGGTTGCGGGCTCCGTCCCCACGAGGGGGCGTGCAGGAGGCAGTAATTCTCATCATTGATGTTTCTCTCCCTCTCCCTCCCTTTTGAAATCAATTAAAATGTATTTAAAAAAAAAAAAAAAGTGGCCCTAGCTGGTGTGTCTCAGTGAACAGAGCGTCAGTCAGCCTGTGGACTGAAGGGTCCTGGGTTCGATTCCGCCCAAGGGCACATGCCTGGTGGGGGCTCCCTCCCCAGTAGGGGGCATGCAGGAGGCAGCCCATCAATGATTCTCATCACTGATGTTTCTTTCTTTTTTTAAAAAAAAATATATATTTTATTGATTTTTCACAGAGAGGAAGGGAGAGGGATAGAAAGTCAGAAACATCGATGAGAGAGAAACATCCATCAGCTGCCTCTTGCACGCCCCCTACTGGGGATGTGCCGCAGCCAAGGTCCATGCCCTTGACCGGAATCGAACCCGGGGCCCTTGCAGTCCGACGCTCTGTCCACTGAGCGGCTCATCACTGATGTTTCTATCTCGCTCCCCCTCTCCCTTCCTCTCTGAAATCAATAAAACACATTTTAAAAAAAGAGTTTGAAAAAAAAGAAAAAGGAAATGCCAATGTCATTTTAAAAAATAAATAAATAAAAGTGCACTTTCCAAGAAAAGAATCCTGCTAGCAAAATAACCAATGAAATGAAATGAAATGAAATGAAATAAAATACAGAGTAAAAGACCGAACCGGATTAAAAACCAATCACAAAAGAACGGAGCTCCAGGCCCGCGTTTGGGAAGCCCCGAAGGCGGTGCTGTGTGGAAAGTGTAACCAGGAAGCCGGGGGCGCCGTTGCTTAGAAACGGACAAAAACGCTTTAGACAAAGGTCAGGAAGGGGTCACTCACGTCCAGCCGGACGCCCAGCGGCCCAGGAAGGCGCGACAGACAGTTCTGGGTGCGGGACAGGAGCGTCCTGCGTGCGGGGACAGGCTCCCACGTGTCAGGGCGACAGCGCCCCGCAGGCGCTCGGTTCTCAGAACGCTTCAGGGAGGGACTTCCGTCAACTCGCAGTTTTTGGAAACCTGGGATTTGGGGGGTCAACTCGCAGCTTTTGGGGACCCGGTTGTGCAGGAATTGGAAAGGGCGCGCCGTGCCCCCCGCGGGACGACAGGTGCCAGGCCTGTGCGCGCCTCCAGGCGGGTTTGCCTTTCACACCAAGTGGGGTTCCCCCTGAGCGCGCCCCCGCCCCTTCCCCTGCCCGGACGCCTCGGGTCGCCCTGACAGCCGGGCTGAGCTCCGCCCCACGCTCCCCGCCCCCTGTGTGGGGACCGCACGCAACTCCACGCCCGGCAGGAGCAGGACCCCAGCGGCCGCCCCTGCAAACCGCCCGCGGCGGCGGCGTCGTCGTCGGTCCTGCCCGGGAGGCGGCCAGAGCCCCAGCGCCCGGCCCCAGGCTCCGGACAGACGGACCCACCTCTCGGCCGACCTGCCCAGGGTGCGGGGGCGCGGGATGCGGGCGGAGACACCCCGACACGGCGGCGCTCAGACGGCGTTCCCTCCTCGGGTCCCGTCTCCGGGCAGCTCCCCCCGCGGCGCGGTTTGGAGCGGCGGCTCCACGGCAACGGGCGGCTCCACCGGGAGGGTTGCTCGCGCCCGGAGCTCCCCGGCTCCTCGGCGATGGCTCCGTCCAACGGCCGCGCTCCCCCCCCCGCGATGGTTTGGTCCCTGCAGCGCGGGTGCCCCCCCCCCCCCCCGCAGGTTGGATGGTGCCTGTGCACCGTGCCCCTGCGCCCTTGTCCCCGCGCCCCTGCGCCCCGGGTGGAGGCCACTGCGGGAGGGAGGTGGAGGGTCTGGGGGTGGGGGGCCCGCCACCTCGCTGTTACAGAGGAGCCCAGGGCCGCCCAGTGGCCGGACACCAGGCCTGACCGCCTCTCTGGTTTGGCCCCAACACCTGACGTTTGCATTAGTTTCCAACTTAAGAGATTTGCGGCTTTGGCGTAAAATCGGGATTCCCGCTTCTCTTTTTAAGGCGGCGGGTTGGGCTACCAACCAAGGGTGGTGGCGGTCATGTGACCCCCAAGAGGAGCCCCAGCTTGGGGTGTGTGAGGAGGGAGCCCTGGTGCAGACAGCTCAGGGGTGTAAACTCTGCTGGCCAGGGCGCACCTGCCCGGGTTGTGGGCTTGATCCCTCCTGTGGGGCGTGCAGGAGGCAGCCCATCAGTGGTTCTCTCTCATCATCCATATGTCTGTCTCCCTCTCTGAAATCAATCCTATCTGATAAAAGAGTAATATGCAAATTGACTGTCACTCCAACACACAATGGCTGCCACAAGATGGCCAGCAGGGGAGGGCAGTTGGGAGGGACCAGGCCTGCAAGGGAGAGCAATTGTGGGGGGGACCAGACCAGCAGGGGAGAGCAGTTAGGGGCAATGAGGCTGGCAGGGAAGGGCAGTTAGGGGTGACCAGGCCAGCAGAGGAGGAAAGTTGGGGGCGACCGGGCCTTCAGGGAAGGGCAGTTGTGGAGGGTGGACCCAGAACTGCAGGGGAGGGAGTTGGGGCAGGGGAATCCAGGCCTGCAGGAGAGAACAGTTGAGTGAGGGGGACCAGGCCTTCAGCGAAGGGCAGTTAGGAGTGACCGGGCCTGCAGGGGAGGTCAGCTTGGGAGGACCCAGGCCTATAGTGGAAGGCAGTTGGGGGAGGGGGGAACCAGACCAGCAGGGGAGAGCAGTTAAAGACAATGAGGCTGGCAGGGGAGGGCAGTTAGGGGCAATTGGGCTGGCAGGGAAGCAGTTAGGGGTGACCGGGCCAGCAGAGGAGGGAAGTTGGGGGTGATCAGGCCTGCAGGGAAGGACAGTTGGGGGCAAGCAGGCTGACAGGGAAGCAGTTAGGCATCAATCAGGCTGGCAGGGAGTGGTTAGGGGGTGACCAGGCTGGCAAGCAGAAGCAGTTAGGGGCAACCAGGAAGGCAGGCAGGTGAGCAGTTGGGAGCTAGCAGTCCTGGATTGTGAGAGGGGTGTCCGACTGCCCATTTAGGCCTGATCCCAGTTTCAGTCCTAAACAAGACTCCCTCGAGGGGTCCCAGATTGGAGAGGGTGCCAGCTGGGCTGAGGGACACACCTTTACCCCCTCCATACGAATTTCATGCGCCAGGCCTCTAGTCTATATATATAAAAGCTGAAGTGATTGTTACAACAGAATGACTGGAACCACCAGAACACCTGTTGACCAGTCGCTATGGCAAGCACTGAGCACCAGGGGGCAGATGCTAACACAGGAGCTGCCCCCGATAGTCAGTGTGTTCCCCACCTCCCCCTACAGGCCTCTAGTAAAAACATATTTAAAAATTGGGGGGGTGGGGGAACAGTGTACTCCCAGAGCTGGGGGGAGGAGGGAGCTGACTTAGCTAGACAGAAGTCCCCACCTGTGATCCCTGGTTGGTCCATCCTCATGCATATGAGGACTGTAAATCCTCCCAATTTGATTGGTCCAAAAGATAGTGTCCTGATTGGTCAGAAGGGAACCGCTCTGATTGGTAGGTAAAGATGGTGAAGGGAGGTGTTATGGCTGCGTAGCTCTGGTTGGATGGGGAGAGTCTCAGTCCTATTGGTTGAATAGGATTCTGGGAACTCCTTTATCAGGGCCTCACTCCGCTGGCAAGAAAACTGCAGACAGGCCCTAGCTAGTTTAGCTCAGTGGATAGCGCGTCGGCCTGTGGACTGAAGAGTCCTGGGTTGGATGCGGGGGGCTCCATCCCCAGAGTGGGGCGTGCAGGAGGCAGCTGAGCTGCGATTCTCTCTCATCATTGTTGTTTCTCCCCCTCTCTCCTTCTCCCTCCCTCTCTGAAGTCCGTAAAAGTATATAAAACGATTTAAAAATATACATATTAAAAAAAACAAAACATGAGGCCAGCGAGCCACCAGGAGCGCTTAGTAGGTTTCTTCTCTCTCGGGGTCCACAGGGCACAATATGCGCCCCTGGTCTGGGGCCGAACGGAGCTTCCCCAGCGCCTCCTCCGATCCCCACCGTCTGCTCTTCTCATCACGGTCCTGCGTGGCCTTGGGGTGTGTGTGTTGGGGGGAGGGTTCCTCTCACCTGGCCACCCAGGGCTGGCACACGAGTGAGGGGGCGGCGTGTCCCTGCCCTGGCAGAGCCTGGCCCCTCTCGGCACCCTGTTGGCACGCGGCTTGCCAGGCAGCTGGCCCTGCTGGCCACTGGCCGGCCTGGACCCGAGGCTCCGGGGCCACAGTGAGGCCTGGGGCGTTTCTCAGTGTTTTCCGGCATCGGTCACCCCTTAAGCCTGGCCAAAGCGCCTCCCCCGTGAGAACCGGAAATTGCCAGTCTCACCGCGTCGCCTCTCTACTTCGGAGTGCCCAGTCTTTTTTTTTTTTTTTTTAATTGTTTTTATTTATTTATTTTTGGGGGTGACTTGTTTTTTTTGTTGTTGTTTGTTTGTTTTTTATTTTATTTACAATATAACTTATATTTAATAGTAGTACATATGTTTTCCTTCCCCCCCAATATCCTCCCCCAAACCTCCCTTACCCCCCAGCACATGTCCCCATCTGCCCCCCTCCCCGCCCCAGTCTTTCATTCATTGTTATGCTCGTATGTATGCATACAAGTCCTTCGGTTGATCTCCCCCAAGGTGTGCCCAGTCTTTCCCTTCTCGGAATTTGGGGCTCGAGGAACAGACTGAGTCGCCGTAGTAACCCAGGATCATTTTTGTGAGAGAAATTATACGTTCCTTTCCCTTCCCCATTGAATCGTGGGGCTTCTTCCTTGTCAGCTCGATCCTCTGGGCCTTTCCCTGGGGAGGGTTGAGGCGGGTCTCCGACGGGCAGGAAGGAGGCCCTGGGTGGCGGGCTCGGCTGGTTGGGCGTCGTTTCGTGCACCGAAATGTCACGGGTTCAATTCCCGTTCGGGGCATGTGCCCGGGTTTCAGGCTCCATCCTAGCAGGGGGGCATGCAGGAGGTGCTGAGCTCTTGGGCCCATGTTTCTCTCTCTCTCTCTCTCTTCCCCTCTCCCTAAAATCAACAAAGATATATTTATTGATTTAAAAAATATATATATTTGCTGAAACCGGTTTGATTCAGTGGACAGAGCGTTGGCCTGAGGATTGAAAGGTCATGGGTTCGATTCCGGTCAAGGGCATGTACCTTGGTGGCGGGCACATCCCCAGGAGGGGGTGTGCAGGAGGCAGCTGATCAATGTTTCTCTCCCATCGTTGTTTCTGACTTTCTATCCCTCTCCCTTCCTCTCTGTAAAAAATCAATAAAATATATTTAAAACAAAATAAATATATATATATATATATTTTTAATTGACTTTTTACAGAGAGGAAGGGAGAGGGATAGAGAGTCAGAAACATCCATCAGCTGCCTCCTGCACACCCCCTCCTGGGGATGTGCCCACCACCAAGGTACATGCCCTTGACCTTTGGAATCGAACCTGGGACGCTTCATTCCACAGGCCGACGCTCTGTCCACTGAGCCAAACCGGGCAGGGCCAACAAAGATGCATATAAAACAAGAAGGGAAGGACAGCTAAAGAACAGAACCCGCCCAGAATGGTCCGATAAGGCAGGTGGTGAGATGGGATCGGTGACCAAGTCACTCGCTGGGCTGGCTGGCTGGCCCCGAGGAGCCCACCTGGGCGGGAGGGACGAGCCAGCTGACCACTGGTTCCTGTAAACAAGAAGTACGCCCTCCAGCATGTCGTCCACGTCATAACGAAACAACCGGGAGCGCGGGTCTGCGAGGACCTGCTGTGTGGACGCCCATCGGTGAAAGCTCCCCCACCTGCAAACTGGGGGAGCGGCCGGTGCCACGACGGGAAGGAGGGCGAGGGCGGGAGCAGTGCGGGCTGGCTGAGCCCGGTGGCACCCTAAGTGTGAGAGCCGGGGCTCCTGGGTGGCTCCTGAGGAGGCCCACCTCTGGGGGGAGTGGAAGGGAAGGCCGGAGCAGGGCGAGGCGGGCGAGGCGGGCGCTGAGGTCTGCGGGGGGTGGAGTCCCCGGCGAGGGGCGTGCCCTGGCCCAGGTCAGGGTCAGGTCTGCCGATCAATCGCGTCGTGACCCATCTCACCTCAGGCGGCTGCCCTACTGCGCTACCCTGGACCCGGCTCAGAACAGTCGGGAGTGAGTCCCAGCTCACAGGCTACCCGCCCCCAAAAGCACCCCGAGGTGTGCAGCTGGCTTACACCCCTCCTCTGGCTTACACCCCTCCTCATTGGCTTACACCCCTCCTCTGGCTTACACCCCTCCTCTGGTTTATACCCCTCCTCTGGCTTACACCCCTCCTCTGGCTTACACCCCTCCTCGCTGGCTCCCCTCCTCTGGCTTACACCCCTCCTCTGGCTTACACTCCTCCTCTGGCTTACACCCCTCCTCTGGCTTACACCCCTCCTCTGGCTTACACCCCTCCTTGCAGGTGCTGCACAAAATGGCATCTTTGTTTCCTCACTGATGGCTTGTTTTTTCCTAGACCCTGCGGCCCAGGTGAGCAGTGCCTTTACTATCTTATTCACACCCAACAGCTAGGGCAATACTTGGCCTCTGGCAAGGGGTGGGGGTGGGGTTTCGGGGAGGGGGAGAGGAGGCAGATAATTACACACATACTTGTTAAGTGGATTTTGTCTGTGAGTAGGGGCTCTTTTTCTTCTTCCTCTTCTTCCTCTTCCTCTTCCTCCTCCTCCTCTTCTTCTTCTCCTCTTCCTCCTCCTCCTTCTTTTGAATATATTTTTATTGATTTCAGAGTGGAAGGGAGAGGGAGAGATATAGAAACATCAATGATGAGAACCATTGATCAGCTGCCTCCTGCAGGCCCCGCACTGGGGATGGAGCCCACAACCCGGGCCTGTGCCCCGACCTCCTGTTTTACAGTTCGATGCTCAGCCACTGAGCCCCGCACCCGCTGGCCGGGCCAGGGGCCTTTCTTGGAGAAGTTTTCTTGGAGAAGTTTAGGAAAGTGTTCAATGATGGAGAGTTCAGAGAGGACGGCCTCTCTGCTCTCTCTCTCTCTCTCCAGCACCTGCACTGAGGACAGGCAGCCAGACCAGCGGGGAGGGGGGGGGGCAGAGGGCCGTGCTCTCCGTGGGGGGCAGCCCGACCCCAGGCACAGCGACTCCCCTCTGTAGCAGCTCCTGGTTGTCACCCGGTTGTTGGAAGTTGTCGCATCTGAAGGAGGATGTTTTTCTCACTTGATTGACAGCCCTTTTGTCAGGAATTGTTCATTTGTGTGCAGCGTTTTCTATCGCCTTGGAGAATTCAAATTGCCTCTGGAAAACACACAGGATAGCAGGATAGGCCCTGACTTGGGCATCTAGTTAATTCGTGGAGAAAAAAAAATTGCCCTAAGTGGCCAAGGATGCGGGTTCTGGGGCGCGGGGGTGGGGGTGATTACTAAAAATGGCAACAGCCCTGAGCCTGTTTCCTGGTGACTGGCCCCCTGTTTACGGAGCGGCTGATCTCCGGCTGCTGAAAGTGTTCCGTATTCCATCCTTCCTGCCAAGCTCCCCCTCCTCTCCACTGAACGGATGCCATCTGAAAGTCACAGGATTGGTAATGACACCGCCAGCTCCAGGTAACGATGTCTGCCTTCGTCCTGTTTGGTCCAGGTCCCCTGGAAAGGAGCACAGCACTCACAGAGCAGCCCGCTGCTTCCCCTCCCGCTCCCCCCGAGTCACCTCTGCCGCCAGGGGCGCATCCTGCTGCCCCAATGGACTGGGGCCAGCCTCCGCCCGCCTGGCCTGGCACCAGCCCTTCCCTCGCGCTATGAGCTCCTGGCAGAATGCTGAACCCAAGAAATTATGCAGAAGGGGCACCACTGAGGGCTGGGGACCAGGCAGACCTGCATGCCGAGTGTGAGTGTGAGTGAGTGAGAGAGTGAGTGTGTGTGTGTGTCAGTGAGTGTGTGAGTGTATGAGTGTGTAAGTGTGTGTGAGAGTGTGTGTGAATGTGAGTGTGAGAGTGTGTGAATATGTGTGTATGTGTGAGTGTGTGTGTGTGTGTGTGTGTGTGTGTGAGTGTGAGTGTGTGTGGGGCCTTTCCTGCTGCAGGACCAGGCAGACCTGCAGACCAAGTGTGTGTGTGTGTGTGTGTGTCTGTGCGTATGTATGTATGTGAGTGTGTGTGAGTGTGAGTGTGTGAGAATGTGTGTTTTAGTGAGTGTGAGTGTGTGTATGAGTGTATGTGTGTATGTTAGTGTATGTGAGTGTGTGTGTGTGAGTGTGTGAGTGTATCTGAGTGTGAGTGTGTGAGAGTGTGTGTTAGTGTATGTGAGTGTGAGTGTGTGTGAGTGTGTGTATGAGTGTATGTGTGTGTTTAGTGTATGTGAGTGTGTGTGTGTGTGAGTGTATCTGAGTGTGAGTGTGTGAGAGTGTGTGTGTTAGTGTATGTGAGTGTGAGTGTATGTGAGTGTGAGTGTGTGTGTTAGTGTATGTGAGTGTGTGTGTGTGAGTGTATCTGAGTGTGAGTGTTTGTGTTAGTGTATGTGAGTGTGTGAGAGTGTGTGTGTTAGTGAGTGTGTGAGAGTGTGTGTGTGTGTATGTGAGTTTGTGGGGGGCTGTCCCGCTTCCCCCTGGGATGCTGTTGTCCACAGCCTTGTTGTCGTCACCACAGGGACTCAGGAAGCACTTGCCATATCTCCCAGGACCCGGTGCATGCTGGTCCTGCCCAGTGCCATATGGGGGAGTGTGACACCTGCCTGCACTGAAAGCAGGCTGGGATGGCAGCCGCTCCCCGAGCCCAGATCCTCAGGGCCTGTGGGTGTCCTGCCTGGCGGACACCCACCTCCGGCTGGCCACTCAGGACGAGCCCCGGCGTCCTGGGTGAGTCTGGGTGGAGCCGATGCCAGGGGAGAGGTAGGCTCAGAAGCACCTCGAGCGCCTGGAGAAGGAACGAGGAGAACCCCGTTCTCCAGACCCCGGCGGAAGCCACCCGGGAGCCACACGGTACCTGAGCCCCGGGAAGAGAGGGGCCTTTGGATTTCAGGGTCACCACCATCCCTGGTGTTTGGGGATCAGCTGCTGCTGTGAGTCTGTGGTCTGCAGGGGGTTTGTGTAAGGGAGAGGGAGACAGAGACATCAATGATGAGAGACAATCATGGATTGGCTGTCTCCTGCAAGCCCCACCCTGGGAATGGAGCCTGCAACCCAGGCATGTGCCCTGACCGGGAATTGGACCCTCACCTCGTGGTTCCTAGGTGGACGCTCCACCGCGGAGCCACGCCGGCGGGGCAGCAGGTGGCTTCTTGGCCTCTCCCTCTCCGCGGATTTTTAAAAAAATATATATTTTATTGGTTTTTTTACAGAGAGGAAGGGAGAGGGATAGAAAGGCAGAAACATCGATGAGAGAGAAACATTGATCAGCTGCCTCCTGCACACCCCCTACTGGGGATGTGCCAGCAACCAAGGTACGTTGCCCTTGACCAGAATCGAACCCGGGACCTTTCAGTCCGCAGGTCAGCGCTCTATCCACCGAGCCAAACCAGTTTTGGCTCTTTTGATTTTCTTTAAAAAAAAAATAAGTAAATAAAACAACTACTGAGCAGGTTCTGGTGCTAACAGCCTCCGAGAGATGCTGGGACCAGGGTAGAGACCGACTGTCCGTCTGCCCGGGGCCCAAAGCTCAGGACGGAAAGGCAGGAGGAAGTGCCTGCGTGGCCCAGGGGCTGCCAATCACACCTCTGCGTTGGCTTTGGAGACTCTGAGCCTGAATGTTCCTGCATTTATTAATTGCCTAGTGTATGCGGGAGGCGTGGACACAGGCGACACTCCGGCGAAGCAGGCGGACAGGGTCCCTGTCGGGGGGTGGGGTGGACGACCATGATCCTTGGGGACGCTCAGGGCAGTGGCTCGGAGCCTGGCTGTGCTCTGGGCCCTGTGTTTTGTTTGTTTTTCATGAATTAATTCCTCGACTCCCCAGCAAACCCAGGCAGATGGACACGTGGGAGCAAGGCCGCCCGGCCGCAGGCTCACACTCGGATGTACTGCCCGTGGGCATCTCGAACCCAGGGCTTCTGGGCCGGAAGGACCCAGGTCAGCAAGGGCAGAGGACCCCCCACGAAGGCATGTCCTTGGGGAGAGAGCTGGGACCAGCCCTCTTTCCGTTCCTGGCACTCAGGGTTGGGGTGCAAATGTCCAGCGACACAGCCCGCCCGCACCCCCTCCACCCGCCCCGCTGGCGGGGGCAGGCTTCCCAGGACCACTCCCCGTGCTCACGTCCCCACGCGCAGCTCGCCGAGTCGCAGCTGATATGAGTCCAGACGTGAATAAAGGCCTGAAGTTGGGGATCAGCTTTTTTGGGGGAATAATTCTGCTGCAGAATTTTCTGTTCAAAGGAACTAAAATAGGAAATGTGCCGGCCCAGCTTCCTCCGTGATTTGGGGGTTGGGGGGAGGGTGGATGCCACTGAGGCTGGGGCCCAGCCATCTGCGGGCTCCTGGGGGGTGTGGCCAGATGTGGACAGCTGTGATGGGGCCTGATCGCCTGGCAGAGGGGTCAGTCCGGCTGTGGCCTGAGGGGGGTTGTGACTGCAGAACCCTGGCCAGTAGATTAGTGACACCCCACCCTTCCCTCCCGGCCGCTCGGGGCTACCGCTCTGGCTCTGTGTTGACGTGTTTTAAAAGATTATATATAATTTTGCTGAAACCCGTTTGGCTCAGTGGATGGAGCGTCAGCCTGCGGACTGAAGGGTCCCGGGTTCGATTCCAGTCAAGGGCATGTACCTTGGTTTTGGGCACATTCCCAATAGGCTGTGTGCAGGAGGCAGCTGATTGATATTTCTCTCTCATCGATGTTTCTGATTTTCTGTCCCTCTCCCTTCCTCTCTGTAAAAAATCAATAAAATATATTTTTTTTAGAAATGTGGGCATTTCTAAAAAAAATATATTTTATTGATTTTTTACAGAGAGGAAGGGAAAGGATAGAGAGTTAGAAACACCAATGAAAAACATCAGTCAGCTGCCTCCTGCACACCCCCTACTGGGGATGTGCCTGCAACCAACGTACATGCCCTTGACCGGAATTGAACCTGGGACCCTTCAATACGCAGGCCAACGCTCTATCCACTGAGCCACATCGGTTTCAGCAATAAAATATATATTTTAAAAGTTGTATATAACTAGAGGCCCAGTGCACGAAATTGGTGCATAGGGGGCAGGGATGTCCCTTAGCCCAACCTGAACCCTCTCCAATCTGGGACCCCTCAAGGTATGTCCGACTGCCCATCTAGGCCCGATCCTGGTAGGATTAGGCCTAAATGGGCAATTGGACATCCTTCTCACAATCCAGGACTGCTGGCTCCAAACTGCTCACCTGCCTACCTCCATGATTGCCCTAACTGCTTTTGCCTGCCAGCCTGATCACCCGCTAACCATTACCCTGCCAGTCTAATTGATTTTTAACTGCTTCTCTGCCAGCCTATTTGCCCCTAACTTCCTTCCTCTGCCAGCCTGGTCACCCCCAAATGCTCTCCCCTGCAGGCCTGGTCCCTCCCAACTGCTCTCCCCTGCTGGCCATCTTGTGGTGGCCATCTTATGTCCACATAGGGGCATGATCTTTGACCACATAGAGGCAGCCCTCTTGTGTGTTGGAGTGATGGTCAATCTGCAAATTACTCTTTTATTAGATAGGCTAGAGGCCTGGTACATGGGTGGGGACCAGCTGGTTTGGCCTGAAGAGTGTCCCAGATCAGGGTGAGGGTTCCCTTGGGGTAAGGGTAGCCTGGGCGAGGGGCCTGTGGAGGTTTGTAGGCTGGCCACGCTCCCCAGCCACCCAAGCTGAGGCCCTGGGATCTGGGGTTAATTTATGTCTACAATTGAAACTTTGTAATCTGGAGCAGAGCCAAGCCTTCTGCTCCCTCAGCCATTTCTGTTTGAAATATTATAGCCTTGAGTGGAGGCCTAGGCCAGCAATGGCAGACTGAAAGCTTGGCTTCCTCGGTTGCCAGGAAAACCCAAGCCTCTGTTCTCTCCAGCTCCATGGCTGCCGCCATTTCTGTATCTTTTATAGTTGAAACTTTGTAACATTGAGTGGAGGCCTAGGGAGGCAGAAAGCTTGGCTTCCTCTGTTGCCAGGGAAACCCAAGCCTTCCACCTGCTCTCAGTGGTGGCAGCCATCTTGGTTGGGGTTTATTTGCATAACCTGCTCCTGACGGACTGGTGGGCGTGGCTTGTGGGTGTGGCAAAGGTATGGTCAAATTTGCATATTTTTCTTTTATTAGATAGGATTTTATTGACTTCAGAGAGGAAGGGAGAGGATGAGAAAGAGAAAGAGAAACATCGATGATGAGAGAGAATCACTCATTGGCTGCCCCTCACGCCCCACACCGGGGTCAATGTGCCAGAGCCGGAATCAAACCCGGGAACCCAGCCGTGACCTCCTGGTTCCTAGGTCGTTGCTCAACCGAGACTGCGAGGAGAGTTTTGGAAAGAGGTGCTGGTGGGGTCCCCCCAGGAGAAGGCGAGGCTGCAGGACTCTAGCACCCCCACCCCAACCCCCCGCGCCGCCCCATCAGCTCCTCTGGCCCCTGAGCCCCACAAACAGCCTGGCAAACTGGTCTACTCCTCCTCGGAGACCAGGTCCCGCCGTCCGTCCGTCCAAAGGGCCCTGACCCGGCCCGGGAGGCCGCCTGCCCCGGTGAGCCGCCCCCTGGACCGGCAGCAGAGGGACCACCGAGCGGGACCCCAGGCTGGATCCGCTGGAGCCAGGCGGGAGGTGCTCGCTGCGGCGGGGCGGGTTGCGGGGGGAGGAGCCGCGGGCTCGGCAGGCGGGGCGCCAGGTGGGGCGGCTCCATGTGCGCTCTCCGCCCTCCCGCCTCCGCCCGTTTGTGCGCCGCCGCTGGGGAAGCAACTTCGCGAGCGCCCGCGCCCTTCTGGCCCCCCGGCCCCGCGTCCCTCGGCGCCCGGGACCCCGAGGCCATGGGCGAGCTGGCCTGGCTGCTGCTCCCGCTCCTCCTGCTCTGCGCGCCCCAGCCCCGCAGCACCAGGTGAGCGCCGCAGCGAGCCGGGCGGCCGGAGGGAGTCCAGAGAACCCCAGGTCTGGCCTTCCGAATGCCCTGCACTCCCGCCTGTCCCACTCTCGCCCCGTGTCCGCCCCCCACCCCGAGTTCGCCCCATGTTCCCTACCCCCCGCCCCCGTCTCCCCCGGCCGGTCCCCCTCTTCCCCTGACTTCCGCCTACAGGGTCTGTGCGCGGGGAGCTGTCCGCCGTCCGGGTGCTGAACTGGCGCCGCGGGGCGCTGTCCGCCGTCCGGGTGCTGAACTGGCGCTGGGGGCGGGCGGCGGGCGGGAGAGGCTCCGGGGTTTGCTGGGAGTCCCGCACTTGGCGGGTCCCTGCACGGCGGGGTCCCCGGCTGAGGGTCCCCGGCTGGAGGATGCTCTTTGGCGCGGACTGTGCGCTCAGCAGGCGTCGCTGCGGGCAGGAGGGAAGGAGCGACCCAGGAACAGGAGGCGGCTGCTCCTTCTCCGTGTGAGCAGGGCTACCCGCCTCCCATCCCCGGTCCTGGTCCCAGAGCAGGTCTGGGTCCACAGGAGGCCGTCCTCAGGGCTGTCTGACAGTGAGAGTGCAGCCGGAGCGGGGTCTCCTCTCCGGGGTCATTTCAAAGGGCGCCCCTGAACTCTGCCGTGTGCCCCTACAGTCAGGAGGGATGAGCACCAGCCCCCAGAGAAGAAAGGGGACCCTTCCCCAGCTGGGTACCCTCCCTCTGCCCCCTCCCTCTGCCCCCCGGGAACCAGCAGGGCCCCTGCTTGCTCTTCTCCTCTGTGGGGACTTGAATTGGGCACCAGCCGCCCAGCGGCCTGAGCACTGGCCTGGCCACCTCCCATGGAGTGGAGGGCCTTTTGCAGAGAGGGCTCTGCAGAGAAACCAGAGCACAAACAGACCCCTCCCCCCCGGTGGCCGGTTGCTCAGTGGTTAGAGCGTCGGCCCGAAGGCTGAACGGTTGCCGGTTCAAGGGCATGCACCTCGGTTGCAGGCTCGATGCACGCCCCTGGTCAGAGAGTCTGCCTGCGGGAGGCAGTCAGTCGATGTGGTTTTCTCATATGGATGTTTCTCTCTCTGTCTCGCCCCCTCCCTTCCCCTCTTGGTAAAAAAATCAATCCTCAGGGAGGATTAACAACAACCCCCCCAAAAAAACCACACACATACAAAAAAACAGACAACCTGCCCCCTCTTCCCCCCCCCCCCCCCCATATCTGGGCTGTTGCAGTCAGCCCACTCATGTCAAAGGATGGAGAGTCGAACAGCAACCCCCAGCCTACGTTGCTGCAAGCTCTCAGGCAGCCCATCCTGGGGGGAGGGGGAGGGGATTGGTCAGAGCTTCCTTGTAGGTGGCATGGGGGCAGAGCCAAGGAGGCCTGGGCCTGGCAGTGCCGGGCTGAGTGCCCTGGTCCCGGGCAGGGACGTACCATCCTCGTCCTGGGCGAGCTGTGCCCTTCATCAGCCCTGTGGTCCTTCCTGCTTCCGCCTCCCTCCTCCCTCCTCCTGCTTCCCACCTCCCTCTTCCCTTCTGCCCAGACCGGGGAGGGGCAGGTGGAAGTGGGGTGACTGCAGGTGCTGGACTCCCAATCCGCCGGCGCCCCAGGCCCACGGCCACAGCCACGACCTCTGAAATCCAAGGCTCTCTGAGCCCTAACATCTTAGCCCAAGTGTGACCCCAAAACTCATCTGGTGGGAAAGCCTGTCTTGCTCGGACAAGGGGCTCGTAGCCTTCGCCGTCCTCCTTTGGGGCGTTTGTTCATGTCTCGCTGGGAGCTCTCCCCCAGGCCTGCACGGGCACAGGCACCCTCTGCTTGCTGGCGTCTGACACACTGAACTCCGACCCCGCCGGGACCCTGGGTGTGGGCAAGGATGTGCTTGCTTGTGTGTGCAGAAGGCTGTCAGGCTGAGGCCCGGCCTGTGGGAGCCTGCGCTTGGCGGCCACTTCCAGACGGCCTCCCTCCCACCAGCTTCCGTATCCCCTCCCCCAGAGAGCAGAAGAACTGCACCCCTGACCCCTTGGGGTGCAGGTCCTCACCCTCGCTGCAGGGGGTACAGTGGGACTCACAGGGGGTGGCCCAGGCCGGGGTAGGGGGAAGCGAAGTACGTGCCTGCAGCGTTGGGGGGCCGGTCAGAGCCCCGACCATCACTCCCGCGTGAGCACCTCGCTCACCAGCTGCGTGCTGCGTGGGTGGCCTTCGCTGCTGCTGGCACCTCATCTCCCTGGAGAAGCCGCGCCCGCAGCTCTGCCTCCGGCTCACCGTGCGCTCCTGGCGGCTCCGCTTTGCCTTGGTAACTGCGGTGCCAGCGCGGTGGGTGTTGCTCTAAAAACAGAGCCGCCAGGGATCCGTGGGCTGTGTGTGTGCGGTGGGGGTGGGGGTGTCCTGGGGGAGGAGGACCCTGCCTTCGCTCCGTACACCCACTTTCCCCTCTGTCCCCAGGGGCACAGACGGTGACAGGGCGGGAGGGGGCGAGGTCTGCCGGCACCCAGGGCTCGGGGGGGCGCGTGGGGGCTGCTGCCACTTCAGGGTGGCCACTCCGCCCGGGGCGGTTGAGCCAGGCCCATGTCCCTGCACGTCTGCTCATCTCCCCGGAGGGAACCCTGCATCGAGGCACCGTGGGGTCCTGGGCCGTCACAGATCAGCGGCTTTCTCCCAACATGGTGTTAGCTACCACAGTCACCTCCACGCTGAGCTCCCTGCATGGCGCCCACTCCCCTTCCAGCCCCTGAGAACCCGGACTGGCATGCAGCATGCCCTCCTGCCGTCTGGACTGCCACCTCCTTGCCCAGCCGGTGGGCGGCAGCGCCTCCCTGGGGCGGGGGGAAGTGACATCAGGGGGAGCCTGTCCCTTCACACCCCCCGAGGAGAGGCCGAGCCATCTCCTGGCGTCTGGCTGCCTCTGGGCCAGCGTCTCGGTGGGGCTGGCCCTGGGCTGACCGGGCCTGGCCCTCGCACCCCGAGTGGCCGTGGGCTGGGGAGGGAGGCATGCGTCACCGGGCCCGCAGCCCGAGGCGGCCCCGGAAGGACGGCGTCTCCTGCCGACCTGGTTCCGGGCGCGCTGCCGCTGGGTGGCAGCTGGGCTGGTCCAAAAATAACGCCTCTTCCCGATCCCTGTTCAGCGACCTTCAGCGTGGCCTCCCTCGCCCTTCAAAGCGTGCTTCCCGGGGCCGGACGTCTCTAATTCCTTTTGATCCTTGCTACAAAGCACCTGCCTCCTCCACCCCCCATCCTGAGCTGGGTCATCACCCAGGTGGGCCCATCCTGGGGACAGGTTGAGGGCCTGCAAGTGTCATCGGCTAAGAAGCTCCTGGTTCAAGGTCAACCTTCGTCCAAAGGCCGCGAGTGACACAGACAAGGGGCCTCCTGAACCCAGGTGGCCACTGGGGTGCTGCCCCCCCCGCCCCCCTCAGAGCACAGGGGCCGGGGCCCGGCAGCTGCACCTGAGGCCCAGGCTGTGCTGCACACTCAGTCCTGGAGCTCCAGCCCCACCCGCTGCTGCTCCAGACACACCAGGCCCCTGGTGGCCCTGGACTGGGCCAGGCCCCCTTCTGTCTCAGTGGGGGCCTGTCCACTCCGCCTCTCCCGGGAAAAGGGGAGGGGAGGAGACAGAGGCTCCGAGGAAGAATTGGTCTGGGGGAGCAAGGAGGCCTGGGCTACAGCGGCCACGTGAGGCGCTGGGCAAGGGGCTGGCTCGGCGGCCGCACATGGGGGCTCAGCTTGGCTGCAGGGATGGGCACTGGGGAGCCGGAGCCGGGGGCTCGGCTGCCGACGACAAGGAGATGGTCCCTGAGGAAGCAGGATGCGGGGGAGCCAGGCTGGGACCCCCACTGTGGGGTGAGGAGGCGTGGCCAGCTGGTGGTGGGAACCAAGAAAGGACGGTGGCCTAAGGAGGAGCAGTGGGGGCACCTGGGAAGGGGCCATGCTGCCTTCAGTGGGCAGGTTCATCTCCGGGCACAGGAAGCCCCCTCTCAGGGCTCTTGGTCCAGACTTGGTCCCTCATGTCTCCCTGACAGGCACAGGCCAGGCTTGGGGCCCAAGGTGACCTTGTTGGAATAGAAGTGATTCAGACCATAACCGGTTTGGCTCAGTGGCTAGAGCGTCGGCAGACTGAAGGGTCCCCGATTCGATTCCGGTCAAGAGCATGTACCTTGGTGGTGGGCACATCCCCAGCGGGAGGTGTTGCAGGAGGCGGCTGATCTATGTTTCTAACTCTATTCCTCTCCCTTCCTCTCTGTAAAAAATCAATAAAATATACTTTAATAAAAAGAAGTGATTCAGAGACTCACAGGAGAGTTATTCGTAAGAAAATATATATTCATACATATAAATATACATGTAAATATATATAGGTTTCAGAGAGAAGGGAGAGGGACAAAGAGGGGGAAACACCAGTGACGGGAGAGAAAGGAGCCATGGATTGGCTGCCTCCTGCACGCCCCCACTGGGGATGGGGTCTGAAACCCGGGCATGTGCCCAGACCAGGAATTGAACCGTGACCTCCTGATTCATAAGTCAAAGTTCAACCGCCGAGAAACGTGGGCCGGAGGAGGGTCACTCTTGGATGCCCCACGTCATTCCCAGCTCTGCCTTCCCCACGGTGGACCACCGGTGGCTGGATGTGGGTGTGAGTGTGCTGGGGCTGCTGGCACAAGTGACCACAGACTTAGGGGCCTGGAACCCTCTCCCAGTTCTCGGGGCCAAGTCCACTGTCCAGGGTGTGGGCAGGCTGCTTGCTTCGGAGGCCGAGGGGAACATCCACCCGTAGCCCCTCCCAGCTCCCGGGCCTCGGGCCTGGGCTGCGCCGGGCCTGGGAGGTCGGGGGGCCTCCCCTGCGTGTCTGTTCTCCTCAGACGAGGATGCCAGTCCTGGGTACAGGGCCCACCCCAAGCCAGTGTGGCCTCATCTTAGCCAATTACCGTGCAAAGACCCCACTTTCAAATAAATCCCACTCGGAGGTCTGGGTGGCATGAGTTTTGGGGCCACTGCTCACCCCAGGGCAGGTGAGCGGAAGGAGGGTGGGCGGGGGAGCTCCATGCCCCCGGCTGTCGGCGTGTGTGGGCCTTGAGGTGCCCGCTGGGCATGTGGCACCCACAGGGGCCTGCCTGTCAGCGGGATTACCCTGCAACCAGGAGGGTAATCTTCTATGGGCTCAGGCTCAGCTCCAGAAGCACATGGCAAGTTGGGGGCTCTGGGGCCAGAGGTCAGGAAGCGGCTGCAGCCTCCCCAGGGGCTCTGGGCCTGGGCTGATGCGCAGGTTGGGGACCTCAGCCGCCCCTCCCTTTCCCTGGCCCTCAGTCTCCTGGTCCTGCGTCCTTTCTCCGAGTCCCTCCAGCAGGATGCGTCCTCCTTGGGGACCGAGAGGTGTGATGGGCCCTTGTCAGGGTCCCCTGAGACCTGTCGGATGGGAGGCCCTAATGTGGGGGCTCTGGGGCTGGCTGCCCTCTGGGTGCTGTTGATGGAGGGAGCCAGGGGGCTCCTCCCAGGCTGGTGCTCCCCCTGGCGGCCTCTGCCCAGGTCATGCTGGCGGGGCAGATGCTGAGCAGAGGCTGGTGGACAAACGGAGCCGCTCCGGCTCGGCACCTCCCTGGGCTCCTGGCCCGGGGGGCTCTCAGCGTGGCGTGCTCCCTGTCCATAGGCCCAGCTCAGGGGCGCCGCCTGTGACCTCGGGCTTTGCATTTCCAGGGCGATGAATGACATTGGGGACTACGTGGGCTCCAACTTGGAGATCTCCTGGCTGCCCAACCTGGACCACCTCATGGAGGGCTATGCCCGCAACTTCCGGCCCTGCATCGGAGGTGGGTGGGCGGGGGGCGGGGCCAGAGACCCCTGGCCCTGAGCTGGCTCCCCTGAGGGGGGCATCGCACCTGAGCGCCGGCCCCCCGGGGACACAGCTGGGCAGGTGGATCCCCTAGGCCTCTCTGCAGACTTGTACTGACCTGGCTCCTCCTACAGCCAGCTGCTCACAGTCTCGCCTGCCTGGGCTTTTCTGGCTTGGGTCCATGCATGTGTGTGTGTGTGTGTGTGGATGCATGTACACGCGTGTGTGTGCATGTACACGCGTGTGCATGCGTGTGCAGTGTCTGGGCTCAGCCCGCTCCCTCCCGCAGGCCCCCCGGTGAACGTGGCGCTTGCCATCGAGGTAGCCAGCATCGACCACATCTCCGAGGTAAACATGGTAGGTGTGCCAGCCTCCGCCCGCCCGCCCGCGCCCCGGGATTGGACAGGCGCCCCGGATGGCGGCTGACGGCGGCTGATGGCGGCCCCTCCTCCCCGGCAGGAGTACACCATGACCGTGTTCCTGCACCAGAGCTGGCGGGACGGCCGGCTGTCCTACAACCACACCAACGAGACGCTGGGCCTGGACAGCCGCTTCGTGGACCGGCTCTGGCTCCCCGACACCTTCATCGTCAACGCCAAGTCCGCCTGGTTCCACGACGTGACCGTGGAGAACAAGCTCATCCGGCTGCAGCCCGACGGGGTGATCCTGTACAGCATCCGGTGAGCCGTGCCAGCGGGAACCGGGCTCACGGTGTGTGCGTGTGAGTGTGCACGTGTGCGTGTGCGTGTGTGTGTGCGTGTGTGTGTGTGTGTGTGTGTGAGTGCTATTTACACCCTCCGGCCAACATCCAGCTGCAGCCCGGCGGGGTGATCCTGTACAGCATCCGGTGAGCCGCCCCGGGAACCGGGCTCACGGTGTGTGTGTGTGTGTGTGCGTGTGCGAGTGTGCGTGAGTGAGTGTGTGTGTGTGTGTGTGTGTGTGAGTGTGTGTGTGTGTGTGTGTGCGTGCGTGTGTGTGTGTGTGAGCGTGTGTGTGTGTGTGTGTGTGTGTGCGTGCGTGTGAGTGTGTGTGTGTGTGCGTGCGTGTGAGTGTGTGTGTGTGTGCGTGCGTGTGAGTGTGTGTGTGCGTGCGTGTGTGTGTGTGCGCGTGCGTGTGAGTGTGCGTGTGTGTGTGCGTGTGTGCGTGCGTGCGTGTGAGTGTGTGTGTGTGTGCGTGTGAGTGTGTGTGTGTGCGTGTGTGTGAGTGTGTGTGTGTGAGTGTGTGTGTGTGCGTGCGTGTGTGTGTGAGTGTGTGTGTGTGTGCGTGCGTGTGTGTGTGTGAGTGCGTGTGTGTGTGTGTGAGTGCGTGTGTGTGTGTGTGTGTGTGTGTGAGTGTGTGTGTGTGTGCGTGCGTGTGTGTGTGTGAGTGCGTGTGTGTGTGTGTGTCTGTGTGTGTGTGTGTGTGTGTGTGTGCGCTATTTACACCCTCCGGCCAACATCCCGCTGCAGCCCGACGGGGTGATCCTGTACAGCGTCCGGTGAGCCGCCCCGGGAACCGGGCTCACTTGGCGGGGGGGCTATTTACGCCGACGGCCAACGCCCTCTGCTCAGCAGATGTTGATGGCAGAGGTTGCCAGCTGTACCGACAGATTCAGCTTCTGGCCACCATGGCTGCCACATTTCCTTTTTTTTAAATAGGACAAAATTCACAAGGCATAGGATGAACCCTTTTATTTTTAAAAAATATATTTTATTAATTTTTTACAGAGAGGAAGGGAGATGGATAGAGAGTTAGAAACATTGTTCAGCTGCCTCCTGCACATCCCCTACTGGGATGTGCCTGCAACCAAGGTCCATGCCCTTGAGGAATCAAACCTGGGACCCTTCAGTCCACAGGCCGACGCTCTAGCTGCTGAGTCAACCCGGTTAGGGCAAGATGAACCCTTTTAAAATGAACAATGCAGCCCTGGCTGGTGAGCTCGGTGGATAGAGTGTCAGGCGCCTGTGGACCGAAGGGTTCCGGGTTCGATTCTGGTCAAGGGCAGGGACCTCAGTTGCAGGCTTCTCGCCAGCCCAGGCCCTGGTCAGGGAACGTGCAGGAGGCAGCTGATCCGTGTGTCTCCCTCACATCGATGTTTCTCTTCGTCTTTCCCTCTCTCTCTCCCATTCTCTCTAAAATAAATGGGAAAAGTCCCTCAAGTGAGGATGAACAACAAACAAACAGCCCTAACTGCTTTGGCTCAGTGCACAGGATGGCGCGCCAACCACTGAACCACCCGGCCAGGGCCCCTGTGCCTTTTAAGGCTGAACAATATGCAATGGATAGATGCCACATTTTGTTTATTCATTCATCTGCTGATATTTTATTTTTTTAAAAATATATTTTATTGATTTTTTACAGAGAGGAATTGAGAGGGATAGAGAGTTAGAAACATCGATGAGAGAGAAACATTGACCAGCTGCCTCCTGCACACTTACTACTGGTGATGTGCCCACAACCAAGGGACATGCCCTTGACCTGAATCGAACCCGGGACCTTTCAGTCCGCAGGCCGACGCTCTATCCACTGAGCCAAACTGGTTAGGGCTACGGACAGCATTTTGAAGGATGAAGAAAGTGAATGAAATCCAGTCTTTCATTCTTTTTTTTTAAAATATTTTTAAAATTGATTTCAGAGAGGAAGGGAGAGAGAGAGAGAGAGAGAGAGAGAGGGATTGAAACTTCAATAATGAGAGAGAATCATGGATTGGTTGCCTCCGGCACGCCCCCTACTGGGGATTGAGCCCGCAATCTGGGCGTGTGCCCGGACTGACCGGAATCGAACCCGGGCCCCTTTCATCCCCAGGCCGACGCTCTTCCCACTGAGCCATACCAGCCAGTGCCCGTCCTTCATTCTTGAAGGGAGACCCACCAATAAAGAGACTCATTCTCTGTCCACCCAGGAGCCACCCAAGCCCACGGGCGAGGCCGGGGCTCCTGGGAGGGCCCCCCCCCCAGGCGGGTGCAGGGCTTCTCTGCCCTTTGGGTCCGGCTTCCAGGGCCTGCCTCCCCCGACACCCCCTGCTGTGTCGCCCCCACAGAATCACGTCCACGGTGGCCTGCGACATGGACCTGGCCAAGTACCCCATGGACGAGCAGGAGTGCACGCTGCACCTGGAGAGCTGTGAGTCCTCCGGCGGCTGCGGCCGCACCCGTCCCGGGGCCGTTGCTGTGGGTGGGCGGGGGGCTCGGCTGGCCGGGCTCTCCCTGTGCGGCTGGCCCCGCTCAGGGGCAGGGAGCGGCGGGGATGGGGCCTCCAGGGAGCCGGATGCCCTGGCAAGGAGCAGACATGGATGTCGGTGCCCGCGCCCCCCCCACACACACACCGGCGCCGAGGCCTCCCTGGTCCCCGCAGCCTGGTTTTGGCTCCCCTGCGTGGGCAGGGTCTCCAGCTACGGGCAGGGGGGCCGGGCCTGGGCCCCGCTGCCCACGTGGGCTCCCCCCGCAGATGGCTACTCAGCTGAAGACATCGTGTACTACTGGTCCGAGAACCAGGAGCAGATCCATGGTCTGGACAGGCTGCAGCTGGCCCAGTTCACCATCACCAGCTACCGCTTCACCACGGAGCTCATGAACTTCAAGTCGGGTAACGTGGCCTCGGCCTCCTCCTGGGAGCCGGGCCCTCCCTCGCCAGCCCCGGGGACCCAGGGGGTCAGCGGTAGACCTCGGCGGGCACCGGCTGCACCCCAGTGTGGGCCTGGTTCAGCTTTCCTTTGTCATTCCGGGGGGGTAGCAGCAGCACCTTGAGTTTCGGGGCCACGTGAGGGGTGCAGGGTGCCCCCCCCGAGCCCCAGAATTGCAGGGGCACAGGGCCACGCCGTGGAGGCTGCCTCACGTCCTGGCCCCTCCTGTCTGCTCATCGGGGCCTGAGAGCTCACCCCGTTCTTTCCTAGAGCTCAGCCGTGGAGGGAGGGAGCAGGAGGGGAGGGCCAGCCCCTCTGCTAGGAGTTCCGCTGAACAGTGGGGAAATCTCCCCCCCCCCCCCCGCTCCCCGCTCTGGGTGGCCAGGCTGCAGGGGCAGTGGCAAAGGCAAGGAGCTAGGGTGCCCCTTCCTTCTGAGGCTCACAGGGGCCCGAGGGCTGTGGTAGGGGCAGGGGAGGGGCAGGATGGTGCTGGGTCTTGACGGTTTCCCTCCCCCTCTCCCTCCCCGCCCCACTCCTGGCAGCCGGCCAGTTCCCTCGGCTCAGCCTGTACTTCCACCTGCGGAGGAACCGGGGTGTCTACATCATCCAGTCCTACATGCCCTCCGTCCTGCTGGTCGCCATGTCCTGGGTCTCCTTCTGGATCAGCCAGGCGGCCGTGCCTGCCAGGGTGTCTCTAGGTACCGCCCCCCCCCCCCCCAGGAAGCTGGGATTAGGACCAGGACCCCGTCCCGCCGTGGACCCAGGCCCTGCCCCGGCCCCCTGAGCCAGCTGCCCACCCCCCCCCCCGGGCAGTGGGATCACCGACCCCGCCTCCCGCAGGCATCACCACGGTGCTGACCATGACCACGCTGATGGTCAGCGCCCGCTCCTCCCTCCCGCGGGCGTCGGCCATCAAGGCGCTGGACGTGTACTTCTGGATCTGCTACGTGTTCGTCTTCGCCGCGCTGGTGGAGTACGCCTTCGCCCACTTCAATGCCGACTACCGGAAGAAGCAAAAGGCCAAGGTCAAGGTCACAGAGCGGAGGGCAGAGGTGAGGGCCAAGGTCAAGGTCATGGAGTGGGGGGGCAGAGGTGGGGCCAAGGTCAAGGTTACAGAGAGGAGGCAGAGGTGAGGACCAAGGTAAGGTCATGGAGTGGGGGCAGAGGTGAGGGCCAAGGTCAAGGTCATGGAGTGGGGGCAGAGGTGGGGCCAAGGTCAAGGTCACAGAGAGGAGGCAGAGGTGAGGACCAAGGTCAAGGTCACGGAGCACAGAGGGCAGAGGTGAGGCCGCCTGGACTGTGCTGGTTCCCCAGAGC
Organism: Antrozous pallidus; assembly: GCA_027563665.1. Taxonomy (NCBI): domain Eukaryota; kingdom Metazoa; phylum Chordata; class Mammalia; order Chiroptera; family Vespertilionidae; genus Antrozous; species Antrozous pallidus. The sequence goes on from CM050508.1 coordinate 212,346,594, forward strand.
TCAGGACCAAGGACAGCTCCCACCCCTTCAAAACACACAGGCGCTGGGGTGGCCCGACCCCCTGCTACCTGTAGCTCGGGCCTCCACCTGCCTGCCCCCCCCCCCCGCCCCCCCGCTCGCTGTGGGTCACAGAGCTGTGGGCCAGCCGGGTGGGGCCCCCGTGGTGCCACCTCGGTTGCCAGGCCGGGGGGCCACCGGCTCAGCCGCCTCCCGCTCCCCGGCAGGTGGACATGAAGCACGCCATCGTGCTGTTCTCCCTCTCGGCTGCCGGCGTCTCCCAGGAGCTGGCGGTGTCCCGGCGGCCGGCCCGCCTGCCCGGGAACCTCCTGGGCTCCTACCGGTCGGTGGAGGTGGAGGTGGGGGCGGCCGAGAAGCAGGGGGGCCTCCGCTCCCTCTTCAAGCCCATCGACGCGGACACCATCGACATCTACGCCCGGGCCGTGTTTCCCGCGGCCTTCGCGGCCGTCAACGTCATTTACTGGACGGCGTATGCCCTGTGAGCCCGGCCTCCCGCTCCGCAGCCTCTGGGGAGCGCGCCCCCTCCCTCAGCTCGGATCTGGGAGCTTCCAAGTGGAGGCCACCGCAGGCCGCGTGACACAGGAGGGACACCTCGGCCCGCCTGGGCCTGCCTCAGGGAGCCCAGAAACACCCCCCTGGGTCGCCCACACGCCCACCTGCAGATGCCCAGAACCAGCCCCTTGTCCCCAAAGCAGGGCCGCCCGACCTGAGGCTGAGCCAGGCAGCGGGGAGGGGGGCGGGGCCTGTGGAGTCATACACTGGACTTCCATCTGATAACCACTCCCCTGCCAGCCTGATCGCCCCCTAACCACTCCCCTGCCAGCCTGATCGCCCCCTAACCACTCCCCTACCAGCCTGGACTCGGGAAACGACTCTGACCCCCACCCAGCCTGTGGGGGGTTGGGGGGGTGGGGGTTTGAACTGGGGGAGTGGAGGCAGCTGGGTGTGGGTGTGCTCATTGCCAGGGGAGAGGGCGGGAGCGGGCGCCGTGAGTTTCTGGTCTAGCATGGAATAAAGCGAAGCCTCCGGCCCGTGGTCCTCTCTCCCAGCCGCAGGCGGGGGGCCTCTCTGGGTGCCCGGAGGGCCCTCCTCCGGCCATAGTTCGGCGGGCACAGGGCGGAGGGACTCGAAGACAGACACGAGTCCCAGAGGCTGAGCCGGGTGGCCACGTCCGGGGTACCGGTGGGAGGGCAGAGTTTGGGTCAGGGGGTGTCCGGTCCAGGAGTCACAGGGGCTCCCCGTCTCGGTCCCACAGCCGCGGTGCCAGGAAGGTGCCCTCTTGGAGGAGGCGATGCGAGGGCCAAGGCCACCCAGTCCCCACAAACCCCAGCCCCTCCCCAGCTCTGCTGCCCCTGAAGACGCGGGGACAAGGTCCCCCCCCACCCCCCCCACCCCCCGGTCAGCACAGCAGGAGACTGGCAGGCAGCTCATAGGAGGGTCCTATTTCCAGTGCTGCCTCCCTGGCCTGGGAGGGGGTGGGGGAGCAGGGGTGCGATCAGAGGGCAGCTGTGCAGGCGGCCGGAGGCTGCTCTTGTGGGCAAGGTTGCCAACTGCAGGTCCTCCTGTGCCCAGGGTGCCCCTCACGGGGTGCCCACCTCATGCCACCTCTGGGGGGGCGGGGAGTGCTTGCTGGGCCGTCGTCCCTCCCTGGAACAGCCCGCCCAGGGGACCAGTGTCCGAGGCGGCTGTGAGGGAGGCTCCGGAGCTGCTCACCCACAGGCGGGGTGGCCACGGGGGTCCAGGCTCTCCAGCCAGGGGCACAGGCCCAGCTGCTCCCCAAGGAGCCACCCTGTCCGAGGGCGGAGGAGGGCGCTGGCCCAAATCACAGACTGGGGGGCTCAGCACCTCCCCTCCCGCCCCCAGCTCTAGGCTCTGCCCTGGCTCTAGGCTCCGCCCCCTAAATATCCATCCTGGCATCTGCGGGCCCCTTGGCCACCTGCTCCCGTGGACCAGGCTGCAGGTCCCCGCGGGGGGCGGAGAGGGCGGAGAGCAGGCGCTGGGAGCCAGCAGCCAGCAGGTGGCTGAGGCCAGCCGAGCTGGATCTGGGTCAGCCAGGCTCCGGCCACCTCCGGACCACAGCAGGTGGCGTCCCGACCCAGCCAGCTCCGCGGACAGACGGACAGACGGACGGACGGACGGACGGAAGCAATGCTGCCCAAGAGCAGCAGCCCTCTCTCTCCCTGCCCCTGCTCAGCACCCCCTGGTCTGGGTGACCCCGGGGAGGGTCACCGCTCCCCTTCTTCCTGGGAAATTCCCCAGCGGGGGGTACGCTAAAGATACCGGCTGGGTCCAAACGGCTGACCCTCCCTCCTCCCGGGTACCCACGTCCTGCCCACTGCCCGGCCTCCCCCCCCACCCCGGGGCTGGGGAGGGGGGGACGCGTGGGCGGGTTCCGAACCGGTGGAGCTGCTGGCTCCCCTGGGACAGAGGTTGGTGGGCGACCGAGTGGCTTGCCAGGACGCTGCCCGCCTCACGCCCCACGCCCCACGCCCCACGCCCCCGGGGCCGGCCCGGGTCCCAGGCCACCTTCCCCCCGAGCGGCACAAGCCCACGAGGAGCTATTTAGAGCCGCCCCAGCAGCCCCCTCCCCCGCCCCAGCCCGCAGGCTGCTATTTCTGCCGCGTGCGTGTTTACCGGGCGGGCGGGGGAAAGGCTTTTAAACAGAGTTCTATTCTGGTGACGGGGAGCCAACGGGAGGCCGGGCGGAGAGCCGGCAGCTGAGGGGGCTGGCCCTGGAGGCGGCTGGGCTGGGTGGGAGGCGGCGGCCCCCCATGCGCCCCCTTATAGCAGGGCTGGTCTTTGGGGGTCCGGGGCTTCCTTGTCTGTCCTGGAATGCACAGGATCAACATGCTCCTTTTAAAATATATCTATATTTTTATTGATTTCGTAGAGGAAGGGAGAGGGAGAGAGACAAACATCGATGAGAGAGAATCGCTGATCGGCTGCCTCCGGCACGCCCCACACCGGGAATGAAGCCTGCCGGGGATGTGCCCTGACCAGGAATTGAACCTTGACCTCCTGGTTCATAGGTTGATGTTCAACCGCTGAGCCACATGGCTGGGCTCAATGTAGACTCTTTAAAACAAAAATTTTTTTTATTGATTTTTTACCGGGAGGAAGGGAGAGGGATAGGGAGTTAGAAACATCGATGAGAGAGAAACATCCATCAGCTGTCTCTTGCAACCCTCCACCAACCCCCAGTGGGGATGTGCCCGCAACCAAGGTACATGCCCTTGACCGGAATTAAACCTGGGACCCTTCAGTCGGCAGGCAACGGTCTATCCACTGAGCCACACCGGTCAGGGCCTTTCTTAAAAAAAATATGTATTTTTAGGATATTTTTCTACTTTTTTTTTTTTAGAGAGCATGGAAGGGAAGGGGAGGAGAGAGAGAGAAAGAGAGAGAGAGAGAGAGAGAGAGAGAGAGAGAGAGAGAGAGATTTTAATTGGTTGCCTCCCACATACACCAGAACCAGGGACCAGGGATTCAACCTGCAACCCAGGTGCATGCCCCTGACTGGAATCGGACCCAGGACCCTTCAGTTGGCAGGCCAACACTCAATCCACTGAGCCAAACCGGTTTTGGCTCAATGTAGACTCTTGATGCTCCCCTGGAACAGCTTTCCCCCAAATCCAGAGGGCTGGGGTCAGGGACGGCACCCAGCTTCCCCCTCTCACCCGTAGCCGAGTGGGGACAGCCCGGACCCCCCTCTCCAGGCAAGGCGGATGCCACATGCATCCGCACTAAGCACAGCGTCTGGGTCCCTCAACGCTGCATCTGAGCTGAGGACTAGGTGCGGGTGGGGCGTGTGTGGGGAGGGGTGTCAGTGTCCTGGGGCTGCTGTCTGTTCTCCCCGGTCTCAGTTCAGAATCCACGCCCTTCCGCTCTGGGAGAGCGGGGCCCTAGCCCCCGCCGCACCCCGCCAGCTCCTCGCTGCCTGCGCTTTGGGGCGTCCTCAGCTCCTAGTGCATCGCCCGGCTCTGCTTCCAGAGTCATGTGGCCTTGTCCTCTCGTGTCCTCTCCACGTGTGACCTCATTTTAACTAATGACAGCGGCAGAGGCCCCATTTCCAAATAAGGTCTCTTGCTGAGGTTCAGGGTGAACATGGATTTTGGGGGACACTGTTAACCTTGTCCAAGGGTGCCTGTAGATGTGTGCATGTGTGTGCACGTGTACCTGTGTACATGCACGTGTGTATGTGTGCCTGCGTGTGCACATGTGCCTGTGTACATAAAGTGTATATATGTGCCTGAGTGTGCACATGTGCATGTGTACACATACATGCATATATGTGCATGAGTGTGCGCACATGTGTATATGTGTCTGAGTGTGTACAGTGCCTGTGTGCACACACGTGTGTATGTGTGTCTGAGTGTGCACATGTGCCGGTGTACACAAAGTGTATATATGTGCCTGAGTGTGCACACATGTGTGTATATGTGCCTGGTTCCGGTGTATGTGGGAGGCAACCAATCTCTATCTATCTCTATATGTACAGTGCCTGTGTGCATATGTGTGCACATGGGTATACATATGGTATGTGTGCATATATGTACCAGCGTGTCTCTTTGCACATGTCTGTGTGTGCACACATGCCTGTGTGCCTCTGTGGATATATGTGGCTTCATGTCTGTGCGTTCAGGTGTGCAGGCATGCGTGTGTGAGTGTGTGAGTTAGGCCTCAAAGGTCACACAGAGCCCGAGGTGGACTTTGCTCTGCACGGCGTCCCCTGCCCACAGCCCTGCACTGACAGGCGGACTGGGCAGCACATGGTTTTTTTTTCCTGTTTTTTTCTTAACACGGAGCCTCAGAAGTGGCACGTGAGACTCAGTGACTTGAGCGCCTCCTTTCTAGAAGGCGCCCCAGCCCCCCTTCTACACACCCTGACCAGCAGCCGTCACCAGAGGGGGCCTCTCGTGTCTCACCCCTCGCCCTGCACCCTGGCCCTGGAGTCCTTTAAAGCAATGCCGGGCACCGGGCCACTCTGCCTGAGGCCCCGTCTCCGTCTTTGAGCGGAAGGCAAAGGAGATGGGGGAGGGAGCTCAGCAAGGCGGCGGCACGGTGGGTCCCCAACACGGGTGGCTGGGCAGGCCCCGTCCCTCGAGCTCACAGACCCGGTTCAGCCTGGAGTTGGAGATGTGCTGGTTCTGCCACTGCGTCTCCCCTGAGGCCTCCAGTCAGCGGTGATCCTGTCCATCTTCATGTGGCAAAGGAGCATGTGCACCCCCAAAGGAGCGTGTGCACCCCCAAAGGAGCATGTGTACCCACAAAGGAGCATGTGCACCCCCAAAGGAGCATGTGTGCACCCCCAAAGGAGCATGTGTACCCCCAAAGGAGCATGTGGACACACAAAGAAGCATGTGCACCCACAAAGGAGCAGTGTGCTCCCACAAAGGAGCGTGTGCACCCCCAAAGGAGCATGTGTACCCCCAAAGGAGCATGTGCACCCACAAAGGAGCAGTGTGCACCCACAAAGGAGCGTGTGTACCCACAAAGGAGCGTGTGCACCCCCAAAGGAGCGTGTGCACCCCCAAAGCAGCAGTGTGCACCCCCAAAGGAGCATGCAGACCCACAAAGGAGCATGTGTACCCACAAAGGAGCGTGTGCACCCACTAAGGAGCAGTGTGCACCCACAAAGGAGCATGTGTACCCCCAAAGGAGCATATGGACACACAAAGAAGCATGTGCACCCACAAAGGAGCATGTGTACCCCCAAAGGAGCATGTGTACCCACAAAGGAGCATGTGCACCCACAAAGGAGCGTGTGTACCCACAAAGGAGCGTGTGCACCCGCAAAGGAGCATGTGCACCCACAAAGGGGCGTGTGCACCCACAAAGGAGCGTGTGCACCCGCAAAGGAGCGTGTGCACCCACAAAGGAGCAGTGTGCACCCACAAAGGAGCATGTGTACCCCCAAAGGAGCATGTGTACCCACAAAGGAGCATGTGCACCCACAAAGGAGCGTGTGCACCCACAAAGGAGCGTGTGCACCCGCAAAGGAGTATGTGCACCCACAAAGGAGCGTGTGCACCCACAAAGGAGCGTGTGCACCCGCAAAGGAGCATGTGCACACACAAAGGAGCAGTGTGCACCCACAAAGGAGCATGTGTACCCCCAAAGGAGCATGTGGACACACAAAGAAGCATGTGCACCCACAAAGGAGCAGTGTGCTCCCACAAAGGAGCGTGTGCACCCCCAAAGGAGCATGTGTACCCCCAAAGGAGCGTGTGCACCCACAAAGGAGCGTGTGTACCCGCAAAGGAGCGTGTGCACCCCCAAAGGAGTGTGTGCACCCCCAAAGGAGCATGCAGACCCACAAAGGAGCATGTGTACCCACAAAGGAGCGTGTGCACCCACTAAGGAGTGTGTGCACGCCCAAAGGAGTGTGTGCACCCGCAAAGGAGTGTGTGCACCCCCAAAGTAGCAGTGTGCACCCACAAAGGAGAATGTGCACCCACAAAGGAGCGTGTGCACCCCCAAAGGAGTGTGTGCACCCCCAAAGGAGCATGCAGACCCACAAAGGAGCATGTGTACCCACAAAGGAGCATGTGCACCCACTAAGGAGTGTGTGCACGCCCAAAGGAGTGTGTGCACGCCCAAAGGAGTGTGTGCACCCCCAAAGGAGTGTGTGCACCCGCAAAGGAGTGTGTGCACCCACAAAGTAGCAGTGTGCACCCACAAAGGAGAATGTGCACCCACAAAGGAGCGTGTGCAATGGCTACGGTATTGCCATGGTGACTGAGGTTTGGGGTTCTGCCTCCTCAGGCGCATGTCAGGCCAGTTGGGTTTAAATGCACTCCCAGGCTGCCAGGGGGTGGAAAGTGGGCCAGGCCCCAGCTCTTGGTGCCTCAAGCCTCTGTCTCCCTGGGGACAGGGGGGGGGGACGACGGACTCTGACCCAGCTGCTCCCAGGCCCCGGGAGACAGCCTCACAGTGGGGCCTGTTAGCCAGGAGAGACGAGCAGCTTGTCCCCCGGGGCCTGGCTGGAATCCACCCTGCAACCCTGGCTTTGCCGACCCTGTGACCCTGGACAAGGCACCGGGCATGCCTGACCCTCAGTCTCCTCCAGAGAATGGGGCAGGAATACCACATCCCCAAGGTGCCAAAGGTCCCTGAGGTGACGCCTAACCCCAGGGCCTCCCCGGGGTAAGCTGGCAGGGCCCCTTCCCAGGCTGGCATTGGGGCCTGTGTCAGGAGCTTGGCACAGGGCAGAGCCATGTCCTCAGCCTGCACCCGCCCACCGGGGAACCACTGGGGTCCCTTCCTCCTGCCATGTCCCTCCTGCGCCCTCTACTGGGGACGCGCAGCACTGCGCTCTGGAGCAGGAGATGCTTAGCAGCCCTGCAGAATACAGACCCTCCCTGTGGGGGGACCCACCCACAGCCCCGGGGAGTCAATAGCGACTCTGGAGCTTGAGAGGCACCGAGTAGTCACTGGCACACGGATGCTCACAGACACATCTGTACAGACACATACATGCAGACAGCGGAGAATTGCACAGGGACACACCCAGGCCCAGAAGCCCAAAGAGATGCAACGTTCCTCCCCTCCCCACCCTCCCTCCTGGGCAGGACCTTGCACAGTGAGACGGAGATGGAGCCACCTTTGCCCAGAGCTTCCAGGGCCCTGTCCCGGGCTCCCCATGAGGACCCGGGGCCCGATCTAACACATGGTAGCCTCACCTGCTGACTGCCGTCTCCCCGCTGCCACAGGGCCTTTGCACAGGCCAGCCCCTGCGTGCCCGGCTCTCCCGCGCCACCCTCTGCATCCTCAGGCCCACAGCGCCCTCTCCGGTGGGGCCTGGTTAGACCCGATCTCTCCAGCGGCCATGTCTGTGTGACCTGTGTGTGACCTGTGTGTGACTGGGTGTGCAGGGTCCGTGAGAAAACAGCCATGTCTGGCAGGCTCCCCAGTGAGCCCTGGCCCAACTTGGGGCCCCCGGTCGCCTCGGGGACATCGGTTGAATGAATCGGTGGACAAGTGCAGTGAATGTCGTCACGTGATCTGTGACGAGGACGGCAAGCTTCAGCCGCCCCATCCCTCCCACGGCTGCCTGGGCCAGGCACCTGCTGGCAGATGTCCTGGGCCGGTGGTGTTCGGCAAACCGCGGCTTGAGAGCCACATGCGGCTCTCCGGCCCCTTGAGTGCGGCTCTCCCACAAAATTCCACGGCCTGGGCGAGTCTATGTTGAAGAAGTGGCGTTAGAAGAAGTTTAAGTTTAAAAAATGTGACTCTCCAAAGACATTTCAGTCCTTGTCCTGTTGGTATTTGGCTCTGCGGACTGGTGAGTTTGCCGACCACTGTCCTGGGCTCTTCCTATGACCTGTGGAGCTCTGGCCAGCCCGCCGGGTCAGCTCACACTGCCGGGATGACCAGAACCCCAACTCCCGGCTCCACAAGGGCCACGCCCACAGCCAGCCCTTCCTGGGTCTAGATACCAGCTGTGAGCTGTAAGGAGGGGGGTGTGGCAGGAGGGGCGGGGGAGGGGGTTCTGGGAAGGGCCTCTGGGAGGGACAGCGACCCACAGGAGGCTTTAGTCTGAGTCTCACTGAGCACACACTTCCCCTGCCTCTCCGCCCGACCTCCCCAGCAGCAAAGTATCATCAGTAAGAATGTTTATCAGCCCTGACCGGTGTGGCTCGGTGGATAGAGCGTCGGCCTGCGGACTGAAGGATCCCGGGTTCGATTCCGGTCAAGGGCATGTACCTCGGTTGTGGCCACACTCCCAGGTGTGCGGGAGGCAGCTGATGGATGTTTCTCTCTCATCGATGTTTCTGACTTTCTATCCCTCTCCCTTCTGCTCTGTAAAAAAAAAAAATCAATAAAATACATTTTTAAAAAAAGAATGTTTATTAATCTGATGAACAGGATAAACTGGTGAATGTAACAGAATCACGGACGTAGAGAGGGAATGGACTGACAATTCTTGGGGAGAAAAGGGGTGTGGGAAGTGCAGCAAGAGACTGAACAAAAATCATGCACCTATGGGAGAGGACAGTGTGTGTGTGGGGGGTGAGGGCGGAGGGTGGGATGGGTACCTTGTGGAGGGGAGCTATAGGGGGGAAAAAAGGGAACAATGTAATTAATAAACCGCACAATAAAGATTAAAAAAAAAAAGAATGTTGAAGAAAATCAGAGGGTGCAGCTGGGGGTTAGGAGTTTGGGGGGAGGGACGTTGGCGGGAGGCCATGTGGCCCCCACTCTGCCCCCTGCCGGCTCAGCCACCCTCCTCCACCCTGCGGCCGACACTTGGCGGGAAAGCGACCATCTGCACCCCCTCCAGTCCCAGGGACAGCGGTGGGGGGGCGGGCCTCCTGGCCAATGTCAGGGAGAGGGCAGGTCAGGCGGGGAGGGCCGGTCTCTGCCCCACCCTCCCGGGTATTTGCAGCTTCCCGTGATAACCATTAAAATCGCACAACACACCTTTGTCCTTTTCCTTTGGAAAGAACAGGTGTTGGTGGCTGTGGAGGTGGGTGAGGTTGTGGAAAATGTGGGCAAACAGACACTGCCCTCAGCTGTGGCCTGTCCCGGCTGTGTCCCAGGTTTCCTCCGGCTCCGCCCACCAGAGGCGCTGGAATCCCCACACTGAGTCTTCCTGCCTCGACTGCAGGAGGAGGAGAGGCGACACCCGTCTAGGGACCCCTACACCGAGGCCTGGGGTCCTAGCAGGCTGGCCTGCCCCAGCACTTCCCTTGGCATCTACCCACTCACGCATCCCTCCACTCATCCACACACCCATTCCACAGGGTGCCGTATGGCGGAGACCCAGGCTGACCGGGCCGACCCTCACCAACCTGCAGGGATTGGTGAGCGGGAAATTTGGGAGCCACCCTGTCTGGTCACCGGACCAGAGCAGGCGGTGGACACAGCGGCCTGGATGGGCACACGGGTTTCAGGACCACACCCTCTGCCCCTGACGCCCCAATGGGTCCCCCAAATCATGGAGGTTTTTTGCACAGACTGACAGGTGTTTAAGGAAGTTGGAGGCTGCTGAGGTGGGCCCTGGACCAAATGGTCGCCATGGAGACTCAGGACAGGCCGGGAATCTGGAAAGGTGTTGAGGGCAGAACGTTCCAGACTTGCAGGCGTGAGGTGTCAGAGGCAGAGGAGGAGGCAAAAGACCACCCAGGTCTTCATGTGGAGGCCCCGGGCAGGGTGGGGTTGTCACAGGGACCCTGTGTCCCTCTCTCTGTGACTATGGAGAGGAGCATGGCAGATGGGGGAAGGAGAGGTGTGTGGTGGGGGTCAGGCCGGAGTGGCCGGAGCTCGGACCCCGAACCCCAATGCGCTCTGACAGCTGTCTCCCGTCGGGCCAGCCTACAGACAGAGTTGGAGGGACCGGGGGCCAAAGCCTGAGGGAGGAAGCAGCAGTTGGGGGTGGGCGGAGAAGGCTAGATGGAGGAGGGGCATGCTAGGGTGAGACATTCCTAAGGGACCAGCAAAGGTGGACTAAGAAGTCTAAGAATTGATCATCGCATTTAATTTATTTTTTAAAATATATTTTTTATTGATGTCAGAGAGGAAGGGAGAGGGAGAGAAACACCCATGATGAGAGAGAATCATGGGTCAGCTGCCTTCTGCACACCCCCTACTGGGGAATCCAGCCTGCAACCTGGGCATGTGACCTTGACTGGAATTGAACCCAGGAACCTTCAGTCTCCAGGCCGATGCGCCATCTCCACTGAGCCAAAACAGCCAGGGCCGTATTTAATGAAAAAGACAACACTGATTTTGCTGAAACCGGTTTGGCTCAGTCGGCCTTGGGACCGAAAGGTCCCGGGTTCGGTTCCGAAGGTCAAGGGCATGTACCTTGGTTGCGGGCACATCCCCAGCAGGGGGTGTGCAGGAGGCAGCTGATGGGTGTTTCTCTCTCATCGATGTTTCTAACTTCCTATCCCTCTCCCTTCCACTCTGTAAATAAATAAATAAATAAATAAATAAATAAAATTTAAAAATAAAACAAAATAACACTGATTTTGCCCTGGCTGGTAACTTGTTATCCCACCTACACATGCGCCATTGGTGGCTTCTTGTATGAGCCCTGACTCGGACCAAGGGAACCAGGGCCAGGGCCAGGGCGACCCTTTATTTGACACACAGGCGTCCCAGGTGGGGGACAGGCTGGGAAGTGGGAGTGCAGTGGAGGTGAGGAAGCAGGATTCTGGGGAGAGAGGAGCCAGGAACCGGTAGGTGGTGGAAGGGTTCGGGGTGTTCTTTTCAAGACGGAGCGCTCCCAGCACGAAGCAGGTGAGCGGTGGGTTCTCAGCTGGTCTCTGTGCTGCCTCCAGGAGAGCTTGGTCTGTGGCCACAGGGGCTGCCACTGGGCTTGCCCCCCCCCCCCTGTGCCTGGCACACGGAGGTGGCAGGAAACATCCATGGAATGAAAGTGTGAGTGTCCAGGTGAGGAGTGTCCAGGTGAGTGTCTAGGTGAGGAGTGTCCAGGGGAGGCGTGTCCAGGTGAGTGTCTAGGTGAGGAGTGTCCAGGTGAGGCTTGTCCAGGTGAGGAGTGTCAAGGTGAGTGTGCAGGTGAGGCATGTCCAGGTGAAGGCGGTGAAGGCTTGGCAGGGAGTGGGTGGGGCTGGAGCAAGGCAGCATGGCTGGCCTGCGCCAGGGCGCATTTTGGGGGGGGGGGGTAGCAGTGGGGGCTGCAGACCTGGGCAAAGGCGAGGTCTTGCTAATAGCAGACGAAGGTCCTGTGGACTGACAGGAAGAGGCGGGCTCCAACCCCGTATTTAAGGGGAGGAGGTCTAGGACGCAGGGCCTGGAAGGGGCGCGGGGGCGCATGGGTCCTGTTCAAAGGCGACTGTCCAGACCCAATGCCAACAGGGATGTTGTGGGTTCAGAAAGGAAGGTCAGGGGCCAACCGGGCCAACGCACTCCCAGTCCCGGGAGCAGCGGAGCCGGCTGTAGGCACGCCTCCCCGGCGATGCGGCCGTGGACCCGCAGGGGAGGAGGGCGGCCGGGGCCGGAACCCCAGCGTAGCTGCTGCTCCTCGCAGCGTCTGTCTCCTGTCTGTAGGCTGGCCCGACGGGAGACGGCTGTAGGAGCGCATTGGGTTTCGGGGTCCGAGCTCCGGCCACTCTGGGGAGGCCGAGGTTCCTTCTCTGCACCCCACTCCTCACGCAGGTCACAAGCGACCCCTCCCCGCGGCCCCGCTATCAGCGCTCTCCCCTGAACCGCCGGGTCCTGTTGGCACCGACGGCTAGAGCCTCGATTCAGAGGATCCGGGCGCGAGGGCGGCATTTCCAAGACCCGGGGGCACAAGGCGCGGGGGCCCCTCCCGAGAACTGCGGGCCTCGGGGCGCACTGCGCGGACCTGCCACCCGCGCGGCCAGCGGCGCGGAAGGTTGCCGGGCAGAGCCTGAACGCGCGCGCCTCCATTGGCCGCAGGTGGGTCCGGCCCGACCCGGCTCAGCCCGCCCCGCCCGACAGGTAGCGTCCCCGCGCCGCCCCATCGGGCCGTGGCCGCGGGAGTCCCCGGGGATTGGCCCAAGTGGCGGCCCCGCCTCGCCCTCATTGGCCGCAGGTGGGCCCCGTCCCGCCCCGCCCGACAGGTAGCGGCCCCGCGCCACGCCATTGGGCCGCGGCCGCGGGAACCCCCGGGGATTGGCCCAGGTGGCGGCCCCGCCTCTCCCTCATTGGCCGCAGGTGCCACCGCCCCCGCCCCCGCCCGGGACCGCCCGCCCCGCCGATTGGCCGCCGGCTGGTCCGCCATGTTCGGGCCCCCCCTCCCCCGGGCCTCCAGACGGAGTCCGCGCCCCGCCCTCCGCACGCCGCCCGAGTTCCGCGGAGTCGCCCCGACCGACGCCGCCCGGACCCCGCGCCGAGCGCCCTTCCGCGTTCCGCGCCGGCCCCGCCTGGCGCTCGGCTGCGGGGAGCCCGCCATGGCTCGGGCGCCCGGGGCGCGGCGCTGACGGCGGCCGGAGCGCCATGCCCAGCAGGACGGGCCCCAAGATGGACGGGAGCGGCGGCCGCGTCCGCCTCAAGGCGCACTACAGCGGGTGAGCGACCGGGGCGCCGCTGCTGTGGGCGCCGAGGATGGGAGTCCAGGTCGCGGCGCTGGAAGGAGGGGACGGCGCGGCCCCCGCGGGCCCAGGGGCGTCCCGGGAGGTCCTGACGCACCGGCGCCGAGCGGCGTCCCTGGCGTCTCCCCCCTCTTCCCGCCCCGGGAGCGTTTCCTGCGCGCAGACTTGCGGGGGGGACCCCGCGGCGCGCCCCTCGGCCTTGGGCCCGGTGGTGACATTTTCTCTGGAAAGTTCGCTGGAAACTTAAGGTCACAGACCTGCAGAGGCTAAACTTTTTGTCCGATTGGGAGAACCGCGGGCCCGCTTGCGAATCGGGGTTCCCTAAATGCTCCCCTGTACCCGGCCAGCGGTCTTGGTCCAGGGCAAGTTAAGGACCCGGGCTGGTGGCGGGCCCTTGGAGGGCTGGGGTGCCTGGAGAGAGAGTTGGGGCGCCGCTTTCCCGGGGTTCCCCTGCGGCTGGAGGGCTGGGGCGCCTGGAGGGCTAGGGCACGGTTCTCCTGCGGCTGCACCTTTCGGGGGCTGATCAGCCTTGGGGCGCGCTCGGCGTCCTGGCCTCCACTTGCCTCGTCACGAAATGGGGCGAGCGGCCGCTCCCCAGGCGTCAAGGGCGGGAGCGCTGGACACTGGGCCGCGGGGAAGTCCAGAGCCGGGGACCCCGCCGCTGCCCCCTGCGCGGTGTGGACGGTGCCCGAGGAAGAGGGAGGCACCTTCGCTTGCTGCGTCCTTCCGCCGGCGTTGGGGTCCCCGAATCGCACCTGGGGCCCTCGGACCTCCGCTGCCCGGTGCAGCAAAGAGCCGACCCTGCGGATGAGCCGGACCCTCTGGCCAAAGCGGCTTCCCAGCCTCATAGGGTCTGCCCAAGGGGCACCCCGGGGCGCGTCCTGAGCCCGAGGAGGGGCCTGTGGGCCCTCTGCCATCCTTGGCCAGGTGAGGGGTGCTGCGCGGTGTGGGTGGCCCGGGGGGGGGGGGGTTTCCGGGGAAGCCTGGGCCGCTGGCCAGCCCCCTGAACAGTCGGGGCCTCGCTTCTGGCCTGGGAGCCAGGGCTGAGATGGAGGCTTGGTGGGGTCTTGGGTCGGCCAAGAGCCAGAGCATCATGGCTGGCCGATGGAGTGGAACCTTCCAGTCCAGGAACCAGGCACTTTGACAAGTCGGAGAGGATCCTTAATGAGAGGATGTGCGCCCCAGAGGGCCTGGGGTGGGTGGGTGGGTAGGAAGGAATTGACCCTCTAGCCCTGGGGCGCAGGCTCCTGTAGGCGATGAGCTTCGGGGAGGGGTGGGTGCTGGTCTGGGGAAGTTCCGCAGATGCAAAGGCCACCCTATTCCCCTCGGCAGCTCTGCCCCTGGAGAGAGCTTTGGTTACCGAGTAATGTGACCTGTTGAGTCTGGTTTCCCAGCGGATGAGGCCACGCCCCACACTCTTTCCTCTTCCTTCCCTTCCCGACCTCTGCTCCCGCCCTCTTCCCCTCCGCCTCCCCTCTTTCCCCAGCCCTCTCCCTCCATCTTCCCCTCCCTCTTCCCCTTTCCTCCCCTCTCCCGCACTCCCCTTTTGCCCTGGGCTGCACCTTCCCAGGCCCAGCTCTTCCCTCCCTTCCCCGCCTGCCTTTCCCATTGGCCCTGCCTCTGGACTGAGCTGGGGGGCCTGGTCCTCAGAGTTGGGCAGTGACACTGGGCAGTGACCTGGTCTGGAAAGGGCCCACTTATCCTGACCCCTCCCACCCCGTCCAGGTGAAATTCTGGGTGTGGATGAGAGGTGGTTTTTGTGCATCAGGGCCGGGGGCTGAGGGTCAGATACATCGAAAACACTTTTTGAAAAAATACATATTTTTATTGATTTCAGAGAGGAAGGGAGAGAGAGAGACAGACAGACAGACAGACACCAGCGATGAAAATCACTCATGGCTGCCCCCTGCACGTCCCCCACTGGGGATGGAGCCCGCAACCCGGGCCTGTGCTCTGATCGGGAATCGAACCGCAATCCCCGGGCTCATAGGTGACGCTCAACCACTGAGCCGCGCTGGCCGGGCGAGGACCCTGTTCTTAACGAGGGGGGTCTTCCGCTGCCCCCATTGGAGATGGCTTCTCCTGGTCATCCTTGCCCCCCCCCCCCCCCCCCCCCGCCCCAAAGGCTTGGGATCAGGGGCTCCTTCCTGCCCAGCTGGGCCTCTGGAGGGTATATGTCCTTGGAGTCTGAGTGAGGTCTGACAGAACCTGCATTTTCAGGGTTATTTTGGGGGTGATGCTCAGCAGGTTTGGGGCCCTCAACTTCCCAGACAAGCCGAAGACGCCTGCTAAGGCCTGGGGGTCCAGGGAGGGACAAGGTCCTGGGTGCCGACCCCTGGCCACCTGCCAAGGGTTGCGTCTTGCTCAGGGGCTGCTGGTCAGGGGTCCGGTTTGGGGTGAGATTGGGGCTGCTGGTCAGGGGTCCGGCATGGGGGGTGGGGGTGGGGTGCCCCAGCCCAGGGCACTGAGGTCAGGCCTGGCTGCAGGCTGGTGACAGGGGCAGGTGGGGGGCTTGGAGATCCATCCTGGTGGTTGGGGTCCTTGGGGGAACACGGGCTTCCACTTGGAGGTAGGATGCGGGGTGGGGGGGGAGAGGTCAAAAGGGAAGGGGTGGCAGACCCCGACTTCCGGAGTTCCTGGTGGCGGCAGGACTGGTGGACGCCGGGTCAGGTGACTAGTGCCGGGCAGGGTGACCCCAGGGGGATGGGGTAGGCGGGTGGGAACGTTCCCCATCTGCTGAGGCACCCCCCCCCAGGCTGTGGGGGTGACAGGTGGGTCAGCTGTGGGGTGCCGGGGGCAGGTGCTGGGGGTCTTTGAGCAGACTCCGGCCAGTTCCAGAGGGAGGGGTGGGCCTGGCCTGTGGGCGGGGCCCTGGGCACTGCACTCAGAGGTGTTGGCCACAGTCGGTCGGGGCCTGCATTCTGGTGGCCCTGGACTTGCTACCTTGTGGCCAGAGGCTTTACAGACCCTGGTTTGGCCGGACCCCGGAGCCAGCCGCTCGCACCGCGCAGACCCGCACTCTGGCCCGGCAGGTGCTTTAAGGCCCTGCTCTCGGGGTGTCAGCTTGGCGACCTCTGCAGCTTCCTCCGGCTCCAGGACGAGCGCCCGCTATCTCAGCAAAGTCCCGTCCCTCCCCTTCCCTTGGGGCCGCGATGGGGGAGCAGAACAGCTCTCTCCCTGGTGGGGGGGCGCCCCGCCTGTGATGCCAGCCCTCAGGGTGACCCAGAATCCCTGAGCCGCCTCAGCCTCCCTGCGTCAGCGCCCCATTTCTGGAGAAAAAGATGAAAGGCCCAGCCTTCTGTGACTGGCTTTTTAGAATAAAGTGTGGAGGCAGCGGGCAGCCCCCCCGGGGCCCTGGTCTCTGCCCTGGTCCATCCGCCGGCCCCGCCCGCCCCTGCCCCTGGGGCCTCCGTCCCCAGGTGGGGATGGGCACTCGCACGCACCCACACTGTCCAGGTTTGGGGACGGTTTAAGGAAGCGGATGGGCTTGACCTGAAGGGCCTGTGTCCACCTCCCTCAAACCCACCCCACCCCTCCTTCCTCCCACCCCACCCACATCCCCACCTCACCCGTGACTCTGGGCAGGACTGGAGCCTGGTGGAGGGTGGGGGGGCTTGTGGTCAGTGGTTCTGGACAGGACTGGAGCCTGGTGGCGGGGGGCCTTGTGGTCAGTGGTTCTGGGCAGGACTGGAGCCTGGTGGAGGGTGGGGGGCTTGTGGTCAGTGGTTCTGGGCAGGACTGGAACCTGGAGCAGGGGGGCGGGGGGACCTTGTGGTCAGTGGTTCTAGATAGGACTGGAGCCTGGTGGAGGGGGGGCCTTGTGGTCAGTGGCTCTGGGCAGCTCTCTGACTCGGTCGGTGATCAGCCTTGTTGGTCGTCCGCCTTTGACTCGATACCCGTGTCCTGTCCGCCTCCTCTCGCCCAGGTACATCCTGGTCAGCAGCCTGGACGCGGCCACCACCTTCGAGGAGCTGTGCGCGGACGTGCGGGACATGTGCAGCCTCCCCGAGGCCCAGCCGCTCACCCTCAAGTGGGTGGACAGTGAAGGTAGCCGCCGGGTCCTCTCTCGTCCTGGGCACCCAGGGCCCGCCCTCCACGGGGGTGGGAGAGGCAGGAGGGTGAGGGGTGTGTGGCCTGGACAGAGATTGGCCGCCTTCCGAAGGGCAAGTGGGTGGATGGGTGGGTGAGACACCCCAGGGAGGATGGCAGGGGGCTCTGTCCCACCGTGGGCTCCTCCGAACCCTCCTTACAGACCGCCCCTCTCATGCGGGGGCTTCTCTGGTGGGCGGTTTGGAACGGCAGTGAGGGCCCCTCTCATTCTGCACTCTCTCGTGCTCTCTCCTCTCTCTGTCTCTCTTTCTCTGGCTCTTCCTCTCTCTCTCTCTCTCTCCTCTCTGTTCTTCTCTTCTCTATTCCTCTCTTCTCTCTCTCTCCCCCCTTCTCTCTCTCCCTTCTTTCTCTTTCTCTCTTTCCCTTCTCTCTCTCCTCTCTGTCCCTCTCCTGTCTTTCTCTCCCTTCTCGCTCTCTTTTCCCTCTCTCTCTCTCTCCTCTCTGTCTCTCCTCTCTCCTCTCTGTCCCTCTCTCCTCTCTCTCTCTTTCTCTCTCTGTCTTTCTCTCCTCTCTTTCTCTCTCTCTCTCTCCCCTCTCTGTCCCTCTCTCCTCTCCCCTCCCTCTCTGTATTTCTCTCCCTTCTCTCTCTCTCTCTTTTCCCTCTCTCTCTTTCTCTCTCTCCTCTCTCTCCTCTCTGTCTCTCTCTGTCTCTCCTCTCTCTGTCTCTCCTCTCTCTCTCTCTCTCTCTCTCTCTCCTCTCTGTTCTTCTCTCTCTCCCTCTCTCTCTCTCTCTCTCTCTCTCCCCCTTCTCTCTCTCCCTTCTCTCTCTTTCTCTCTCTCTTTCTCTCCCTTCTCTCTCTCCTCTCTGTCCCTCTCCTCTCTCTGTCTTTCTCTCCCTTCTCTCTCTCTTTTCCCTCTCTCTCTCCTCTCTGTCTCTCCTCTCTGTCTCTCCTCTCTCGCTCTCTCTCCTCTCTGTCCCTCTCTCCTCTCTCTCTTTCTCTCTGTCTTTCTCTCCTCTCTCTCTCTCTCTCTCTCTCCCCTCTCTGTCTCTCTTTCCTCTCCCTCTCCCCCCCCCCCGTATTTCTCTCCCTTCTCTCTCTCTCTTTTCCCTCTCTCTCTCTGTCTCTCCTCTCTCTGTCTCTCTCTCCTCTTTCTCTCTCTCTGGCTCCTTCCCTCCTTCACTCCCTCAGTCAGACACAGAGCTGAGGGGTGGGGAGTCTGTCCAGGAGACCCCCCCTGTCCGGGTGATGGGATGAGGGTGACTGCTGGGAGTCAGGGCGCAGGGGAGGCCCCCCCCCCCCCCCCCCCCGGAGAGGCCACGGGTTGCTGGTTCCAGGCCGTCTGTGCTCCCCGTCCAGTGATGGATGGCCAGGGCCCTCCCTTCGGGCTGGGACGGACCTATGAGGAGCATTCTGGCCCGGGCTGTGGGCGCCTGGGGCTGGGTGTGGACCGGTTCTGACGGGCGTGGACCGGTTCTGACGGGCCTTGGCTCCCTCCGCTCTGGGGGAGCGCCCGCCGTCATGGGGACCCCTGGCCTCCGGCCTGCGGTGGCCTCAGCCGTGTGTCTTGCCGCCAGGTGACCCCTGCACTGTGTCCTCCCAGATGGAGCTGGAGGAGGCCTTCCGCCTGTGCTGTCAGCGCCGGAGCGACGGGCTCGTCATCCACGGTCAGCGGCGGGTGCGGCGGGGGCTGGGGGTGCCGCGGGGGGCTGAGGGGGGCAGGGCTCTCCAGGGGGCCCGTCCTGCATCTCTGCCGAACCACCCCGGGGCTGGGGAGCCACGCGAGGGCCCCGGTTTGAAGTCCTCGGGGCCAGGAATTGAAGGGTGTGGACGGAAGGCACCTCGGGTTGCCTTCTCTTCGGCGTCCTTAACCCGAACACAGCGCGGTGAGCGGCGCGGTCAGGGAGCGGTCGGCTCCCCGGGGTCCGGCTCTGAGTCCCGGACTGGCATCCCCGAGAGTCAGCCCACCCGCCCGGCTGCCTCCAGGTCTCCCCAAGCTCGAGGGTCTGGGCGCCCGGCGGGCGGGCAGAGCAGGGACTGTTCCCCAGCACCGCTCAGGAGCGCACAGGCCCGCCCCGACGCTTCCAGGCCTCCTCTTCCCTCGGCCCGCCGGGCGGGCCGGGGCGCAAACCGAAACACCGCCGTCGTCCCAGCAGTCTTCCAACCGGCTCTTGCCCCGCTGGCGTGCTCAGTGGTTGAGCATCGACCTACGAGGTCAGAGTTCGATTCCCGGTCAGGGCTCAGGGCTCGTGCCCCATGCCCGGCTGCAGGCTCGATCCCCAGCGTGGGGCGTGCAGGAGGCAGCTGAGCAATGGTTCTCTCTCGTCATGGATGTTTGTCTCTCTCCCTCCCTCTCTGAAATCAATAAAAAATATATGTATTTTAAAAGGCTGGTTTTCATTTTGAGTTGGGGCCGGCCACCTTTTCAGGGTTCCGTGGGATGTCTGTGGGCCACGAGCGAGGCCCCGGCTGCCATGGACGACCAGCCCCGTGGTGGACGGGAGCGTGAACTGGTCACCGTTTCCTGTCCATTGTCACTTTCCCTAACGCCGGGTGACTGGATTAAAACGCCCTATTTCAGAAGCTCAGCTCTTTCTGCAGACGTGGTTTAGAGAGGAGAGCTCACCCGGTCCCGTTACTGTTTCCGTGTGAGCACATTCGCGTGCCCGCGGCATGCACAGCCATGGCGCTTAAGAATTCCCTGCTGCCCTGACCGGTGTGGCTCAGTGGATAGAGCGCCGGCCTGCGGACTGAAGGGTCCCGGGTTCGATTCCGGACAAGGACATGTGCCTTGGTTGCAGGCACATCCCCAGTGGAGGGGCGTGCAGGAGGCAGCCGATCGATGTTTCTCTCCTATCGATGTTTCTAACTCTATCCCTCTCCCTTCCTCTCTGTAAAAAATCAACAACAAAAAAATAAGAAATAATAAAAATAAAAATTTCCTGTTTTTCCAGGGTAAGAGGAAAGTTGTTGTACTTGGTTCCAGTAATTTCTAAGCTTCTGTTTCAATAATTTACCGGGGAGGCCCGGGTTCCTGTGACGGTATTTAATGGGGAGCCGGGTCCAGAGACACGGAGTGTGGCGGGCTGGGCCCCTCTTCTCGGCACTGACTGAGTGCCCGTGCCATCGGGGTCCTGTAGGGGGTTCTGGGGTGGACACACATGTGCTTGGTTCCCAGACTTGCCTTTTTTAAAATGTATTTTTATTGATTTCAGAGAGGAAGGGAGAGGGAGAGAGAAAGAAACATCAGTGATCAGAGAATCATAGATTGCTGCCTCTTGCACGCCCCGCGCTGGGGATCGAGCCTGCCACCCCGGGCATGTGCCCTGACCGGGAATCGAACCCAGGACCCTTCACTCCGCAGGCCGACATGCTCCCCACCAAGCCACACCGGCCAGGGCTCCTTGCCTTCCTGGGCGTCCCCCAGAAGCAGGTGGTCCTCGGCCACGCGGGTTCTGTGCACGCGAGTGTCAGCCCGACCTGTCGCCCCCCCCTGAGCCTGTACTGGTGCAGACACTCGGTGCTAATTCTCCCTCTCTCCCCCGGCCCCCTACAGTGTTCCCGAGCGCCCCGGAGCAGCCCGGCATGCCGTGCCCCGGAGAAGACAGTGAGTACTGCCGCCTCGTCCTCTGACGGGCGGGGTGCGGGCTGAGCTTGGCCGTGTTTGCCCGAGAAGGGAGGTGGCCTGTGGCCTGTGGCCTGGGCCTGTTCACCCTGGGCGTGAGCGGTGGGGGCCACCTGTGGGTTTTCCCTGGCTGGTGCCCCCGCCCACCGTCTGTGCGTCCGTCCCGTGCGTGAGTGTGGCCCTTGGGGAGGTACCGCCAGTCCTGGGAGCGCCCCGATCTTTTCTGGCAGGCAGCAGCGGCAGCCTGGCCGTCCCCTGGGAGACGGGGGTGGCGGGTGGGGGGAAGGGGTGCGGCTGGAGGTTTGGAGGCTGGGGCTTCCCGCGGAGCAGGCGGTGAGGGAGGCCCTTTCCGGCAGCGCCCCAGCCAGGCGGGCCGTCTGGGGGCTCCCCTGGCCCAGGAGCCCCGGCCTCAGGTGGGGGAGGGTCGTGGTGTTGGCGCAGCCTCTGCCGTGCTGGGAGGTGGGGGTCAGGGTGCTGAGGACACGGGCCACTGCCAGAGGCAGAAGTGGGTGATGGCCGGGCAGTGACCACGTCGCTGTGGCTGTGGGGGGATTGGGACGGGTGAGCCTTGCCCGAGTCCCGCTCAGCCGCAGGAGTGGGCCCCCGGGGCACTACGCCCATGCTGGGAGCCGAGGGCGCCGGGGCAAGGGGGCTGAGGGCCCGTGTCTCCCTGGGCACGATCCCCTTCGCTCCGGTGTTGGCGTCACTGGGCGGACAGACAGGAGGAGCAGGTCGGCTTTGTCTCGCCGTCAGGACGGGCAGAGCCCTCTTCCGGCTCCTGCTGTGTGGACGTTGGCGTTGTCTCCGGTCAGTATCCTACTCTCTGAGTGTGTTCGTCTTCCCCTGGATTTTAATGCTGATCCTGGGACGGTGAGGCCCCCGATGGCCACGGCGCTACGTTCCTGGCCGGTTTTCTCGGGCTCCGGCAGCTCCACCATCGCCGAGGTGCATGTGAGGGTCTGATGGTGGGGGGCAGACCTGTCCCTGAGCCCGGGAGGCCCTCGCCGCCGGGCCGGGTGGGCTGACGCTGGCGGCGGGAGGTGGACACGTGGCAGGAACGTGGCTGCACGTGGCTGGGAGGACCGTGTGGCCCAGCCTGTGGTCTTCATCGTCAGCGAAGCGTTTCCCACACGTCCCGTTCGATGCGAACTGAATGGTTTTTCGGTTTGTTCTTTTCGTCCTCGCCTGAGGACGTGCTCATTGGTGTTTTCGGGGCGAGAGGAACGTCCACGTGTGGGGGAGAGAAACACGGATCAGCTGCATCCCGTGGGCGCCCTGCCCGGGCATCGGACCCACAGCTTTTTGGCGTGTGATGACGCGTGGCCGCCGGGCCACGCCGGCCAGGGCTTCGTGTGAATTTTCGAGGGATCTCCACCCCGTCTTCCACGCAGCCGCTCCACCTGTCACCCTCACTGTCGGCGCGCAGGTCACAATGCCTTCCTGTCCCATCACACGTACTTCCTGTTCTGTTGGACAGCAGCCACCTGTGGGTGTGAGTGGTGTGAGGGGTGTCTCGCTGGGGTTCTGATTACTGCGTGAGGTGCGAGGCGGGACCCAGCTCGTCCTGCGGTGCGGCCGCCAGTCCTCCCCGCGCCATCCACGGAGGACGCTGTCCTCCCCCGCCGCGGCTGTGGCACCTGGTTGGGAACCCCGGGACCCCAGGTGTGAGGCTGATTTCTGGGCTCCGTCTGTCCCGCTGGCCTCTGTCCGTCTGTCCGTCAGCACCACCACGCGGGTGCACCGCCGTGGCTTTGCTGCCAGTTGTAAAGCAGGACGTGTGGCCTCTAGGTTTCTTATTCTTATTTGAGACGGGCTGGCTGCTCGGGGGCCCGGGAGCTTCCGTGTGCATTTTAGGTGAGTTTTTCGGTTTCTGGAAAAAAATCCGTGGGGCCTGGGTACCGATGGCATTTAGTCTCTATTCGCTTGAGATGGGCGTAGCCGGTGGAAGTCTTTCCATTTACTCATGTTTTTCATTCCTTTTCGTTGTGTTTCTGTAGTTTTCATTGTACAGGTTTTCTCGTGTGCTGTGTGTGTGTGTGTGTGTGTTCTGCCCCATTTTGCAATTTTTTAAGTTTTTTGTTAACCCTCCCGAGGACATTTTTCCCTCTGATTTTTTGAGAGAGAATGGGAGGGCGGGGGAGAGACAGAGACACTTTGATTGGTTGCCTCCTGCACACACCACAGCCCCTCTGGTGTCTAGCCTGCAGCCCAGGTGCGTGCCCTTGACCGGAATTGAACTCTCGACCTTTCGGTCCGCAGGCTGACGCCGTGACCCGGAGCCACACCTGCCGGGGCTCCTTGTCCAGTCTTCGGCCTCCTCTTCGGGTTTCTCTTTAAGCACCTTCCTCTTTTTTTCTCTTTTTTTTCTGCACCAACTTACTAACTTCCTCTGTGGGTGTGCTCTGCTGGGAACCGACAGGGAATTGGCTGTTGCTGACTTTGTATCCGCCCATTTTTTGCTGAACTTGAGTTCCGATGACACCTTGTGGGAAGTCCTTGAGTTCCCTGTGTTGATTTTTCTCTTTTCCAGCCTGGGTCCCCTTTGTTTGTCTCGTGGCCAGTGGCTCTGGCCGGCGTGCCGGGGCGTGCGAGTGGAAGGGGCGTGCGAGTGGAAGGGGCGGGCGCGGGCGCCTGCCTCTGGCCCGTGGCCCGAGAGGAGTGTGTTTGCCGTGGGTTCTCCGCAGCCGCTGCCGTCACGTCCAGGCACTTCCCTCCCGTGGCACCATCGCCGTGCTGCCTGGCCCACGTGGCCCCGTGGCCGAGCGTCGGCCTCCGAACCAGGACAGTGGTCGGCAAACTGCAGCCCGCGAGCCACGGTTTGCCGGCCACTGGGATAGGGGCTTAATCGCAAGGAGCAGCAGCCTGTCATTACTGGAATCGAGAGTCTGGGTCAACGGTGGGCAAACTCATTAGTCAGCAGAGCGGCTCATGAGCCGCAGTTTGTTGGCCACTGAGGCAGGAGGTCACAGTCCAAATCCCGGTTGGGGCGTGTGTCCGGTGGCAGGCTCGATCCCCAGTAGGGGTATGAGGGAGGCCCACGTTGTTGGTCTCTCCCCCTCCCCCTTCCTCTCTGAAATCAGTTAAAACAGAAAGAGCCTGGTCCGGGCCTGTGAGGAGGCCCCCCATCCTCGGTCCACGGCCTCCCCCTCCCCCTCTCTCAAAGTCAGTGGGCAAATCGCCCGGGGGAGGGGTGAGGATTAACGACCAAACAACAAAAGACCTGCTGTCCTGTCCTCCTCCAATTTCCTGAGAGTCTGTCTGTCTGTCTGGATGGAGGGCCTCAGGGCAGCTGCTCACTTCCCAGGCCTCAGTCCCTTCCCTCCCCTGGGGGGGAGGTGGGAGGGGCCGGGCCTCTGGGAGAGGAGTCTTCTCTGACCTGTGTTCACTCTGACATCCGACTTTGTGGGTGGCCAGCGTGGAGATGGGTGAGTGGGGCCGGAGGACGCGGAGCCTGGCCTGTCCCCACCCGTCCGCCGGGCGTCCTAACGGAGCCGTGTCCGTGGGGGACGCCCGAGGTCCCGCCCGCAAACTGTCTCTCTGGGCTCTGCGAGCAGGAGATTGGAGCCCGGAGCGGGTTGGGGGGACCTGGACTGAGGCTGGTGGGTTGGAAGCACAGCGTGCCCCGGGCTGGCCTCTGACCTTGGCGGGGGGCGGGGGGCCGGGCGGGACACCCCGCCTTCAGGACAGAGCGCGCTCCTGGGGCGAACACGGCAGGAGGGAGCCGGAGGGAGCCGTTGGGTCACGTGAGGGGACGGCACTCGTGGCACCTCCTGCCTCGCGTTTGTGCGGTCTTTACCGCGAGGGGATTGTCACCGTTGTGGGCGGACGCCGTTTCACGTCCGGTGACGTGGTTTTTCCGTTGCCCCTGCGTGTGGACCGTTATGCGTGCCTCGGTCGGCGGGGCCGCGTGTGCGGCTGGTCTGCCCTCGTGTCCGTGGCGGTTGGGCCAGACCGTGCTGGCCTCCCGGCGAGTCGGCGTGTCCTCCCCTCCGGGGCCTCCGGAGGCATTGGGGGAGGGTTCGCGTTCCTTCCTCAACCGTTTGGCCCAGAACTTTCTTTCAATACATATTGTTACCGGTTTTTCAATACATGTTTTTATTGACGTCAGAGGGGAAGGGAGAGAGAGGGGGAGGGAGAGAGGAACATCAGTGAGGAGAGAGAACCATGGACCGGCCGCCTCCTGCACGCCCCCCTCTGGGGATGGAGCCCACACCCCGGGCCTGTGCCCCGACCGGGGATCGAACCCTGACCTCCCGGTTCAGAGGTCGCTGCTCAGCCCGAGCACTGCCGGCCGCCCTCGAACTTTTCTTTGTGGGGAGGCTGCTGTCTGCTTCGCTCTCCTGGCCCCGCGTGGGGCTGCGCCCACTGGCACGTGTGCTCCGTGTGATGCTCACGGGCCTCTGAGTGTCGCCGTTTTGGTTTTATTCAGCCGATGGGAGCGGCCGGCGGGTGGGAAGCCCTGGTCGCCCTGCGTTTCCGGTGACGCACGTGTGGGGCTCCTGGAGGTGCCTCTGAGGTCGCTCACGGTGTCCGGTGGGTGAAGGGCTGTGGCCCGGCTGCCCGAGCGCAGGAGGAGGCCGCACAGCGACTCCGGGCCGCGTGGGAGCGGCGGGTGGGGAGCGGGAGTTTGAGCCCAGAGCTCAGGCCGGAGCCAGTGCTTTGAACACAGACGGTCGATTTTGTGAGCCTGACGCCCGTTCCTCACCGCCGGGAGGGGGTTCAGCTGGGTGCCCCCAGGCCTCTGGCCACAGCAGCCGGTGTGTGTCAGCCTTGCGGTATGTCACTGTGTGGTGTGTGTCAGCCGTGGGCATGAAAGGGCCCTGTACTTCCCATGTCCCCAGGGCGACGCCTGCATTCGGGGGGACATGGCCTTGGGTTTGATGGGAGCCTAGGTTTGGGGGAGTCGCAGGTGTTTGTGAGGCTAAGGTCTGCTCTGGGCACTTGTTGGCTGACAGGCGGCACGTGAGGTCCTGGTGGGGCCAGGTCCCCTCTCAGCCCAGGCTGGTGGGTGTGACCGCAGCGACACCCATTCTCACCTCCTCACGTGGGGGCACCTCTTGCTGTCCTTCCTGCTCCCCCCTCCCGCCCCCACTCCAGAGCAGCGAGATCCTCCAAAGGCCACCTGGCGGGGTTGGGACACGATTGATCGATTGATCGGACCCATCCGCCGGCCAGGGTACCCTGCTCAGCCCCTCAAGCATCCTTGTTGGGTCTGTTCTCAGCCTCTGGATATAGGTCAGAGGTCACTCGCACTTGGGTGGCTGCTGTCCCTGCATCCTGGCCTGGGGGGCCCCAGCCGGCGGGGCTCTGTCCCCTTGGCCGCTGCATGCTCGGCTCTCAGGGGGTGAGCCACCCCCTTCTGGCCGCTGCCCGCTGCCCTGCTCGGAGGACGGGGACAGGAGCCTCGATGCGGAGATGCTGTGTCCGTGTGACGTCAGCTCCTGATATCCAGGCCGTGTTTTCGTTGGTGCCTCGGCTGCCGGCTCCAGCTTCCCAGGGGAGCCGGGTACCACCCGGGCCTGGAGACACGAGGAGCAGGGGTGTGAGGCGGGGCTGCCTCGGCCTGTTTCTCAGGAGCCTCCCCCCGGAGCCGCCCGCCTGCTGTGGGGTCGAGGGGACAGGCAGCCCCGCGAGAAAGGGCAGGAAAATGCCTGCCTCCCTGCCCGGCGGAGCATAAAGGCACCCGGGCGGGAGGAGGCGGGGGCGGAGGAGGAGGAGGAGGAGGAGGAGGACGGGTGAGTACTGAGCATCGCTGCCCTGCAGCCCAGCCCGTGCAGGCCCTGTGCTCTGTGCCCTGTGCTCTGTGCTCGTGGAGATCGGTCCGGCCTCCAGCCGCACAGATGTTCCTGGCACCAACACAGCGCCAAGCGGCCGTGGGGGGGAGAGCGAGGCCCTTGTTTGCGAGGCTGACAGTGGAGCCGGTCAGCGCGGCTGATGCAGGGGCTGCGGCAGTGGCCGTGTGTGCCCAGCGCGGCCATGCGGGGGGCCTGTCCGCGGCGGCAGCTCGGGGAATAACCTGAGCCGCAGGGCGGTGGGCGAGGGCGTCTGCGTGGCTGGCTGCTCGCCTGCGGGGCTGTGGGCGGCCGTCCCGGCTGCAAGGGAGCGAGGAGCGGTGAGGAGGCACCTGCTCCCGCCCGCCCGCCGCCTCCCGCTCCCGCCACCGCCGTCCTGGCTCCGGTTGGCACTGACGACAGCGCGTGGCCCGTGTTGACGTGCGCCGGCTGGCTGGCTGGCTGGCTCTGCGGGGTCCTCGTCCTCATCAGTGATGCCTGCGGCCCCCGATCCCCCGCTCTGAGATGGTTGGAGGTAGACGTGGGAGCGCATCCGGCGGGAGGTGGGCTGGGGGTGCTTCTCTGACGTCCATTTTACAAGGTGTTTCTGAGAAAACAAACGGCGGCAGGCGGCCCCCTCCCCCCCGGCTCCGGCTGGCGGGGCCGGGGGCCGGCGAGTGGGCTGGGGTGGGGCACCCCTTGAGTGCCTGGTGCTAGAGAGCCTGGGGGTGCAGGGGTGTGGGGCGCCCTCGGAGCAGGGGTGCCCCTCCCCCAGCGGCTGAAGGGCTAGCTCTGCGGACCCCGGGTCGCGGGGTGGCTGCTGGTGCTGGAGCCTTGGATTGTGGACCGTGGGCTGTGGGGGCCGCCGGGCAGGGAGCGAGGGCCTCGCACGCGCGTCAGGCCGAGATTAGCTGTGTCATGGTTTCCTGGGGCGATGGGGACGTCTCGGCCTCCTCCTCCCGGCGACCATACGCTGGCCGGGCACGGCTGATGGGAGCCCTCTGAGCACAGATGTGCTGCCTGGGGGACCCCGAGCAGGACAGGGGGGACTGAGGCCAAGACAGGGGTCCCAGAGGGAGACAGAGGACCCAGAGCAGGTCATGTGGGGACTCAGGGCAGGATGGGGGGACCCAGAGCAGGATATGGGGGGACCCAAGCCGGGACGGGGGACCCAGAGCAGGCTGAGGGACACAGAGCAGGATGGGGGTTTGTGGGAACCCAGGCCAAGACAGGGAACCCATAGCAGGATGAGGAACCCAGGCTGGGACAGGGGGACCCATAGGGAGACAGAGGACTCAGAGCAGATCATGTGGGAGACTCAGAGCAGGATGGGGGGACCCAGAGCAGGACAGGGGTGACCGAGGCCAGGGGTCCCAGAGTGGGCCTGGGGGACCCATAGGGAGACAGGACTCAGTAGATCATGGGGGAGAGCCAGAGCAGGATGGGGGGACCGAGGCCAGGACAGGGGTCCCAGAGCGGGACTGGAGGGACACAGAGCAGGCTGAGGGACACAGAGAGGGACCCAGGCCAGGACAGGGGGACCCGGAGCAGGACAGGGCAGGTCTCAGGCAGAGTGGGACAGAGGGATGCAAAGCAGGCTGGAGGACACAGAGCAGGATGGGGGAATCCAGGCCGGGACAGGGGGACCTGGAGCAGGACAGGGAGGGATCCAGGCAGAGTGGGACAGGAGGACCCAGAGCAGGCTGGGGGATGCAGAGCAGGGGGCAGGCTGGAGCAGCACCCCTTCCGGAGAGAAACACCCCCTCCTCTTCGATGCCGGCTGAGGGGCTGTGGCTGCCGGTCCCCTGCACCGTGTCCCAGTCGGACCCGTGTGGGTTCACCGTCATTGCTCAGCCACCTGCACCAGCCGGCCCCGCCACCGTGTTCGGAGTTGCCGGCCTAACGTTACGTAAGGAGTCGTGTTTGCCCAGCTCCGCACTCCGGCTCCCCCTCCCGGCTCCCCGGCTGCCAGCTGCCTCCGTGTAGCAGGCCCCACGGAGCACCCAAGACCCCAGCCAGTCCTTACGGCATGCCCAGTGGATACTACCCTGGCCGCCCTGCCGTCTGCTAGGGACCCTCGTGGAGGCCCTGTCTCATGAGCTCCTCTCACACGGTGGCGTGAGGCTGGGCCCAGTCCTCCGGGCTGTCCTGGTCCCCTGGGTGGAGCCGAGCCCAGGAGGCCTCACCGTCAGGAGGCCCGGTCTTGGGTCTCGGGTCTCAGGTCATCGGTGTCTGGAGTCAGACCCTGACCTCCGACCTGCTGAGGATGGAAGACTCAGGTAGTGGTCATCTCCTTCACTGACCTAGAGCAGGGACTCCCGAGGGGCGGGGCTGCCATGGGCGGGGCCACGCCCCGGAGCCAGGCCACACCTCCGAGTCTGGCCATGCTTCTGAGCAGGACCACTCCCCTGAGCCTGACCACGCCCCTGGTCCAGGCCACGCCCCCGGTCCAGGCCACGCCTCTGAGCCAGGCCCTGACCCCCGCCCAGCCACGCCCCTGGGCCTGGGCCTGCCCCTGGACCTGGCCCCGCCTCTGAGAAAGACCACGCCCCTGAGCCCCGATCACGCTGGCCCTGGCCCTTCCTGGGGGGAGAAGCCTGCCTTCCCGTCTGATGGTTGCGCCCGAAGGAAAGAGAACCTCGCTTGCTGTGCTTCGTGGGGGTGGACATGTCCGCCTGGCCTGGGTTTGTGCCGCCTGCTTCGTCCCGCTGCCTCAGGGCTCTGGCGCGTGCCGTCCAGCTCCATCCGGGGCCTGGACGACCTGCTTTACGGCAGGGGCCCGTGTTTTTGGTGATGAGGCCGTGACGACACCCACCAGGGTATTGTCCGTGGACACGGCCGTTTGTTTCCAGCACTTTCCTGAGTACATTGAGCGGGCACCTCCCTGGTAACTGGCTTCCCTTTCGCCCCCTGCTGGTCCAGCCCCAGGGCGGCTCCCCCAGGCGGCTGAGCGGGAGCCGGGGTCATTTCCCCCCGGACGTCCGGGTCGGGAGGTGGAGTGCCCGTTAGCACGGCCGGCCTTGGTGCTGGTGCTCCAGCTGACCGTGTGGAGGCCGTTCACCTCCTTTTGTTCCTCATCCGTTTACTGGGCGAGAGAGGCGCTAGTCTTGTCCCGAGCACCGCGGGTGCGGGTTCGGTTCCGGTCAGGGCACATGCGGGTGGGGGCGGGGCGGCGCCCGTGGAAGTCTCTCTCTTCCTCTTCTCTCAAGTCAGTCCATCCCTGGGTGCGGATTAAAGTAAAAATAAAAAGTAAATGAAGAGGCTGTTCTCGGGAAGCCAGTGGGTGGAGGAGGCCGGGTTTTGCATTTTACTGACTCATTTGGTGGCTTGAATGGGTCTGGTCTTTTTAAAGTTTGCTTTTTGAAACATCTCTTCCGTGGAAAGTTTGAAAAGGTTTGATTTGCAGCAGGATGGAGCCTGCCTGGGTTCGCCCGATGAAGGCCTCGCCTGAGAGTAGGGGGTCAGCACCCACCCTTGCCTGGTCACGGCTCCGACAGCCCCTTGCCCCCCCGCCTCCGTTTGCTCATTATTGAAATGGAGCTGTGTTGGAGGTCAGGTGAGCCTCTGTTTGCCCATCTGTGAAATGGGCTATCGGAGGTCAGACATGGTCAGGTGAGCCTCTGTTTGCTCATCTGTGAAATGGGCTGTCAGAGGTCAGATGTGGTCAGGTGAGCCTCTGTTTGCCCATCTGTGAAATGGGCTGTCAGAGGTCAGACGTGGTCAGGTGAGCCTCTGTTTGCTCATCAGTGAAATGGGCTGTTGGAGGTCGGATGTGGTCAGGTGAGCCTCTGCTTGCTCATCAGTGAAATGGGCTTTCGGAGGTCGGATGTGGTCAGGTGAGGCTGTGTTTGCTCATCTGTGAAATGGGCTGTCGGAGGTCAGACGTGGTCAGGTGAGCCTCTGCTTGCTCATCTGTCAAATGGGCTGTCGGAGGTCGGATGTGATCAGGTGAGCCTCTGCTTGCCCATCTGTGAAATGGGCTGTCAGAGGTCAGACGTGGTCAGGTGAGCCTCTGTTTGCCCATCTGTGAAATGGGCTGTCAGAGGTCAGACGTGGTCAGGTGAGCCTCTGCTTGCTCATCTGTGAAATGGGCTGTCAGAGGTCAGACGTGGTCAGGTGAGCCTCTGCTTGCTCATCTGTGAAATGGGCTGTCAGAGGTCAGACGTGGTCAGGTGAGCCTCTGCTTGCTCATCAGTGAAATGGGCTGTCGGAGGTCGGATGTGGTCAGGTGAGGCTGTGTTTGCTCATCTGTGAAATGGGCTGTCGGAGGTCAGACATGGTCAGGTGAGCCTCTGTTTGCCCATCTGTGAAATGGGCTGTCAGAGGTCAGACGTGGTCAGGTGAGCCTCTGCTTGCTCATCTGTGAAATGGGCTGTCAGAGGTCAGACGTGGTCAGGTGAGCTTGAGAGACTGGGCAGCCAGGAAACGGCTGTTAACGCCAGATGCTGGTGTGTGGAGTTTGCAGGGGGGGGGGTGGCATCGTCGTTTTCATATTTTTAATGTAATTTTGAGTTTGGTGTGTTTACCTTTTAGGGCATTTACATAGGTTAAAAGAACAGGTGTCCCTGTTTACGTCCCCCTCTCCCCCCCCGGGGCTCCGGTCCAGGCTTAGCAGATTCTTGGCATTTGTTTCCAGATTTCTGAATGCCACATTTGACGTCCCCGTTTGGGACGTTACGTGGTCCCGTGTCCGCTCGGCTCCCCGTTCCTGTCGCCCGCAGGGTCAGCTCCCCGTTCGCCGTTCCATCGCTGTGCGTTGGCAGGTCACGCTTTCCTTTCTCGGAGTTTTCTGGAAGTCCTGCCTCGGATTTGACTGTGATCTCCCCAGCAGACAGGCAGCCCCTCAATGCCTGTGACATGCCCCCCTGGTGACCCTGTGCCGTCCTGGGGTCCCCGAGTCACTTTGCCACTCTGCGAGCCCTGAGGCCGGTCGCCGGGGCCTGAGCTCCGGGGCTGAGGCTCACGGACTCGGTGGGGACCCGGCCGGGGAGGTCAGCCCCTCGCGTGGGTGGGCGCTTGGGTGGCACAGGGCTTGGTGTTTAATAGACTCGTTTTTGGGGTCGGTGTGGGTTCACAGGAAGCTGTTGGAGGGGCGGGGGGAGGGGGGTGACGCCCTGGGTCCCAGTGCCATCAGCTGGGCTTCCCTTGAGTGGCATCTGTTTTAACAAAACTGTGCGGTGGCATTTCTGTGTTTTGTTCTCCTCCATGAAGGGAAGACGGGGACTCGGAGTTCGTGTGAGGCCTCGAGCACTCATGGGTTTTAGGGCTGCCGGCACGTTAGCCTCGCCGTGACGCTCACACAGGGAGCCCGGCGTGGGGATCCGAGTGCATACATGTTCGTACGTGGCACGGCGTGTCCTCAGACCGTCAGGGCCCGGCTTCTCGAGGCCCCTGGTCCTGCCTCAGGTCCCGCCTGTGGGGCCCATGCCGGCCAGCGACGGGGCCAGACCCCACTCTGTGGCACCCCCTTTGCCAACATTGTTCATTGTCTTTTCAGAATTCTTTGTTTCTTGGAGCTGCTCGGAGCCGTGCCAGCCAGAGATGGTGCTCTGACCCCAAGACCAGGGCGAGGCCGGGGCCATAGCACCCCCTCCTGGTGGGTCTACACCCCTGAGGGCTGGGCCAGACCCCAGATCACTGCTGTGCTAGTCACCCCTGGACCAGGGTTCGGCGGCGTCTGCCGGGAGGAAGGGCACAAGCTGGTGTGGCCCAGGGTCCAAACGTCTCGGTGCTGATTGGAGGCTCACGGTCTCCCACGTGGCAGCGAGGCCCCGGTCAGCGCTCCGTGTGCTTTAAGGTTATCGCTGCGCGTGTGGGTGGTGTGGTTGTAAGGTTGCATAGGTTCATGTGTACGGCTCTGTGTTACCCCCTCTGGGGACTGCATCCGCACGCTTGTGCCTGTTCTCCTCCTTTCTGGGGACCCCGTTCTGGCTCAGTGGCTCCAGAACTGAGTGCCCTCGGATCCCTGCGGGCGGGGTCTCCCAGGCCCCAGCCTCCTCTGTGGGAGAAGGGCACTTGGAACCGGGGTCCTAGGCGCTCAGGTCCCGGGGACCCAGCCAGACCCTCAGCCCCGCCCCCCTGCGCCGGCCCCTCAGCCCTCCTGCCTGTCCAGGGCTGTAACTCCCACCGGCGGGACGGGCAGGCCCTCTTCCTGGCCGCAGCTGCGCAGGTGGGTGGGACGGTGGGCACTACTCTCTGGGGGATTCACTTGGTTTCTCTGTTTACTGCGCTCGGTCTTAGGGTGTCCTCCACCCTTTCAGTTGCGTGTTACGTGTGGGCCGTGGGAGCTATTTCCGTGATCCCAACACGGCGACGTGGGAAGAGTCCCCTCCTCTCTCGCCCCCGTGTGCGCACAGGTCAGCCCCCGGGGGGCTCAGCCTCCCTGTGCTTCGTCTTGTCCCACGAGGCGTGCACCTTCACTCCTTGGAGAGGGGCCTGGTGTCCCCCTTTCTGCTTCCTTACACTCGGCTGCTTTTAAAACAGAGGAAGGAGTGGGAGGGAGAGAGAAACATCAAGGAGGAGAGACAGGGATCAGCTGCCTCCTGCACGCCGCCCCACACTGGGGATCGAGCCCACAACCCGGGCATGTGCCCTGACCAGGTCTTGAACCTTGACCTCCTGGTTCGTAGGTCAACACTCAACCACTGAGCCACACCAGCCAGGCTCAATGCCATGCCTTTTTAAAAATGTATTTTGTATTGATGTCAGAGAGGAAGGGAGAGGGAGAGACAGGGAATCATCCGTGGTGAGAGAGAATCCTGGATCGGCTGCCTCCTGCACACCCCCCACCGGGGACCGAGCCCGCAACCCAGGCCTGTGCCCCGGCCATTTGTGTGAAACCCGGGACGCTGCAGGAGAAACGGCGCAAGAAGGTGGGGCCTGGGCAGCTCTCTGGTGGAGGCCCCGTGCTGGACGTGGCCCTGGTCAGTGAGGCGCACGGGGCTCTGTGCCCCAGGAGGCAGGCGACAGTTACAGCTTCGGCCCGGCCCGGCCACAGTGGGGCGGCTCCGCACACCGGGGCCGTCACGCCAGCCCTGGACGGTGCCCCGAGGGCCTCCGCTCTCCCTGACCTCTGCTCACAGGGGCCCTCGCGCAGCCCTAGTCTCTGGTCTCCCCAGCATCCAGCACCGGCTGGGGCAGGTCAGCAAAGGCATGTCGCCGGGCCTCTGAGCCACGCGACTCCGCCGCCAGGACGGTTTACTCGGTAAGAAAACCTGAGTGACCCGCCCTCCGGGGAAGAGGTTCCGCTGCCGGTGGGGGGGGACGCCGGGAGCGACCTGCTGAGGGAGGGGCCTGCTCCGTCCGGGCCACGGGGCCCAGCGTCTACGGCCCGGAGTCTCAGCCGGCACAGGTGGGAGGGCGGCCTGGCGGCTGGCACGTGGTGCTGCCTGGGCACGGGGCTTAAGGGGCCTTTGGTCCGACCAGCACGGTCCTGTGAACGGCGGCTCTCTCTCTCCGCCGCGGGGTGGTGAGGGGACGTGGTCCCTGCCTCAAACCCAGAGGCCACTTCCTTTTGGTGGCTCCCCTGCCTGTGACCTCAGGAAGGTCCCAGCTGCAGCCTCCTCTCCCTGGCCCTAGCCCCGCCTCCCTGCCCCAGGCCCCGCCTCCCTGCCCTAGGCCACGCCTCCCTGGCCTGATGACCGGCCCCTGCAGGCTGAAGGAGCCCGTAAATAGCACCCAGGGGCCACAGCCAGAGGAGGGGTCACACCCTCCAGTCACCTCCATTCCTGCCCCTCTGCCACTCATCCCCGCCCTCTCTGTCAGCAGGACCCCACACCCTAGCCCTGCCTCTGCGGGAAAAGCCCCTCCCCATGGCCTCTTCTCTCCTCTTCCCTCCTTCCCTGGAAGCTCTGCCCCCCGCCCACTCCCCCCGCCCCCCCCCCCCCGTACATGAAGGCTCCCCCTCACTCATCCTCTCTCGGCTCCCAGGCTGGGGACCCTGAGTGTGGCCTCTGAGGGTGGCCCATCCGCTCCAACCTCAGGGCCTCACACCAGGTGCCTCCCAGCTCCCGGTGGGACGGTCAGGGAGGGTGGCCGCAGCCTGGCCACGGTGGTGTCCCGCTGCCCCCTGGGCCTGGCCGAGGAGGCCCAAGCCAGCCGGGCTCACATGTGACGCCCGCCGGCCGCCCCGAGCCTCTGGCTGCAGCCTCTCGGCGTCTGGGAAGGAACTGCGGGGACCGTGGGGTGCAGGCAGCCCTGGGAGGGAAGCCTCTGCTCTCGGTATCGGAAGCAGCGTCCCTGGGCGTAAAGGGGACGGCAGGAAGCCTGGGCGTGCGGCGAGCGGTTAGGAAGAGGGGACTCGCCGGTGCTCCCAGGAGAGCGGCGGTTCCACGGTGCCGTGCCCTCGGTGCTTCCTGACACGAAGGAGAAGTTAACAGCCTAACGCCAGTTACAGGTGCGGTTCCTCCGCTGTCGGCGATGGTCCGGGTTCTGCCTTGGGTGTGGGTCAGGGTCCTGCCGGTCTCTCCTGGGCCTGCCAGCGTGTCCCCCGGCCTGGGGGAGCTCGTCCCCGGGTCACTGCCCCCTCCCCGGCCTGGGGGAGCTCGTCCCCGGGTCACTGCCCCCTCCCCGGCCTGGGGGAGCATGTCCCCGGGTCACTGCCCCCTCCCCTGCCTGGGGGAGCTCGTCCCCGGGTCACTGCCCCCTCCCCGGCCTGGGGGAGCTCGTCCCCGGGTCACTGCCCCCTCCTCTGCCTGGGGGAGCTGGTCCCCGGGTCACTGCCCCCTCCCCGGCCTGGGGGAGCTCGTCCCCGGGTCCCTGGCCTCTCCCAGACCTGGGGGGGGGGGCATGTCCGCGGGTCCCTGGCCTCTCCCTGGTCCGGGCAGTGTGCCCCTCAATTCTGTGCTGTGTTACCAGGCCCAGCCCCGTGGCACACAGCCTGCCCCAGGGGGAAGAGAGGGTCCTGGCCCTGTTGCCCCCCTGTGGCAGAACCCCAGAACAACACCCCGTCCAAGACTAGAAGTACACACACTGTCACTCAAACGTCTCTGACGTGGGGAGGTCCTTGTCTGCTGAGACACAGGGCGCCGCGCGAACCCTGACCCCACCTCAGCTCAGGATTGATGGTGGGCGGAGTGTGAGTGACCTGGGAGGATGGAAACTGTCCCCATCACACTCACCCGCCTCCCTGGCCCTGCACCCCCGGCTACTCTGTCTCTGGACCTGACCCCACGGCCCCCTGGGAGTGAAGTCACAGCCTCTGACTCTGAGTCTGGCTACGTCACGGCACAGGGTGCGGCGTCCCGAGGCCCAGCCGCAGGCCGGGGTCAGCACTCCCTCCTCGGAGGCTGGGGAGACCCCGCTGTGCGTGGCTGGGCTGGGCGGGGCTTCGGGTGTAAAAGAGACGGCGGGTCAGGAGGCTGTGGGTGATGCCGCGTGACTCCGGAGCGAGCAGGACAGCGTGATTCACTGGCCTCGGCCGGTCGGTTTGTGCGCAGGGAGGTGTTCACTTTGTCATCTCTGGGCCGCAAAGGACGGGCTACCTGGCATCCAGGTGAGGGGCAGTGAGGCCTGGGAGGCGGCTCCCATGCGGAGGCCAGGTTTGCTTGCCCGACCCTGGCTTTCCTCCAGCAGAGACGGGGTGTGTGTAAGGGAGGGGTCCACTCTGACCTTGTTCTCGCTCAGACCCGGGAGCTGGGCCTGCACACAGACAGGCTTGTGTGTGGCCTCCGGGAGCCTTCCTGCACGTGGCCTCGTCCTGCGGCGTTGGGGGAAGAGCTGCCGCCTGTGCTGAGCTGGAGCACGGGGTGAGTTCGGGCAGTGCTGTGCCCGTGTCCTTTCACGTCACCGAGCGCCTTGCTGACGGCGGGACGGCACCGTGTGCTCCAAGGGGGGCGCGGCCAGCCCTTCCCAGTGGCCGGTGGGGGGCGGCTGGGGGTGCAGCCGAGGAGCAGACCAGGGAGCAGGCGGGTCTCTGCCTCCTGGCATCAGTGGGTCCTGCTCGTCCAGCTGACCAGGGTCCCGCTCTCCACGCGGATGTCCAGGCCTCCCCCATCCTGTGCCCCCCTGACCTGTGTGTGGGGGCCGTGGTGTCCCAGGGCCTGGGGGGGATTGGGATGCCCTGGTCTGGGGGGACGGTGAAGTGGACTTTGGGGAGATGGCAGAGCCAGTGGCACAGGCTGCCCCTCGCCTCCCATCAGGAGCTGGTGGTCTGAGGACGTTTGTGCCCTGTGGGCCTGGTTCTGTGTACAAAGCAGGACAGGTGTGCATAGCAGATGGGTGTACATGGGGGGACAGCATGCACGGTGGGGCAGGTGTGCACGGAGGGGCAGGAGTGCATAGGATATGTGCGCATAGAGGGGCAGGTGTGCACAGGATAGGAGTGCACAGCAGGGCAGGTGTGCACAGCAGGACAGGTGTGTACGGCAGGGCAGGTGTGTACAGAGGGGCAGGTGTGCATAGGATATGTGCGCATAGAGGGGCAGGTATGCACAGCAGGACAGGTGTGCACGGCGGGGCAGGAGTGCACGGTGGGGCAGGATTTCAGCCCCTGGAGGTGGCACTCGGCCTGTAGGAGCCCCGCTGCCGCTGCCCTTCCCAGGAGCTGAAAGCTGTGCTGGGTGAGGTGGGGGCTTGGCTCTGACAGCCACTCTGGCTCGGAGCCTCCGTCCAGTTGATTGTGGATCAGGTTTTTCGGCTCAGAGCCTCCCCAGCCGAACCCCACACCCGGTGACAGCATGGGTGTCCCATGCCTCCTGGAGACACCGGGCCAACAGCCGCTCACTCGCGACCGAACAGCAGATGTCTCAGGACACAGCGCCTTATCTGGGCTGTGATGTGGGCTCCAGCTGGCTCGCTGGGAGAGACACGACCCGGGGTCACCTGGAAGCTCACCATCGCCCCCCAGGAGTAGCCGCCTCCCACACCCGCAGGCAGCCTGGCAGCAGAGCTGTTATTCACTGAGGTTGGTCTCAGCCTGGCATCGGAGTTTCCCTCCGAGGCCCTGCCCCCCTCCTCCGCTCATCCCCTCCTCCCACGCCCACCGTGGCGGCCCTGGTGCCGGGCTGGGCGACCGCCGAGGGCACAGACGCGCACAGACGGGCAATTTAAAGCTCCAGGTCGCAATTAATGTCAGTGGCTGGCGCCATGGTCCTAGGAGGGCCCGAGGGGTGACCTGTGAGGTGGGGCTGGGAGGACGGGTGCCTGGCTGAGGAAGGCGTGGTTGGGGTCCTCCGGGTGTGGATGCAGCCGTGCCAGGCCCTGGGGTGGGCGGGAGGGGGGCTGGTTAGAGGCCGGGGTGGGCGGGAGGGGGGCTGGTTAGAGGTCAGAGCTTCCGGAGGCCGCCTGGGGGTCGGGCCGTAGCTGTGTGTTTTGTGAGCCTTTGTGCTCATTCAGGAGCACGAAAGCCGGGGTGGCCTGTCTGCTGTCCCCGCGAGCTGACGACATTCTCCCTGTCGTGACGGGAGCAGCAGAACTATCTCGAAAGGGGGTTTTAATACACAGCTGACCCTTCGCTGCCAGCACCGTCTGTGGCTGCTTTAGTTCTGCTGTGCAGTCTGGTGGTGGCTTTGCTGAAATGGTTTCAGAATCTGCCATGGGAAGAGCATGCACATCAGGGACCCACCCTGGCCCCTGGCCACTGCCCACCTGCCGCCCGGCTCCCTCTGTCCCTGCCCCAGGCCCAGGCGGCTGCCCCTTCCCTCCGTGGCCTCGGGGTCCAGGTTGCTCCTGGCTCTGCCTCTAGGAGGACACCCCTCCCAGTGCAACTCCTGTCCGCCCCCCCCCCCCAGGAGGACGGGGTGATGGAGTGCTTGACCGTTTGCCAGCTGGGCTCCCTCCCGAGACGAGGGTGGAGAATGAGGCCCGCCTGTCCCTAGCCAGGGGACTCTGTCCTCCCCGTCCTCCCGGTCTGATGTCTCCCCAGCCCCGGGAAACCCTGAGTCTGAATTCACTGTGACAACTGGGGCCTCCCCCAGGAGATTCTTAAACCTTTCAAAAAGATGCACGCCAGCCGAAATCGGCTTGGCTCAGCGGATAGAGCATCGGCCTGCAGACTGAAGGGTCCCAGGTTCCATTCTGGTCAAGGGCATGTACCTTAGCTGCGGGCACATCCTCAGTGAGGGGTGTGCAAGAGGCAGCTGATCGATGTTTCTCTCTCATCGATGTTTCTAACTCTGTCCCTCTCTTTCTCTCTGTAAAAAAAACAATAAAATATATTTTTTAAAAATGAATAAATAAAAGGTACACGCCAGAGAAACGCTCCTTTTTTGTGCTTAGTCACTGAAGCTGCTGTGAACCTCAGACCTGATTTAAGAAATCCCATAGTAGGTATGGACTAGACACACAGTGGATGTGGACTAGACACAGTAGGTGTGGACTAGACACACTGGGTGTGGAATAGACATGCAGTAGGTGTAGAATAGACACAGTGGGTGTGGAGTAGACACTGGGTGTGGAATAGACACGCGGTAGGTGTGGAATAGACACAGTGGGTGTGGACTAGACACGTGGCAGGTGTGGACTAGACACGCAGTGGGTGTGGAATAGACACACAGTAGGTGTGGAATAGACACAGTGGGTGTGGAATAGACACGCAGTAGGTGTGGAATAGACACAGTGGGTGTGGACTAGACACACTGGGTGTGGAATAGACATGCAGTAGGTGTAGAATAGACACAGTGGGTGTGGAATAGACACTGGGTGTGGAATAGACACACAGTGGGTGTGGAATAGACACAGTGGGTGTGGAATAGACACGCAGTAGGTGTGGAATAGACACTGGGTGTGGAATAGACACGCAGTAGGTGTGGAATAGACACTGGGTGTGGA
Source organism: Antrozous pallidus (assembly GCA_027563665.1). Lineage (NCBI taxonomy): Eukaryota > Metazoa > Chordata > Mammalia > Chiroptera > Vespertilionidae > Antrozous > Antrozous pallidus. The sequence continues at coordinate 212,385,850 of CM050508.1, forward strand.
ATAGACACACGGTGTGGAATAGACACACAGTAGGTGTGGAATAGACACAGTGGGTGTGGAATAGACACGCAGTAGGTGTGGAATAGACACTGGGTGTGGAATAGACACACGGTGTGGAATAGACACACAGTAGGTGTGGAATAGACACAGTGGGTGTGGAATAGACACGCAGTAGGTGTGGAATAGACACTGGGTGTGGAATAGACACTGGGTGTGGAATAGACACGCAGTGGGTGTGGAATAGACACGCAGTGGGTGTGAGGTAGACACAGCAGACGTACACAGTAAATATAAACAGGTGCATGGTGGACAGAGGATAGAGACAGACGTATATTCTACACAATAGAAGCCGAAGCCAGTGGTCGCCGACCTTCCGGATCTTGTGGACCACCAGTTGGCGACCACTGTAAGCGCTTGTTAACGGTGGAATGACCAAAACAACTGGTCGCTATGATGCTCCTTGACCATGGGAGGGCGGGGGTGGGGGGTCAGACGCTCAACGCAGGGACTGCCCCTGGTGGTCAGTGCACTCCCAGGGGGAGCACTGCTCAGCCAGAAGCGGGGCTCACGGCTGGCAAGCGCAGTGGCGGTGGCGGGAAGCGCATCCCTAAGGAGCAGTGAGCAGGCAGGCAGTAAGTAGCGAGGGGTCATGCTCCCCTCGGGAAGCGGGCCTACGCTGATAGGCGGACGTCCCCAGAGGGATCCCGGATTGTGAGAGGGTGCAGGCCGGGTTGAGGGTCCCCCCCTCCGTCCCCCCGCCCAGTGCATGAGTTCCGTGCAGCGGCCTCTAGTAGCAGATACAGGTAGAGTAGATACAGAATAGACACTTAGTTGAGACACAGATATGGTGGATACATAGTAGACGCTGAGCTGCTACATAACAGAGCAGATACATAGTAGGACCCGTACGTGCCGGTGAGGAGACACCAGGTCCCACCCAGTCCCGTCTGAGGACTGTGTGTCCGGAAGGAGGGCTGCGTGTGTGTGCAGGGGGGTGGGGGTTCCTCCCCTCGATTCCTCGTTTCCGTCGGGGCAGACACAGGGCCGCTCCTGTCGGTGGGGGAGGGCATAGCTCTGTGTTTGCCCCATGCTGCTGCCGGCTCACACCTGGGAGTGCGGGCAGGGTCTCTGGGCTGGCCCCTGGGTCTCACCAGCCCCTCAATGCCCCTGGTCACCCGCCCGCCCTCATACCATCGCTCGCAGAGCCTGAGGGCTGGGGAGGGGAAGGAAGCTGTCTCCTCCGTGGGCTCAGCCGCCATAGCACCCCCCCCATTTTCTCACCGTCCTGGGGGCTGGTCTGCAAGGCCTCTTCCTGGTGCGCAGGCTCTGTTCTCTCTCCGGAGGCCCCCTGAGCCCATGGGGGACACTGGGGGACCCCCTCACCCCCAAGTCGCCTCCAAAGCCCCACCTCCTAACTCATCACACTTGGGGGGTTGGGCTTCAGCCTGGATGGGGGCCACTCACGGTCAGCCCATAACAGTGGGTGCGGTGGGGACAAAGATGAAGTGTTTTGGGGATCCTCTGGGCCAGGAGGACACGGCAGCTAAGAAGGGGGTAGGAATGAGAGCCGGGGAGCGAGGGCGGGGGGATGGGGTGAGGGAGGGCTGGGGGAGCCGGTGTCTGCAGAGAACCTGGGACCCAGGACGGGCTGTCCCAGCAGGTCCACAGCCTCCTTCCTACCGCGGGCGACCCCCCCCCCCCCCGGGCCTGTCTCCTGCCTCTGTCCGCTGCGCTTTGCGGCAACACGAGTTACAGCCCAGCTTGGTCGTCAGGTTAGCACCCCGTGTTGCAAGCTCTTCCCCCGTTGTGTTTCTTGCTTCTTCCTAAGTGTGTTTTTATCGATGTCGGAGAGGCAGGGAGAGGAGAGGGGGAGAGAGAAACATGAGTGATGAGAGAGAATCACTGATCAGCTGCCTCCTGCACGCCCCCCCACCGGGCATGGAGCCTGCAATCCGGGCCTGTGCCCTGACTGGGAATCGAACTCTGACCTCCTGGTTCATAGGTTGATGCTCAGCCACTGAGCCCTGCCGGCCAGCCTTTAAGAATTTTTTAAAAGATGTTTTTATTGATTTCAGAGAGGAAGGAAGAGAGAGGGAAGGAAGAAACATCAGTGGAGAGAGAGAAGCATGGACCGGCTGCCTCCTGCACACCCCACACTGGGGATCGAGCCCACAACCCGGGCGTGTACTCTTGGCCGGAATCGAACCTGGGACCTGTCAGTTTGCAGGTTGACACTCTCCATTGAGCCACACCAGCCAAGGCTAACCATATTCATTAATAGTTCGTTTCCTTATTCTTAAATGTTTTTTATTTCTATAGATATTAAGTTACCACTGGGGATGTGTCTTCTATTAACTTTATTAGTTTATTTTTTCTTTCATTTTTCTGCTTTTTATGTTAAAGTCAGGTGCTATCGACGTAGGATCACTCTGCCTTCCTTTCGAATGGACGCTTTCATCGTCACGAAATCTTGCTCTTTAACATGAAAAACGTGACTAGCGTGTACTTCTCCGTCTGATGTTACTGTGACACCAGCTGGGGGGCGGGGCTTGTTTCGTGAGGCGTATGTTTTTCCATCCGCTTCCTCGCAGCTTCCCGGGATCCTGTCCTGGAAGTGGCTCTGAGCAGCCGTTAGGTGTTCTGATCGGACCGAGGCTGGCAAGTCTTAACGGCAGCCTGCAGTCCGCTCACACTGAGGGTCGCGCCTCGGTGACTGTTTGCAGCATGACGTGTGTCCCTCGTCTGTCTGTCTGTCTGTACTCGGCCTTCCAGGCTTCCTTTGGTTTTAATCAAGTGCTGTTCTGCTGTTCCCTCCCTTCTGTTAGCTTGTGAAGTGGTGTCTTAACATACACACACACACACTCTCTCACACTGTGTGGCCAGATTATTATGATCTCTGAACGCATAATAATCTGGCCACTCAGTGTATATAGTATGTAGATTAGAGGCCCGGTGCATGAACTCGTTGCCTGCTGGTTGAATTCCTGGTCGAGGGGACGATTTGCATATTAGCCTTTTATTATACAGGACCAGAGGCCTGGTGCACAAAATTCATGCACCAGGGGGTGGGGGAGGGGGTCCCTCAGCCCAGCCTGCACCCTTTCCAATCTGGGACCTCTCTCAGACTGCCCGTTTGGACCTGATTCCAACTGCTCGCCTGCCTGACTTCCTGATTGCCCCTAACCGCTTCTGCCTGTAGGCCTGATCACCCCTTAACCACTCCCCTCATAGCCTGATGTCTAACTGCTCCCCTGCCAGCCTGTTTGCCCCCAATTTCCCTTCTCTGCAGGCCTGGTCACCGCTAACTGCCCTCCCCTGCAGGCCTGTTCACCCCTAACTGCTCTCCTGCAGGCTTGATCACCCCCAACTGCCCTCCCCTGCTAGCCTGATTCCCTCCAACTTCCCTCCCCTACAGGCTTGATCACCCCCAACTGCCCTCTCTTGCAGGCCTGGTTCCTCCCAACGGCCCTCCCCTGCTGGCCATCTTGCGGTGCCCATCTTGTGTTCACATGGGGACAGGATCTTTGACCACATGGGGGCAGCCATCTTGTGTGTTGGAGTGTTGGTCAATGTGCAACTCTTTAGATAGCATAGAGGCCTGGTGCACAGGTGGGGGCCAGCTGATTTGCCCTGAAGGGTGTCCCAGATCAGGGTTGGGGTTCCCTTGGGGCATAGGACAGCCTGGGCGAGAGGCCTGTGGTGGTTTGCAGGCCGACCATGCCCCCCAGCGACCCAAGCAGAAGCCCTGGTATCTGCAATTTATTTCTCTTCTACAATTGAAACATTGTAGCCTGGAGTGGAGCCAACCTTCTGCTACTCCATGGCAGCAGCCATTTCTGTTGGGGTTTATTTATCTTCTATAATTGAAATTTTGCAGCCTTAAGCGGAGGCCTGGGCTGGCCAGGGTGTGTGGAAAGCTTGGCTTCCTCCATCGCCAGGGGCATCCCTAGTTTCCCTTCTGCTCTCTCCATGGCTGCAGCCATCTTGGTTGGGGTTAATTTGCATACCCACTCCTGATTGGCTAATGGGCGTGACTTGCGGGTGTAGCAGGGTGATGGTTACTTTGCATATTGTAAATAGGATATACACTGAGTGACCAGGTTATCATGCATTCAGAGGTCGTCATCATCTGGCCACTCAGTATATTTAAAATCGTCTGGCTTTCTGAGATATTGTAAGATACATTATTGATTCTTGGAACGTGTATTTAAGGATCGCCGCCTCTGCTGATTCCCGGGCAATTGACTCCCCCGTCTTTCTCCCCATCAGTTTTTATGCTGCTGTTATTGTCCGTGTGCAGAGTGTGCATATACTTTAAACCCCGCCGTCATCGTCGGTAATTCCCAGGAAGGAGCGTCCGTTCAGAGTCACCCTCCGTGAGCTCGCTGCTCCTGCCTGGCGGCCTCGGTGAGACCCTGTCCTGTGAAACACGTCAGCCCATGTCTTAGCTCTGCTGTGCTGGCGGGAGCTGGTGGCGTTTCTGTGAGATGTCTCTCTGTGGCCTTCCCTGGTGAGGCCGTTTTCCGCCGGTGTGGCACCCGTGACGCCGCTTCGTGGCACCCGTGACGTCGGGTCGTGGCACCGGTGACTCCGGGTCGTGGCACCCGTGACGTCGGGTCGTGGCACCGGTGACTCCGGGTCGTGGCACCCGTGACGTCGGGTCGTGGCACCGGTGACTCCGGGTCGTGGCACCCGTGACGCCGGGTCGTGGCATCCGTGACGCCGGGTCGTGGCGCCCGTGACGCCGGGTCGTGGCGCCCGTGACGCCGGGTCGTGGCGCCCGTGACGCCGGGTCGTGGCGCCAGTGACGCCGGGTCGTGGCGCCCGTGGCGCCGGGTCGTGGCGCCCGTGACGCTGGGTCGTGGCGCCCGTGGCGCCGGGTCGTGGCGCCCGTGACGCCGGGTCGTGGCGCCCGTGACGCCGGGTCGTGGCGCCCGTGACGCCGGGTCGTGGCGCCCGTGACTCCGGGTCGTGGCGCCCGTGACGCTGGGTCGTGGCGCCCGTGACGCCGGGTCGTGGCACCAGTGACGCCGGGTCGTGGCACCCGTGACGCCGGGTCGTGGCGCCAGTGACGCCGGGTCGTGGCGCCCGTGGCGCCGGGTCGTGGCGCCCGTGACGCTGGGTCGTGGCACCCGTGACGCCGGGTCGTGGCACCGGTGACTCGGGTCGTGGCGCCCGTGACGCCGGGTCGTGGCACCAGTGACGCCGGGTAGTGGCACCAGTGACGCCGGGTCGTGGCACCCGTGACGCCGGGTCGTGGCGCCAGTGACGCCGGGTCGTGGCGCCCGTGGCGCCGGGTCGTGGCGCCCGTGACGCTGGGTCGTGGCACCCGTGACGCCGGGTCGTGGCACCGGTGACTCGGGTCGTGGCGCCCGTGACGCCGGGTCGTGGCACCGGTGACTCGGGTCGTGGCGCCCGTGACGCCGGGTCGTGGCACCAGTGACGCCGGGTCGTGGCACCCGTGACGCCGGGTCGTGGCGCCCGTGACTCCGGGTCGTGGCATCCGTGACGCCGGGTCGTGGCGCCCGTGACTCCGGGTCGTGGCATCCGTGACGCCGGGTCGTGGCGCCTGTGACTCCGGGTCGTGGCATCCGTGACGCCGGGTCGTGGCGCCCGTGACGCCGGGTCGTGGCGCCCGTGACGCCGGGTCGTGGCACCAGTGACGCCGGGTCGTGGCACCCGTGACGCCGGGTCGTGGCACCCGTGACGCCGGGTCGTGGCGCTGCTTTGCGGGCCTGTGGTCCACTCTCCTGGGACCGTTCCCTCGAAGGCAATGCCTCTTTCCTCGGGCTGCCCGCTGCCTCGAGGGAGGGGGGCCCTGAATTGTCCGGACCGGGCACGGCCGGCTCTTTGGATCTGGGGCATAATGTCTGCGTCACTTTTGCTGAAGACCAGTCGGTGTCTTTTCAGATACGCTGTTCATGCTCCAGTTCGCGGCCTGTGTCCGCATCTCCCCGGAATCATGGAGGTCCTTCGCTCTTTCCCGTGTTTTTCTTCCTGCCTCGATCTGGGACTCCCTCCTACCATGATCTCTTGTTAGTCTAACCTGCTTTTCTTTTTTAAACTATGTTTTTATTGATTTTAGAGCGAGAGGAAGGGATAGGGAGAGAGGAACATCAGTGATGAGAGAGAACCATGATTGGCTGCCTCTTTCACGCTCCCCATTGGGGATGGAGTCTACGACCCAGGCATGTGCCCTTGATCAGAATCGAACCCGGGACCCTTTGGTCCTCAGGCTAATGCTCTGTCCACTGTGCCACACCAGCCAAGGCAGTGATGCCATCTTTTATCAAATATTTGTCCAGAATGAGCTGATGTGGCACGTCGCCCGGGGGAGACGGTGGCCCTGCCCTCCCGGGCGCAGAATTCATGGAGCTGCCCCCCAGGAGGGAGCTGGCCTGGAGGCGTGACACCCCCCCCCCCCCGTGGCTGCACCCCTCCCGCCTGTGGGCCGAGGTTCCTCACCACCTGTGGCTGTGCTTGGCGCCGTCCCCTTGCCGCGTCCCAGGCTGCGGGGCCGGGCTGGGCTGGTCACGTCACTGGGCGGGGGGGGGGTCCATTTTCAGGGAACAGGAGGCCTTGACAGCCGTTCCCCGCGCTCCGGACAAGGGCACGGCCACATGCGGCTCCAGACCTGGGGGCGCAATGTGCTTCCAGCCTGTGGCTCTCTGTTCAGTTTCTCTAATGTATTTTCTTCGCCTCATCAGGACGCCAGGTTGCCATGGAGACGGCTGTTTAAAATTCCCCGCAGCCTCCTAATTATAGCCGTTCTGCAGAGATGCCACTTTTGGGGCCGCGGAGTGGAGGCTGAGGGGGAAGCCAGCGTCGACAGCTGCCGCAGCACCGGGCGTCCGCACTGCCGGCCCCGGACCCCTGCGCCTCACTCGCTGGCCGCACTCTGCGGGCGGCCCCACGCCTCCCAAGCTGCACCAGAGCCACTTGGGGCCACGGGACCCCAGGCCGAGCACAGGGGGTGGCCGGGCTGCCTCCAGGGCGGCTGAGTGGCCGTCCCCCCATGTCCCGTGCCCAGGAGGCCCTTCCCTTCACATGTCTGTGGCCCATTTCCCATGGCGTCTCCTCCTCGGAGTGAGTCCAGTGAGATGGTGGACGTGGCTGGGCACACAGCGCACAGCCACGGATCCCAGGGGCCCGCCCTCACCAGCGCCCACACCCATTCATTCTCCCGGACGGACAAGGTCCAGTTTCCTCTTTCTCAGGGCGGTCACTTCCCAGGAGCAGGGCTGTGACTCACTCTCTGTTTTGTTGGCTAATCCTCCCCCGAGGGTGTTCTCATCCATCTCAGAGAGAGAGGAAGAGAGAGAGAGACTCGGAGAAACAACGGTGTGAGAGACATGTGAATGGGTTGCCTCCTGCATGTGCCCAGCCGGGGCCCAGGGTGGGGAGGAGCCTGCAACTGAGGGGCCTGCCCTTGACTGCAATCGAACCCGGGACCCTTTAGTCCGCAGGCCGACACTCTAGCCACTGAGCCAACCCAGCCCAGGTTCTCCTGTTCTTGGGAGGACACGTGTCCCATCACAGGTGTCCTGGTGACCCCCCACCCCCACCCCGCACATCCCTAGAGGCCCTGCCTCCACACGCAGCTGCCAGCCGCCCGCTCAGAACCCTGCCCGCTCAGGGCCTCCCTTTTAGAATCCATCGGGAGGGACGTTCAGCTTCACGGGACCCAGGACTCTCACCGAGGACTCTGTCTCTCGTGTCCCCCCCCCCCCCCGCCCCCTTATGCATCTCCCTGTGTGGCTCCCCAGGGCCCGGCCTCTGCCAGGACGGCTCAGTTTCTGTTCTGCAGCTTTAAGCGACGTGAAGGCCACCGGGGCCTGATCAAACGTTGGCCTGTGGCAGGAAGAGCTGGTGCCGTGGGGCTGGTGCGCCCTCTGACCTGCTCAGCCCCTCCGCCATCCCTGCCTGTCCCTGCACCCTCTGCCTCGCTCTGTGTGTGTGTGTGTGGGGGGGGGGATGACACTCAGGAGTTTGAATGCCACATTGACCGTCACTGCTGTGGTGGTCAGCGGGGACCCGCCCTGGGCCAGGTTCCCCAGAACAAGCCCGGTGCAGCACCTGTCCTCTGGGCAGAGGCCCTGGGAGTCGGGGGCAGGCCGGACGAGGGGCACGTGGACGAGGGGCTCGTGGACGAGGGGAGCGGAGCCCAAGGTGTGAGCCCCATGCAGTGGGGAGGGAGGTGCTGGCTCTGCACCCCCCCCCAGCCGGCCCTGGTCTCCCCTGGGTGTGGAGCCCTCGAAGGAGGGCCGGGCCACGCGGCCCCCACCTTGGCTGTGGCTCCTGCCCCCCAGGAACCCAGCCGTGGCTCTGACGGGTCCCCGTGAAAGGGGAGAAGCAGGTTTGTGCTCCCGTGACCAGGTCCCGGCAGTCCCCGCCCGAGCCAGTCACTTGTTTTAAAGACCCGTCCCCGTGTCCATTCCTGTCCCCCCGCCCGCCAGTCCCCCGCCTCCCCCGCGGGGCTGTGAGCTTCACACGCCATGTCACAGGCTGGGGCGCGGGGGGCTCCCTCCGGGACCAGAACCGGGACCAGAACCGGGCCCGGCTCGGCCCCATGGTTCCGGGAGAGGGCTCGCCACTCACCTTCCTGGTTCTGGGTCGCAAGCGTGTTGTGGAAGTGGCGTTTGACGACGGGATCTCTTCTGCTTCCCCTGCCCCTGGGGTCGCTGGGCTGGGACCCTTGGTGGCTCGTATCTGGGGGGCTGGGCCAGGCTGGTGGGTGCTGTGGTCAGGCTCGCTGGACCGCATGGCTGCCATAGCCCCAGGGCGGGCGGGAGGCGTGAATGTCACCTGAGCTCGAGTCTGAGTCTCCCCGTCTGGGTGCAAGGCACCTGGTGTCCATGTTGGAGCGAAGGGGCGCACAGGACGGTGGGCGGACATGGGGATCTCAGAGGGTCCCAGAGCTTGACCCGGTGGGTGCCCTGCGACATCGGGCTCCTGCCTGGGCCCCTTCTGTCTCCCCCATCCCCGGCCGTGACGGTCCATGTGAGGAGGGGCCACGTGAGGGAAAGGGCCACGTGAGGAGGGGGCCACGTGAGGAGGGCAGGCGGGAGGGAGCTGGTTGCTGTCATCACGCCTGTACCAGGGCCTGGCCACCGGACGGAGCGGCCTGTGCTGCTCACCGCCCTCCATGTCCTTCCAGAGTCCATCTACCGCCGTGGAGCCCGAAGATGGAGGAAGCTGTACCGCGCCAACGGCCACCTCTTCCAAGCCAAGCGCTTTAACAGGGTGAGCACTGCCCCTCCTCCCCCCGAGTGCTGAGGGCCGAGTGCCAGGGGCTCTCTGCCGGGTGCTCTGTGCCGAGTGCCGTGTGCTGTGCTGAATGCTCTGTGCTCTGTGCTCTGTTCCGGGTGCTCTGTGCTGAGTGCTCTGTGCTGAGTGCTCTGTGCCGGGTGCTCTGTGCTGAGTGCTCTGTGCCGGGTGCTCTGTGCTGCTCTAAAGCAGAGAAGAGAAGGGAAGGGAACTCGCTCTGGCCGCACACAGCGCAGAGGCCGTGTGGAGGGTCGCAGGCCCCTCTCCCATCAGCAGTGAGCGTCACAGGCTCCTGAGCCGTGGGATCCATGTTGGGTCCTCCCGGCGCTGAGGGGATGCGTTCCGGTCGTGCTGTTTGTGCGGGACCCGTGGCTCTGGGTCTGGCCCGTGGGGTGGGTGTGGGCTGACAGATCCGTGGGCTGCCTGGTGACTGCGCAGCCTGTCTTGGCCGGAGGGGTCTTGTGACCTCGGCCGCCCCACGCGGCCCCGCCCGGCCACTGTGAAGGCCCGTTAGCCCCGTGTCCCTGTCTCTTCGTGATCCTCTGGGTTCCCTGGAAACTGAGGCCCATGCGGCCGTGCCGTCCCTGTCCCGGCGGGAGGGGAGCCTGAGGGGGCCTCTTGGGCTGTTGGCAAAGCACCCCAAACCCGAGGCTTAAAACAGGCCGTCCTCTCCGCGCCTGGAGGCCGGGCGTGCTCGTGGTGTGGGCATCCTCCCTCTGGTCTCCAGGGGCTCTCTTCCCGCTCTTTTACTTTTTAACCAGGGGCCCGGTGCAAAAAATTCGTGCACTGGGGGTGGGTGGTCCCTCAACCCAACCTGCCCCCTCTCACATACTGGGAGCCCTCAGGGGACGTCCAACTGATGGCTCACCCCAGCCTGCTCACCAGAGGCTTTAGGCCTTGGGCACCCCGCCATCGTCCTGCTCAGCTCAGCCCCACCCAGGCCCCAGTGGCTGGGCACTCGCCGCTGCCATCAGCACCATTTCATCTCCACCCCAGGCCCGTGCCACTTGGGCCTGCCCCCGCTCCTGATTGGCTGGTAGCATAGCCAATCAGGAGCGAAGGTACGGTCACATTTGCATGTTTCCCTTTTATTATATAGGATACTTTTTTTTAAAAAATATATTTTATTGATTTTTTACAGAGCAGAAGGGAGAGGGATAGAAAGTCAGAAACATCGATGAAAGAGAGACATCGATCAGCTGCCTCTTGCACGCCCCCTACTGGGGATGTGCCCGCAGCCAAGGTACATGCCCTTGACCGGAATCGAACCCGGGACGGTTCAGTCCGCAGTCCGACGCTCTATCCACTGAGCCAAACCGGTCCTGGCAGGATACTTTTTTTTAATTTTATTGATTTTGAAGAGGAAGTGAGAGGGAGAGACAGAAGCATCAATGATGAGAGAATCAGGGATCGGCTGTCTCCTGCCTGCCCCCCACTGGGATGTGCCCCCCACTGGGATGTGCCCCCCACTGGGATGTGCCCCCCACTGGGATGTGCCCGCAACCTGGCATGTGCCCTTGGCCAGAATCAAACCCGGGACTCTCCAGTCTGCAGGCCGATGCTCTACCCACTGAGCCACACGGGCCAGGGCCTTCCAGCATACTAACTGTGGTGCTGCAGGTGCCGCCTGTTCCTGGGCTGCAGCTCCACCCCCACCTCTCCCTCTGCCTCCCCCTGCCATCCCCTGTGCCTGCATCCGCTCCCCTGGGACTCCAGGCCTGACTAGGCCCCCAGTCCAGCCCGGCCTCGTTGAACTTAACGAGCTGCCTCTGCAAAGGTGCTTGCTCCGAGTAAGGCATCCCTCTGAGGGTCCGGGGGCCGTGGACGGGGCTGGGGGCGGGGGGCGGTTGGGGGTGGAGGGACGGGGGGGCCGACTCCGCTGAGCTCATACAGCCTCAGTGTGCCCGCCTGTGGCCTTTGTAGGCGCTGAGCCTCTCCTGGTCGCCCCCACCCAGGCCCTCAGCGCCAGGCCCCCCTCACTGTCAGTCTTGGCTCAAATATTGGTCCCTCAGGCTGTTGGGGGCCGGGTTCTGGATCCCTGACCCCCTCCCCCATGGCTCCTGTGGGACGCCTTGTCCAGACGAGGCCCACTCCCCTCACGAGGCAGGTGGGCCAGGCTTTAGGAGGAAAACCCCTTTTCCCGATTCAGGGTCCGGGCCCTGCCCCTCCTGGCCCCCGTCCCTCGATCACACGGGGACGCGGAACTTGGCAGGGCCCCGAGTGCCGAGTGCCGTGTACCCCGTCCCCGCCTGTCGGAGGGCTCGGTGCCGCTGGCTGGCCCCGGGCGGCTCGCTGGGCCACCCCGGCCTCGTGGTGCAGGATTTGGCCCTTTTTCTTAGTGGAGCTCGGCCAGGCTGCGGGCACAGGTGCCCCCGTCGTTTGGGCCCTCTCAGCGCGGAGAAATGTGTTTAAAACAGCAAAGAACCGAAACCTGGGGACGGTTACGGCTGCAAAGTTCCAGCTGGGAAACGCAGGCCTGGGCACGGGGAGGGGCCTGTGGCCGGAGCCGAGACCAGCTTCATCCTCACAGTGGGAACAGCCCACTCAGGATCAGTGAACAAGCTGATGGGACCCTCAGGTCAAATCGTTAGGACCACGAAGAACAAGGGGGGCCTTTAAAACGGAAAAAACACTGAGAAAAAGGCCGAGATGACGACCTGTCCTGTGGCAGTCACAGCACCGTCTTCGTCATGTGGGTGGGGTCAGGGGTCATGTGGGTGGGGTGTTGGATGAGGGTCAGGGGTCATGTGGGTGGGGTTGGGTCATGTGGGTGGGGTGTTGGATGAGGGTCAGGGGTCATGTGGGTGGGGTTGGGTCATGTGGGTGGGGTGTTTGGATGAGGGTCAGGAGTCATGTGGGTGGGGTGTTGGATGAGGGTCAGGGGTCATGTGGGTGGGGTGTTGGATGGGAGTCAGGGGTCATGTGGGTGGGGTGTTTGGATGAGGGTCAGGGGTCATGTGGGTGGGGTGTTGGATGAGGGTCAGAGGTCATGTGGGTGGGGTGTTGGATGAGGGTCAGGGGTCATGTGGGTGGGGTGTTGGATGAGGGTCAGAGGTCATGTGGGTGGGGTGTTGGATGAGGGTCAGAGGTCATGTGGGTGGGGTGTTGGATGAGGGTCAGGGGTCATGTGGGTGGGGTGTTGGATGAGGGTCAGGGGTCATGTGGGTGGGGTGTTTGGATGAGGGTCAGCCTCGGTCACTCCCCCAGCCGGGTGCCCACGGCTGCTCAGCACCCAGCCCCTCCTCCCTGCAGGATTTGCTCGTCACCCCTCCCCAGCAAGCCTCCCTGTTGCCCCTCACACAGAGCAGTGCCCCCCACTTGGATGGACCTGAGGGCCACCTGGTGCCCAGCTCCACACCCGCCGTCTTTTGAGAGAATCAGCGAAGGTGCCTTTGGCCTCGCTCTTTGTCCCCCCTCCACCCCCCGGGCACGGGGAGCACCGGCCAGCCTCACCTTGTCGCCCGCAGAGAGCGTACTGCGGCCAGTGCAGCGAGCGGATATGGGGCCTCGCCAGGCAGGGCTACCGGTGCGTCAACTGCAAACTGCTGGTCCATAAGCGCTGCCACGTGCTCGTCCCGCTGACCTGCCAGAGGCATATGGTGAGTGTGGCCTGCCCGCCCCATCCCTGCCCAGCTCTGCCCCCTCCCTACACCTCCCTGCCCTGTCTCTGTCCCTCCCCTTCCCTTCCCCCTCCCTGTCCGGCCCTCCCCTGTCTCTGCCCCCTCCCCACCCCGGCCCTGTCCCCTCCCTGCCTCCCCCCGAACCCGCCCCCCCGGCCCTGCCATGGAGGACATGAGAGGAGGGGGCACCTGTGGGCACAGGCCCTGCAAGCAGTCGGCCACAGGACCCCTCTTCCCAAGCCCTGAGAGCCCCAATGCCCTTGGGGCCCGGTGCCCTCTGTGGCTCTGGTCTGGGTAGAGGGTGAGCTGTGGTCATCAGACCCAGTGGTGGGGCCGTGGACGTGAACGCCGTGCTGCCAGGAAGGTCAGGGCTGGTGCCCGGCCCCTGGGGCGCTGCTGGCACTTCCCCCTGAGCATCGGCCTCTGCCGGCCGTGGGCTCCTGTTGCCATGTGGGCAGGGACAATGCCTGTGGGGCGAGCGTCGGAGCATAGGGCGCGGGGTCCCCCCATGACTGGCGCTGTGGCTGCCGGAACCCACAAGGGCACATCCCCTGAGCCCAGGCCGTTGGGTGTTTATGACGTCGTTCTCGGCCACAACGTGACCGGCTTACGAGGAGCCCGTTCTTGGTCCACATGGGTCCCCGCAGCCTCCCCTGTCAGCCTGACCACGCCGTGGGCCTGACGTCCCCCACCCGTCCTAGGGGCTCCCAGGCCCATGTTCCCTCAGAGGTCAGTTCAGCCTCAAAACTAGCCAGTCCCCAGGCCGAGGGAACCCACGCCGGCGCCCCGGTGACGGCCAGCAGGGAGCTGCCTCCGTCGGGACTCAGCGTGGGGAGCCCCGGGAGCGGGACGTGGCTCGGAGCCCGCCGGCCACTGACATGAGCAGAAGCCGCAGCAAGGGCGGGGGAGGTGCCGAGCCTGAGGGGGAGATGCCCGTGCGCACAGCACCTGCCTGTGGCATCACGCCACTGCTGTGCGACACGGTAGCAGTCAGTGGGCAGGGGGTGTGTTATTTTTAAATGTTTTCGTCAGTCTCAGAGGAAGGGAAAGGGAGAGAGGGATGGAAACATCAGTGATGAGAGAACCATCGATCGGCTGCCTCCTGCACGCCCCCATGGGGATGGAGCTCTGAAGCCGGGCCTGTGCCCTTGACCGGAATCGATCCGTGACCTGGTTCATCACTGACGCTCACCACAGAGCTGGCCGGCTGGCCAGTGTGTCTGCTTTTCTTTTCTTTCTTTCTTTAGTTTTTATTGTTTTTTTACAGAGGAAGGGAGAGGGATAGAGAGTCAGAAATATCGATCAGCTGCCTCCTGCACACCCCACACTGGGAATGTGCCTGCAACCAAGATACATGCCCTTGACCAGAATTGAACCCGGGACCTCTCAGTCCGCAGGCCGACGCTCTGTCCACTGGGCCACACCGGCCAGGGCAGCGTGTCTGCTTTGATAGCAGCTTTGCAGTCTCGCCTCTTGGGGCTCCGGCTCCCGCACCCTAACGCCCGCACCCCCACCCACCCGCAGGATCCCGTCATGCCGTCCCAGGAGCCTCCGGTGGATGACAAGGACGACGACGCGGACCTCGCTCCCGAGGAGACTGATGGCAGTAAGGGCGCTTCCTTCCCGGGGGCCCCGGGCTCTGCCCACCCAGGTGCCGCTGGCCTCCCCACGACCCCGTCTGCCCTCCCAGGGACCCGGGCAGCGGGGTGGCAGCCGTCGTGGGGCCAGATGCGTTCTGCAAGGCCTTCCCTGGCCCCACGTCTCCCCGAATTGCTGCCGTGGGAGCCGGGCCGGTCTGCCCTCTGCGCCCACAGGGGCGTCTGCAAGGCGCTCGGTTTGGCAGCCACGGCGCCAGCCCCCACTCGGCTGCTGCAGAGCCGGCCTCGGGGAAGGGGCCTCTGGGCAGCGCTGGGCGCTGGGCGTGCGTTGCCGTCCCGGGTTTTTGTTGGTGGGGACAGGCTCCTCTTTCCCAGGGGCCCTTGGGGCTGAAATGAAACCAGGCTGTTACACAGCACCTCCCACAGAGAAGACTCCTGACAGCAGTGACCCATCACCACCCATCACCGAGAATCCACCCACCTCCCTACCCGCCCATCACCCATCATCCATGTCATTCACTCACCCACCCATCCATCACCCAGCATCCACCCACCTCTCCATTATTTACTCATCCTTCTACTTATCCACCTACCATCCATCCACCATCCACCCACCCACCTAGCACCCAGCATCTAGCTTCCACCCACCCACCTGTCCATCACCCATCATCCAAGTCATTTACCTACCCATCCACCATCCATTATCTATCACCCACCACCCACCCACCTATCCATTCTTCATTCATCCGTCTACCTATCCACCCACCATCCACTCATTTATCCATCCACACATCCATCCATCCACACATCCATCCATCCATCCACCATCCATCTATTCATCTCTCCATCCACCATCTATCCATCCACCATCCATCTATTCATCTCTCCATCCACCATCCATCCATCCACCATCCACCTATTCATCTCTCCATCTACCATCTCTCCATCCACCATCCATCCATCCACCATCCATCCATCCACCATCCATCTATTCATCTCTCCATCCACCATCCATCCATCCACCATCCACCATCCATCTATTCATCTCTCCATCCATCATCCATCCATCCACCATCCATCCATCATCCATCCATCCATCATCCACCATCCATTTATTCATCTCTCCATCCACCATCCATCCATCCACCATCCATCCATTCATCTCTTCATCTACCATTCATCCATCCACCATCCATCTATTCATCTCTCCATCCACCATCCATCCATCCACCATCCATCCATCATCCATCCATCCATCATCCACCATCCATTTATTCATCTCTCCATCCACCATCTATCCATCCACCATCCATCTATTCATCTCTCCATCCACCATCCATCCATCCACCATCCACCATCCATCTATTCATCTCTCCATCCACCATCCATCCATCCACCATCCACCATCCATCTATTCATCTCTCCATTCACCATCTGTCCATCCACCATCCACCCACATATCCACCCTTCCACTATCTACTATCCACCAACCACCATCCACTCATTCACCGTCTCCTTATCTCTCCAACTCCCCCATCCACCCATCGTCCACCTGTCCATCGTCACCTGTCCGCGGTAAGAACACAGCCTGTCAGGTGGACACCAGCACCTCACAGGTCTCGTTTCTCAGGCCGACGCGGGCGTGTTTCTGGGCCGGGCTGAGCCGCGCGGCTGCTGAAGCCTCGCCCCGCACCGCTCGCCTGGTCCTGGTGTCGGAAGCACTCCCGACGACACCGTGACGCCCTGTTCCTCTCCCCCCAGTTCCTTACCTCTCCTCCTCCCGGAAGCGTGACAGCATCAAAGATGACTCCGAGGTGAGTGCGGGCACCCGGAAGGCCGTGTCTGCCGGGTCCAAGGGCTCCTCTCTGGGGCACGGAGGAAGCTTACCGTGACCTGGACACGTGTGGGGATGTGGCTCCGAGCAGGGCGTGGCCTTGGGAGGGTGCAGGTGAGGCCCTGCGCCATGGGGCAGGAGTCGGTGAAGTTTAGAATGTTTATGTTTAGCGCAGAGGTGACCCGAGTGGCCAGACGGACAGAGGACTAGGGGACCCTCAGAGTGCGGGTGCCGTGCTCAGCGTCTAACCCTCCCCTGGTGTAGAGCACAACCCCGCCCTCTCCTGATACAGAATATACCCCCCCCCCCCCCACCCCCCCCCCCCCGGTGCAGAGCACAACCCAGCCCTCTGCTGATACAGAATATAACCCCCCCCCCTCCTGGTGCAGAATATAACCCCCCCCCTCCTGGTGCAGAATATAACCCCCCCCCTCCTGGTGCAGAATATAACCCCCGCCCCCTCCTGATACAGAATATAACCCCCCCCCTCCTGATACAGAATATAACCCCGCCCTCCTGGTGCAGAATATAACCCCCCCCCTCCTGATACAGAATATAACCCCCCCCCTCCTGGTGCAGAATATAACCCCCCCCCTCCTGATACAGAATATAACCCCCCCCCTCCTGGTGCAGAATATAACCCCCCCCCCCTCCTGGTGCAGAATATAACCCCCCCCCTCCTGGTGCAGAATATAACCCCCGCCCAGTGCAGAATATAACCCCCACCTGGTGCAGAATATAACCCCCCCCTCCTGATACAGAATATAACCCCCCCCCTGGTGCAGAGCACAACCCCGCCCTCTCCTGATACAGAATATAACCCCCTCCTGGTGCAGAATATAACCCCGCCCTCCTGGTGCAGAATATAACCCCGCCCTCCTGGTGCAGAATATAACCCACCCCTCCTGGTGCAGAATATAACCCCCCCCCTCCTGGTGCAGAATATAACCCCCCCCCTCCTGGTGCAGAATATAACCCCCCCTCCTGGTGCAGAATATAACCCCCCCCCTCCTGGTGCAGAATATAACCCCCCCCCTCCTGGTGCAGAATATAACCCCCCCCTCCTGGTGCAGAATATAACCCCCCCCTCCTGGTGCAGAATATAACCCCCCCCCCTCCTGGTGCAGAATATAACCCCCCCTCCTGGTGCAGAATATAACCCCCCCCCCTCCTGGTGCAGAATATAACCCCCCCTCCTGGTGCAGAATATAACCCCCCCCTCCTGGTGCAGAATATAACCCCCCCCCCCCTCCTGGTGCAGAATATAACCCCCACCCAGTGCAGAGCGGGGCGAGCTGTCATCGGCTGAGGCTGTGGGAGCCAGGCAGCAGGCGGCCTCCCCTGGCTCGGGGACCTCTGACCCCAGGGCTCCGTGCTGGTGGGGTTGGATGAGGATTGCGCCATCAGGGAGGAGACACAGCGCCGCACTGGCCCTCAGGGAGCTTACGTGGCACCGGTGTTGGCGTGGCAGTTCCCACATCAGACCAGGGGCTCAGGCCATCCCGGTGGGTGCAGAGCGCGCGTGGCCCTCGCTCGGGGCAGGCTGATGGGGGGAGGAGGGCGAGCTCACGAGCCTTCGCACTGCCTCCGGGCCTCTGCAGGGCTGGCTGTGTGGGACCCAGGGCCACGCGTGGACTGAGATGCCACGAGTTCATTGGTGACGTGGCTCACTCCCAGGCTCAGACCCTCAGGTTTCCGTGACGCCTCCTGTGACGGGCGTTCCCATCGCGTGAATCCGGTGCCTCGTGGGTCCTCGGCACCTCTCATGGGCACGGGGCTGGCTCTGGGGACCCACGTGCCCTGTGAAGGCTGTTCTGTGAGGGCCGGGGAGACAGGGCGGCGAGGGGGCGAGGAGGGGCACCCAGGCCTGTCTCTGGGGACCCACGTGCCCTGTGAAGGCTGTTCTGTGAGGGCCGGGGAGACGGGGCGGCGAGGGGGCGAGGAGGGGCACCCAGGCCTGTCTCTGGGGACCCACGTGCCCTGTGAAGGCTGTTCTGTGAGGGCCGGGGAGACGGGGCGGCGAGGGGGCGAGGAGGGGCACCCAGGCCTGTCTCTGGGGCCCCACGTGCCCTGTGAAGGCTGTTCTGTGAGGGGCGGGGGAGACGGGGCGGCGAGGGGGCGAGGCGGGGCACGGGCCTGGCTCTGGGGACCCACGTGCCCTGTGAAGGCTGTTCTGTGAGGGCCGGGGAGACGGGGCGGCGAGGGGGCGAGGAGGGGCACCCAGGGCCTGTCTCTGGGGACCCACGTGCCCTGTGAAGGCTGTTCTGTGAGGGGCGGGGGAGACGGGGCGGCGAGGGGGCGAGGAGGGGCACCCAGGGCCTGGCTCTGGCCGCGCAGGCTGTCACGTCAGAGCTGGGTCTTTGTCTTCTTTTTTAACGTGAGTTTATTGATGTCGGAGCGGAAGGAAGAGGGAGGGAGAGAATCATGGACCGGCTGCCTCCTGTGGCCCCGCTGGGGATCGAGTCCGCAGTCCGGCCTGTGCCCCGACCGGGAGCAAACCGTACCTCCTGGGTCACACGTAGGGTGACGCTCAGCCCTGACACGTCCTGTGTGACTCCCCAGAGGGCTGTGGTCCCTGAGGCCCTGGGCAGTCGGTCCTGGCACCAGCACCCTCTGCGCCCTGAGGGCAGACCAGGCCCAGGCTGCTGTCTGAACCGTTTATTTCGTCCAGTGACGCGTCCTTTACTTTCCTGCTGCGTCTCCACACTGCCAAGCCGTTCTCCGGTTCTCGAGGGACTGAGGGGCGTCCTACAGTCTGACCCAGTTCTGGCTCCTCTGCCAGGCAATGGCCTGCCCCATGGGGAGGGTTCGAGTCCAGGAGAGGGTTCGGGGCCAGGAGACCACCGCCTCCTGCAGGTCAGAGGGCCGCTGGCCGCCTATCACAGAGCAGTTCCAGGGCTCAGAGAAGTGCAGGGTTGGTTGTAGGTAGCAGGCTCCTTGTAGAAGGGCGCCCTCTCTGGGGATCACTCCGGAATCAGCACCTGATCTTCAGCCTGGATGGTCCCCCGCTGTCCTTGGGGTTTTATGGGGCTTCCTTACACAGGCAGCACTGGGCCCACCCACCGGCCGAGTGAGCTCAGCCCCGCCCCTCCCTGCGGGACTGAAAGTTCCCACCGGCCGCCCACCTTCCAACCTCCCTCTCTCTGGGGCGGTTTCCCTGGCAACCGCCCCTCCCGGGTGGTTGGGGGGCTTTCCCAAGTCGCCTCGTTAGCATCACAAAAGGCCGAGGGCCCTTGGGAAATTCCTCGGCTTGAGGGCCTCTGTTCCCGCCTGGTGGGAGCCAGACACTCGGTCTCGTAAACCCGGTCCTGGGGGGCCCTCAGGGCCCCGCTGCTGCCCTTCCTGTTCCCCGCCCGGCCTGAGGGCCGTGTGGCCTCCGGGCAGCACTGGTGATGGGCACCGGGCAACTGGCCACACAGCGGTGCCACCTCTGTCCACAGCCTTGGGGAGCCGCCCCACCCACTTCCCACGCGCCCCGAGATGTGCCGGTGGGTCAGGTCTGCCTCCTCCCCCCGTGATCCGCGTGCTCGAGTCAGAGCCACTTACCTCCTGGGCCTCAGGTCCAGGCAGTGGGCTTGCGGGCGGCGGGTCCACAGGAAGGAGGCAGTGGTCGGCCTTCCCTCTTCCCACGTGTCCCAGGAGCACTCGCTTTGGAGACATGGGCACGTGATGGCTGGGGGGGGGGGGTCTCCAGGCCGTAGCCCTGATGCCCCAGGAACGGGAGCCTGCGGTCACGCCCCCGTCCCCGCGAGACTGCCCCACGCATCCCGGTCCCTCACGGACCCCGGCGGCCGGGCCGGGCTGCGGTCTGGACATGAAGAGCCTGGGGTTTCGCGCTCCTTCCGCTGAAAGCTTTGCCGTCGCAGTTCTTGGCTTTCCTCCGGGAGGGGGGGGGGGCGGGAGGGTTGGCACAGGCCTTTGTGGAGGGTGGCAGGGATGCCCTGTGCTTCTCGGAACCCCACAAGTTCCCCCTTTCCGTTTCCTCCCTCCCCTCCTCCCCCGCCAGGACCTCCAGCCGGTCATCGACGGGATGGACGGCATCAAGATCTCTCAGGGGCTGGGGCTGCAGGACTTTGACCTCATCAGGGTCATCGGGCGCGGGAGCTACGCCAAGGTGCTCCTGGTGCGGCTCAAGAAGAACGACCAGATCTACGCCATGAAGGTGGTCAAGAAGGAGCTGGTGCACGATGACGAGGTGAGCGGCTGCGGGAGGGGTGCCACGGGAGGGGTGCCACGGGAGGGGTGCCACCGGGTCTCGGGGAGGTGGCATTCCGGGAGGGAGAGCCACGAGGTTCCATAGACGTTAGTGCCACAGGAGGGAGTCCACGGAAGGAGGTGTCATAGGAGAGAGCCACGGAGTCTCATAGAAAGGTGGCGTCCTAGGAGGGAATGCCACAGGAGGAAGAGCCACGGGGCACCACAGGAGTGCACGTTACAGTTTATCGTGTGAACTTTAGTTCTGGCTTCATGGGCTTTGTTTAGTGGACGTGAAATACACGTGTAACTTGCCGTTGTAACCACTGCGAAGTGCACACACCAGGGGGATCTAGCGCTCCCCATCCCCATGGCTTAACGTGGCACCACCATCACCTCTCCCAGTGCCAGGCCCTCCATCCCCGACAAGGAGAGCCCGCCCGGCCCCGCCCATGTGCTCTGTCTGGGTGTGCTGCTCTAGGCGTTGCGTGTAAACAGGGTCGCACACGCTTCTCTCCCTGAGCTGTACACAGGGTCCCACACGCTTCTCTCCCTGAGCTGTACACAGGGTCACACGCTTCTCTCCCTGAGCTGTACACAGGGTCCCACACGCTTCTCTCCCTGAGCTGTACACAGGGTCACACACGCTTCTCTCCCTGAGCTGTACACAGGGTCCCACACGCTTCTCTCCCTGAGCTGTACACAGGGTCACACACGCTTCTCTCCCTGAGCTGTACACAGGGTCACACACGCTTCTCTCCCTGAGCTGTACACAGGGTCACACACGCTTCTCTCCCTGAGCTGTACACAGGGTCCCACACGCTTCTCTCCCTGAGCTGTACACAGGGTCACACGCTGCTCGCCCTGAGCTGTACACAGGGTCACACACGCTTCTCTCCCTGAGCTGTACACAGGGTCACACACGCTTCTCTCCCTGAGCTGTACACAGGGTCACACACGCTTCTCTCCCTGAGCTGTACACAGGGTCCCACACGCTTCTTTCCCTGAGCTGTACACAGAGTCACACGCTTCTCTCCCTGAGCTGTACACAGAGTCACACGCTTCTCTCCCTGAGCTGTACACAGAGTCACATGCTTCTCTCCCTGAGCTGTACACAGGGTCCCACACGCTTCTTTCCCTGAGCTGTACACAGGGTCCCACACGCTTCTTTCCCTGAGCTGTACACAGGGTCACACACGCTTCTCTCCCTGAGCTGTACACAGGGTCACACACGCTTCTCTCCCTGAGCTGTACACAGGGTCACACACGCTTCTCTCCCTGAGCTGTACACAGGGTCACACGCTTCTCTTCCTGAGCTGTACACAGGGTCACACGCTTCTCTCCCTGAGCTGTACACGGTCACACACGCTTCTCTCCCTGAGCTGTACACAGTCACACACGCTTCTCTCCCTGAGCTGTACACAGGGTCCCACACGCTTCTCTCCCTGAGCTGTACACAGGGTCCCACACGCTTCTCTCCCTGAGCTGTACACAGAGTCACACACGCTTCTCTCCCTGAGCTTTACACAGAGTCACACGCTTCTCTCCCTGAGCTGTACACAGGGTCACACACGCTTCTCTCCCTGAGCTGTACACAGAGTCACACACGCTTCTCTCCCTGAGCTGTACACAGGGTCCCACACGCTTCTCTCCCTGAGCTGTACACAGGGTCACACACGCTTCTCTCCCTGAGCTGTACACAGGGTCACACACGCTTCTCTCCCTGAGCTGTACACGGTCACACACGCTTCTCTCCCTGAGCTGTACACAGGGTCACACACGCTTCTCTCCCTGAGCTGTACACAGGGTCACACACGCTTCTCTCCCTGAGCTGTACACAGGGTCACACACGCTTCTCTCCCTGAGCTGTACACGGTCACACACGCTTCTCTCCCTGAGCTGTACACAGGGTCACACACGCTTCTCTCCCTGAGCTGTACACAGGGTCACACACGCTTCTCTCCCTGAGCTGTACACAGGGTCCCACACGCTTCTCTCCCTGAGCTGTACACAGAGTCACACACGCTTCTCTCCCTGAGCTGTACAGGGTCACACACGCTTCTCTCCCTGAGCTGTACAGGGTCACACACGCTTCTCTCCCTGAGCTGTACACAGAGTCACACACGCTTCTCTCCCTGAGCTGTACACAGGGTCCCACACGCTTCTCTCCCTGAGCTGTACACAGGGTCCCACACGCTTCTCTCCCTGAGCTGTACACAGGGTCACACGCTTCTCTCCCTGAGCGTCCTGCTCCAGACTCCTCCCAGGGCAGCCTGTGCCGAGTGCCCCTCCTTTTCACGGCCCAGTGACGTCGGGGGGGCGGGGGGTGTGGGGGTTGTCTGGTCACTGTGCATGGGCCCTTGACGCGCGCCGGCTGCTGTGGGGCGAACTGTGTGGACATCCGTGCGCAGGGATCTGCTCTCAGTCCTTCCGGGTCTTTTCCGGGAGCGGGTGGCCGGGTCGTAGGTGAGTCTGCGCTCACCTGTACAAGGAGCTGCAGCCCGTCCTCCCTCCCGTGCCCATGGCCGCCTGCAGGCCCCGTTCTCAGCCCTCCCAGGGCCTGGCTCTGGGCTGGTGGCTCCGTCCTGGTGGGTGTGACGTGGCCTCTTGCTGTGGTCTTGGCTGCGTTGCCACGGTGACCAGAGATGCTGAGCCTCGTGGGCTGGTTGGCTTCGTGCACGGGGTCTTTCTCTCCGGCACCCGATGCGGGGCTTCGTCTAGACGCGGAGAAAAGACCGTGTCCGGGCCGTGACTTGTGGCTGCGGCTGGACAGCCCCGCCCGGCAGAGCTGGGGCTGGGCCTGAGAGCCCCCAGTCCCCCACGGTGCCTCTGGGCGGGCACCGCTGCCCAGCTGGCCCTCCGCCCCGAGCGTGGCGCTCGGCGAGTGGCGTGTCTGCTCCTCGCGCTGGTGGTGCCGCCCTCCGGCTCAGCGGCCGCGGAGAGTGGACGGAACCGCGAGGCGGTTTGTAGGGAAGAGGCGCCTGTGTCCGCACTCAGCCCTGCGTCACCCACTGCGGGCCCAGGGGCGGACGGGCCTTCAGGTGGTCCCTGGAGAAGAGCAGGAGGGACTCCAAAGCTGGCGTGTGGGAGCGCATGTGTTCCCGCGTGTCCGTGTGTGAGACACAGTGGTGCCCGGTGGCCATCAGCCTGGCCTGGGCCTGGACAGAAAGCTAGAGGGGCCCCAATAGCAGTGGGCTGGTTAATGGCCCCAAAGAGAGATGTTCCCGTGCTAATCCCTGAGACCGTGAATACAGGCCAATGGGCAGGAGGGAGGCCAGCAGGCAGGAGGGAGGGATGTGGGCAGGAGGGAGACCAGCAGGCCGGAGGGAGGGGTACGGGTAGGAGGGAGGGGTGCGGGCAGGAGGGAGGGGTGCGGGCAGGAGGGAGACCAGCAGGCAGGAGGGAGGGGTGCGGGCAGGAGGGAGGCTGGGCAGTCGGCGGAAGAACCTGGGCTCATCTCCACCTGGGAGGGAGGTGGTGGCTTGGCGACCAGCGGGTGCTCTGCCTTATGCCTGGGTGACCAGCTGCCTTTGGCGAGCAGATGGCGGGCTGGTCCCCAGCTCTGTGGAGGTCTGGCTTGCAGCAGGAGGCCATGTGGTTTCCCAGCAGCCATTGCACGAGCAAGTCCAGAGCGGGGACAGGAGGAGCGAGGACCCTGCCTGGACGGATGGGGTTGGAGCCATTCCACCCAGGGCTGTCCTGCCGGTGGAGGAAGAGGGGCTGCCCCAGCTCCAGCAGGACCGGGAGCAGTGGCTGGGGGGCGGGCGGTGCTAGGATGGCGTGGGACTCCGGAGTCTGCATAGCCCTCCCCCTGTTTCCTTATGCCCTAATAGGGGGGGTAATACCCGCCTCCAGGCCTGCCCGGGAGCACAGAGAGCCTGTGGCCAAGGCCACCTGGCTGGGTGCAGGGGTGGGAACAGGGTAAGTGACAATGGTGGTCAGTGATGGACGTCGGTGCTGCCCACAGTGGAGATGGTGCCAAATGGAGAGGAGGTGACGGTGATGGTGGTAGAGGTGACAATGGTGGTGGTGACGGTGATGATGGTGGTACAGGTGGCGATGGCAGTGATGGGTGACGGTGATGGTGGTGGTGATGTAGGTACAGGTGGTGATGGTGGTAGAGGTGGTGATGGTGATGGTGGTAGAGGTGACAATGGTGGTGGTGACGGTGATGGTGGTGGTAGATGTGGCGATGGTGGTGATGGGGATGGTGACGGTGATGGTGGTGACGGTGATGGTGGTGATGATGGTAGAGGTGACGGTGGTGGTGGTGGTGGTGGTGATGATAGAGGTGGTGATGGTGGTAATGGGTGATGGTGGTGGTGATGGTGGTAATGGGAGGTGGTGATGGTGGTAATGGGTGGTGGTGATGGTGATGGTGATGGTGGTAATGGGTGGTGGTGGTAATGGGTGATGGTGATGGTGGTGATGGGTGATGGTGGTGGTGATGGTGGTAATGGGAGGTGGTGATGGTGGTAATGGGTGGTGGTGATGGTGATGGTGATGGTGGTAATGGGTGGTGGTGGTAATGGGTGATGGTGATGGTGGTGATGGGTGGTGGTGGTGATGATGGTAGAGGTGGTGATGGTGGTAATGGGTGGTGGTGATGGTGGTAATGGGTGATGGTGGTGGTGATGGTGGTAATGGGAGGTGGTGATGGTGGTAATGGGTGGTGGTGATGGTGATGGTGATGGTGGTAATGGGTGGTGGTGGTAATGGGTGATGGTGATGGTGGTGATGGGTGGTGGTGGTGATGATGGTAGAGGTGGTGATGGTGGTAATGGGTGGTGGTGATGGTGGTAATGGGTGATGGTGGTGGTGATGGTGGTAATGGGAGGTGGTGATGGTGGTAATGGGTGGTGGTGATGGTGATGGTGATGGTGGTAATGGGTGGTGGTGGTAATGGGTGATGGTGATGGTGGTGATGGGTGGTGGTGGTGATGATGGTAGAGGTGGTGATGGTGGTAATGGGTGATGGTGATGGTGGTGATGGTGGTAATGGGTGATGGTGGTGGTGATGGTGGTAATGGGTGATGGTGATGGTGGTGATGGTGGTAATGGGTGATGGTGATGGTGGTGATGGTGGTAATGGGTGATGGTGATGGTGGTGATGGTGGTAATGGGTGATGGTGGTGATGATGACGGGAGAGGTGGCGATGGCGGTAATGGGTGATGGTGATAGTTATGGTGGTGAAGTGATGATGTGGGGAAGGTGTTGATGGGACTGGAGATGGTGATAGTGCTGATCTCTCTCTAAGTGGGTGTTTCTTTCTCTGTGTTGCTCCCCACGGCAGAGAGGAGAGACAGCGGCCCTTCCCCCGCGCTGCCTGCAGGCAGTCAGAACCCCCTGACCCCCGTTTTCTGTTCCAGGACATCGACTGGGTGCAGACGGAGAAGCACGTGTTCGAGCAGGCGTCCAGCAACCCCTTCCTGGTCGGCCTGCACTCCTGCTTCCAGACAACCAGCAGGTAGGAGGGCTGGGCCCTGCCCCTGTGTCAGCTGGGTGAGCACAGGCTTCTCAGTGCTGAGTGTGGGCTGGGGTTTGTCTGCGAGCTCTGTTCTCATTGGCTGCTGCCACAGGGAGTGAATGTCATTCATCCGGACCCAAGCACTTCATTCCCGTGAGCACAGAGCCCCTGGCTGTCCCCTCCGGATCCAGACTCCACCTCCCGAATGTCTCCGCTCCCCCTTCCTCCTGCCCAGACCCCCGCGGCCTCTGGGGAGCCGGGTCCCGGGGCACCACGTCCGCCAGCCCCCCGTGTGGGAGCGGAGCCGCGCTCTGGAACCGGCGTGAGGGGCGGCCACCGGTCTGGAGCCTCCGCATGGTCGGTGCGTGGGGGGGTCCGAAGGGCCTTTCCCCGTCACTGTCCGCGCAGCTTCGCACATCCGGCCTGCCGACCCGTCGTGGTGCCGCCCACTCGGGCCTGCTCTGTCCGACTCGGCGGCTGCTGACCGGGCGCCCGTCCTCCACTGCAAAGTGACAGGCGGCTTCCTCGGTCTCCCGGCCTCCATTTAGCCCCGCCCGTCCGCTGCCTCCTGCGTTAGGGATGGGCCAGGGAGGGCACCTCACCCGCCCCTCACTGGACTCCAGAGCAGCCCTGGCTTGGTGTGAGGTGCAGCCAGTTCTGGCACAGACGGGAGTGAGCGCCTGTCGATTTGCTGACTCGCCGGGGGGGGGCGGGTGACATCCAGCTCCAGGCAGAGCTCAGTTCTGCGCGTTGGGGCTGTGGGTTTGCTGGGAGCAGGCGCGGGTCCCCCGCCAGGCAGGCTGCACCGGGGTGTCTGCCCCGGCCTGACCGGGCTGGGGCATGATGCACCCGGGAAACCGCCTACAAACAGCCGGGAAGGGTGCGTGCGGGAAGGGCCTACGTCCCCTGCAGACACTTAACCATCAGTCCTAGCAGAGGCTCTGGGGGCACCGGCTCCACTTCCCACCCCTCCTCCCCTGCCCGTGTCCCCTCCCCGCCCGTGTCCCCTTTTCCTGGGTCCCCGCCCCTGTCCCCTCCCCGCCCGGGTCCCCTCTCCCGGGTCCCCTCCCCGCCCGTGTCCCCTCCCTGCCCGGGGTCCCCTCCCCGCCCGTGTCCCCTCCCTGCCCAGGTCCCCTCTCCACCCATGTCCCCTCCCCGCCCGGGTCCCGTCCCCGCCCGTGTCCCGTCCCCGCCCGGGGTCCCCTCCCCGCCCGTGTCCCCTTTTCCTGGGTCCCCGCCCCTGTCCCCTCCCCGCCCGGGTCCCCTCTCCCGGGTCCCCTCCCCGCCCGTGTCCCCTCCCGGCCCGGGGTCCCCTCCCCGCCCGTGTCCCCTCCCTGCCCAGGTCCCCTCTCCACCCATGTCCCCTCCCCGCCCGGGTCCCCTCCCCGCCCGGGTCCCGTCCCCCGCCCGTGTCCCTTCCTGCCCGGGGTCCCCTCCCCACCCGTGTCCCCTCCCCGCCCGTGTCCCCTCCCCGCCCGTGTCCCCTCCCCGCCCCTGTCCCCTCCCCGCCCCTGTCCCCTCCCCGCCCCTGTCCCCTCTTCCCGGGTCCCCGCCCCTGTCCCCTCCCCGCCCGTGTCCCCTCCCCGCCCGTGTCCCCTCCCCGCCCCTGTCCCCTCCCCGCCCCTGTCCCCTCCCCGCCCCTGTCCCCTCTTCCCGGGTCCCCGCCCCTGTCCCCTCCCCACCCGGGTCCCCTCCCTGCCCGTGTCTCCTCCCTGCCCGTGTTCCCTCTTCCCGGGTCCCCGCCCCTGTCCCCTCCCCGCCCGGGTCCCCTCTCCTGGGTCCCCTCCCCGCCTGTGTCCCCTCTCCCGGGTCCCGTCCCTGCCCGGGGTCCCCTCCCCGCCCAGGTCCCCTCCCCGCCCGGGTCCCCTCCCCGCCCCGGTCACCTCTCCTGGGTCCCCTCCCCGGGCCCAGCTTCCTCTGGGAATGGGGACAGCAGGGATCTGCTTCTGGCCGTGGAAAAGTTCACGGCGTACGGGGCGACCTGCTGCTGGGAGGTCACCTGTCGGGTGTCGCCCGTCTCAGGCCGGCACTGGTGCCACCACAGTACCGCACGGCTCGGCAGCACGGGGAGGTTTGGTGCCGAGTAAACATGGTGCTCCTAAACTACACCCCACACCTGCGCGTCCGCACGGCCTCCACACGCCGCAAAGCAAAGTTAGCTACAGCCGCCCCGACTGCCGGCTGCTTCCGGCCGGGCTGTTCTCAGGGAAACGGCCCAAAGGTTGTGGCTAAAATCACGTAGTCCCCCTGCGCTTTGGACTGCGGCTCCGCACCAGCCCAGGCCCAGGGCACGGGGCACAGGACTCAGGGCACCACTGAGACCCAGTTTCTGCTGAACTTCTGCTGTTTAACCTCCTAGACGGGTTTTGCTCTTGAAAACCGAGGGCGCTGCCACTCCACGTCGGGGCAGCCGGCCCGAGCTGCTCTCTCTCTAACGGCCCGAGGCTGCCCCGCTGGGCACAGGGACCTGGTGCCGGAGTGCCTGCCCGGGAGGGGGCGGGGACGGGGGCGGTCAGCCACCTGCGGGAGGGGGCGGGGACGGGGGGCGGTCAGCCACCTGCGGAAGGGGGCAGGGGCAGGGGGCGGTCAGCCACCTGCGGGAGGGGGACGGGTGGCAGAAGGGAGCAGGTGTGCCGGTGCAGGCGGCCGGCCGTGATAGGAGGAGGCGCTGGCGGGGGTGTGGCTGTGAGCAGGGACGGTGAAAGGCTGTGACCTGGGCACAGTCACCGGTGACTGACAGCCGATGCGTCCTCTGTGGGCGTGAGTCACCGCCTGTGCCAACGCGGAGCGCCTGTCACTGTCTGACCCCGAGCAGAGCAGCGTGAGTGACAGGTGCGGGCGGCACGGGCGCTCAGCCGTTCTGACACCTGGTCCGGCTCCGAGGCCGCCGGCTCGCTGTCGGCCGGAGGAGGAAACGCCGCCCGGCGTCGGGGCTGGTGGCCGGGCACTGGAGGTGTTTCGGGTTCGTTCCTGTGTCGAGTGCATAGACTGGCAGCCCCTGGCACCACCCCGTGTCTGGGACAGTGAGGAGCCCTCAGGGTGCAGCCTCTGTGCCCGGAGCCTGGGCCTGAGTCCCCCCACTCGCCTGCGGGAGCAGCTGGTTCCTCGTTCAGAGCCGCCCTCGAGGGGGACGGAAGGAAGACCCCGGCCCTGTGGCCCAGAGGGTCCCCTCCCTCCCGCGCCCTGGGGTCCACCCTCAGCGGGTCTTTCTGGGAAACGTGTGGGAATTTAGTTGTGAAAACGGCACCTGATTCGGTTTGATGGCTGGAGATGCGTGTGCAACTGACAGCACAGTCCGGTCTCGGTCTGTGACGCCCGGGACCCCGCGGCTTGGGCCTGACCCTGCAGCCCCTCGACCGCTCCTCACGACCCGCAACCGGGTCAGCACTGATCCCGCCCAGGCCTGCTGCTCCCGTCCTTGCCTGGGCTCAGCCTGGGCACGGGCCGGCTCCACCCAAAGCCCGCCTGCTCCCTCCTCCCCTGGGCCCTGCGCCTGCAGCCTCCTCTGGCCTCCACCCTACGACAGGTCCCCCCTTCCCCCCCGCCGCTGTCCCCTCGCCACCCCTCCCCCGGCCTGTGCACGGGGCGTCCTCCCGCAGCCTGTCCTCCGACTGGGGAGCTGTCCCCGAGTCCAGGCCTCGCTCCCCGGTGGCCTCTGCCCCGGCCCATCTTATTTCTACCTTTTCCCGAGGCAGCCCTCGCCCACGTGGAGAGCAAAGAGCTGTCAGCACCCGCCTGAGCGGCCTGGTCTCCCTGACAACGGGGATGCTGAGCGTCTTCCCCGGTCGGGTGGCCGTGCCCTGTCAGCGGCAGACACGGGTGGGCAGTGCGAGAGCAGCCCCCTGCTGGTGCTGTGTGTGCTCGGGCCTTGGCCAGGCTCCGTGGGGTGCTCTCCTGGCACAGGGTACCCCCAGCCCGGTTCTAAAGCCCACGAGGGAGTGGTGAGAAGTGTGGGTTAGAATGGGCGACAGCAGGGCCCCGGGCGCTCCCAGGGTGACTCCCCGCCCCCCCAGGAGCAGCTCGGGACTGGCCACCGCTGCCTGGAAGCACCGGGCCCCGGGCACGTGTCTCCCTGGCGGGTGGTGTCAGCCTGGCGCCCTCTCTCCTCCAGGCTGTTCCTGGTCATCGAGTACGTCAATGGCGGCGACCTCATGTTCCACATGCAGAGGCAGCGCAAGCTTCCCGAGGAGCACGCCAGGTGGGCGGGGCCAGGGGACCAGGGGGTGGGGCCGGGGGCTGTCAGGTGGGCGGGGCCAGGGACAGAGGCGGGGGTGGAGCCAGGTGGGTGGAGCCGGGGCATGTGGGTGGGGAAAGGGGCAGACAGGACCCTCCCTCCCTCCCGCCAGGTTAGGGGGGCTGCTAGAGGAGTGCGTTTCAGGGGCGTGGGCCCCCGTACCGGCACATAGCAGGTGTCAGAGCCTCAGGGAAGTGGGTTCCCAGCACGTGCTGCAGGCTTCGCCGTTTCATTCCCCAAGTGGGGCAGGTTCTGCCTGAGCTCCTGGGGCTGGGCCGACTTCCCGGCTGTTCCACACGGCACAGAGCTGGGTTGGCTGGGCACAGAGAGGGAGATCGGGGCACAGAGAGAGATCGGGGCACAGAGAGAGGGATCAGGGCACGGACAGAGGGATCGGGGCACGGACAGGGATCGGGGCACGGACAGAGGGATCGGGGCACGGACAGGGATCGGGGCACAGAGAGAGGGATCAGGGCACGGACAGGGATCGGGGCACGGACAGAGGGATCGGGGCACGGACAGGGATCGGGGCAGGGACAGAGGGATCGGGGCAGGGACAGAGGGATCGGGGCACGGACAGGGATCGGGGCAGGGACAGAGGGATCGGGGCAGGGACAGAGGGATCGGGGCACAGACAGGGATCGGGGCAGGGACAGAGGGATCGGGGCAGGGACAGAGGGATCGGGGCACGGACAGGGATCGGGGCACGGACAGAGGGATCGGGGCACGGACAGGGATCGGGGCAGGGACAGAGGGATCGGGGCAGGGACAGAGGGATCGGGGCACGGACAGGGATCGGGGCAGGGACAGAGGGATCGGGGCAGGGACAGAGGGATCGGGGCACGGACAGAGGGATCGGGGCAGGGACAGAGGGATCGGGGCAGGGACAGAGGGATCGGGGCAGGGACAGAGGGATCGGGGCAGGGACAGAGGGATCGGGGCACAGACAGGGATCGGGGCACGGACAGGGATCGGGGCACGGACAGGGATCGGGGCACGGACAGGGATCGGGGCACGGACAGGGATCGGGGCACGGACAGGGATTGCTGTTCTTTCTAACCAGCGGGAAGGGAAGGACGCTCCCCCCTTCCTCTCCGCGTAGCCGCGGCCTCTGGTCCACACCCTCGCTTTCCTGTTTTCACCGTTTTCTCTTCCCTCGTTTCCTCGCTGGACAGCGCTCCGCACTGTTCTGAGTCACTCAGAGCCTTTGGGGAGAGGCAGTTAATAAATCAAAAACCGCACCCTCCCCCCACTCACCTTTTCCTAGTTCTGGTCAATACCGAGGTCATAAAATCTACCTCGTTCACCATTTCTGCGTGCCCAGCTCAGGGACATCAAGCACTTCCGCACTGCTGTGCAGCTGGCACCTCCATCCTTTCTGGAACTTTCCATCTCCCCAACTAACACTCTGTCCCCCTTAAACACTCACCCCCTCCCCGGCCCCTGCACCACCGGCTACGCTGTCCCTGGACCCGACTCCTCCAGGGCCCCTGGGTGCGGATCACACGGCCGCTGTCCTTCCGAGTCAGGCATTAAAAAAAATGTTTATTAACTTCAGAGGGGGAGGGAGGGAGAGAGACACCAATTACGAGAGAGGTCATCGGCCAGCTGCCTCCTGCACGCCCCCTACTGGGGGCCGAGCCTTCAGCCAGGGCCCGTGCCTGCCCTGGTTCGCAGGTGGATGCCCAGCCACTGAGCTCACTGGCCGGGCGGCTCCGCTGCTGTTTGAGGCAGCGTCCCCGTGGGTGGTGGGTCCCCGTGGGTGGTGGGTCCCCGTGGGTGGTGGGTCCCCGTGGGTGGTGGGTCCCCGTGGGTGATGGCTGTGCCGTCTGCCGTCTGTCCGTCCAGCCCCGCTGTCGCCCCTCTGGGCGGGGAGGGATGGCTGGACGAGGGGCAGGTGTCTGTTCGGGGCCCTCCCCTCTTCCAGTTCTGTCCGTGCCCCCAGTCCGGGGTGCTGGGTTGTGTGGGCGTTGTTTTCAGTTCCTCCGGCCCCTCCACGTCCCTTCCACGTCCCCACCCCCGAGCCAGACCACCCCGTGTCCTTGTCACCCTGGCTTTGCTTTTGTTTTCGGTGTCTCGTGCCCACCCCCAGGGCTGGGGAGGATTTGTAGTTTTGATGTGCGTTTCCCTGGCAACTAGGATGTTGAGCATCTTTTCCAGTCCTGGGCGCCCTGAGCACTGGCAGCTGATGCGAGCGCGACTCCCCCACGCCGTTCGTGCTGTGCGCCCCAGCCCCTGCTGAGCCGGCCCCTGGGGGCTCCCCTGACCCGGCCCCTGGGGGCTCCCCTGACCCGCGTGTCCTCCCAGGTTCTATGCCGCGGAGATCTGCATTGCCCTCAACTTCCTGCACGAGCGGGGCATCATCTACCGGGACCTGAAGCTGGACAACGTCCTCCTGGACGCCGACGGCCACATCAAGCTGACGGACTACGGCATGTGCAAGGCGAGCGCCGCCCCCGCCCCTCCGCCCTGTACCGCCCCCCCCCTGTACCGCCCCCCCGTACGCCCCTCCCCCCGGCCTGTACCGCCCCCCTCGTACGGCCCCCCCTCCCTCTGTACGCCCCCCCCCCCCAATCCAGAGGGTTCTCAGACCCATGACCTGGCAGGTCCACCGGAGGCCGTCCTCCCTCCTGGTGACACTGTCCCCACAGGAAGGCCTGGGCCCCGGCGACACCACGAGCACATTCTGCGGGACCCCCAATTACATCGCCCCCGAGATCCTGCGCGGAGAGGAGTACGGTGAGCGCCCTGCCGGGGGCGGGCGGCTGGGAGCTCCCCTCTGGGGACGGGTCACAGGGCCAGGCGGAGGGAGGCTCACTGACCGGGTCACACTGAAACCCCCGACCTTCCCTGGTCGCCCTCTGGCCTCTGCCCGGGTCAGCCCCATCGGGGTCTCGGGTGTCCCCGGAGGAGACGGGAGTCCTCTTAGCAAGAGCCCTGGGGGCTGGGAGGAGGGAGAGGCGCAGAGCCAGGACAGTCCGCGCCCCGAGGCAGCACCGCCAGGGCGATGCAGGGACCTGCCTCCCGCCCACGCCTGCCGCCGGTGCCCCTGGGGGAGCAGACAGTAGACGGGTCCTGGGCCGCGTTTCCACCGGGCGTCTCCCAGACGTGCCCTAGCGCGTTCTGAGCTGTTTCTTTGTCCTTAGAAGGGGACAGGCAGGGTGGGCAGCATTGGGGGCCACGGTGCTGACGTCACAGCCAGAGGAGGGCGGTCGCTGGCTCCAGAGAGACCCCCACACCCTGCAGTGGCTCTCTGCCCCCACAGACCTTCCCACAGGTCCGCTGTGCTCGGCCGTGAGCCGGAACAGGGAGCGAGGAAACCTGTAGGCAGGGGGCAGGGAAGGGGCCGTGGGAACGAGCAGGAACGAGAGAGCATGGCCTCCCACCCCTTGGCTCAGCGGGGTGTGGGGAGGGAGGGGTGTGGGGGAGGGAGGGGTGTGTGGGGAGGGAGGGGTGTGGGGGAGTACGTGGTGTGTGTGCACGCGGGGTCGGAGGTGCAGCGAAGAGCACAAGGCCGGGTGACAGCCAGGACTCTGGACAGGGCCAGGTCGGGGTCCCTGCCTCCAGGTGGGCACCCCCACAGCAGGAAAGACCGGCCCAGGACGGGGACCGGGGAGGTCAGAGGTCGGGGACATCGCACCCCGGACAGCTGATGGTCTGTGCTCCCTCAGGGTTCAGTGTGGACTGGTGGGCGCTGGGCGTCCTGATGTTTGAGATGATGGCCGGGCGCTCCCCCTTCGACATCATCACCGACAACCCCGACATGAACACCGAGGACTACCTGTTCCAGGGTGAGGGGGCGGGGCCCCGGCTCCCCTGTCACCTGACAGCACATGCTCCCTTGGGCGGGGCTGGGGGGGAAGGAGGTTGCTCAGCCGGGCAATGCCCCTTCCATCCACCCTAGAGCTCCTTGCCATCCAGGGCACCTGCCCCTGGGTCCCCGACCTCAGACGTCCTGTGGCGCCCTCTGGTGGCCGAATGCGGAAGGGCGAGGGGACACAGTGGTTCATCTGGGATACCTTTGGCCAAGGGTTCCGAGTGGGTGGCGGACCCTGCTGGGCTGTGGGGAGGTCCTGGGCCCTGCGGGGGCTCCTCACTGCGCACAGCAGACGGGACTGGCGGGGACACGGCCCCTCACCACCACCCCCTTCACAGTGATCCTGGAGAAGCCCATCCGCATCCCCCGCTTCCTCTCCGTCAAGGCCTCCCATGTCCTGAAGGGGTTCCTGAACAAGGTACGCTCACGGCGCCCGGGGCCCCACGCCCTTCGGGGCTGAGCTCCCCCACCGGCTCGGGCACTCCCGGGCTCTGGGGGCCTGGCCGGTGGGAGCCGCCTCCTGGTCCATCCAGCCCAGCCTGACCACCCCCACAACACCATGCGCAGAGGCTGGGGTGCCGGCAGTTTGCTGAAGGCCAAGAGCAGGGCTGCCAGATGCTTCTTAGCTGGGTGCTGACTGGTCCTCATTTGAACTCTGACCCCTAGGACCCCAAAGAGAGGCTCGGCTGCCGGCCACAGACGGGGTTTTCCGACATCAAGTCTCACGCCTTCTTCCGCAGCATTGACTGGGACCTGGTAACACAGCATTGGGGCTCCCCCTCCCCCCTGCGGGCCTGAGGGCATGTGGGTGCGGCCCTGGGCAGGCTGGGGTGACCTGGGCCCACATGTGACAGACAGGGAGAGGGGGACCCGATAGCCCCTGGGGGTCGGGCCAAGCAGCCCCTGGTGGCCGACCAGGGTCCCGTGAGCGGATCCTGGCCTGTGACCTCCCCCTGGTGAGTCTGCGGGGCCCCAGGTCCGGGTGCCCAGGAAGGTGTTTTCTGAAGGAATTCAGGCCTCAGAGTTTAGCTGTGGTTCCTGGTCTTAAAGGAGAAAGGAACCCAGTTTGTTTGAAAATATACACGCGGGTGCAGAGTTGCTGAAATAGGGCCTTTGTTTAACATGTGATGTTTGGGAGGAAAACAGATTATATCAACGAGATCAGTGTCGAACTTCAGCTTGAGTTGGGAGTGAAGAGCCCCCCTCTGGGGCGACAGCGTAGCCCCCCCCCCCCGGGGCACTTCCCACGCACAGGCCGGGCCAGCGTTGTGGGTGGGGAGGGACCCCATCCACGTGTGGCCGGGTGGTGGGAGGTTCCGGCAGGATCCGAGGCCCCTCTGGGGTTCGCTGCCCCCGTATCCTCACTGTGGTCATCAGGCCCCCAAAGCTCACTGGCCGCTGTGGGCCCAGAATGTGCCCAGGGGTGCTGCAGGGCTCACCCCATTATTGACTGGCTGGGTGCTCCCTGTCGGGGGGGGGGGGGGGGGGGGGTGTCTGGGCTGCTTGCCTCTCGAGGCCCCAGCGGGTGGGCGTCTGCTGGCTCCGGTTCTCGCTGCACTAACCCCGAAGCGAACCGCACACCACACACACTAACCCGCCCCAGTGTTAGCTCCGCCCCTGGGTCTCGGCACCGGGAAACGCTGTGCCTCCTGGTCTGGTCTGTGGAGCCGCCTGAGGACGGGGACCCTGACGTGACCTCTCGCGTGTCCCCAGCTGGAGAAGAAGCAGGCGCTGCCGCCCTTCCAGCCGCAGATCACGGACGACTACGGCCTGGACAACTTCGACACGCAGTTCACCAGCGAGCCGGTGCAGCTGACCCCGGACGACGAGTGAGCCCGGGCGGCGAGGGCCGTGGGTTTGGGGGCCGGGGCGGGGCCGCGGAGGCCTCTGTCCTGCACGGGCGTGGGTTTGGGGGCCGGGGCGGGGCCGCGGAGACCCCTGTCCTGCACGGGCGTGGGTTTGGGGGCCGGGGCGGGGCCGCGGAGACTCCTGTCCTGCACGGGCGTGGGTTTGGGGGTGGGGGCGGGGCCGCGGAGACCCCTGTCCTGCACGGGCGTGGGTTTGGGGGCCGGGGCGGGGCCGCGGAGACCCCTGTCCTGCACGGGCGTGGGTTTGGGGGCCGGGGCGGGGCCGCGGAGGCCTCTGTCCTGCACGGGCGTGGGTTTGGGGGCCGGGGCGGGGCCGCGGAGACCCCTGTCCTGCACGGGCGTGGGTTTGGGGGTGGGGCGGGGCCGCGGAGACCTCTGTCCTGCACGGGCGTGGGCGTGGGGGCGGGGGGCACCCTGGCAGCAGAGCCTCTGCCCTCACGCAGGGACGTCATAAAGAGGATCGACCAGTCCGAGTTTGAGGGGTTCGAGTACATCAACCCGCTGCTGCTCTCCACCGAGGAGTCCGTGTGAGCGTCCGGGCCGAGGACACGCCTGTGAATGACCCGAGCCTTGGCCGCCGCGCATGCATGCCGGGGGACCCACCGGCCCTGTACCCGCACCCGGCGCCTCGGGCGGACAGTCCCGCAGCCCGGCCCGCGCCCGGAGAACTTGCTTCGTGTGCCTGCGGCGCGGAGGCCCGCGGGGACCGCGTCCGAGGGAGACTCGGGCCCTCGGTTTCGAAGGTGCACACTTTCCAGGACCGCCCGGCGCCGCCGGGGACCCACCTGTCATGTCCTGAGGAATAAACGTGCGATGTTGCCCCGGCTGCCTTCTCTCCGGCCGCGGGAGCGCCAGGCGGGCGGGGAGCCCAGGCGCCGCGGCGGACTGTGTGCGGAAGGTTTTCCGAGTCCCGGTAAGTCCTGTTAATATTTAACACGATTTTCCTACCGAGCAGGTGAGTGGCCGCGGGGTCCGGCGCTGACGTCACCCCGCCCCCGCCGGCGCGCCGGGAACATCGGCCGGTAGAGACGCTAACGGCTGCTCGCCGAAGCAGCAGCAGCCACAATAGACAAGGAAACTGGAAACTAAATCTGCTCAAAATATATTTCTGCAAACACTGCGCAGTGCCTCCCTGATGTCTGTCACGTGTTGGGTCGAGGGTTCCGGTGATGCTCAGAACTAGGGCGTTTAAGATGCGTGTGTGCCGGGTGGAGGCTTGGAACCTGGAACCCGGAACCCCCAGGCTCCCTGCGCTCGGGCAGCACGCTCCTGCCACCCCCCTCCTCAGGTGAAGGGGCCGCGGGAAAGCCAGACCGAAGGCTTTTCAGAAAGGGGCACATCTGGGTTTTTAAGTGCCCAGCACGTTAGCCGGGCACCGAGTCCCCCAGCGTCCAGCGTGGGCACGGCCGCACCCCAAACCCCTCTGCGTCTCCGCGGGGGCGGGAGATGACGGGCGGAACAGTGAGCACCACGCCCCACACTCGCCCGGGCCGGAACGCGAGGCTCCGCCGCGCCCCCACCCCGGGCGCTCAGCCCGCCCCGAGTTGCAGAGCAGCCTTCGTGCATTATGGAGACATGGATCCGCCAGACCGAGTGTCACCAGGAAACGCCGACCGGGACCAAGACCAGGAGCACAGAGCAGAGCCCCGGAGCCGGCTCGGCCTCACGGCGACCCGCCGGCGGGCGTCCAGCAGCAGAGCCTGGGGTGGCGCTGGGCGGTCAGTGGGGACTGGCGAGGCCGGTGGCCTGGGAGGGGAGCCTCTCCTCCGCGCTGCACTGGGCACAGGGACGCAGCGCCGGCCGGCTGTGTCCGCGTGAGACACCGCTTGGGGCTGGTCCGCTCCAGGGGGCTGGGGGCTGCGTGCACTGTGCGTGCGGGGAGCGCAGTGCTCCGCGGTGGGGGCCACACGCAGCCGGTGCTTCCTAAAGCAAAGCAGGTGGCGGGCGCTGCCTGAGGTTTGGAGTCGCACGTCCTGTGGTTTTGTGCAATTGCAGGGGCCGAGGCCCCGCTGTCCTGCGGACACTCGCCCACCACAGCCACGCCCGCGCTGCCCGACACATTAAAGACTTCACGAAAGCGCTTCCGGCTGCTCTTTCCCCTAAAAGTCAGTGTTTCCAGGAAGCAGAGGTTTTTGTGTATTTTTAGAAAATACATTTTTATTGATTTCAGAGAAGAAGTGAGAGGTAGACACATCAATGGTGAGAATCACCGATCAGCTGCCTCCTGCACGCCCCACACGGGATGGAGCCCGAAACCCTGGCCTGTGCCCTGACTGGGAGTCCAACCAGGACCTCCTGGTTCCCAGGGCGATGCTCAGCCTGAGTCACGCCGGCCGGGCCACAGGGCGCGTTTCAGCGTGTAGTTTGGTTCTCTCTCGGGCTGGGTGCAGGGCAGGGGTCCCGCAGGCACCGAGCGGGCCCTCACCACACCACGTCCTCCGTGCTGCCCTCCAGGCACTGGGCGAGGTGGCTGTCGATGTCCAGCTGGGCCAGCCTGTAGGAGAGGGCGGGCGGTCACTCCGGGGAGGGGAGGCACCCGTCCCCGGCCCCCACTGGGCGCACTGGCCCGCTCTTCGCGAGGACGGAGAAACCCTGGGGTCCCCCAGGCTGGTCAGAAAGGAGCGGAGGTCCGCAGGAGGGGTCGCCCCACCCCGGAAAGCCCCCTCCTTGTCCCGTTCTCGGTCAGAGGCTCGGAGTGCGCCCTGGACACGCGCCTGGGAGACCCTGCGGCACCCGAATTCTCAGGCTCCTGCCTCTGAGGCTGGGGCACGCCGAGCCCCTGGGGAACTGGCGCCTGCTCTGTGGGTGGAAGCCGAGCCGAGAGCCGATCTGCGGCAGCGGCGGAGCCCACCTCGGGCCTATGGAGGGGCTGGGAGAACCAGGAGCCCTGCAGGCCCGAAGACATGGTGGCCACGCAGGGAGGAGGTCTGCTGCCCGCCCAGACACCCTCTCCCTGCCCGCAGGGGCCTCCCAGCCACGACACCGCCAGGAGAGCTACCATCCACTGGCCACGTCCCGTCCCCCCAGGACAGGCCATCGCTGGGCCAGAGTCCCAGCAGCTGCCGAGAACGGTCTTTCCCTGTAACACGAGGGGCAGAGAGACAGCCCCACAGGAAGGAAGGAAAGGAGGGCACCCCCATACACACCCTCAGGACAGCCACCGCCTCGCCCACACCAGCCCTCTCGTCTACTCCATGCTGTCTGGGTGCTGCCTGGACCTGGGCAGGGGAGGCTGAAGGGGTGCCATCTGGGCTTCCCCCCCAACACCAGGCTCTCAACGATCCCGTTCCAGTAAAATGTCAGGCGATAGGAGCCTCGATCCTGACGTGGCCGGGGCGGTCGGCAGGTCGGGAATGTCATCCAGGGCCCCGAAGGGCTGCTGGTTCAGTGTCCGGTCAGGGCACAGCCCCGGCTCCAGGCGCGGCCCCCACGGTCCCCAGGAGGGGGGTGCACAGCCGGCAGCTGAGCCGTTTCATTTCCACATGGGTGTTCCCCCCCCTCCCGCCCCTCTCCCTGTCTCCAACTCAATTTTAAAAAACCTTAAGCAGAAAAGGAAGGAAATCGTGTCTGAAGAGCATCCTGTGCAGGCTGTGCCCTGGGTGGGGGTCTCGCTGGCTGGAGGGTCCCAGCTGCTGGGTGTGGAACCCACTCCCTGCGCTGCTCCGGCTTCCGGAAGCGCAGGGAGAAGGCCACACCATCGGGAGCAGGTCCAGTCAGAACCGGTGTCCGCTCCCTGCCCCCAACCAGGACCCTGCCCCCGCCCTCCCTCATCAGGACCCCATGACTCCCACCAACCCCAAGCGGGCGGTCTGACTCAGCCACGTTGGAGTCCAGCTCCCTCTTAGGATCCAGAGCAACAATAATGTTGGGTTTTTAAAAGTAGAAATAACAGCCGGACCCCCGTTTGGCTCAGTGGCTCGAGCATTGGCTGGTGGACTGAAGGGTCCCAGGTTCAATTCCAGTCAAGGCCACGGGTTTCGGGCTTGATCCCCAGTGCGGGCGAGCAGGAGGCAGCCGGTCCATGATTCTCTCTTCATCTTTGTTTCTCTCCCCCCCCCCTTCCTTTCTGAAGTCAACGAAAACTCGTTTCTTTTACAAAATAAGTTTCCCTGAAAGTCTGAAGCCCAGCTCGGCACCTCTTAGCCTGAGGGGGGGAGGGGGCCGGGGTCCCAGGGGGGCAGAGGGGAGAGGCCGGCCCAGGGCACTCACCCGGGTGCGAAGGCGGCCTGGCACATGGGGCAGCTCTGCAGCGTCTGTGCCCCGCCCCCCGCCGGCCGCTCGGGGACCAGGGGCACCTCGCGGGGCTCCGGCGAGGGTTTTCCCAGCGGGGACGGGGTGGGACGGAGCACCCGGTGGGAGCCGCCGGGGCCCCCTCCTCCCCGCGGGGCCGGCGGCAGGGGCGTCCAGGAAAAGGTTTCGGGTCCCACGGTGAAGGCCTCGGGGTACGCGGCGCGCGGGGGGTGCAGCCTGGGCTCCTGCGGAACCGGGTCGTCAGCGGCGTCCCTCCCGGGGGGGGGGGGGGGGGGCCACTCCCACGGCCTGGCGGCTCGGCGCACGCACCTCGGCCGGGAAGGCGGGCAGCGGCGGCAGTTCGCCGTCCACACCCCGGTCCGCGCTCGCCGTACGCAGCAGCTCGGCCCACAGCCCCGCGAGCTCGCCGTCCTGGGGGGCCGGGGGGCGGGGCCTCGGGGGCCTGAGCGGCAACGGGTGGGAGACCGAGTGTCAGCTCAGGGGGGCCCGGCGGGGAGCAGTCAGCGCGGGGCGTGGGGGCAACTTGGGGCGCCGGCCGGGGGGCGGAGGGCAGGACCCAGGGTTTGGGCGCGAAGGGCAGGGCCGGAGGGGGCGTGGGGAGGAGCTCCGGGGGAGGGCGGGGAGGCGCGCCCCAGGAAGCACGTGGGGGAGTGACACTGGCCACGGCTCGGCCACGGGGACGGGGGCCGCCCACCTGGCTGCTCCCCACTTCCTACCGGCACCCCTGAGGCCCCGGACCCCAGCCTCACCCGCCCCCGGAGGGCAGCTTCCGGCGGCTCAGCCGCAGCCGAGGCCTCCGCGGCGCCTCCATCGTCCAGGAGCCCGCGCGTCCGGCGGAAATGCCGGTGGAGCCCGCCCCAGAAACTGGTCCCGCCTCCGTCCCTGACACTGGTCCCGCCCCCAATTTTAGCCCCGCCTCCGTCCCAGACCCTGGCCCCACCCCCAATGTTAGCTCCGCCCCTCGCCCTGGCATTGGTCCCGCCCCAAACCTTATTCCCGCCCCCGGTCCTGACACTGGCCCCGCCCCTAGTGTTAGCCCCGCCCCTGGTCCTGACACTGGCCCCGCCCCCTCCAGGCATCCCTGTGGGCCGGGCTGGACCCTGTCCATGGAGCCGGCGCAGGGGACCCCAACTCCCGCCCCAGCCTGACCCGACCTTCCCCGCCTGCGCACTGGATCGCGTCCCCTGGGGGACCCCGCGGCCTGCCCCCCTGCCACGAGGTGCCCTGGCCTGTGTGTCCCTGTCGGAGCAGAAGATGTCTCTTTGGGGAGACTGAGGCCGGAGAGCGGGTTCAGGGGGAGGCGCACTCGCCCCCAGGAACCGTTATTCCACCGAGGAAGGGGTGCGGGGTGGGAGGTGGGGTCAGCGAGGCCTGGGGGGAGGAGGAAGTGGGCAGGCGGTCACGCTGGGTCTGCACCCCATCCCCTCCAGGCAATCCCCCACCCCCCTTTCCCGCTGGGGGAACAGCTAAGCCTCAGTTCCCAGCTCTAGACCCCTGGCCTTCCCTGGACGTCACCGGAGTGAGGTGACACAGCCCAGGGCATAGGTCTGGGGGGGGGCCTGAGGGAGGGCATGGGGGGAGGTCTTGGGGGGAGGGCCAGGGCGGGGCTCCCCTATTCTTGGCGAGCCCATCGCCAGCCACCGCTGGATGGCCACTTGGTGGCAGCAGAGGCCCAGGCAGCCTCTGCCACTCGGACCTTGCAGAGCCCTGCCTGTGGGCCTGTGGGCAGAGTGTGCAGGCCGAGGTGTGCAGGGGGACTAGCGGCTGCTCTACGTGGATACAGCAGCTGACACTCGGGGGCTGGACTCCCCATGTCTGTCCCCCAGCCCAGCCTTGGGGCTCTGCTCTGCACCCACTTCTGCAGGGGCTCCCAGGGTGTGTCCCAGCCACCTCAGCCCCCTCCCCGGCACCACCACCACCCCCTCCGAAGCCCCATGTCCGGGCTCCCCGGCCCAGGCCCAGGCCCATCCCCGAGGGCAGGCCACTCAGGTGCTCGGTCCTCCTCCTCCGAGAGGTCGGCCGCCGTGCGGCTCTGAGCCCCTACCTGCGCCGGGGCGGGTCTGGAGACCCCAGGGACACAGGCGAGGTCGGGGGGGGGGGGGGGACAGCCGGTGGGTCAGCGGGGGCAGGAGCTCTGGCTCAGGCTCCTGCACGCAAGGGGGCTCCCCTCTCCCGCCATGGCAGGTGCCAGCCGACGGAGGACTCCCCGGCAGCTGTGCCCGGGTTCCCTGCCCAGGTCCCCAGCTGCCCTGGCTCCGGAGCCTGTCCTGGAAGTGCTCCCCACTTCCACGTCGCACGCCAGCGCGGGGATGTCCAGGGGGCGGCGCCAGGCCTCCCTGGTGGCCGCCGTGGTGACCATTGTGTGCCCAGCGCCCGGGCTGGGAGGCTGTGGGGACGCCCAGTGAGGAGCCAGGTCCTGACCTGGGCCCGGAACAAAGCACCGGGGACCTCGGTGTCCCGGCCACTCTGGCCCCTCCCCCTGCGGACCTCACAGGCCTGTCTCCCGAGGGGCACAGCGGTACGGGAGCAGGGGGTGGGGCTCAGCCGGACGCAGGGCACTGGGCTGGGAGGACGGGTGCCCAGGCAGCGCAGGCCCAGGGGCTGTCCCGGGCCTGCTGGAGCCTC
The DNA here is from genome assembly GCA_027563665.1 of Antrozous pallidus. Lineage (NCBI taxonomy): Eukaryota > Metazoa > Chordata > Mammalia > Chiroptera > Vespertilionidae > Antrozous > Antrozous pallidus. The sequence goes on from CM050508.1 coordinate 212,428,626, forward strand.
ACTCTGGCCTTTCCCACAGAAGGGGCACCCCATCTTCTGGGATGCGGGGGAGGGGCGCGGGCCCCGGCACAGGGGCCTGAGGGCCTGGCGCTCCGGGGAGGGCAGAGCCGAGCAGCAGGAGCTCGTCCCTGGCTTCTCCTCTCTGGTTTCATCCGGCTGCCGAGGATTAGCACCCCCCCCCTTCCCCACGGAGACCCGGGGGCCTGGGCCTGGGGCATTTCCGCAGGGAGCGGGGCCACCCTGAGCCGGCACAGCAGGTGCGGCCGCCAGGGAGCCCCCGTCCCCTCGCTCTGCTTTCCGACAGCTGCCACCACCCCCCCTCCCGGGCCCCTGGGACCTCCGGGAGGTGGGACAGGAGCACGTGCGCCCCTGACAACACTTCTGGTCCTGGGATCCCCGTGTCCCCGGGAGGTGCCGTGGCCGGGCCGGGCCGGGGCCGTGGCCAGAGAAAGTTTAAAAGTTGAATTTTGCCGAAACCGGTTTGGCTCAGTGGATAGAGCGTCGGACTGCGGACTGAAGAAGGGTCCCGGGTTCGATTCCGGTCAAGGGCATGGACCTTGGCTGCGGGCACATCCCCAGTAGGGGGCGTGCAAGAGGCAGCTGATGGATGTTTCTCTCTCATCGATGTTACTGACTCTCTATCCCTCTCTCTTCCTCTTTGTGAAAAATCAATAAAATATATATATATTTTTTTTAAAAGTTGAATTTGATGAAAGGCTCCCGTGTTCTGAGCCAACTGTCACGGCGACAGGCCGAGCCTCAGGGATACGAACCGGCACACGTTCTGGGAGCCGAAATTCACGTTTACAGAGAATATTTCGGGGTGGGCAGGAGGCACCGCCCCCTCGAGCAGGAAGTGGGCCGGGGCCAGGGGAATCGGGCAGGGTCTGGCCTCGCCCGCCCGCCGTGGAGACCTTGCGGCTGGAGAGCCGACCCCTCCCCTCCGAGGTGCAGAGTCGGGGTAATGTCAGCAGCCGTGGTCGGGGGCCCTATCCCTCCCCGGCAGCTCCTCCGCTGCCCAGCACTGGGGGAGTGGTGTTCCTCAGGCTCCCATTGGGGGTTGGAGGGGCAGGCCTGCCTCTGATGCCCAGGAGCCCGGCCGGAGGCAGCTGGGGATGTCCAAACCCCACGTCAGCCCGGCCGGCGTGGTCCAGGGGTGGAGCGTCCACCTCTGCACCGGGAGTCACGGTTCGATGCCTTTCCATTTCCCGGGGAAAGTGGCGGCCTGCGGGCATGTGAGCCGTCGGAGAGGCGGCAGCCTCGCCGGGCGCCGGTCTGTGCCCGAGGGCTGGGCCGCCCCCTCCCTGAGCCCGGGGCCTCCTGCCGCTCGGCCGCACCTGCCCGGCGGGGGCCCCCCGGAGCCAGGCCGTGTGGCCCTCGTGGCTGAGCGAGCACCAGGCAAACAAGTGGGTGGAATCCGTTGCCCGGGAAACATGGCGGCGGAGGGCACCAGAGAGAAACCCTGGGCACCACCAGGGCTCCTCACCCCACAGAGGGGTGGGCGTCGGTGGCCGGGGGCTGCCAAGGCCCCCAGGCCAAAGCCAAGGGCCTGGCACAGCCTCCAGCCCCCGCCCAAGAGCCCCAGAGGCAAGGGGCAGGGTAGGGGTGAGAGCGACAGGGACCTTGTTTCCAGGCCCCGTCCATGGCCACCACCTGCCTCCTGGACCCCCTCTCCCATCCCCACTGGCTCCTCTGCCCCCGCACCCCCGTCCAGCCCCTCAGCTGCCCCGCAGGCCTCCCTGGACACAGGCAGGATGGAGGCGGCTGTCAGAGTCACAGCCTGGGGCAAGGCTGGCCTCTCCCCTCAGAGCTCTGCGGCACCTGCCACCTTTGGGCCACCTGCCCCCCCCCCCACCACCCAGGAGCAGGGCCGGGAGAGTGACAGGAAGTGGAAGGACCCCGGAGGGTGACAGGAGGTGAGGGGGGGGCAGCGGGGCCCTGGGCTTTGGGGACACAGGGCTGAAGCGAAGCTCACCTCAGCCATGGGCACCTCCCGGCTGCCACCCCCCAGGACCGTGCCCCCCCTCACGGCATTGGCCCCGTTGGAGCTGGGAGGGCCCCCAGCTGCCGGCAGGCCCCTCCCCCACCCCCTCCCTCCTCCTGTGGGCACCCGGGCTGCTCTGTGGCTGAATCCCTTCACTCGGAGCCGAGCGGTCAGGTCCTGTGTGGGGTTGCCCAGGTGCACCCTCTCTCCGGGGGGAGCCTGGCCTGGCTGCCCACCCTCCAGGGAGCACCAGCAGGTGGCTCAGGCTGATGGTGCCCCCCCAGGCCCTGCCAGGGGTGGAGGCAGGCGGATGGGGTGGGTGGTGCAGGTCCCCCGTTTATCAGAACCAAACCGGGATGCAGACACGAGGCTGCGTCAGGGCCTGAGCGTGTGAGCTGTTGGGCCCCCTCTGTTCCCCCCATCCTGCCCCAGAGGCACCCGAGCCTGGCAGGGGGCTGGTCCTCTGCACTCACTCCCCAGGCACCAGCCCCTCGCTGGAGGGGTGCTCCTCCCTCCTCCCCACGCGGACAGATGGGCCCCTGAGGCGGGTCCTCCATCGTCTGTGTCCTAGACCATGTGCCAGCGAGGACGGGGCTGGGGCTTGACCCGGGTCCCTGGGCTGAGCTGCCTGAGCCTTGACCTTGCTGACTCTGTGCCCCAGTGACCTTGTGGGGGGGTCAGGGTCAGGGTCAGGGAGACCCAGCTGGAGTCTGGGCAGAGGGTGAGGCCTGCTCTTCCCTCCCCGGTGCCCAGGTGCCCCCGGCCGCTCCCAGGGCCCTGAGGGTTAGCCCTGTCCCAGCCGGTGGGCCCACGCCCGCTGCCTTTGCCCCCATGTGGCCAGCCTCCCAGGCTCGCAACCGGGACCAGTTGGGCCCCTGGGGTGCCAGGTCTGATGCCCGTCCCGCCAGCACCACTGGCCTGTGCATCGTGGCCGTGGGGGACCCCGGGAGAAGCCGCACTGACGGCTGCCCGAACCCCCGCTGCCCGGCAGAGTCTGGCGGTCAGGACTCCCCAATAGCAGCCGGTCTTCCCCGCGCAGGGCAGGGCATGGCCACGAGTGTGGGGAGCTGCTGCCCAGCCCGTCCCGGGCTCCAGGCCGCCCTGTGTCCCCAAGGGCATGGCTCCTCTCTGAGGGCCACAGCCTGGGGCCCCCTCACCCCCAGGTGCCCAGGGCATGTGGGTGCAGGCAGGGTGCCCACGGGGTGAACTCCAAGGCCTTTGGAAATGGGGGGATGGACCTGCGCTGACTGCAGTCGATGCCCTGGGGGCGGGAGGTGCAGACCAGCCGAGGGGGGGGTCAGACCTTCACTGGGGGGCAGTCCTGTCCCTGCTGCCCGCCTGCCCTCCCCACCCCGACCCCACACGTGAGCCTCGTCTCTGCTCCCGCTTCCCGGGGTTTGCAGCCTGGGGCCGAACCTCAGAGCTCCTGGCGGCCATGCAGTTCTCACTGTGCGTTCTATGTTCTCTGTGTGTGCGCGCACGTACGTGCGATGTGTGTGCACGTGTGTGTTTGTTCGTGTGCACTGTGTGTGCACGTGATGTGTGTGCACATGGGTATGTACGTGCGATGTGTGTGCATGAGTGTGTTTGTTCATGTGCACTGTGTGCACATTCGATGTGTGTGCATATGGGTGTGTGCGTGTGATGTGTGTGCATGGGTGTGTTCATTCACACCGTGTGTACACATGTGATGTGTGTGCACATGGATGTGTGCAGGTGGTGTGTGTGCATGGGTGTGTTTGCTCTTTTATTGTGTGCGTACGTGTGGTGTGCACGCACATGGGTGTGTTTGTGTGTTCATGTGCGTGCACATGGGGGGTGTGTGCACACGGGAGTGTGCAGGTGATGTGTGTGCGTGGGTGTGTTTGTGTACGTGTGGTATGCGTGCACATGGGTGTTTTCGTATGTGTTCATGTGGACTGTGTGTGCATATGTGCGTGTGTATGTGTCCTGGGTCCCTGACCCAGAGCAGGAGCCCAGCACTCTCCCAAAGGGGAAACTGAGGCCGCAGGGCTCAGCCACACCCCCAGGTGCACCTCAGCCATTTGGCCGCCAAGTACCGGTCAGGGGGCGGTCCTGAGGCCCGTGAGGGGTCCCTGCCCAGCACGCCGGAGTAGCTGGTCCCCCGCTGTCTCCCGCCTGCTTTCTCCCCTCCCCCCAGCACTGCCCTCTCCCCCTCCCCCCAGCGCTGCCCTCTCCCCCCTTCCTGGCAAGCAGACTGCAATCCAAACCCGCTGTTAGCTTCGGCCAGCCCGGCCAGACCCTCGAGAGCACGGCCTGAGGTGGACGATCCTCAAGGGCGCGGGGCGGGGGGAGGCCGAGGCCGGGTCTCGGTAGCGGGCCCCTTCCCCAGGGTCTGCGGGCGCCGGGTGCGGGGCTGGGGGGGTGGGGCAGGCGGCAGCCTTCGGCCTCTGCCCTGTGCCCCGGCCAGCCCGCCTGCGAAGTTGCCTGTTGACACTGCGGGTCCCCGGGCAGCAGGGAGGGGCTGCGGGGCCAGAGAGGGGCTGGAGCTGGGCAGGGCCTCCTCCCCGTGGGGTCCCTCTCGGCCTGAGCCGGGCTGGGGCGGGGGCCGGGACAGAGTGTCCAGCCAAACAGCCTCCTCTGGTTCCGATCGGTCCTCCTCTGGTCTCCGTCTTCCCTGCACCTCCCTCCGCCCCGGGCACTGCCCACAGCCCCGGGTGCGGCCACCCATCTGCCAGCACGGCCCGGGGGCTGGGGGCCTCTGGGGTCAGAGCAGCGACCTCAGCCGCCGACCCCTGGGGGTGAACAGGGGCTCCTGTCCCTGCTCCCATCCTGCCGCCCGCCTCTCATGACCCTGCCCCCCCTTCTCTGCGGGGGCCGGGCTGCCAGGACCCCTCCTCTCCCCTCTCCTCCCAGGAGCCCCTGGACTCAGGTCCCCGCCTGCCGCACCCACCTGTCCTTCCCGAGAGCAGGTCCCTGCGAGCCTAGAGCTTGGGGTCCGCCTGGCCTGGGAGCCCCCTGCCACCCCCGCACGGCCCTGCAGGCCAGGCCCCGCCTGGATAGGTACCCCACGACCTGAGTGAGCTCAGACAGGACCTCCCAGGCAGAGGCTGGAGCCTGGGCCTGACACACACCCCCTCACCCCCCAGCAAGAAGGGGGAGGGACAAAGACCACAGAGAGCGGGTGGGGCTGCCTGTGGGTAACAGTGAGGTGGCCCCTCACTATCCCACAACCCCTGACCCCTGACCCCCGCCCCGTAGCCCCCAGAGCCTCGTCTGCCCTCCCGCCTTCTGCCCGGGGGGGGGCGCTGTTTTATGTACAGAACACGTGTTTCCTGACGTCGGAGAGGCGGGGAGCGGGAGAGAGAAACAGCGAATCCTGGACCGGCTGCCTTCCGCACGCCCCGCCACGGGGACCGAGCCCGCACCCCGGGCCTGCGCCCCGACCGGGCCTCGAACCCTGACCTCCTAAGCTCGTCGTCGGTCCGCGCTCAGCCCCCCGAGCCCCCAGCCGGGCTGAAGCAGGCGCTTAACCGCACAGGCCGTGCCCACCGCCCTGCAGCGTCCCCCGGGACCGGCACCTGGGCAGGCGGCAGGGTCTGCGCCCACCGGCCGGGGCGTCCCCCTCCCCCCCCCCCCGGGCCCCTCCTGGCACTCAGCCCGGGACAGGGCGGCTCCGGCAGGCCCGGGCGGAAAGCCCCCTCCCCCGTCCCCAGCAGCCCGCTCCTGCGCGGGCGGCTTCCTGTGCCTCTGTGTGGGGTTCGGGCCGGGGCGCCCACCTGCCAGCCTCGTGCCCGGACCTGCAGCGCCCGCCCCGTCCAGGCAGGCGAGTTGGGACTCTGCACCGGGACCCGGCGGGGAGGCAGGAATGCGGCCTCGAAACCGCCTCTCCCGCTGCACGGAGGGTGGCCCTGCCCGCACGGCCCCAGGGGGGCTCCAGCCCCCCACCAAGCCCGCAGCCCCGCCTGTTCCCCCCTTTCTGCCCACCCGCCTGCCGGGCCATAACCCCCCCATTTCTGCCCCCCCCACCTGCCCGGGCCATAACCCCCCCCTCGTTTCTGCCCTCCCCCCTCCCCCCGCCTGCCCCGGCCGAGGGGGTGGGGCTGGAGGTTATTTGTCGTGCGGGGTGACGAGAGGAGCAGGTCCCGCTCAGGGACAGACCCAGCCCCCCCACCAACAGGTGCAGGTCTGCACAGGCTGGGGACTCAGGGCCCCAAGGCAGGGCGCTTCTGGGGAAGGCGATGGGGGGTGCAGCTCCCCAAGTGCCCTCCGGCGAGGCTCTGCGGGCTCCCCAGCCATTCCTGCTCCCGTCCGGGGCCACCGACAGCCGAGCAGGCACTGGGGTGGGTGCTTCTCCAGGAGGGGGGACCCAGAGTGCAGGCAGCCCCGCCCCACCCGCTTCTGGTCAGAGGTGCCCCCCCCCCCCGCAGCCCTGAGGGTCCCGCCCTCGGCGCAGGCTGCGGGCAGAGCTCAGGCCGGTGCTGCCAGACGGGGGGGCCCAGCCGGAGACTCGGCCCGATGACCGCCAGCCGGGCCCCTCCTCCCGCTGCTGGGGGGACGGAGGGATGGGGGGTCGGCCTGCAGCAGTCTGGACGTGGCCACCAGCCAGCAGGAGGGCAGCAGCCGGGGCCCGGTGTCCACAGCCTCCACCGCGGGGCCAGCTGCCACGGGCACCCTGGGTGCTGGGCAGACCAGGCCACAGGCCTCCTGGGGCCATCGCCACCTCTGCCGGCCGCTGCCAGGGCTTCCCAGGCCAGCAAGGCCCCTGTCCCCCCCCCCCCCCCCCCGGCCCCCGACCCGGAGCCCGGGCGGCTCCCACAGGGCGGCGGCCGGATGGGGCAGACGGGGAGGCAGCTCCTGGGCCCGTGCCCTCTGCCCGGGGACCCAGCACAGCCTCTCGGGGGCACAGAGAGGGACGCTGCCTGAGGCCCAGCGCGGGGCCAGCAGGAGAGAGGCCAGCACCCCGCAGACCCAGGGTCTGGCTGGGGGAGCTGGGGGAGTGTGTGTGGGGGGGTTAGGGGTGTGAGCAGAGAGCCCAGGGTGGCCGGCAGGAGAGAGGCCAGTGGGGCTGCAGACCCGGGGTCTGGCTGGGGGAGCTGGGGGTGTATGTGTGTGGGGGGGCGGCCAGCAGGAGAGAGGCCAGCACCCCGCAGACCTGGGGTCTGGCTGGGGGAGCTGGGGGAGTGTGTGTGGGGGGTTAGGGGTGTGAGCAGAGAGCCCAGGGTGGCCGGCAGGAGAGAGGCCAGTGGGACTGCAGACCCGGGGTCTGGCTGGGGGAGCTGGGGGTGTATGTGTGGGGGGGGGCGGCCGGCAGGAGAGAGGCCAGCGGGACCCCACAGACCCGGGGTCTGGCTGGGGGAGCTGTTGGGGGGAGTTGGGGGGGGAGCAGAGCCAGGGCGGCCGCAGCCCTCGCCCGGCACAGGGGGCCTCCAGGCCCGAGCGGCAGGAAAGGGAAAGGTGACGTCGCTGCTGCCTGGAATCTGCTGTTTGGAGGCGTCGCCATGGAGACCGGAAGGCTCAGGGCGGGTAAAAATAGCAAACCCAAGAGGGTGTCAGTTCCAAGAACTGGAGTCTGTGAAGAAAGGAAAACGCGGGCCTGCTCCCGGCGGCCGGTGCGGGCCGTGCGGGCACATGCTGGTGGCCCCACCGCCGTCCCCACCGTCCCCTCCGTCTGTCCGTCCCCGCCGTCCCTCTGTCCCCGCCGTCCCCTCTGTCCCTCCATCCCCACTGTTCCCTCCGTCTCCACTGTCCCCTCCGTCCCCTCCGTCCCCTCCGTCCCTCCGTCCCCTCCGTCCCCTCCGTCCCCTCCGTCCCCGCCGTCCCCGTCCCCACTGTCCCTCCATCCCCACCATCCCTCCGTCCCCTCTGACCACTGTCCCCGCTGTCCCTCCGTCCCCCCGTCCCCTCCATCTGTCCCCTCCGTCCCACTGTCCCCTCCGTCCCCGTCCCCTCTGTCCCCTCTGTCCCCTCCGTCCCCTCCATCCCTCCATCCCCGTCCCCACTGTCCCTCCGTCCCCTCCGTCCCCTCCGTCCCCGCTGTCCCCTCCGTCCCCTCCGTCCCTGTCCCTACTGTCCCCTCCGTCCCCGTCCCCACTGTCCCTCCATCCCCGCCGTCCCTCCGTCCCCTCTGTCCCACTGTCCCCGCCGTCCCCTCCATCCCCTCCGTCCCCGCCGTCCCCTCCGTCCCCTCCGTCCCCTCCGTCCCCCCCGTCCCCCCGTGCCCGCCGGGAGCTGGTCCAAGCAGCAGGGGGTAGTAGGCTCAGGGCTCCCGCAGGGGCCGTCTGGAAGTCAGGAGAACGAGGGTTTCCGCCAGGCGGGGCTGGGAGAGGTCAGTGCACCCTCCCCCCTCCCCCGTTCTCTATGGAAAGGGGAAGCGGGGCCACCAGCCCAGCCAGGCCCACCTGGCTCCCGGCTCCCGAGAAACGATCCTCCGGCCCCTGGCCGCCAGGATGGTCCCTGCAGGCGAGGAGGCACCCACAGCTGCTCTCAGGCCCCTGGGTGCCGGCCCCCGGCCTGTCCGACCCTCGTGTGCACCGCGCCCTCCGGTCACCCGGGCCTCAGGCCACAGAGACCAGGCAGGGGGTCCCTGGACCCCTCTCCCCAATGCCCAGTCCTGCGGTCCCCCTGCAGCTTCCAGGAGGGACGCCCCCAGGTGGTCCTCTGTTCTGACCAAACTGAAATCTGGGTGCTGCCCCTCCTGGAGCACCCGTCCTCGCCAAGGGCACCAGGCGGGGCTCCCCAAGACGAGAGCGCCTCACCCTGGTCAGTACTGTCAGCAACACCCGTCCCGTGGGGGGCGCCGGCCTGCCCTCACGTCTGAGGCCCACGGGGGGGGGGGGTGTCTGCCCTCCGGCCCCGGGATGCCCACTTGCTGGGTGCCTGGAAGGAGCTGCATCTCATCTCCTGCAGAAGCCCTGTCCTCGGGGTGCTGGAGGAGGGGGCTGGGGGGGCTGGGGGGCCCCGGGGTTCGGTGTTTGGCGCTCCGAGGGGGAGAGGGGAAACGGAGCCGTGAGCTGGGGAACAGCTCACACGCCTTATGTAACCGTGAGCTCACTGCCACGCCTGCCAGGAATGACGCGGAGGGCGGAGGGCGGAGGGTGGAGGGCAGAGGGCGGAGGGCGGAGGGTGGAGGGCTGGGGTGCAGAGAGGGCCTGAGGAGCAGAGAGGGGCTGGGGGGTCAGGAGGGCAGAGGGGCTGGGGAGCAGAGAGGGGCTGGGGGCAGGAGGGAGGAGGAGGGCTGGAGCAGAGAGGGCTGGGGGTGGTGGCAGGAAGGGCAGAGGGACTGGAGCAGAGAGGGGCTGGGGCAGGAGGGCAGAGGGACTGGGGCAGAAAGGAGCTGGGGCAGGAGGGCAGAGGGACTGGGGCAGAGAGGGGCTGGGGCAGGAGGGCAGAGGGGCTGGGGCAGAGAGGGGCTGGGGCAGAGGGGCTGGGGCAGAGAGGGGCTGGGGCAGGAGGGCAGAGGGGCTGGGGCAGAGAGGGGCTGGGGCAGGAGGGCAGAGGGGCTGGGGTAGGAGGGCAGAGGGACTGGTGGGGAGCAGAGAAGGGCTGGGGCAGGAGGGTAGAGGGGCTGGGGCAGAGAGGGGCTGGGGCAGGAGGGCAGAGGGGCTGGGGCAGGAGGGTAGAGGGGCTGGGGCAGAGAGGGGCTGGGGCAGGAGGGCGGAGGCACTGGTGGGGAGCAGAGAGGGGCCGGGCCTGTGGGGCAGAGGGGGGCTGGGTGCAGGGTGTGGCCAGACCCCTGTCATCCCGCCCCCTGGGCCAGCCGGGTGCTGGCAGGACCTCGGTGTCAGACCCCGGCCCTGGGACACCACCCGGACCCTCTGGGGAGCAGCTCGGAGCCTTGGGGAAGGTTCAGCTCCCCTCTGCTCGGCTGCTCCCCCCTCAGCAGGAGGGGGTGCTGCTCTGCTGCTCTGGGGTGGCCTGTCCTTCCTCCCCTCCCGCCAGATGCCTGGCCCAGCCAGGCAACCCTCCTCCCCCCGGGCTGTGGGGTTCCCACCTCCCCTGTGATATCCCGGACCCCAGGCCAGCCCGGCTGCCCTGTCCCGGGCGGGGGAGGGGCTCAGGCAGCTCCCGGGGCGAAGGGGCCGAGAGCAATGCCCCTCCGCCACATGGGCGCCCGCTCCCCATGCCCCGCAGCGTGGAGTCCCTGATTCCTGCTGGGAGATGAGCTGGGCCCCGGCCTCCTCTCCTCACACCCTCCTCAGCGCCCCCCTCCCTCCAGGACCCCTGACGGGGGGGGGGGGGGGGGGGGGGGAGGGGCAGGGAGTGCAGAGTGACAACAGTGCGAGGGCCTGGGCCAGGGCCTGGAGCCAAAGACGGTGCTGGGCTTGTAGCTGGGGCAGCCCTGCTTCCAGACGGGGGGACAGTGCTGTGGGGAGAGGGCCCTCTAGGGGAGGGGGCAGCCGGGGCGGGGCTGGGGCGGGAGGGGTGACTCCGGCCTGGAACTGGAGGCGAACCTCCAGCCTTCCTGGCTGCTGGGGGTCGGGTGGGTGGAGGGGCTGTGGGGTCCCCCCTGGGGTGAGTTCTCAGAGCACCCCCCAGAGCCCGCCTGTGCTGCCTCACTGGTTCCCTTGCCCTTTGGGAACCCTGAGCCCGCAGCCCGGCTGTGCGTCTGGGCTGGGGCCACCCCTGGAGCCTGGAGGGCAGGTGCCCGAGGGCTCAGAGCTGCGGGGGGGGGGGGGGGGTTGGGGGCGGCGCCCAGCGACCTGACCCGGGCGGATGGTTACAGCGGCGCCCATTGGGCCGCGGCAGGGGGGAAGGTGCAGGTGCAACACTGCGCGAGGCCCCGCCCTCCGCGTCTGCGGGGGTGGGGGGGGCAGGACACAGCCCCTCCCCCTCGGACCCGCGTTCCCCGGAGGGAGGGGCTCCGGCCCCGGCCCCCGCTGGCCCAGAGCCACGGCACAGGCGGGCGGCCGGCGGCCGGCTTTGATCGGCGGGTGTGGCGGAGCCCGGGGCGGCCCGCCGGCGAGGCGCACATTCCGGAGCCGCACGGGACGCTCCAGGGCCCTGGGGCCTGCGGGTGGAGGCGGGGCCGCGGGCCGGGGCAGGCTGTCCGGCTCCTCTGGCCGGGCCTGGCCGCCCTGACCCCCAAGCCGAGGACACGTCCCCAGAGTCGGACCAGCAGCCGCCCCCCCCTTCCCCCGGCCGGAGCCCAGGCAGGCGAGGCCTCCGTGCGCCCTCCCCGTTCCGGCTGCTGCTGGGGGCCTGGCTGGGCTCTCCCAGGAGAAGGGGCACCAGAGCCGGCTTGCCCCCCACCCGTCCCCGGCCTGGGGCCTGGGCCAGGCCCCTGCGTCCTGGGTGTGGCCAAGCTGTCCGACGGCGCCCACAGAGCCCCGGGCTGGCACTGGCCGGCCCTCCGTCTCCTCCTCCACCTCCGGGAAGCCAGGGCAGCTGGGAGCAGGGGCGGGCTGCAGGGTGCTGTCCATAGCGGGCGAGGGGGGGGGGGACCTGCGGGCACAGCACCTGCAGCGCCCAGGCCCCCCTCTTGCTCTCCGGGCCCGGCCCAGCGCTCTGCCTCCAGCATCGCCTTTCTCCACCCCACGAGGCAGGTCTGGGCCTCTCGGTGAAGGCTGGGGCCTCGTGTGACCCGCTCCAGGGGGGACCCTCTCACACCCTCAGCCTGTGGGGCATAAGCACTCCTGGGGTCCAGGCGGCTGACCCAACAGAAGGTTCCGGGAGGGAGGGAGGGAGGGAGAGAGGGAGAGAGGGAGAGAGGGAGGGTCCAGGAGAAACAACAGTGAAGGTCAGTAAAGCTGAGAGCGGCTGAAACCGGTTTGGCTCAGTGGGTAGAGCGTCGGCCTGCAGACTGAAGGAAGGGTCCCGGTTTCGAATCCGGTCAAGGGCATGGACCTTGGCTGTGGGCACATCCCCAGCAGGAGGTGTGCAAAAGGCAGCTGATGGGTGTTTCTCTCTCATCCATGTTTCTGACTTTCTTTTTTTAAAAATATATTTTATTGATTTTTTACAGAGAGGAAAGGAGAGGGATAGAAAGTCAGAAACATCCATCAGCTGCCTCTTACACACCTCTCACTGGGGACGTGCCCGCAGCCAAGGTCCATGCCCCTGACCGGAATCGAACCCGGGACCCTTCAGTCCGCAGGTTGACGCTCTATCCACTGAGCCACACCGGCTGGGCGATGTTTCTGACTTTCTATCCCTCTCTCTTCTTCTCTGTGAAAAATCAATAAAATATATTTTTTAAGAAATAAGAAATATTCACACGAGGATATATTCTTTAAAAAATAAAAATAAATAAAAACAAAGCTGAGAGTAGAAAGCGCAGGTGGGCGCAGAGAAGGGGGAGAAGGTCTCTGCTCGCACCGATTTGGGTCGGGGGATAGAGCGTCAGCGTCGGCCCTGGAGCAGAGGGAGGGTCGGGTTCAGATCCCCTCAAGGGCCCGCACCCCGTGGCAGGCTGGATCTCAGGGCCAGGGGCAGCCGATCGCCGTGTGTGTCTCTCTCACCCAGGTCTCTCTCTCTCCCTCCCCCCCTCCACGCTCTCTAATCTAAAAACGTGTTTTCCGACGCGGGAACTCGGGGCGGGAGAAACCTGGGAAACCTCGGTGTCATGGCGGCGGTGGCATCCGGCCACCAGTGTCCTGTCCTCGTCGCTGTAAACTCTGCGGGTCCCACTCTGACCGGGCAGAGTGTTCCGGAACCTCCCGGATTTGGGCGTTCGTTCTGCGGTGGGAACGTCAGTTTGTTTTCCTTGTTGTTTATTTTTAGTCTGGAGCGCTGGTTTGTTTGTTTGGATTCTTACCCGACAAAGATACACAGATTAGAAGGGAAAGTCCCAGAAAGAACCCAGAGGGCGGCATCCTTGTGCCAAGTCTGCAGAGGCCCCCACGCCCCCCTGGTGCTGCCCTCCATTCTTCCAGCTGCAGCTTTCATCCACCTCCACCTCCATCTCCATCATCTCCATCTCCATCTCCATATTCTCCATCATCTCCACCTCCACCTCCATCATCTCCACCTCCACCTCCATCATCTCCATCTCCATATTCTCCATCATCTCCACATTCACCTCCATCATCTCCACGTCCACCTCCATCATCTCCACCTCCACCTCCACCTCCATCATCTACATCTCCACCTGCATCATCTCCACCTGCACCTCTACCTCCATCATCTCCATCTCCATATTCTCCATCATCTCCCTCTCCCTCTCCATCCCCTTCTCCACCTCCATCTCCACCTCCACCTCCATCTCCATCATCTCCATCTCCATATTCTCCATCATCTCCACCTCCACCTCCATCATCTCCATCTCCATATTCTCCATCATCTCCCTCTCCCTCTCCATCCCCTTCTCCAACTCCATCTCCACCTCCACCTCCACCTGCACATTCACCTCCACCTTCACCTCCATCATCCTCACCTCCACCTCCATCATCTCTACCTCCACCTCCACCTGCACATTCACCTCCACCTTTACCTCCACCTCTACCTCCATCATCTCCACCTCCACCTCCACCATCTCCATCTCCCTCTCCATACCTATACCTATATCTATACCTATCCATGCCTTCGACCAGGTCAAAGCGTACAGGAGCCTGAGAGCCGGGGGAGGGAGCCACAGGCACAGGGAGAAGCCAGCCGGCCAAACACTGAAGCAAGGGAACAACTCCATCATCTATACCTATATCTTATCTATCCATATCTATATTTATACCTATACCTATACCTGTACCTGTACCTGTATCTGTATGCGTATCCCTATCTATCCCTATCTATCCCTATCTATCTATCCCTATCTATCTATCTCTATCCCTATCTCTATCCCTATCTCTATCCCTATCTCTATCCCTATCCCTATCTCTATCTCTATCTCTATCTCTATCTCTATCTCTATCTCTATCTCTATCTCTATCTCTATCCCTATCTCTATCTCTATCTCTATCTTTTGTTGATTCCGGAGAGGGAAAAGGAGAGAGAAACATCAGTGATGGGAGAGAATCATGGATCGGCTGCCTCCTGCACACCCTCCCCTGCCTGGGGATGGAGCCCACAACCAGTGTATGTGCCCTGCCCGGGAATCGAACCCTGACCCCCTAGTTCCTGTTTCGACGCTCAGCCCCTGAACCCTGCCGGCTGGGCTGGCCACTGCCTCCCATCTGATTCTCCTCCCGTTTCCAGTGTGTTCTCGCTGCTGTCCCTGGGAGGACAGTTCCGGACATGGCGAGCTGCCGGGCTCTTCCCTGCACCCCCACCCCACCCTGCTCTCCCCCCCCCACTCTGCTCTCTCTCCCCCTCCACAACCCGCCCCCCCTGCTCTCTCCGCCCTCCCTCCAGTGAGGCACTCCATCCCCGGCCACGTGCCCGACTCCAGCTTCATTAGCACGGTGCACCCCAGTCCCCGGGCCCCCTGACCCCCCCCCGGGGCCGCCCCTTCATTTCGTCTGGAGTTGTTCCCTTGCTTCAGTGTTTGGCCGGCCGGCTTCTCCCTGTGCCTGTGGCTCCCTCCCCCTGCTCTCAGGCTCCCGGACGCTTTGACCTGGTCGAAGGCATGGGCATCGTGCCGTCCCTGTCACCCTGACCTCTGTCCTGGCCTGGCTACTGCTGCCGGCTCCCCCTCCAGGCCCGGCGCTGTCTCCACGTCCCCTCTGACCCCTGCGACCCCTGCGACCCCTTCCTAGACGACAGCCCCTTCCCAGCCAGAGTTGCTGTGATGGAAGCCTCGGAAAGGGGCTGTGACTCGCACCCCCACCCCTGACCTGTCCCTCCAGGTGGGAGGCGGCCCCACCAGTGGCTGCTGCTCCCTCCCCGCTCACCTGGGGCTCTGGTGCTCCTACCTCCAGCACCTCCGAGCTCCCTCACGTGGCTTTCCTGGCGGAGCCGAGGGCCGCGTGCTCTGGGCGCCCGGCGATGGGCAGGCAGGGAGGGCAGCTCCTCTGAGGGGGTTGGAGGTGGAGTCACAGGGCAGGGGGGTGGGGGCCCCCCGTGTCCCTGTGCCCGCTCAGGCCTCGCCCGAGGGCCCAGGGTAGGACTGCTGGGCTGCTCAGTGAGGCCCCCGCCCCGGACCTCTTCCGGACACCCCCTGACGGCTGTGGTCTGCCCTGGCTGGTGTGGCTCAGTGGGTAGGGCGTTGGCCTGTGGATGGAAGGGTCCCAGGTCCGATGCCGGGTCAGGGCACAGGCCGGGGGTGGATCCCCCGGTGGGGGGTGTGCAGGAGGCAGCCAGCCACAGCCTCTCTCAGCACCGATGTTTCTGTCTCTCTTCCTCTCCCTTCCTCTCTCAAACACATTTTTAAAAAAAGACCTGGTTCCTGCCGAAACCGGTTTGGCTCAGTGGCTAAAGCGTTGTCCTGCAGACTGGGGGGGGGAGGGGGGTCCTGGGTTCGATTCCGGTCAAGGGCATGTACCTTGGTTGCGGGCACATCCCCAGTGGGAGTTGTGCAGGAGGCAGCTGATGGATGTTTCTAACTCTGTCCCTCTCCCTTCCTCTCTGTAAAAAACCGATAAAATGTATACTTTAAAAAATAAAAAGACCTGGTTCCTATTTTCTCAGTTTCCAGCTTCCAGAAAGGCTCCAGGGACAGAGCAGGAGCTGCTCCCCCCCCCCCCCCCCCGGCACCTGGCAGGCAGCTGCGGCACGGGGTCCTGCACCCCAGACGAGGGCGCCGGCACCCCGCCCCAGGCCGGGTCCCCCACCACCCCGAGGCTTCCTAGGGGTCCCATGAACGCCCTTGGGAGTCAGGCGATCCCTGGCCGCACGTGAGGCTCAGCCTTCCTGCCCGTTCTGTCCCCACGGGTCCAGAGCATCCGCCACCTTCCCTGACATTCAGGTCCCACCGTCCTGGACAGAGTCCCCCCCACACCCCACACCCCCGGGTGGGCGTGAGCGGTGTCGTCGCGGGGAGACTGCCTCCCGGGCAGGAGTGTGGAGGCCGCGACGTGAGGGCGGGGCCGAGGTTGACCCAGAGGCCGAGGACACCCGCCCCCCGATGATGGCCCGGGGACAGTGGCGCTGCCAGCGTCTCTCCTCCTGGGTGCCCGCGCTTCCCCCTCTGCGGCGAACGGGAGCCTGAAAACTGTGCCCCTTTCTCACCAAACCCTCGACGTGACGTAGGAACACATTGACTTCATGTTTATATTCCTTTATGGGTGTCAGAGGGGAAGGGAGAAGGAGAGAGAGATGGAAACGTCCAGGATGAGAGACTCATGGATTGGCTGCCTCCTGCACGCCCCCCCCCCCCCCCCCCCCGAGGATCCAGCCTGCAACCTGGGCCTGTGCCCTTGGCAGGAATCGAACCTGGGACCCTGCAGTCCTCAGGCTGATGCTCTATCCACTGCACCACACTGGCCAGGGCTGAATACACTTATTTTAGTAAATGTTCACCTGTGCGTGGATTTGTGGTTTCCTGTGTTATTCTCTGGTTCTGTTCAATGAGTTCTGATTCTCCTGGGGCCCCGGAGAAGGGGAAGGGGAGGTTCTGTGTCCTTTGACCTGCCCCCCCACCCTGCTGTGAGCCCTTGGTCCCTGCTGGCCCCGGGGACCCGCCATTTCCCTAAAGCACACTGGTTCCTCTCTTTTATTTATCTATTTTTTTAAAAAATATATTTTATTGATTTTTCACAGAGAGGAAGGGAGAGGGATAGAAAGTCAGAAACATCCATGAGAGAGAAACATCGATCAGCTGCCTCCTGCACACCCCCCACCGGGGTTGTGCCCACAGCCAAGGTATGTGCCCTTGACCGGAATCGAACTTGGGACCTTTCAGTCCACAGGCTGATGCTCTAGCTACTGAGCCAAACCGGTTTCGGCAGTTCCCCCCGCCCCCCCCCCCAATCTCTCTCTCTTTTTTTTTAATTTTATTTTTTAAACCCTTGCCCGAGGGTATGTTGCTTTTTAATAAAAACTGATTTGAGCTCTAGCTGGCTTGGCTCAGTGGATAGAGCATTGGCCTGCGGATTGAAGGGTCCCGGGTTCGATTTCGGTCAAGGGCACATCCCCTGTAGAGGGTGTGCAGGAGGCAGCTGATCGATGTTTCTCTCTCCTCAGTGTTTCTAACTTTCTATCCCTCTCCCTTCCTGCCTGTAAAAATCAATAACATATATATATATATATATATATATATATTTTAAACTGATTCGAAAGAGAGAGAGGAAGGGAGAGAGAAAAGCATTGATCCGGTGCCTCCTGCACCTGCCCCAACAGGGATCCCACGGCCTACTTAGGTGCCCTGACTGGGACTCGAACCCGGAACTGTCGAGCCTGGTTCCTTCCCGCAGAGGATGGGACGTGGAAACAAGACTCGGCTCTCGGTGGGCTGACCGCGGGCGTGGGGAGCCGCCTCTCGGGCCTCTCCCGGGACACAGCCCCGGCCGAAGCGGAGGGAGGTCTGTACACACAGCAGCGGCGGCAGCTCTTCCGTTTGCTCACAAACACGGAAGCGCGTTCGTGGCCCGGGACCGCGGGGTCCCACACGGTCCCGGGTGTGAATTCCCACCTTGGCCGAGGGACCGACCCTCCTCACCTGCGCTGTGCCCTCCCTGGTTGCTCTCTGCCTACTCCGGGGCTGTGCCCCCCGCTGTGCCCGGGACCAGCTCCCCAGGGCAGGCGGTGCAGGGCTGGGCACACGCGGGGCGCCCTGCCTCCCCGGCCCCTCCCGGCTGCGCGGCTGGCACCGTCTTCGGCAGAACCGGACGCAGACGAGAGTCTTTTCTAAGCTGTTAGGATCGTGTTACCTGAGAACATTCATTCGGGTTTAAAGTTTAAAGACAATGTCTTTTAATTTTTACTTATTTATTTATTTTTTAAATATATCTTATTGATTTTTCACAGAGAGGAAGGGAGAGGGATAGAAAGTCAGAAACATCGATCAGCTGCCTCTTGCACACCCCCTACTGGGGATGTGCCCGCAGCCAGGATACATGCCCTTGACCGGAATTGAACCTGGGACCTTCCAGTCCGCAGTCCAACGCTCTATCCACTGAGCCAAACCTGCTTCGGCTGTATTTTTATTTTTTAGAGAGGGAGAGAGGGGGGGGGGGGGGGGAGAGGGATAGAGAGATAGAAACATAGATGAAAGAGAAACATCACTGATCGGCTGCCTCCTGCACACACACACACACACCCCTGTCCCCTAGGGATCGAGCCTGCAACCCGAGCGTGTGCCCTAACCGGGAATGGAACCGTGACCCCCCCTGGTTCTTAGCTCAATGCTCAACCTGAGCCCTGCCGGCCGATTTTAAACGCCCCTTTCCTAAACTCACGTTCGCACACAGAGAGGTCGTGGGAGTGAGGGCAGGACAGACCATCCCCAGGACACAGGTGTTTCCGGGGTATCGGGGGAGAAGGGGTTCACATCCACCGTGGGGAGCAGTCTGGTTTTCAAACACGGAGCACTAAATAAACCCTGAACCTCAGGCCCAGCTCCACCCCGGGCGCCTGCCTGGGTCTGTAAGCCGGGAAGGTGTGTGGCCATCCGCCTGCCTGCCCGCCCGAGCTACCTGCCTCTCCAGAAACCTGCCTGCACCCCAAGGTCTGCGGAGATGCCTGGTCAGCGCCCTGGGCCGGCGCTGGCCCCAGCAGCACTGGTTTGGGGTCAGTGCCAGCCTCCACTGGGGAGGTGGGAGCAGTAGGTGACTCGCTGAAGCCACCCAAGGTGAAGTGGGTGTGGTCCCCAGGGCCTCTGCCCAATAGGACAGGCATCCCCAGACCCCTCAACACCCAGGTCCCTCAACACCCAGCCCCTCAAAGCCCAGCCCCCTCAATGACCAGCCCCTCAACCCTCAGCCCTTCAACGCCTTCAGTGCCCTCACTGGTGTGGAGAAAAAGGTGCTGCCACCCTCACTCAGGTTGAAAACAGCCAGGACTGCTCCCCACTTCAAGTCCCCCCTCCCCCCTAGGCCTCCTCTGGGGGCCACGGTGCCCGCCTGTCCAAGTTCGGGTCCCTAGTCCTCTGCCCCAGAGCACAGCCAGTACGGGGGACGGGCCACATGGGGGGAAAGGGGGGACTGCAGATGTGGCTCTCTGGCCTGGAGGCTGCAGGGTAAGGGGCACGCAGGGGCCCCATTCCCCAGGACCCACCCTAGGCCTGGCCCTGGCCGCAGCCTGGCCAGCACAGGGCATCCATCCTGGGCACAGCCTCTGCCCCTGGAGCCCGCTGTCTTGCGCGGGGGCAGCTGGGAGCCCAAGCTGCTGGCCAGCGGTCTTGTTGGCTGTGGGGGCGACCAGGGCGCAGGGCCATGGGGTGGTGGGTGCTGCTCACATCCTGGGGGCGTTATGCGGGCCTGGCGTGTTTCCATCCTAACGTTAGTGACCCCTATTGTTCCATGGCATTTTTGTGCCATATCGGACCTTGGGTCCTACGGCGTGGGGTCCCGTCGTGGTGGTGGTGGGGGGACCCCGGGCCGTGTTCGTGGCGTCCCCGTCGAGAGTGGGGCGCTGGGTGGTGCGGTGTGTTGCAACCCCGTCACGGAAGGGGTCGCGAGGCGTGCGGTGGGGCCGCGCGGTCCCGTCCCGCCCGCCCGCTTCCCTGCTGGTTTGCGGTTGTGGCGGGGCCGCATGTGGGTTTCTGCGCCCTGGCGTCGGCGGCGGGACCGGAGCCCTCCCAGCCGCGCAGGAAGCGGCCTCGGCCGGAAAGGGGGCCCCCCCCCGGTGCCGCCGCTGCCCCCGCCGAGCGGCCTTCCGGAGGGCGGGGCCAGCGAAGCCGAGCTGGGCCGAGTCCCAGGTGGGCGTGGCCTACAGGAGCCGAGCAGGACCGAGTTCCAGGTGGGCGGGGCCGAACGGGGCCGAGTCTCGGGCGGACGGAGCCGAGTGTCAGGCGGCCAGGCCCGAGCGTGGCCGAGCGCGGCCGAGCGGCACCGGCGGGGCGGGGGAGCGCGCGTTCCTGGAAGAGCCGGCAGCGGGGCGGTCGCATTCCTGGCCGGCGCTCGGCTGAGGCGGACGCGCGGCCCAGACGGCTGCGCGGGGCGGGGCGGCGGCGCGGCGCGGGGCGGGGCGCGGGGCGGAGCGGCGGCGTGAGCTCAACGCCGGGCGCTCAGTCCGAGCCGGAGCGAGCCGCCGGGAGGATGTACGCCGATCCCCGCGCCGCCGCCGCCGCCGCCGCCGTGCTCTGAGGGCCGCCTCACAGGCGTTCCGCCGCCCCGGAAGCCGCGCTCGCGGGGGGCGGACGGACGGGCGGGCCGCGGAGCCGGCGCGGGCGGCGGGGTGGGCGCGGGCAGGGCCGGGCCGGGGCGGCCGGCGGCGGGCGCGACGCGGCCGGCCAGCGCCGCCGGGACGAGCCGGGCGGGCGCCGCGCGGTGGGAGGAGCGGGGCGGCGGCGGCGGCGGCGGCGGCGCGCCGCGCGAGGACGGCCCGGCGGGCCCCGCGCCCGCGCCCACCCCGCTCCTCCCGGGCCCCTCGGCCTCGGCCGCCGCGGCGATTCGCGCCTCGCGGCGCCGGCACCTGCCCGCGCGCCCCCCGCGTGCCCCGGGCCCGCGAGCGTTGGCGTTGGCGTTGGCGGCGCGCGCCGGGCCATGCCCCGCGCCTAGGGCCCGGGGGGCGCGCGGGGGGCGCGCGGGGGGCCCAGGCGGCGGGCGCGGCGCGGGGCGCGTGGATGTGGCGCCGGGCCCGGGCGGCGGGCTGCAGCGGCGGGACCCCTTCGCCCCGCCCGCCTTCCCCTTCGCGCCCCCGGGCGAGGCCGAGGCGGCGGCCGTGATCGTCCGGGAGCCGGCGGTGGGGGGTGGCCGGGGCCGGGGCCGGGGCCGCCGCCGGGGCGCGCGGGGCGGCGGCACGGGCCGCGGGGGCCCCGGCGCACGGGATCGGGAGCGGCCCGCGGGGTCGGAGCGCGCCATGGAGGCAGCGGCGGGCGGTCGCGGCGGCTTCCAGCCGCACCCGGGGCTGCAGAAGACGCTGGAGCAGTTCCACCTGAGCTCCATGAGCTCGCTGGGCGGCCCGGCGGCCTTCTCGGCGCGCTGGGCGCAGGAGGCCTACAAGAAGGAGAGCGCCAAGGAGGCGGGCGCGGCCGCGGTGCCCGCGCCGGTCCCCGCCGCTGCCACCGCAGCCGCCGAGCCGCCGCCCGTGCTGCACCTGCCCGCCATCCAGCCGCCGCCGCCCGTGCTGCCCGGGCCCTTCTTCATGCCGTCCGACCGCTCCACCGAGCGCTGCGAGACCGTGCTGGAGGGCGAGACCATCTCGTGCTTCGTGGTGGGCGGCGAGAAGCGGCTGTGCCTGCCGCAGATCCTCAACTCGGTGCTGCGCGACTTCTCGCTGCAGCAGATCAACGCCGTGTGCGATGAGCTGCACATCTACTGCTCGCGCTGCACGGCCGACCAGCTGGAGATCCTCAAAGTCATGGGCATCCTGCCCTTCTCGGCGCCCTCGTGCGGGCTCATCACCAAGACGGACGCGGAGCGCCTGTGCAACGCGCTGCTCTACGGGGGCGCCTGCCCGCCGCCGCCCTGCAGGAAGGAGCTGGCCGCCGGCCTGGCGCTGGGCCTGGAGCTGCGCGAGCGCGGCCTTCGCGTGTACCACGAGTGCTTCGGCAAGTGCAAGGGGCTGCTGGTGCCCGAGCTCTACAGCAGCCCGAGCGCCGCCTGCATCCAGTGCCTCGACTGCCGCCTCCTGTACCCGCCGCACAAGTTCGTGGTGCACTCGCACAAGGCCCTGGAGAACCGGACCTGCCACTGGGGCTTCGACTCCGCCAACTGGCGGGCCTACATCCTGCTGAGCCAGGACTACACGGGCAAGGAGGAGCAGGCCCGCCTGGGCCGCTGCCTGGACGACGTGAAGGAGAAGTTCGACTACGGCAACAAGTACAAGCGGAGGGTGCCCCTGGTGAGTGTGTCCCCCCACGGGGCCTCGGGAGGAGGGGAGGGGCCGGGCGGGGCTGGGCTGGGGAGAGGGTGGGGGCCTCCGCGGGCAGGGGCCCTGTCTCTGCAGGCTGAGACCTGTGCGCCGCCTCCCCCACGGCTCCGGGTTTTGCTTTGTTTGAAGGAGAATTGGTTTAGCTTGAGAGTCCCCGGATGGTCCTGTGGCTGGGGAGGCAGGCTCCCTCTTGCCTGGCCCCTGGGACGAGCCGGCTGGCCTGGCATGGAGGGCCCGACCGGGTGGGGTGAAGAAACCAGCAGTTGCCCAGAAAGGCCGGGAAGGGCAGGCCTCAGTCCTCGGGGTGCTCCTGCCCAGAGTCCTGGGAAGTGAGACCTGGGCTGGGCCCAGGCTGGAGCCTTAGCCAAGGCCTTCCTTCCTCTGGCACCTCAGGAAGTGTCCAGACCTGGTGGGGGCAAAGGGCACTGCCATCACCGCAGAGCTCCCAGGCTGGCAGACCGAGGGGTGCCTGCCCGCTGTCCCCGCCAACGGGACTTGGCTGGCAGAGCCTTTCTGTGTGCCTGGAGTCCCGGGAAACGCCAAAAGGCAGAGCCCGTGTCCTGGCGCCCTGGCCTGGGGCCGAGACTCGGGGACTCCAGCTCTGTGAATCCCGGGCCTTCCGGGGAGTGACCCGGAGTGCATGTGAGGGTTCGGGCCGAGAGCACCAGGGCCGTGAGCTCGAGAGGCCTGTGGCTGGCGGTTTGTTTTGGAGGCGCCCACGGCCCTCTCCCTCTGCCCCAAACGCTGGAGGGCACCGGGGGCAGGGAGGGCAGGGCGGCCAGGCAGGCACTATTGTGTGTCTGGCGGGGACATACGTGGTCTGGGCCTCCCGGGACCGCTGGACACCGAGCATGGTCACCGAGGTCCTCACCAACTCCTCTCGGCGCCGGCCCCCTCCCCACAAATTTGCAACTTTCCCTTTTACATTTAAAGGCTTATTAAATCGCGCACAGAATGCGGTCCTGGCTCAGCTATTCTTGGAGGCCTAATTAATTCAGCTATTGCATCAAACTTCTTTTTCTGAATCTGTGAATAGAGGCTCCCGCCTGATTTTCTCTGGGCGCCCCTCCAGCGGAGTGTCAGTCTTGGGGAGCGGAGGAGGGGCTGGGGACGATGAGGGCCTGTTGCCTGTGCTTGGAGGGGGCTGTCGCGCGTGTGCTCACCCGGTGTGTGTGTGTGTGTGTGTGCGCGCGCGTGCGTGCGAGTGTGCTCGTCCGTGCGTGTGCTCGCCTGTGTATGTGTGTGCGCCTGTGTACGTGTGCCTGTGTGCTCGAGTGTGTGTGTGCCTGTTTGTGTGCCTGTGCCTGTGTGTGTATGTGTGCGTGCATGCTCAAGTGTGTGTGCATGTACGCGCCTGTGTGTGTGTGTGCGCGCGCGCGCGAGTGAGTGTGCTCGTCCGTGCGTGTGCTCGCCTGTGTATGCGTGTGTGCCTGTGTATGTGTGTGCGCCTGTGTATGTGTGCCTGTGTGCTCGAGTGTGTGTGTGCCTGTTTGTGTGCCTGTGCCTGTGTGTGTATGTGTGCGTGCATGCTCAAGTGTGTGTGCATGTGCTCGCCTGTGTGTGCGTGTGCTGGCCTGTGTGTGTGTGTGTGTGTGTGTGCGCTCCTGTGACTGTGTGTGCGTGTGTGCATGTGCTCGCCTGTGTGTGCGTGTGCTGGCCTGTGTGTGTGTGTGCAGCGGCGTTTCTGCCTTTGCTAGACCAGTGCCCAGGTGGCATCTGTTTGCAGACTGGGTTTGCCGTGGGACAGCGGGTGTACGCTGGGGGTGCTGGGGGAGGGCTGTCGGCAGGGCCCTTCGTGTGAGACTCTGGGAGGCATGGTGGGCCCTCCCTGGATCTGGGAGCCTTTCCAGTTTGGGGTGGCTGCACCCTGGGCAGCCCGTGTGGCCTGAGGGAGCCCGTGTGCAGGACGGTGGGTTCTGGCCGCCCGGAGCTGGCGGCGGGGCGAGGCCACGCAGGGCCCTCACCTTCAGAGCGGACAGCAGAGGGTGTTGTCTGGCAGGGCGTGTCTGCATCTGTGTTTGTATCCGAATCTGGGTCATGTGTGTGTTTGCGGTCTCCTGCTGTCCTGGGGTTGCCTCTGTCACCGCCGTGGCCGGCCTGGCGCCCGCAGCAGGCCCTGTACCCGTGTGGTGTCCTTAGGCCCAGGGAAGGCGCGGCCGGGAGAGGAGCCACAGACAGCTGTCGGAGTGCACTTTCACTCTGCCCGTCCTGGCAGATGGTCAGCGCTGCCCCGTGTGCCTCAGTGACCTCCCTGAGCCGCCGCTCAGAAACCAAATGTTCGGGTTTGCAAGAATCTCCCAAGCGGGTCGGCCTCCAGGCCGAAGTGGCAGCCAGGCCTGTCCTCACAGTGTGGCATGGGCCCGAGGTCTGGCCGTCTGTCTGGTCGTGTGTCCCCCGTCTCTGCCGGCCGCACCTCCAGGGGCTCCTGCCTGCCCTTCTGCTGGCCCCCACAGCCATCCCTCACCCCGACTCGGGGCTCTTCCTGCCAGCCCTGCCCCCCCTGCCCTGCTGCCTTGGCTCTGATGGCACCGTTGGAGTTTTGGGGTGTGTGGTCCCCTTTAAATCTTCCCAGCATAGCCGTGTGCACGAGCCTACATGCCAGAGGCACCACGTGAGGGGAAGGTCTCGGCCTCAGGGTGGGGGCCCCACAGCTGCCCAGACTGTTTGCTCTGGAAGCAGCCGCCTGGGGACCCCTCCTAGCGCCGGCCCTGCTCACTGGCTCCGCCCCCTCGCCCCTGGACGGCTTGTTCACAGGCCTCGTTTGGTTCCTTCTCTCCTTTGTGGCTGTTCTAATGTCTCTGACGAGGACAGGAGGCAACAAAGAAGGGGCTAGAACCGTCCTCTTGTGGGGACAGGGCTCCCCTGGGGCGAGGACTCTGGGAGGAGGAAGTGCGTTCCGTCCCGGGTGCTGGCGTCCCAGGTGCTGGCGGACGAGGTGTTGCCAGGTCTCCTGCCAGACAGACACTTGCTTGTCGGTTCTGTGCCCCAGGGCGGTGGGAGGGGCTGGTGACCTTTCTGGGGTTCCCAGGCCCCGTCTCCTTGCTCGCCCTTTGCCTGCGGCCCAGCCATGGGGGCTGGTGGTTCCTGTGGTTGCCCGGGTGGCACCGAGCGCGGGGCGGGTGCCAGCTTCGGGCCTGGAAACCCTGTGAGGGCGGCAGCTTGCACGCAGACTGGCGGCCTTCCTCGGTGACGCCTCTGATGTAACGGGTCCCAGCGAGAGGGCTCTGGGCCGTCCCAAGCCATTCCCCCCCCCCCCTGCTGTCCAGGGCGCCCACAGTACGTAGCGGGGTGGGAACCACAGGGGGCCCTCACTGCCCGTGTGACCTTGAGCGCGCCACGTAACCTCTGCGCCTCGGTTTCCTCACGTGTCACCCGGGGCGTTGGAAGTGGTGGCAGCAGCTTCCTCTTGGGTATGGAGGGGTCGGTGTCCCGGGGCCGGAACCTGGCCTAGAGCTGAGGCCCTCGCTGCTCGGTTCCCCTCTCGAGCCCCCCCCCACTCGCACCCCCCTCCCGCTCCGCCCAAGGCTCTGCCTCCTGCTTGCCCCCCCCCGTCTGGCCCCGGGCTCTGCTGCCCCCAGGGCTTGTCCAGTGGCGTCTGGGCCACGTTGGGCTGGTCTTAGCAGCGTAGGTGCCGTCGTAGAGGAGGTGCTGCCCCTCCTGCCGGGGACCAGACGCTGCCTTTTGGGGGATGCCCGGGCGGTGCGCTGCGTGTGCCCCTGGGGCCCCAGCGGGGCTCGGAAGCACTGTCCCTCAGTCCCTCTGACATCGTGGTCCGGGAGGGCTCCTTCCTGTAGGGTGGCCCTGGCGTGTGGCTGACACGTGTCAGGCCGGCCGGCCCTCTGGCCCACAGGGCGTGGCGGGAGCACCCACGGCTTGACGGTCTGTTCAGTGGACGCCGTGGCCCCTGCGCCGTGCCTGGCGTTTCCCTGGCCGAGCCGCTCCCTCTGGCAGAGACCGGGCGGCCGGCAGCCCTGAGCGGCCCGGCATTTCAGGATCCCTGTGGGGGGGGGTGACTGGGACTCTGGTGCGGAATCGGGGGGTGCGGTGGGGCCTGGGGACCTCTGAGCTGGAATTTCCATGGGAAGGGGGTCTCATCAGATGGAGCCGCTCCGGCCAACACGCTCCCTCCAGGACCCCCTCTTTGTCGGGCAGCTATGGTCCCCCAGGGCCGGCGGGATGGGCAGAGATCTCGAGGGTCCACTGTCCCTGTGTTCTGTGGTTTGCTCTGTTTTTGTGGGGTTCCGTGGTGACTTTCTGGTTCCAGTCTGTTGGCTGAGAAGGTGGGGTGCCATCCGGGTGATGATTTGAGGGGAGGCTCCTGGCGACCCCCCCGCCCCCCTCCCTTGCAGAAGGATGAGTCTGTGAGTCAGTCTGGATATTAGGGTAAAGGTTGCGGGGTGTCTTCTCACACGGGGGAGCAGCGACTGGTCTGCTCTGCACTGCACTGTGTCATTGGCCATGGAGTGGGGGAGGGGGGTTCAGGGGGGCCCCTGCCTGGTGTCTGTCTCTCTGCAGCAAGCAGCCCCGTCTGGGCGGCTCTCCAGGAAGGGCCCACCTCCCAGTCCAGCACCTCCTTTGGAACGGGGCTGGGCCCCTTGCTTTCTGGGGTTTCCCTGATGTGGGCATCTCGCCGGGGCAGCAGGTCACCGCCCGGCCCTCACCTCTGCCCCTGCCGCCCTCGGGCCCCTGTGAGCAGGGCGGTGAGTAGGGTCGCCGTCTCGCCAGGCGTGGGCTGTGCCGCCGGTGCTGGGTGTCGGGTGAGGCAGACGGGCCCCACACCCGCCACCAGGCGCTTCCGGCTGCGCCGGGGCCGTCGGGCGGTGTCGGTGCAGCGATGCGGCTGGACTCTGCGGCCCGAGACTGTTACACAAGCAGCAATAATGTGGCTCTTTCTAAGGATTGCGAAAGCGAGGGAGGTTTCTCGGCTGGAAGAATTATGCAAGTTTCAACTGAAATGTTTTTTAAAAGTGTCTTTGTTTTGAGTCAAAATACAGAGGCCGGATTATTTCCCTAAGATCAGTGAGCTGGGGGAGGAGGCTGCGTCCCCTTCCCGAGCCGCCCCTCCGCTGGCAGTGCCCGGGCGGGCGGCACCTCGGGATGGCGGCGGGCAGTGAGATGGTGGACGGGCACGCCTTGTGCTTATGAACTGGCTCAGACGCGGGGGGCGGGCCAGACTCGCAGGAGGAACAGGAAGTCATTGCTCAGGAGCGTGTGGGGTGTGTGTCTGGCCAGCTGGTCGTGGGAACTGGGTGGCCCCGGCCCCCCCCCCCAGCCTCCGCCTGAACTCGGGGTGGGGCTCGCTCAGGTGACGTCTGCCGAGGAAGCACCTTGCGGCCGGGGAGGGCGAGGAGAGGTGGCCGCTGAGGAAGGGGGACGTGCTCTCCGGGAGGACGGGGTCCGCAGGAGGACGGGGCTCTCCAGGAGCCCTGCCTGGCGAGGAGGGGCCTAGTGAGGTTCTGAGGTCCCCCAGCACTGGGTGTCACCCCCACGTGTGTGTGCTTACTGGCTGGAATGCAGGGCCAGCCCTGGCCGGTGTGCCTTGGTGGGTAGAGCGTCGGCGTGAGCACTGAGGGCCAGAGACACGGGCCACTGGCAGCTCTGGGACGAGCAGCCCACTGCGTGTCTCACGTGGATGTTTCTGTCTCTCCCTCTCCCACTCTGAAAGCCACTGGAAACGCCCTCAGGTGGGGAGCAACAACAACGAAATTAAAATGAAGGACCCGGACTTGGGCACAAATTTTAAAGGAAGTGACAGGACCCATAGTGGATGGGGCACCTGCTCGGGGGAGGGAGCCCCCAGGCTGGGCATTCAGGGCCCATGACTGGGCGTTTTGGGGGGAGGGGGATCTTGGCCGGAGCCGGGAGAGACCCAGACTCGGTGTGGGGCAGTTTCGTCTTCCCTGTTTTACTGGGGTGACTGACAGAGACTCACGGGACCCGGCGCTGCTCGAGGGGGGGAGTCAGGAGTCGTGCGTGACTGGGTGCCCGCTTGCTGTGGCCTGGTTCCCCGATGGTGCTCTGTGCTGGGGCTTCACCGGGCGGGGGGCTTGGTCACAGCAGGGCCCCAATAAACGCCCACCAAGGGGCTCATGGAGGCATGAAGTCGTCAGGGTCTGTTATCAGCTCTGCTCTCGCCGGCTGGAGGGGGAGGGGGCGGAGAGCCTTTCTCGGGGTGCAGTGGGGGCTCGTCCTGCCCCGTTTGAGTTTTGGAGAAGGCTGCTTGCTAGGTCTGTCTGTGTGGGAGACGGGGGGAGCCTGGGGCCACGCTGACAGGGCACCTGCCACGCGCCTGCCGCCTGCTGAGGGACGGGTCCCACCGTGGCCCTGCCTGGCCCCGCCTGCACGGTGCCCGCCCTGGCTCCGCTTCCCCAGGGACAGTGGTTGCCAAACTGCGGCTCGCGAGCCACATGTGGCTCTTCGGCCCCTTGAGTGTGGCTCTTCCACAAAATACCACGTGCGGTCCCACACGTTCAGTGAGATTGAAACTTTGTGGCCCATGGGCAGATGTCGGTTTTCGGCCTGGGCGAGTCCATTTTGAAGAAGTGGCGTTAGAACACTCAAGGGGCCAAAGAGCCGCGTATGGCTCTCGAGCCGCAGTTTGCCGACCACTGTCCTGGACGTTGGCTGGTTCCTTGGAAAGAAACATTTTTTTATTGAAAGGCGCCTTCCTGCTTGTTGCAGAGAAATGGGGTGGCAGGCAGGGCAGCCTCGGAGGGAGGGAGCTCGGGGAGGCGCAACGGGCACCTGGTCGGGCTCATTCTGCTTGAGCGGGGGGCCAGGTGCAGCTGGTCTGCACCCCCGTGTGAGGAGGGAGTCACTGATGGCAGCTGAGCTGTGTACCCCCCGCCCAGGGTAGAGACCCCATGTGTGGGTGGCACCAAGGCACCAGGCTGACCGTGCCAGAAGCAGTCAGGTGGGGTGGGTGGGAGACGCATGTTGGGGACACTCACCAGGTGCCCACGTCGCTCTTCCTCTGCCTGGCAGGAACTGTCAGCCGCTGGGTGTGACGGGGTTTCCGAGGAGAGGTCTGGAGCGATGGTGTTTGGTCCCCCACTTTTCCCAGCTGGGCGGGGGGCTCCTCAGGCCTCTCCCGGTCACGCACCCCGAGAGAGCCGCTTGCTGGGGGAGGGGCGCATTTCCGGAGGCTGAGGCCCCGTCTCGCCCCACGTGCAGTGACCCTGGGTCAGGAACAGCCCCCGTCCTGTACAGCCCTTGTCCTGAAGATGGGTCCAGCCCCCCCCAGCACTCATCGGCACCAGGTATCCCTTCACCCCCCACGACCACGGTGCCTGGTGACCTGGGAGAACCTCTAGTTCAGGGGCTGGCGCCATCATCTCCCCGGGGAGCGTGCCAGTCCTGTTTGCTGTCGCCGTGGCACTCCGTCCCCCATCCCAGCCCATGGTGCTGTTTTGCAGCTCAGGCCTGCGGGCGATGGGGGAGGAGGGGCTGGTGCCAGGCTGTCTTCTTCCCAACCTGTGGGTCCTCGCTTTCCTGTCTCCATCTGTGCAGAGCTGGGGCGCGCGTGGCCCTCCTGCTCGTGGGAGCGCTCACGGGTATGGCGGAGGCTCACTGCGGCCCACCGAGCTGCAGCCGTGGGCCATCCATGCGCCTGCCACCCCGAGGCCACGCTGTCTGCCCGGCCGCTTGGTTCCGTGTGAACTTGCTGCTACACTTGAGCTAGGCCTGTGCGGGCCGGGGGTGCCTGTGGGGGGCCGGGGGGGCCGGGGGGGCCTGTGGGGGCTGGGGTGCCTGTGGGGGGCCGGGGGGCCTGTGCGGGGCAAGGATCCAGCTGTGGGGACAGTGCCAGTTCTGTGGACCGTGGTTGGCAGAGCAGTCGGTGCTGCGCTGAGAACCATGTTGAAGGCCCTGCCTGGAACGTGGGTGTGGTCGGGCCGGGTCCGAGCAGCCCCGATCTGCTGGCCCGAGCACTGGCCGGGTCTTTCTGAGGAGCGGGCCCACGCGAGCCGGGCTCTGCCTGACTGCCGGCTGGGCTAGTGCCCGTTTGTGGAAGGTCAGCGAGGTCACCTGCACTCTGACCCGTTGCCAGTGGAGGGTGAGTGGGTCTCTCCGGCGGCAGGGCTGGCGGTGAGCATGCACGCAGAGCAGCCACGGCGGGCGGGCAGCCGGCCGTGCCCGGGGAGGCTGGGGACCCGCTTGCTGGAGGAGGAACGTGCCTGTCTTGGGGGTTCTGGGACCTGCCGGGGGTTGGGGGCAGGTGTGCTGGGCCGTGAGGAGGCACCGTCATCGCATTTCACTGCCGTGGGATCTCTGAGCGGCCATGCCCGCCGGGTGGGGGACCCCCTGCCTGGGGTCACGCCCCTGACGCCCCAGACTCACCTGGCCCTCCTGCTGCTGCTGCCCACTCCCTGAGGTTACAACTGATTTGCCCAACCCATTAAAAAAATTACGCTCCCAAGTTGAATGATATGCAAATGTAGTCAATTAAGCGAGGGGATTTTAATTAGCAGTTTAAGTTCATGTGTGAAGTGCCTTGCCTTAATTACTTGACAGTTTTGTTGTAAATTTGCTAAGTTTTTTTGCAGAACTATCAAAACTGTGATTTTTTTTAAGCTCCTCGTGCGCAGGAAGTGTCGCCCAGCCGGCCTGACCCTCGTCGATTTTGTCTCGATTTACGAAGGTCTCTGAGCTGCGAGAGCTCGGTGAGGGCGGCCGCCTCCGCCGGCGCAGCGAGTGGGCGGCGTGGCGGGCGCTGGGCGAGGGAGAGCCTCCCAGAGGGCCCGCAGCCCAGGTGCCCAGGCTGTGCCCGGCTGGGAGGTGAGCCAGGAGCCCGCCGTGGACGCCCTGAACAGTCAGACCGGTGGGACCCTCGAGGAGCAGGGGCCCCGAGCCCAGCGCCTGGAGCTGCGCAGTGAGGGCCTCGACCTGTGGGCCTGGCTCCTGGGCCCCACGTGCACGCCTGTCCCTGCTGCTGCCGGCCCGGGACCTCAGCCTCCCACAGCCTCCTACAGAGCATGCCTGTGGGGCGTGGGCCGGGAAGGCACATGCTCTGCCCTGCCCCGGAGCGTGGGGAGAGCCGCATCGATCTCCCTGGAGGCCGCTGCCTGCTGTCTCGGAGTGGGGTCCCTCGGGGTCACTCGTGCCGACTTCGTTGCCGTCGGAGCTGCCCGCGGCGGGGCTTCCTCTGCCACGTCGGCGTCCGAGTCGTGTTCTGTGCCGGGACGGGCTCCGTGGCGAGGCCTCTCGCTGCCCTCTGAGCCCTGGAGGCTGAGGACGCGCCGACCGCAGGGCGGCCCACATGGCGGTGTCCCCGTGCTCATGACGGGGTGCTGTTGGCCGTGTGAGCAGGCGGGAGGGAAGTAGGCCACCCTGGAGGGCTGGGGACGGAGCGGTGGGCGCTGGCGGGGGGCCCACGGGCTGGGGCCTCTGCTGACTGTTCAGCTTCCAAGGGAATTGAGGCGCAGGGAGCCGTGGGCTGGCGAGCAGGGCCTCACCGACCCCCGATCCCAGGATCACTCCGCAGCTCACGGCCTGCGTGCCCTGCACCCAACCGGCAGGACCAGCGAGGGCTGCCCTTCGTGGCATCGTGACGTGCCCATGGACACAGTGTTGTGGGGGTCACTCCTCGCCGTGCGGGGCAGAGCCCGGTTAATGACCCGTGTCCAGCTCAGCGCTGACGACGTTTAACCCTTCCCTCTTGTTTAAAGCCAACCCCAGACGTCATTGCATTTCACGCTGAAACGGCTCAGGATCTGTTTAACTTGCAGGATTGTGGGAACCAGGACTGCGGTGCCATTGGCGTGCCCAGGAGAGCCTGCGGGCATCTCAGAAATGGCGCGCTGGGGTTGCGTGTGCCCTTGAGTGGGCACGTCTGTGTGGACACGTCCATGTGGACACGTCTGTGGACACATCTGTGTGGACATGTGTGTGGGCATGTCTCCTTGGGCACAGGCCCCGCAGCGTGTTGGCCTCCTTGGCACAGAGGCCCTGGGCCTTGTTGAACATCGAGGCACTGGGTGCTGGCTCTTCTCGTCCCTGTAAGGGTTGCCTGCCGATGCCCCCGCTGGTGGCACGTGATGGTGTTATGGTCAGTGCGCTGGGCCCTGTTCCTCTCGTCGCTCCCTCAGGGCACCCCCTCGTCCCCTTGTCCTGCCGTGCCCCAGGGTGGATGCCAAGGTCCTGTCTGCAGGGCGCCTGTGCCCGGCTCTCCTGGGGGCGCTGGCTCCCGTGCGCTGGCCTCACACAGCGACCGTCCCATTCTCCCGTGGGGGCACGTGTGAGCACTGTATCTGGGGCAGGGGAGGAAGATGGCGGGTCTCCTGGCTGGTTCTGAATTGGGGGCCCCAGCTGGCGTCCCCCTGTAGGGAGGGCGGGGCCCGAGATCCTGTGTGGCTCAGGTGTTGCCACTGGGTGTCTCCCCGATGAGGGTGCACTAGGGGCTGGGGTGTTCCTCGTGGAAGACGGGGTGGGAGCGACCTCGCTATACTCATACAGAACGTGCAGGAGTACGTGTTCCTCTGGCCCCGTGTGGTGCCTGCGGCCGTGCGGGTTTCTTTCTGTCGCTGTGGGGCTGATGCTGGGTGCTCAGTCCCGGGACCCTCACACGTGCCCTGTGTGCACATAGCCCATCATCCTCTAGTGACTCATCCCCAGAGGCACGGGCCTTCCTAGGGTCTTGATTTTACGTGTTACCGACATTTCCTCTAAACGCGGGCCCAGTTTACAGGCTGAGAGGGTTGCTGGGAAGCTGCCCATTTAACTGCCCTCACTGCCTTAGCGCCTGCCCCCAGAAAGCACACCATGTGTCCTGCCGTAGCCCCACCGTCTCCAGAACTTCCCGTTGTCCTGCGTGACCTCTGTCCCCGACACACTCACCCCTCCCTGGCCCCTGCACCACCGGCTACGCTCTGTCCCTGGGGCCAACTCCTCCAGGGCCCCTGGGGGTGATCACACGGCCTCTGTCCTTCCGAGTCTGACTTACATCGTGGAGCACTGTGTGCCCGGGGCCAACCACGGTGTGATGTCGGAGACGCCTGGTGTGTGTGTGTGTCCATCCGTCCGTCCGCCATCCGTGTGTCCGTCTGTCCATCGGCGGACACTGGGCTGTCTCCACGTTGGACTCTCCATGATGGAGCCCTACTGTGTGCTGGCCTCTGGCCGCCCTCCATAGTAGAGCCCTACTGTGTGCCCGGCCTCTGGCCGTCCTCCATGATGGATCCCTACTGTGTGCTGGCCTCTGGCTGTCGCCCTCCGTGATGGAGCCCTACTATGTGCCCAGTCTCTGGCTGCCAGAGAGGACTGGCAGGGACCATGGGACTTGTGGGGCTGATGATGTCTTTGACCCTGGGGGGCCTGTGTGAGAGCCCAGTGTGTGCATGTGTGTGCATGTGTGTCTCATGGCTGTGGCCCGGGGATGGGGGCCGGGCAGCAGGAGGGCCCATGGCTCCGGAGGAGGTCCTGGGAGCCTCGCGCCCTTCCCTTCCCCTTGTGAGTCTGTCCTGCTGTCTCTGGAGGAAGTTATTTTTTTAAAAAGAACTTACTATTTTAAAGAAATATGTTTTCATTGATGTCAGAGAGGAAAGGAGAAACATCAATGACAAGAGAGAACCATTGACCAGCTGCCTCCTGCACGCCCCACCCCGGGGGGTCGAGCCCACAACCTGGGCCTGTGCCCTGACCGAGAACCAGACGGTGACCTCCTGGTTCATAGGTCACGCGCCGGCCGGGGAGGAGGTGGGCTCCCTGGGGCGGGTGCTTCTCGCCCCAGAGGCTGTGCTTCTTCCTCTCTGATCCGCACCGAGCGCATCGGACCCCGAGCCGCGACGGCCTCTGCTGCCCGGGACAGCCCGGCCCCGAGTGCTCCCTGCGGCCGGATGCGGGCGGCGGGGCCTGCACGGCGGGCCTGCAGCCGCGTCCGGTGTGGCTCCGGGAACGACGGGAGCTTGGGGAGCGCGGCAGGACCCCCGGCCGCTTTTCTGGCTCTCCTGCCTCAGGGTGCCACGGCTTCGCCCTCAGTTCCAGAGCGGGCTGGTGGCGGCGGCCTGGCTGAGGCAGTGAGCTCCGGCGCCTCGCGGGGAGGGACCCGGGCACGTGGCCGGGCCGGGAAGCCCAGGAGAAAGCTGGGGAGAAAGGGCACGGCCAGCTGCCTCCGGCCCCGGGGCCTGGACAGACGCCGAGGCCAGGACGGGCGGTGCCCACTGCCTGGGGCCCCCTCCCTGGTGGCTTGGATGGAACTGATGACTCAGCCGTGGCAGCCATTTCCGTTCCTTGGTTTCCAAACGCCCCATCTTGGCCGCCTGAGGCTGAGCAAGCCTGGATCAGCCAGCCGCCTCCTGGCTCTCTGTCCAGCTTTGTCTTCGCCGCTGACGAGGGGCGGGGGTGTGAGGGCCGCACCCCCTCCCCAGTGGCTCCTGGAAGGGGGCAGCCTTGGTTTTTGTTTTGCAAAACTGGTGGGGCCCCACCTGCTGGGTGGGGGTGAGGCCGCCGCTGGCTGCTGGAGGCTGAGGGAGGCTGGGATGAGAGGCAGTGCCCTCGGGCCTCCTGCCTCCCCTGCCCCCAGAGCAGAAATCACTTTCTCCAGCTCTGACTCTGCCCCGGTTCCTTCCCCATCTCCTCTGTGCAAGCAGTAGGTGGTGTAATTTTTGGTATTTCGAGCCAAGGAGAAGTTTCTAGAAGTTTGAGAGGCAGCACTGTCTAGGGGTTAGGGCGTGGACGCCGGGGGCCCGGATCCGGGCTCTGCTGCTTCCTCTCTCGGGCGTTGGGTTATGTCAGGTCCCCGCCTTGGTTCCCCATCTGTAAAAAGGGGGTTGGGGGTGCGCCCTTTGCACACGGCCGGCGAGGACTGAAGAGGGTGAGGGTGCAGCAGCGTTGAGGCTTCCAGCTGCTCAGTCCTCTCTCTCTCAGCAAAGCCACGGGCCGTGTGGGCATACGGGCTGGCACAGCGCCCCCACCGCCCGCCAGGCCAGCCGACGGACGCCAGCAGGTGCTGTGAGTGGAGCACAAAGGGATGCGCCGGCAGCAGGCACATTTGTAGACCGAGGCCGGCGTGCCCTCTGGCCACCCCCGATGGGGAGCACCCCTGGGTCTCGGCCATCTTCCCCGCATGGCGTCCACAGTGGGGCGTTTGAGGGTGCCTCTGGCCGGAGCCTCCGGTGTGGTCTGGCTGTGGGGGGCCCACACATCCCCCGCCTCGCCCACGGGTGCAGATAGCGGTGGCAGGAGCAGGTGCCTGGGTGGGCTGAGGGAGCGCTTCTCGCCAGGTTTGGCCTTCGGGCCATGCTGTGGCGAGGGAGCCGCTGTTGGTTTCGGAGCGAGGCTGTCAGAGATTTCGGTAAGATCCAGTAGCGTGGGCTCCTCGCCCCAGCCTGACCTGACGGGGAGACCGAGTCCAGAGCCATTCTTATTGGGGGAAAAGGCCGCACTCAGAAAACCAGTGTTGGGGCCCGGTTCCCCGTCCCGCCGTGGGTGGGTGCCGGCTGGAGGTTTGGGGTGAGAAGGGCCCGGGCACAGGGACGTGGGCCCGACCTCTGACCCGCACGGCCTGGCCAGACCACGGCGGGACCCGCCCCTGCCCTGGTGGCCAGACCTCGGGCCGCCGGCTCCCGCTTGGCAGTGGGCTCGGCTCTGGCTGGACCCGGGGTTAGTCCCAGCCCAGGAGCGGCGTTCAGGGGCAGGTGGCGCGCTGTCCCGGGGCCTCCACGTGGCTCAGTGGAGGGAGCTCGTGGCGCACAGCGAACCGGAGGCTCAGCCGGGCCCGGTGGGCACCTGGCACGTCCTGTGTGCTCCAGGTCATGGTGGGGGCCTGCGCCCCGCGGGGGGGCGGGGGGCAGACTCCGGTGCCATGCCCCACCCTCTCCTCCTTGCTCAGCGGGGTTTAATTCCCAAAGGACAGATTTCAGGACTTTAAGAAAGTATATGTGTGTATTACTGATTTTTTACAGAGAGGAAGGAGAGGGACAGAGAGAAACATCGATGAGAGAGAGACACCGGTCAGCTGCCTCCTGCACACCCCCCACTGGGGATGTGCCCGCAGCTAAGGTGCATGCCCTTGACCGGAATCGAACCCGGGACCTTTCAGGTCGACACTCTATTCACTGAGCCAAACCGCTTTCTGCTTGTTGTTGTTGTTGACCTCAGAGAGGAAGGGGGAGGCAGAGAGAGACGTCAGTGCCGAGCCTGGCTAGTTTGGCTCCGTGGATGGAGCGTGGACTGTGAGCTGAAGGGTCTCAGGTTCGCTCTGGCCAAGGTCACAGGCCTAGGTTGCAGGCTCCATCCCTAGGGCGAGGGGGGGGGGGGGGAATGCAGGAGGCAGCCGATCTCCTCATCGATGTTTCTCTCTCCCTCTCGCTTCCTTTCTGAAATCAACAAAAATGTTTTTTTTTTTTTTTAAAGAAACATCAAGGGTGAGAGAGAATAGTTGATTGGCTGCCGTCTGCACGCCCCGCACCAGGGATCGAGCCTGCAACCTGGGCCTGGGCCCTGACCGGGAATCGAGCCGTGACCTGGCTCACAGGTCGATGCTCAGCTGCTGGGCCACACCGGCCGGCCGGGCTCAGCCTTTTATTCTGAACCGTCTCCCCTCTGGTGAGTCACGAGACCACATTGGGGTGACGCCGGGGTCCTTCCCGGCAGTCTTTCTGCCCGGGACCCAGCGGGACGCACCCCTCTCCCAGCCCCTCACCGCCTTGTGCCAGTGCATTCGGGGTGCGGGGCTGGCCTGGGGATGGGTCCTCCGGTTGGGGTGCCTGGCACGTCCCCTGGCGGGATGTGGGGGTGCACGTGGCGGTGCCCCCACACCTCCTCCCCGGTGCTCCAGGGCGGGAGGCTCAGAGCCGCCCCTCCCCTGGAGGTGGGTGACCCTGCCCTGGCTCCTGGGCAGGTCTGCCTTTCCCTCCCTGGTTAATAAGTAATCCATGGGGGGACTTTGGACCCTGTCGGCATCCTGTCCCCGTGAACTTTCTCCCAGGGGTTCAGTGTCCCTCGAGAGCCTGCTGACCCAGTTAGAGGCCTTGGCCGGTGCTCCGTGTTCCCGAGTTCCCGTGGCTCTGACCCAGGTCCTCACAGGTCTGGTCGTTGTTTTGATGCCGAAATTGCCCCTTTTGGCCGCATGCCAGGGTCGGTCTCTCCCGATAGCTTTTCCCCGAGACTCCCCACCCTTACCTCGTGGCAGCGTGAGGCCACCTCTTCTGAGCTGTCCCTGCAAGGGAGCAGGTCACCGGCTGGTTGACCCCCAGCTCGACATGGCGTCCTTCTCTCGGGGTGGGGGTGGGGCCCGGCAGGCAGCGGCCGCTGATGGCGGTGTTTTCTGCAGGTGGACGTGGCTCCATGTCCCTGGTCACAGGTCATGTATGGGAATCAAGCCGTCCTCCCCGTCCTCCCCGTCCTCTCCTCTGGCTCCGGGCTCCGAGGCCTCGTACACGCTCTGTCGTGGCGTTTCCCTGGCCCTGATGGCGGCTGGACCGGCCTCTGCTGGGGCCTCTGCCCAGAGGAGTTCCGAGAGGGGCGGCTGCTGTTGGGGTGAGGTGTGCCGTGGCGTGCTGACCGGCTGGAGGTCCTGTGAGCCTGCTGGCTCCCGACAGGTGCCCATGGCCGGGGTGGCCGGGCTTCTGGGGAGCAGCCTGGGCCCTCGGTCCGCCCCTCGCCCCCACACCATGCAGGGTCCCCAGGTCCGCCCCTCGTCCCCCACACCATGCAGGGTCCCCAGGTCCGCCCCTCGTCCCCCACACCATGCAGGGTCCCTGGGGCCGTGATGCTCTGTGCCTGCTGATGGCTCTTGCAAGCGGGAGCTGCTGACCACAGAGTGACCCGCACAAGAAGTCGAAGATGAGCCCTCAGCAGGGGGCTACAGAGGAGCCGCAGAGCCACACGCGCGGCCACATGCTCTGGGCCTCCAGGGGACCGTCCTCCCCAGCCCTGGCCTCATCTTCTGCATGAGCAGGTGTCATGGCGCCAGGGGGCCTGGTCCCCGGAGTGGCGTTTGTAGTTGATGTGACGTGCCCCCGGCCTGCCTTTGGGGAGGGAGAGGTGCGTTCTCCCAGCCCCCCCCCCCCCCCCCCAGGCCGTCCCTGCACATGAGCGGTTACCCTGCCCTCCCCGCGCTCTGCTGCCCGGGTGTGAGGGGCGGGGTCAGGCGGAGACGGACGGACGGTGCTCCGGCGGCCGCTGTGGGCACATCTCCTGACTGACCGCCTCAGGGCCAGGGTGCTGTGTCCCCCGAGCTGCTGCTTCCTGTGGGCTGTGCTGCCGCCGGCCCAGCTCACTCCTGCCTCACGTTCTGACAGGTCCGTCCTCGGCCCATCATGTGACCGCAGGCCCGTGTCACCCGGTTGGCACAGACCAGCGGTCGGCAAACTCGTTACTCTGCAGAGCCAAATACCAACAGGACAACGACTGACGTTTCTTTGGAGAGCCGCATGTTTTAAACTGAGACGTCTCCTAGCGCCTCTTTTCAGAATAGACTCACCCAGGCCGTCGTAGTTCGTGGAAGAGCCGCGTGCGGCTTGCGAGCCGCGGTTTGCCGACCACTGGCCTAGATGTTCCGACCTCACTTCCTGCCCGTTCCCCTGGCTGACCCCAGTGCTGTTGTTTTTAAGTCCGCGCTGAAGGGCGTGTTTGTGGACAGAGTGGGAGGGGAGCGGGAGAGACGGCGGGATGGCCGCCCCCCTTTGGTGCGGGTCCGTGCTCTAACCCTGAGCGGATCGGCCGGCAGGGCTGCGGCGCTGTGTTTACGGCATGCGCCCGTTGTCCTGGTTTCTTTTGTAAAAGCGCACGCCTGCTTGGGCGGCAGCTTTCCGTTCCCCCAAGCTGGGTTTGTTCTGGACGTGGCTTTTGGGGGGCAGCTTTCCTGCGCCGGTGACCTGACGGGTCCCCGAGGCTGCAGCAGCAGGGCCAGGTGGGCACAGCTCTGCGCTGCAGGCGTGCTCCCTGGAAAGTCCCGCCTCCTGTGGGGCTGGCGGCTGACACCCGGGCTTCAGCGTGTCACCCCGGGCATCTTCTCACTAAGGGCTGCCGTCTCCCACCTTGGGCGTGCGGGGGTGGGGAGGGAGGAGGGGGCTCGGTGTCTGCCGAGCAGGGTGTGGTGATGTCCGAGAACGGGGTCGGAGGTCTCTGCCCTTTCCCCATGACGCCCGTGACCTGCTGCTGCGTCTCCGGACTCGTTCCGTGTCACGTTGGAGGAGGAAGGGCACACGGGGCTGCATATGGGCCTGGCCGCGGGGCTCTGCTGGTTGGCTTGTGGTCCGGGTGCTGGAAGGTTGCGGCGATTCCCAGTCAGGGCCTGTGTGGAAGCCCACCGATGAGCAGGTGTGTGTGTGTGTGTGTGAATAAATGAAATAAAATAAAGTCACCCTGCATGCCCTCGGGAGCGTGGAAATGAATTAAGAGAAAGCAGGCTGAGCCGCTATTTGTGACCTTAGCCAGTGTCCCTGGGTGAGCAGGTTTGTCCTCTCGGAACGTCTTACTCCACGCCAGCGTGTGTGCACACGCATGTGCGAGTGCACACGGGACTCGCCGTCCTCGAAGGTCTCACCTGCGGTGCCCTCGGCCGACGCCTGGCTGACTCAGGCCCCACACGGCTGACTCACCGGAGCGTGACTCAGCCCTGTTCGCCGTGGAGCGCAGTCACGGGGCACAGGAGCTGCCACGTGCCGTGTCGATGGGCTGGGAGCTGCCGTGGGAGCAGAGGGGCCAGCTCGGCCCTTCCCCTCGAGGGTGTCCTAGCGTCCCCCTTCCTTCCTCGGCCTCCTGCGTTTCCCGTGTGTGTTCCCCGCCAGCAGTGTGTCCCCCAAGGCCGCCCGAGGCAGGTGCTGCCTGAGGAATGCTTGCTCAGCATTGCTCATCTTCGGCTCTGGGTCAGCCCGTCCCTCTGGCCGGTTTCTCGAGACCAGTGGTTCTTAGACTTGTGTTTCGAAGTCTTAGAACGCGGGGTCCTGATTCCTAGGCCTGAGGTGGGTCCTGAGAATTCGCATTTCGATTAACTTCCCAGCTGCTGCTGCTGCTGGAGCCGTCTGCAGCCCCAGGCCATAGCCAGCCCCACCCCCAAGTTTGTGTAAATAAAGTTTTATTGGCTCCCGGCCCTCCCTTTGTTCGTAGCGCCTGTGGCTGCTTCAGCAAGACAGTGGCAGGGCGCGAGAGCCCAGGGCCCACAAAACCAGAGAGGCTGTGTGCAGCCCTTTGCAGGGGGTGTGGTCACTCTGGCTGGGCGGTCCTGTGTGTCTGGGAAGGAGGTGTGTTTGGGGTGACCCTGGGAGATTTGGCCTTACGCTGCTAGTTGACTGTGTTGTTGAGCTGTGGACGTGTTCAAAGGCGCAGAACAAATGAGTCCAGGAACACAGGGTCCAAGTGGGGTTGCTCTGTCATTATTTCTAAAACAGCTTTAGAACCACAGAGGGCGCAGTTATGACTATTGTTCTCGCCAGAGGACATTTTTTTCACTGATTTTTTTTTTTTTTTGGAGAGAGGGAGGGAGGGAGGGAGGAGGGGAGAGAAACATTGATGTGACAGGCACGTCGATTGGTTGCCTCCTGCACACACACCCCTGATGGGCCGAGCATTGAATCTGCACCCCCCCCCCCCCCACCCCCCCGTGCGTGCCGGGCCAGGAGTCCACCCGCGGCCCTTTGTCTCGGGGCCGACACTCTAACCACTGAGCAACACCAGTGACGGGGCCTGTCCGTTCTCTTACAAAAAAAGGGTTTTCTTCCTCTCCTTTGGTGTTATTCCGGATAGTACTAATTTTTGTTTTGAAATTTTAAGTCCCTGACTGCGAGCCGCCAGTGTGACGGATTTCTGTGTGCTCATCACGCGTCTGAGGTCTCGCAGTCGCTGACTCGTTGGGTGGCGTTTTGTAGACGTGCGGCGTGTCTCTGCACAGGTCACGTCATCGTGGGCGAGGACAGTCCGCACGCCAGTGACCTGCTGAGCCTGGGCAGGGCAGGGCTGTGTGGGCAGGAGCTGCGGGCCTGGTGGGGTGGCTGTCAGAGGGACCCCCCCCGCCCCCTGCCCCGCCCCGCCCCGTCCCATGGGGCTCTGACCAGGAGCCCTTTGGGTTTGTCAGATCGGCTTCGGCGTTGATGCGAGTGTCCCGCCCTCTTTAGCTCCCTAACGGCGCGTCCATTGGCTGACGCCCTCCGCTCCGGTCCTCAGGGATCCGCTCCGGCTGTCAGGACGGCGGATCCGACGTCTGACGTTTTCCACGTCGTGTTTTCGTTGGTGCTCTGCGGGGTCTGGTCTGTGGTTCTTTCCGTTCTGCTCTGTCTTTGGTTCTTGTAACGCCTCCGTCTGGTTTTGGCACCGCGTCGCGTTGGATTCATGGAATATTGGGGCAGTCACCTCCCCCTCTCACGTTTCCGGAACCAAGAACTGCTCCTCCCACGGGGTCCGGAGGCTCATGGGGGTTAACCCACAGGCTGTCCAGTTCTCGGCTCCTGCTGGAGAGCTGTGTTCTCACAAGCGATTCCCGGTTTGCCCGTGTCCCCGGACGTGTCCCTCACGGACCCTCAGGGTCCGCGGGAATCGGCTCACTTCGGGGCCGGCCGCCTCCTCCCCGATGGCCGGTGACTCAGCTCCTCAGAGAACCAGTGTGGGCTTCACTGACTTTCCGTCCCGTTATTTCTGTTTCCTGTTTCGTAGACGAGTGTTTCCGTCATTCTATTCTCCATGACGTGGCCTACTTGAGGTTGACTTTGTCACTTATTGAGACTTCTTCAGAAGGAAGTCCTGCTTTAGGGACATCCCACAAATTCCGATACATTGTTTTTATTTCCATTCAGTTCAAAATGCAGCTGACCCTTTTGTTTGTTTATTTTTGTTAATCCTCACCCAAGGATATTTATTTTTTATTGATTTTTTTTTTTAAGAGAGTGAAAGGGCACGGAGGGAGAGACAGAGGAACATGGATATGAGAGAGACACATTGATTGGTTGCCTCCTGCACGGGCCTGCAACTGCCCTTCCCTGGAACCAAAGCCTAACTGAGCAGCCCCTGCTAGGGCGATGCAGGGGTTTGTGGGCACGGGGCCATTCCTCTGCGGTCTTCAGTGAACACACCAAATACGTGTTCTCTCCCGGTTCCCGAATAACGCCGTCTTTTCTCCGCTGACGTCATCGTCAGAACACGGACTGTAACACAGACACGTGCTGGCATGCTCAGCCTG
Source organism: Antrozous pallidus (assembly GCA_027563665.1). NCBI lineage: Eukaryota > Metazoa > Chordata > Mammalia > Chiroptera > Vespertilionidae > Antrozous > Antrozous pallidus. Next base: position 212,470,469 of record CM050508.1, read on the forward strand.
TGTCATCGGTAAGGCTTCCCGTCCACAGGAGGCCGTCAGCAGTTTTTTTCGGGGCGGGGGGGAGGTCAGACATTACACACAGATTTTCAGCTGCATCTGGGGTCGCGCCCCTGACCCCGGCACCACTCGGGTCAGCCATGCTTTCCAGTTGCCTTTTGGGCGTGTGGAGGCGTGTTTCTGCCCAGCTGTCGCCCTGGGAGACGCCTGTCCTGTGGCACGTGTGTTGGCGGGTGCTGTGTGACTGTCGGGTCACGTCGGGCGCCGGTGGTTTGCTCAGAGCCGGTCTCCTGGCGCCGTTGTGCTGAGGCGCTGAGGTTCTGTTGTTACTGGGGTTTGGGGTGTGTCGTGTGTCCATGCCTGCTCCATGCATTTCATGATTCCACTAGAGGCCCAGTGTCCAAAATTCGTGCACTCGGGGGGCGGGGGAGGGTCCCTCAGCCGAGCCTGCACCCTCTCGCAGTCGGGGAGCCCTTGGGGGATGTCTGGCTGATGGCTTAGAACCGCTCCCTGTGGGGAACTGTCAGTCAGACGTCCTTAGGGCTGCTGCAGAGGTGGGCAAAGCTCCCGCCACAGCCTCTGAGCTCACCAGCTGTGAGCCCAGCTTCTGGCTGAGCAGAGCCCCCCTCTGCGGGAGCGCACTGACCACCAGGAAGCAGCTCTTGCATTGAGCGTTGGCCGCTGGTGGTCAGTGTGCATCATAGCGACCAGTTGTTCCACCATCGGGCTGAAACTGGCTCTCCGACATCCCCTGAGGGGTCCCGGATTGTGAGAGGTTGCAGGTCAGGCCAAGGGACTCCACTGGGACCGGGGAGGGACCGCGGGAGGGCTCGAGGGCGTGTCCAGCCTATCTCACTCAGTCCCGATAGGCTACACCCCAGCAGCAAGGTAACCTGTTGGTTGGAGTGTCTACCCCTCGTGGTCAGTGCATGCCATAAGCATGCGGTTGAGCGGCCTTAGCATATCGTTAGCGTATTGTGTTTTGATTGGTTAAACTAGTGGTTGGCAAACCTCGGCTTACGAACCACATGCGGCTCTATGGCCCCTTGAGTGTGGCTCTTCCACAAAATACCATGGCCTGGGCGAGTCTATTTTGAAGAAGTGGTGTTAGAAGAAGTTTAAGTTTAAAAATTTGGCTCTCAAAAGAAATTTCAATCATTGTACTGTTGATATTTGGCTCTGTTGACTAATGAGCTTGCTGACCGCTGTGTTAAACAGCTGACTGGATAGACACTGAACATGTTAGGCTTTTATTAGATAGGATTATGTCTCCTGGTTGGCTGGTGGGCATGGCTTGTGGGTGTAGCGGAGTGATGGTTAATTTGCATATCACTCTTTTATTGGGTAGGATTATGTTCCTGGTTGGCTGTTCGCCCTGCTCGTCCTCGTTGTTGTTAGGGTTTCTCGGGGCTTTAGGTGCCGCCTTTTCACCTTTGTTCACCGCGGGCGATCCGTGTGAGAAGGCCCCTCCCCCTGCTCGCCACCTCCCCACTGGGCCGCCCGAGACTGCCAGGGTCATAGGCCACGGACACAGCCTTGTTGTCACTCCTAAATGCTTGCTTTTCCAAGGTGCTTAGATGGTAAGAACAGATGACATGGGTACGTTGTAGCTACCGTTTCTGGCCTGCTTCTCTCCTGTGGACGGACGGCCAGACAGACAGAAAGCCTTCTTTCTGGGGTTCCTTTAGCACAGGGGTCTGCTGGGGATGGCTTTGTATGTCTAAACTATCTTCATGGCCTGGCTGGTATGGCTCAGCGGTTAGTGCCCACCTGCGGACTGAAGAGTTCTGGGTTCCATTCCGGTCAAGAGCACGGACCTTGGTTGCAGGTTCGAACGCCAGCCCTGATCAGGGCATGTGCAGGAGGCAACCAATCCATGTGTGTCTCTGACGTGGATATTTCTCTTACTCTCTGTCTCTCCCCTCCCTTTCACTCTCTCAAAAAGAAAGAAAAAAGGAAAAAACATCCTAGGGTGGGGATTAACTAAATTAAAAAAAGGAGGAAAAGCTGTAAACCACAAACTCGTTTCACTTAAAGACACGGCAGTGCCTCGCCGCAAAGGGCCCAGCGACTGCCACAGCCATGACCCCGGCCACAGCCACGACCCCGGCCACAGCCACGACCCCGGCCACAGCCACGACCCCGGCCACAGCCACGACCCCGGCCACAGCCACGACCCCGGCGGCTGAGCAGACAGACACGAAGAAACCCGGCCGCCCGGCCCCAAGAGCACACGGCAACTGGGCCCCCACCCACAGCAGGCACTGTCCCGGAGGAGGGAGAACAGGAAACTTTATTTTTTTAACTTTTATTTCTGTTTAGAGTGGGAGGGAGGGAAAGTGAGAGAGAAACATGGATTGGTTGCCTCCCCCATGCCCCAACCAAGGCCAGGAATTGAACCCGCAGCCCTTCGGTGCACAGCCAGATCGGCCAGGGCTATAGGTTTCCTTAATCTTTTTTTATTTTTTTTGCAAGGCTTTTGGACACTGTTTTTCCACTGTTCCTCCTCCCACGCCTGCTTTGGTCCCTTCAGCTGCCCGTCCGCCAGGCCGGCACGGGTGCTGGTCTCCCCCGCGTGCCTTTCTCTGCTCCATCGCTGCCTCCGTGCCCCGCGTCCCGCCCGCGCCCACCCCGAGCGGTTCCATCCCGGCCACGGGACACTGTGTGTCGTCCTCGTGTCTGTCTGACTTTGCGAGCGGTCGGTGTCCTCCGGGCACTCACCTGTCTGCCGCTCCTGGTGTCCCCGAGGGTGGATGGTCTCGTCGCGCTCCCGCTTCCTGCCGCTGCGGCCGCCGACCCGGAGAGGGCTGCCTGCCGTGCCGGAGTCTCCGTGGCCCTGTGGCCTCCCCACGCTTAGTCCCGGGGCGCAGTGAGCCGCCTGGAGATAGCCAGTCCTCTCGGGTTTTGTGCTTTTGGGGGTCCCCAGGCAGACTTCTCCTGGGCCAGGGTGCGCTTCTCCTGGGTAAGCCCTCTGTGGAGCCGGCACCCATGTGAGTTGGAGGTTCCCGTTTGCCTCGTGGGAACGGGGCTGGAGGGGGAACGGCCAGCAGCGGGGTGTGCGCCCCAGGCCACTCCTTCCGTCCTCCTGAGGCTCTTCCCGCCTCAACCAGTTTCCTTGCGCTGCTGCCCACCTGTGCTCTCAGGCCTGGAGCCCCCTCTGCCACCTGTCCTTGGACCCAGCCGCACCGCCCCCTGGGTCCCCAGCTGGGTGCCCTCTTCTCTGGGGTCCGTGGGCCCGCCTGGTCCCCTCCCTGGACTGAGGGCTGGCACTCAGGGCAGTGGGCAGGGTGATCAGAGGCCCCTGTGATGGCCTGTCTCTTGGGGTCATTGTCTGCTGTGGCCATGTGTCCGGTGGCCGCGTGTCTGGTGGCCGCGTGTCCAGTGCTGTGTGTCCAGTGGCTGCGTGTCCATGCCTTGTGTCTGGTGTCCGAGTGTCCATGCCCTGTGTCTGGTGGCTGTGTGTTCGGTGGCCGCGTGTCCAGTGCCGTGTGTCTGGTGGCCGTGTGTCCGGTGGCCGCGTGTCCATGCCGTGTGTCCGGTGGCCGCGTGTCCATGCCGTGTGTCTGGTGGCCGTGTGTCCGGTGGCCGCGTGTCCATGCCGTGTGTCTGGTGGCCGTGTGTCCGGTGGCCTCGTGCCAATGCTGTGAGGAATCTCCTCATCTCTGGGTTGGGCTGTCCCCGGCAGCACATGCCCGGTGACAGTGTCTGGCTGCGGGCGGCCCCAGCGCAGTGTGGTGTTGCTCCTGCAGAGGTGGCTGAGCGTCTCTTAATCGGCACCCTGTTCGCAAACAGCCTGGGCGGGGGGAGAGGAAAAGCCTGCTGGCAGCCGGAGCGCAGCGCACGCGGCTCGGGACCCAGCGCCACTGCTCGCAGAAATACCACCTTTGAGTGGCAGGTCCTCGTGGTGAGCGTGGTTTGGGGAGGAAGGTGAGTGAATCCAGCTCCGAGGTGGAAGGTTCCGGAAGCTGCTGAATTGTGCTGACTGGGTGTCCATGGGAGCGGATACGGTTTCCTTTCTGCAGTGGTTTTGGCTGCATTAGATGCGTTTTGTTACCATCTTCATTACCGCCTTTTCAGCTTCAATGAGAACTGATGGCGAACAAAGTGCCGTGATTTGACTATTCAGACTGACAGCTGCAGTGCGCCCGCGCCCGATTGGTGGCTGCGGGCTCGGCGTGGCGTCTGCGTGCTCTGGGGGCGCCCGCAAGTATGGACAGTGCTGGCAGCTGCAGCCGAGGGGAGGGCTGCGGGGGGGGGGGTGTCGCAGTGCCACCAGGAGTCGGCGGGCAGGACTGGCCGTTTCCGTTTGCTGGGCTCCTCAGAGGGAGACGTGCCCGCTGGGGACCCGGCCGGACCGCCGAGCAGTAGGCATGGCCGGCCGCTGCCTCCCTGGGTGCGGGCACCACACCCCGTAGTGTCGCAGCCCCTGTAGCTGAGGTTGGCTGAGGCCGGTCCCCGTGGGGTGTGGCCCGGCCACGGGCAGTGCTGTGAGCTGGGACACGTTGGCGTGGGCTTTCGGGCCCCAGGTCAGCGCTGTGCCTGTCTTACCTGCGGGAGAGGCGGGTGCCGGGCAGGGCCAGGCGGGCCAGGAAAGGCTTGTTCCCAGGAAGGGCGCGCCCGGTGGCTCTCCACGGCGCTGTCCCCGCCTGGGCCTGTTTTGGGGACACGAGAGGCCTGGGCGATGGGTACCCGGTGGAGGCATGGGCTCTGCTTCTGGACACTCCTGGCCCGTGAGGTTCTCCCGGTGCCCGGCGGCTGCGGCTCCTGAGACTGGCTGTGCCGCCGGGGCTGCCTGTCCCGTCCCCTGAAGGGAGGCTGGAGGGTCACTTTGCCGAGGCGGGGAGCAGCCCGAGGCCCGTCCTCTTCGCTGGCTGGGCGACGGAATAGCGACCTTTGGATGGGTGTGTGAATCGGGGTGCTCAGCCCCCCGCACAGGCCCACCTGTGCTGTGGCCGCTCCTCCGGACGCGCTCTCACTGTGGGGGAGCCCGGGGGGCCGGCGGCAGGATGGCGCTTGCTGGGCTGCCGTCTGTTTTGGCCCCGGGGCCCGTCCGGCGGGTTCTGGTTCTTTTCAGTTCCCACTGGAGCCGATCGGGGGACCCGCACGGCCCCTCCCGGGCACAGGGGTGCGGCCGCAGGTCCGGAGCTCCGGCCCGTTTACGAGGGTCAGGCGGTCACCGTGGGTGATGAGGCCTGCAGGCCCGGCCGCCATCTGGCGATTGTAAAACGGGCAATCCACATCGGAGGGGGTGGGGGGCAGAGTGCAGATGGTGGCGGCCCCCGCCCCTGGCAGACAGCTTTGTGGCCCTTCTCTCTGGGGTCTGTGCGGGGGTGAAAAGTTCAGCCTCCCCGTCTCCAAAGGGAGGGGGTGGGGCCGGGCGGCTCTCTCTCCTCAGTCCCTGGACGCCCGGGCGGCTGAGCAGGGCTGCCCATTGTTGGGAGTCTCTGAGCGGACCGAGCACCGGCCAGGGATGGCCTCGGACAGACAGACAAGTTCACAGGAGCTTGTCCCGCCGGCCCCCGCCGTGGGTGACGGGAGCCTGAGGATCTCTGGATGGCCATGGCCGGTGGCCCTCACGCTGCCACCTCCCCTCCCCAGCCCGGGCCCATCCCAGAGGCTCCAGTTGGCAGGCGCCGCCCCCCCCACCCCCCCCCGTAGTCTGCTGGGAGTTTGGGGGAGTCAGCCACCTTCCTTGGGGGTCCTGGCAGCTGGGGCCCCCTCAGCGCCCCATTGCTCAGTTTCCCGGAGGCAGGCTGGCGAGGGACTCACCACTGAGGCCAAAGCTCCGTGCGGGGCCCGCCCTTTGCCCAGCACTCCGGCCACAGACGCCCCTGCCCTGCTGGTAACCGGCCTCGCCGCCCCCACGGCCCCCTGGGCACGACGCACACTTGTCTCTGAGGGGCTCCTGGGTGTCTGCCCAGCACGGGGATTGGGAGCCCTGGGGGCCCTTCCCCCAGCCACAGGCCGAGAGGTGTTGACATGTGTGCTGATGGCCGAGAGGCGGACCCCGGGGGACCAGGGCTGTGGCCAGATTCCCAGAGCCCCTTCGTGAAGGGGGGCCTGGTCCCCAAGATCACAGGCGTCGCCCCCAGACCCGAGGGATGAGGGGGGATGCCTGTCTTGGTTTCGTGTGGTTTCTTCAGGGGGCACTGGCCCAGGGGCAGGTGCAGGGCCAGCCAAGCGGAGGGGCCTCGGGGAGGGGCTCGGCCTGGCCATTGGGGACACCCCCCCCAAACCCCTCGCTGAGCTCCAGGACGGTGCCCTGCAAAGAGGCCGGGTCGAAAGGTCGCTGCCCTGATTTTTATTGCCGGCGCTCCCGTTCTCACGACCCCGCGCCCTCTGCGGGGACGGGAGGCGGGGGCTGTGACAGGGCCTTTCAGGGGATGAAAAACACAGGAGAGGTCTGAATTGGGCGTCGCCAAGGCGAAATGTCTCAATAGCTGAGAAACTGCACTGGGACCGAGCAAAGACACTTGTCCGTCCGGGTCTGGGGCAGAGAGAAACCGGGGCGAGGGGGCACCTTCCCAGGACAGGCCGACGGGCAATGGCGCTGTCCCGTCCCAATCCCTGTCCGCACGGGGCACCCGTCCAGGCTCCCGGGGGCCCGGCAGGATGGACACGCACTGGCTCGGCCTGAAGCCCTTGGCGCCTCTCTTTCAAATAACGGAGGGGGCCCTGACTGGTGTGGCTCAGTGGATAGAGCGTCGGCCTGCGGACTCAGGGCTCCCAGGTTCGGTTCCGGTCAGGGGGCATGTACCTCGGTTGCGGGCACATCCCCAGTAGGGGGTGTGCAGGAGGCAGCTGATGGATGTTTCTCTCTCATCGATGTTTCTGACTCTCTCCCTCTCCCTTTCTTTCTGTAAAAAAAAAGACATACTAAAAAAACCAAAGTAACGGAGGGTGAGGCAGCATTTTTGCGTTGCTTTGATCGCTCCCGAGCCCTCCAGTCAGCCGTCCCCGAGTCTTGGGAACGCTGTCCTGGACTTCCTGCTGCGGCCCAGCTCCCCGTCCAGCGCCAGGGCTCCTCTCGCCCCTTTGTCGCGTGTGCCCCGTTTTCTGCTCCCAGGACGAGGGCGCCTTTTCCACGCCCGCGCCTGCATCATGGTGACCTGTGAGACCGCCGCCCTGGCTCCCCGCCAGCCTGCAACGCGCTTCCTCCGGTGGGTCAGGCGGCAGGAGCCCGGGTCCGAGATCGGGGAGCTGCTGGCTGCGTGACGCTGCCTGCTGTGAACACGGGGCGGCCTCCCGCCGGAAACACGTCCATCTTGGTGCCCCGGGTCCGGCTGGCCAGCTCACTCATCCCGAGCCCCGGGACCTCCGGCCGTCATCCTGGGTCAGCGGGGGCCCACGGTGCCCGCCTGGGGCTTGGCCGCACCCAGTTCTGGGAGATCGGTGCCGGGCCGGCGGGTGGGGAGCTGGCGCTGTATCCGACACTGTTTGTGGGTGAAGACGGGGTCGCCCCACGGACCCTCCTTGTGCGAAGCTGCCCGACAGGAGGCAGGTGTCCCCGAGGCTCCTCCTCGCTCTGTGTCTGCGGTGGGACCCGTGTCCCCGGTGGCCGGAGCGTCGGCCGCCGGCCGCTCTTGCCGTTGGTCACGTTGCCGCCTGTCACATGTCCTCCCGGTCCTGGCGGCTGGGAGGCGTGGCAGCGCGTGGGCCCCGCTTCCTGAGGGTCGGCACCCGCCGCTGTGGGGGTTTGAGCATGGAATCTGAGGGGTGTCTCAGGCTTCCCCTGCGTGCGGCCTGTGGAGCCCAGGTCTGGCTGGGGGTCCCCACAGTGACTCTGTGCCCATGAACCCATGTGCGGAGTCCCCTCTGCTGGCCCTGAAGATGGGGCAGCCCAGGTACTCAGTGCTCCAGAGGAGGGGGGTACACAGAGCTGCGGGCCTTGGGGAGGGTGTCGTGTGGCGGGGGGGGGGGGGGGGGGCGCAGCGGGCACGGGGTGGCCCTGTCTTCGGACCATCTTGGCATCCACCCTTGGAGGCAGCATGGCTGAGGTGGCGGGCAGCCCCTCCTTCCTGCACCTCTGCCTGCTCTCTTGTCTGTCGGGGCAGGTCCGTGCCCACAGCCTGAGCCCTGGATATTGGGGGCCCCACACTGTGCTGTGCTGGCTGAGGCGCATGCTCAGTGAAGCCTGCGTGCACGTTTCGGCTCACGTCCTTCCACCTGTTCACGTGACTCTGAGTCCTGTGGACACATGTCCTGGACATAGCCAGCCACTCCTCCACGCAGAGCCCGGTGACACCGGCCCCTATGGCGTGTTCCTGGGAGTGGGGTTGGGGTCAGGGCCAGTGTGCGATGGCAGCGAGATGGATGGTGCCCTCTGGGCCTGTGGTTTCCCTGAGGAGGGGGGACTAGAGGCCGGGGCAGGGCCCGGGGGTCGCACACATCGAGGACATGGTGGTCCTTTGGCTTGCGTTCGGGCTGGGGTGTTGGAGTTTAAGATCTTAAATGGGTTTCATTCTTTCTGACATGACCTGGGCAAGGCCTGGGCACCTCCCCACCCCCCAGCCCTGGGCAGGAGGAGGAGTGGGGTGTTGTTTCTGGAAACATTCTAGTCCATCTTTAAATGTTTGCTAGGAGGGAGTTGCAAGCGGGCCTGGTGGGGGAGGGACAGTGCAGCCGCAGGCCAGCACCCCCCTCCTGGCCGCCCCAGCGCACCCCCTGGCCGTCCCGGCTCCTGGCTCCCGGGGCACAGTGCCCGCCGGGCGGAGACCTCAACCGCAGGACACGGAGCCACAGCCTCTCTGTCGGGTGGAGGAGGGCCCGGGCTCACTAGAGGGAAGTGTGTTGTTTAAAAGAAACAATTTTAGAGCATCAAAACGTAACACTTCTTTAAAACACGTTTTTATTGATGTCAGAGAGGCAGAGAGAGAGAGAAACATCAATGACAGTCATTGATCGGCGGCCTCCTGCACACCCTCTACTGGGGATGGAGTCTGCAACCCGGGCCTGTGCCCTTGATCGGAATCGAACCCGGGACCCTTCAGTCCACAGGCTGACGCTCTAGCCATAGAGAACACCGGCCAGGGCAAAGCTTACCTCTTCTTGAAGCTTGTGAGCCTCTGCTTCGTCGGTTGGTACGCGTGTCCGTGTCCTTGACCGAGTTCTCCTGGCGGCTTCCGGCCAGGGTGGTTCGGCCACGTGTGGCCCGCAGCACACACCCCGAGGCTCGTGTGCGAGGGGCTCCTCTCCCTCTGGCGACAAGGCTGCCGCGGGGCCCTGGGCCGGCCGGCAGGGGCGCTGTCCTTGCCGTCTGCGTGCAGCTCTTGTCTTGCTTCCCACCTCACGGTCCAAAATGGCTGCTGGAGCCAAGTCCTTATGCCCACGACCAGTCAGGGCTGTGTACCTGCGTTCAGCTCACGGCATGGTGTCCTTCTCCCGAGTGCCAGGGAGGGCTGGCTAAGGTGACAGCAGTGTGCCCTGTGCAGGCCCAGCCGGGCCCTGAGACACCCCAGAGCCTCAGGCACACGTGTCCATGGTGACCCCGGGGCGGTGTGGGTGTTCCCTGCCTTGGGGGTCATGGCCACACCAGCGGGGTCCCTCCCGGGCCACTCCCTGATGGGCACTGGGCTCTCCAGAACCAGGTAGAAACCCGGCTTCCCTGGATGCAGAGTGAGATCCAGATGGGAGGTCCCCCAGGGAGGTGGGGGAGGGCCGCTGGGGGAGGGGGATGGATGGAGGGAGGGGAGAGCCGCTGGGGGCCTCTGCACCTCCGGGTGGCACGCCTGTGCAGGGCTGGTGGCCGGTGCCTGGACCGTCACCCGAACGCCTGTGTCCCGGGGCCGCCTCCAGCAGGCCCGCCCAACGCTCTCAGCCAGAAGCTGGGGTGCGAGCAGCCTGTGCGGGTCCCTGGGCCCTCAGGCCTGGCAGACGCCCCAGGGGAGCAGCCACAGGCGAGCCCCTGACCCCCTGGGCCTTCTCTGGGCACCGTGTGCTCCCTTCCCCCACGTCCAGGCCCTGTGTGCCCGCCCTGTTTGGGGGTTGGCGGGCGGCCCCCTCCCTGTTCTCGCTGCCTCTTCTCTGGACTTGCCAAGAATGCCGGGAAATTAGGGGGAGGGGACACAGGAAATGCCTCCTTCCCTCTAAGGACAGCTCCAGCTGCAGCAAGGGCGGGGGAGGGGCGCTGCGGAAAGTTGTCCCCCCGCCAAGGCAAACCGCACGCCCGCCCTCAGACAGAAGGGCTCTTTCTCCCCACGCCGGCCGGCCATTGTGGTGTCCTCAGCCCGGGCAAGTCCCCTCGAGCCCGCCCGGGGAGGCGGCTTTTCAAATGCAGAAGGAGGGGCGCCCTAGGAAGCACCCCGATGGGGCTCGAGTTGGGGCTCGCCGTGGCCCCTTCCCCGGAGGCCGCCCCTCGCATCCCGTCTGTATTGCAGAGCCGGGCCCTGGGACTGAACCTGGGCACGGGGCTCCGCTCCTGCCCCCGGGGGCGGCCCTCTCCTCAGTGGCTTCTCTGGGTGCTGGAGCCGAGTTACCTGACACCCCGCACGTGCACCTTGCAGAAAGATAACCCGGCTCGGAACCAGCGAGGAGACAGGGACGGGGTGTAGCTCAGGTGTTGGACCAAGTAAAGCAGGAGACCAGTGCTGATGAGGTCATCCGAGCCCGGGCTCAGTGCAGGTCAGCGTGGGGGTGCGGCCTCCCCACAGGGCCCAGGTCAGTCTGGGGTGCTGGATGGGGCTTCCCTAACCATGGGGCCCTGTGTTCCTGAGCCTGGTCACCCCTCCTCTGTCTCCCCCCCCACCCCCCCATGAGCTGTTCTGCCAAGAAGTCTCCGGAAGACCCGCCCTTCCACACGGTCCCTGGTCTCTGGGAGTGAAGGCAGGGCCTGGTGGCGTGTGAAAGCCGGGACTGGCGCTGCTGGTGTTGGCATGGGGGGGGGGGGGTGTCAGTCCTAGGCCGAACCCCAGGGCAGGACTTCACCTGGACGTGGGCCTGCAGCTCTGTGAGGACCCTGGTGCCAGGCCTGCCTCTTGGGGCGCCTGGGGCTCTGCTGTGAGGAGCCAGGGGCCTGGACCGCCAGTTTCTGAGCTGGGAAGGGTGTGCAGTGGGGAGACTTTCCTGTTGAAACAGGGTTCCTGGGGGAGTGGAGGGGGCTGGTGATGGCAGGAGCACCCAGGGTCCTGCCTGGGCTGCTGGGGGCGGCGCCGTGTGGCCCCAGGTTTGGTCTGGTGCACCCCCCCTTTCCCCAGACGCTCAGGCCCCAGGAGCACACACTGCCCGGCTCCTGGGACCCTGGCAGGGCCATACCCCGGCCCGCCGGCAGCAGCAGCCCAGCGGTGCGGTTTGTCTGCAGTTTGTCTCTGTTGGTGCTGGAAAGTGACCAGTGTGTTCTGTTCACGAGGGAATGTTCCGGACCCTCTGGGCCCCGCCTCCCCTGCTCGGAGGCCCTGTGACGGGGTAGCTTCTGGGCTCCAGCTCTGAGTCCCCTCCTCGGGGCCGCCAGCTGAGGCCAGCCGGGCACTGGGGGGGCACGAGGTGTCTGCCTGGCCCGCGCCCAGCCTCCCTGCAGCGGGCAGCGCCACCGTCCACCCCGCTGGCCCGGCTCAGTGTTGTGTCGGTTTCTATGGAGAGAAAACAACCAGGGCGTCTGCTGCTCCAGGAGGGGGAGGCGCCAGGAAGCAAAACAGACCCGCGAGTGGGCGGGGCTGGCGCTGGTTTCCACTTCCTGGCTGGGAAGCTGGTGAAAGTGTCCTGTTCCGCGAGGGCTGCCTGGAAGGCCCGGCCCGGACTGCACCTCCCGCCGGAGCGAGCAGGACCGGCCCTGGCAGAAACCCGCCCTGGAGGAACTGGCCCTGGGGGACCAGCCCTGGGGGGACCAGTTCTGGCGGCTGCCCAGGGGGGACTGGCTCTGGGGGGCTGCCCTGGGGGATCTGAGGACAGCCACCGAGTGGAGGGCAGCCACCTAGAAGCCTGGCCTGCAGGCGGGCGGGCAGGGGAGCAGAGAAGGCCACATGGGTCTGGGCCTGCTGTCCATCTGCACACACTTCCCTTGTGACCCCGCCTCCCAGGGCCCCCGCCCCACCTCCCGGCCCAGTCCTGGGTACCCCAGCTTTCCCTAAGGGCCATTTACCGGCTTGGGGTGTGGGAGCTGAGGCCATGCCCCCCCCCCCCCCTGTCCCAGGTGGCCACCTCCTGAGACCCCCTCGGGGAGGTTCCAGCCTGCAGTGCTGAGCGGGCTCCTGCACCCCAGAACCCCAGAACCCATGCTGCTCCCTTTGGTTCCTGCCCTGTCCCTCCAGGCGCGCAGGCCGTGCCCAAGCCGGACTGGCATAGAGGCTTGGGGACTGCACCCTCCTCTGTGCAGATGCACCCCCACACCCGCCCTCCTGGTGTGAGAAGAAGGAATTCTTTCCTTTGTGATTTGCTTTAGGCACACGGGGATTTGTTTTCGCTGAAGTATACTTTTATTTCCTGGTGTTTGGAGCTTCTAGAATATTCTTGAGTTCGGTGGCAGGTGGTGTAGCAGAGCTCTGGACCTTGCGCACTGTTTTCCAGGAAACCCGGCCTTGCCACGTGGCGCTGGCGCTGGGCCTGCTCCTGCTCCGATGCCACTCTGCCCGCTGGGTGTGCGCTGGGCGATGTACGCGTGGAGCAGCTTTGCGCCTTCCCGTGGAGCTCTGACGGAAACCCGAGGCGAGGTGTTCCACGCTCCTGTGTCCGCGTGAGGCTCTGGGGGTGGCCACGGTGACACCAGCCAGTGCCGTGGGCTCCATGTGGCCGGGGACCCACGGGAATGGCGTGCGGAGGGGTCACTGCGCCACGGCCTCGTCCTGCCCCCTGACCGAGGTGCTCCCCTCGGCGGCCCTTCGCTCCCTTCCCCGTCTCGGTGCGTGTGGTTGTCATGGCCCCTGGGGTGTCGCGAGCACAAAGATGGAAATTCCTGCCGTTCGCTTAGCTGCCCATCTCGATGGCGCGTGACGCCCCTCAGACGTGGTGTGAGCGCCTTCTCCTCGCCGTTCACGCCTGGAGCGCGGGTCTGAGTTCGTCCACGTCTCAGTCCCCTCGTCGTGCACTCCCTGCGGAGCGGGAAGGGAGGGTCACCACGTCCTGCCGCCCTGCGCCGTCACCCGCTCTGTCTGCTGGCAGCCCCGGCCTCAGGTGGGCTGTGGCCGCCTCGCCTGCCCGGCCCCTGGGCCGTGCTCACCGGTCCCATCACCGGAGGTTGACATCGTCCAGAATCTCACGGCGGCACCAGCGGGGCTGGAACCGGGGGGGGGGGGGGGGGGGGGCAGTTGCTCCCCTCGAAGCTGTCCTGGATGCTAAAGCCTCTGGAGGAGCCACAGGGTCCGATGCCCCTCTGGGGCCAGGGCTGTGCAGACAGCCCTCTGCAGGTGGCGCCACTGGGGGGAGTGCCCCGCGGGTTTGAGGCGGGAAGTGTTGGCTCTGGAGAGAGCGGGACCTCCAGGTGTGGCAGGTGGACGGTGCCCCCACCTGAGCCCACCTTCTCACCTGCGGGGCCTCCCTGAGTGGGGTGTGGGGTGGGCTGCACACTGCCTTCTGGGGGGGCCCTCTGGGGGCTGTTTCAGAGAGGGTACCTCTTCCTCCGCAGCCTTTTTGAGCCCCCTTTTGTGGTTTTGCCGGGTAAAGTGCCTGCAAGGTTAGCCCTGAGATGGGGCCCGGCACAGGGGTGCCTCCCACAGGAGATGGGGTGCCCCACAGCTCTCAGGCCCAGCAGCTCAGCGAGATCCTGTGAGGGGGCCGCGCCTGCGCTCCAGGCCATGGTGTCTGCTCTGAGGCCTGGCTTGTGGGGGCCGCTGGGGTGCGGCAGGGCAGTGTCCCGGGACCCGGTGATGGGCCGGACCAGGGTGGTGGTTGGAACTCATTCCAGGTTTGGAGGTCTTCGTCCCTGGACCCCTCCCCAAACCCCACTCCCCACCCCGACTGAGTGCGTCTGTTTTCCGCCCGCGTCCAGCTGCCGGGCTTCTGCAGCGGGGAGCCCCTCTGTCACCGCTGCCCCATTGCCTCCTCCCCCACCTCCTGGCTCCCCACCCTGCGTCTCCTTAGGACTGATCTGTAATGCATCATTCATCGAAGGGCGTGAGCGGAGCCTTTGTGCTGGGAGAGGGGTGGGACGAGGCTTTCTCTGCGTGGAGGCTTGGCAGGCGCGGCTGCCAGCGCTGGGCCAGCTGCTCCTCCCGCAGCGAGGGGTGGCGGGGAGATGGCGCCTGGGGGGCGCGTGGCGGGGACACAACTCCTGTGTGGGACCAGGTGTCTGCTGGTGCACACATGGCATCCGGCCGCTCCCCGGCCCCTGCCTGCTGCTTTTGCTGAGGGGAAGCTGCCGCCTCTCCTCTCGGGCTGGGGGGGCCCCCCAGCTCTGAGCCGGGTTTGGAGTGAGGGGGAGGCAGGAGCCACCAGGTCCAGGGACCCTGATTGTGGCGGTCAAGCTCGTGTTGGACGGCCAGCACCTGCCAGTGCCGTTCCGACGTGACCGACAGTTTGGCGGCTCTTATACCAGGACCTGTCCCGGCGCCGCCTGAGCCCACCTGCCTGCCTGGTGGGGGTTCGGCCAAAAGTGTGCCCTTAGCTCTGAGGTCCGGCCGGTGCCCGGGTCAGGGCAGAGCCGACAGCCCCTGAGGTCCCAGGGCCGGCTTCACACCGCACACTGACCTCCGACAGAGACACACGCTGGGTCTTTACACGTGTGCTCTGTGACGCCCGGATGCATGTGCATGGGTACCCGGAGATCTCTGTGCCCCAGCATGGCCGCTGTCTGTGAGTCGGGGCGGAGGTGGCCAGGCTGGCGGGTGGAAGGCCCGCACCTCCTGCCGCGGACATGGGGGCGAGGGAACGGGCCGAGGACATGGGGGGTTTGAGCCCCAGCGGGAGGGTGGACGCAGGCGACCAGTGCGTGTTTCTGCGGCTCCCGGCCCAGCGTCTGAGAGTGCACCCGCCTCGTCAGGCTGGGGTCCTGGGCCAGTCTCTGCACCTGGTGATTCTGGGGTCCAGGCCCTCGGTGTCCAAGGCTTGTTGGAGGCAGGGCCCTCCCTGGGGGGCTTCTGGGGTGAGGGCTGGTGGGCGCGGGCTGTGAGGTGCTAGTCCCTGCTCCGGATGGGCCCGGTCTCTGCCCCACGCTGGCCCGGTGCTGGGAAAAGACCCTTTGGCTCCCCAGCCCCCAAATAAACTGGGTTTTCAAAACCGCTTTCGACCCTGGTGCTGTGGGCCCGTTTCTAAAGCCTCATAATATGATCGCTGCTTTCCAGCGACTGAAAGGGAAAAGATTCCACCACCCCCCTCCCTCCGCCTGGTTCTCCGGTTCTGAAGCGGGGTTTGTGGGGCGGGGGGGAGGGGCTCACGGGAAGGCACTCCCCGGCGGCTCCATGGCTGCTTCGCCTGGCCCACCTCCCAAGGCTGTGAGGGGCATGGGGCCCCCCAGGCACAGGCACTCCCCCACATCCGAGGGCTCCTGCGCGTTGGGACATGGGGGCCGGTGGGTGTTCTCCGTGTGCCCTGACCTGACCACGGCGTGGAGCCGGGGAGGGATGGTGCTGAGGGCCCGATGGGTCAGCGGGGTTCCCTCGGAAAAGTGGGGGTGGGCAGCGGGAGAAAGAGGTGCACTACTCGGTTTTTTTTCTTCTTTTTAATCAAAGCGGCTTTTTAAAATCGCCGTTCCACGTCACTTTGACACATTTAATCTGCTGCCTCCGCCACAATCATCAGAAAATAGGTTAATTTCAGCAAAGCCGAATCTGAAACCTGCCTCCTCACGTGGGAGGCGCTGACGGTGCCGGTAAAAATAGCTCCCGGTTTCCAGACCCCGGAGACTCCCGGGGTCCGAGGCACCGGTCCGGGGGCGAAGTGAGGGCCCGCCTGCAGGGGATGCCTGCTCACGGGCACCCAGTGCCCCTCAGAGAGGACAGTGCCTCCGGTGCTCCCCCTCGGGTGCTCAGCGGGGCCAGGGGCGCCCAGGGCCTGGGTCACCCCCACAGCGGGAGGTCCCAGCAAAGGGGCGGCTGCGATGGGTGAGGTGTCCCCGCCGTGGGCGTGCCGCTCGCCTGGCCTGGAGCTCAGGGCGTCTGTAAGCTCCCTGCTTCTGCTCGGCCGTGGGAAGGGGCGCCTGCTGGGGGCAGTGGCTGCTCCATTGCTTTCTCTGTCTCCAGACCCCGAAGTGCTCACGCTCCCCGGCCCAGCCCCTGCGCCCGCTCCTGCCTGTGGCCGGCCGTGACCTCGGGAGGCACTGCAGGTCCCTGGCGGGCCAGGCTCCTCGCCTCCCAGCTCACAGTCTCCCTGCCCCAAAGTCCCTCCTCCCTCCGTTCCCCGTCTTTATTTCATTTTCCACTGCGTTTGCACAATCGCCTCGAGAAACTCTTTCTTTCTGGAACGTTCTTTCCCCCAGTCTCCTGGGGCTGGGGGAGGCCGTGCAGCCAGGCTGCTGAGAGAGGACCGGGAGGTGAGGCCCAGAGGGTGGGGGGCTGAGGGGAAGGTGAGAGCGTAGCAGCCCATCCAGTGATGTGAGGGGGGCCAAGGGGAGGGGAGAGCATAGAAGCCCATCCAGTGACGAGAGGGGGCCAGGCGTGGAGGCCTGGACATCCCCTGGCCCACGGCTCTGCGATGGCCATCTGTCCACCTGCGGACGGTGCCAATGGAGCCGGTGGGCTGGCTGCTCTCCAGCGCCCGACCTGTGTGCGCCTCCGCCCTCCCCCACGGGATCTTGCCCGGGCCAAGTCAGGAGCCCACGTCCTCGTCTCCCCGAGTCCCCGGTCGCCCTGCACCACGTCCTCGCCAGCACTGTCCTCACCAGCGCCTTGCAAGCCTGACCCCCCGCCCGCTGCCCGGCCGCCTGCTCTGCCTGCTCCGGCGAGCCTGACCTTTGGTGCAGCCACGTGCGCCTCGGGCTTGGCGCCGGGAGCCTGCGTGGCGAGGCTTGGACGTGCCTGGCACCGCGGCCGCAGCCACAGGCTGTGCTCGCCCGTCTCCCCACCTCGCGGCAGCTGCCCGGCCCCCGCTGGGCGACAGGGAGACGGAAACCACTGACCTCAGCGGTTTGGTCCTCACCCAACAGTTCACTTCACTTTTCTCAGGGAGATTTTAAAATAACAGCCGTATTGAGACAGTTCACGTAAAACTCACCCTTCCTGAGAGCGCAGGTCGGTGGTTTCCAGTTTCGGCGCCATCACCTCACCTGGTCTGAGGGCATTTTCTTCCTCGAAAAGCTCTCCTCCTGGCACCCAGCACCCAGCACCCAGCACACACTTCCTGTTCAAGGCCTCCCCGTGGACGGAGCCACATACCGCGGTTCCTCCGTTTACGGCGCGTGGCCGAGCCTCCCTCCTGACCGGGGCCTCGCACACGTGTGGACAGACCACTGCCGGACACGGGGTGGTTCCCATGTTGGGTCGCCGTGAGCACACACATACACGTGTCTGTGTGGACGTGTTTTCCTCAGTCTGGAGTGCGTGCCAGGAGTGGAGTTGTCAGGTCACGGGGGGCTTCTGTGTTTCCCTTGGGGACCCGGACACCGTCCCGCGGCGCATGGTGGGGGGTCAGCTCGTGGGGTGCCTGCGGCTCCACGCAGTTGTCAGAGGGAAGAGGGCTCCCGCCCCGGCTGCACACAGTCCTCCTGGGCCCAGCCTTCCAGTTCCTGGCGTGTCTGTCACGGAGTGGGGTCTCGGGCCACGGGGCCACCGTGCTCCCGCAGGGCTGCTCCGAGCTGCGCCCCCAGCACCACGCACAGGCTCCCAGGGGCCCCTGTCCTGGCCGGCGCTTGTGTTTCCCACAGGCGTGGGCGCAGCCTGCTGTGGGGGGCCTGCCTGTGGTTTGCTATTCATTTCCCTGGTAACCAGCGACACCGGGCGTCCCTTCATGTGCCTGCTGGCCACGTGTATGTCTTGTTTGAAGAAATGTCTGTTCGTCTTTGACCCTTTTCTCTCTCTGTGTGTGTGTGCGTGTGTGTGTGCGTGTGTGGGGTGTTGCTTTCTGTTTGTGCTCGGGGTCCGGCTCCTGTGAGAGAATCTGGTCTCAGGCCCTCTTCCCCATTCTCAGGTGGCTTGTGTCCACCTTCTCGGTGGTGTGCTTGGCAGCACAGAAGTTTCTGGCTTTAGCCCTGGCCGGTCTGCCTCAGTGCACAGAGCGCCGGCCGCAGGGGGGGTGAAGAAGGGGGTGGGACAGAAGGGGTGGGTGGTGGAGGTGCAGGCAGGGGTGCTCCCCGGGGGGGCATGTGCATGTGGGTGGTGCACCCAGCTCTGTGTGAGCTTCCCATGGGCGGTCCCTGCTCACCCAGGCAGGTATGTGCCTTCACCCTCGGAGTTGGGGGGCCCTCTCTCTGTGGGGTGGCCGTGGGGGCGCCCAGCCTGTCTTCCTCCAGCACCGACACCTCCTCCCCGTGCGGCCCGCCAGCTGGACTCGGGGTGGGGAGAGGGAGTTGGCCGGAGCGTGTGCGTGAACCCTCAGCGCTCTCGGCTGCGTGCGTCACTGCGTGTGTCACTCGGCTTCCTCCGGGGCCGGCTCGCCCGCCTCCCCCGGGCTGAGGCCGGCCTGGCGGGTGCCCCGCCGGCCACTGGGGCGCGGCGCGTGCGGGCGTGCGGGCTGGGTGCGCCGTGTTGTTCTGGCTTCGGGCGTGCGGCCCTCTGCTGAAGCCGCTCAAGCGCTGTGTCTGGCCGTTCTGAGGGGCGGTCGGCACTGAGCAGCCTGAGGGTCCCTCGGAGCCGGCACCCTGTGCCCCCGTAGAGCCGTGGGTTGTGTGAGTTCGCCACCACCTCAGTTGGCACCTCTGGGGCTCTGCGTGGGGGTCGTTGGGGTTTTGGTCCCTGTTGGTCCCCTGGGGCCTGGAGGACTCTGGTCCTGTGTCACCTGCTGCTGACCCTGGCAGCTGAGCACGGCCAGCCCGGCGGCTGCTGCTCCGCAGGAGGGTCTACCCCCTGGTTCTGCTGCCTGTCGCTCACAAGGGGGGTGGGGGGGACGGCCGTCTCCCCTCCTGGCCTTGCCCAGAGCCTGCAGCCTGGGGCAGGATGGGTGCGAGCGCTGTGGCCTGGCTGCCGCCCAGACTGCCGGGCTCTCCTGCCCGCCGGCCCCTGCTCGGTCTCACACCAGGGCCTGTTGGCGAGACAGTGGTGCCGTTTCCTCTGCGGATTCCTCCCGCGTGGCCCTTCCTGCAGCCGTGTCAGCCCCTGGGGGGGGACCCGTCGGTGACCTCACCAGGTCTGGTGCCAAGCCCCTCTCTCCTCCCCCTACCCGGCCGCAGGTGACAGAATCCCTGTCCCCCTCGCTTGGTTTCCAGGGTCTGGCCCTTGGGTGGGGCACTCAGGGATGTTCCGTGGGGACCAGGCTCTCTGTTGGCCTTCCGCCCGGGCCTGCCCCACACCCAGCACCAGATCCCGCCTGGTCCCCTGGCCCCAGCACCCGATCCGGGAGGCCTGGGCATCCCTGGGCTTCCCTGGGTGGTGGTCTGCGTGCCCAGTGTCCACACACTGCCATGAACAGGAAGTGCCCAAACCCTGAAAGTATGGACGCCTCTGCACACCCTGCCCAGTGGCTGGGGCCGAGGCTGATGGGTGCGCGGGTGGGTGTGGCCCACAGCAGGCTGTCTGACACCCCGTCTCCCTCCCTGAGGTTCTCGGAATCGGCGCCTGTGGCTTTCCTCTTGGCGAGAAGCCGGCTTGTTTCCTCCCGCGTCCCATCCGCTCAGACAGGAAGCCCCGCCCTTGCCATGTCACCCGTCCCCCACCGTCTGTGCTCAGGTGGCGGGCATCGCCAGTGCAGGCAGAGGGCGGTCCGCTGGCATCCCCATGGGGCATCTCCCCTAAAAGGCAGCACCGGTGGGTCTCTCCCCAGTGCATGTGCTGCCTGCACCGCCTCCTGGCCCCATGTGCTGGGGGTCATTGCCCCCTGGGGCTGGAGTTGGGGCTGCCTGCTTCCTGGAGTGGAATTTGGGAATGAGGGCTCCCTGGCCCTGAGCGGAGAGGCTGCAGGACCAATGGCTGCCCCTCGGTGGGTGGGGGCGCCTGTCACGCACACGCACGGGCTTGTTCACTCGGTGGGTCTGGGCAGTCCTTCCCCTGGAGCCCCCGGGCCACGGCGCCCGTGACTGACCCCCCCCTCTCCCCCCAGGGAAGCCCCGCCCCTCTGCCGGTTCTGTGGCACCAGGCTCCCCACCCCTCCTGAGGACAGGCTGGGAGAGAGTGACTGGGCCTTGTCCCACAGCCCCTCGGCCTCCGTAGGTGTGTGGCCTGTGGTGTGGGTGCAGGCTCAGCTCCGGGTGCCCCTGTGCCGTGGGGGTAGGTTCCTGTGTGCCCGGGAGCCTGGCCCGGGGTGAGCGTGGAGGCCCATGGCTGCAGGCCCCCTTCCCCCAGTACAGGCCAGACGCAGTTTTTGAAATTGGTTCTATTTGGGGGCGCCATGTGACACCCCAGGGAAGCTTTGGGCTTCCTGATAGGCACCCTCAGCCTGGGCGTCCGCCCTGAGGGCCTCCCGGGCAGGGGACAGGCCGCTGGGCCGGGAGGGGGGGCTGTAGACTCTGGGAGCCTCGGCTCCTGCCGGTGTCGGGGCACCTCGGGGCGATGGTGAGGGTCGTCCCGCCGAGGACCTGCTGTGCGTGGCCCCTCCCAGGACGGCTGCCACTGCGGGCGGGTGGTGGCTCCCGGCCCCGCAGCGCACCGGTGCCGGCTGACTCCCGGGCAGGGTGTCCGGAGCTGGGAGGGGCCCTACCCAGGGCATGTGCGTCCCCAAGTGCCAATGGGAACGTTTGTGTCGCTCACAGGTCTCCTCTGAGCCCCCCGTCTCCATCAGAAAAACAGACGATGCTCCCTCCCAGCACCCCACGTCTTCTGAGAAGGATAAACAGTCCAGCTGGCTGCGGACCCTGGCCAGCTCCTCCAGCAAGGTTCTGCGCGGGCGGGGCAAGGGGCGGGGCCTGCAGGCGGGGCGGGGCCTGAAGGTTGGATGGGGCAGGGGCGGTGCATGATGGGTGGGGCGGGGCCTGTGGGTGGGGCGGGGTCAGGGGCAGTGCATGGTGGGTGTGGCGGGGCCCCCTCTGATACCCGTGCCTTTCCTTCCCCCCTCAGAGCCTGGGCTGTGCTCACCCTCGCCAGCGCCTCTCCGCCTTCCGACCCTGGTCCCCTGCGGTTTCTGCCGGTGACAAGGAGCTCTCCCCACACCTCCCAGCCCTGATTCGAGACAGGTAAGGGGCCAGCGGCCCCCGCAGTCCTGGGCACCATTGGGCTCTGGAGCTCAGAGTCAGGGGTCAGCTCCCTACTGAGCTGCCTCGCCAGGGCTGGCCTGGGGCGGCTGCGTGCACACGTGGCCTGTGATGGCGTGTTCGTGACACACGCTCCCGAAACCCTGCTAGCTGCCTGCTACCTGCGCCTCCGTGGCTGGGGCAGTGGGCCCCGCCTCATGTTTTCTTGGTTATTTGCTTTTTGTTAATCCTCACCCAAGGTTACTTCCTCACCGGTTTTCAGAGAGCGTGGAAGAGGGGAGCGGGGCGGGGAGGCAGGGGCGGGGGGAGAGAAACATCCACGTGAGAGACGCATCGGTTGTTTGTCTCCCTCCTGCACGTGCCCGACTGGGAATCGAACCTGTGACCCTTCGTCCACAGGCCGACACGCTAACCATTGAGCTACCAACCAGGGCACCTCTTGTTTGCGTTACCCTGGGCGTCTGTGTCATGGCGTGTGGTGGTTGGTAGGCTTCCTGAGGCCCACACCCCGCTGTTCGGCCATTGAAAGCACTGGCCGTTGAGATGGGCATTGGGAAGAGCTGGTCTAGAACGTTCTGTGGGGTCGGGGCTGGCTGCAGCCGTGGCAGCGGTGTTGTCTCAGCTCCCAAGGCCCCTGGGGGTGTGTCTCGCTGCACCTCCGTGCTGACCACTGGCCTGCTGGCCCAGGAGGGCGTGTGGGGTGGGGCTGGGCCGGCACTTACAGTGCCCACCCCTGCCTGCGCCCCTGCAGCTTCTACTCCTACAAGAGCTTCGAGACCGGGGTGGCCCCCAATGTGGCCCTGGCCCCGCCGGCCCAGCAGAAGGTGGTGAGCAGCCCGCCATGTGCCACCATCGTCTCCCGGGCCCCCGAGCCCCTGGTCTCCTGCATCCAGCCGAGGAAGCGCAAGTTGGCGGTGGACACGCCTGGGGCCACGGAGACGCAGGCGCCCGCGGTCGCCCCAGAGGACTGCAAGGACTCGGAGGCGGAGGTGGAGGTGGAGAGCAGAGAGGAGTGTACGTGTGAGCCCAGCCCGCCGCCCCTCCCCTGCGGCCAGCCCTTCCAGGAAGCGGGCGGGTGCGAGCTCCCCTGTAACCTGCACCTGTTTCTCTTCCACAGTCACCTCCTCCCTGTCCTCGCTCTCCTCTCCGTCCTTTACCTCATCCAGCTCGGCCAAGGACCTGAGCTCCCCAGGGGTGCACGCCCCGCCCGCCCCGCCCACGGCGCCCGACACCACGGCCCCCACCGACACCCCGAGTGGGGGGCTAGAGGCAGAGCTGGAGCACCTGCGCCAGGCCCTGGAGGGAGGCCTGGACACCAAGGAGGCCAAGGAGAAGTTCCTGCACGAGGTGGTGAAGATGCGCGTGAAGCAGGAGGAGAAGCTGAGCGCCGCCCTGCAGGCCAAGCGCAGCCTCCACCAGGTGAGGGCGGCAGAGGGGTGCTTGGGTATCTGGGGGAGGGGCTTTGGGGGCCTTTCCTGAGCCTGGGGTTCCAGAAGGAGGTGCAACCAGGCCCCACACAGGGTGTCTGAATGGCTCAGGAAGAAAGGCACCAGGCACAGGCTCTCCCCCCACACACACACACAAACACACACACACTGCCTCCCCCCACACACACACACACTGCCTCCCCACACACACACACTGCCTCCCCCCTCCACACACAGCCTCTCCCCCAACACAGCCTCTCCCCCACACACACACTCCCTCTCTCCCCCACTCATACTGCCTGCCTCTCTCTCTCTCTCTCTCTCTCTCTCTCTCTCTCTCTCTCACACACACACACACACACACACACTACCTCTCCCCTTCCCCCCCCCCCACGGCTCCCCCCACACATAAATACACACACACAGGCTCTCCCCACACACTGCCTCTCCCCTCCCCCACCACAGGCTTCACACACACACACACACACAGCCTCTCCCCTTCTCCCACACACACTGCCTCTCCCACACACACACACACACTGCCTCTGCCTCTCCCACACACACAAGGCTCCACACACACACACACACTGCCTCTCCCCTTCCCCCCAACACACAGCCTCCCTCTCCCCCCCCATGCACACACACTGCCTCCACACACACACACACACACACACACACACACACTGCCTCTTCCTCCTCACCCCCCATTGCCTCTTCCTCCCCTGCCAGTCCAGCCAGTCCCTCAGAAGTCACTTGCTTATGACGGGGGTGGGGTGGGGGGGGCAGTGCTGGAGGCCCTGACAGTCTGGCCTCCCTGGCACCCTTGTCCCCGAGCAGGGCAGACAGGGAGGACCACCTGTGGGTTCTGGCGCTCAGCCGGTCTCCCCCACGCTGTCCCAGGCGGTGCCCAGGCCGCCTGCTGCGGTTCTGCCGAGTGAGCGGGCGAGCAAGCGTGGAGCTGAGAGTCCCAGCCCCGGGGTGGGGTGGGGGTGTGGGGAGCCTTCACACCTGCTGGTGGGTTCGCACCTCCGCAGCGTCTGGCAGCTCCGGGACAGCTTCACACGTGGCTGCAGCACACACAGCCCTGCGGTCGGTCTGGTCTCAGCCCGGCATTGCAGGCGCCCCTCTGAGCGTATTCGAGGACCAGGCTCTGCACCTCACTGCCCTCCCCGCCCCCGAGCTGCCCCCCCCCCCCCGCGGCTCTGGGAGAGGTGTGACCGCCCACCTGCATGTGTATAAGCGTGTTTGCGGGGGTCCCTGAGGACCAGCCGAGCGGCCGGGAAGGGGCTGCCTCCCTCTGGCTCAGTGCCCGTGCTGGAGCTGAGAAAGCCCCTGGCTGCAAGGAGCCCTGGGGACCTGGGCAGAGGGAGCACAGGGAGGGGTGGCCCCGGCCCCCCAGCGCTTCTCCAGGCAGCAGCCTCCTGGCCAGACCCAGGCTCGGGGTGCTGGTGAGAGCAGAGCCCTGGCACGCGGGGGGGACCATCTGGGGTGCGGAGACTGGAGGGTGTGAGGCAGAGGGGAGCCCGGTGGTGGCACTTCTGGGTCACAGGTGCCATGGAGCAGCCAGAGTGCCTGGAGGGCGGGCAGGCGTGTGTGTGCATGTCTCTCTCTGTGTGTGTGCATGTCTCTCTCTGTGTGTGTGCACGTCTCTCTGTGTGTGTGCACGTCTCTCTGTGTGTGTCTGTGTGTACCTCTGTATGTGTGCACGTCTCTGTATATGTGCGTGTTTGTGTGTCTGTATGTCTCTGTACCTCTGTGTGCGTGTCTGTGTCTGTGTGCGTGCCTGTGTGTATCTGCGTGGCTTGACCGCCCAGGCCTGTTCCCTGTGGGGATGAAGGGGAGAGGTGGAGGTGGGCAGAGTGGGGAGCCCGAGGTGGGTCGGGCAGGTGGTGACTGGAGCCTCCGGCAGGAGCTGGAGTTCCTGCGCGTGGCCAAGAAGGAGAAGCTGCGGGAAGCCACGGAGGCCAAGCGCAACCTGCGGAAGGAGATCGAGCGCCTGCGCGCCGAGAATGAGAAGAAGATGAAAGAGGCCAACGAGGCGCGGCTGCGCCTGAAGCGGGAGCTGGAGCAGGCGCGGCAGGTCCGGGTGTGCGACAAGGGCTGCGAGGCCGGCCGCCTGCGCGCCAAGTACTCCGCCCAGGTGCGGGCGGGGCGGGGCCATTCGGGAAGGGGCGGGGCTCGGGTGCCCGCGGCCAATGGGCTGGGCAGCCTCTCCGCCCGCCTCACCGAGGCCCCAGGCGGCCGCTGCTCTGAGAGTCCCCTCCCTGGGCTCCGCGTGCCCAGCGGGCAGCCGGCCTGGGTCTGGGGGGCACCCCGGAGGCTCTCTGGCCCCTGGTGACGGCCGGGGAGCTGACACTTGTTCCCTTGCAGATCGAGGACCTGCAGGTGAAGCTGCAGCATGCGGAGGCCGACCGCGAGCAGCTGCGTGCAGACCTGCTGCGGGAGCGCGAGGCCCGAGAGCACCTGGAGAAGGTGGTGAAGGAGCTGCAGGAGCAGCTGTGGCCGCGGCCCCGCCCCGAGGCCACCGGTAGCGAGAGCCCCACAGAGCTGGAGCCCTAGCGGACCGCCCGCATCCTGTCCCGGTTTGGACCCTGTGGGGAAGGGCGGGCGATCCCCCGCCGGGGGCTCTGCGTGGGGGCCTCCTCCCCCCAGCCCAGATAGCACAACGTCTTACTGTGCCTACAACCAAGCAAGTGTTTGGAACCATATCCTTTTGGAATCCAGAGCAAGTTTTCTACCGGCCAAGTTCAGGCGCAAGCCGGGCCCCCCCGCAGCCAGACCGGCCCCGGGCCGCGGGCCTCGCTTGCTGGGACACCTGCCCATTTACACTTTTGTTATAAGCTATTTAAAACCAATAAGGAGACTTGATATTCGGGGGGAAAATCAACACGTTTTTTAATGACTAACTTTTAAAAGCCCCCACCACGTGACGCCATGGAGGACCTGAGGGAGCCGGGGCGCCCGGCGAAGCCATCACAGCTCAGCGCCCGCGGCGGCCTGAGGCCGGGACGGGTTTTTCTCCAGAGTCTATTTTTTCAGCGACAAGGACCCAGGTCTCCCGTGCTGCCGCGGGGAGTGGGGAGCGCCCGCGCCTGAGCTGACACTGCCGCCTTAGCTGCCCGCCTCGCCCTGTCCGGGCAGGGGCCCCGCCGCCTGCCGGAGGGGAGGGGCCTGTCCCTGCCGCCTGCCCGCGGCCGCCTGCCCCGCCTGAGGCCGCAGCATTGGAACAAAACAGCATTATTCACTCTTCCTTTTCTCTCCGTTTGTTCATTTAAACGTCCACTTAGAACTGCACTTTGTCGGAAACCTTCCCCGTTTTTATCCCCCAGTTGACTGAGGTTTTTACTTTCCAGACGTCGAACCCGATCTCTAGAGCAGGTCCCGGCCACGTGCTCGAGCGTTGAGAAACCCCTCTGGTGCTCGGTTGAACAAGGGAATCACAAGGAAACGAAATGCAAAAACTGAACTTCGGGGGGTAGTTCTGTGCCTTCCAGCATCTTGTACAGCGAATCCCGACTCGTCTTTTACCCCCAAATATCCGTCTTCAGTAGCGATCGAATCTGCCACTATGAAATAAGTTCCTGCATTTATTCCAGATAATCTCGTTTACTCTCCGCTGTTGTTTATGCAAATCGTGTAAGGTTTTCTGCGCCCGCGCTGAAGTCACTCCCAGGCGCCGCCGCCCGCCTGCCGGTGACGGCATCTGTGGACGCGAGGGAGATCTCACCGGGTTCTTCCCGGCTCCGTCCCGACACCCGGCAGCTGGGCAGCCGGGGCGGAGAGCGGGCGGACACCCCCGGGGCCACCCCGGTTTACGGGCCGGGAGCTGCTGGCCCCCCTGAAGTGCAAAAGGGACTCCGTGTACTCGCAGCGAGCGTTCGGGTTCGTTTTTTCTTTTCGCTTTGTTGTTCTTTTGCAGTTATTAAACCTGTATGCATGGAACCTAACCTGCCACACGTAACCCCTCGATGGGCATTATTACCGTGTCGTGTAAAGGGTCAGTTAGGCAACTCGCAGAATGCCGTGTCAGCCTTGTTTTTCCAGAGTTGTGTTTTTTTCAGTCACTTTCCAAGGGAAACTAAACGGTGTAGCTGGAGCGCTGTGCGTGTGGGTGTGCTTCTGTGCGGCCGCCCGCCCGCCCGCCCGGAGCCGCAGAGAGGCTGAGGCTGCCGGGGCCGCCCCGGGGGGAGACGCCGCCTCCAACTTGGCCAGGAGGGAGCCACCTGTCCGCCCCCTGGCACTGACCCCTCCCGTCTCCCACGCCTCTGCCAGCTGTGTCCCCGAACAGCATTGGGAAGAGCTAGACACGGGGAGGGGGCGATGGGGCGGGAGACGCAGAGCCGCCCCCATTCACCAGCAGCCCCTCCTTCCCAGGCGGCTCCCTGAGCAAGGCCGGGGCAGGGGTGCAGCTCACACAGGCCCAGCCCCTTCCCCGGGGAGAGGGGGTCCTGTGGGCAGGTGACCAGGTGTGACACTGTCCGGTGAGCATGTGCGGCCGAGTGGCTCCCCGGAGAGGCGTCCGGAAGGGAAAACAGCAATAACTATCCCAGGGCAGCTCCCCGCCCACCTCCGCCTCGAGCAGCTGGCCGGGCCAGGCGGGAGGACTCCATCGCACCCTGTGCCACTCTGTGCGTGGGGCTCCCAGAAGCCTCTCCTGCCGGGAGCCGCCCTGTTCTCTGGGACGTTTTAACGGGATGGGCTCCTCCGGGGAGGGGACGGGGCCACCTGCCCGGCTCTCCGAGCGGGCCCGCCCCGGGGGTTCTGGAGGAAGCCTGTCCTTAAGGCAGGAGTCACAAACGACCCTTTCTTCAATTAAGGAAAAAACACAGCTCTACCTTTGTCCCCCCCACACCCACCCAGCACCCGCTGCCCGTCCTCCCCTTTGCTGCTGCTAACGACAATATGACTTACTCTACGATTCGAAAGCTATTTTTATGTAATTAATGTATGCGCTCTTGTTTATAAATGCCTGATTTAAAGAGAAAGCAAGCTTGGCATGTTTATCGCCTTCGCCCTGTGCCCGCTCGCCCGTTGGCGCCCTGCCCCGCCGGAGCCCGAGAGGGGGCGGGACGGCTGCCGGGTGCCCCCCCCCCAGTCACCCCGAGCTGCGCCTCCTGGTTCCGGGGCCATCAGCTCGAGGCCCTGTTCTGCCCCGTGTCCCCTCTGGCCCAGCCTCCAGGGGCTCTGCGGCCTCGTCCCCGCAGAGCGCGTCTTTCACGGGGAGGGGAACGGGGTGTCGGAGGCCTGGCCCCCGAAGCGTGGCCCTGGGGGAGAAGCAGGGCCCTCTCCGTCCGCAGACCCCACCGTGCTGGGGCCCCGGGCGCCTGACTTCGGCCTCCCCGCCTGGCCCGGCCTCGGCCCCTCACCGGTCCTCCAGGCTGCGGGAGCTCAGGCGCAGCCCAGCACAGGCCCTGTCTCCTGCCCCTGGGGAGCCCCCCAAGGCTGGGCCCAGGGGTGCTGGTGCACACAGATCCCGCTTCCCCACTCCCCTCCCATAGTCCCCAAGTGCAGGCGGCCTGCCCAGGCGTCCTGAGAAACCACGCCAGCCCCGAGCTGGCCAGGCCGAGTGGAGGGGAACAGTGGGGTTCCGGAGGGAGCGTCCACACCCCAGGCCATTGGTGCTTACAGTCCCTACCAAGCCCCAGAACCGGCAGCTGCCCCTGTGGGGTGAGAGGCCTGGGGTCAGAGGCAGGCCGGGGGGTGGGGGTGGGGCGAAGACAGGTGGGGGCTGCCGCCATCTTCCTGGACCCGGAGCCCTGCCTGGGGTCCTGGGCCCCGAGGTGTGGGTGGCATACCCACCTCAATGGGGCACAACCAAGGCCCCAATATCCTCTGCTCTAAGAGCGTCCCCCACTGCAGCTGCCGCTAGGGGTCACCTGGGTGTTGGGGTCCCCCTGCACTGTCCACCAGGAGGGCTGCCCTACTGCGTCCTCTGAGGTCTCGGAGGATGGCTGCCTGTTGCAGCCGATTGGGGTCCTGGGTCCCCTGCAGCCACAGGGGAGCCAAGGGGAGGGGCAGCGTGACGTGACCTTCGGACTCACCCGACCAGCTGCCATCACCGGGCTTGGTGCCTCCACCGTGTCCACCGGGCTTCCCCGTGGGTGCCCAGGGCTTCCAAGGCCCGTCCTGGGCGCTGCCTCTGAGGGTCTTGCCTCGCCCTTGCCCCCAGTCCCTGGCCCTCCTGGCTCCCCCCACCGGGGACTCAGGTCCAGGTGCCACTCGAGGTCCCCCCTCCAGAGAATCGAGGGGCTGGGGCAGGGGACAGGGGGTAGGAGATGGGGAGGTGAGGCTGGACAGGAAGCATTTCTCGGGGGGAAGCTGGCCCTGCTGGAGGCCCTGGGCAGGCGGTGTGGTCCATGTGACAAGTTGGGGGGCCCACAGCAGCTTCCGGCTCCAGGCCCCACCGCTGCCCACGCTCCACTGTAGACTTAAATTCACAGCATTGAAAAGGTCACCCCACCCGGGGCAGGCAGCATGGGGGTCACCTGGCATCAGAACTCCCTTCCCAAAGCCATTCTTGGGGGGGGGTCAGGGATCCCCCTGTGAGTTTAGGCGAGAAGGTCAGCCCAGGAGAAACCCCCTCCCCAGATTCCTAGCAGCCCCTGCCTCTAGGACAGGGGAGAGGGCAATGGTTTGGAGGGGACGGAGATGGCCCCACCCCCATTTCTGGGCTGCTGACAGGGCTATTCCCCTCCCCCCGGGCCCTCTGCAGCCCAGCCTCGGGCTGGTTTCCTGCACCCTAAGGCCTGGAGGTGAAGTGAGCCCCGAGTGGGGGGTGCCCCTGGGAGCTTCCTGGGGTCCCAATCTGTCCCTGTCACCCACCCCAAGCGTCCACTCTGCCTGCCACCTGCAGCTGGCGCCCTCGCCCTCACTGTGCCCGCCTGTCTCCTCCCATCTGTCCTCTGATGTGTCCTCTGAGGGGGTCTCCAGACCCCGCCCAAAGCCCTGTGGTTAGGACTCAACCCCGGCCCTCATCTGGGAGGCGGGGTGCCGGGGCACACCCTCCTGAAAAGAGGAAGCCAGCGCCCACTCCTACCAACAGCTGCACAGCCCCCCCCCCCCGCCACCCCTCCCAAACCGGCCTCAGGATGGCCCTCAGCCTGCACCCCCACCCACACCGGCCTGCCCCGCGCCTCTCCCTCCTTCCTGCTTGTCCTGCCACAGGGTCACCCCTTCTGCTGGCCCAGGAGAGACCGGCTGGAGCCCCGCGGGCCGGCCCGAGTCTGGTTAGGGGGTTCCTGAGCGTCCCAGGCCGTTCCCCACCTCCTCGGGCCAGGCCTCTGGGCAGCTGCTGTCCCAGTTCCTGGCTGCACACGTCGGGGGCCGGGGGACCACCACCTGCAGGGAGGTGAGGATCCTGTAGGGAAAATGAGGTCTGGTCCACCTTCCGGCTCCCAAAAGAGTGGGGCTGGGACCCTGCTGGGCGGGCCCCGTGGGATGAGAAACCAGGGGCTTGGATGGGGGGTCCCAGACCCTCCCCCGAAGCCATTGCCCTCCGGGGGGCAGCCGCCCCGCACCTTCCCGCCCACCCTGCCCGAGGCCAGGCCTTGGAAGGGGTGCCGACAGAACGTTTGGGGCTGCATGCCCGCCAGCCCCTGCCCCCCCCCCCCCCCCGTGTCAGGATGACGCGCGCCCTGCAGGCCCCGAGCACACGGCCATCTGTGCCCAGGCGGGTGCCAGGGGCGGGAGCAGGTGGCCCGGCCGCAGGGGGCGGACAGGCAGGCGGAGCCAGGCCCGGCTCGTCTTCGGAGCGTCCTGTGCTGGGCAGGTGTCCGCCGGGCTGGGGGGGGGGGCACGCTCTGGGCCCAGCTGGCAGCGTCTGTGCAGGAAGCTTGGCCCGGGCCCTCGCCCAGGTCCCTCCTGCTGCCACGAGGCCTGTTCCGGAAACCTCCGGGGACAGGGCACCTTGTGAGGAGGCAGCTTGAGGGCGGCTCAGATTCCCATCCCCAAAGGCCCTCCTCAGAGGAGACGGGTCCAGGGCCCCCCTGAGGCCAGCTCCGGGCCCAGGCAGGGTGAGGAGGAGGGGAAGACGGGGGCAGCCTGGTGCCCACTGAGCTGTGGCCCGGGGACAGGCCGGTCAGGCGGGCTGCCGCCAAGCCCCCACCCTCCCACCCCCGGTCCTACCCAGAGGGCGGTGGGGTGGCCCAGCACCGACGTCCTCGTGTGCACGGGGAGGCCGGATCGGCGTGCACGCAGGCCTGGGGGTGTTGGGGTAGCCCTCCCCTGCTCCCCCCAAATCTGGCCAGGCCCTTTGGGCAGCTGGTGCCTGGCCGGGCCCACTCCCCTGAGCACCGACCCCTGGCCGCCCACCCGGACTCCATCCTCTTATCTCGGAGGGGTTCCCAGGTCCCCAGTGGGGGGGGACGGAATGGGTAGGCAGCCATCGGAAGACCCCGAAAGCAGCCTGCACGGCACACCCTCCAAAGCCACGCCTCTCTGGCTCTGGACGGGTGGGCGGCCTTCGCCGGGCCTGGCAGAGGGGCCTGGGGGAGGCGGGGCTGGGTCAGGCCCTGCCGCTGGGCCGGATGCTCCTGTCTCGGTCCTGCCTGTGGCACCCTGTGGAGGCACAACCAGAGTGGCTCTGGTGGGGCCAGCAGGGAGCTGCCACGCTGTGGGCATGTGTGACGACATTCGTGAGTGGGGCAGTCACTGGGCCTGCCCTCTGCCTGCCAGCGAGTGGGGGCAGGGCCGGGGCTCCCTGGCCCAGAGGAAGGGGCTGGGCCCTAGCAGTGAGGAGACCCAGGTCCCCAGGGGCTGGCTGGTGGAGTCAGGAACAGGAGGGGCACCCCGTACCCCGTCCACGCCGGGCGTCTCCTGGCCGTGGGAGGCTGGCGACGGCTGTCAGCGTGTACATGCTTGTGTGTGTGCATGCATGCGTGTGCTGAGACACGCGTGTGCAGGGCTGGGGCTGGGAGATCAGGATCTGCTGTGACAGGGCTCAGGGCTCCACAGTGGGGCGGGACCCTGGGGCTGGGCTGGCACTGGGTGGGCAGAGCCTGGGCAACCCGGGCCGGTCAAGGTGGGCGTCCTTCCCTTCTCCGAGGTGGCCTTGGGGGCAGCAAGGGCAGGGCGGGGGTGGGTGGGGGGGTGCGAGTCCCCAGGGGTCTAAACCCCCAGCCTGCAGCTCCTGTGGGGACCTGGACACCCTTGACTTCCTGTTTCTAAGGGAAAAGTCCCAGAAAAGGCTCCCTGCTTGGCGGGGCGGGGTAAGGGGGTTGGGAGGTACTGCATCCAGAGGGGGACCCGGAGGAGGGCTGCAGGGGTGTGGCCTCCCCCCTGTCCCCGGGCGGCCATCTGGTTCCCCACCCCGCTCTCCAGGCGGAGGCAGGGGCTTGCCGGGACAGGCCGAGTGTGGGGGCCCGGCTGGCCCTGCTCCTCTGCGGCAGGGTGGCCACCGCTAACCCCATCTGCACCCCACGCTTGGCGGGGCAGGGGTGCGGGCAGAGGGCCGCGATGGGCCGGCCTGCCCCGCCTTGGGGCGCGCCCCTGGCCCCCAGCGCCAGGGAAGGGGCGGGCGGAGGACCCCAGGGAGTTGGAATGCGGGTCCGAACTTTCCCAATTCCTGCGCCTTAAGCCGCCGGAAGCCGCGCTGGGCGGGGGGTGCGCGGTCCCCCTGCGAGCCCCCGTGCCGGGGGTGGGGGGTGGGGCCTCCTGGCAGCGCTCCGGGGGAGCCCGAGCCCCGCTGCCACCTTCGCACGGACCTGCCGGCGCGGGGTGTCCGGCCGCGGGGCGGGCGTCCCGGGTCGACGGGAGGGGGACCGCTGGGCCGTGAGTCACCGGCACGCCCTCCGGGGGCCCTCGCTCAGGGCGCAGCCCTTCCTCCGGGGCCGCCCCCGGACCCGAGGCCGGCGGGGCGGCGGTGGGGGAGGGTCCCGCCCGGGAGGCGACAGGCACTGCGCGGCCTCCCCCGCCGCGGCTCCACGGCGCCCCCTCGGAAAGCGCGACTCAGCCCGCGCCCCCGCCGCCCGGTTTCACTTCCCGCCGCGCCAGGCGTCGGCCCGGGCCGTGCCAACGCCGTCCTCCCGGACCCCACGGCGGGCCCGCGGCTTCCGGCTGCCGGCCTCGGGAGGAGGAGAGGGAAGGGAGGAGGGGCGCGGGGTGGGGGGCCGGGGGCGGCCCGTCCGGAGCAGTCTCCACGCCTGCGCGCCCGCCATGTGGGCGGGGCCTGTGGTGGGCGGGTCTTTAATAGAGCGGGGGCGGGGCCTGCGGGGCGGGGGCGGGGCCGGGCGGCACTGCAGAGGCCCGGCGCCGGGCGCTCGGGACGGAGGGGCGGGAAGGTTGGGCTGGGGAAGCGGGGCCTTGGGGTGGGGGGTTTCTCGGGGGTACATCGAGGCAGAGGCACCGCCCCCGCCGCATGTGGCTGGGGTCCGGGGTCCCCGTGCGCTGCGAGCGTTCATCCCTGTTGGGGGCCGACGGTGCCGCGCGCGCAGGTGTTCGAAGTCCGGGCGCCCCAGGCCTGGGGGGAGGAGGGGTGGGACCCCAAGCTCAGTTGGCGACGAAGGCGAACTGCAGCTCCCCGGAGGTGGAGGGGGCGGGCGGGGCAGGGTTCCCCCAGGCTGGGTGGGGCGCGCCCCTGGGTCTGCGTTCGAATCTGCCTCCGGGACATCCCGCTCTCGGCTGCTCAGATGCCTTCTCTGGGGTCCTGCCCGGGTCTCCCCATTTCCGGAGGGGAGCCCCGTCTTTTAGGACTCGCCCACGGTCCCTCTGGTGCCCAAAGCGCTCCGCGCTGACTGCCGGGCCCAGCCCCTCCTCAGCGCCCCCAATAGGCCGGCAGGCTGGGGCTGGAGGTGCGGGAGGCACCTCCTCTGGGGTCACCCAGCAGCCCCCAGCTCCACAGCCCTGGTGGCCTGGCCAGGCTCCTGGAGTGCTGTCGGGACGGTGGGGTGGAGGAGACCCCAAGACCACGGAATGCCACGTGGTGCCTGCACCTCCTTTAGAAATGCTGGCCTCCCCCCCTCCCCAGGTGACTCCTTATCCACACACCTGGGGCCCCAGCTGCTCCTCCCAGCACCCCCAGGACCAGCCCTGCCTACCCCCCCACCCCCCCACACAGCCCTGCCACCTGGGCTGCCCTCTCCTGCCGGGTTCAGCAGGTCCCTTCCTGATCAGGCCTGTGGGGTCCCAGGTGCACCCAATCCCCAACTGGGAAGCCCAGCCTGGAGGCAGCTCCCACAGCTGGCCTCACACGGCCTGGCACGGGGGCCGGGCGGCCTGGCCAGGCTCAGGGAAGGGAGGCCTCCCTGGGAGCGTCCTGGGTGACCGCCCGCCTGGGGGGGCAGAGGAGGGGGAGGGGCTGCCGGTGCCAGGCGGCCTCGGGGGAGGCGCACAGGAAGGGCTCTGTGTTGTGCTGGCCGAGGGGCCCGCCTGGTGGTCTGAGAGGCTCGGCTCTCCCCGGCCCCGGCCCCGGCCCCGGCCCCGGCCCTGCTGGGAGGCCGGCGGGCAGAGAGGGGCAGGAGCTCACCTCTCTCACTTCTGTTTCTGTCTCTCCGTCTCTCTCTGTGTCTCTCCATCTCTGTGTTTCTGCGTCTCTGTCTGTTTCTGTCTCTCTGTATCTGTCTCTGTGTCTGTTTCTCTGTATCTCTCTGTCTCTCTTATCTCTGTCTCTCTCTATCTCTGTCTGTCTCTGTCTCTGTATCTCTCTCTCTGTCTGTTTCTCTGTATCTCTCTGTCTCTCTTATCTCTGTCTCTCTCTGTATCTGTCTCTGTGTCTATCTCTGTGTCTCTGCATCTGTCTCTGTGTCTCTGTCTCTCTGTGTCTCTGTATCTGTCTCTGTGTCTCTGTCTCTGTGTCTCTATCTCTCTGTATCTGTGTTTCTGTCTCTCTGTGTCTGTGTCTCTCTGTGTCTCTGTATCTGTCTCTGGCTCGCAGACTCCAAGGAGGAAGGAAGCCGGCTCTCGGGGCCGCTCTGCCAGGTGCTCCGGGAGCGGCTGTCACTCCGTGTCCGCTGAGTGAGTCACGGTCCAGCCCGGCGGGCAGAGGTCAGGGCAGGGGGAGGCCGCAGCGGGCAGGCCTGGGTGAGGGCTGTGCTTGGCTTTGGCCGGGGCCAGGCCCTGGAGCCCTTCCCACGCCTCCTGGGGGCTGAGAGCTTCCTGGGGAGTAAGGTTTGTGGGGGGCCTGATGCCACCCCCTCCACCAGCCCCTGCCACAGCCCCACCCGGACTGGCCCGCTGCGGGGGCTCCCTCTGCGGAGAAGCCTGGGGTCTCCCGGCCAAAGGCAGACACAGCCTCCCCTCTACCCCCAACCCCCGCCCCCGGGCAGGCCCGCGGGAGCCCCAACAGCCTGGGTTCTGGGGGCAGCGACCAGGTCAAGGTCACTCAGTTTAGCCACCTGCCAGATGGGGGAGGGGCAGGAGCTCAAAGTTCCCCAGGGAAGTTACAGGGGCGGCCCCCAGGCTCCGCCCTTCTGCCCCCTTCCCCAGTCTGGGCTCCGCCTCCTGGCCCCCCCCCCCCCCGCCCTCCGCCCTCCCCCGGCTCTATGCCACTCTCTGGACTGGTCCCCAGGCCTCACCTTGTGCCTAGAGGTGGTGGGTGGGCCTTGTGCTGGCTGGACAGGAGGGGGCTGCCCTGAGAGCCTCTGGGGGGACTCAGGGTGGCTGCTGGCATGGGGACCGGCAGGGCAGGGGCAGGCTCGGGGCTGCCCTCGGTGGAGGGCCCCGGGGGCTGTGGGCACCCGGACCAGGCCTAGGTGCTGCTGGCAGGTGGGTCTTGGCCTGTGGCCACCTGGCTAATCACGGCCGGACCCCGCCCGGCACCCCGACAGCCAGGCCAGGCCTGGCCACTAACGCCCCCTGACCCCCCCCTCCCTCTTTCGTTTCTGAGAACCCAGT
The DNA here is from genome assembly GCA_027563665.1 of Antrozous pallidus. Classification (NCBI taxonomy): domain Eukaryota; kingdom Metazoa; phylum Chordata; class Mammalia; order Chiroptera; family Vespertilionidae; genus Antrozous; species Antrozous pallidus. The sequence continues at coordinate 212,505,857 of CM050508.1, forward strand.
GCCCTGGCTGGCGGCTCCAGCTACTCGGGGCGTCGTCCCGCGCCCCACAGGTTTCGGGTTCGATCCCCGGTCAGGGTGTGTGCCTGAGGCAACCAGTCCATGTTCCTCCCTCCCTCTCCCCATTCCCCTCTAAAGTCAATTTGAAATCAAACTCGGCTCGGCGAGGATCCAACAAGACACACCGAGAGAACAGGGTTCAGAGTTCGCGTGGGGAGCGCCCGGCATCCCCCGTGTGGCGGTCGGTTTGGCCCCGGCTCGCACACCAGCTCCCCCCACCCCAGGAGGTGCCGTCCCCTCTTCCTCGCCGGCTCTGCTCGGTCGGATCTGCGTGGCCCTGCAGGGGAGCGGGGGAAACCCCTGGCCCAGGGCTCTGCCTCGGGTGCCGCAGGGGGTCTGCTCCATCCGTCCGCCCACCGGCCCACCCACCCACCGGGGGTTGGTGCTGAGGAAAGTTGGGTGGGAAACCTTCCGCCGGAAACGCTGGGAGGCGGCGATGGGGCGGTGGCCAGGGCAGGGCAGGTCTGTCTGAAGTCGGCTGATGCTGGGCCTCTTGCTTCCAGGTAAGAACAGCTTCCCATGGGGACCCCCCTCCTGAAGACCAGCCAACCTCTGTTCTGCCCACAGTCACCTGACCACCCACCTGTCCATCTGTCCATCCACCTATTCATCCATCCACTAATCTACCCACCTACCTATCCACCCACCCAACACCCACCTACCAATCCACCCATCCACCCACCCATCCATCCAACACCCACCCACCACCCACAAATCCATCCACCCCCACACTCATCCACCCACCAATCCATCTACCCACCCACCCACCAATCCATCCATCCACCCATCCATTCACACACCCACCAATCCATCTACCTGCCCAACCAATCCACCCATCCATCCACCTATCCACCCACTCACCCATCCATTCACCCACCCATCCAACAGCCACCCACCAATCCACCCCCCCACCCACCAATCCATCCACCCACCAATCCATCCACCCACCAATCCATCCACCACCCACCTCATTCATCCATCTACCTGCCCACCAATCCATCCATCTACTCATCCACCCACCAATCCACCCACTCACCAATCCATCCACCCACCCACCAATCCATCCATCCATCCACCACCCACCTCATTCGTCCATCTACCCGCCCACCAACTCCCACTGTCTTCTCTCCATCAGCTCCCGGTCCCTCCTCGCCCCTCCAGCTGGTCACCTGTCCGTCCTGCCTCACCCTCCTCCACCTGGCTGTCTCGGCGCCTCCCACGCCCGATGCAGGCAGGGCAGGTGCTCCAGATCCTCGCTGGCCTCACAGGTGAGCGCCTCCCGGAGGCCGTGCGGGGCTCAGCGCTGAGGCTGCGCCGGGGAGAGCCAGACGCCCTCCTTCAGAGCAGCGGACAAGACAGCGAGTGGACGCGGGGCGTGCGAAGGCGGGAAGAGGAACCGGGAGCCGGTGGGAGGAGTCGGGTGGGTGAGGGAGGCGAGGAGGCCTCCCGAAAGGACTGAGGCAGGAGAGGAGGGCTGAGCCGGTCCAGCTGGGGTGGCGGGGAGGGGATCGGGTCCTGGTAGCAAATGGGGTGTCACCTGTTGTCACCTGCTGGGACAGGGAGGGGGGCTTTGAAGGCCACAGAGCGAGAAGGCGGCCGATGTGACTGGGGGCGCACTGTCGGGAGGGACGGGCGGGAACTCGGCTCCGGCCATGTCCGGTCTGCCTGCCCCCCACGCCCGGGGGCCGCGCCTCGCAGCTGGCCGTCCGGGTCTGGCGCTGGGGAGCGGCCTGGGCCCAGGAGAAAGGCCGGGGGGTGGGCAGAGCCCCAGCCCTACCCCGGGTCGGCCAGTGGCCTGGTGGGTTTGCCGTGGCAGCCGTGGTCTCTGAGCCTCGTGGAGGGAGTGGGCCTGGCTCAGAAGGTGCCCGTGGCGGAGGGGGCTGTGCTGACCGGGAGCCGGCCCTGTGGCCCTCCCCTCCCCCTTCCCCCTTCCCCGGGATGGATGATGAGTGGTGGATGGGAAGGATGGTGGAGGAATGAGGTAGATGATGGATGGGTGGTGGATGGAAGGATTGGTGGATGGATGGGTGGGTGGATAGATGGATGGATGGAAGGCGGATGGACGGGCAGCCATGGGCCCAGGTTCTCTGGGGAGTGCAAAGACAGTGGCACCGCCAGCCCTTCTGTGCTGAGCATGTCCGGCTGGGCCTCCAGTAGCCCCCTGACCCCCCGTGCACCCTCCAGCCTTGCTCGTCCTGGTGAGGCTCAGACAGCCCCCGACACTGGCCCCGACTTCTCCTTTGGGGGCCGGCTCCGAGCCCCCAGGCGCCCGCAGGCCGGGGCGCGGGGAGGTGAGGGGTCAGCTGGGCGGCTTTGCTGCCGGACGGGGAGGGGAGGTGTGGACGGCTGCCCGCCCGGAGCAGCTGCCTGTGTCGGGTGTGGAGGGTCTGCCAGTCTGGGCTCGGTTGTCAGCGGTGAGCACTTTATTCACACCAACGGCTCTGGGGAGTGGGGGCTCCCTGGGCCCCTGATCGGGCCACGGGGAGGGGACGAGGTGGCGCCCCGGGAAGCAGAGGTGGTGTCCGGAGGGGACGCCGGCCCCCGGGAGTGGGCCCTCCTGGCTCCAGGCTCCGGGGCCTTCTCCCGCGCAGACACCCGCAGGTGCTGGAAGGCCGTGGGCAGCCTGTGGCCCAGGAATGGGGGGCTGGTCACGTCCTGGATCATGATGACGTACTCCCCTGTGGGCGACAGGGGGGCTCCGGCTGGTCCCGCGGCCTCTGCCTGCAGGCAGCTGCCCGCCCCCCACGGCACCCAGAGCCTCCCGCCCCGCCCGCCCCGCCCTCGGGGACCTGGCTGCCTGGCCCAGCTGCTGGGCACACGGGGAGGAAATGCGTTTGGGGCCTGGCTGGTGCGGCTCCGTGGGTAGAGCACCGGCCTGCGGACTGAAAGGGTTCCGGATTCGATTCCCTGGCAGGACGCAGGTATAATCAAAGGCTAATATGCAAACAGACCGAACGGCGGGACGACCGGTCGCTATGACATGCGCTGACCACCAGGGGGGGGGGGGCAGACACTCCATGCAGGAGCTGCCGCCTGGTGGTCGGTGCTCCCAGAGGGGGGTGCCGCTCGGCTGGAAGCCGGGCTCACCTCAGCTGGCAGCGTGGCGGGAGCCTCTCCCCCTCCTCTGCGTGGCAGTCGGGCACCCCTCCCCCCCACAGGGCTCCCGGATTGCCAAAGGGCGCAGGCCGGGCTGAGGGACCCCCCTCCCCATGCACGAATGTCGCACACTGGGCCTCCAGCAAAAACATATTTTAAAAGAAGGAAAAGAAGCGAATTTGAGCGAGCGAACCACCTGCACCCTCAGGATGCAGGCCCGGACGCAGTGAGCCCGGGCAGAGCTGGGGCGGGGGGGGGGGGGGCGGGGGGAGGATCGGGGTGTGGGGGATTGAGGTGTGGGGGACCGGGGTGTGGGGAGGATCGGGGTGTGGGGAGGATCGGGGTGTGGGGAGGATCGGGGTGTGGGGAGGACCGGGGTGTGGGGGAACGGGGTGTGGGGGAACGGGGTGTGGGGGAACGGAGTGTGGGGAGGATCGGGGTGTGGGGAGGATCGGGGTGTGGGGAGGATCGGGGTGTGGGGGGAACGGGGTGTGGGGAAGAACGGGGTGTGGGGGAACGGGGTGTGGGGGAACGGGTGTGGGGGAACGGGGTGTGGGGAGGAACGGGGTGTGGGGGAACGGGGTGTGGGGAGGATCGGGGTGTGGGGAGGATCGGGGTGTGGGGAGGACCGGGGTGTGGGGAGGAACGGGGTGTGGGGGAACGGGGTGTGGGGGAACGGGGTGTGGGGGAACGGGGTGTGGGGGAACGGGGTGTGGGGGATTGGGGTGTGGGGAGGACCGGGGTGTGGGGAGGACCGGGGTGTGGGGAGGATCGGGGTGTGGGGGAATGGGGTGTGGGGGAACGGGGTGTGGGGGATTGGGGTGTGGGGAGGATCGGGGTGTGGGGGAACGGGGTGTGGGGAGGATCGGGGTGTGGGGAGGATCGGGGTGTGGGGAGGATCGGGGTGTGGGGGAACGGGGTGTGGGGGAACGGGGTGTGGGGAGGATCGGGGTGTGGGGAGGACCGGGGTGTGGGGAGGACCGGGGTGTGGGGGAACGGGGTGTGGGGAGGATCGGGGTGTGGGGAGGATCGGGGTGTGGGGGAACGGGGTGTGGGGGAACGGGGTGTGGGGGATTGGGGTGTGGGGAGGATCGGGGTGTGGGGAGGACCGGGGTGTGGGGAGGATCGGGGTGTGGGGGAACGGGGTGTGGGGAGGATCGGGGTGTGGGGAGGACCGGGGTGTGGGGAGGATCGGGGTGTGGGGGAACGGGGTGTGGGGAGGATCGGGGTGTGGGGAGGATCGGGGTGTGGGGGAACGGGGTGTGGGGGAACGGGGTGTGGGGGATTGGGGTGTGGGGAGGATCGGGGTGTGGGGAGGATCGGGGTGTGGGGAGGATCGGGGTGTGGGGAGGACCGGGGTGTGGGGGAACGGGGTGTGGGGAGGATCGGGGTGTGGGGAGGATCGGGGTGTGGGGAGGACCGGGGTGTGGGGGAACGGGGTGTGGGGGATTGGGGTGTGGGGAGGATCGGGGTGTGGGGAGGATCGGGGTGTGGGGAGGATCGGGGTGTGGGGAGGACCGGGGTGTGGGGGAACGGGGTGTGGGGGAACGGGGTGTGGGGAGGATCGGGGTGTGGGGAGGATCGGGGTGTGGGGAGGACCGGGGTGTGGGGAGGATCGGGGTGTGGGGAGGATCGGGGTGTGGGGAGGACCGGGGTGTGGGGGAACGGGGTGTGGGGGAATGGGGTGTGGGGGATCGGGCTGTGGGGAGGATCGGGGTGTGGGGGAATGGGGTGTGGGGGAACGGGGTGTGGGGGAACGGGGTGTGGGGGATTGGGGTGTGGGGAGGATCGGGGTGTGGGGAGGATCGGGGTGTGGGGGAACGGGGTGTGGGGGAACGGGGTGTGGGGAGGATCGGGGTGTGGGGAGGATCGGGGTGTGGGGAGGATCGGGGTGTGGGGGAACAGGGTGTGGGGGAACAGGGTGTGGGGGATTGGGGTGTGGGGAGGATCGGGGTGTGGGGAGGATCGGGGTGTGGGGAGGACCGGGGTGTGGGGGAACGGGGTGTGGGGGAATGGGGTGTGGGGGATCGGGCTGTGGGGAGGATCGGGGTGTGGGGGAATGGGGTGTGGGGGAACGGGGTGTGGGGGAACAGGGTGTGGGGGATTGGGGTGTGGGGAGGATCGGGGTGTGGGGAGGATCGGGGTGTGGGGGAACGGGGTGTGGGGGAACGGGGTGTGGGGGAACAGGGTGTGGGGGATTGGGGTGTGGGGAGGATCGGGGTGTGGGGGAACGGGGTGTGGGGGAACAGGGTGTGGGGGATTGGGGTGTGGGAAGGATCGGGGTGTGGGGGAACGGGGTGTGGGGGAACAGGGTGTGGGGGATTGGGGTGTGGGGAGGATCGGGGTGTGGGGGAACGGGGTGTGGGGGAACGGGGTGTGGGGGAACGGGGTGTGGGGGAACAGGGTGTGGGGGATTGGGGTGTGGGGAGGATCGGGGTGTGGGGGACAGGGTGTGGAGGATCGGGCTGTGGGGAGGATCAGGGTGTGGGGGACCGGGGTGTGGGGAGGATCAGGGTGTGGGGGACTGGGGTGTGGGGAACAGGGTGTGGGGGAACAGGGTGTGGGGGATTGGGGTGTGGGGAGGATCGGGGTGTGGGGGACAGGGTGTGGGGGATCGGGCTGTGGGGAGGATCGGGGTGTGGGGGACCGGGGTGTGGGGAGGATCGGGGTGTGGGGGAACGGGGTGTGGGGAGGATCAGGGTGTGGGGGAACGGGGTGTGGGGAGGACCGGGGTGTGGGGAGGACCGGGGTGTGGGGAGGATCGGGGTGTGGGGGAACAGGGTGTGGGGGATTGGGGTGTGGGGGACAGGGTGTGGGGAGGATCAGGGTGTGGGGGACCGGGTGTGGGGGATCGGGGTGTGGGGAGGACCGGGGTGTGGGGAGGACCGGGGTGTGGGGGACCGGGGTGTGGGGAGGATCAGGGTGTGGGGGACTGGGGTGTGGGGGAACGGCGTGTGGGGAGGACCGCTGTGGATGGCCAAGGGGCAGGAAAAGCACTTCCCCTCTTTGCAGCCGTTGGCTGTCTGGAGAGCTCAAAGTTGGAGAAACATAAAAAAAGAAAATAGGGACCAACAGAAAGTGAGGTTGCCATGGAAACCCCCCCCCCACTCTGGCAGGGGAGCGTGGAAAAAGCTCACACAGGAATGCGCAGCTGAGCGGGCGGGAGGGCGGCTGCCCAGCGACCGGGCCGGGCTCCCCCCCTCCCTGGCCCAGGACAGGCAGGGGACCCGCTCGGCCCAGGACAGTCGGGGTGGGGGACCCCGGGCAGGACAAGGACCGGCTCAGGAGCGGCTTGGCCAGCGTCCGCTCCTCCGGGGCCGGTCGGTTGGCGGCGGACGGGCAGGCGGGAGGGGCGCATTTTGCAGCAGGCGCGGGGGGGGGGGGGGGGGGGCGGGGGCCAGGCTGCGGGGGGGGGGGGGGCACATGGCAACGCGTGTTTCCCGGCGTCTCTGGGTGTTGCCGGGAGCTCGGCCACGCCGGCGGGGGCACCGCGGGGGCTCCGTGGGCAGCGGCCCGGCCCGGCTCTCTCGAGGCCTCGGGGACGGGGGAGCCTGGCTGGTGGCCGCCACGGCCCCAGAACCTCCCGGCCCGGCCGCCGCCTGGTCCCGGGGGCCCTGCGCCCCAGGAGCCGGGCCTGGGAGCTCTCCCTCCGGCCCCTGAAGTGCAGGCAACCCCACACTGGCCCCCAAGATAGCAAGGGGCGCCCCTCCTCCCCCCTCCCCCCTGTTCATTCCCACCTGGGGGTCAGGAAGCGGGTGGTCCCAGGGCCCGGCTGCACCCACACAAGGACCGTCCCGGGGGGAGGGGCTTGGACCTGGACACCCACCTGGGCTGAGGGCACAGAGAGCCGGGCCGGGAGCACCCCTGCCCTGGACACTCCCCTCCCGACCCCACAGCCTCGGGGGGCCACGACCCCCACCTGCCCAGCCCCAGGGTCCTGCCTCGGGGGTGCCCGCCCCAACCCGAGGCCCTGCCTGTCGCCCGTTCGGAGGAGGGAACAAGCACCGCCTTCCAGAGGTGACGGGCGGCCCACTGGGTGGGGTGCCCCGTGCCCCCACTGTCCATACCCCCCTCCCCCCAGTGCCCGCCTACCTGGGGGGGCCTCCGTCCCTGGGTCTGCCTCGGCTGCCCCGTCAGGCCTGCGGGGAGAAGGGAGCCCTGAGTGCCCCTCCCAGGGGCCACGTGTGTGGCACCCCTCCCCCCACCAGGGACACGCGCACGGACACGCGCATGCACTCAGACATGCATGTGCTCGCGCACAGACACACACACGCACTCGGACACACACACACACACACACTCGGACACGCACTCGCACACGCACTCGGACACGCACACACACTCGCACATGCACACACACTCGGACACACACACACACACTCGCACACGCACACACACTCGCACATGCGCACGCACTCGGACACGCGCGCACACACGCGCACGCACTCGGACATGTGCGCACACGCACACACACGCATGCACACACACACATGCACACACGCGCACACACTCGGACATGCACGCACACCCACACACACTCGTGCACGCGCACGCACTCGGACACGCACACACACTCGCGCATGCACACACACACACTCGCACACGCACGCACACTCGGACACGCACACGGGCACCGGGCCCCAGTGCGGGGGGGGGGGGCCCTGACAGGCGGAGGGTACCCGTGTGGCTGTCCTGGCCTCCAGGCCCCCAGGGCCCGCCTCAGGGTCAGCCCGCTCTCCCCCCTCGGCCGGGCATCTCGCTGTCTGGACCCAAACGTGGCACGAACGGAGCCCAGCGCACAGCGGCCGGAGGGACAAACCCGCTCCCCCGCCAGCCGGCTGCCTCCCGGGAGTCGAGGTGCCGTGGCCTCGCAGGGCGGAGCGGGGCCCCCGGCCAGTGGCCAGCACGGGGTGACCGGAGGCGGCGGGTTGCAGGGCAGGGGCGCCCTCGGGAAGAAGGGTCACCGCCAACCGGCGAGGCGGGACGGGGGGGGGGGGGGGGGGGGCGGGGGGGGGGAGGAGGCGGCCAGGCCGTGTCAGTCCGAGGCGGGCAGACGGGCCGGCTGCTGTCCCCGGGAGCGGCTCAGACCCATCTGGGCCCGTCCGTCCCCAGCGGAGGGCTGGGGGGCCCCGTGTCTGTCCGAGGCGCCGGGTCCCCGCCGGCCCCCACGCCCCGGGCCAACAGCCTGCAGACGCTGAGCCCTGCGGGGCCCCGAACCCCCGAGCCGGGGGACGAGGCAGCGAGCGCCGTGCGGGTGCTCCGAGTGGGGCCCGGTCCTCTGGCCTCACGTGCTGCCCGGGTGGCCCAAGGCTCTGCCCTGAACTGTCCCCCGAAAGGCCTTGGAGGGAGCCAGGCGCCCCCCTCCCCCTCCACGGCCACGTTCTTTTTTTAAAAAAATATATATATTTCATTGATTTTTCACAGAGAGGAACGGAGAGGGATAGAGAGTTACAAACACGGATGAGAGAGAAACATCCATCAGCCGCCTCCTGCACACCTCCTACTGGGGATGTGCCCGCAACCAAGGTACATGCCCTTGACCGGAATCGAACCCGGGACCTTTCAGTCCGCAGGCTGACGCTCTATCCACTGAGCCACACCGGTTTCGGCCCATGGCCCCCTTTCTCGACATCAGGGGGGGGCGGGGCTCCCGATGGGCTCGGCGACCAGCCAGGCCGGCCCCTGGCCCAGCTGGAACAGCACAGGCCTGGTTTGGGTGATAAAAATTTAAAGACCAAAGATTTTAAAATTCCTTCACCTGGAGGGGGCGGGGGAACAGGCCTTGGCTCGGCCCCAGAGCCACGTTTCGGGTCGAGACTTGGGGGAGGGGAGGGGAGGGGAGCCGGATAAATACCCAGAGTCGGCCCGGCTGCGGCTTTATGGGAAGTGAACGGGTTACGAGGAGCGAGCGGTTTTTACGGAACCCCCCCCCAGGGCGGCGAGGGGCTGGGGTGCGGGGTGAGGAGACCCCAGAGGCGCCCACGGCAGGGGCTCCCGAGGACCCGGCTTCCCAGGAGGCAGAGCTCCGAGGCCCCCGCTGGAGCCCGGGCGGCCGTGGGACCCAGACACCCCGATGGGGCCCAACTGTGTGCACAGCGCCGAGCGGAGCCCCACGCCGACTCTGCAGCCCAAGAGGTCCCGGGCGGGGGTGGGACACCCCCGAGTCCGGCCTTTCCACGGTCAAGGTTTCCTCTCGGCCCGCCCGGGAGGCTCTGTGGATAGAGCGCCGGCCTGTGCGCTGAAGGGGTCCGGGTTCGATTCCGGTCGAGGGCATGTGCCTTGGCTGCGGGCACATCCCCAGTGGGGGGTGTGCAGGAGGCGGCTGATGGATGTTTCTCTCTCATCCGTGTTTGTAACTCTCTATCCCTCTCCCTTCCTCTCTGTGAAAAAAATCAATAATATATATATATATATTTTTAAAAAGATTTCCTCTCGGGCCCGACCGGGAGGCTCAGCGGCTGAGGGTCAGCCCAGGAGCCAAGGTCACTGGTTGCTCCCCGGTCAGGGCGGGGGCCCGGGGGCGGGCTAGTCCTCGGCGGGGGGGGGGGGGGGGGGGGGGGGTGCCGGAGGCGGCCCATCACCCATGTTTCTCTCCCTCCCTCCCTTCCTCTCCGACCTCAACTCAAACATAGTTAAAAAAAGAAGAAGGAAGAGTCGGACCCTTTGGAGCTTTGCTGTCCAGCTTTGCCGTGTGGGTTTGAGGGGGTTCGTTCCCCGGTGAGGGGGGCCCTGGCGCCCACACCCCGCGGCCACGCCCTCCCCTCCCCCGAGGCCTCCAGGCCCCCTCCCCCCACGCCCCCTCCTCCAGGCCAGGCCTCGCTGCGCTGACGGGCGAGCGCACCTGACCCCAGCGGAGCCGCGGCCAAGGCCACTGCACCGGGCGGACCGGGGCCGCAGCCACCTCCGTGGCCTGGCTTCGGGGCCTCTCCGCGTGGCCGGGGCCGGGGATACCCCCGGTCGGAGCTGAGAAACCGCCACCACCGGCGAGGAAGCAGCGCCAAGGGGGGCGGAGCCCGGCCCCCCCCCCCCCCCGCCCCCGCACTGCGGCTCCTCCGCTGGCAGCCGGGACGGGAGGCTTGGGAGCGAGCGTGGGACCCGTTAGCCCAGCGCACAGCGGGCGGCGAGAGGAGGGCCCTGTCCTGGGGGGGGGCCTTCCCTGGTGACCAAGCCGTCCACCCCGAGACCATCATGACCCTCGGGGGGTGGGCCTGGCGCCCCGTGGTCAGACAGAGGCGGCCGGGGCTGCAGCGCAGACTCAGAAACCACGGCGCGGAGCTCAGCGTGGCCGTGGGCCCCCTCCGTGGCTGGTCAGGGAGGACCCACACGGAGTCGGGGTCAGGGCCCCAGTGGGGGGCAGGCGCTCACACAGCCTGGGGGCGTCACGGTAACGAGGCTCAGGCGGAGCTGGGAGAGCCCAGCCCCAATCAGACACAAAGGGAGGGGGGGAGGGCGGCGGCTGCAGGGGCCCGGGGGCTCTCCCCACCCGCCCCGCCCGCGGGGGCGTGAGGCCAGGCTCTCTGTGGGCGGCTGGTTGATGGAAACTGCCCGCCCCGCCCCCCCCCCCCCCCCCTCCCAGAGCCCCCGGGAATCGGAGCCACAGGCCCAGGGGGCTCAGCTGCTATCGAGGACCCTCTGTCCCGGGGGCAGCCGGAGGCCCTCCTTACCCGGCTCCAGGGTCCCGGGGGGTCCCACGGCCATCTGCTCCTCCGAGTGACCCCCGCCCCCCCCCACACACACACACGAGGCCAAGGAGCCCCAGCCTGGCCTGGGGGTGAGGGGTTGGCACCATTTAGGGGCCCCGTCCCGTGGGGAGAGGGCTCCAGGCCCAGGGAAGCCTGCAGGGTGTTCTCAGTTTGGGGGTACCTGCTGGGGGGGGGGGCTGTGCGTGGTGCCCCAGTGGCTGCCGGCGCACCCCAGGCTCCCTCTACGTGGTCCCCGTTCCGGGCCTGGGGCTGGCGGGGGCGGGGGTGGGGGCCGCCAGCTGCTCCCCGCCCCCCCCACACCTGCTCCCTCCTCTCAGAGCCTCTGACACAGCGGCTCCCAGCCTTCCTGATGCCCCAGCCAGGCCGAGAACCGCTGGCAGGGTCGCCTGGGACCATCGGGAAACACGATTCGGAACAGTAGCAAGACTGACAGTTACAAAGTAGCAAGGACAGTAATTGTGTGGTTGGGGGTCACCACGGCCCGAGGAGCTGTATTAAAGGGCCACGGCTTCAGGGAGGCTGAGAACCCCAGCTCTGACAGTCTCCAGCGTCAGCACCCAGCCCCCCCCACCATGCCCACCCGGGAGCACCCAGCCGAGGGTCCCCCCACCCCGCAGGCCCTGCCGGGAGGGACGGAACAGAGGCCGTGCGCCCTGGGGCCTGCAGCCTGGATGCTGTGACTGCACCCCCACGTCATGGCCCTCGGCCTGCCCCAGGGGCTGCCGTCCCTGCCCCCCTGTGGCTGCTGTGCTCTCAGGAGCTTCTCCACCCGGCCCATCTGAGATAACCCCCCTGTGACCCCCCAGTTTGCCGGGACACTGCCCGGGCTCAGGCCCACCGCAGCCAGGAGTCCGCTGACCACACTCTGTCACGGGCGGATGGACGGACGGACGGACGGACGGACAGAGACTTCTCCCCGTGAGGGGGCTGACCCCCCGGGGAGGACAGGTGCCACCCAGCGTGTCCTGTGGGACCGGGCGACCTGGGGCTGCTGCCCAGGTTGCTCTGCCCTGGAGGCTGGGGGGACGGCGGGGGGGGGGGGGGGAGCGGGGGGGGGGGTCCCGGGCCAGGCTGCGGGGATGAGGAGTGGGGTGCGGCCCGGCCACGGGGGGGGGGGGAGGCTGTGTTTGTTGTGATGCTCGGCTGTCACCCCGGACCTGATTGGAGGGGGCGCGGGCTGTGAGCCCCACCACTGACCCGACAGAGCTATTGCCCGCCCCCTCTGTGTGGGCCAGCGACCGAGGAAGTGCCCGGTCTCAGAAGCCCCCGTTTTCCTCCGAGCGAGTGGGGGGGGGCATCCGCTGAGCTGTCACGGAGGGGCTGTGGACAGGGCGGGCGGCTCCTGGGCTGGGCTGTGCCCGGCTCCCACCGCGAGGCCCCCAGCGCGGGTTTCGGGGCTCCGGGGAAGGAGGCTCCTCGCGTGGCGCCCGCTCCGAATCCGGTCCGGGCTTTGCGGCCGGCCCCACGCGCCTGCGGGCCTGTCATGTTGTGAAATTCCGTCATGTGCCAGGAATGTCTCCGCAGGAATGCGGGCCGGGCGGGGACAGGCCTCGGAGCGGGAGGCAGCGGGCGTGATGGGCAGGCTCACCTGGCCGGGCTGCGGCTCAGGGGGCCACGGGGGGGGGGGGGGGGAGTATGAAGCCCCTGTGGGCGGTGGGACAGCCCGTCCGGGGACCCTCCCCCCGCCATCCTCGCCCCTTTTCCCGTGGCTGTGGCTGTGGCTGTGGCCGTGGCTGTGGCCGTGGCCGTGGGGGCTGGCCCTGGCTTCAGGGGTCACCGGGCGGAGGTCACCCGGGCGGCGGAGGAAGGGGGCTCCTGGCCCGGCTGAGGCTGTGCTGAGGGCGAGGAGGGCAGTGGCCGGCCAGCCCGGTCAGCGCGACACCCCAGGGCTCCGTGGCTGAGGGACCGGTCTCCCCCGGGGGGTGCGGCCACCTGATGGCTGCTTTTCCCTGCCCGGGAGGCAGAGCTGCTCACGGCGGCTCCTTCGTGCCAGCCCGGGGCCCCGCCGTGGCCCTGCCCCGGGGCCCCCTCGCCCGGTGCCCACGGCCACGTCGCCTCCGTTTCCCGGGCCGCAGACGCAGCTTGGGGAGCCGGCGGGCGGCCAGGGTAGTGCGGGCCCGGCCTTGCGGGCTCTGCCTCTGCCTGAGCCAGTCAGGGGGGCCCCGAGGCGCCCCGTACCCCATCTCAGCAGTGGGTCAGCCCAGCTGCCCCCACCCGCCCCCCACTTTGCAGAAAGGGGGTCTGCCCGGGGCACCCTGAGGGCAGCAGGCCCTCGGGGAGGGGGCGAGGCACCCCGCCGCCCCCGTGCGTGGGCCCCTCGTTCACAGCCTGGAGCCGGCGGCTGGGGGGGCGTCAGGGGAATCCAGCCCGGCCCCCCCCACCCCCCGACCGCCGGGAGCCACACGGCCTCGGCTCCGCACGGCGAGGCCCTTAATGCGAACCAGACGGCGTGGGGAGGCCAGCCTCTCGCCGGGCGGGGGAGGCGGCTCCCACAGGCCGGGAGGGGGCCCGGGGGGTCAAGAGCCAGGTGAGGGCGGGGAGGGCGCGGGTGCCCCACAGAGCGAGCAGCTGGGGCGGGGGGCATCCCGGGCGGAGCTGGCGGAGGCCCCGGGGCGGGCGGGCGGGCGGGTGAGGAGGAGGCCAAGGGCCTCTGAGGATGGGATGAGGGGCGGGCGGGGGGGGCTCAGGCTGGGGCGGGAGGAGGCACACGGGTTGGTGCTCCCACGTGTCCGTGTGGCCCAGCCCCTGAGCCCACAGGTGCTCCTGGGAAAGTGCCCGCCACTCGCTGCGGCCACTGCACTGGGTGACGTGCCCTGGTCCCCTCCCCCCTGGTCCCCTCCCCCCTGGTCCCCTTCCCCCTCCTTGCCTCCCCCTCCTCCCCTCGTCCCTCCTCCCTCCTCTCCTCCCCCTCCTCCCCTCGTCCCTCGTCCCTCCTCCCCTCCCCCCTCCTTGCCTCCTCCCTAGTCCCCTCCCCCCCTCGTCCCTCCTCCCCTGGTCCCTCCCTCTTCCCCTTCCTCCTTCTTCTGCTCCCCCCTCCTCCCTTCCCCCTCATCCCCTTGTCCTTCCTCCCCTTCCCCTTCCTTCTTCCTCCCCTCCCCCTCCCCCTTCCTCCCCTCCTCCCCTCCTCCTCCTCCCTGGGGAGCTGGGAAGGGGTGCGGGGCCCCAGGAAGCACCAGGCCCGGCCGGTCCCTGCTGCCCGGGCCACAGAGGCCTTTGCCACCGCAGGGCGGGAGGAGGCCTGTGGAGTCTGCGGGGTTGAAGGCGGGGAAACCGAGGCCGGTGTGTGGAGAACGGTGCCCCTGCCCCCCTGAGAGTGTGCACAGCTGGGGGGGCCACCGACAGCCCCACCGCCGGCCCCACCTGTGGCCCAGCAGACGGACCCCCGAACGCCCTGAGGGGGCCCCTCCTACCTGCCGTCTCCCGGGGGGTCCCACATCCCTGGCCCGGGGCCCCGGCCTCCTCTGGGCCTGCCGCTCGCCTCCTGGGGGTGGGGGGGCGGGGAGAGGCTCAGGGGCGCCCCGGAGCCCCCAGCCCCCCCCCCCCGCCCACTGGCTGCAGCGCCCGCAGCGTGCGGACCGGCCGTGGGGGGGCTCCCCGCCCCTACCTCGTGCGGGCCGCCCAGGAACGGGACGGGGTGGTACCCGGGCGGAGGGGCCCCCAGGCGGACGTCCTCGAACTGGGCGCAGCCTCGCTCCGCACGCCGACAGCCCTGGGGGCAGCGCCCGGCTGAGGAGAGAGCGTCCGGGTCAGAGAGCCCCTCCCGAGGTCCGGGTGGGGGGGGGGGCGGCCACAGCATCCCCCTCGGGTTCCCGCCCCCACATCCCGGTCCCGCGGCAGAGGCGGTGACTCCGGCACATCCGGGAGCCGTGGGAGCTGGAAACCAGGGGACGCCGAGGCCTCGGGGTCTGGGCCGGGCCTGTGTCCCCGCAGGGGGTGCCCATGTGGCCCCTGACCCCCCTGACCCCCCGGGTGAAGGCCCGCTGCTCCCCGCAGAGTCGGCGACGTGAGGGGATACCGGGGGCTCGGCGGGCGGAGGGGCGTCTGTCCCCGCACTGGACGGGGCCCTGAGCCGAGGCCTGGCCGTCCCTCCCTCCGGAGCCCGCGTGGGGGCGAGGCCGCGGGCCCAGCCCTGTCCCCGGGCTGCCGGTGGGGGAGGCCGACCCCCCTCGTCCGGCCGTCAGGCGAGGACACACACCCCCTTCCCGGGACCGAGGCCGCCAGCTCCTCCGATCGCAGCCTCAGGCCTGAGGTGCCGCCCCAGGGGCTCAGGGGGCAAAGGGCATCGGGGTGCAAATCACCGGCCACCAAGTCAGCCGGCCCCGCCCCCTCGGCCCCGGACACGCATGTGGTTCCGCCCTCGCACCGCTCTGCACATACATGTGCCTCGTCGCCCACATGGGCCTGGCCCCTGTCCGCCAGCTGCGTCCACTGTCCGTCCTCGGCCGTCTCCCAGCGACACCCCCACCGCGCACCCGCGGGGGGCCTGTGTCTGAGGCACAGCCCGGCCTCCTCGCCAGCACCCCCTCCCGGCCCCCCCGCTGCCCCGCTGCCCCATCCTGGCCTCTCCTCCGCCCCAACGGCCCGGCCTCTCACCCCCTTTCCCCGGTGCCTCCACCCCTCACGCTCCAGCGTGGAGCCCGGCCCCCCACACCCTCCTGTGCCCCAGGCAGGCCCCCAGCACGGCCACACCCGCCTCCCTCTCTCCTGGGCCCCCCTGGGCCCCTCGGCCTCCACGCACCCTGACCCGGGGCGCTCACAGGTCCTGCGGGCCCTCTGCACCCCCAAAACCCTGCAGCGGAAAGGCGGGGGCTGCTGGCAGCGCCCCCGGGAGGTGGGGGGGCGGCCCCAGTTCTGGTCGAAGACGCCGCCGAGGTCCGTGGACGGAGCGTCACCTGCGGCGGGCCAAAGGGTCCCGGGTCCGGTTCTGGTTAAGGGCACAGGCCCGGGGTGGGGGCTCCATCCCGGTGCGGGGCGTGCGGGAGGCAGCCGGTCCGTGATTCCCTCTCACTGTCGATGTGTCTCTCGCTCCCTCTCCCCTCCTCTCTGACATCAACAAAAACAGGTTAAACAATAAAGAGAAGCTGCAGAGACGCCTCCGGGAGGGGAAGGAGGGTGGGGGACCCGCCTCAGCCGCGGCCCCCCCAGCGGCTCCCGGCGTGTTTTGGGGCGCTGCCCGGCCAGGGCGCCGGGAGCCGGGCCCGTGGGCAGAGGCCCTCCAGCTCAGACCCGGCCTGCAGCGGCGGCGGCGGCGGGTGGTAGTTATGGCAACCACTACGGCTTCGTCAGCACGACGGGGTCACCGTGCAGCCCCCAGGGGGACGCGGGCGGGCGGCGTGACCTCGCCGAGGAGAGTGCCTGTTAATTACCGTTTTACGGCCACTCAATCAGGTCCCCAGTCACCTGTGTAGGGCACGGGCAACGGCGGGGGGACGGCCGGGGACACGGGGCTCCGGGGGCCGCCGGGCGGAGCCGCGCCGTGTCGGTGACTCACACGGAGGTGACTCAGCCACCAGCGGGCGGGCCGGACGGAGCCCAGAGCCCCGCCCCCTCGCCTCCCTCCAGGACCCTGGAGCTCCCCCCTCCGCCTCCCCTCCTGGTCCCCAAGGCGCTGCCGGGAGGGGCCGATGTGTGTGGGTCCCGGTCGGTCACCTGCCTTCTGGCTGCACCCACGGGGCCACAGGACACAGACCACCCCCCGGGGGGGGGCAGGAAGCGGGGAGACCCTGGTGCTCCATCGGACCCCAGGCCCATCTGCCCCCCGCCCCTGGCTCCTCCTCCTCCTTCCCGGAGCCCCCAGAACGCGGGGCAGCTGCTGGGCAAGGAGCCCATGTCCTGGACAGTGGGAGGTGTGGCCTCAGGACCCTTGGGGGCCCGGCTCCAGGCAGATGCACCCCTGACACCCCAGGGTTTGAGTCCACACACACACACACACACACACACCCGTGCTGGCCTGCTCCGCCGCAGTGAACCGGCCAATCGGCACCGAACTCGCGGGCGCCCGAGCGGCAGCAGCGAGAAGTCGGCGGTCCCCGCGGCCCGGCGTCCGCTTTACCGGCCGGATCGGCTCGGTTACGGCAAAGGGCACCTTGGCGGGGAAAGCCCTGAGAGCGGGGGGACCCGGCCCCCCTTGGAGGAGTCACAGAACCGCTCGTTCGCCGAGAGAGAAGGGGAAACGGCTCCGACAGCCGGAGAGACCCGTCCTGGAGGGTTTCGCGCATAAAAGAAAAGAAAAAAAGGGGGGGCGTGTGGCTCAGTGGTGAGCGTCGACCGAGGCACCAGGGGGGTCAGGGTTCGATTCCCGGTCGGGGCACAACCCCGGTTGCGGGCTCCGTCCCCAGGGCGGGGCGAGCTGGAGGCAGCCGGTCCGTGATTCTCTCTCATCACAGATGCTTCCCTCTCTCCCTCTCCTTTCCTCTCCGACATCAATAAAAACATATTTATAAAAAGCAGCAGCCGGTGTGGGACAGTGGAGAGAGCGTCAGCCTGCGGGATGGGAGGGTCCCGGGTTCGATTCCGGTCAAGGGCATGTGCCTTGGTTGCGGGCACATCCCCAGAGCGGGGGGTGGGGTGTGTGTGTGTGCAGGAGGCGGCTGATGGATGTTTCTCTCTCATCGATGTTTCTCTCTATCTCTCTCCCTTCCGCTCTGTGAGAAATCAATAAAATACGTTGAAGTAAAATTTAAAAGGCAGCATCAGAGAAGCAACCCGAGCTCTGTGCCCGCTGCAGCGTGTCAGGTCCCCCCGACCGAGGATTGGGAGGCTGTGGGGACTGGGGGCCCGGCCAGCCCCACCAGGCGCGGCCGGCACGGGCGTGGGGGCCAACGGGCCCAAATTTCGGGGTCTCGGCGGACACCCCACCGGCGCCGGCAGCAAAGAAAGCCCCGCCTGCAGCGGTGGCGGGACCCACGCAGGTCGGGGGACCAAACGCAAAAAACCTTCGGAAAAGAAATCGACCCGCTTTGTTCCGGAACCGGGTCTGGGCTGGACCCGGGCCGAGCGCACGGGAGACAGGAGCGCCCCTCGGCCCCCGGGCGCTTCCCACGGCCACAGGCAGCACCCCCTGGCAGAGCTGGCTCCTTCTCCTCCTTCCCAGAGCCCCTGGAATGCGGGGTGCCAATGCCCAGGCAGCCCCAGAGGGCTGGGGCCCGGTCTTCCCGGGCGGGCGGAAGGTGGCCCCGGGGCGGGGTCACACGCAGGGGCAACCGTGTGTCCGGTCCCGGTTGCCCTCAGGCTCCTCCGGGCCAAGTCGCCTCCAGCCCCGGGGCCAGCCCAGGGGCACCCGCGGCAGCCCCGGGACCCGCACCGCCCCCTCTGCCGGCCGGCCGGCGCTACGGCCCGGCTCGGCTCACCCCGCCCCGGGCACCCGGCCCTGCAGGCTCAGGGGGTGGCAGCCCCAGCCTGGCGTCTCACCCACACACGCACGGCAACCGGGCCCCGTCTCCCGGGGACGCCCCGCCTCCCGGCTCCCCGGGGGCCAGGGGCTGGGGCGCCCGCCGTCGCCCACGCACTGCCCCCCACGTGCCGCCCCCCACGGGTGCGTCGGCCGCACTCACCGGCCGGGCCGCCGGGGGCGTCTCCCTGGCCACACGGGGCGTCCGGGGTCCGTGGCGCCTCCGGGTCTCCCGTGGGGGGGCGCCGTGTCGGCCCCGGTGCGTTCCTGGCCGGCCGACGGGGGCGCCGCCAGCGGGTAGGGGATGCACTGGAACCCACTGCGGAGGGGGGCAGGCTGGGGGACCCCCGGCGGTGGGAACACGGGGGCCCGGGGGCCCCCCCAGGGAGGAGAAAGGGCCGGCTGCCCTGAGACAAGGGGTGGAGGGGGCAGGTCTCGCTCTGGGACCCCCTGAAACCTCCCGGCAGCCCCGCCTCTGCCTCCTCCCCCAAACCGAGCGTGTCCGCTGTCCCTGCGTGTCCCCGCGCTGGGTGGGAGCAGGCGGGGCCTGGGGAGCACCTCCGCTCACCCCCCCCAGGCTGAGGGGGACCCCGCCCCGCCCACGTCGCCCTCACTCACAACGGGGTCTGGAGGGGCGCCTCCTGCTGGCCGGCGTCCACGGTGAAGAAGCTGACCTCGGAGAAGGCGGGGAGCTGCACGTACCGGACGCCCGCCGCGGCCCTCAGCACCCGGCCGTCCTCGCCTGGGGGAGGGGGGGGGAGCTGTGCCAGGAGCGGGGGCCGGTCCCTGCGGGCTCGGGGCGGTGGGCTCCGGGAGGGGGGTTCATACCCGGCCACCGAGCTCCCCTCTCACCGCCTGTCTTGCTCCTCCTGGCCCGTGAGCGCGCGCGCGCGCACACACACACACGTGCACACGAGCTCACACATGTGCACACACACATGCTCACGCACATGCTCACACACGAGCTCACACACGAGCTCACACATGTACACACGAGCTCACACACATGCTCACACACGTGCTCACACACATGCTCACACACACGCTCACACACGAGCTCACACACGAGCTCACACACGAGCTCACACACATGCTCACACACATGCTCACACACGAGCTCACACACGAGCTCACACATGTGCACACGAGCTCACACACGAGCTCACACACGAGCTCACACACATGCTCACACACATGCTCTCACACATGCTCATACACGAGCTCACACACGAGCTCACACGTGAGCTCACACGAGCTCACACAAGAGCTCACACACATGCTCACACATGTGCACACGAGCTCACACACATGCTCACACATGTGCACACGAGCTCACACACATGCTCACACACGAGCTCACACAGGAGCTCACACACATGTGCGCATGCTCACATGCGCGCGCACACGCACACGCGCACGCACACTTGGCTTCCTGCTTACCGTCGGCCACGTCGCCGTTGTCCTGCAGCAGCTGCACGCGCACCGTGAAGGCGGAGCCCCGGGCCACGTGCAGCACCTCGGGGCCCAGGATCACGGCCCTGGCGGCTCGCCCTGGAGAGAGCAGAGGCGGGCGCTGGGTGCCGCCTGCCCGCCGTGCCCGGCGAAGGCCCCGTGGGCGTCACCCTGTGGGCATCCCGCGGCCGGAGGGGCTCCGCCGGCCGTCACACGCAGACGCCGAGGCCAAGTCCCTGACCGGCGCCTCGTGTGTGTGTGTGTGTGTGGTGGGGGGCGTTTGTGTGTTTCCCGGCCGGGTTCTCCGGGGCAGCTCATCACAGAACCGCCGGCTCCCCCAGTGGTCGCCAGGCGCTGGGGGCGCGGGCGTGGGGTCTGGGCACACACGCTGGACCGGCCCCTCGTCCCCCTCCTGCCGGGACCCCCTGCGTCTGAGGGCAGGCCCCCTGGCCCTGGGGTCTGCCCCCCAAGAGTGACGGCCTCTCACCCAGCCCGACGGGGCGCTGGGCTTCGGGCAGGGACTGGGGACGGGGCAGCGGGCAGCGGGCAGCGGGCAGAGCGGGCCGGGAGCTCCGTCAGCCGACACCAGCTCACACACGGACGAAGCGAGAGCAGGGCGGGGCTGTGGGCCTTCGGGGTGCCCAGCTGGGTGACCAACGCCAGAGCCCGCTTGGTGGGGGCAGTCGGGGCGGTCGCCAGCCCGAGACCCCGTTGCGGGAGGTGAGGCTGCGTCACGCCCAGGGATTCGGACAGGACCCCGATTTGAGGGTGGGGGGACCAGATTTCCTTCCTGGGGCGATGTGACTTCAGGAGCCAGAAAGGGGGGGGGGGGCCAAGGGCCAGCTCCTCCGGGAGGCTCCCTTGAGGGGGGTGCAGGGCGCGGCCCCCGGCCCCGGCTGTGTGTGGGTGACCCTGCACCCCAGGGTCCGCCCTCCCGCCAGGCCCCTGCCCGGTCAGCAGGGGCCCAGGTGGCTCGTTCAGGGTCATCGTTGCCCCTGTGGTCTCTCCCCGCCGGCGGCTCCAGCGCCCCCTAGGGGTGGGGTCACCCTCGTCCTGTTGGGGCCACTTTAATGCTCGGAGGGGGGTGTGACTTGGGAAGAGGCAGCCCCCAGGGGAGGCTCTGCAGGCCACTGGCCACCTGTGCTCCCGGCCGGGCAGGCTCCGAGGGACTGGACAGGGGGGTGGGGGGGGCTGCGGGTGCAGACGCTGAGGGCCCGGGGGTGGGGGGCCGCCCCGGGGTCGGGAGCCCAGCGTGGAGGCCCTGCCCGCACCGGCCCCGTGGGTGCAGAGCCTGACGGCCCTCGCAGGTCACGAGCCCGGGAGCCACGGGCTCCCCCGTTTTCTGGGGGGTTCAGCTCCCACTTCAGCCTGACCCCCAGCTCCCCCGGCCGCCGGCCAGGCCCCGGGGGGAAGACGCAGCCAGGCCCCGGCGGGGGGGGGGGGACCCAGGAGGGGCGGCCACCTACCCACGGGGTGGCCGCTGATCCACAGGCCGCTGTAGACGAGGCCGGAGCAGTGGGCCATGCTGGCCAGACCGCTGAGGACGTCGCCGTGCCACTGTCCCTGCGGGGACGCGGGGGGGGGGGGCGCTGTGAGGGGCGCCCCATCGGGGCCGCGGGCCAGACGTCACCCGTGCCGGCGGGACTGTGGGCTCCGCCACCCCCTCCCTCGGGCTCGTCCCAACGGCCTCCCGCGAGGGCCTGGGGGACGGGACTGGGTCCGCAGACCGAGCCGCGCCCCACGACACCGAGGGGGGGGGCGGATTTTTCCGTGCAGACACCCCTCCCCACCCCGACCAGGCTGCAGCCCGGCCCGCCGGCATCGGCGTGGCTGTGGCGTGGGCAGAGCGGGGCTGCCCCCTGGTGGCGGGTGGCGAGCCTGGCGTGTGCGGGGTCCTGTCCGGACTCTTGGCCTCTGGGCTGAGCTGGTTTGCAGGGGGAGCCTCCTCCCCCCTCCCTGAGGGAGGCCCAGGGGGCCGGCGGGCAGCCATGGCCAAGGGGAGGGGTCTGGGGGCAGAGGGAGGACCAGGTTCCGAGAACAAAGCTTTGTCTCCCCTCCGCCCAGCGCCCGCCCGGCCTGCCCTCCCCGCAGCTGCTCCCCTCGTGGGCATTCCGTTCAGCTCCCCGCAACGCCCCAGGACCGCAGGCCTCCAGCCACCAGCTGCGCCTCCTCCACACGTGGCCCCCGGTGGTGGCCGGGCACGGGGGGGGGGGTGGGGGCTGCCTGGCTCCGGTGGCAAACGGATGCTGGGCCTGGGCCCGAGCGGGCTCCCCACACCTCTGAACCTCCTCACCGGAGTGTCGCCCCTAAAACAGGAGGTGGCACTTTCCGCAGGGAGGGGGAGAGGGGAGGGGAGAGGGGTGCTGGCCGGGCCCAGAGCAGCAGAGCTGGCACCTGGGCGCCTGGAGAGAGCCATGGGTCGGGGGTCAGGTGCCCGGAGAGTGGTGGGTCAGGGATCAGGGGTCAGGCGATCGGAGAGCGGTGGGTCGGGGGTCAGGGGTCAGGCCTGGTGGTGGGTCCTGGGTCAGGCGCCAGGTGGGACGAGGGGCCGGGGGCTCCGAGCGGGGTCTGGTTGCCGGTAAAGCGGGAACGGCGGCCCCCACCTCCCAGGTGAGCTGCCCGGGGAGCCCCGCACCTCGTAGACGGAGCCGTCCGCGCAGCGCAGCACCCCGTGGCCCTGCTGCCGGTCCCGCACCCAGTCGCCCTCGTACTCGTCGCCGTTCCTGCGGGCGCGAGGAGGCCGGGCTCAGGCTGGGAGCCGGCGGCCTCACCTCCACCAGCCCCCCCCCCCCCCCCACTGCGGGGCTCCGCATGCCAGGTGGGGGACTCAGCCCCCAGGTGTGGGACTTGGAGAGGACAACAGGGAGGAAAAGGGGGAGGTGAACCCACAAACCCCGGCGGCAGGATTTGGGGTGGGAAGCCCGGGTCAGGAGCCCGGTGCCCAGCCGGTGGCCGAGGGAGAAAGGCCTCAGTGGGCCGCACGCCTCCCGCCGGGGGCCCCCGGGCTCCGAGCCCAGAGCCGTCAGGGACTGAGGAAGGGGGTGCGGGCCACACGCTAGGGGGGCCCCACTCACGGGAAGGCCATGTGGCCGTGGCCGTGCCGCTTGTTGCTGTGGAAGGCCCCCCGGTACACACGCCCGTCCGGCTCCACGAGACACCCCTGTCCTGGGGAGGAGCAGAGCCCGCTGCCGCCAGCGGACCCGGGGCGGGAGGCGGGGACCCCGGGACGAGGCGGGGACCCCGGGACGAGGCGGGGACCCCGGGACGAGGCGGGGACCCCGGGACGAGGCGGGGCCCCCGGGACGAGGCGGGGACCCCGGGGCGGGAGGCGGGGACCCGGGGCGGGAGGCGGGGACCCCGGGGCGGGAGGCGGGGACCCCGGGACGAGGCGGGGACCCCGGGACAAGGCGGGGACCCCGGGACGAGGCGGGGCCCAGGGCCCAGCACAGGGACCCGGAGCCGGAGCCGGAGCCAGAGCCAGGCCGCCCAGGGGCTGGGGTGGTGACCGGGTGGACCAGTGGAGGTGGCTGTGGGTACAGCTCTCCGAGGCCCTGTGTGCCTGGCGGGGGGGGGGGGGGGGGGGGGGCGCGATGCTACGCGCCCGAGACCTGCTCGTGGGGCGTGTGTGTGTGTTTACTGGAACCCGCGTGGGAGCAGCCATTCTAGGGGCCGCGTTAGAGGCAGAGGGACCCGTGGGGACTCGGCTGCCTGATGCCCGGGGTTTCGGGTTTGGACCGTCGGCTGTGCCAGGCCATTCCTGCTGCTTTCATCTCTTTATTAAATAAAGTAGAGGCCCGGTGCACGAAATCTGTGCATGGGGGTTGGGGTGTCCCTCAGCCCAGCCTGCACCCTCTCCAATCTGGGACCCCTCTCACAACCCGGGACTGCCGGCTCCCAACTGCTCCCCTGCCTGCCTGCCTGATTGCCCCTAACCGCTTCTGCCTGCCAGCCTGATCACCCCCTAACCACTCCCCTGCCAGCCCGATTGATGTCTAACTGCTCCCCCTGCCAACCTGTTTGCCCCCAGCTTCCCTCCTCTGCTGGCCTGGTCACCCCTAACTGTCCCTCCCTGCAAGTTTGATCGCCCCCAACTGCCCTCCCTTGCAGGCCTGGTCCCTCCCAACTGCCCTCCCCTGCTGGCCTGATGGCCCACAGCTGCCCTCCCTTGCAGGGCCTGGAACCTCCCAGCTGCCCTCCCCTGCTGACCATCTTGTGGCGGCCGTCTTGTGTCCACATGGGGGCAGCCCTCTTGTGTGTTGGAGTGATGGTCAATCTGCGTATTACTCTTTTATTAGATAGGATGAGTTTTTATTGGTTTCAGAGAGGAAGGGAGGAGGGGAGAGAGGGAAACATCGCTGATGAGAGAGAACCATGGATTGGCTACCTCCTGCACCCTCCCCCCGCCGCCTCCCCCAGGGATGGAGCCTGCAGCCCAGTACCCTGACCCGGAATCAAACCCTGACCCCCCGGGTTCCTAGGCCGACCTCAGCCCCTGAGCTCCGCCGGCCGGCCCGTTCCTGCTTCCAACACGAGCACCCCTCGGCGCCTTCCTGCTCGCCTCCGGGCGGCGGGGCTTCCGGAACCGGAGCCTTTGGGCCGAACCCACGCCCACGCCCACGCCCCCCCCCCCCTGGGGCCAGCCACCGTGGCCGCAGCCGTGTGCAGACCCCACGCGAGGCCAGGAGACCCGGCGGGCTGAGCCCAGGCCGACCTCTGACCCGGGATCGCAGGCAAATAAGAAAAGGGGTTTGTTTGCAGCCACTGGGGGGTTGTTTTGTGTGTTAATCCTCACCTGAGACCGTTCTCCCACTGACTCGTAGAGAGAGGGGGAGGGCGGGAGGGGGCGCTGCAGAGAGAGGCGCACGGGCTGGTGGCCTCCCGCATGGGCCCCTTGACCGGGATTAAACCGGGACCCTTCAGGCCTCAGGCCAACGCTCCGCCCACTGAGCCAGACTGGCCAGGGCTGGGCCACCAGGTTTCGGGGGGCGGTGGCTGGCGTCACAGGCACAGCCCCGCCCTCCCCCCAACGGGCCAGCCAGGGCCCCGGGAGTGGGGGCAGGAGGAGTGCACCCTCCCGGCTCCCCCCCCCACAGTCACGCTGGGGCTGGGGCTGGGGCTGGGGCTGGGGCTGGGGCTCGGACCTGGAGGGACCCCAGCCCCCGGTCACCGGGGGAGCCCTGAGCCCACGGGCCCCGCCGAGTCCGAGCGCCGGGCGGGGGGTGGGGGGGGGCACGCCAGACCTTCTCTCATGCCGTGGGACAGCTCCCCCTCGTAGCGGCCCCCCGCTCTGTACTCCATGACACCGTGGCCTTGGGGTTCTCCAAAGACAAACTGGCCGGAATAGGTGTTCCCTGGGGGTGAGGAGGGCTGGAGGTCAGGGTCGAGCCGGTGCCCGTCCCCGCAGGTCCCCTGTGCGGCGGCGGCGGCGGTTCCGGGCGGGCGGACTCTGGTTTCCAAGGGAACACGGGGCCCGGGGGAATCCGGACCTTCCCTCCTGGTTCCGGCAAAGCCCACCGTGTGGCCCTCAGAGGGCGGCGATGTCCCAGATCCGAGGGGTGGGCCTCTCCCCCCCCCCCCGGACTGACCACCACGCCTGGCACGAGGGTCTGAGGGTCGGGAGGCAGCCCCTGGCCACGCTGTGGACAGCACCCAGCACCCCCCTCCCCCGTCCCCCGCCCCTCCCCCCCCGCCCCCCACCCCTCCCCCCCGGCCGGCATGGGCTGTGACAAGACCTCTCGGGGGAAACCAGGGTGTCCCCCCCCCCCCCGTTTACAGCGCAAGTGCCTCCCGCCCCCCCCGGAAGGGAGGGGGTTTGCGAGAAGGGGGTCAGAGGTCGCGGGGGACCCCGGGCCGACCTGTGTGGGCCCAGTGGCGGCAGCCTCGGCCCATGATCTCCCCGTCGGCGAACTCGCCCTCGTAGTAACTCCCGTCCTTAAACAGCAGCTTCCCGCGACCTGAAAGGAACGTGACGTCACGC
This sequence comes from Antrozous pallidus, assembly GCA_027563665.1. Taxonomy (NCBI): domain Eukaryota; kingdom Metazoa; phylum Chordata; class Mammalia; order Chiroptera; family Vespertilionidae; genus Antrozous; species Antrozous pallidus. The sequence goes on from CM050508.1 coordinate 212,531,532, forward strand.
CCCCCCTCCCCCGTCCCCCCGGCGGCCGCAGCCCCGGCGGGTGCTTCTCGGGGGGGACCAGAGCTCAGGGAGATGCCACAGGCCCTGGCCGGTGTGGCTCAGCGGATAGAGCGTCGGCCTGCGGACGGAAGGGTCCCGGGTTCGATTCTGGTTAAGGGCATGTATCTCGGTTGCGGGCACATCCTCGGTGGGAGGTGTGCAGGAGGCAGCTGATCGATGTCTCTCTCTCGTCGATGTTTCTGACTTTCTATCCCTCTCCCTTCCTCTCTGTAAAAATGAATTAAAAATATTTTTAAAAAAATCACACACTCAGACACACACACACACATACACCCCACATACCACAGGCCCTGCCGCCCGCTCCGGGTCAGAGCGTCCGCCCAGGGACCCGAGGGTCTTGGTCGGCTCCATCTCCAGTCCAGGGCACAACCCTGGCTGTGGGTCTGCTTCTTAACCCCCTTTGGGGTGCGTGTGGGAGGCAAGCGGTTGATTTGTCCCTCTCACGTCAATTCTCTCCTCCTCCTCCTCCTCCTCCTCCTCCTCCTCCTCCTCTTCCTCCTCCTCCTCCCTCGCCCCTTTCTTCCCCTTCCCCTTCCTCCTCCTCCTGCCCCCCCCTCAGCAGAACAGTCAGCAGAACACCCGACAGACATAACACAGAGAGACCGCCAGTGACTCCCAGACACCCACTTCTCTGAGGCTGGGGCTTCCCAGGAAAGGAGACAAGCTCCTTCTCATCAGCAACAAACCCCAAAGGCGGCTGCAGCTCCTGCCTGTGAGAAGGTGGCAGGCCCCGGGGCCTCCTGTGACCCCAGGGCCGCTGCCCGGGCTGGTGGCCACCCCAAGGCCTTTCCTGGGCGACAGTGACAGTGTCGGGGGCCGGCCCACTGGCACCTGGTGCCACCCGCCCCCGCCTTCTCCCCAGCTCCCAGAGGAAATGGGCTGCCAGCTGCAGGGTGGCAGCCACAGGGAGAGACCAGACACTTCTTACCGTGGGTCTTGCCTCCTCGCCATTCCCCTTCGTACCGAAAGAAGGAATTGGGGTACACGTAGACGCCATAACCTGGACGTTGGAAAGGACGCACGGTGAGCATGTGGCACAGGCCACCAGGATGAGGTCCGGCCAAGGCTCCAGTGGGAGTGGCCCGGGGGCTCTCAAGGTGCCTGTGCGCTTCCCAACATGGCTGCTCGAGGCTTCAGTCTGGGGTTCGGGACTTGTCCTGTTTACTGTCCCCACTTCCCCGACTCCTTCGTTTGCTTATGCACCAGACACGGAGCTGAGCCTAACCAGCCAGAGGACGGTGAGGACATGGCGGGGTGAGGACATGCCACGCAGCTGCTGAGCGCACCATCCCCAACTCCCCCCCCCCCCCGCCAGCCCCTGGTATGGGGCACCCCTTGCGGGGCGCAGTTCTAAGGAAGGTTGGGCGTATCCGACTCCAGCATCAGCCAAAACCGAGATCAGGATCCACATGAAGAGAGCCGAGTGGACTCGGAGTTCAGCCCCTTTTCTTTAAGGACAGCTCCCGCCAAGCCTCGGAACCGCGCGCCCAGGCTCGGGTGCCTTCCGGCTCGGTCTCCGGGCCCCGAGACCCCTCTCCCGCCCATCGCGCGGGGCACCCGCACACGCGGAGGGGAAGGCCTTTCCAGGGCCAGGGGGCGACGAGGTCTCCGGGGAAACCGACGGGGGCTCGTGGAGGCTCGCGTGGGGATCGAGGGCGCGGGTTCCGGAGGGAGGCCCGGTGGGGCGTAGGGCATCCGCCCCCGCCTCCGTGCCCAGCCCTGCGGCCGTTACCGTCCCGTGGCGGCCGCCCCTGCGGGTCTCGACGCTGCGGGCGGGAGCTCCGGCTTCCATGACTGGCGGCTGCCATCTTGCCGCTAGAGGTTTACCTTGGCAACCACTAAAGCCTCCTCTATTGGCTCGTTAGTCGCTAGGGGTGCGGTCACGGGCCCAGCCTCTGGGCGATCACAAGATCTGGCGTGGAGTCGTTCGGGCCCGGAGCCAGAAGACGCGCCTGCGCCTGCGCGGCACAGCGCATATCAGCCGCTTACGTTATTTCCGCCGGGAAAAGGCGCACGCACCGGAAGCGGAAATGGTTGGACGCTCTTGGCTCCGCCCCGGCGTCCATCTTGGAAGCCCGGAGGCGGCGCCGCGCAGTACAGAGCGGAAGTGCTAGTCTGCCCCTGCCCGGACCGAGCGAAGTGCCGGCGCGGCCCCTGCCCGCGTCCTCCTCCCCGCGGCCCTCGGAGACCGCGCTCGGCCGCTGCAGAGCCGCGAGGTACCGGCGGGCGGGCGGGCGGGCGGGGGCGGGATAGGCGGGGCCGAAGGGACGAGCCGGGCCCCCGGGGTCGGTGGGGTGATCGGTCTTCCCTTCCGCCGCGCGTCTGGGAGGGGCCGGCCGCCCGCACCGTGGCCCTCAGTCCCCGCGCCGGGGTCCGGACTGTGGGGAGGGTCCGGTGGGAAGGCGTCGGGCCGCGGTCGGGTGGCTAGAGATGACATGTCGGTAACAGGGCACATCCGAGGGCGCCGCCACCAGGCCGGCCGCGCGGGCAACGCCTCGGCTCGGACCCTGTGCTGAGGACCGAGCCCTGGGAGCTGCCCGGAGCGGGCGCCTCACCGCGCAGGGCTGTGTGCGCTGGGACCCGAGCGCGAGGACTCCCCGGCGGTGGACTCGCTCCACCGGGCGCACGCGGTGACCCCGCTCGGGTGCAGCGTGGGGCGGGGTGGACACCGCTGGGGAGGGTCACGCGCGGGCGGGAGGAGCCCTCGGCCTTGCGGGGAGCTGACGAGGACTGGAGGGACATTTCGGCGGCGGGAACGGCCCCGGAGGCCGCAGGAGGACGAGGGGTGCGAGGGGAGCAAGAGAGGGGGGAGCCACGCTGGCGGAGGCGGGGGCCTGCGCTGCGCCCTTCTGGAGAGGGGATCCTGGAGACGGCTCCACAGGCTGCGCACGACCTCGGCCCGGGGCTCCGTCTGGCTTTGTTTTCTTTATGACTGAGAATAAAAGCTCTTAAGTCCAACTGACAGTGTACCCGCCGCTTTTTGGCTCCGGGCCTCCCTGGGCGACAGGCCCTGCCCGGCCCCCCTCCAGGGGCCTGCGCTCCCGGTGGAGGAAGTAGAGAGCAGCCAGGAAGGACGGAGGAGAGGTGACCGCACGTGTTGTGCTGAGGTCGGGTGCCAGGGAGGCCGCCCCGGGGGCGGTGAACCCCACCTGGAGCAGGCACGGGGTTCGGTGATCGGAGGCGGGTTGGGGCTGGAATGTGGCCCGTCCTTGATGAGGAAGCAGCAGACTCGGACGCTGAGAGCCGCGCGTTTGACTCCAAAGTTCAAGTCGTTGGTGTTGTTGACGTGTGTCCCGGAGACGAAGCTGGTGTCACAGACACCGTGTCATGGTCAGAGGCCGGGAGCTGGCCCTGTGCACCTGCAGCGCCCACATGCTCCTAAGAACACGCCGGAAGGGCAGCCAGGTGCGCCCTGTCCGCTCGCTCTGTGGCCTTCGTGCAAGTAGAACCTTGTCCGTGGGGAGCACCTCTGTCTGGAGATGGGACCCCAGGATAGAGACTGCTGGGATGCGCACCTGCTGCCGGGCTCAGCGCCTTAGGAATGGAATTCTCCCCTCCGGGAACGGGACCCCGGCTCTGTGTGCTCTCCCTGGAGCAAAAGGGCACGCCCCCCGCCTCCAGGACGGGCCCAGTGCTCTGCCTGCTGACTTTAGGTGGAAGTTGTGATGGGGAAATGTTTCCATTTGGGACCCGGACCACACCCCTACTGCTGCCCTCGCCCCAGAGAGGACGTCCTGTGAGCTCCCGGGGCGACAGCGTGATGGGAGCGTGGGCTCCGGCCGGGGAGGCGGGCGGGTCACACGGTGGACGGGGGGTGAGGGTGGGGCTGACGGGGCCTAGACCCCTCAGCCCCTGTCCTGTGTGAGGACGGGAAGGCTGCGTGTGGTGAGCGCCCTTTTCCGGATGAGGAAACAGGCCTCCGGACCGCACAGCTCCGGGCCCTGGAAACAAACCGGCTGTGACTGGGGAGACGCTGCCTGGGGTCGGGGCAGCGGCGAGCTTTGTCCCAGCGCCTGGGCCAGCTGAGGGACGGCAAGCGCCTGGCCCTGGGTCCTCCCTCTGAGGACGGGGCGGCCGGCGGGTCGGAGGCGGGCTCCTGACCTCGGGCGGCGGCGCACACTGTAAGACCCGCTCCCGAGCGAGAGCGAAGTCGGGGCGGTGCTGCCCACTCGCTGGGCGTGGGGGTTCTGGCGGGGCCAGGCCTTGGGTCACACAGGTGTTGAAATAGTCATGAGCAGCTAGCGTTACTCCACCTGCCGATAAGGAACTGGGGCACAGCTGGCCCCGAGGTCAGAGTTGCCTCCCTCGGTGGAGGGGAGGATGCGGCCCCGAGGCAGGGGGTCCTGGCCGGGGGGGCGTGGAGAGCGGGCTGGGCTGGAAGAAGGGGCGCCTCGGCTTCGGGAATGAGGGCGTGCAGGAGCAGGCGTGGGGAGGCGTGTCCGGAGCGGCAGGCGTGGGGCGGTGCCCAGCCTGGGCAGGCGGCCTCCGTAGCGGTGGCAGAAATGAAAGTCCACCCAGGGCTGCTTTGCATGTCACGTGCCTGCCTGGCCCCCGCCAGCCGTGTCACCTGCTGCTCTCTGCAGGCAGCTCTCGGAGGCGCCCAGCAGAGGGGGGTGCGGGAGGCTGGCCCGAGCCTCCCGTGGAGGTGGAGCGAGGCCCAGGCCTGCTGCTTCCTGGTCTCACGTGCCTGCTCTCAGTTACAGGATGTCCGAAGGGGACAGCGTGGGAGACTCCATCCACGGCAAGCCCTCGGTGGTGTACAGGTTCTTCACACGCCTCGGCCAGGTGGGTGTCGGGTGCCTGTGCGCACGTGTGCACAAGAAGCTGTGACCCGGACAGTGTCCACGGGGCGGGAGTGACCGCGGGGCAGGGGTGTCCACAGGGCGGGAGGCTGGGGGCGGGGCTGCTCACGCTCGCTCTCAGGACCAGCTCCCTCCGTCAGGAGCGTGTTTTGTAGGGGGGACCAGTGATGGATGACCCCTGGTCTTTGCCACACAAAAAATATATATTTTATTGAGTTTTTATAGAGAGGAAGGGAGAGGGATAGAGAGTCAGAAACATCGACGAGAGAGAAGCATCCATCAGCTGCCTCCTGCACACCCCCCACTGGGGATGTGCCCGCAACCAAGGTACATGCCCTTGACCGGAATCAAACCCGGGACCTTTCAGTCCGCAGGCCGACGCTCTGTTCACTGAACCACACCGGTTACGGCTTTGCCCCACACTTGATTTCTGGGTTATTTTTCGACCTTTAATAGTGAGAAAAACCACTCTTAGCTCCCAAGTGGTGCAGACAGAGCGGCACCCCGACTCTGGTCTGGCCGTCCCTTTCCCAGCCGCCTGCACCTGCATCGGGGCCCCTCGCCTGCTGTGCACACCGTGCTGGGCCTGTGCAGCCGGCAGCGCCTCCCTGGGGCCCAGCCCCTCCCCGGTGCCCAGCACACACACACGGTCACAGTCTTGGCGGTCAGCTCCCAGCGTCTGCGTGCCAAGCTGTCAGTTAACATCAAGAAGGATTTGAACAGCTTGACATGGGAGCGGGGAGGGGGGCCTGGGCTCGCACATTCCGTACCTTCATGACCGGGTGAAGGTTTTCAGTTAAAACCCAAATGTTAAAATTAAGCAATTTCAAAAGTAAGGTTGGGAACATACACGCTATTACATTGCATGCGTGATACGTGTGTGCGTATGAATTTGAGTTCCTCCGCGAACCCCACGCTGTAGTTACGCCACCTGTGCCCGCTCCACGCTGGGGGAGGGGGGAGAGTGGTGCCCGGGCGGGGGGCGGGGGGCGGAGTTCTGGTGCAGGTGGCGCCTCCAAGGGCGCGTTTTCCGCCTCCGCCGTCCTCGCTGGTGTGGAGGCCGGAGGACGTCTGGGGAGCCGTCCGGGGCTGTGTCTGCGAGCACCGGGCGCCTCGGGGTGTTGCTGTAAAGGTGGGGTCAGCCGCCGTCGTCACTGCGCTGCCCGGGAGTGCTCAGCCCGAGGCCACGGCCGGGGAGTGTGCTTGGCGGCGGCGGCGATGACACGCATGCGCTCCTGTCCTTGCAGATCTACCAGTCCTGGCTGGACAAGTCCACGCCGTACACGGCTGTGCGATGGGTGGTGACGCTGGGCCTGAGCTTCGTCTACATGATCCGGGTCTACCTGCTGCAGGTGGGTGTGGCGAGGCGAGGCGAGGCCGCCGTGCGCCGGTCTGTCTGTCTGTCTGTCTGCCGTCCCCCGGTGTGCGCTGGCGCTGTGGTGACTGCCTGGCCCGAGCGGGCTCTCTCTTTTTTCTTTCAATTTGTTATATTTTACTGACTCTTCACGGAGAGGAGGGGAGAGGGAAAGAGAGTTAGAAACATCGACGAGAAACATCAATCGGCTGCCTCCTGCACACCTCCCACTGGGGACGTGCCCGCAACCAAGGTCCATGCCCATGACCGGAATCGAGCCCGGGACCCTTCAGTCCGCAGTCCGACACGCTGTCCACTGAGCAACACTGGCTTCGGCCCCGGCGGGTTCTCTGGAGGAGGTCGGCCGGTTCCCAGGCTCAGGCCTTGTCTGGCCGACGTCCCCTCTGGAGCAGGAAGGCGTTTCCCGGTCGTGCCAGCCCCTCCCTGGCGTTGCGGCCGGAGGAGGACGTGTCCTCAGGTGGACACAGCGTTTGCCGGGCGCCCGATGTGTCCGGACTGCGGGCGTTCTCGCAGACGCAGGTAGAAACCTGCCCTGGGAGTCCCCCTGGACTCGGCCCTGCCAGTCAGCCGCGTGGCTCCTGGGCCAGGCCCCAGGACAGGACGCCTGCGATTGGGGTGAATTCACTGCCATTGGTTTTGGTTTGGTTTTTTAATTGGAACACGGTCCGCTCTGTGGTGTAAAGAGTGAGCCGGGAGCCTGGCTGTAGAGACACCAGGCAGGGTCAGGTGACGGTTCCGGTCACACCAGAGGGCCCCCGCGCCCCCCCCCCCCCCCCCGGCCTGGGCCTGTGCGAGGCTGTGCTCGGCCATGGCGTCCGCACCGGGCGGGAGGGTGGCCGGGCTGTCAGTGAGGTCAGGTGCAGGGACGAAGGGCTCTAGAACGTTCTTAACCGCATCCTTCATTTCTGGAGTCTTTGGTTCTGGTTTCTCCTGGGGCCGTGGTCAGTAAACCGCGGCTCCCGGGCCACATGCGGCTCGCCGGCCCCTTGAGTGAGTGTGGCTCTTTTACAAAAAACCACGGTCTGGGTGAGTCTGTTTTGAAGAAGTGGCGTTAGAAGAAGTTTAAAAAGTTTGGTTCTCCAAATAAATTTCAGTCGTTGTCCTGTTGCTGTTTGGCTCTGCTGACTGATGAGTTTGCTGACCGCTGTCCTGGGAGCTAGGAGGCACTCGGTGTGCGGGGACAGGTTCGGGGTGCAGCGGGCCTTCAGCCGGCACGTGCCGGGCAGCGGGGGTGCCGCCCAGGCAGACATGGCAGGCACTCGGCCAGGCGCACTCGGCCCAGGACCCTCCCTCTGCGCGCCTAGGAGCCGGTGGCCTCGGGTTTGTGGGTCTGACCAGCCAATGGCCTGTCCACTGTGAGACACCACGCAGAAGCCGTCCCTGGGACGTTTGCCACACTTTGCTGTCCCTGGTGACCCCCCTCCCCGCTGTGAGGACTGCTGCTCAGTTCGGCCCTCGGTCGAGTCCGCCGGCCGGGGCTTCCTGACCTGTGTGCTTCCCTCCCAGGGCTGGTACATCGTGACCTACGCCTTGGGGATCTACCACCTGAACCTCTTCATCGCTTTCCTGTCGCCCAAGGTGGACCCGTCCTTGATGGAGGACTCAGGTAGGCGTCTGGCCGCACCGGGGCTCGTCCTCGGGCCGCACCCGGGGCCTGTTCTCTGGGAGACGCCGGCGCCGGTCCTGGCGGGCCAGTGTCTGTAGAGCGGCTCACGGAGCCCCGCCCGGCCACGCGCGCTGGGCGGTCCCTTGTGCCCGATGCGGACGGGACGCCGAGGCTCGGGCTGTGAGGCGCGTGCAGAAGGGGGTCAGGGTGAACCCGGACGCCCCCGGTCTGCTCCTTCCGCAGCCGCCAGCCTGGCGTGGAGGCCTCCACACGTGTCGGCTGGGCCGTCGCGGAGCCAGAGCTTCCCAGGGCAGTGGGCTGGGGGCCGCCCGGCCAGAGCCACTCCGGGGGGTGGGGGGGACACTGGTTCCCGTTCCCTGGGCTGAGAGGTCTTGGCCCTGCACTCTGGCCGTTCCGGGCAGGCGGGCAGGTAGGGGAGTGCCGCAGGTGGGCAGCGGGAGGGGCGTCCCTGTCCAGCCCCTGCCTGCCTGAGGACGCCCTTGCTGGGGAGAAAGTGCCAGCATGTCCTCGGCTCTGCAGTGCTGACCGGGAGCCCCGACATTGGATGGAAACGCTAAGGGAGCCCAGCACCCCGTGGCGGGAGGTGGAGAGAACCTGAGGCCGTGACTCCAGCAGCGGGCACCTGTCTCGGCGGCGTGGGGGGCGGGGTGGGATTGGGTGTGGTGGGGTTCGGTCGGGCAGGCTCAGCCCCGCATGGACCCGTCTCCTTTATGCTCCTCGGGGTGGTGCGGCTGGGGAGGGGGGGAGGGGTGCGGTCGGATGGGATGGGGTGCGGTTGGGCGCTCAGACCCATCTCCGCGCTCCTCGGGGTGGTGTGGTGGGGGGGGTGCGGTGGGGGGGTGTGTGGTCGGGGGGAGGGGGGTGGTTGGAGGGTGTGGTCGGGGGGGGGGGGTGCGGTCGGGGTGGGGGTGCGGCCTGAGTTACTCCCGTGCAGTTGAGTTTTGAAGCATCTGAACACGAGCAGGGTCTGTGAGGGAACTCGCGCTGGGCTTTCTCGCCGCGGACAGAACTCGGACGGGCTGGCGGCCGCCTCACTCGTTAAGGACAGGAGCCTGCTCCCCGGGGGGCCTTCTCCCTCCAGAGCGCCGGACGGTGTGGGGGTCGCGGAGGTAAGAGGCGCGTGCGCCTTTGTGACCGCCGCTCTGCCTTTCAGATGACGGCCCCTCCTTACCCACCAAACAGAACGAGGAGTTCCGGCCGTTCATCCGGAGGCTCCCCGAGTTTAAGTTCTGGTGAGTGCCCCGGGGCTCGAGCCCGGCGCAGAGCGGTCTGTCGGCGTGCGGCGGCGTGAGGCGTCCGGAGGAATGAGCGTCGTCTCCGGTGTTGAACGCGGTTCGCCCCAGCAGGGCCGGGACCGCCACCGGCCTCTCCCAGCGCTGGCTGGGGGCAGAGCCTCGGCACGTCCCTGACTCAGTCCCCGGAGGGTGGGCCGCGGGGCAGTCTGTCCTGTTCCACGCACGACACCCCTCTGGTGAGGCAGCCGGACCGGCTCCCATCCGCTCAGGTGTCCCCCACGCTCAGGGCTGGGCCGCCCCGGACGGGCGCTGGGGTGGCTGCGGCCTGGGAAGTGCTGTGCTCGGGGGCGAGGTGGCTGCTCCCAGACTCCCTAGAGGCAGTGACACCTGTGAGGCGGTGACCCAGTTGGGGGCGGGGCTCTGGCCCTTTGTCCGTATTTGTTGGATCAAAACCCTGAGGGGAGCGAGCCACCCCTTCGCTCTGTGTTCTGGGGGGTGGGGGACCTTGAGGCGCTCAGTGTGTTGGAACTGAGCGTGACATGCTGGGTGGGGGGCACCTGGGAGCCCTGGGGAAGCTCGCCTTTGCCCTGCAGGCAGGGGAGCCCCGGAGGAGGGTCAGTGGGGCCGTGGGCCGGGCTGCATGGTGGAGCCCTCGTGGTCCCTGGGGGAGCGGGTCAGCACCCTCCTGCGGTCAGACGGGGGAGTCGGGAGGACACGGAGCTGCGTCCGGCCGTGAGCGCACGCAGAGCGGGGTCAGATGCCTCCCTCCGCCTCCCCGCCCCTCCCCCAGGCACTCGGCCACCAAGGGCATCCTGGTGGCCATGGTCTGCACCTTCTTCGAGGCGTTCAACGTGCCCGTGTTCTGGCCCATCCTGGTCATGTACTTCATCATGCTCTTCTGCATCACCATGAAGCGGCAGATCAAGGTACGGCCGAGCCCGAAGGCGGTGCGGCTGCAGCACCACAGCCACGGCACGTGGGAGGGAGGTGGCAGGTGGAACTGCCCGTCGGCACGAGCGGCAGGAAGCTCTGCCCCGGGGCAGGAACACGGCTCGCCCCCCTCTGCCAGCGGCTCTGGGCCGGTGTCGGGAACGGGAATGGGAACGGGTGGGCAGACAGCCCTGGGCGGGTGGGAAAGAAGGGTGCTGGCTGTGCCCTTCTCCTGGGCACGGCGTCTGTGGACCTGCAGACAGTGCGGGCTTGTGCGCACGTGACCCCAGAACAGGCCTGGCAGACCAACCTGACGCCAGGCGCCTCCCGTCCGGCCCCGTCCTGCCCTGGGCCCTTTCCCAGACCCAGACCCTCCCCTGCTCCCCAGCCCCGGCGGCCACAGGGCACCCCTGGACGGAAGTGTGCCGCCGGAGCCCTGTTTTATCGCTTGACGCGTGTCTGTCCTCCTGTCCCCAGCACATGATCAAGTACCGGTACATCCCGTTCACGCACGGCAAGAGGACGTACAAGGGGAAGGAGGACGCCGGCAAGACGTTCGCGAGCTAGACGGCCGCCCGGCCGCCCCGGAGCCCGGCGGTTCGAGCCACTGTAACCGCGCCTTCTTTCTTCACATAACGTAGTTGGTGGCGAGGGAGTCGGATTTTTTAAAAAGGAGCTCCGATAGTTTGTAACTGAAATAACAGGTTCTCGAGGAAACGGCCACTGAACCCGAATTCCATTGATTCCTTTCCAGTGACACCAGGTGTTCAAACGGACAGAACTGGACAGAACTGGGAAGCCGGCGGCGAGGGGGCTGGGGGAAGGACCCCAGGAGGCCGGCCACGCCCAGCGGAGCGGAGCCACAGGAGCTGCGCCCACGGGCGGAACGCGGGTCCCGCCGCCTCCCAGCCCCCCCTCGCCCGGGTGGCCCCACGGCCTCGTGACGCGCTCTTCTCAGCCACACGATTGCTTTCGGGGCCTGAGTTATAAATATATATTATATTTTAATTGTTTGAGGTTACTTTGACATTCTTTCATAAAGAGTTGCTTGACTGATTTGATTCCCCCTCCCCGCCCCCCCGCGGCAGCCGGCGGAGCGCCCCGTTCTGTGGGTCCTGCCGCCCGCGCTCGGACCAGCTCAGACCTGCATGCCGGCCTTTTGATGTGATGAAACAGTCGTGACCTTTACTCAGTGACTTTCTAACCCAAACTTTATTAAAGACGTGTCCCCTCCTCCCCCCTTCCCGGCGTCTTTATCCGGAAGCGCCCGCGGGCCTCTGCCCGGAGCAGGCGGGCGGGGCTGGGCAGGCATGGCGCCAGATCCTCTGGGGTCCGGTTCAGACGGGCCGAGCAGCTTCCCGGCTTAGGGGTTCTGACATCAGATGTGGGCGTGTCTCTTTTTCCACCTGGACTTGAGCTCCTCCCGCTTTCCGACCCCCCTCCAAGGATGTCTGTTCATTTGATTTGGGGGGGGAGGAGCATGGAGGTGAGAGGGACACCTACGGCTGCCTCCTGTACGTGCCCCCGGGCGGGACCCGCAAACCCCTTGGTGCTGGACGGTGCTCTAACCAACGGAGCCCCGGCCAGGGCCGCTCCTGCTCTGAAGGGGCCGCTGCGGAGCTTCACGCCTCCCCCGCTCACCACCGTCCGTAAGCGCTCAGACCGAGGGGCGGGAAGCTGTGCGCTTGGCCGCGTGTAAGTCGAGGATCTCCCCTGGGCCGGACAGGAGGCCTGCGACCTTCGTTCCCGCCGAGAACAGCGTCTCTGGGCCCCAGGCCCGTCTGCATGCCAGTGGGGGCCACGCAGACCGAGGTCCTGGCCAGGTGGGTGGCCCAGCCTCTGCTTTCTCAACACGCCCACTTCTGTGGGGCTGGTTTCTTAGGGGGTTTACGGCAAAGTTCTGGCCCTGGTACGAGTTAAAACGGTTTTAAAACCTGAAAGAACGTGTGGCAGGAAGTGGGCTGGACATACCGTTTCCCTGAAAATAAGACAGTACCATATTAATTTTTGCTCTCAAAGACGTGCTAGATTTTTTTTTTTAAATATATTTTATTGACTTTTTACAGAGCGGAAGGAAGAGAGAAAGTCAGAAACATCGATGAGAGACATCGATCAGCTGCCTCTTGCACGCCCCTTACTGGGGATGTGCCCACAGCCAAGGTACATGCCCTTGCCGGAATCGAACCCGGAACCCTTCAGTCTGCAGTCCGACGCTCTATCCACTGAGCCAAACCGGTCTTGGCAACGTGCTAGATCTTATTTGCGGGGAGATGCCTTATATCACAGCGAGTAGGTCTTATTTTCGGGGAATGTCTTATTTTCAGGGAAACGGCAGGTGACGGCTGTCCCAGTGCCAGCCTCAGAGGTGGTCTGTGGCCTCTGTGTTAGGAAAACTTGGCAGGCAAGTTGGCTCTCCCCCAGCGGGCACCCTGGGCGAGGGGGGGGGGGGGGCTCAGAATCTAGGGACCAGGACAGACCCCGTGTCCTAAATGGGGAACAGACCTGACATGGGAATTAAGGCTGGTGAGGCTCAGCGGTTAGAGTTCAGCCGGCAGACTGAATAATCACGGGTTCGAGTCTGGCCAAGGGCACGTACCTCGGCTGCAGGTCTGATCTCTGACCCAGATTGGGGCGCAAGTGAGGCAACCAATTGGGGTGTCTCACGTCCATGCTCTGTCTCTCCCCCTCCCTTCCCCTCTAACAGGAAATCCTCAGGCGAGGAAGGCACCGGCGGGACGGTGTGGGGGCGCCCTGGTCTCCACGCCTGTGAGGGGCTGCACCTGGCCGCTCCGTGGCGGCTACGGTGGGGACGGTTTGTAGGTGGGGCTGGCGGCTGCCATGCCCCCAGAAGCGGCGCCATCTTGCTCACCCAGCACTTGCCCATTCGGGCCACATCCTTCCCCCACCAGATGTGGCTCGTCTTCTCGTCACAGGAGGGACCGGTGTCCTCGGCTGTGGGTCTGCGGAGCCACCACCGGGCACTGTGGGGTGAGGGTGGGTGCCCAGGGGGCTGAGCTGAGGGGAGCCCAGCCGCCCGGCTTCTGTCCTGAGCTGCTGGCACAGGATCTCACGTGACAGAAAACATAAACCAGGGGACTTTCGGTTTCTGCGCAAGTTCATCGGGACCCATCGCGTCTGTCCTGACGGGCGGCTGCAGGTGGCTCTGTCCGTCCCTCCCGTCACCGGAAGTGCCGCAGGTAGACCAGCTTCTGGGGAGGGAACCTCTCCCTGCACAGGGGACACTCCGTCTGGGGGGAGGGAGAGGTCACACGGGCTGTGTCCCTGCGAGGCCGCGGCGCCCTCCCCACCGTCGGCGTGAGACGGACGGACCTCTCCAGAGCCGCCCGGGAGGCCGTCACCCGGGCGTCGGGAGCAGGGACTGCCCCCCAGAGCCGGACCCGCCGCCAAGAGGGCTGCCGGCCTGAGTGACAGGGATGGGGGCCGAGACACCCCCGGGGCTGCTGTGCCCCTCTCCGCCCACTTCCTGAAGCCCCCCCCCCCCCCCCCCCCCCCCCCCCCCCCCCCAGACCACCGGGTGAGACCAGGTCGGCTTCCCCCGGCCCCGCAAGGTCGGCCGCTCGCCTGCCATGTGCCCACGGGGCCCACAAAGCAGAGAGGGGACAGAGCAGCCGAGCCTGGTGAGCAGTGAGCACCACAGCCCTGTGCCCCGCACCCGGCGGCCCTCCACCGCCCTCAGCGCCGCCCCGGGGACGCTGGTTCGGTGAGCAGCCATGACGGGTGGGGCCCAGGACCAGCCCCTGGGTCAGCATGGAGGGGAGAGGCTCTGCTGTCACCGGCTCCTGCCCCTCACCCCCCCCAACCCCCCCCCCCCCCCGCCCTCCGAGGCCAGGGCAGGTGTCTGCCCCGGAGCTCCCACGTGGCCGTCACAGTGGCGCCTGGCTGGCTGGAGGGGCGGGTCTGGCATGTGTGACCGGGAGCCTCCCGGGAAGGGACGCTCTCCCAGGAGCGCACGCTGTCGGGTGCTTTTGGCAAAGTGACCGCACGGCAGACCCGCCCCCTCCCTGGCTCACCCGGGGCTTTCAGATGCCCGCCCTCCCCCAGCTCAGGGCGGCCGCCTGTGGTCACGGCGGGACCCGCGCCCCGAGGGCCAGGGCCTGACCTTGGTGTCGCACCACTGGGTGATGCACTCCCAGCAGAAGAGGTGGCCGCAGGGCGTGGCGGTCGCGTGCCGGCGCTCCTCCAGGCACAGGGTGCACAGCGCGCTCCGGGACACGGTTCTCTCCTCCGTGAGGCTCCTGCGGGGGGCGGGGGGGGGGGGGCGGTGAGCCTCCGGGGCCTTGCTGAGCCCCCCCTCCCCCCCAGCCCTGGTGCCGCCAGCACCTGCGGCGTGACATCCTGCGGTGCAGCTTCCACTCGCGCTGGGCGCGCTGCCTCTGCCGGAAGCCGTAGAGCTGCAGGCCCAGGGCCAGCGCCAGGTGCAGCAGGGAGACCAGGCCCAGCAGCCGGTAGCTGGCCCGGGCCCTCAGGTCCTCTGCCGGCGGGCGGTGGAGGCGGAGCTGCCAAGGACCCCAGGGACAGTCACATGACCGACCGGCAGACTGGACAGCCCAGAGGCCAGCCTCTGCTTGCGCTGAGTGTCCCGGCAAACGAGGCCCAGCCTGCCCCCTCGGTGCCCACGTGGAGGGAGGGGGGCAGGGGCACTCCCCAGGGCCTGGGCACAGGTAGCGGGGGGGGGGGGGGCGGGGGCGGTCAGGGGCGCTACCAGACAGCTCGGGGCCTCGTCCCTGCAGAGAAGCGAGGAGCGAGAAGTGTGCTAACTGCTCTGGCTGGCTGCACGTGAGGATTTGGATTTGGGGTGGGGGACATCCAGGGACCCCATCTCAGAGGGACAAGGGACCGGCAAAGAAGCCTGAGAAAGAGCGCCCAGCCGGGCAGGAGCGGTTCGTGCGGCAGCTGCTGCCACCCAGCTGTGTGGCAGGAACAGGTGCCCGTGCCACTGGGTGACAGGTCAGCAGCCCCTCCTGCGGCCAGTGACGGGTGCAGCTTCTGGCCACGTCCACTGCCGCCGCCTTCTCTCGGCCGGGAATGGAGGCAGCCACGCCAGCGGACGGGCCGGGCCTGGTGCCCGGCAGAGAGGGGCCCCCCGGCAGCTCGGCTGCTCTGTCCCCTCCCTGCTTTGTGGGCCCCGTGGACGCCCGGCAGAGGGACGTTTCCAGGCTCCTGTGTCCCAGCAGCTCAGCCGCACGCACAGCTCGTGGGGACGAGGTTGGACCCACGGGGGAGGCACAGGCACCCGGGACCTGCTGCTGAGGGCGGTGAGGAGGGCAGGGGCGTGGGCGGGGCTCTCTCCGAGGGAGCACCATGCTGAGGGCAGCCAGGAGAAGGGGCTGAGACCCTCTGGTGGGCAGGCAGGCAGAGGGCGGCTCCTAGGTGGCCGGGGGCAAGGGAACTGGGACAGGAGGGGAGAGGGTGTGGTTGAGGAGAGTGGGCGGGCAGACTCGGGGGCAGACTAGCGGCTTCTGACAGCCAAGGGGCTCAGCTCGTCAGGAAACACACCTACCCATGACCCACCGTCAGGGCAGCCCGGGCTGTGTGGCCACAGCCTGTGCGAGCAGAGCAGGGGTGGGCCTGGCACCGGCATGGCCTGAAGGCAGACTTGCCTACCCTCAGGGTTTGTGGACACTACACTTCCTTGTTCCGGTTTTGTTTTGTTTTAGCAAAACGTGAGCCAACAAAACCCAGCGGAGGGTCTGGGCCAGCCCGTGACTGAGCCAGTCCACAGGCCCTGAAGAGCCATCTCTACGCGGGAGGAAGCCCGGCCACCGGAGAGGTGGGACTGGGCTGGTGCTGGGGGGGGGGGGCGGTAGGACAAGGAGCGTGGGTAGCCACCTCCGGCGTGGGCGGCCGGCACTTACGTAGGTGACGCCGGTGAGCCGCTTGGCCAGGTGGTAGAAGGCGCCGTGGAGGTAGAACCAGGCGACGTGCAGCCGGTGGAGGCAGCTCAGGCCCTGCCTGAACACCAGCACGGCCCTCAGCAGCGCCCTCCTCTGCGGCTCCGGCAGGCCCGCCACGTGCCTGTGCACCCAGCGCCGGGCTCCCGACCGGCCCCTCGCGCCCTGGGCCGGGCGGGCGCCGTTGCCGTCGGCCTGCAGCTCCTGCTCCAGGTGGAGCAGCGCCTTGTCCAGCACGTAGGGCAGGACCGTGTGCAGCGCCACCAGCACGCCGCGGCGCAGCCTCAGGGGCACCTGGCTCCGGGACGGGTCCACCTGCACGAGCCCCACGTACTCCTCGCCGAGGGTCTGGTAGCCTGGGGGGGAGAGGGGACACCAGGGGCGGGGCTGAGGCAGGTCTGAGTCTCCTGAGGCCCCCCCCCCCCTTTTCTCCTGGAGGAAGGCTCCCTTATGGGCTGGGCCAGGGCCCCTCTCGGACTCCATGGCACCCGGTGAGGCCCAGGGGCCCAGAGAGGATCAGAGGAGGAACCCAACACGACAGGTGCACGGCCGTCAGAGCTCTGAGGCCCTGGGGGCCGGGCCTCCCCTTAGGAGAGGGTAGGGTCTTGGGGTCCAGCTCCAGGGATGCTGGGAAGCGCCTCCAGGAGCTTCACACTCCGCTGTTAGCCCCCTTCCTGTCCTCTGGGCCTGGCGTGTGCCGTGGCCCCTCGGTCCTGGGTCCCACAAGGGAGCGCACCTGCAAGTGTGGTGAGGCCAAAGTAGGCCACATCCGACAGCAGCTCCAGCTCCTTCCTCCACTCCAGCCACTTCTTGGCGCCTGAGAGCAGAGCAGCATCGTTACTGGGGGTGGGGGTGGGGGAAGGGGCTCAGGTGAAGTCCTCCCGCTGCCCAGGCCCCGCACAACCCCCTGTCCTCCCAAGCGAAGACTGTGCTAAAGGCACACCCTCTCTCTCCACTGGCCTCCGAGCGGCCCATTCTGCTCCCCCTGCACCTGCCTCGCTGGGGCCCCTGAGTCTCCTGAGTTCCTGCCCACCAGGAGTCCCTCTCCCCCCCCCCCCCCCCGGGGCCCGCCTGGGAAGTGTTCTGCACCCGGAGGGCCACGGGACAGACTGCGTAAGAGGTTGAGTGACGGTCCAACACCCACCCTGCTCGTCACGGTCTCGGGCAGTTCCAGGGTCTCGGGAACCCCCGTTCCCAATCTGGGGACTGGGCACACCAAGGCCCGCTTTGCAGAGCGTTTGAGGACTCAGTGAGTTATCTGTAAAGCGCCGACAAGCGCCTGGCACAGCCCGCTCGGCTGCTCGTGCCCGGCCCCGAAGAGGCTCCCCACGCTCCTCGCTCTGCCCCTCAGCACCGGCCCGGCCCCACCTCCGGAGGCCGGGCGCCCATGGCCCTCGCTTCCTCCTCCAGCACAGGTCTCTGGGGGCGCCCGGCAGGTCTGGGGGCGCCCAGGACCACGCACGGGCCGGTCACCGCCAGCGGCGCCCTGGAGCTCACCAGCCAGGCTGTGCAGGGCGCTGCCCGCCGCGCTCCGCAGCCCGCCGCGGTAGTAGTCATCCTTTTGGGCCGCGCGGACCACCTCGGGGGGACTAGCGACTGCAGAAGCCATGGCCGCGGGGACCCGGTTGGAGACGCCCACACGGGCGCTGCTTGATGACCCGGCTGGGCGTGGGGCGCGCGCTTAGTGCGTCACGGACCGCTGGGCGGGGCCAGGTTGGGGCGGAGGACAACTGGGCTCGTGGGCTCCGATTGGACGGTGAGAAGAGGCAGGCGATTGAGGGGCGGGGCTGCGTGGGGACGGGGGCGGGGCCATGTTGGGGCGGGGCGGAGGACAGCCGGGCCAGCGGGCTCGGATTGGGCGGTGAGAGGGGCGGGGCTGCACGGGGCGGAACCGAGGGCGGGGCCTTGTTTGGACGGGGCGGAGGAGAGCCGAGCCCACGGGCTCGGATTGGGTGATGAGAGGGGTGAGGCGGGGGCGGGGCCTTGTTGGGGCGGGGCGGGAACAGGGACGGGGGCGGGGTCAGGCTGCGGCGGGGCGGAGGACAGCCGGGCCCGCGGGCTCGGATTGGGCAATGAGAGGGGTGTGGGCGAGGTGGGGGCGGGGCTTTGTTGGGGCGGGGCGGGGACGGACGCGGGGCCCCACGTCCTGGAGGCCGGGACTGCAAAGGGCTCCGACCCGCGGGACCAGAGCGGGCGCCGGGGCAGGTAGGGCGCGGCGGCGGCGGCTACGTAGGCGGGACCTGGCCCGAAGGCGCGGGATGCGGCGGGGTTCCAGGTCTGAAGGCGGACCTGCTGCTCCTGTGCGAGTGGAGCGCGGGACAAGCCCTCGGCCTGCGAGCGGGCACGGAAGCCGGAGGCGGGTGCTGACCTCCTCGAGGCCGGGAAGCCTCGCCCGCCTCCCCCGCTCCCGGCCGGCTGGGAACCGGGACCGAGGTCGGTGCGGCGTCCAGCTCCGGGCCAGGCTTCCCTGCTTGGCCCCCGCGCTGCTCCTGTCGCCACCTCTTGTTCCGATCCGCAGGGACCTCACGGGGCCTCCTGCGGGCTGAAGCCCTCCCCCGCCCCTACCAAAGAGGCTCTGGGGACCCCGTTTGGGAGTGGGGCTCTGATTCTTGGGAACCACGGCCATGAGGACAAGACGGGCACCTCTGCTCACCCACCAGGCTGCCTGCCAGGAGCACAGACCCGGCCCCTCCGCCCTGCACTCACAGAGGAGGGGCCCAGGAGGCCTGGGGGCTTGTCAGGCCCACCCCCCAGAGGGCACGGCCCCAGTCACAGCTGGAGGGCCCCGAGCAAGGAAAGTGGAGGAAGGAGGGGTGTGGGGGACAGAGAGGCAGGGCCACCTGGAGGGGGAGGGCAGGGCCCAGATGGACTGGAGTGGCCTCAGGCCAGCCTGGAAGCGCCCCGCTATTACAGGTCTTGAGGGGAGCCCCTGGGTGAGGGGGGGCAGGCTGCACTCAGGGGGCTGGCAGCCACAAGGCCCCACTGACCCGGCCCGGAGCGCCTGGGGCAGGACCGTGGCCGCTCTTGGCCTCCCCTCTGCTCTGCTCTCCAACCTCAGGCGGCTCAGCCGTGGGAAGAACCCCGCCTGGCCAGCCCAGTGGTCGGGGCACGGCGCCGGGTGCGGGGAGACTGGCTCCGAGCTGGGGGAGCTCCACCAGCAGGCAGGCCCTGCTTGGAGGGAGGGCACAGCGGGGGGGGGGGGGGGCTGGCACTCTCACCTGTCCCCGTGCCCCTCGAGGGCCACACACCCCCTGCCTGTGGCCCCTGTCCTGGACGCAGAGGCTGCCTGCTGGGCTGGTGGGCGGCCTGAGCACCCCGGGGGCAGGCGGTGGTGCAGGGCCGGGCGTGGCCCACACGGAGACACCGAGGCCTGGCACGGGCGGTGCCGCGCCCATCGCGACCCAGTTGGACTGGGAGCTGGTTGGGGCCCCTTCCTGGGGTCCTGTGTGTCGGGGGCCAGGCCAGATCTGAACCGAGGGCCTCGTCTCTGCTGGCGGCCCTCAGATCACGGGGTTCAGATCGCCTCAGTTTCCTCACGCGTGCCCAGAGCTGCTCGATTTGGGGTGCCGCTGACCAAGGAAAAACAAAAGTAATAATTGCCGACCTTGTTTGCTCCAAAGCGACTTTTTATAAATTGGGTGCCGCCAAAACCCGTGTGGACAGAGTCGGCCTGTGGACTGAAGGGTTCCGGGTTTGATTCCCGTCAAGGGCGTGTACCTTGGTTGTGGGCACATCCCCAGTAGGGAGGCAGCTGATTGATGTTTCTCTCTCATCGATGTTTCTAACTATCCCTCTCCCTTCCTCTCTGTAAAAAAAAACACGATTTTATATGTATATATGTGTGTGTGTGTGTGTGTGTTTAAAAATACATTTTATTGATTTTTTACATAGGGGAAGGGAGAGGGATAGAAAGTTAGAAACATCGATGAGAAACATCGACCAGCTGCCTCTTGCACACCCCCCACTGGGGACCTGCCCACAGCCAAGGTACATGCCCTTGACCGGAATCGAACCCGGGACCCTTCAGTCCGACGCTCTATCCACTGAGCCAAACCAGTTTCGGCAATATATATATTTTTAAATTGGGTGCCTATACTTGTATAAGGATTTCTGGTACCCCCAATTAACCCATCAGATGCAACCTTATCATGCGACACAGCCAGTAAAGATGCAGCTCTCTTATGTCACTTATATACAGGGTCTCCCTCCCCTCTCCCCCTCCTCAATCTATGCACATTCAGCAGCTGCAGCTCCAGGACTTGGGGGTCAGACTGGAGAACGGCCAGCAGATGTCGCCATCGGCTCATCGGCTCCACCAGGCGAGCAGGTTGAATTTCTGGGGGTCGGGGCGTGAACTTTAACGGGAACCAAAGACAGAGCAGAGTGACCGCTCCCCGGCCTCCGCGTGGACATGGCTGAGGGGGGTGCCTGGCTGGGCCTCAGAGGAAAGTGGGGTGGCAGGGCCCATCCATACGCCAGCTCTGTGCCCGGCTGGAGCCCCGTGGGCCGGTCCTCAGGTCTGGGGACTCTGGGAGGGACGAGGCGGAACGGGGTGGAGGGTGGGGGTGGGCGAGGGGTTTGGCCAGCGGGGGCGGGGGGCCTCGTCACCACCAGCCCCGTGGGAGGGCTAAACTATTTAATACTTTCCCTCCCACCTTCGAAGTTAGTTCTAGCGAGGATGGTGTTCGAACCTACAGAGACGGTTCAGGAGGAAGTCGGACCTCAACGCTCAGGCCTGAGGGTGTCACGGGAGCATGAACGTTCCAGCGGCGATGGGGCAGCGGGGGGCACAGGGCCTCCTGGGACCGGGGAGGGGGTGGTCTGAGCTCTCAGACCCCGAGCGGGTGACCTTCAGGGGATGGCGGGAGAGGAGCGAACAGAGGACACGCGTGTCCCACTCAAAGGCCACCCTGGGCCACGGAAACACGGTGTCAGGGGGTGTGGCCACAAACACAAAAGCTCCCATTTTCATAGGAATGCACTTTATGCACGCTGCCTTCACAATTGTTCAAAGTGTGTGCATGCATTTTGGGGGGGCACCCCATATTTATGGCTCGAGACAGGCCTTTGCGTGGGACGGCAAATGGTGAGCTGTTGTCCTTTTTTTTTTTTTTTACAAAAACATGTATTTTATTGATATTTTACAGAGAGGAAGGGAGAAGGATAGAAAGTCAGAAACATCGATTAGCTGCCTCTGGGGATGTGCCCGCAACCAGGACACATGCCCTTGATCAGAATCGAACCTGGGACCTTTCTGTCTGCAGGCCGACACTCTATCCTCCAAGCCAAACGAGTTTCAGCTAGCTGTTGTCCTTTTTTATTGGACAGGCTTGTTCCGACAGAGACATGCTCACTACCTAGGGCTGAGATAGGCGAGGCATCGTTCATATAAATTGACAGAACCTGTCATTAAAAATTAACATTTCTCCCTGAACGTGAACTCACCAGACACCGAGTTACTGCACAAAACCATAGGGGTCACGCACGCCAACCTATTTCTCTCCTTCTCCAAAAGCGGGATGTTTCCCGTGGCACACCCCAAACGCGTCCGTCCCAGGCGAACGGCACGGCCGCTGGGACATCTGCCGGCAGCCTCGGCGGAGAGAAGCGGCGGGTGCGCCTGCGGACGGCCCCGTGAGGGGGATGCACGCACCCCGAGGACAGCCGTCCGTCGTTAGCGAACGTTGCCAATAACCCTGTACCACCGGGTGCTGTAAAAGTTAAGTTAGGGAACTTTTGTTGGAACGTTTCTTGCACACCGTCGTATGCCCGGGCCACACAAACACCCGTTGCGGGCGCGCAGGCTCAGAGCGGGAAGCGTTCTGCCAGCAGCTGGGAGCCCAGGGGACTCACGCGTCCAGCTCACGGGCCGGGAGCCCGGACCGGAGCTGGGGGGATGGGCTCTGGCGGTGATTTCCTCCCCGTCGGCTTGGAGCAGACGTCAGCTAACCACCAGCGTGCCGCATTTTTTTGCTGGCCTGCAAAAACTAGTTATCATCTTGCCGAACTGGTGTGGCTCAGTGGACAGAGCGTCAGCCTTCGGACTGAAAGGTCCCGGGTTCGATTCCGGTCAAGGGCATGTACCTTGGTTGTGGGCACATCCCCTGTGGGGGGTGTGCAGGAGGCAGCTGATCGATGTTTCTCTCATCGATGTTTCTAGCTTTCTCTCTCTCTCCCATCCTTTCTGTCACCCGCCTGAGCTGGGCCCGTGTCCACCTTCCCCCGGTTGGGCCCGCCCCGGGGACCGGGGACAGCCTGGCCCGGCCCGGCCTCCCGCCGGCACCGACCACCAGACCTGACACCGATTCGAGGCACCGGCCGCTGGGGCTGCTACGGGGGGAGGGGGGGGCGGCCGCAGCGAAACCGAATGGGGCTCCCCGAACCCCGTTATCTCAGGAACTCGGGAGCCACACGGTCACGCCTCCTCCTTGCCAACACCTCCGCCCAGGGGTGGGGCTGTCCCGGAGCCTGAGGCTTGGTGCTCAGGTCCCCTCAGCCCCCCAACTCCGAGCTCCGAGTCCCTGGCTCATGGGATCCATCGGCTGCAGCGGCAGAGTCCAGCCGTGGAAACGGCTCACACGCCCCCGGGGCTCCTCCCGGGGCTGTCCATCTGTCCGTCCGACCCACCCCAGAGACGATTGTTGGCTGTTTTTCAAAAAAGATTTTTATTGATTTCCAGGAGAGAGGGATGGAGAGGGAGAGGGAGGGAGGGAGGAACATCCGTGAGGAGGGAGAATCGTGGATCGGCGCCTTCTGAACGCCTGTGCCCGGGCCTGCGCCCTGACCGGAATCGACCTGACTCCCGGCTCTGAGCACAGGGCCCGCCTTTGTGAAAACTGCTGTCTGAACGGCTGTCAGTCTCCGTCTCTGAGTCTGTAGGCCAACTCTGTCATCTCAGACGGTAAAGTAGGCCTGTTTTAGCTTGAACAGGAGAGAGAACCTAACCGCCTGCAAGCTAGCCGTGTAACTGATACCCTGACATGGATGCCAGGTGCCTGTGTAGATATGTGCTCACGGTGACAGGTGTCTGTGTAGATATGACAGCTGTTTGTTAGATCT
Source organism: Antrozous pallidus (assembly GCA_027563665.1). Taxonomy (NCBI): domain Eukaryota; kingdom Metazoa; phylum Chordata; class Mammalia; order Chiroptera; family Vespertilionidae; genus Antrozous; species Antrozous pallidus. The sequence goes on from CM050508.1 coordinate 212,554,532, forward strand.
GATGTGTGCTCACGGTGACAGGTGTCTGTAGATACGACAGCTGTTTGTTAGACCTGATATGTGCTCACGGTGACAGGTGTCTGTGTAGATATGACAGCTGTTTGTTAGATCTGATATGTGCTCACGGTGACAGGTGTCTGTGTAGATATGACAGCTGTTTGTTAGATCTGATGTGTGCTCACGGTGACAGGTGTCTGTAGATATGACAGCTGTTTGTTAGATCTGATGTGTGCTCACGGTGACAGGTGTCTGTAGATACGACAGCTGTTTGTTATATCTGATGTGTGCTCACGGTGACAGGTGTCTGTGTAGACATGACAGCTGTTTGTTAGATCTGATGTGTGCTCACGGTGACAGGTGTCTGTGTAGACATGACAGCTGTTTGTTAGACCTGATATGAGCTCACGGTGACAGGTGTCTGTAGATACGACAGCTGTTTGTTAGATCTGATGTGTGCTCACGGTGACAGGTGTCTGTAGATACGACAGCTGTTTGTTATATCTGATGTGTGCTCACGGTGACAGGTGTCTGTAGATATGACAGCTGTTTGTTATATCTGATGTGTGCTCACGGTGACAGGTGTCTGTGTAGACATGACAGCTGTTTGTTAGATCTGATGTGTGCTCACGGTGACAGGTGTCTGTGTAGACATGACAGCTGTTTGTTAGATCTGATGTGTGCTCACGGTGACAGGTGTCTGTGTAGACATGACAGCTGTTTGTTAGACCTGATATGAGCTCACGGTGACAGGTGTCTGTAGATACGACAGCTGTTTGTTATATCTGATGTGTGCTCACGGTGACAGGTGTCTGTGTAGACATGACAGCTGTTTGTTAGATCTGATGTGTGCTCACGGTGACAGGTGTCTGTGTAGACATGACAGCTGTTTGTTAGACCTGATATGAGCTCACGGTGACAGGTGTCTGTAGATACGACAGCTGTTTGTTATATCTGATGTGTGCTCACGGTGACAGGTGTCTGTAGATACGACAGCTGTTTGTTATATCTGATGTGTGCTCACGGTGACAGGTGTCTGTGTAGATATGACAGCTGTTTGTTAGATCTGATGTGTGCTCACGGTGAGAGGTGTCTGTAGATACGACAGCTGTTTGTTAGATCTGATGTGTGCTCACGGTGACAGGTGTCTGTGTAGATATGACAGCTGTTTGTTAGATCTGATATGTGCTCTCGGTGACAGGTGTCTGTAGATATGACAGCTGTTTGTTAGATCTGATGTGTGCTCACGGTGACAGGTGTCTGTGTAGATATGACAGCTGTTTGTTAGATCTGATGTGTGCTCACGGTGACAGGTGTCTGTGTAGATATGACAGCTGTTTGTTAGATCTGATATGGGCTCACGGTGACAGGTGTCTGTAGATATGACAGCTGTTTGTTAGATCTGATGTGTGCTCACGGTGACAGGTGTCTGTGTAGATATGACAGCTGTTTGTTAGATCTGATATGGGCTCACGGTGACAGGTGTCTGTGTAGATATGACAGCTGTTTGTTAGATGCACTCACGGTTGCAGACTGTCTGTAAAAATAACTTGCACAAGGACCCAAAAAGACAGAAGAGGAGAACGCTCCCTCCTCTGGGGGCTCAGCACGTGACCGGGGTCATCTCTCCGACCCTGTACGCAGTAAGCGTGACCCCTCACGAACCGGTCCCTGAGGGCGTCTTGCCCAGCCCCCTGGTCGGCGACACAGCCGCTCACAGGCCCAGGCTGCCCCCCCGCCAGGCCGGCGGGCTGCTCGGTGTTTGAGCCCCGGAACCACAGAGGAAGTGGCTCCCGGGAACCCTTTGGTGCTAGACCAGGAGGCGGGAGAGAGCACGGCAGGGGCCTCCGATTGGGCAGAAAGTGAAGTGACGGACGGCCTCTTTCACAGGCGGCCACGGGGCACCGACAGCAACAGTGAGGGCGACTGAGGTCTCTGCTCTCCCACCTGCAGACGGCAGTGACCTGGCTCAGGGAAGGTCGAGACTGACCTTGGAGGGAAGGGTCTAGACTAGGACGGGACGACCGGCCCTGAGCAGCTTCCAGGGAACAAGTAGTCGTTGCTCACCCTCCTCTGCTTCCGCCTCTGTGTTTGTAAGGCCGCCAGGCAGGGTGCGCTGGAGGGTTTAGCTGGGGCCTCTAAAACCCACAGTGTGAAGGGGGGCTGGGAGGGCACCCCTGGGGCGGGCGGCCCAGGACCCCCAGAGCAGCAGGGCATTACCCGGCTGCCTCGGTCATTGCTCTGCCCGGGCCGGCCCCTCTCTCCAGGGCTCTGTGCTCCCCCAGAGGCTCACCTGGGTGGGGTGTCAGCCTTTTCCCCAGCCCTTTCCAGGAATGGGACTCCCTGCCAGGTGGCCACCAGGGGGCAGCAAAGCCCTGTCTCGCTGTTCTGGCGCCTGTGTGTGTACGTGTATATATGTGTGCATGTGTGTATGTATGCGAGTGTGTATACATGTGTATGTGTGTATATGTGTGTGCTTGTATGTGTGTGTGTGGAGGGTGTGTGTGTTGGTGTGTGCGCGCGCGCGTCTGTCTATGCCTATGTGTGTGCATGTGTGTGTGAGTGTGTGTGTGGAAGGTATATATGTGGGTGTGTGTGTGTGTATGTGTGTATTTATGTGTGCATGTGTGTGTCTATGTGTTTGTGTGTGTGTGGAGGGGTGAGTGTGTGTGTGTGTGTGTGTGTGTGTGTGGCCTGCACACCTTCAGGGAGGTGGGGATTTGGGGCCCCACTCCCTTTAGAGGGCAGGGAGGTGAGGGGAATTGGGGGGGGCAGAGGGGCAGGGAAGGGAGGGGAAATGGAGGACAGAGGGGGCAGGGAGGCGAGGGGAATTGGGGGGGGGGGCAGAGAGGGTACCTCCAGCTCCGTGCCCTCAGCAGCAGTGGCCATCGCTGTGGCCCACGTGCCTATGGCCAGGAAGGGGCCTCTGGGAGGGGCTGGGGCTCCCTGCACCTCGATCCTCCTAAAAGCACGGGCTGTCCCCCGGCGCTGACCTCTCACGCACACGTGTGTTTAGAGCCTGGGTGTGATTCCTGCTTCACCCTGACGTCCCAAGAGCAGGGACACCACACCCGGGGCAGTGCTCCCCCATCCCATTAAGGTTCTTCCCAAACACCGTTCTCCACAGCCGCAGCCCAGGCCGTGGGGAGCAATGGTGGGTCCCAGAAGGGGCAGGGAGGCCCCAGATGTGCCTGGAACATCTGCTGGGCCAGCAATCAAGGAAGGCCCAGGGATGAGGGACACGTGACACAGGAATCCAGGATACCCTTAAGGGGACTCCGTCTGCAAAAATCTGGACAATCTTAGCTCCAGAATCAATGGGATTCGTGGGTGAGATCCCAGTGAATGAAACAGGAAACGCTAAAGCCATCATGTTATCCATAGTGCATGGTGGATGGGTGGGTGGGTGGATGGATGGGTGGATAGATGGATGGATGGGTGGATGGATGGATGGATGGGTGGATGGATGGATCAATGGATGGATGGGTGAATGGTTGGATGAGTGGATGGATGGGTAGGTGAATGGTTGGATGGATAGGTGGGTGAATGGGTGGATGGGTGGGTAGGTGGATGGGTGGATGAATGGGTGGATGGATGGATGGATGGTTGGATTGGTGGATGGATGGATGGGTGGGTGAATGGGTGGGTGGATAGGTGGATGGATGGATGGGTGGGTGGTTGGCTTGATGGGTGGGTGGATGGATGGTTGAATGGATGGGTGGAATGGTGTTTAGGTAGGTGGATGGATGGGTGGGTGGATGGATGGATGGATGGATGTGTACATGTGTGGATAATTGGATGGATGGGTACATGGGTGAATGGATGGATGGGTGGGTGATTGGGTGGATGGATGAATGGATGGGTGAGTAGGTGGGTGGATGAATGGATGGGTGGGTGGGTGGATGGATGGGTGAATGAATGGAAGGATGAAGGAATGAGCGAGTGAAAGAATGGAAAAATGAATGGGTGAATAAATAGATGGATTATGGATGAATGAGTGGGTGGATGGATGAATGAGTAAATGAATGAATGAGTAAATGAATGGGTGAGTGAATGGAGGATAAATGAGGACAGTGGTTTCTTCCAGAGCAGTGTGTTGTTGGGAGGAGAAAATCGGTTGTAAATTCAGGGGAGAGATGGAAGGTGCTCACAGGCTAAAGTCTCTCCCCAAACTCCCTCAGCTGATCGCAGAGGCACTTCTCAGGGTTTCCCCGGATGTCTGACCAGGACCTGGGGATTGACAAGCCCTCAAATCATCTTGAAAAGTCACTTTTAATGATAATAAAAACTTGAATCATATAAAATTGTAAGTTGGAAATTGCTTCCAAGAGTTGGTCATGTGATGGGCAGACATGACCACGGGGGCAGTCCCAGCCCAGGAGGAGCCTGAGCAGCTGAGTGGCCCGGGGGCAGGGGGGAGGCAGGAGTGCCCTGGGCTGTTCCACACATGCTGGGTCAGGCGGGGGGAGGCTCAGGCACCTCAGGAGCCTGATGGGCAGACTCAGGTGGCCCCAACGCCCCAGGCACAGCAGGTGGTCCCCTCCTCAGCCTGGAGCGGGCTGGCCTCCAGGAGAGGGTTCCAGAGGCTCCCGTGGCCCCGTATCTGGTCCTGGGGGGCCTGGCCGCTGGTCACAGCTGCCTGGAGACGGCTCAGACACCTGCAGCCTGAAGCCACGAGTCAGCTGGCGGGCCCCTCTGAGGGAACACAAATGCCATCTCCTCCACCGGTTCCGTGGTGACGTCCGGCTGGACCCGGGAGGCCTGCCGGTCCCCATGCTGCTGCTTTCCTGCCTGCTGTCTCCTCCCCTGCAAGAGATCCTCAGCGTGAAGACCAGATGCCGGCTCCCGCCCAGCCATGGTGCTCGAGATCAGCCGGCCCCCGGGGGCAGGAGCGGAGCCTGCCTTTCCGAGTGAGCACAGGGCACGGAGGACTCAGCCCCGCGGGGACCCGGACCCCCTCCCCCAGCCGGCAGCCTCACCACCAGGGGGACAGGCAGCAATCTCTGAGGAAAGGCGAGTTCTCCTGCAAAACAGAGACGCCCGTCAGGGAGGGGCCATTATTCAGGGACCACCTTTCCTGCTGCTCACTGGGCACTTCCCAGGAGACCGACCCAATCAGAAGCAGCATGACCCACAAACGGGGCTCCTGGGCGGGCCTGCCCCCCCCCCCCAGGCCAGGAGGACAGAAAGGACAGGCCCTGCCCCTCCCCTGCTGCAAACCCCAAGGGGAGCGGCGGCCCTGGAACCCAGGGGACCCGTCTGCTGCTCAGAGCCGGGGCTCTGGGCCGGGCACCTCCCGGGAGAGGACAGGCCTTGCCCACAGAGCTGAGCCTCTCTCTGCTCAACCCCCTGCCCCGCCCCGGACACGGGCAGGGAGAGCACCCAGTGCAGGGAGCCCCGGGGGGAGGGAAGGCCTGAGGGGGCTCCCGCTGCCCTCGGCCTCCCTGTGCTCCTCCGTCCGCCTGGGGCAGGAGGGAGCTCGGGCCCTGGTGCAGTGTGGGCACTGGGGTAGAGCAGGGGTTGGGGCTCCTCAGACAGGAAGTCCCGCCCCGGGCACCCAGGCCGCCTCTCAGTTTGGGGCACAGAGCAGAGAGGCGTCTGGGATGGGCGTGCTGGGTCCTGAGCCCTGAGAGCACCAGGGGCTGCTGCTCACCACGTGACATCATGTTTCTGATGAGAGTGAGATCAAATGCCACAGAAATGAAGAGGACGATGAGGAAGAGGGTGGCGGTGAGCAGGAGGGTGACGGGGCCCCTGTAGGAGCAGGTCACGTCTGAGCTGCTGGTCCCCGGCGTCGCTTCCCAGGAGAGCGGGCCCCTGCACCTGGGGGAGGAGGACTGTGGGCAGCTGGTGTGGGCACCTCCATGCCTGGCGCTCACCCCATCCTGGGTGTCCCTGCCCAACCTGGCGCACACAGGGGAAGGCTGTGGCCTGGGGTAGGTGTGTGTGGGGGGAATAGGGCGATTCTGGCTGAGGTGACGGCGGTGTGGGAGCCACAGGGTCAGCGGGCAGCCGGGGGCCACTGTCTCCCCGCGGGCAGTGCCTCCTGGGACCCGGGTCACCTACTTGGTCCAGGGCGTGCAGGCTGGCTGGGTGCCCCCCGCGGAGAAGGTGCCCGGCGGGCAGTCTTCACACAGCGTGTCCCGCCGCTCGGTGCCTGAGGAGGCAGAGGGTCGGGCAGAGGCTCCCGGGGCCCTGAGCCGGGCCGGGGTCTGTGTCCGCAGGGGGCGCTGGCTCACCTGTCGCCAGCACCCTCTGGCCTGGGCGGCAGGCGCTGTGGGGCCTGCACTGGACACAGGGGTCGCTGTCCTCGGGCACACAGAAGTGGCCAGGCCCGCAGCCGCACACGGTGTTGGCGTCGGGGGAGCAGTTCCACCTGGTCACCTGGCCCAGGCCTGCGACCAGAGAAGCAGCTCAGAGCAGCAGCCAGGACGCAGGACTCCCGGGAGGAGGCCAGGCTGAGGGCCGGACGGTGCCCGCAGGCCTGGGAGGGCACGGGGGGCCGGCATGGGGCGGGGGACGGGGATGCACCCTCCCCTGCTCCCCCTGGACCCTGTAGCCGCCGCCCAGGCTCAGCGGGACCTGTGCCCGGAGCTGGGACAGCAGAGGCGAGTCCCCAGGGGCTCCTGGCTCTCACCTGGGTCACAGACCCGGCACGGCAGACACTCGCGCAGGCCGTTGAGGTGGGCAGTGTAGGTGCCCGGCGTGCAGGGGGCACACGTGGTGACAGTGAACTCCCCACACACCGCCTTCACCCGGTAGCCTGCAGGCAAGCATGCACACACTGAGGGCAGGACGCCTGGCAGCCCGGGCAGGTGACACCTTCCCCAGGGGTCCCCTCCCCCAGGGGCTCACCACACCCCGCTGTTCCCCAGGCCGCAGTGAGCCAGTTGGCCCTGCAGGAAGTGAGAACTTTCTGGAATAATAGGGGCCTCCTGGGACACAGAGGCCTGGCTCTGAGACCCCCTCTTCTGACCTGAAATGGGCTGCCCACCCCTAACCCCCCCTGAGCAGTGAGCTGAGAGGCTGGGGTGAGGGAAGCTGGGGGAAGCCCTCTGTGCCGAGGGGCTTAAGGCCTCCCAGGAAGGAGTGCTGGGAGCAGAGGGGCTCCAGGCCAGGGGTCGGGGGGACTGTCTGCCCCTGAGCACTGCCGTCCCCTCGCCCCCGGGGAACCCTGCACAGCAGCACCCACCTGGCCAGCACTTGGGGCAGCACATGGTCCCCACTGGGAACTCCTCCTCTTTGCACAGGGCCATGGCCCGTGCCCAGGACGGGGCTCTCAGAAGGAGGAGGCTCAGGGTCTAGGGGAGATGGGGGCGTTGGGGCAGAGCAGCCGCCTGGGCCTCAGTCTCACCCCGGGAGATGGGCGCCGGCAGCCCGTGCAGTGGTCCTGCCCTGCAGCAAGCCCACCGGGGGGCCAGGACAGGATGGTCTCCTGAGGACCCTAAGGGCATGGGCTGGAGCCCTGGCCGGTTGGCTCAGTGGATAGAGCGTCGGTCTGCAGCCTGAAGGGTCCTGGTTCCATTCCGGTCAAGGGCACATTCCCAGGGTGCAAGCTTGATCCCCAGTAGGGGGCGTGCAGGAGGCAGCCGATCAGTGATCCTCTCTCATCACTGATGTTTCTCTCTCTCTCCCTCCCTGTCCCTCGACAAAGTCAATAGAATTATTTATATTTTTAAAAGGAGCCTGGTGTGGGGACACCCTGTCTGTGACCTCTGACCCCCGGGCTCAGGAGAGTGGGGACCTCGCCCCTGGAAAGGCCGGGGCTGCTGGGACCCAAACAAAATCAGCCTCGGGGCTCCCTGTGCTGGCCCCCTGGGAGCCGCAGGGTCAGGGCAGGGATGGCTCTGGGGGCTCTCTGGCCTGACAGGGTCACAGGCAGGGGGCTGGGAGGGGGAGAGGGCGGGGAGGCCTGGCAGTCAGAGCTTCTCCTGAGGAGTCAGCTGGCCCTAGGAGCTGTGGGACTTTTTTTTCTCTGAATGGAAACGCACAGGAAACTGCGGCCCCTTCCAGCCACTAAGAGAGTTCCTCTCGGGCCGGGCTGTGGATGGGGGGGGAGGCTGTACCCCGGACTGTTGGGGGGCAGGGTCCCACCCAGGAGAGTCCCTGTGCTGGGCGTGGTCTCCTCCCGTGTCCCAGGCCCCGTGGCCAGGGCTGTAGGTGGCAGAGCACCAGGTTCCGGGCGTCACCGGACTCGGACCCGGCCCCGGACTCACCAGAGTCAGGAAGTCAGCCGTGAGGGTCGCGCTGCAGGGGGGTGGCCCCCAGCCAAGTAGAGGCTCCATGTCCTTCCCAGGATCCCTCATTCCCTGACTGCTGTCTCAGGACTGCTGCCAGACGGACAGATCGACGGCAGGAACGAAGGACTCATTCTCTACCCCCGCAGCAAGCCTGCTCCCTGAGAGGGAGTGAAGGAAGACAGACTGATCTCTTTTCTGTTCGCGCAAACCCCACACACAGGAGTGGAGAGAGGAGGGCCTGGGCGAGGGCCCATTGGCTGGGCCATTCAGGGAGGAGTCAGGAGTCAGGAGAGCAGGAAATTGGTGTTGGGAGAAGCCAGCCTGGAGCAGTCAGGAGTGGGAGGGCCAGCCCACCTCTGGCAGAGCAGTTCTCCGGCCCCTCTCCTGTCCCAGAGACCCCCCAATCGGAGTTTCCAGTAGAATGGGCGCCCCCAAAGCACACCGCACTCCCTCTGTCGCTCTGCACCCCGGAGAGCTGGCCACAGCCTCCCCACACGACGGCACAGCCTCTGAGCGTCACTTCCTGTGTCCCCTCGGCCTGGGCCCGAGCTGTCTGCACCCACACCCAGAGGGCAGCACCCAGGGCCCCTCTTCCCAAACACCAGCTGCTGGGCCCCATGGTGTGGGAGGGGCACCGGGTCACCCTTGAGCATCCTGAGGGGCTCCCACCATGTTCCTGGACACCCCACCTTCCCTGCAGGGGGTGGGCCGGGGTGATTCTTGCCCCAAGAGGGGGAAGCTGGGGCTCAGAGAGACAGGGCCATGCCAGGTGCAAACGGTTCTCAGAACAAACCCCTCCTCTTTGTCCTCAGGAAAGGGGCTCCCTCCCCCAGCCTTTCCTGAACCCGGACTGCCTCCAGACCCGGGGCCCCTGTGGTAGCCTGGGTGGGAGACCCCGTACACCTAAGAGGCAGGCTCAGGCTTAGGGGCTGCAGAGAGGCAGCTACCCTGCCCCTGATTTTGAGGGGGTGGCCGGGGCAGAGGACATCCCGTGAGGTGGGGAGATGGCAGGTGGGGGTTGGGGGGTGTGTCCGGCACCCACACCCCCCTAGACTGGGCCTGGGTGCTCCTCGCCCCCTCCCTCCAGGCGCCCTGGCCCCCTCGGCACCCCTCCCCCCGGTCCCCGCTTCGGTTCCCAGATGCCAGCAGAACTGCTCGCCAGGCTCTGGAGTCTCCAGTCTCTAAATGAGCCCTGTGCCCCGGGAGGGGGGAGGGGTTAGGGGGAGAGGGGTGAGCTCCCAGGGGCCGGGCCGGGGTGGGAAAAGAGGGTGTGGTCAGTTGCCCGTGAGGGTCATGGGGCCTCTGAGGATCCCAGATTGTCACTCGCTGCGTCTCCCTCTCCCTTCCTCTCTGACAGTAAATGTGTGACAAACAGCGCGGGCGCCTGGCACTGCTCATGCGCCTGCTCCTCACGTGCGTCTGCCTGGGCGGCCGGCTCTGCCCGGTTCAGGCACAGCCAGGAGCCGGGCGCCGGCTGGAGGCAGCGAGGGCGGGCGGGCGGCCCCGAGCTCCTCCAAACCTCCTATCGGCCTGAGCGGTGTGGTCAGTGGAGAGAGCGTCGGCCTGTGGACCGAAGGGTCCAGGGTTCGATCTGGCCAAGGCCATGTGCTCTGGTTGGGGCCACATGCCCAGTAGGGAGTGTGCAGGAGGCAGCAGATTGATGCTTCTCTCTCATCGATGTTTCTAGCCCCTCACTTCCTCTCTTTAAAAAAAATATCAATGAAATATATTTTAAAAAATAAAGTGAAATAAAACCTCTTATCGGGGTTGGTGTCTGGGAGCTGTGAGCGGCCTCGGGGGTGGGGGCCGGAAGGCAGAGGAGTCTCAAGCAGCCTTCCTGTAAAGAGGGAACTAGGGGCCCAGCTACGGAAATCGGTTCTCTAAAACTTTGTCATTTCCGGGTCGGGTGGGGGGGATGGGGGGGCGGGGCTCGGCTGAGCCGGGGACCAATGAGCAGAGGGTCAGGTTCGTTCCCGGTCGGGTGGGGGGGGGGGGCACAGACCGGTGCGGGCCCTGCCCCCGAGGCAGCCGACCCACAATCCTCTGCCATCAGGATGTCTCTCTCCTTTCCTCTCCGAGTTCAGTAAAGAAACAGTTTTAGGCCGGCCGGTGTGGCTCAGTGGCTAGAGCGTCGGCCTGCGGACTGAAGGGTCCCGGGTTCGATTGCGGTCAAGGGCACAGGCCTGGGCTGGGGGCTCCATCTCAGAAGGGGGCGTGCAGGAGGTAGCCGATCAGTGATTCTCTCTCAGCACCGATGTTTCTCTCCCTCTCTCCCTCCCTCTCTGACATCAATTTAAAAAAATAAATAATAAATATCTTTAAAAATAAAATAAGAAAGAAGCCGTGTGTGTAGAGCACTACACCCCAAGCTCCAGATGACGGCTGTGCCGGTGGGAGGTCAGGGCTCAGAGAGGGCTGACCCTGACCGGCCAGGGGCGCGTCCTCAGGGCCCCGGGGCTCCCGCCGAGGCGGGGCGCCCCGAGGCCCCAGACACAGGCCGGTCCGACCTGCCCTCCGCGCTCAGACACCAGCCCCGAGGAGCCAAGTGCACGACCTGGACCAGCTGGGATGCTGGGGGGGGGGGGGGGGTCGTGAAGATGCAGAGAAGCAGGAAAACAGACTGAGAAACAGCAAGTTTCCCATAGGTCTGAGGGGACCCATTCTCTGTGAACAGGGAAGCCTGGTGAGAGCCACCGGCCACTCCCTCGCCTGGAGCAACGCATTGGGAAACACCTAAAAGTAAACAAAGATAAGCCCCTATCTTTGTTTACTTTTAGGTGTTTCCCAATGGATAGAGCATCAGTGGATAGAGCATCAGCCTGCGGGCTGAAAGATCCCGGGTTCCATTCCGGTCAGGGCACGTACCTTGGCTGTGGGCACATCCCCAGTGGGTGGTGTGCAGGAGGCAGCTGACTTTCTATCCCTCTCCCTTCCTCTCTGTAAAAAAAAAAAAAAAAAAAAAAAAAAAAGTCAGCGAAATATATTTTTGAAAAGAAAGATAAAAGGAAATTTCAACTTTGAATTGTATGCACAATGAAGTGATTTGCACAAGCAAAACAGAAGCAACATAAAGACCAGGCAGCGGATCACTGACCCCCTCTCATCACTGATGTTTCTCTCCCTCTCCCTCTCCCTTCCTCTCTGAGAGAGGTCAGAAAATAAATGACAACATCCTGGACCGAGAAGAAGGCAGGAAAAGAGGGAACGTGACTACAGAACAGCCCGGAGTCAGCAAACGGCAGACCCAGTCCCACCTCAGAGGAAACGGCCTCGAGGGCCAATGGCTTCCTACTCCCGTGAAAGGCAGACATTGTCCTCCGGACACAAAGCCGGGACCGCCCGGCGGCGGGCTGCAGGGAGCCGGCTCCGCGTATAAAGATTCCAGTCACCAGCTGGTGCGCGGACATGACAAGGGTCCAGAGACATGGGGACCGTGCAGGAGAAGAGCCCCCGAATCCGCAGAGGAATTGGAAACGCCCCGGCTCACCCCACACTTCAGGGTGAAGACCGAAGAAGACTCGCTGGAGGCCTGCGGGAGCCGCCCACCGTCCTCACCGGCAGGAGCTGTGGACAAGGATCCCCGGAGGCTGGTGAACTGTGAGCCCTGGCAAGGGCCGGAGCTATGCACCCACTGTTTCGTGGAGACACTGGCAGCTGAAGCAACGTCCCCACCAGACAGTCGTGTGAATCCCGACTGATAGCAGAGTCCGCTGTTCCCCCTGAGTGTCCCCTCCCCTCCCCGTGTCCCCTCCCTGGTCTCCTCCCAGAGAATGTCTGAGCCCTGTGAGCCCCGGGCTGAGGCTGAATGGACTCCTCACCGTCGAGCTGTTCTCCAGGTGCCCAGCATGCTTGAGCTGCTGCCCAGTCGGTGCTGGGGCTGCCTGCTGGGGTGCATTGCTAGGCAACAGGCCCTAAAAGTTTCTGGAGACCCCTGGGGTTCCGCGGGCCACACTTTGGGAAACGGTGCTCTCTGAGCAGCCTGGGCCCCACCACAGGCTGCTCTTGTCTGCCTCGCTCTTCACGCCCCGAACACTGAGGGCTGTTTGCAGGCGGTCTGCCCCCCCCCCCCCCCCCCCGCCTCATACACCCCACCCTCTGACCCAGGTGAGCGAGGGGCCTGCCTTGCCAGCCTTCACTCTCTGCCTCCCTCCTCGGGGTCTGGGAGGGGCTGGTGGGGAGCGGGGGGAGTAGGGGAGCAAGAGGTGGCCCCAGGGAGAAGCTACAGCTTCCCCCCCCCCCACCCCCCTGCCTGGGGAGCCCTGACCTGCCTCCCCATCGCAGAGTTCCTCCTCCCGGACCCACTCCCTCCGGAGACAGCGGGAGGACCTGGCCAGTGTACGTGTGCGTGTGCGCGCATGCGTGCGTGTGTGTGTGCACGGACGTGTGCGTGCGTGCGTGTGCGTGCGCACGGACATGTGCGCGTGTGCGCGCGTGCGCGTGGGGGGCTGAGTGGGGAGGGATAGTGGGGGGAGGTGGGCACCTGGAGAGGGGACCGCGCGTGCGTGTGTGCGTGCACGCGCGCGTGTGTGTGGGGTGAGTGGGGAGGGATAGTGGGGGGAGGTGGGCACCTGGAGAGGGGACCGCGCGTGCGTGTGTGCGAGCGTGCGTGCGTGCGCGCGCGTGGGGGGCTGAGTGGGGAGGGATAGTGGGGGGAGGTGGGCACCTGGAGAGGGGACCGCGCGTGCGTGTGTGCGAGCGTGCGTGCGTGCGCGCGCGTGGGGGGCTGAGTGGGGAGGGATAGTGGGGGGAGGTGGGCACCTGGAGAGGGGACCCCTCAGGTGGCCCCCGGGGCAGGGGGCGGGCTGTCTGCTGGGCCCCAGGTGAGAGGGGGCGGGGCCAGGCAGGACCGGAGTCCAGCTGGAGAGAGGGAGGGGACCCCGGGGAGGAAGAGCCCGGAGTTGGGGGAGCGCCTCCTGCCAGGTGGGGGCCCCGCCCCCGCCCCACCCCGCCCCCGCCCTCCCCAGAGCCGGGTCCTGCAGTCTGGGTGGTCGGCGGGGGGAGGGAGAGGACGCCCCACCCAGACACTCGATCCCGGATGGGAGGCCGCCCCGGGGTCTGTAGCGGGGAGCGGGGATGCCTGCGGCGGGTGTGGCGCCACTTCCTGGGCGCTGCCGGGAGAGGGGCTGGAGGGGAGGGGCCGGAGGGGGTCCGGAGGGGAGGGGCCAGGCTGGGGCCTGCAGCGGCCCCCCACACGCCCGGCAGCCACTCCGGGAGACTGGCCAGGGCTGTGGGAGTCCTCAGGGTAGGAAGAGGGCCTGGGGGGCGGGGCCCTTCCTCCTGGGGCGCCTCGGGCTGGGCCCCCCTCCGGCCTGTTTGGGCCCCACGTCCTAAGGAACGGGACCCGCTGTTGGGGGCGCTGAGTGGCACCCCCTGTGCGGGCAGCGGCGGGCAGCGACGGTTCCCAGGGCTGGAGGGGGTCTCTGGTGTCTGGGACGAGGTCTGAGAGGAGGACAGAGGCCTGAGATGGGAGGTGCCCCCCCTCCTTAGTCCGGTGGGGGGGCTGGGCCCTGGGCAGCGGGTGAGGGGGGGGGCGGCTCCGCATGGCCATCTCGGCCCTGACTCCCGGCCCTCCATGTGGCCGCCAGCCCTGCTGAGTAGCCCCCCAATTCGGGGGGCCTGGCAGCTGTGAGGGGCCGCAGACACAGAGGGGCAGGGCCGGGCAGGTATGGCTCCAGGACGGGGTGGCACGGTGCCCCGGGCGAGGTGGGGCTGTGTCTCCGGAGGGAGCCGTGCCAGCCCCGCCGAGCCCACGCCCGGCCTGGCGCTCAGACGTGCTGGGACACGGCCCGCTCCCACGGCGCCAGAAACGGGCAGGGCGGCCAGAGCCGGCGGCCGGGGGAGCCGGCTCGGAGACCCGGCGAGGGTGAGCCTGGGCGGGGGTCAGCGAGGGGCAGGGAGGAGGGCGGGCGGCCTCCCTGCGGGAGAGGAGCCCCGTCCTGAGGGCCCGGCCCCCCCCACCCCCGCTCTCTGAGCCAGGACCCCGGGGGCCCCGACAGCGAGTCCGGGTCTGGGCAGACCTTGGAGGGAGGGCCAGGCAGGAGGTGGCCCAGACCAGAGGGAGGGCCAGGCAGGGGGCTCTCTTTCGGGGCCTGGGGGAGCCGGTGAGCGGGTGTGAAGGGACTGAGGCAGGGCTGCTCTGTGGGGCTGGGAGACGGGTTTTCCGGGAGCCTGAGCCCCCTCCCCCCACCCCGTCCAGCGTCCGGCTCCTCCTGCCGGGGCACGGCCTGGGCCGTGGGTGCCGCTGTCCGCCCAGGGCCAGGCCGGGAGCCGTGTCCTGGGCCTGTGGAGCGCTCCGAGCCCAGGCCGAGGCCACAGCTCTGCAATCTCGGGGGCCGGGGGAGGAGCGGTGGGCACCCAGAGGTCTGCGGGGGGTGGGGGCGGCGGCCTGGGGCACAGGAGGTGCTGGATGGAGGGAGAGGAGGAGGAGGAGGAGGAGGAGGAGGAGGCCGGGGCCTCTGGGGGGTGAGAGTTGGGGGCTTGGAGCACAGCCAGAGTGGCCCCAACTCCCTGTACAGATCATGGGGTGCCTCCGAGGGCCTCGAGGACCCGGTGACCTCAGTGGGACTGGGGCCGGGGCAGAGGGGGCAGACGGGGCCCTGTATGTCCCAGGCAGAGGGAACTCGGCGCCTGACACCCCCCTGCCCTCCCCCCGCCCCCCCCCCCAGGTGCCATGAGCTGCAGGCTCCATCCCAGCGGGGGACCCCGGGGCAGAGGGACCTCCTGCTGACAGCTCACCCCCCATCTCAGCGGCTGGCTACTGCAGAGCCCGGACCCCTCCATGGCACCCCCTCCCGGGAACCCAGGGTCCCCCCTGGGCAGCCAGCGGTTCTTCCTGAGCGACAACGTCCTGCCTGTGGGTGAGTGAGCCCCCGGCGGCTCTCCGGAGCGGGGGCTGTGGGGGGCTGAGTGGGGGTAACACTGTCTTCTCTCTCAAGCTTGGACGGGGGGTTGGGGGTGCACAGCGTCCGTGCGGGGGCCTCCGTGTGCAGCTGGGCGAGGTGGGGGGTCACCACCCCAACAGGCAGTGGGACATCCCGCCTGCCCCTTGCTGGGCCGCCCCTGTGCCCGGGTCCCCGCTAGCCTGACCTCCCACAGGGAACCGCAAGGTGTGGGCTAGGCAGGTGAGCGGCGGGAGTGCTTGGCAGAGGGCAGGGGCTCACCGCACAGACCCCCCCAGACGCTGTGGTCTCCCTCCCGCCGCTGCCGCCTGTAATTAGCTCCGGTTCGGCCGCGGGATCTACCCACTGGGGGAATCCCCCGCCCCCCCCCCACACACACAGTGGCCGCTCTCGGTCCCGGGTTCCGTTTGGGGGGCTGAGCTGAGGCCCCCAGGCCCTTGGCTCATGTTTGCCGCCGGCCTGGCCGCCCCGACGCAGCCGCCCTGAGGGGTGAGGGGCGCTCAGGCCCTGGGGGCCGGTGGGAGCCGTGGGGCCTGGGCTGCCGGGTACATGGGGTGACTTCTTTGCTGCCGGGTAGTGGACGGGGCCTGGGCGCCATCAGGCAGGAAGGGGTCCCCCTTAGGGGCGGGTTCTGGGTGTGGGGGGTCCGTCTGGTGTGGGTGGTCTGTCCAGTGTGGGGATCCCATCCGGTGTGGGGGGTCTGACCGGTGTGGGGGAGCCCCAGTTTCCAGCTTGCTGGGCCCTCTGCCCGGGGCCAGCCCCGGCTGCTGGTGGTGTGGAGAGGGGGGTGAGGGGAGTTCCCGGGGCTCAGCTGGGGGGGGTGCGGAGAGAGAACAGGAGGAAGAGGTTTGAGAGGTCCAGCCAGCCTGTGGGTGTGATCACCGGCCCACCTCCCAGGGGGCTGTGCTCCCCAGTACTCGCTCCTCCGAGGGCCCTGCGGCTCGTCTGGCAACGGCTCCGGGACCTCGGCGGCGGGGCACTCACACATGTGCAGCGTGTGCCGTGTGCTCTGCGTGTGCGTGCATGTTCATGCCGCCGCCGGCCTGCACCCCCTCGGCCAGCCCGGGCCTGCTCCTCCGCGCTCCCTGGATGCGTCCGGACAGGCCTCCACCACAAGCCCCTGTCTGCTCGGAGCTCACAGCCCCCCTCCCCCTCCTCCCGGCTCACAGCCCCCCCTCCCCCCCGGCTCACAGCCCCCCTCCCCCTCCCCCCGGCTCACAGCCCCCCCTCCCCCCCGGCTCACAGCCCCTCCCCCGGGCTCACAGCCCCCCTCCCCCCCCCGGCTCACAGCCCCCCTCCCCCTCCTCCCGGCTCACAGCCCCCCCTCCCCCCGGCTCACAGCCCCCCTCCCCCTCCCCCCGGCTCCCCGCCCCCCCCCCGGGCTCACCGCCCCCCCCCCGGGCTCACCGCCCCCCCCCTGGGCTCACAGCCCCCCCCCCCCGGCTCACAGCCCCCCCCCCCTGGGCTCACAGCCCCCTCCCGGGCTCACAGCCCCCCCCCGGGCTCACAGCCCCCCCCCCGGGCTCACAGCCCCCCCCCCCGGGCTCACAGTCCCCCCCCCCCCCGGCTCACAGCCCCCCCCCCGGGCTCACAGCCCCTCTCAGGCTCACAGCCCCCCTCCCGGGCTCACAGCCCCCCTCTCGGGTTTGGGGCCTGCCTCTCACCCAGCTGGGAGGGAACACCGAGGGGAGGGAGCTGGGATGGGACAGAGAGGCTCGGGGCCCAGAGACCAGGCCTCGGCCCAGGCAGACCCTGGGGGGCGGGGACCCCGCAGTCCTGGGGGCGAGGAGGCCACTGGATGCAGAGGTGATGGTGCCCGAGACGGGCTCCCCTCAACCTGCTGTCCCTCCCATGCCCCTCGCCCTCCCCTCCCTGTCCCCCCAGCCTGGCCATGCTGAATTCCGGCCCGGTCCTTTAGGGGTGCGGGCTGAGGAGGGGGCACCTCATCCGGCCCGGGGTACCTCTGGCGGCACCACTGACCAATGGGAGGCGTCCCGGCCAGGAGGAGGGCGGGCCCAAAGCCGGGACCAGGTCCTGTCCTGGGGGCTGCCTGACTTGGTCCCCCTGCTGGTCAGGGGCTCCCCCAACCCCCATTGGGGCCGACGAGCCTGGGCTCCTGGGAGCTGCCGCTCCCGCGGGCGATGCCAGGCCTGTCCCAGCGCAGACCAGGCCTGGGGGTGGGGGTCACAGCGGGGTCGGAAGGTTCGGCCTGCACCCCCGCCTTTCGGACCCTGGGGTCCTGTCAGGCGGCTCCGGGGCAGCCTGTGGCATTGCGGTGCCCCGGGCCAGCCCCACAGAGACTTGTGGTCGTCCCCCCCCCCCCCCCCCCGTTGGCCCCGGCCCTCGGCCGAGGGCAGCCCCCTGCTGGCAGGGCTGGGGGGGACATGCACGGGCCCGTGGCCCGGGGGGTTGGGGCTGTGGGGAGACTCAGGCCCCACGGCAGCCCCCGCCCCCACCCTGCGCTTGCTCACCCCAGTTCTCCGTATCCATGGTAACCGAGGGGGTGTCAGAGCTCCTTAATCCCATCCAGGGCTCAGGGTTGGGGAGAATGCAAACGAAGGTTCCCAGAGGCCCAGGGAGGGTGAGGGAGCCGAGCTGGGGTCTGGGCTCACCCCGGGCCGGGCGGGCACGTGGCTTCCAGCCTCGGGGTGGCAGCGCCGGCCGTGCCCACAGCCATCGGCTCCAAGGGCCACACCGGGTGTGGCGAGGCCTGAGCTGCCTGAGGTCGGCCCCGGTGCTGGCAGCGTCCCCCTCCCCCCACGGGGACTAGGGCACCCCCCAAGATGCTGTGGGTCACGGATGCTGGACGGGGAGGACCGGGAGGGGGCGGCCCAGGGACTAGAGGCCGCAGGTCTGGGGGTGGGTGGGAGGGGGCCCTGTGCTCCCAGACGGCTGGGCTCCTCACGCAGGGCAGCACCCCCCTGGGTCTCAGCCCCCGAGGCCAACACGTTCTCCCGGCACCTGTGGGGGCAGGGGCTGGGGGCAGAGTCCGTGTCCTCACTGAGCTGGGCGGGGGGGAGTGTCCAGGGCAGGGCATGCGGACCCGGCTTTCCCACCCATCAGCATCTTCAGAGCCACCCCCACCCAGTTCTGTGGGGTTCTGTTGGGTTCTGTTGTCAGGTTCTGTTGGGTTCTGCTAGGTTCTGCCGGGTTCTGTGGGGTTCTGTTGGGCTCTTTCGAGTTCTGTTGTCAGGTCCTGTCACGTTCTGTCGGGTCCTGTTGGGTTCTGTGGGGTTCTGTAGGGTTCTGATGGGTTCTGTTAGGTTCTGTCAGGTCCTGTCGGGTCCTGTCGGGTTCTGTGGTCTGGGCTGGCTTCTCTTTTGCCGGCTCCGAGGCGGAGCTGAGGGGTCACAGCGGACGGAAGGGAGAGCTCGCTCCCTCCAGCCTCCCTTCGCCTCCGGGGCCTCCTCGCTGTCGCTCCAGCCCAGCCCGGGGCCTGGACGCCCCAGGTGCCCCCCTCACCGGGTCCCCCCTCACCGGGTCCCCCTCTAACCGGGTCCCCCCTCACCGGGTCCCCCCCTCACCGGGTCCCCCTCTCACCGGGTCCCCCCTCACCGGGTCCCCCCCTCACCGGGTCCCCCCTCACCGGGTCCCCCCCCACCGGGTCCCCCCCCCCACCGGGTCCCCCCCTCACCGGGTCCCCCTCTCACCGGGTCCCCTCTAACCGGGTCCCCCTCTCACCGGGTCCCCCCCTCACCGGGTCCTCCTCTCACCGGGTCCCCCTCTCACCGGGTCCCCCCCTCACCGGGTCCCCCTCTCACCGGGTCCCCTCTAACCGGGTCCCCCTCTCACCGGGTCCCCTCTAACCGGGTCCCCTCTAACCGGGTCCCCCTCTCACCGGGTCCCCTCTAACCGGGTCCCCCTCTCACCGGGTCCCCCCCTCACCGGGTCCCCCTCTCACCGGGTCCCCCTCTCACCGGGTCCCCCCCTCACCGGGTCCCCCCTCACCGGGTCCCCTCTAACCGGGTCCCCTCTCATAAGGTCTCCCTCCAACTGGGCCCCCTCTAACCAGCCCCCCCTCCCAGGCTTGTCCTCGCTCAGCAGCATGCACCTGCTCGCGCGACAGGCAGAAGGTCCAGGTCCGTGTGCCCTCGGGCCTCTGGGCAGCTCCGCTGGTGACTCAGTTCCCGCAGCTCTGACCCTGGCCCAGGCCTGGGAGAGCATGGCCAGCCCCCACCCCATCCCCCCACCCCCCGCTGCCCCTGCCCCCGGGGAAAGGAGGCAGAGTCCTGCTGGTGACCGCTCTGGGCCCAGCGCCGCCTGTGCCGGGCGCGGTGCTCACGGCGTGCGTGGACCTCGTGGCACCGTGAACCGGGCAGGTGTGTGAGCTGGGCCGGCGGGAGGCCTGAGCCGCCATGGCAACGGGCCCCGTGGAGGCAGCGTCCCCCACGACCCAGAGCCTCCCGGGAAGGCTGTGCTGTGAAGTGTGGGGATTGCAGCTCCCACATCCCCTGGACCTGAGTCCGGCTGGCCCCGGAGCTGTGCGGGCCCCGGAGCTGTGCGGGCCCCGGAGCTGTGCACACCCCAAGCTGTGCACACCCCAAGCTGTGCACACCCCAAGCTGTGCGGGCCTCGGAGCTGTGCACACTCCAAGCTGTGCGGGCCTCGGAGCTGTGCACACCCCAAGCTGTGCGGGCCTCGGAGCTGTGCACACCCCAAGCTGTGCACACCCCAAGCTGTGCACACCCCAAGCTGTGCACACCCCAAGCTGTGTGGGCCTCGGAGCTGTGCACACCCCAAGCTGTGCGGGCCTCGGAGCTGTGCACACCCCAAGCTGTGCACACCCCAAGCTGTGCGGGCCTCGGAGCTGTGCACACCCCAAGCTGTGCACACCCCAAGCTGTGCACACCCCAAGCTGTGCACACCCCAAGCTGTGCACACCCCAAGCTGTGCACGCCCCAAGCTGTGCGGGCCCCGGAGCTGTGCACGCCCCAAGCTGTGCACACCCCAAGCTGTGCACACCCCAAGCTGTGCACGCCCCAAGCTGTGCGGGCCCCGGAGCTGTGCACGCCCCAAGCTGTGCACACCCCAAGCTGTGCACACCCCAAGCTGTGCACGCCCCAAGCTGTGCGGGCCCCGGAGCTGTGCACGCCCCAAGCTGTGCACACCCCAAGCTGTGCACACCCCAAGCTGTGCACGCCACAAGCTGTGCGGGCCGGGATGGAGACCCGCTCCGCAGGCGGGCAGGGAGGCAGTGAACCCCACTCTGCAGGCTGGCTCTGTCCAGGGAAGGGTCGTGGGCTGCTGCTGCCACCACTTTGGGGAGAGGGGGCTGGGAGCCTGTCAGAGGTCACTTGGGGCCAGCATGCAGGCCGAAGCTGGTTGGACTCTGGGGGTGTGGGCCTGGGAGCTGCTTGCTGTAGGGGAACCTGGTCTAGGGGTTCCCTCAGCCGGGACAGGGCACTTGGGGCTGATGCACTGACCCAGATGCCTCTGGGCCCACCAGGCCAGGGGTGGGGGGAAGTGGCAACTGGGTCAGCACCCGCTTGGGGGAAGCTGCTGTGAGTTTCCTGGGGCCGGAGGCTGGCGGCTGGCTGTATTTGGAAGGTGGAGTGGGGGAGTAGGAGGGGGTGGGGAGGGGGTGTAGGAGAGGGTGGGGGAGGGGTGGCGGCTGGCTGTGTTTGGAAGGTGGGGTGGGGGAGAAGGGCGAGGGGGGGTGAGAGAGCCCTCTTGCAGGGGCTGAAGAAGTGCCTGATGATGGGTCCCCTGGCGAGTCCCCCCCCCTCCCCCCCCCCCCCGTCTCAGTGGCAGCACCCCCATGCGGGGAGCAGGGAAGGGAGCAGCCACTCGCTGACGGGCTGTATGCAGGAGGCCGTGCACTGGCCCAGCTCAGAGGCCCGGCAAAGCCTCTGTGCCCCTCTCTGGAGCTGCCTCTCAAGGGCCCCCTCCTCCTCTATTCGGCACCACCCAGTCGCCTCTCTGTGCGATCTCAGGCTGGGTGGGGGGCAGCCTGCCCTGGGCGGGGGCCAGGTCACCCCTCTCCTCCTGAGCCCCCAGGAGGGGCCTGGCCACCCCCAGCCGGCCGGGGCCCTGGGCTGCCCACGGCGGGCGGCTGTGTGCGGGGGAGGAGGCGCGGGAGCCGGCCGGGAGCCGTCTGGATTCCGATGGAGGACGGGACGTCTCAGGACCAGATGCTGTGAGAAAGCGGAGCGCACACGTTCTAAATTTAGCCGTTTGATCGCACATTTACGGTCAGGCCTATTGACGCCGTGCGAGCGCTCCGTCCTGCTGTGCCTCTCGCTGCCTCCCTCCGTGTGCCCCGGGCCGCGTGCTGGCTGCCGGCCTGGGGCTGCAGAAGGTTCCGGAGCAGGTTCTGGCCAGGGCTGCCCGTTCGGCCCAGAGTAACGCTGCTAAAGGCCGTCTCAGGGGCCGGGGGCAGCGGGCCCGTCCGACCGGACTCCTCTCTGCCGAGGCCGCCGGAAGCCGGTCCGGCCGGTGTGTTGGGGGGCAGCGGGCAGGACGAAGCAGGCACCCCGCATCGTGCTGGGCGGCGCCGACTGGAAGCAGGACAAAGGCCACAGCCTCTCGAGTGAGATTCTGCGGCTCAGGCCCCGGTCCAGAGCCGTCTCAGAGGAGGCGAGGGAGGGAGGAGGGAGCCGGGGGACTCCCTGGAGGAGGCGCCGTGCCCCAGGCCTGGGAGACCCTGGGAGCCAGACCGAGGGGCAGATGCTCCTGGGGGAGGTCGTGGTGTCCCTGAGAGACTGGAGGCTGCAGCCCCGGGTCAGGCCTGTGTCCCCGCATCGTGGCAGGAGGCCGGGCGGCTGCCCTGAGGCGCCTGCTCCCCGCCCCCCCCCCAGCACCCTCCCTTTGGGTTCCTGGAGTCCCTGGCTCAGAAGGGAGGTTTCTTTCGTGGTTTCCAATTTGCATCTCAGTCTTGGCTGCACACAGGGGAGGCCCAGGTTTCTCTTCCCAAAGTGGCCCCCGTTTCTGGCTGTCTCCCCTCGGGTGGCGCTGGCTCTGGCTCTGAGCTCTGGTGCTGGGTCTGTGTCTGTGTCTGGGTCTGGCTCTGGGGCAGAACAGCCCTGGGGCGCACAGCTGGGCACAGGGCTGGAAGAGGGGCACAGCCCTAGCTGGGGCGCTGGGGAGTGGGAGGCTCAGGAGCTCAGCTGGTCCTGCAGGTGCTGAGGCGAGATGCCCTCTGCGGGGGGGGACTTGGCTCTGGGAGGGGCCCTGAGGCCAGGGGGGCCCATAGGCCAGGTGTCTACCATGTGGCGTGGGGAGTCCGAGGCCTCTCTGGGCGGCAGCGACCTGGGAAGAACCTTCGGTACCGCAGGCGTCTTACCTGGGGAAACTGAGGCCCAGAAAGGGGCGGGGCTTGGCTGGGGCCACCAGTGGGCCTGTGGGAGCTGGGACAGGGGCCCTGGGTGTCTCCTGTGAAGTCACTGCCCACTGTGGGGGCTGGGAGGGGGCTGGGGGAGGAGCCAAGGGAGGCTGGGAGGGGGCTAGGAGGGGGGTGGGGGTTGGGGGGCTGGAGGCTGGGAGGGGGCTGGGGGGAGGAACCTAGGGGTGCTAGGGGACTAGGGGCTGGGGGCTGAGGAGAGGTTGGTAAGGAGGCTCCCGCAGAGGAAGGAGCGTCTACAGAATCCAGGGCCCCTCCCTGCTTTGGGGGCCCCAGGAGGGGCCAGTTTGGGAAGGAGAGGCGGAGAGCCGGCCCCAGGCAGGGGGTCAGGTGGGCGCCCCCCCCCCCCAGACAGGCTGTCCGAGGAGAACCAGGTCGCCTGGGCCAGCTCCCCCCCCCCCCCCCCCCCCCCCAGTCCAGGCATCTGTGCAGGTTCCGCTGAGCCCCTCGGTCCTGGCTCCTGAGGGCGGCGCAGGCGGCAGGTGGCCGGGTCCAGCCTCAGGTGTCAGGCGGCGGGGGACGGGGCGGCTGCGGTGCCTCAGCCAGGAACGTGCCCGGGTCTGGGGAGCGGGGCGGGCCGACGGCCCCCGTGCGCCCGGCTCCCAGCTCTGCGCTCCCGGAGCCGCGCCGCCCCTCCCCACGCGGGGCGGGCAGGGGGTGTGTGCAGCCGCACGAGTGACAGCGCTCCGCGGCTCTGTGCGCAGCGCAGGGCGCAGTGTCGGTGCGCACAGCCGCGCGGCCGGAGCGGAGCGATGCGGCGGGAGCGGGAGCCCCAGGCCGGCCGCTGAGGACAACCCGCCCGCCCCCCGCGCTGCTGCCGCCGCCGCGAAGACAATGGACGCGGGAGCCGCCCCGCGGAAGCACAGTAGGTGCCGGACGCGTGAGGCTCCGGGTGGAGGGGGCGGGGGCGCACGGAGGGGGTGCCTGCTCCCGCGCTCCCAGCTGCCAGCCCGGTTCACAAAGCCCCCTCCAAACCCCCCAACCCCGGCACCCAGACCCAAAGGGGCGCCCATCCCGGGGGCGGCGGGGCAGGGGGTGTGGGTCATGGGTGAGGGAAGGGTCCTGGCGCTCTTGGCGCCGCAGGTGGGGCTGAGGGACAGGGACCCAACCTGTGCCAGCGCCTCCCCTGGGGCTGAGACAGCCTGCGGAGCCCGGACAGGACCGGAGCGGACGCTGGTCCCGGCTGCGGGTGCGAGTGCGTAAGGGGGCAGGGCCGGCTGGGGCTCCAGGAGGTGCTGGTGGACACGCAGCAGCTGCCCGCCTGGCACGTGTCCCTGGGCAGCAGGTGCCATGGCTGGCGCTGGGCCCGGCAGCGCAGCGGCAGCGGGCGGGGGGCATGCAGGGCTGCAGGGTGCACCGCTCCCCGGGGCCCAGGCATCCTCCGGGGTCACAGGCTCTCGGGACCTGGCGCAGGGGAGATGCCATGGAAACAGGAGGCTGCGACCGTGCCCCCAGTGACCCCCCCTCAGAAGGACGCTGCCCCCCTCTGAGGCTGCTTCCTCCTGGGACCACCTCCCCGCTTTTCCCGGCCTGTGGTTCCTCTCACCCTCCCTCCCCCGGTGCCTGGCCTCTGAGGGCGACACTCAGCTGTCAGACGCCTAAGCCTCTGTCCCCAGGAGCCCCCGTGCACCCCGCCAGCTCTCTGAGCCCATCAGAGCTGCAGCTGCAGAGCAAAGGGGAGCCAGGCACCGTGGGGCTCAGGGGAGGGGCAGACCGGACTAGAGGTCAGAGATCAGTGGGCCCCTCTGGGGCCGGAGCCCTTGGCTGAGGTGACAGAGGAAGTTGACACCCCCCAGCCACCCTCATCCCATTGGATCCCATCTCGACCTTGTAGCCATGGCCTCTGCGTGGCCCTAGGGGAGCGCCGGGGGCTCCAGAAATGGGGTGGGGGGGGAGGCAGGTGTGCGGCGGGCGGAGCGTGTGAGCTTATCCAGGTGAGGACGGTCCCCACGGCCTCCCTCCCCGAGGCCGGTGCTGGTGGCCGGGTCCGGTCTGCGCCCTGCCCCCCGGACGTGAGAGCTGGCCTGCTCGGGGGCTCCCCAGGCCTGGTCTGTGGCCCCGACTTCTTGGACCCGGGCCCATCCAGGGCCTGCAGTGAGCAGGCGGCTCAAGCGGGACGGGCAGGGTCATGTCTGTCACCAGCCAGCGCCCCGCACGGCAGGCTGTCCGGCAGACAGCACTGGTCCCTCCTGGGGGTGACCAGGCAGGACCCGCCCCCTCAGCTGGCTCCCCGGGAGCCAGGGGGGCTGGCAGGTGGGAGAGGACCCACATAGGCCTTCGGGCGGCTGAAGTTGGGTTATGTAACCCCCTGGCACCCGGGTTGCCGTCTAAGCAGCCGCAGCGCCTGACGATACGGTTGTAATTGGATTTTAATGTTTAATGTCCGGCCGTGTGTGCAGCTTCTGTTACTCTGCGCCGAACCCGACTGCTGCCTCTGCCGGGGACACCCTGCCGCCCCGCGCCCACCAGCAGGCGACTCCCCGGGGCGGGGGCTGACATCTGCTATGGGGGGCAGGGTAAGGGGGGGGCTGCCAGCGGGCTCCCGTTTCTGCCAGGCCAACCTCCCGTCCCCCACCCTCCACCCCGGTCCACCCAGCCCCCGGCCCTGTTTGCGGGTGGGGGGTGGGGGGTGGGAATGACCTCTGGGGGGCGGGGGGCAGCGTTGGGGACCCAGCTCCCGGCCCACTGAAATCCCAGCTTCCATGGCTGCTGCTCTCGGGCCAGGCAAGGCCTAGCCAGGACCTGGGGCGCCGGGGCCGTTAGCACAGACGGCCCGGACCTTCTGGGGCTCCACCCGCTGGTCCCCACCGCAGGCCGGCCCCGGGAGCCGGCGTCCAGATGCGGGAGGCGCACCAGGCCTCTGCCTCTGGCTGGTCGTGGTGTGGCCAGAGCAGTGAGTGTGCGCGTGTGTGTGTGTATGTGTGTGTGTGAGAGAGAGTGTGTGTGAGTATGTGAGTGTGTGTGTCTGTGCGTGTGTGTATGTGTGTGAGTGTGTGTGTGAGAGAGAGTGTGTGCGTGCGTGTGTAGTGTGTGTGTGAGTGTGTGTGTGTGCTTGAGTGTGTGTGTGTGTGTGTATATAAGTGTGTGTGTGTGTGTGAGAGCATGTGTATGAGTGTGCATGTGAGTGTGTGTGTATAAGTGTGTGTACGTGTGAGTGTGTGTGTATGAGTGTATGTCTGTGTATGTGATTGTATGTGTTCGTGTGTGAGTGTGCTTAAGAGTGTGTGCATGTGCGAGTGTATATGATTGTGTGTAGGTGTGTGTATGTGTATGTGCGTGTGTAGAGCATGTGTATGAGTGTGCACGTGTGTGAGTGTGAGTGTGTGTGAGTGTGTGTGTGCGCTTGCACCGCTGGCCCATCACCCCCCATCGCCCCCATCGCCCCCATCGCCCCCTCCCCCGGCGCGGGGCCCGGGGGCAGGACGCTCCGCCGCCCTCGGCTCCTTCTCAGGCTGTTGTGTAACCGGCTCCATCTCGCGGGGAGGAAGGAGGAAGGGCTCCTGGAGCGATGTCTCCGCAGCTGCCCCCCGCGGGGCTTTGTCCCTCCGCCGCCCGCCGGCACGCAGGGACAAAGGAGGCGCTGGCTGCCCGGCCGGGCTGTGGAGGGGCCGGGCCGGCGGGGTTCCCTGGGCTGGCTCCAGGGGCTGCTCTGGCCGGGGCCCTGCAGTGGGGCGGTGGTGGGGGCGGGGGGAAGGGGTGTCCTCTCTCCTCCGGGCACAGCGGCCGACCTGCCCCCCGCCATGCTCCTTCCTGCCGCTGTGCTCCCAGCAGCCTCTGCACTGCCTGGGGCTCACCCCCACAGCTTGGGCAGGCTCCACACCTGTTTCCCCGGCTCCCGCTGCGCCTCAGGCCGGGGTGGGGGTGGGGGTGGCCGACGAGCTGGGCCTGGGAGGCCGGGTTGGGCCTCCACTCCCCTGTGTCCACAGGTCAGCACCCCCTCACTGCCCCCGGGACCCGGCACAGTGCACTCGGGGCTCCTGCACCCCTCCCCCCTCCCCCGAGCGTCCAGGTGCTGGAGGGGCCTGTGGGAGCTGCGGCGACAGTGACGAGTCGGGAGGCGGCTGGGTGACCCCGAGCCTGAGCCTGTGACCTGCAGGCAGGACGGCGGCCCCAGAGCCTCCCAGGGCCTCCGCCGGACCCCATCCCTCTGCCCGCAGGGGGGCGCTGCGTGAGGCTGTTTGGACTTGGGGTGCTCTGTGTAAGGAAGCGCACCCCGGGAGCCCGCCCCTCCCTAACCAGGCTCACGCCCTCCGTCGTCCCCCTTCTCAGAGGAGGTCGCTGCGCTCAGGGCGGCTGGTCTCGGTCCAGGCCCCACGCCGGACGCTGGTGAGGCGGAGGGGGGCAGCGGGGGTGTGGGCGCCCAGGCCCCGGACTCGGGCTCAGAGCCCGCCGCAGAGGGAGCCCCGCAGCTCCGGCCGCCCCGCAGGCCGCTGGGAGGTTGGGGAGCCGCAGGTGGCCGCCGGGAGGGGCCTGATGGCCGGCCCTGGGCCTCCTGACCGGATGCTGGGGTTGTAGGGCCCAGAGCACCCGGGGCTCCCCTGTCCAGTGACGCTCTGGATTGGGGGGGGGAAGCCTGGCCCCCGGGTCTCTCAGTGTGAGCGGGGCCTGCGGCACCTGGACCCAAGATCGGGCCACGCTGGGGTAGGAGCCGCCACAGGCCTGGCAGGCGCCCCATCCACCTGCCCTGCCGGACACACGCCCCGGCCTGGGGGGCGAGCTGGGGGGCGAGGGCTCCTACCCCTTCCCCCATGCCCCCACCTTCACCCCACTCCTCAGAGCAGCTGTGGGGGAGGCGGGACTGTTTGTGTGTGTTTGAAGCGACTGCAGCTGTGCCTGCCTGTTCCGCTCTCCGGGGGTGCAGTGGGGCTCTGCGTGAGGCTGTTTGGACTTGGGGTACTCTGTGTAAGGAAGGGCACCCCCGGAATCAGCAGACTGAGTTGGGACAGCGGGGCCCAGAGTCGGGAGCCCGGGGCTGTCTCTCCTTGGCGCTGCCCCCTGCAGGCCTGACTGGCAGGGGGTTCCCACAGAGTCGTGGGGGCTGGAGCTGGGGGCCCCCCCGAGTAGCTGGGCCAGGACAGGCTCAGCAGTGCCCACTCCTGGGTGCGTTCTCAGGAGAGCGGGCGGGCAGACGGGGGATGGGGACGGGCGGAGGCCCAGGGAGAGTCATTCACAGCCACCTGCAAACGTTGGGCATAGGGGCCCCCCTCCCCCTCACTCCCCTTGGGGTTACCAGTCACTCGAGCAGATGTCGGGGACACTGTGCCCCGAGCTCTGGCACCCGCACGGGACCTTCTCCTGGCTGGATCTGATGTGTTCGGGACAGAACAGGAGGGGGGTGGGGGTGCCAGGACAGGACACCCCCAGTCCCGCAGCAAGAAAGGCCCCCGTGCTTTCCGGAGCTGGTGGAGCAGAAGGCGCCATCGTGGGAGTCGACATCCGCCACAACAAAGACCGAAAGGTTCGGGGCAAGGAGCCCGAGAGCCAGGACATCCACCTAAGGCTGTTGGTCAGGCCGTACAGGCTTCTGGCCAGAAGAACCAACTCCACCTTCAGCCAAGTGGTGCTCAAGGGATGGTTCATGAGTCGCCCCAGCCGGCCGCCTCTGTCCCTTTCCCGGATGGTCCCCCAGATGGAGCTTCCTGGCTGGGAGGGCAAAACCGCCGTGGCTGTAGGGACCATAACCGATGACGTGAGAATCCAGGAGGTGCCCAAGCTTGAAGGTGTGTGCCCTTCGCGTGAGCAGCCGTGCCTGGAGCCGCATCCTCAAGGCTGGGGGCAAGATTCTCACCTTGGACCAGCTGGCCCTGGACCCCCCCAAAGGCTGTGGCACTGTCTTGCTTTCTGGTCCTCGCCAGGGCCGCGAGGTGTGCGGGCATTTCGGCCCCAGGAACCCCCCGCGGCCACACCAAGCCCTACGTGCCATCCGAGGGCCGGAAGTTCAAGCGAGCAAGAGGCCGCCGCGCCAGCCGCGGGGACAAAAATGAACCCTAAATCCTATCGTGTTGTTAAAAAGGTCTTGGATGCTGAAAAAAGAAAAAGAAAAAAGAAAAGAAAAGAAAAGAAAGGCCCCCGTGCCCCAGGCCAGGAAGGGGGCCCTGGCACCTCCCGCCTCAGGGGCACCCCCCCCTGCTCCACCCCCCACCCTACCCCACCCCTGTGCTGCAGCCCCCGCCCTGCAGGGCCTGGTCACTCGGACCTGCTCTCCGCCTCCTCTCTCCCGTCTCATGGAGGCCGAAGCTGCCCCAGCGCCCGCTGAGCCTCGGGGAGCCCAGGTGGGGCTCAGCCAGACCAGGCTACGTCCGGCCCGGGAGGTCCTGGGGGGCGTGGCCGGGTGGGACCCAGCAGCCTGCAGGGCCTGCCTGCGCTCACTCTGGTTGCGGCTGAGTCTCGGGGAGGTGGCTTGGGGCGGGGGGGGGGGGGGGGGGGGGGGGGGAGGTTGACAGGACAGCACCCCTCCCCCCGCTGGCCTTCCCCGCCACCTGGGTCTGGATCCCGGCCGCTCAGTAAGCGCTGAACAGGAGCGAGCGGGGTGTGAGCGGACGGGACTCAGCACCGGGCGGCGGTCAGCGGCACAGCCCTGTCGGGCGGGGTACCAGTGGCAGTGCCGTCCGTCCCCAGAGGCCGAGCCCACAGGCAGCTCCGGGCACGGCCTGAGGCTGCGGTAACTCTCGTCTGTGCTGAGTCGGCTGGCTTTTAATATCTGCGTTTATGCACCCGCTGCTCCTCCGGCGCAAAAGTGATTAAATCCGGGACCGGGCGAGCGCGGGGGTGCGGCCTCTCCAGCACCGGGCGCCTCTGCCAGCTGCTTGGCAGGATCACAGGGCACTGGGTCTCGGCTGCTGGGCACAACACCGCCACCTCGGCAGCCCCTTCGCCAAGTCAGCCTCAAGCTCCCTCCTTGGCACCTGGTCCCTCCTCATCCCTCCTCGTCCCTCCTGGTCCCTCCTGGTCCCTCCTCGTCCCTCCTCGTCCCTCCTCGTCCCTCCTGGTCCCTCCTGGTCCCTCCTCATCCCTCCTGGTCCCTCCTGGTCCCTCCTTGTCCCTCCTCGTCCCTCCTCGTCCCTCCTGGTCCCTCCTCGTCCCTCCTGGTCCCTCCTCATCCCTCCTCGTCCCTCCTGGTCCCTCCTGGTCCCTCCTGGTCCCTCCTCGTCCCTCCTCGTCCCTCCTGGTCCCTCCTCGTCCCTCCTGGTCCCTCCTGGTCCCTCCTCGTCCCTCCTGGTCCCTCCTCGTCCCTCCTCGTCCCTCCTGGTCCCTCCTCGTCCCTCCTCGTCCCTCCTCGTCCCTCCTGGGTGCACCGTTCTGGAATCTCGCAGGTGCCGGCCACTTAGCCTAGCCCTTTCACTTCCCAGATGCCCCCCGGGGGCTAAACCATGGCTGTGCCCCGTGGCCGTGCCCCGTGGCCCTCCCAGGGCGCCTGGCCTTGCCCCGTGTGTCCTGGCGGCAGTCTCTGAGGCCCGGCCTGTGACGGCTGATCTGTTCTGCGGGGGACGGTGTACCTCCCGGTCTGAAGGTGGTCCGTGTGGACACCGTGTGGGGGCGCCCGGCGTGGTGCATTCAGCAGTGATTTTACACAAAGTGCGTCGTCACGAGCGACCAGGCCGGCAGCGCTGGAGGACGGTGTCGGTGGCCGCCGTGGCCTCCCCTACTGGCCCCCTGAGAGGGGCGGGCGCTGACGTCCAGCAAGGGGTCCGGCGGACAGCCCCTGACCTTTGCCCTTCTCCCCTCTGGCTCCTTCCCAGCTGGCACGCTCCCACCCTGCCTGGCCCCTTGGTGCCCTTAGCCCCTCCCCTCCTGCTCCGGCCCAGCCTGAGGGAGGGGTCTGTACGCCAGGCCTCGCCCCCCAGCCCCCCGAGGTCCTGTCCCCGGTGCAGTGGTCTGGCCTTTCCCGGGCTTTGCAGATACTGTGACCCCCCAGGACCCTGCCTCTTCCTCCCCCCAGGGTCCCCCAGAGCCAGAGGCAGGGGCTAATTGGGGACAGCTGCGTGCACTCGCTTCTGGCTTTAAGGATTTATGCGTTTTAATCAGAGCCGTGTGGCCCAGCGGCTCCCACTCAGGGCCGGGTGGCACAGCAGGCGGGTCAGAGGGCGGGGCTGCGGGGCTGCGGGACCCGGGCTGCTGTGGGCCCGGGCTGTGGAAAGGGGTGGGGCCGGGTCACGGGGGGGCTCCCCACTGACCTTGCAGGGGCACTGAGGGCAGGGTGTCCCTGGCTGGGTGGGGCTGGGAGCCTGGGGCTGCGCTTGCCCTGGACGCCGGCCTGCCTGTCTCGGTGCCAGGCTGGCTGTGGTTCCGCTCGGCTGCTGCCGCGGTGTGGAATCTAGGTCAGGCTGGCCCAGGGTGGCGGGCAGGCGGTGCAGGCAGGGCCAGCTCCCGAGGGCTCCTGGCAATGAGGTCAGAGCGGCCACGGCTGGGCCCTCATCCTGGACCTGGCCAGGCCCCTTCGGACGGACGAGCAGGGGCCCGGGCCGGGCTGTGGGGAGGGCGGGGAATGAGCGACGGGAGTTGTGGCTGAGGATGCCATTGGCAGGGTCTGTCGCCGTGGGGACCCGGCCCCTGAACACCAGGGGGAATGGACATGGAGGCTCTGACCATTCCAGCAGAACCTTCCAGAAGCCCTGTCCCTCTGGCTGTCTGTGGCCTCCTTTGTCATCCCGAATCACCCCGTTTTTCCGGCCTCCTCCTGGTCTGGCTGGGGCCTGGGTCCCCGGGATGAGTCAGCCGCCACTTCGGGGCCTCAGTTTCTCTCCGCCCGGGGCCACCCTCGGGGCGATGACCACCCTGGCCCGTGGGGCTCCACCTCCCCTGCTGCCCCCCCCCTCCACGGACCCCAAATCCAGCCATTCCTTCTTATTGGGTCTTCTTTTTAAGAATATCTTTATTGATGTCAGAGAGGAGGGGCGAGGGAGAGAGAATCCTGGATCGGCTGCCTCCCGCTGGGGGTCGAGCCCACAACCCGGACCTGTGCCCTGACCGGGAATCGAACCCTGACCTCCTGGTTCATAGGTGGACGCTCAGCCCCTGAGCCCCGCGGCCGGGCCTTCTCGGTTGTGTCTTCATTGCGTTCTCTTGGGGAACTTGGCCGTTTTGTAAAGCTCTGTGGGGTGTGGGGCATGGGAGGCAGGTTCATGCCCCGTTGGAGGCTGGCACGGGTCCTGGGGTGGTCTGGGGCAGGTGAGAACGCCACAGGGCAGCACCCCTCCCACCCACCCGTGGCCTCTGTGTAGGGGGTCCCGTGGCCGTTTGCCCAGCGGGCCCTGTCTGCCAGTTTCTGGGGTTTGCTTAGATCCCATTTTCTCGGGGATCTTCCCAGACACCCCCTCTCTGCAGCTCAGTTTGTGGGGGGCCTCACTGTCACCTTGCGGTCGGCGGGGCCTCTGGCCACCTCACCTCAGAGCTGGAGCCACTCGGGGCGCTGGGACCAGGCCGGCCCCCCTTGGTCCATCCCACTCCCGGGCCGGGCCAGGCGCTCCTCTGGGTCCTCACCGCCCTGACCCCCCAGGACCAAGCCCGGCCCAGCTCAGCACTGGGGTGACCCCGCGTGGGGATGGGGCCTGGGTTCTCGTCCCTGCCTTGGACGTGCCCTTGCCTTCCTCTCCCCAGCCGCTTCCTGAGGCCGGAGGCTGCTCACTGGCCTGTGGAGTGAGTGTGGGGTTTGGCTGAGGAGCTCCAGAGCGCCCTTGGCTTGGGCACACCCAGCCCGCTCACCGGGGTGTCCAGCCTGAGCTCCGTCCTCAGGGATGGGACGCCCCCTCCCTATAACTCCGGGAAACGGGTCTGGTTGGTGCAGAGGTGAGGGGTGCGGGCACCTGGGAGGGAGGCGGGGAGAGGTGGCCCCTGCGGGGGGATGGGGTGGGGCAGTGCGCCTGGCACCCCCCCAGTGCACACCCCCCCCTCCCCGCCCCGTGAGGGCTCAGGAGCCCGCAGGCTCCCCCAGCACCTGACAGGGGCTGTTACTCTCCTCCAACGAGAAAGAAAGTGAACCCCTGGGCCCAGCACCGACGCGCAGCCTCGCCCACCACCAGCCAGATGCTCGCAGAGACGGAATTGTGCTGAGGTGCCCAGAGAGCAGATTTAGGAGATGAGAATCTTAAGCAAATTAACCGTGCGGCAGGCGGTTTTTAATCACCGCCTTTAATCGCAGCCGTGGTAACGGAGGGCCTCGCGGGCGGGGGGCGGGGCCGCGCACATGGATTATTCATCGGAACTTGAACTGGAGTCTCCGTCCCCGCAGTGGGGGCATGGGGCTTTCTGTCCGAGCTGCGGACACGTTGGGGCCCTGTGGCCACACGCCCCGGCACGTGTGGCTTCACCCCGCGTCTCCTCTCCCTCCTGGCTCCCTGCCTCGGTTTCCCCTCCTCCCGGCCTTTTCCAGAGGGGGATGTCCGATGGGGCTCCCTGACCCCGGCCCCCTCTTGGCCTGGCGGACCCCACCTCAGCCCCCCGCTCAACAGGGTGCAAAGCCAGGCACCCTGGGTGCCCCTCCCTCTTGGGACCAGGGTAGACACACGAGAGTGACAGGTCGGCTCACCGGGGCGGGGCCCGGGCCCAGGCAGTGGGTGCTCTGACCACTGGGGCCAGGCCTCCACCAGTATTGAGAGCAGAGAACAGCTGCCCCTTTAAGGGAGCTGGGCAGCGGGCAGGGGCATTCCCAGGGCAGGACCTGGTGTGGCGGTGAGAGCTGGCCCGGCCCGCCCTCTCTACACCGGGGCTTCTCTGGCAAGAGGCGGGCATGCCTTGAGGCGACCCCGCCTGCCTGCTCATCTCAAGCTCTGACTCCTGGGTCCCCACAAACCTCCAGTCGCCCCCGGGCTGCAGGTCGGCTCCTCGGCAGCTGCGGGGCGAGGTCAGCGCTCCCGAGGGCAGCCATCTCCTCCTCGGATGCCAGAGAGGCAGGGCCGCCCAGAACGGCTCCCTGAGGGGGCGGTGCGGACAGGGGAGCTGCTCAGCCCACGCGCCCCCCACCGTTTGGCCAGACAGGGAGCGGGGTCATGGGCTCCCCTGCACCCATGGGGACCCCAGGACCTGGGGGAGGGACCAGAGGAAGCAGGGAGCGGGCCTGGAGGGATGTGGGTTCCTGGGCCCTGCTTTCCCGCCCTGTGCACCCTGACAGGCAGCGAGGGGGCTGCCACCCTAACCACCGGACGTGCCGGGTTTGGGGGTGACTTGTCTGGGGCCAGCCCATGGGGTCTGGGGTGACTTTAAGGATAGAAGGGCCTGCGGTTGAGTGGGGGCTGCCAGCTCGAGGCGGGGGGCACGGGCGTGCAGCTCTGGGGGGCTGTGCAGCAGGCAGGAAGACCTGAAGGCAGGAGCGGGGAGTGGGGTTGCCCCAGGAACCCCAACAGGGACAGTGGCAAGGCCCTCCAGGCTGTCCTCTGAGTGCCCCCCACCCCCTTGGGCTGAGCTGCCTGAGTGGGTGGGGAAGGGTTAAGGGGGGCGGGGCTCCCAAGGGAGGGGTGGGGCTCCCGAGGGAGGGGCGGGCCCAGACGCTCAGGCAGCCTGGGATGTTGACGGCATGGGCACAGGCAGGGCCAGCCTGCCGCCCGGGCCCCCTCGGGCAGTGCCAGCAGCGGCAGGGGTGACACCCACAGGCCATGGGAGAGCCGGGCGACCCTGGTGGGCTCAGCCGGGACCAAGGTAAAGGGGAGGCGAGGGGCTCTGGAAAGGGCTGTGGCCACTCTGCGGGGAGCCCAGGGCAGCCGCTGAGCTGCCCGTGTGACCCGCTGACCCCACAGGCGGTGCCCGGCCCCCCAGCCCCCCCACAGGGGTCTGGGAGGACCCGTCCGCCTGCGCGTGCATCTCCTCGTGTCGGGTGGGGGCAGTCTGGACCGCCAGCCACCTCCAGCGACACCGGCCTCCGTTGGGGTTCAGATATGGGGTGTCCTGACCTGTGGGACCCTGGGGGCTCGCCTGGTCCAACCTCCCCTCCCTCTAATTCCCGGCAGGCGGAGGTGCGGCGCTGAGCTCCGGTCAGCACCACGGACAGCGCAGCTCCCTCCTGGCCAGAGGGGCCGACGCTGCCTGTAGCAGGGGTGACTTGGACCGGACCGGACCCGCAGGGGGACCTCCTGGCTGAGGGCTGGGGTCCAGGCAGGCGGGGGCTGGCCTCCTGGCGTTTCTGTTTGTCCCGGACCCGGTTTCTGATGCCCTCTGACTGGCGTGGCACTGGGAGGGGCCTGGAGGTTTGGGGGTGCGTGTAGGGAGCAGGGTTGGTGTCCCCAGGAGCTGTGTGGCCTCGAGCAAGGCGCCAGCCCTCTCTGAGGCTGTCATGGAGGAGAGGACAGCGCGGGCCGGCCCTCAATGCTGGGGGGAGCCTTCAGAGGAAGCGCCTGGCCGTGCGCTGTCCCCCCGCCTCCCCCCGGCTAGGCTGCCCTCTGTGACCCGGTGGTGTGGTGCTGGGGGTGGGCTGCCTATGCGGACGCTCCTGGCTCGGCCGCCCGCTCCCGGGAGAGCCGGTCTGGCCGTGCGGCCAGGACGAGCAGATGGCCCGCGTCTCTCCGGCCTCCATCTGCCCAGCTAATGAGCCGATGACAAAGCCTCCGCCCCTGGCCCGGGTCCGGGGCTGTGGACGGAAGCGCTGCCCTCCGGTCTGGCGTGTGTCTGGGGTCCGGGGGGTAGGGGTGGGGGCGCTGCGGTGCCAGCGGCTCTGTGCACGTGGGCCGAGGGAGGGGCGCGAGGAGGGGCTGAGTAATCGGGGTCTGTTTCTCCCCGGCTCTGCGTGCCCAGCTGGCGCACGTGGGCTTCGGCTGGCTGGACCGCTTTCTGCGTGGGCCTCCGTGGGCGTGGCCTCTGCAGGGCAATGGCACCCCCACACACAGGCTCTCTCCCTGCACCCCAGCGCCAGGACAGGGACAGGAGGTTTTCTCCGGTCCTGGGGAGGTGGGGGGTGGGGAGAGGAAGTCGCTGACCTGGGCAGCCCCCCCAACCCCGGGGCCCCCAAAGGCCGTGTGTTGGGCTGGAAGGTTGGCAGAGGGAGAGCGAAGTCCACCTGTTTGAGCCGTCCCAGGGGCCCGAGGACCCTCGAGCACTGTGTCTGGAGGGTGGGGACGCAGAGGGGCGCCCAAGGAAGGCTCCCTCCGCAGGCAGGTCCTGGGAGCCACCCCTCCTGTGGGTGCCTCAGGGCGCCCAGCTCGGAGCAGCAGGCTCACCCCCTGCAGGCCCTTGCCTGGCTTGCGGAGATTCTCGCCGGCCATCAGGCTCGGGGTGCACGCCTGCACCCCCCCCCCGGGTCAGCAGTCAGCGGTGGGTGTCGGGTGCGGCACCTAGGAGGGTCCGGTGAGGCCGAGGAGGCCGCCCGGGGCAGGAGGCAGGACGGCTTGCAGGCCGAGCCCCAGCAGGCAGCGGCTGGGGTCCTGCAGAAGGGGTGGGGACAGCAGGGCGTTAGACGTGGACGCCCTGTCCCAGAAAGGCCCCAGGTTCCCCGGGAAGCTGCTCTGCGGCCACTGCCCTGGAGGAGGAGCTGAGGCTGTGGACTGATGAGGCGTCCGGCCTCCTGCTTCCTGCCTCCTCGTGGCTCTCCCGGCTCCGCCAGGCCGGCTGCTGCCCGAGGGCCGGAGGGGTGTGGGGGAGGGCTGGTCCCCGTAGCTGGGGGACTG
This sequence comes from Antrozous pallidus, assembly GCA_027563665.1. Taxonomy (NCBI): domain Eukaryota; kingdom Metazoa; phylum Chordata; class Mammalia; order Chiroptera; family Vespertilionidae; genus Antrozous; species Antrozous pallidus. Next base: position 212,590,596 of record CM050508.1, read on the forward strand.
TTCCCTGGCTCTGCCCCTCCCCTTGCCTGCCTGCGGGAGCTTCCTCTCCTCCTGAGGCTCCATCTGGTGACTTTTCAGGAACACGCCCCCGCCCGGGCCTCACTTCCTCTCCCGTTGCTCCCGGGCTCCCTGGGGCAGTCCCCACAGGCCGGGCAGCTCCCCGAGGGGCTCCGGCCGAGGGGTGCCCTGGGCCCTCCCAGCCTCTGAGCTGGGGCCTGGCCAGGAGCCCCCGAACCCGCAGACCAGGGACCTGCAAGGGCAGCAGCCGGGTAGCTATGAATAGTCCTCCCTGCAGGACTGTCACCTGTGATTAACGCCATGGACTTAGTCGGGGGACCCGGGGGCGGGGGGGCCAGGGAGGGGTTCTGAGGGGCTCTCCAGAGGCCGGCCTACCCCCAGTGGGGTGCAGGGAGAGAGCCTGTGGGGGGAGGACAGGTGGGGTCTATGGGGGGAGGACAGATGGGGGACAGGCGTGTCCTCCCTCCCAGTGCCCCCTCAACCATCCCCAGGCCGGGCTTTGCACACCCTGCCAAGCTCCCCAGGCCACACTCCCCACGTGGCCCCTCGGGCCAGCCCTGACTCCTGCCTCGGGGGTCCGGGGTTCTGGGGAGGCATGGCGGGGCAGGGAGAAGCCGACTCCCACGCTCTGATAAAATAAAGGCAGTTGGGGAGGAGGCCCCAGCCCAGGAGGGGCTGCTCTCAGAAGTGCGAGTGACCCCGAGTGTGACCCCGCGTGTGACCCCGCGTCCGTGTGGCCCATCCCTCCCCCTGAGGCTCTGGCCAGGGTCCGGCTGGGTCTGTGCGGCCTCTGCCCTCCCTCTTCCTCACCCAAGTGCAGACGAGCGCCTGCTGTATGCCGAGCGCCTGCTGTATGCCGAGCGCCTGCTGTGTGCCGAGCGCCTGCTTATGCCGAGCGCCTGCTGTATGCCGAGCGCCTGCTGTATGTTGAGCGCCTGCTGTATGCTGAGCGCCTGCTTATGTTGAGCGCCTGCTGTATGTTGAGCGCCTGCTGTATGTTGAGCGCCTGCTGTATGCTGAGCGCCTGCTTATGTTGAGCGCCTGCTGTATGCTGAGCGCCTGCTTATGTTGAGCGCCTGCTTATGTTGAGCGCCTGCTTATGTTGAGCGCCTGCTGTGTGCCGAGCGCCTGCTGTATGCTGAGCGCCTGCTGTATGCTGAGCGCCTGCTTATGTTGAGCGCCTGCTGTGTGCCGAGCGCCTGCTGTATGCTGAGCGCCTGCTTATGTTGAGCGCCTGCTGTATGCTGACCGCCTGCTGTATGCTGAGCGCCTGCTTATGTTGAGCGCCTGCTGTGTGCCGAGCGCCTGCTGTATGCTGAGCGCCTGCTTATGTTGAGCGCCTGCTGTATGTTGAGCGCCTGCTGTATGTTGAGCGCCTGCTGTATGTTGAGCGCCTGCTTATGTTGAGCGCCTGCTGTATGTTGAGCGCCTGCTGTATGCTGACCGCCTGCTGTATGCTGAGCGCCTGCTTATGTTGAGCGCCTGCTGTATGCTGAGCGCCTGCTTATGTTGAGCGCCTGCTTATGTTGAGCGCCTGCTGTATGCTGAGCGCCTGCTTATGTTGAGCGCCTGCTGTATGCTGACCGCCTGCTGTATGCTGAGCGCCTGCTTATGTTGAGCGCCTGCTGTGTGCCGAGCGCCTGCTGTGTGCTGAGCGCCTGCTGTGTGCTGAGCGCCTGCTGTATGTTGAGCGCCTGCTGTATGTTGAGCGCCTGCTGTATGCTGAGCGCCTGCTTATGTTGAGCGCCTGCTGTATGTTGAGCGCCTGCTGTATGCTGACCGCCTGCTGTATGCTGAGCGCCTGCTTATGTTGAGCGCCTGCTGTATGCTGAGCGCCTGCTTATGTTGAGCGCCTGCTTATGTTGAGCGCCTGCTGTATGCTGAGCGCCTGCTGTATGTTGAGCGCCTGCTTATGTTGAGCGCCTGCTGTATGCTGAGCGCCTGCTGTATGTTGAGCGCCTGCTTATGTTGAGCGCCTGCTGTATGCTGAGCGCCTGCTGTTTGTTGAGCGCCTGCTGTATGCTGAGCGCCTGCTGTATGCTGAGCGCCTGCTTATGTTGAGCGCCTGCTTATGTTGAGCGCCTGCTGTATGCTGAGCGCCTGCTTATGTTGAGCGCCAGCTGTATGTTGAGTGCCTGCTTATGTTGAGCGCCTGCTGTATGCTGAGCGCCTGCTTATGTTGAGCGCCTGCTGTATGTTGAGCGCCTGCTGTTTGTTGAGCGCCTGCTGTATGCTGAGCGCCTGCTTATGTTGAGCGCCTGCTGTATGTTGAGCGCCTGCTGTATGCTGAGCGCCTGCTGTATGCTGAGCGCCTGCTTATGTTGAGCGCCTGCTGTATGTTGAGCGCCTGCTTATGTTGAGCGCCTGCTGTATGTTGAGCGCCTGCTTATGTTGAGCGCCTGCTGTATGCTGAGCGCCTGCTGTATGTTGAGCGCCTGCTTATGTTGAGCGCCTGCTGTATGCTGAGCGCCTGCTGTATGCTGAGCGCCTGCTGTATGCTGAGCGCCTGCTGTATGCTGAGCGCCTGCTTATGTTGAGCGCCTGCTTATGTTGAGCGCCTGCTGTATGCTGAGCGCCTGCTTATGTTGAGCGCCTGCTGTATGTTGAGTGCCTGCTTATGTTGAGCGCCTGCTGTATGCTGAGCGCCTGCTTATGTTGAGCTCCTGCTGTATGTTGAGCGCCTGCTGTATGTTGAGCGCCTGCTGTATGCTGAGCGCCTGCTTATGTTGAGCGCCTGCTGTATGTTGAGCGCCTGCTGTATGCTGACCGCCTGCTGTATGCTGAGCGCCTGCTTATGTTGAGCGCCTGCTGTATGCTGAGCGCCTGCTTATGTTGAGCGCCTGCTGTATGCCGAGCGCCTGCTGTGTGCCGAGCGCCTGCTTATGTTGAGCGCCTGCTGTATGCTGAGCGCCTGCTTATGTTGAGCGCCTGCTGTATGCTGAGCGCCTGCTTATGTTGAGCGCCTGCTTATGTTCAGCGCCTGCTGTATGCTGAGCGCCTGCTTATGTTGAGCGCCTGCTGTATGCTGAGCGCCTGCTTATGCTGAGCGCCTGCTGTATGTTGAGCGCCTGCTTATGTTGAGCGCCTGCTGTATGCTGAGCGCCTGCTTATGTTGAGCGCCTGCTGTATGCCGAGCGCCTGCTGTATGCCGAGCACCTGCTTATGTTGAGCGCCTGCTGTATGCTGAGCGGTGCCCACAGCAGAGCAAGAGGAGGGGGCGAGGATGGGGAAGGGAGGGCAGGGCCACCCCGCTGTCAGGCTCAGCAAGTGGCCACTTAAAGGTCCTTCGAAGGCCCGAGGAGTTTGGAGGAGGAAGGGGCTGGGGATGGGGAAGCGGGGCCGGTGGAGGGGCTGGTGGGGGTCAGGGAGGCGGGAATGTGCACCCCGCCTGCCTGGGCACGGCCCCCTCGCCGCCCATCTCAGTGAGGGCGCCAGTGACTGGGGGCGTGAGCCATGGTGCACCCGGGAGGGAGGGTCAGCATGTGAGTGCGTCCCGTCCCGAGAACCTGGGGGTGTCCCCTTCGGGTTTGGTTCAAGACTGAATTGATTTCCCAGCCTCCCCCGGGGCAGGGGGTGGGGCGGGCAGAGGCACTGGCCGAGCTATCAGCACGAGGGCGTGCTCCCCGACACCACAGAGTGAACCTAACTCCCAGCTGCTCCTCCTGGGGCGCTGTGTCCTGTGGGGGCGTGGGGAGCAGGAACGAGGGGCCATCGGCTGGGGTGGGGGCTGAAGACTCCCCTTCCCATGGCCAGGACACGGGGAGGCTCAGGCTGGGACGGAGAGTCGGCAGCAGCCTTGGGGTCCAGTGTGGGAGCGCCGTGGGGAGACTGCTCCCTGCAGGGCCTGGGGGTGCACCCCAGTGGACGCCACCACGAGAGCCGTGCTCTCTGGGCTTCCAGGCCTCCCCCCAGCTGTCCTGCCTGACGTGGGGGTGTGTGCGGGTGCGTGTCCCAGCCTGGGGAGTCCCTGCTGCCCGTTCGGCCCCTCCACAGCCAGAGCCGGCCGGGCGTCCCCTCGGCCTCAATCCTCGGCCAGCTGGGCCGGATTAGCTCAGGGATCGGACAGAGGTCAGGCGGGCGGGCGGGCGGGCGGAGGCCGGAGGCTCCCCGTCCACGGATGCTGAGTCTCAGCTTTTTTGGGATCTGTCCCTAGTCCTGGGGGAGGCGCTGGGGGCCAGCGGGTGACAGGCAGGCCAAGGCAGAGAGGGTTAGGAGCAGCCCTGAGGGGCCTCTGGGACGCTGACAGAAGAGAAGGGGGCCTCGGGAAGCCCCGTGCCTGCCACGGAGGCGCGCGGGGGTGCCGGCTGCTCTGCCCACGCGCCCACCCCCGTCCATCCCCTGGGCGTGTTCGTCCCCCCGTCCTCCGCCTCCAGCCGGACCCAGGGAGCCTGGCGGAGGTCGTCTGGGGTCGGAGGGAGTGTGGTGGCTCGGCCCAGGAGGTAAGGGGCAGGGACCGCCCACCCGGCCTGCCCAGAGTGCCCCCACTCTCGCCCCCCCCCCCCAGGCCAGGGCCAGTGGGACCCATGGGCGGTGACAGGCCTGGCATGCCCCCCAGCCTCAGCCTCGGACCCGGGCCCTCCTCGGGGCCGGACTCCCGCAGTGCCCCCTCTGCTGCCCCAGTGTCGGTGTTGTTCTCTCTTTTCCACGTCTAGCGCGGAGAGAGAGAAGGGGTCCAGTTTCTGAGTGGAGGAGCTGGGGATTGAGACATAAAAGAAGACTAAAAACACGGCAATAGAAATAGCTGGGGCCGGGTGGAATCTCTGATCTCGCTGATGGAGAGACAGGGTCTCAAACCCAATAGCAGCGGTTTCTTTATATTCCAAAATACAGAGGGGTTTCGCCAAGAAATTTAGGATCAAGGAGATTGGGTGGGCCCAGGCCCTACTGATTCCCCCATTCCCGGGGCTCGGCTGGATTTACATCTCAAGGCCCTCTCTCTCCCCGACACCTGGGGCAACGTTGAGTCAAGCAGATAACACGTCAGCCTTGTGGGCGAAGCGTGTTTTCCAAGTCGAGGTGCTGCCTGGCACCTCGGATTCACCCGACAATGGTTTAAAGAATGCTCAGGTGTCTACCCTGGGGGCACCCTTCACACCCCGGCCGGAGGCTGAGGGCAGGTGGGGGTGGCCCCGGGTACGTGCTGGCTGGGCCTTCGGGTGGCTCTGAAGCTGTGGCTCAGGGTGGGGGTCCCTGGCCCAGGGGAGGTGGCAGCGCCTGCGGCCCGGGGTGCTGGTGCCCAAGCCATGGCCCTCGGCGTGCCCCTCTCTGCCGGCCGCCCCCCCACCCCCACCCCAGGGGGCACTTGTCCAGGCAGCAGCAGCCCCGGTCCTGGAGGTGCGAGCGGCAGGCAGCAGCGGGGTGCAGGGGGAGGGTGTGGGCGGGGCCTCCCCGGGCACAGCGACACCTGCCACTCACAGGAGGGCGGCTTCCTGAGCGTGCCAGGCCGGGCACAGGTCACGGGGAGCCAGGCTGGCATCCTGAGGGGCGCCCGCTGGTGCCGGGCACCCCGAGGCTCCTGCCAGGAGCTCAGCCGCCGAGTCGGTGTCTCTGTGCGCAGAAGCCTTCGGGGAGGCCACGGCGGCCGCAGGAGGTGGGGGGGGCGGTGGGGTCCGGTCTGAGTCCGGGGGGAGCCCTGGGAGGGTGGGGCCCGGCTGCAGGGTCGCTGTGTCTCGGAGGGCTCTGGCCCCTGGCAGGTCCCCGGTGGGATTGGCACCAGGGCCTGCACCTGGGCACAGCAGCCCTGGGCGTCTGAGCTCAGCCCCTGTGGGCGCGAGGCGGGGGGATGAGTGGTCTCGGCACCACCTAAGGGCGTGGGGGTGGGGACGGGCTGCACAGGTGTGAGTGCTGCGTGCTCATATCCCCTTGTCCACCTGTCTCCACCCTCCCCCCACCCTCCACCCCCACCCACCTGTCTCCACCCTCCCCCCCAACCCCCACCCGCCTGTCTCCCACCTCCCCCCCAACCCCCACCCCCACCCGCCTGTCTCCCCCCTCCCCCCACCCCACCCCCACCCACCTGTCTCCCCCTCCCCCGTCCACCTGACTCCACCCCTCCCCCCCAACCCCCACCCCCACCCGCCTGTCTCCACCCTCCCCCCCCAACCCCCCACCCCCACCCGCCTGTCTCCCCCCTCCCCCCGTCCACCTGTCTCCACCCACCCACCCACCTGTCTCCACCCTCCCCCCAACCCCCCCACCCCCACCCACCTGTCTCCACCCTCCCCCCAACCCCACCCGCTGTCTCCCCCCTCCCCCCACCCCCACCCGCCTGTCTCCACCCTCCCCCCCGTCCACCTGTCTCCACCCACCCACCCACCTGTCTCCACCCTCCCCCCAACCCCCCACTCCCACCCGCCTGTCTCCACCCTCCCCCCAACCCCCACCCCACCCGCCTGTCTCCCCCCTCCCCCCGTCCACCTGTCTCCACCCACCCACCCGCCTGTCTCCCCCCTCCCCCCACCCCCACCCCCACCCGCCTGTCTCCACCCTCCCCCCATCCACCTGTCTCCACCCTCCCCCCATCCACCTGTCTCTACCCTCCCCCCACCCACCTGTCTCCGCCCTCTCCGCCATCTGCCTGTCTCCGCCCCCCCATCCTCCTGTCTCTGCCCTCCCCCACCTGTCTCCGCCCTCCCCCCATCCTCCTGTCGCCCCCCTCCCCCCTTCTGCCTGTCTCCACCCTCCCCCCACCTGTCTCCGCCCCCCCACTCCCATCCACCCACCTGTCTCCGCCCCCCCACCCCCATCCACCCACCTGTCTCCGCCCTGCCCGCCCACCCGCCCCGCCCAGTGGAGCGCTGCCTGAGCGCCATGCAGGCGGGCACCCAGATGGTGAAGCTCCGCGGAGGCGCCAAGGGTCTGGTGCGCTTCTACTTCCTGGACGAGCATCGCTCCTGCATCCGCTGGCGGCCCTCGCGCAAGAACGAGAAGGCCAAGAGTGAGTGGGGGTCCCGGCGCCTTGGGGGGGGCTGGCCCGGGGAGGCTGTGACGGGCCCCGCCCCGCAGTCTCCATCGACGCCATCCAGGAGGTGAGCGAGGGCCGGCAGTCGGAGGTGTTCCAGCGGCACCCCGCCGGCGGCGGCGACCCCAACTGCTGCTTCAGCGTCTACCACGGCAGCCAGCGCCTGTCCCTGGACCTGGTGGCGCCTGGCGGCGAGGAGGCGCGCACCTGGGTCACCGGCCTGCGGTACCTGCTGGCCGGCATCAGCGACGAGGACAGCCTGGCCCGGCGCCAGCGCACCCGGGACCAATATCCCGCCGCGTGGGCTCCGGGCGGCCGCGCGCGGGGAGCGGGGGCGGGCGGGGGCGCGGGCCCTGCAGACCGTGTGGCCCCTAACTCGGCCCCAAAGTGGCTGAAGCAGACGTTCGATGAGGCGGACAAGAACGGGGACGGCAGCCTGAGTATCGGCGAGGTGCTGCAGCTGCTGCACAAGCTGAATGTGAACCTGCCCCGGCAGCGGGTGAAGCAGATGTTCAAGGTGAGGCCCGGCCGGCGGCGCCCCCCCCCCCCAGGGCTGCCGGGGGTGTGTGTCAGGGGAGGGGTGTGTCTGGGACAGGGGCACCTGGGGGGGAGGGGCGTGTCTGGGACAGGGGCGTGTCTAGGGCAGGCCAGTTCTGTGGGCAGGTCATCCTAGGGCAGGGGCATGTTAGGGGCAGGGGCGAATCTGGGACAGGGGTGTGTCTGGGACAGGTCATCCTAGGGCAGGGGCGTGTCGGAGGCAGGGGTGTGTCTGGGGCAGGAGCATGTTGGGGGGCAGAGGTGTGTTGGGGGACAGGAGCATGTCTGGAGCAGGGGCATGTCAGAGGCAGGGGCGTGTCTGGGGCAGGGGCGTGTCTGGGGCAGGGGCGTGTTGGGGCAGGGGTGTGTCTGGGGCAGGGGTGTGTCTGGGGCAGGGGCGTGTCTGGGGCAGGGGCGTGTCTGGGGCAGGGGCGTGTTGGGAGGCAGGGGTGTGTCTGGGGCAGGGGCGTGTCTGGGGCAGGGGCGTGTCTGGGGCAGGGGTGTGTCTGGGGCAGGGGCGTGTCCGGGGCAGGGGCGTGTCTGGGGCAGGGGCGTGTCCGGGGCAGGGGCGTGTCCGGGGCAGGGGTGTGTCTGGGGCAGAGGTGTGTCTGGGGCAGGGGCGTGTTGGGGCAGGCCAGCCCTGGGGCTGCAGCAAATGGCAGGGGACACAGCTTGGCCAGCGGAGCTGGGCACTCAGGCAGGGCTGTCAGTGAGGACACCACCCACAGGAGGCTGCTCCCTTCCCCCCTAATGGGGTGCACTTTTCCTGGTGGGATTCCGGTGCCCCTTGCCCCTGATGGGCACCAGGCCTGGTCACCTGCCCTGCGCTGCCTCCTGGTCCCCAACCACCTGGTGTGAGAAGCTGGGACAACGCACCCCTCAGCGGAGCAGAGGCCTGTGCTGTCTGCAATTAGGGCCTCCTTCTCACGCAGCGGGGAGAGCCTGTGCTGGGCCCCACACAGAAACACACGTGCACACACACAGACCCACACAGAGACACAGGCTTCCACACACACACACACACACACAGACCCACACAGAGACACACGTGCACACACACAGACCCCACAGAGACACAGGCTTCCACACACACACAGACCCACACAGAGACACACATGCTCACACACACAGACCCACACAGAGACACACGTGCACACACACAGACCCACACAGAGACACACATGCTCACACACACACAGACCACACAGAGACACAGGCTTCCACACACACACAGACCCACACAGACGCACACGTGCACACACACACACACACAGACCCACACAGAGACACACGTGCTCACACACAGACCCACACAGAGATACACATGTGCTCACACACAGACCCACACAGACCCACACGTGCACACACACACACACACAGACCCACACAGAAACACACGTGCACACACACAGACCCACACAGAGACACACGTGCACACACACAGACCCCACAGAGACACAGGCTTCCACACACACACAGACCCACACAGACGCACACGTGCACACACACACACACACAGACCCACACAGAGACACACGTGCTCACACACAGACCCATACAGAGATACACATGTGCTCACACACAGACCCACACAGACCCACACGTGCACACACACAGACCCACACAGAGACACACGTGCTCACACACAGACCCACACAGAGACACACAGAGACACACGTGCTCACACACAGACCCATACAGAGATACACATGTGCTCACACACAGACCCACACAGACCCACACGTGCACACACACACACACACAGACCCACACAGAGACACACGTGCCCACACACACACACACAGACCCACACGTGCACACACACAGACCCACACAGAGACACACGTGCTCACACACAGACCCACACAGAGACACACAGAGACACACGTGCTCACACACAGACCCACACAGAGACACACAGAGACACACATGCTCACACACAGACCCACACAGAGACACGTGCACACACACAGACCCCACAGAGACACACATGCTCACACACAGACCCACACAGAGATACACGTGCACACACACAGACCCACACAGAGACACACATGCTCACACACAGACCCCACAGAGACACAGGCTTCCACACACACACAGACCCACACAGAGACACACATGCTCACACACAGACCCACACAGAGATACACGTGCACACACACAGACCCACACAGAGACACACATGCTCACACACAGACCCCACAGAGACACAGGCTTCCACACACACAGACCCACACAGAGACACAGGCTTCCACACACACAGACCCACACAGAGACACAGGCTTCCACACACACATAGACCCACACAGAGACACACGTACACACACACAGACCCACACCGAGGCACATGCTTCCACAATACACCCCACAGAGACACAGGCTTCCACATACACACCCCACAGAGACACATGCTTGCACACACACCGGACACATATGTGCACACAGGTACACACAGACACATGCACCACTCACGCAGCCTGACCGCTTTGCCAGGTGCGGCCCCGGCGCGGCTGCTGGCCCCTGTGCGGACGGCGGTCACGCTCGCTGGAGCGGGCGGGAGGCCTGGGATCTGTGGCCGTGTCAGCAGCGCCAGGCCCTGTCTGCCCGCGATCGCCCCATCGGAGGGGAGACCGTGTGGAGGACGCAGAGGGGCTGGGCGTCACGTCACCCGCCGTGTCCGAGAGACACGGGTGTGGGCGAGGACCAGGAGCCCTCGGGCCTCAGGGCCAAACAAGCACCAGCTCCTGGTGGCTCCCTGGCGGCTCCCAGCTCGGCCTCTGGTCCGTTTGTGGGGAGCCTGTGGGGTGGGGGCTGTTTCTGGGGCTGGGGAGTCGCTCTGCCTCTCAGGTCTCACGGAGCGTTTTCATTTTAAAAATGTGTCTGTATTGATTGTTTAGAAAAAGAGGAAGGGAGAGGGATAGAGAGACTTCAGTAAAAACGTGAATGAGAGAGAGGCATCGTGGACTGGCTGCCGCCTCCTGCGTCCCTGCTGGGATGGAGCCCACAACCCGGGCACGCGCCCTGACCGGGAATCCAGCCGTGACCTCCAGCTCACAGGTCACGCTCGGCCCCGGAGTCACACGGGCTCACAGCAGCGGGGTGGAGAGCAGGCGCCCCGCCCCCATCCGGCTGTGCTGCTCAGACAGAGCCCCGTGGACAGACAGACGGCCTGTGGCCGGACAGACGGCCCGCGCCCGGCTCCAGCCCCCGCCCGGCCCTGTTCAAAAGGGGCTCTGACCTCACGGCCTGTCCTGGCGGCTCAGACGCCGGGCTGCCCTCAACCAAAACTCTGCCCGGCACGCCAGGCGCTTGGCATCTGCTGGGCCCTCCCCCGCGGCTCTGGCCCGGCCCAGCCTTGGCATGGGTGCCCGGCTGGACACTTGGGTCCCGGAGTGAGACCTGGCCCCCACCCTGACCGCCCAGGCTGTGTGGCCCCAGAAGGAAGCACCGGCCAGCTGGGCCGGTCCGGTGAGTGCCGCTGTCCGTGGTGCTGCCCGTCCCTCCACTGTGGTCCCCTCCAGCCGGTCACGTTCGTCCCCACTGCACCCCCCCGGGGCAAAGAACCATTGTCAGCACTCAGGGTATTTTTTAAAATATTTTTTAAACTTATTTCAGGGAGGAAGGGAAAGGAGAGGGAGAGGGAGGGATGGAAACATCACTGATGAGAGAGAATCATTGATCGGCTACCTCCTGCACGCCCCCTCCCGGGGTTGAGCCCACAAACTGGACATGTGCTCTGACCAGGAATCGAAGTGTGACTTCCTGGTTCATAGGTCAATGCTCAGCCCTGAGCCCCGCCCGCGGGCATCACTCAGGGTCTGAGCAGCACCTTCTAAGGGTGCAGTTCTTGCCCATGGGCAGGGACTCCCAGCTTGTGGCAGCTCAGGTCCTGGCAGCCCAGCACCCTTGTCCTCTGGTCTGTCCCTGGCCTTGGGCCCTGGGGCAGGGCAGCACCTGGGGCAGGGCAGCCTGCACCCCGTCCCCAGAGCCTGGCCCCTCAGAGGTGCCCCCTGAGGCCGTTTGTTCATGAGGGCCCACGGGCTTGTTGAGGTGCCGGCGGCCTTGCCCCTGGGGGTCCCGTGGGTGCCGTGGGAGCCACTCTCTGCAAAAGGCCAACAGTGGCCAAGACCGGCGTCTTCTCGCCTCTGCTGTGGCCCCGCGCCCGTCTGCTCGGCGGGCACCCACTGTCACCACAGGTGCCCAAGCCAGGGTGGGCGCTGGCTCCAGGGGCTGCGGGCCCTCAGTGTGGTCAGGGGCCGGCTCAGCGAGGGTCACATGGAAAGGCTCGGAGGCAGGAGGGTGAGAGGGGTGCTCAGTGGCCTCAGTGTGGAGTCGGGGGGGGGGGGCGGGGAGCAATCGCAACCAGTGGCATTGGAATGAGGAGGGTGGGTTTGTGGGGACGACTGAGAAGTGGGGGGAGAGGCGGTGCCTAGCCGGTGTGGCTCGGTGAATAAAGCGTCAGCCTGCGGACTGCAGGGTCCCGGGTTCGATTCTGGTCAAGGACATAGACCTCGGGTGCAGGCTCCTGCCCGGCCCGGTGGATGGGTTTCTCTCGCCGGGGATATTTCTCTCTCTCTCTCTCTCTCACTCTCTCTCTAAAACCCAATGGAGACATGTCCCCGGTGAGGATTGAAGTAAAGGGAGTGGGGTGGGCCGGGGACCCCGTGGGAGGGGCCGCTGGGCGCCGGCCCACGGCCTCGCGTTGCAGGAGGCAGACACGGACGACCAGCAGGGCTCGCTGGGCTTCGAGGAGTTCTGCGCCTTCTACAAGGTCATGTCCACGCGCCGGGACCTCTACCTGCTGCTGCTGGCCTACAGCGGCCACAAGGACCACCTGGCGGCCGCCGACCTGCAGCGCTTCCTGGAGGTGGAGCAGAAGGTGGGGTCCGAGGGGCTCCTGGCGGAGAGGATGTGGCCCCTGCAGGACGAGCTCCTGGCGGAGGGGGCGGGCCCGGGAGCGGGCTCCTGGCGGGGGTGGGGGGGGTGGTCCCTGCAGGACGAGCTCCTGTTGGAGGGGGCGGGCCCGGGAGCGGGCTCCTGGAGAAGGGGGCGGGCCCATACAGGGCGGGATCCTGGCGGGGGTGGGGGGGTGGCCCCTGCAGGGCGGGCTCCTGGAAGAGGGGGCGGGCCCGGGGGCGGGCTCCTGGCAGCGGGCACCCCGGCTTCCGGAGGGAGCCCCACGACCACGCAGGATCTTCAGGGTGGAGCCCCGTGGGCCTGGGCTTCCCCGTCCAGCCTTCCCACCCGTGCCTGTCCCCACTCCCGGTCTGGGTGGCTCCGCCCCCTGAGCTGGAGGCCTGGGGCAGCAGCAGGCGGGCAGGTGATGGGCAGGGGCATGTGGCCGGGCTCTGCTGCGCCTTCTCACCCACGGCCGCGCCTCTGCCAAGCGCGCCCCAGCACTCAGGGTCCCTGACGCGGCCACGGGGGTGGCCCCGCCGATGGGGCCGGAGAGCCCTTTCCTGCTTGAAGGGTCCTGAGGGCCAAAGCCACGTGGCCCCTGGTCGGCTGGTGGCTGGCGGGGCCGGAGCCACGCCCGCCGGGGGCACCCCTGACCTGATGGGCGGGAGGTGAGGCCGTCGAGTGACGGGCTGGCCCGGCTCCCCCCTCCCCGCCCAGATGACGGGGGTGACGCTGGACAGCTGCCGGGACATCATCGAGCAGTTCGAGCCCTGCCCCGAGAACAGGAGCAAGGGGGTGCTGGGCATCGACGGTGAGGGGCGGCCGTGGGGTGTGGGGGGACGAGAGGCAGCCCGTGGGCCAGACAGTAGCCTGAGCAGCTGCTCCCAGCTGGGGCCGGGGGGCCGGGGCTGAGGGGCGGGGGGGGGGGGACCGGTGGGCGGGACTTGGGGGGACGGGGGGGGGGCTAGGGGGGTAGGGGTGGGCGGGACTGGGGGCCCAGGAGGGGGGCTGGGAGTCAGGCGGCGGGGCTGGGGGCCGGGGGGCGGGGTTGGGGGTCGGGGCCGGGGCAGGGGGCGGGGGCCGGGAGGCGGGACTTGGGGGGCCGGGGGCCTAGAGGGGCGGGACTGGAGGATTGGGGGGGCCAAGGGTCCGGGCGGGGCCAGGAGTGGGGGGCTGGGGCAGGGGGCCGTGGGACACAGGGGGCTGGGGGATCTGAGACTGCAGCCTGAGCACCATTCTCTGTTCTGGGGGAGGCGAGCCAGGGTTCTGGGGGGCCCCGGGGATCCGAGACGGCCCGGCACCAGGGCTGAGCCCCCCCCGACGCCCCCCCAGGCTTCACCAACTACACGCGCAGCCCGGCCGGCGACATCTTCAACCCCGAGCACCACCACGTGCACCAAGACATGACGCGGCCGCTGAGCCACTACTTCATCGCCTCCTCCCACAACACCTACCTCGTGGGCGACCAGCTGCTGTCCCAGTCGCGGGCGGACATGTATGCCTGGGTGCTGCAGGCCGGCTGCCGCTGCGTGGAGGGTGCGTGCGGGCGCGGGGCGTGGCCTGCGTGGAGGGTGCGTGCGGGCGCGGGGCGTGGCCTGCGTGGAGGGTGCGTGCGGGCGCGGGGCGTGGCCTGCGTCGGGGTGGCCCCGGGAGTTGGGGGTCTCCGGGCAGGGCGTCTCTCCTCGGCCACGCAGACGGTCACAGAGCCGGGGCCCCCCGTGGGGTTCGGGCAGGGGCTCCGGCCGGCCCTGACCGGTCTGTGCCCGCAGTGGACTGCTGGGACGGGCCGGACGGGGAGCCCATCGTGCACCACGGCTACACCCTCACCTCCAAGATCCTCTTCAGGGACGTCGTGGAGACCATCAACAAGCACGCCTTCACCAAGAACGAGTGAGTGGCCGGCCGGCGGCCCAGCGGACAGAGCCTCGGCCTGGGGACTGAGGGGCCGGGTTCGATTCCGGTCAGGGGCACAGACCTCGGGGGCAGGCTCCTCCCCGGCCCGGGTCCTGGTCAGGGCAACCCATCGACGTGTTTCTCTCACATCCGTGTTCCTCCGTCTCTTCCGCTCTCTCTGACATCAATGGGGACATATCCTCGGGGGAGGATGAACCAAAAAAGAAGAACAAGTGGCGAAGACTGGCCCCGAGGTGGCCTCGAGGGCTCCCCCTGTCCTTGCCCTGACCCTGCCCCGGCTCTCCGGGCTGTGGCTGGAGGGCTGAGTGGCCAGCGCCAGGGTCTCTGCTGAGGGTGGGTTGGGCCGGGAGTGGCCCGGAGAGAGGCCAGCGTGCGGGTGGGGCTGTGGGTGCCCTGTGCACACACACGCACACACACGCGCACAAATACACCTGTGCACACACATACACGTGTACACATGTATACACACATACACAAACACATGTATACACATACATGTGCACATGCGTACACATGCGTACACACACGTGGTGACTGCAGCACCCACAGCGGTGTCTCCATGCGAATCAGCCAGCCCTGTGTCCAGACTCCATTCGCTGTCCCTCGGCGGCGGCCACAGACACTGTGGACAAAACCCCACCTGTTTCTGGAACTGCAGCCGCCTCCCCACCCCCTCCCGCCCGGCGCGTTAGCGTTACCTCCGGGTTTAGGCCCCAGGCTGGCGGGAGAGGGGGAGGGCGGGGGGCTGGGGGGGGCCTGGCCCCTGGATTGCGTGGTAGGGCGTCTCCGGCAGAGCTGGACACACAGGCCCTGAGGCTGCCCCGGAACCAGTCTGGGGGGCTCAGGACCCAGCTGGCAGCATCTCTGCAGACTCTGCGTTCTCCCCCGCCCCCCAGCCCCCCGCAGACCCCCTCCCGGGCGGAGACACGGGGCGACGCGCATCGTCGCCCCCAGACCTACCGCCGTCTCCGCCGCAGGCCCACCCCTCTCCCGGGCCGCCCCCGTCCTCCCGGTCTGAGTGACCCACATTTTCTGAGAGGATCGTGGTGTTTCTGGCAAAAATCCCAGGAGGATGTGCGCTCGGTTTTTAAAAACCAAACAGCGGAGGAGCATGGCGAGCCGCGGGCCCCCCAGGCAGCCCCGTGTCCTCGGGATGCGGCTCTCCAGGGGGCCCGCGGGTCTGTCCTCCCCTCGCCACTCGCCTGGCCCTGGCTCCCTCCAGTCCTGGGAGCTGTGTCCGCGACCTGCTGCACCTCCCGTTTCCCTGCAGCTCCAGCGCTTGTCTGCTCCCGGACAGGAGCGCATGCCTTCTCTTTTCTCTTCTTTAGAAACACGTCTTCTTCGATGTCAGAGGAAGGGGGGGAGAGAGAGACATCGCTGATGAGAGAGAATCCTGCATCGGCTGCCTCCTGCACCCCCCACACGGGGATGGAGCCCACAGCCCGGGCCTGTGCCCCAACCGGGACTCGAGCCCTGACCTCCTGGCTCACAGGTTGATGCCTAACCCCTGAGGCTCACGGGCCGGGCAAGCGCTCCCCTTCTCCACCCTGAGGCCTCCCAGCTGCTGTCACACCTGCGGGTGCTTTTCAGAGCTGCTGGGGGGTCACCCGGAGCGGCCAGCAGCCCCGTGCACGCCCGGCTTCTGGGGGAGACCCCTCTCACTCGGTGCTCGGGGCCCCTGGGTTGGCACAGGTGGTCCCCCTTCCCCGGCCTCACTGCCCCCCATGGGCACAGGTACCCCGTGATCCTGTCGGTCGAGAACCACTGCAGCGTGGCCCCTCACTGTCCCCCCCACCTCCCTGCCCGCCCCCCCCCCCTGCGGGCACAGGTACCCCGTGATCCTGTCGGTCGGGAACCACTGCAGCGTGGCCCCTCACTGTCCCCCCACCTCACTGCCCCCCCCCCCGCGGGCACAGGTACCCCGTGATCCTGTCGGTCGAGAACCACTGCAGCGTGGCCCCTCACTGTCCCCCCACCTCACTGCCCCCCCCCGCGGGCACAGGTACCCCGTGATCCTGTCGGTCGAGAACCACTGCAGCGTGGCCCCTCACTGTCCCCCCACCTCCCTGCCCCCCCCGCGGGCACAGGTACCCCGTGATCCTGTTGGTCGAGAACCACTGCAGCGTGGCCCCTCACTGTGCCCCTACCTCACTGCCCCCCCCCCCGCGGGCACAGGTACCCCGTGATCCTGTCGGTCGAGAACCACTGCAGCGTGGCCCAGCAGAAGAAGATGGCGCAGTACCTGACTGACATCCTGGGGGACAAGCTGGACCTGTCGTCCGTGAGCAGCGAGGACGCCTCCAGCCTGCCCTCCCCACAGGCGCTCAAGGGCAAGATCCTGGTGAAGGTGAGCCTGCCCCCCGCACCCCCCCCCCCCCGGGGCTGGGGCATCTCGCTGGGCCTGATTCAGGGCAGGGGTGTGGGGGGGGTCAGGGCGGGGTCAGGGGGTCAGGGCGGGGAAAGGGTGCGGGGTCAGGGCAAACTCAGGGCCCCCCTCCATGATCT
Organism: Antrozous pallidus; assembly: GCA_027563665.1. NCBI lineage: Eukaryota > Metazoa > Chordata > Mammalia > Chiroptera > Vespertilionidae > Antrozous > Antrozous pallidus. The sequence goes on from CM050508.1 coordinate 212,607,433, forward strand.
GGGCTCTGTGCCGGCCGCCCCGGACCGGCTCAGTCTCCCAGGATGGCCACGCCGTGCGGGGACCTCCGCGTGCACACACAGGTGCCCCTCCCCCACACGGCTGCCCGGCCGGCCCGGCCCCACGGCCTGGGACCCCGCACGCTTTCGAAGGCCCCATCCTTGTGCCCCCTGCAGCTGACCCCCCACGGCCCCTCCTCCCCCAGGGCAAGAAGCTGCCCCCCAACATCAGCGAGGATGCGGAGGAGGGCGAGGTGTCGGATGAGGACAGCGCCGACGAGATGGACGAGGACTGCAAGCTCCTCAACGGGGATGTGAGTGGTGGTCGGGGGAGCCGTCGGGGCCAGGGGGCTGTCAGAGGGCCGGGGGATGGTCAGGGGGCGGGGGGGGCGGTCAGGAGGGCCAGGGGGGGTCAGGGGGTCAGGGGGCGGTCAGGGGGGCCAGGCGGGCAGTCAGGGGGTCAGGGGGCAGTCAAGGGACCGGGGGTGGGCGGTCAGGGAGCCGGGGGGAGGTCAGGGGCAGTCAGGGGGTCAGGGGGCGGTCAGGAGGCCTGGGGGTGGTCAGGGGGATGTGAGTGGCAGTCAGGGGGGACAGAGGGCTGTCAGAGGGCCGGGGGATGGTCAGGGGGCAGGATGGCGGTCAGGGGGGCCTGGCGGGCAGTCAGGGGGTCAGGGGGCGGTCAGGGGCCTGGGGGAAGGCCAGGGCGACCGGGCCGTCTGCTGGCCACTGGCGATGGTAAGCCCAGGGCTGTGAGGTCGGCTGGCACCCAGCCCCACCTGTGCCAGAGCAGCCAGAGGCCCACAGCCAGGCCCTGCCCCGGGGTCAGAGTTCGTCCGGGCCCCCTGGGGACTGCCCGGCAAAGAGGGCACGTGGAGGCAACACAGGCCAGCTCCCTGGGGCCGGACCACCTGTCCCCACCCCTCCCATCTCCTCGGGGGACTGGGGGGCTCCCAGGCCCAGGGCTGCTGAGCGGGCGGTGCTGTGCTCAGGGCCTGCCTGCCGCTGGGGGTCGGGGGGCGAGGACCCACAGGTGGTGCGGGAGTGAGCGTGCGTCCGTGCGGGAGGCTGACCCGGGCCCGGCTCCCCCGTCCTGCCAGGCCCCGGGCTGGTCGGCACGGTGCCCCTGGGGCTGGGACTGAGGCCGGCGCTCCGGCTGCCGCAGGCCTCCGCCAACCGCAAGCGGGTGGAGCACATCGCCAAGAGGAAGCTGGACTCCCTCGTCAAGGAGTCCAAGATCCGCGACTGCGAGGACCTCGACGACTTCGCCGTGTCCGCGCTGCCGCTGCCCCGGCGTCTGGGGCGCGGGGCCGAGGGCCAGGTGAGCGCGGGGGCCGGCTCGTACTGCAGACACCGTGGACCCACGCACACCTACACGTGTGCACCCCTGTGTACACACCCGTACACACCCCCTTCCGCCGGGCCCGGTCAGGCCACACATGGCTCCTGTGTATCGGTACGCACACGCACACGCCTGTACATGTGAACCCATGCGCCGGAAACCCGTGCATACATGAACCTGTGCACAGGTGTGCGTGCCTGCACGCCCAAACCTGCGCACACCTACACGCACACCTGTGTGTGCATGGTATACACCTGCACACGTACACTCTGCACACCCGCACACGTGCACAGGACCACAGACGTCACCTGTTACGGGGGGTAGCCGAGTGCCGGTTTGCCCTGTTTGTGTGACTGCTCTGTCTCCTTGAGGCTTGGGCCCCCCTGCCCCTTGTCCCCCCTGCCCCTACCCTCTACCCCTTGTCCACAGAGTGACCCTCAAGTCTGTGGTGGTGCCAGCTGCCCCCCTGCTTCTGTCCCTTGCCCTGTCCCCTGCCCTTTGCCACCCTGCTTCTGTCCCCTGCCCCTTGTCCCTTGCCACTGTCCCCTGACCCCTGGCCCTTGTCCCCATCCCCTGGGTGTCCCTGCAGAGCCTCTACCCCTTGTCCCCGTCCCCATCCCACGTCCCCTGCCCCCTGCCCCCTGCCCTCTGCCCCTTGCCCCCTTCAGCTCCTCAGGGAGCCATCTGAGCGTTGCCTGGGGCTGGGGCTGGGGCTGGGGCAGGGGGGCTGGGGCTGGGGGGGGCTGGGGCGGGCCCCCCGCCCTCCCACTGCAGGGTCTCCTGAGTGACAGGGAGGGGCAGGCCGGGTCTCAGGGCCGCGCCCCCCACAGTCTCATGGGAAAGGGCAGCTGAGCTCTGAGAAGTGTCCTCGGTGACAGAACGGGTGGCGGTCCAACAGGCATGAGGTGCGGGGGTGCCAGCCCGGGTCCGAGAGGCTGAGCAGTTGAGGCTGTCGGGGACAGCGAGCCTGGACGCAACCAGCCCCCCCAGGGCCAAGGGGGCAGGGCGGCTGGCCTTGGGCCGGTGGGGTGCAGACCTGTCTCAGGGTGGGGGGCACAGTGTCTCCTAGTTTCTGGAGAGTCCTGCCCACCTGCCACAGACCCCACTTCCCTGCAGGCCCGGCAGGGGGGAGGAGGCGGGGGCAGCTCCCTGCCATGTGAGGGGGGCTGGCCCCTTGGGCGTATTCAGATGTGGGTGGGTGTCCCCCCCGCCCCCGCCTGGGGTGCAGGGGCAGCTGGCACCACCATAGACTGAAGGGTCGCTCCGTGCAGGGGGCTGACAGTGGCTGTTCATTTTCAGTCTTAAGGTGTCTGGGGGGCAGACAGTGCTGAGGCTCCAGGGGGCAGGGGGCAGCGTGCCCAGCCGGGTAGGATGTGAGGTCCCAGCTTTTCCTTGGCCAGGCAGCCCCTGGACACAGCGGGGGGCGCCTGGGGGCGCAGGAGGGCAGCTGGCCGAGAGGCGGAGGGAGGCAATCAGGGAAGGTTTCTGGAGGAGGAGAGAAGGAGCGCAGGCGGAGCCTCCAGGCGTGAGGACTGGGGTGGCAGCACCTGCTCCCTCCCGCTGGGGTGCCCGGGCAGAGCCTCAGAGAATCTGGGGGGGCCCAGGCAGTGGGTGGGCGTCTGGGCCAGCGGCTCATGGGCACGCCTCTGTCTGCCTGTCCATCACGGGCCTTTGGCCTCAGTGCCCCCCACCCCGGATGCAGGTGGGTCAGGATGGGGTCCCGCACCCCAAGCAGAGCAGGCCAGTCTGTCAGCCGCCAGAGGGGCGGGACAGGGGCTGGGGGACCCGGGGGCTGGGCCTGTGTATGAGCTTCGGGTGGGAGAGGCGGCTGTGGGGGTTAGGGCCAGGCAGGAAGGGACCCAGTCAACAGTGGGTCCCGGTCCTGTGAACCGGGGTGAACCGGGGTCAACCAGGGTCACTGCGGCCGAGGTGAGCAGAGCAGCTGGCGGGGGTGGGGTGGGGAAGGGGGGGTCCGCCTTACGAGATGGAGCCGTGGTCGTGGCAGGGAGCCGGCCTCGAAAGAGGCATGGGGCCGCCCCGGGGTCACATACGCCGGCTTCCCCAGGGGTGTCCCTGCCACCGACGGCGTTCATCTTGCGGCCGCCACCTTTGGAGACACTCAGAACGGGACGGGGAGGGGCCGCAGCCAGCTCACCCGCTACCCCCCTCAGCCCCTGCCCGCCCCCCCAGGAAGACTGCCTGGCTCCCTGGAGAGCCCCCGCCCGCCCCCCCGCCCCCCCGCCCCCCCACCTGGTGCTGGGCTCACCGTCCCTGCACCCCCCCACCCCCCCGCAGCCTGAGGAGGACGTGGAGTCCGGGGAGGACGCCGGAGCCAGCAGACGGAACGGCCGGCTGCTGGGACACAGCCTCTCCAAGCACAAGGTCGGGGGGTCCTCCCTGCCCCTGTGCCCGCCGTCCCTCCTCCAGCCCCCAGCCCTCCGCCCGCTCCCAGCACCGTCCTTCGAGCTCCCGGCGGCCTCCCCGCTGCGGGTGCTGGGGCTGACTGTCCCCCAGCCCCCACCAGCCGGTGCCCGAGCCGGGGTCCCCCCGCCGCGCTGACGGGGCACACAGGGGCAGGGCGGGCCCCCCACGACGCCCACACCGCCTGCAGGGCTGACCGGTCTCCGCCCACAGAAACGGAGCCGCAAGCTGAAGGCGGCGGCCAGCTCGGAGGAGGCGGACGAGGAGCTGGACCTGCAGGGCGGCCAGAACCGAGGGTCAGCCTGCCCCCGACCCGCGAGTACACTGACCGCCGTCCCGGCCACGGCCAGAGCGAGCTGTGCCCTCAGGGCGGGCAGAGGGCGGGCGGGGGCCCGGGGTGTGGCCGGGAGGAAGGGGGGCTGGCTCCGAGACCGCCACCCGGGTCACAGGTCAGAGAGGTGTCCTCTGGGGGCTCCTGCCCCCCCCCCGTGTCGCCTCCCGGCGTGTCCGCTGTGTGTCCACTGCACGCCCTGGTGCCCGGACACGGCTGACGAACACGGGATGGACGTTCCCCATGAACCAGCCAACCTGGTGGAACCTGGGGCCACCTCTCGGCCCCGGGGCCCAGCTGGCCTGAGCGGGAGGGGCCGACCGGGTCCTGACCCCCCCCCTACTCCTGACCCCTGACCCCGCCCCCGCCCGCAGGGCCGCCCGGCAGCGGAAGACCATGCAGCTGTCGCGGGCGCTGTCGGACCTGGTCAAGTACACGAAGTCCGTGGGCTCCCACGACGTGGACACGGAGGGTGAGGGGCTCAGGGCACGGGGGTATTGGGGTGCAGGGGGCCCAACCCAGGCTCTGACTCGGCCCGGGGCGCCCCAGTGGCGTCCAGCTGGCAGGTGTCGTCCTTCAGCGAGACGCGGGCGCAGCAGCTCCTGCAGCAGAAGCCGGCGCAGTACCTGCGCTTCAACCAGCGCCAGCTGTCCCGCATCTACCCGTCCTCCTACCGCGTGGACTCCAGCAACTACAACCCCCAGCCCTTCTGGAACGCCGGCTGCCACATGGGTGGGTGCGGGGGCTGCCGGGGGCGGAGGTCAGGGGGAACGAGGAGGCCAAGGGGTGCCGAGGTCAGGGGGGCACGAAGGTCAGGGTGCACAAGGTCAGGGGCATGAAGGTCAAGGGGCGCAGAGGCCAGGGGGCGTGGAGGTCGGGGGGGCATGGAGGTCGGGGGAGCACAGAGGTCGGGGGCACAGAGGTCAGGGGGTCACAGAGGTCGGGGGCATGGAGGTCGGGGGGACACGGAGGCCAGGGGGGACACAGAGGTCAGGGGGCACAGAGGTCATGGGGGACGTGGAGGCCAAGGGGTGCTGAGGTCAGGGGGGCACGAAGGTTGGGGCGCACTGAGGTCAGGGGCATGGAGGTCAAGGGGCGCAGAGGCCAGGGGGCATGGAGGTCAGGGGGGACACAGAGGTCGGGGGCATGGAGGTCAGGGGTGCACAGAGGTCAGGGGGCACGGAGGTCAGGGGGGCAGGGAGGTCAGGTGGGGGGCACGGAGGCCAGAAGGGGTGCAGCCTGTGCTCTGAGCTCCTCCGCTTGCTTTTCTCTGCGGCTCTGGACCTGCCGGGTGTCCCGCTCACTTCACCCGCCTGGCGGGGCTGGGGTCCTTGTCCTCGGGGGCCTGGGGGCCGGGGGGCCGTCTGCCCGGACAGACGCATGGCCCGGCTGTGCGCACCCGTGAGCCCCGGGCCCCGCTGACGCCCGGCTCATGGGCACTGGCAGGGTGGGCAGAGGGCACGGCCGGGCTCAGACCCCCCTCTCGCCCGGCCTGCAGTCGCCCTCAACTACCAGTCGGAGGGGCGGATGCTGCAGCTGAACCGGGCCAAGTTCAGTGCCAACGGCAACTGCGGCTACGTGCTCAAGCCCCCGTGCATGTGCCAGGGTGAGGGCCGGGGGGCCTGGGACGGGCGGGCTGCACGGCGGGGACCCGCTGGCACCTTCACCCCGGCCTTCGCAGGACCGCCCTCCTCCTCCAACACCTCGGTTTTCTCTCCGCCTTCCCCCCTACCCCCCAGGCATCTTCAACCCCAACTCCGAGGACCCCCTGCCCGGGCAGCTCAAGAAGCAGCTGGTGCTCCGGATCATCAGCGGGCAGCAGCTCCCCAAGCCGCGCGACTCGATGCTGGGGGACCGTGGGGAGGTAGGAGGGCGCGGGGGCCGCGGGGCCGCGGGGAGCCGGGCCGGCCCCGCCTCACCCCGTCCTCCGCGCAGATCATCGACCCCTTCGTGGAGGTGGAGGTCATCGGGCTGCCGGCCGACTGCAGCAAGGAGCAGACCCGCGTGGTGGACGACAACGGTGAGGGGGCCCGGCACAGCCGGCCGCCGGGAGCGGAGGGGCCACTCCTGTCCCCCGTGACCACCCGCCCGGGCCGGGCCGGGCCCCCAGCGGGAAGCCCAGGACGGCCCCGGGCCCCGGGGTCACTCCCCTCCGCAGGCGGCCCTGTCGGGAGGAAGCTGTGGCCCCGGGGGGTCTCCGGAAGGCGCGGGGGCGGTGACGCCTCCTCTCGGGGGGCCGCCAGGGTTCAACCCCATGTGGGAGGAGACGCTGGTGTTCGTGGTGCACATGCCCGACCTCGCCCTGGTGCGCTTCCTCGTCTGGGACCACGACCCCATCGGGCGCGACTTCATCGGCCAGAGGACGCTGGCCTTCAGCAGCATGATGCCAGGTGGGCCGGGTGCTGGGGGTGGGGAGGGGAGGGCAGAGCCCAGCCCCTGTCGCCACGGAGACCTGAGGGACGGGGGCTGGGGGCGCTCAGCTTCCCCGGGAGCTGGCTTTGGCCACGGGGGACCAGAGGGAGCTGTGGGAAAGGCCACAGGTGCTCTGTGGACCGAGACGGGAGGGGCGGGAGGGGCGGGAGGGGCGGGAGGGCCGGGGAACCCCCCCAGGAAGGAGAGGTCCCTGCGGGCGGGCCATTCCCGGGGCTCCCTGAGGAGCGGAGCCGGGGCGGGCGTGGCTGGGTCGGGCCTCGGGGCTGGGAGTGGGGGTGGCGGGCGAGCTGGCTGGCCGTTGCAGGCTACCGGCACGTGTACCTGGAGGGCATGGAGGAGGCCTCCATCTTCGTCCACGTGGCCGTCAGTGACGTCAGCGGTAAGGTGAGTGCGGCCCCAGCAGGGACGCGGACCTGAGGTTGAGGGGTGACCTTGTGGGCCCGTTTCTCCGCCTGGGACGGGTGATGGGGCACCTGAGCTGCGGGCCCCACGGGGCGGCCACGGGCCCCAGGAGGTGGGCGTCCTGGCCCTCGGGGACCCACCGCACTCCCGTCTGTCTCCTGAGCCCCCACGCCCCCTCAGGGGCCCGGCTCTTCACCCTCCTCAGAAGGCTCGGCCTGGCTCTGCCCCCTGCACTCCCTCCCCCAGCACCCCGCTCTGCTGGGATGGGTCTGGCTTCCCTTTCCCCGCCATCAGGGATCAGGGGTCCCAGGCCGGTGTCAGGGGCCTGGGCAGCCCCAGCGCTAACCGTCTCTCTCCCGCCACGCTCCACGGCCGAGCGGCCGGCCGGCCGGACGCGGCTCCGCAGGCCTCCCAGCGCTCCGCCGTCTGTCGTCCGTCCGTCCGTCCGCCCGTCCGTCTGTCTGTGTGTCCGCGGGCCCGCCCGCTGTCTGTGCCTCACGCCGCCGCCCTGTCTCTTGGTCTTGCAGTGCGCCCTCTAGGCCCCGCCCACCTTTAGGAGCAGAGCCCCCGGGACCTCGCAGGTACCCGGCGCGGGGCGCAGGGCGCAGTGCCCACCCGCATGCTCGGGCGGCTGTGAGCACCCGTGACTCCCGGTCGCTGGGGGGGCTGCCCGCTCACAGAGCAGGGGTCGTGGCGGGGTCGGGGGTCACACGGGGCCATCGTCAGCCACACGGCAGCGTCAGAAGCAGGTCCAGGACTAGCAGCCTCCCGTGGGCCCCTCCTCCGCTCCGAGTCCCGCCTCGCTGAAGCTCTCTCCGCACCCCCATCCTCTCCCCCTCCCGCTCTGCACCCCTCGTGTGTCCCCTGTGTGCTCCTGACTCCCCGGGCTCGGAGGGGATGGGGAGAGGTCCCCTGGACCAGGCGCCCCGAGCTCGAGTCCTGGATCTTCTTCAAAAGTGCTCCCCAGCCAGCTCGGACATTTGGGACCTCGAATCCAGAAACCGATTCAAGTGCTGGCCACTCGAACACCTCTGCCTGGAAGGGCCCCGGGTCCTGGGTCTCTGCATGTGGGGACCCTCCCGCCCGGCCTCTGTGCCCTCGAGCGGCAGCTGCTGGGCTCGCTCGCCGGTCCCAGGGACCCCCGCTGCCCTCCTGGGGCCAGGGGCACCGGCTGGCTGAGCTCTGCCTTTGGGCTGCGTGTATAGAGGGCGGGGTGAGGTTGGGAAGGATGGGGAGGAGGATGCGGGGGGGGGGGTAAGGGGGGGACAGGGGCAGGGAGAGCAGACCTGGCCTGCATCTGGCTGTGCTTGCTTCTCAGCCTGCAGCGCCCGGCGGGGCCGGTGAGCTGGGCCAGGCCTGCTTCAGGTGGTTCTCAGCACTGCCCTGTGGGCACCCACCTGCCCGTCGGGGGTCCGGGGGCCTGAGGCAGGTGCACAGCGAGGTGGCAGAGGGTCCAGGTTCGAGGCCTTGGCTTGGGAGAGAGCCCTGGGGGGGGGGGTCCCGTCTGCTCTCAGCTCCTGCTGACTCCGCCTGTGCAGAGCCGGTCACGCTGAGCCGCAGCGGCCTCTGTCCCGGCTGGAGGTTCCCGGAGCCGGAACAGCCCCACCCTGGCGAGCCCACGGTGCCCTCCGAGAGCCGATGCCCCGCCCCCTCCGCCGGCCCGAGCTCGGCCGGGCTGTGCCGTCCCCGCCCCGGGGCCCGGCTGCCGGCGACCTGGGCTCCTTCTCTTGCAGGTCAAGCAGGCGCTGGGCCTAAAAGGTCTGTTCCTCCGAGGCCCAAAGCCCGGCTCCCTGGACAGTCATGCTGCTGGGCGGCCCGCACCCCGGCCCTCCGTCGGCCAGCGGCTCCTGCGGCGCACGGCCAGCGCCCCCGCCAAGAGCCAGAAGCCCGGCCGCAGGGGCTCCCCTGAGCCGGCCCCAGGTTCCGAGGGCGGGGCTCCGGCCCGGGCGCCCCCCAGCCCCGGCCTGGCCCCTGCGGCGCCGACCCCGGAGGAGCCCGCAGGCCCCGCCCCCCGAGGTAAGGCGCCGGCGGAGAGGAGCCCCGGGCGGGGGCGGCCGCCACGCGGTCCCGAGGGCGCCGGGCCAGCCGGCGTGGCCGCCTCTTGCATGAAGTGCGTGGTGGGATCCTGCGCCGGCGAGGACGCCGAGAGCCTGCGGCGGGGGCGGCCCCCCAGCCCGGGGCCCCCGGGCGGGCACGAGGCCATCGGCCAGCAGCCCCGCGCCCGGGCGGACTTGCTGGGGGCCCCCCCTGCTGCCCCAGGCGGAGGCGGCAGAGGGTCCCCCAGGGGGCCGGGCTGTCCAGGCAGCCCTGAGGGGGCCCCCCGCTGGCCCGAGGGCGCCCGCCGGCAGCCGGGGGCCCTGCAGAGGGAGATGAATGCCCTGTTCCTTCAAAAGCTGGAGGAGATTAGGAGTAAATCCCCCATGTTCTCCACCGGTAAGACCCCCCTTCCCCGCACCTCGTGGCGTGCCCCCCGCATGGCCTGGCAGACCCCGCTGCTGTGCTTCGTGTCCCACTGCCGCCCCGTGTGCTCCGCACCGCGTTCCCCTGGCTCCGACGGCTCCCCGTCGGCCCCAGCCCCCCCTCCTGCCTGACCCAGCCTGACCCTGGGCCTCTCGCTCTTGGCCCCCCCCCCGCCCATCCCCGAGGGCTCAGGGAAGGGAGAGCAGGTGCAGCCCCAGCGCCCTCACCCCTGAGCGCCCCCTGAGCAGGGACTGAAGCCAGGCTGTGCCCAGAGGCCGGCAGCCGGAGCAAGGTCACTGGGGCCCGGCCCGGTGCCCCTCCCTGGTCTTCCCAGGACGTGGGCAGCCTCCCTCCAGGGCCAATGGAGGTGTCCTGCCCCGGCCCCGGCCCCACAGGCCTCTGACTCCTGGCCGGGCTCCAGCCCCGCCTCGGGGCCCTGTCCCAGCTCGCTCGCGCACCCGGCACCCGGCTCTGAACTGGGAGCCGCCTGCTCTGGCCCCTCCGGGCCGGCCGGCTGCAGTGCTCTGCCTGGGGGCGGGTCTCGGGCTGGGAGGGGGAATCTGAGCTGTCCTGCTCCCCCCACTGCAGTCCCTCTGCCCACTGGCCGGCCCCCCGCCCCCCGCGCTGACCACCCTGTTCTTTCTGTCCCCATGCGACCTCCGTAGTTAGGAACTGAGTGCAGCCAAGTGCCAGGTAATGGGGCAGCTCCGTGTGCCCCCTGCGGCCCGTGTGCCCCGTGTGCCCAGTGTGCCCCCCTGTGTGGGCCCCTGTGTGGGCCCTGTGTGGGTTCCGTGTGGCCCCGTGTGCCCTGTATGTGCTCCGTGTGCCTGGTGCGGCTCCCGCCTGGGGGCCCCGGTGGCAGCGGAGTGGAGGGCAGGGTGCCGGCCGCCGTGTGCCCGGAGGGGCCTGGTCACTGGGGGCCTGTGGCTGCGCCCGACGCCCCCCTCCCTCTCCTTCTCCCGCAGATCCCCGCCCCTTCTCCATGCAGAGGCCGGTCTCCTCGCTGTGCAGCCTGGAGACCATTGCTGAGGAGCCAGCGCCGGGCCCCGGGCCCAGCCCCGCCCAGGGGGGGCCCCGGTGCCCCACGGGCCCTGCCGCCAAGGCTGAGCGCCCCCCGGGGCCGCCTCTCCGGCTCAGGACCGGCAGCCAGGGGGACACGGAGCCGGCCCCCCACAGCGGGCGGCAGGCGTGCCGTGGGGGGAGCCCCTGCAGAGCATGTAAGGGGGCGCCCGGCAGCCAGACAGACAGCAGGGGCCACCCCCGGGCCCTGGGCCCTCTGCCCGCGGTCAGCAGGGCCAAGAGTGATGGCCAGGTGCCCTCGGAGCCCCTGGGCCGACCCTCCCCGGCCCTGTCCTCGGACGCCACGGCCGGAGACCGGCTCTGGCAGCGGGTGGAGCCGGGCAGCCACCGCGACAGCGTGTCCTCGTCCTCCAGCCTGTCGTCCGCCGACACCGTCATCGACCTCTCGCTGCCGGGCCTGGGCCTGGGGCGGGAGGGCCTCCTGGGGGCGCCGGCCGGACGCCGGCCCCTGCGGCCCTGCTCGGCCTCGGCCGCCCGCCTGCACTTCCTGTCGGGGACCAAGAGCAAGTCCAACCCCAACCTGCGGGCTGCGGGCCAGTCCCCTGCGGCCCCCGACGAGCTGCAGCCCCGGCCCCCGGCTCCCCGGCCCCCCCACCCCGCGGCCGCCAAGTCCAAGAGCCTGGGGGACCTGACGGCCGACGACTTCGCCCCCCCTTGCGCCGAGGGCCGGGGCGGGAGCCGGGGCCGGGCCGGGGAGGGGCCCGGGGGGCGGGCGGCCCGGCGGGACCCCCTGACGGAGCAGCTGCTGTGGCTCACGGGCTTCCAGCAGGCGGGGGACATCACCTCGCCCACCAGCCTGGGCCCCCCCGGGGAGGGCGCGGCGGGCGGCTTCCGGCGCCGCTCCTCCCGCAGCCAGAGCCGCGTGCGCGCCATCGCCAGCCGGGCGCGCCAGGCCCAGGAGCGGCAGCAGCGGCTGCAGGGCCCGTGGGGGCCCCCCGAGGAGCGGGGTGCCCCTGAGGGTGCCTGCTCTGCGGGCCAAGAGGGCTGCGGGGATGTGCCCGCCCCCAAGGGCGCTGCGGGCATCCTGCTCCGGCTGTGACCAGGCCCCCACGCCCCGTGGCCACCGGGCAGTGGCCAGGCAGGGCCCCGTGTTTGCTCAGGACACGGCACATGCTGGTCCCGGGGCTGTGTGCCCCCGGGCGCCCGCCCTCTGCCCAGGCCTCTCTCGGGGGAAGGGGTACGGGAGGGGGGAGATGGGGTACGGGGGGGGGGGGGCAGCCCCACCCCTGGCAACATTGTCACGCGCTTCACCAGGTGTGCACAGAGATCTTGACGTCGAGACGAAGCTTCTGTGACATTAAAACGGGCCGAGTCCTTCCTGTCTCCCAGGTCTTGGCTGTGTGCATGTGTGTGGGTGCGTGTGCCCAGCCTGGAGTGCCCAGCCGCCTCCCTGGCTTGCTCTGCAGGGTCCCCGCTCTGTGCGGACATTCTAGACTGTGAATTCCCGAACACGACTCCAACGCGCACACACTCCCACCCGTGTGGGCGGCCCCCCTGTGGCCTCCCGCCGGCTGTCCCGTGTGCGGCGTCCGGAGGCGGGGGACGGCTGCCCCAGGGCTGAGCTGACTGGCTCCCGCCGTGCCCTGCTGCCCTGCCGGCGCCGGACTGCCTGGCAAAGCCCCCTGCAGGGCCGGGGCCCCGGCTCCCGTGGCAGGACGTGACCAGGGGTCTCTCAGTGGAAAGAAAGGGTGGGCAGAAAGGTGGACACACTCAGGGCCTGGGGAGGGGGGGGCGGCCAGGTGACCTTGCTCCCAAGCCCACCCAGCCCTCGTTTCTGGTTCCTCCGGGGTTGGGGGGTGGCAGGCCCCCGAAATCCTAAGAAACAGATGCTGCAGACTCAGCCCTCCTGCCTGGCGCACACGTGGGGCCTCACAGGGCGCCCCGCGGGATGGCTCCAGCCTGTACAACAAGGACATGTCCCGTCGGGGGAACAGCAGGGGAAGGGGCTGCTGCCACCGGTGCCACTGCCAGGGTGGGGCCCAGGGAGCCCCCATGCGCCCCGGGGTGGGGTGGGCACAGGCTCAGGCCACGGCCACAGAACCCGCGGGTCTGATCGGCTCTGAAGAGGCTGGTGCCCGAGAGCCCTCCAGGGACTTTGAGGCTCCGCTCCGCCTGCCCTCGAGCTGGTAGTGCTGCCTGCCCGTCTGTCCCTCTCTGCACAGCGTCTGTCCCTCCCTGCACAGCGGCGCCGGACCGGGCCCTGTGGGGGCAGCAGCTGCGGCCACAGGCCAGGGGCCCTCGTTCTGGGAGTGGCGGGGGGGGAGCGTTGGCAGCGCCCGGGGAGGGTGGCAGGGCTCCGGCGACCGCGCAGCACAGCACGAGCTCCGGTCTCCTCTAGAAATTCTATTTGGTGCGTGCCTCGCGCCCGTGCCGTCAGACACAGGCATATATATATTTAACACATATAAAAGTTATTTAACAGTTAAATACATTCCAATGCGCATGTCCGGGGGGCGGTGCCTCCCGGCGCCGACGCGGCAGCGTGAGGAACGCGTCCGCGGAGGGGGGGGGGGGGGGGGGGGCGGCCGCCGAGCCCGCCCGAGTCACAGAAGCACAACATAAATACCGGCCGGTGCGCGCCCGCCGCCGTCCCAGTCCGTCCCTGAGGCCCGCCGGGCGGCGGCCGGCTCACTCGGCCGGGACCTCGAACTTGAAGATGACGCTGAAGAGCCGGCCGCCCAGGCGCGCGGCCAGCCAGGCGTTCTTGAGCACGGCCAGCTTGAGGCTCTCGCAGCGCAGCGCCGCGCCGTAGTTGGTGTGCACGGCCCGGCCCATGCCCTCGATCACCACCAGGTCCGTCCCGCGCGCCCGCACCAGCGCGGCCAGCCCCTCGTCCAGGCGGCTGCGGGAGGGGGGCAGTGAGGCGGGCTCCGCGGCACCGAGTGGCGTCCCCGCCTGCCCCCGGGCACGGAGACCGCCCCCCCCTGCAGCCTGGGCCCCGCCTGCCCCCGGGCACGGAGACCCCCCTGCAGCCTGGGCCCCGCCTGCCCCCGGGCACAGAGACCCCCCCAGCGGACTGGGCCCCACCTGCCCCCGGGCACGGAGACCCCCCCAGACTGGGCTCCTGGCTGCCAGGTCACAGTGGGCAGCGAGTCTGGACGCGGCGGCAGCGACCCCTTCTACTCTGAATTTAAAGAACCTGGTTCCGCCTGGGCCAGTGTGGTTCAGTGGTTAGAGTATTGGCCTGCAGACTGAAGGGTCCTGGGTTCGAATATGCCAGGGCACATGCCCGGGTTTCAGGCTCCATCCCCAGTAGGGGGTGGCAATCAATGGCCCTCTCTCACCATTGATGTTTCTAGCTCCCTCCCTTCCCCTCTGACGTCAATAAGAATATATTTAAAACGATTATAAAGGATCTAGTCCCACCGTGGACCTGCCCTCCCGCCCTGCGGACAGCAGTGGCCTGGGCCACGGCTGGTGACACCGGTTGGGTGGCCGCCGGGCGGACTGAGACGGGCAGTCCGGCCACACGCCGGCTCCGCTGGGCGGTCCCTGTGTTCAGACCCGGGCGGAGCAGGAGCGAACACCAGCTGCTGCGGGGACCCGGCTGCAGGCGGGACAACCCCTCTGGGCCTCGGAGCTGGGCGCCCTGTGTCCACCTCTCCCCGCCCACACAAGCCGGAGCGTCTGCCATGCCATGATGGGGCCCAAGGACAGAGGGCTGAGTGCAGGGGGCCGGGAGGGGGCCCGGAGGGGGCCGGGGCCGGGCCAGGAGAGTGGAGCGGCCGGTACCTGAGGTCCAGGCAGGGGGAGCTGGAGCCCGTCTGCATGAGCAGCAGCCTCTCTTCTCTGAGCGCCGAGCTGCGGGCACAGGGGCGGTGCGGTGAGCTGGACCCAGGATACCCCCTGGCCTGCCCCGCCCAGGCCCCGCCCCTGCCCCACCCAGGCCCCACCTTTACCCAGGCCCTGCAGCCACCCAGGTCCCGCCCTGCCCTTGCCCGGGCCCCGCCTCCAATCCCCGCCCAGGCCCTCCCCCAGCCCCGCCCCTCCCAGGCCCCGCCTCCCGCCCAGGCCCCACCCCCACCCAGGCTCCACCCATGCCTAGGCCCCGCCCCCTCCCAGGCCCCGCTTACTGGACAGCGGGGTCCATGGCCGCGATGTGCTCGGCCACGAGGAGGGACTCGCTGTAGGTCACGTCGTTCAGGGCGGGGCCCGAGTTGCACGCCAGGATGACCTGCGGCAGACACCCCGGGCTTTGAGGGACCCCGCCGCAGCCCCACCCCACTGCGCCCGGCCCCGCCCCACCCCCGGAGCTGCAGGCGGTGCGTGGCCGGGACCCGGCACCACCGTCGGCCAGCGGAGGAGCAGCCCCGGGTCCAGGTCCGATGCGGACGCCCAGACACGGGCCGCGGCTCACCCGCACCTACCTGCCGGCGGGAGCCGGGCCAGGGCCCTGCGTGCAGCCCACACTCACCTCCGTCCCTCTAGACAGAAGCTCCCTGACAAAGGGGAAGACTCCCAAAATGACGTCTACTCCACTGTTATCTGCGAAAATTAAGGCACATTTGTGAGGGGGCCCCTGCAAGACAAAACCAGGACGTCCAGTTGGGCACAGGCGCGGCCAGGAGGTTCAGCCCCTCCGCGCCCCGTCCCGCCCCGCCACTCTGCGGGCTGCCGGGCTGCTGGCCCGTGGGCGCTGGGCGGGCCGCTGCTGCCCCCAACAACCTCTGAACCCAGGTCGGTGCCCTACTCAGTGGTCCCTGAGGGACAGGGGATGGTCAACTTGGACTTGCAGCTGGGGTGTTGGCGAGATTCAGGGGCCCCCAGCCCCCCTCCTGTGACCCCAGCTGGTCCTTGGATGGGGCATATACCTTCAGTCTCTGCAGCCACGAGTCGTAGGAGTCCACCAGCCAGGGCCGCTCTGGGGGACACGGGGGTGCGGTCAGCACTCTCCCGAAATCACCTCACATCCCTGCCCCCGGCCCCACCTCCACAGGCCACTCCCTCCCCACCCCACCCCCGCCCCCTGCCCCGCCCGCCCGTCTTGGGAGACACCCTGGGGGCACTACCTTCCAGCTTCCTCTTTGCCTCCTCAAACCCAAAGTGGGGGTCAGACTCGAGGACACTGCATGGGGAGAAAAGAGCAAGTCTCACACCCAGGACTCAGCCTGCCGGCTCTGTCGGCCAAGCTGGGCCGGCTCCTCAACAGCCACTGCCGCTGGCCCGAGAGGCGCAGCCCCTCCCCCTTCGGACAGGGACGCCGGGGTCCTACTGTGCGGGCGACCAGCATCCGGACTTGGCCAGTGGGAACAGCCCCAAGTCCACACCCCTAGCCCAGGGCAGGCACCCTCTGGGGACAGGAGGGGCTGCCAGGGTCCCTCCAAGGGCATGGGGCTCCCCCAACCCCCAGCATAGAGCAGACCAGGACCCAGTCCCCTCACTGCTGCCTCCTCATGGCTGGGCCGGGGGTTGGGCGGCTCCCTGGGACCCTCCCACCCCCCACCCCAGGCGGCGGATGGGACCCGGAGCCGAGGGCTGTGGGGTGAGGGGACCCCGAGGGAGGGGGCTGGGCAGCGGGCACCTACTCGGACACGGCCTTGGCTCCCCAGTCGAAGACATTGCCGGCCAGCAGGCCCCGCACCAGCGCCAGCTGCCGCTCCTCCCAGCCCAGGGCGTCCAGCGCCCGCACCACCCGCTGGTAGCACCGCAGCGCCACGCCGTTCTCCTTCTGCTTCACCTGCGGGCGGACCCAAGCTGACGCGGCCGCGCCCCCCGCCTGCGGCGCCCCCACGGGGCAGGGGCTCGGCCTGACCGCACACTGCTCGAGCACGCACGCCCGGGCGGGGCTCGGCGGGGGGTTCGGGCCCCGAGTGAGTGCAGGCCCCCGGCACCTCGAGCCTGGGCAGCAGGCTCTGCGGCTGGGTCTGGTGTGACCGAGGGCGGCCGAGGAGGGCCAGGACCTCACGGGCACAGCTGCCCCGACTGTGCGGAGGGCAGGGCTCGTGGAGGGACCCATGCCCTTGGACGCCCTGCCAGACCCTCCCGTGCGGAGGGCAGGGCTCGGGACGGCTGTGGAGCGGTGCCTGGACCCTGTCCACCCGCCCTCACCCTGCCTCTGGCCACAGGTCCCTCCTGAGAGCAGGACAGACGTCCACAAACACCTGGGGAGGCCGCACCCTCCCAGTCAGAACGCAGGTGCCCAGTCCTGGCGCCCCATGACACCCCCTCGACACCGCCCCCCGCTGGCCGAGGGTGAGACCCCAGCAGAGCTCTCTGCCCGGGTCCCCACAGGGCCTCCGACCTGCGGCTCTTCAGCGGGTGCGGCCCCAGAGGCGGCCCACCCCAGCCGGGGGGTCGGGGCGGCAGCCGAACCCACCTGCCGGGCACTCACCTGGGAGTAGGGGTCCGGGAAGTTGAACTCGTTCAGACAGTGCTCCCTCGTGTCCAGGAGGCTGCGCACAGTCAGGGTCCCGTAGGCGCTGGGGGCGGGGCGGGCAGGAGGGGCTGAGAGGGCGGACGCCTGTCCGGGACCACCCTCGGAGCACCCACACCCACACCCACAGCACAGAGCGGGGCAGCCAGCTCGGGGAGGGGGGGCTCACAACGGCTGGTGGCGCAGCGTCTGCAGCTTGTCCCAGTACTTGCTGCGGAACTTCTCTGCCCTCTCCACCGCGTCCGCAGACCCCGGCTGGCTGGCCACGGCTCGCTTCACCACCTGCCGAGGTCAGGGGTCAGCAGCGCCCGCGGCCCCGCGCGTGGACGGAGCGCTGGGGGCCGGGCCTGCCCGTCCGGCAGGTCCCCCGACTGGGTCTGGCCCGGTGCGAACAGGGGTCACGGCCGCCGAGCCCGGGATCAGACCCCGCAGGCCGAGAGGCTTGGGCCGCCTTCAGAGCCGTGTGGGTCCTGGGCGGGAGGGGACCCTCCCCTGGAAACAGAGCCCAGGGGCCCCCGAGGGGCAGAGGGAGGGCCGGTTGCTCCGGCACCTGAGCCCCGACCCTGTGCCTCCTGAGGGAGCACCGAGACCAGCCCGGGACTTACAAACCTCGAGCCCCACGGATGCCTCGCCCCGGTCACCGTCCCCGAGAACCCCTGCTCCCCAAGGAGCAAGTCGGCCCTGCCCTCAGGGGGACCGGCTCCCGGACGCCTCCCCCTCGCCCATCATCGCCGGGGACCCCAGGCTGCACCTCCTCCCCCTCGCCCGGTCCCGGCCCGGGTCCCAGGTTCCCGCAGCCGCACCGGCCCCCGAGCTGCGCCCTCACCCCGTCCAGGGCCTCCTCGAAGCAGCCGAGCCAGTACTTGCGGGCCAGGGCGTCGTCTGTGAGGTCCACCGTGTCGGGCACGTAGGCCGCGGGGTCCAGGAGCAGCGGCAGGTTGACCAGCGGCCTCTCCAGCCGGTCCATCTCCAGGAGGTCGAACTGGGGGTGGGAGGCGGGCACCCCGGTCAGCTGCGCTCTCCCTGAGCCTGACGCGATGCCCGGTCCCGCCCGCCCACCTGTCCCCGTCGCTCTGCTGCCGGGGCGACGCCCGGGCCTGTGAGCTCTGCGCCGGCCTCTCCCCCGCCCACCGGCCTTGCCTCCACATCCCCGATACCCGACCGGCCGCGCTTCCCCGGCCTCGCCTCTCTGTGGGCGCTGGCCCACCGGCCCCCGCCCGGTGCGACCCACGGCAAGGCCACGGGATCCAGGACAGGCGGCCGGCTCCTTCCTCCCCACAGCGGGCCTGCTGACACACACACGTGTCCAAAGCCGCTCCCCACTACGCCCCGCAGAGCCGGGCCACTGTGCCCGGCGCCACCCCCTGGCCTCGAGCGGACGCTGTGAGGCATGGAGCCGACGCGGGCTCAGCGGCCCGTCCTCGCCGTGAGCCGCGGGGGGCCGGCCTGCGACCACAGAGTGGCCCCCCAAGCTCGGACCCAGACAGGCAGCGCGATGCCCCACTCACAGTGCCGCTCTTGGGCCCCTGAGAGGGGCCGAGCTCAGGGGACGAGCTCATCAGCCCGGAGCTGCCCGCGTAGTTCTCGCCCCAGCTGTACTGGTCGGGGTCTGCGAAGGAGAAACCGCGTTAACCGGGCCCAGCGGCTCGGAAGTGAACCTCAGGACGCCCCGCCCCGGGAGGCCCCGCCCAGGGATGGCCCCACCCAGGGATGGCCCCGCCCAGAGAGGCCACACCCAGGGATGGCCCCACCCAGGGATGGCCCCGCCCAGAGAGGCCACACCCAGGGATGGCCCGGCCCAGGGGAAGCCCCGCCCAGGGGAGGCCCCGCCCAGAGAGGCCACACCCAGGGATGGCCCCGCCCAGGGATGGCCCCGCCCAGAGAGGCCACACCCAGGGATGGCCCAGCCCAGTGGAAGCCCCGCCCAGGGGAGGCCCCGCCCAGGGGAGGCCCCGCCCAGGGGAAGCCACACCCCCCAGCAGGTCTCCGATCAGGGCCGGTGGTCCTGTGCCCCTGCTCCTGCCTCACTCTCAGGGCCAGCCAGACCTCTGGGATGGCCGCTGGGAGCTTCTAAGCTTCTCCAGAAACCCGCCCTGGTTTCCTGAGCCGAGAGTGACTGAGGGACGCAGCGGGGCGACGGCACCCCGGGAGCCTGCCTGTGCTCCCCAGGGCCACCCCCAGGGCCCCGTTCCTGCTTTCACTGGTGTGTTTAATCCTCCTCCGAGGGTGTGTTCTCACTGATCTCGGAGGGAAACACCGTGGGGACCGGCCCGGCACCGCGCATGCGCCCGGCGGGAGCGGCACTTGCCGCCTTTGGGGTACAGACCTGTCCCACCAACCCGGGCACCAGCCAGGCCTCCCCGTTTCTTCAGAAAGGACAGAGACAGGCCCTGGGCCGGCAGCGACGAGGCGGGGGGGGCGGTGTGCCTTAGGGGGGTGAGGCCACCCTCACAGCGCCTGCCTCCAGCCCCGTGTCCCTCACTGGGACCCTGATTCTGTCACACGCAGGCCCACAAGTCGCTCTCCGCCCCTCAGGGCAGTCACCCCTCAGGCTAGCCTGGCCCCACCCCAGCGCAGATGGACGAGGGGGGACCATCTTGTGCCACACACACCACCACGTCCGCCAACGGGGCGGCCAGACGAGGGTGGGTCCTGCCGCACCCACACCTGTGCCCACCACCCCCCGGCCCAGGCTCGGACCCCTCCCCCGCCGCACCCACACCTGTGCCCACCACCCCCCGGCCCAGGCTCGGACCCCTCCCCCGCCGCACCCACACCTGTGCCCACCACCCCCTGGCCCAGGCTCGGACCCCCCCGCCGCACCCACACCTGTGCCCACCACCCCCGGCCCAGGCTCGGACCCCCCCCCCCCGCCGCACCCACTCACTGTCCTGCTCGGCTCCTTTGAGAAACGCCCCGATGGCGCCCAGGTAGCCTTCGTGTCTCAGGAACAGCGCCTGCACCTCCCCCTGCAACGCAGACCCCCCTGAGGCGCCTGGCTGTGCCCGGCCAAGTCCGCCTGCCCCCCGCCCCCCACCTCCCGCCCCCCGCCCTCCGCTCCCCGCCAGACGGCCCCTCTGCTGCGGGGGGGGAGGGGGGGCCAGTGGTCCACGTGGTGTGCCGACGGGACTGGATCAAACGCAGAACGAAAAGCTGCCCTTTGGGAAACACTGGGGGGAACGATTTCCGCGGGATGAACGCCTGCCCAGCCTCCCGCCTGCCAGGGGCGCCCCCACCCCGGGCTGGGCCCTGCCGACAGGCCCCGGAGCCCCTCCGACACTCTCACAGTCAACGGCCCCCGGAACGCCTGCCGTCGGTCACCTGCCCAGCTCAGACTCGGGGGGGCGGGGGGGGGGGCGGGGGGGCCCAGGCTCGGGGCTCCCCGGGGGAAGGGGCAGGAGGGCGGGTGGGCGGGGGCGGGGAGCGCGGGCCGCACCTTGGAGAAGAAGCTGATGCTGTAGGTGATGGTGCGCATGGTGACGGGGTGGCCGCGGATGAAGAAGCCGCCGAAGTAGACGCGGTCCAGGCCGTGCAGCCGGGCGTAGAGGCAGGCGAGCTGCCCGATGTCGTTGCTGATCATGTGCAGCAGGCTCTTGGCCATGTCCTCCGGGGAGAACTCTGGGCGGGACGGAAACCGGGGCTGCTGGGCGGGGGGCCCCGGGCACCGGCGGGAGGGCGGGGGGGGGGGGGGGGGCGCGGGCGGCCGGTACCTCGGTCGGTGGTGGCCGACTTCCCAAAGCTGCTGGCGATGAGGTTGCCGCTGAGCCCCAGCGTCTGGTGGGCACCCCCGTAGATGTCCTGCACCAGCATGTCCACGTTGGCGTGCTGCCCCCTGGAGGCCAGATGCAGCAGCTCGTCGAACTTCTGCAGGGACCGAGCAGGGGGAGCCGTGAGGGGCGGGAGATGAAGGTGGAGGCGGGGCCATTGGTGGGGGAGCAGTGAGGGGCGGAGATGGAGGGAGCGGGGAGGACCCCTAGGCCCCGAAGCCACGTCCATGGAGCGAGGGACAGGCAGGCCCTGGGGACCCGCAGCCGAGTTGTGTGCTGGCCGACGGGAAGCACGGCCTCTGGGGGCCCAGGACAGTGGGGGAGGGGGGGAGGGAGGGAAGGAAGGAGCCCTGTCAATAACAGCCCCGGCCAAGCCCACCCTCTGTCCCAGGAGGGGGACACCGCAGCGGGAGCCCAGCCTGGGCCCCAGTACCTGTGTCTTGGTAAGCAGGGCCCCGAGCCCCCAGAAGGTGCCGCCTCCAATGGAGCTGCCGCCGATCCACTCGAACCTGTCCTCCGTCTCCACCTGGGCCGAGGGGGCAGGTGCGCCGGTGAGCCGCCCGGCCACCCTGCGGGTCCCGGGCGCAGTGGCCGGGGTGCCCCCGACCCGGGGACCGTGTTCTCGACGGGCGCGTCGGGAGGGCTCAGGGGCTGGTGGACGCTGGGAGCGCTCTGCGCGGGGCTCGTACCCGTAACCCCGGGGCCAGGCCACGTCCTCCGCCGGCCCGTGCGCCCCGCCCCGGCCAGACACCCGCGAGCGCAGCACAAACCCGCGCCGTGCCGCTGCGCCCCACTCGCCTTCACTATGGACACGCCGGAGCCGATGTTGACCAGCAGGTAGGGGAAGATGTGGGGGTGGTTTGTCTGGAAGCGGAACTCGGGGTCCGCGTCTTTCTGGTACACGAAGGCCTCGTGCGGGATGTTCTTCAGCACGAAGTTGCAGCCCTTGATCAGGCAGGTCATGACGTCCTCCTTGGCCACGCTGTGGGGGGAGGCGGGCCCTGAAGCAGCCTGGCCCCGGGACCCACGGCCCCGCCCGCGTCTCGGGGACACTGGACACGCTCCTGCTGCTGAGCGCAGCTCCTCACCGCAGAGTCACAGGGGTCCGAGGCAGGGCAGCCGGGAAGGTCAGCGGCCCTCTCCTGAGGGCACCTGTGTGCTGGCCCCAGAGCCCTGAGTGCGCCTGAAGCCCCGCCCCATTTATGGCTCCGCCCCACCTCCATCTCCCCCCACCAATGGCCCAGCCCCCACCTCCATCTCCGCCCCCACCAATGGCCCAGCCCCCACCTCCATCTCCGCCCCCACCAATGGCCCAGGCCCCACCTCCATCTCCGCCCCCACCAATGGCCCAGCCCCCACCTCCATCTCCGCCCCCACCAATGGCCCCACCCCACCTCCATCTCCGCCCACACCAATGGTCCCGCCCCACCTCCATCTCCGCCCCCACCAATGGCCCCACCCCACCTCCATCTCCACCCCCACCAATGGTCCCGCCCCACCTCCATCTCCGCCCCCACCAATGGCCCCGCCCCACCTCCATCTCCGCCCCCACCAATGGCCCTGCCCCACCTCCATCTCTGCCCACACCAATGGCCCAGCCCCCACCTCCATCTCCGCCCACACCAATGGTCCCGCCCCACCTCCATCTCCGCCCCCACCAATGGCCCCGCCCCACCTCCATCTCCGCCCCCACCAATGGCCCAGCCCCCACCTCCATCTCCGCCCCCACCAATGGCCCCACCCCACCTCCATCTCCGCCCACACCAATGGTCCCGCCCCACCTCCATCTCCGCCCCCACCAATGGCCCCACCCCACCTCCATCTCCACCCCCACCAATGGTCCCGCCCCACCTCCATCTCCGCCCACACCAATGGTCCCGCCCCACCTCCATCTCCGCCCCCACCAATGGCCCTGCCCCACCTCCATCTCTGCCCACACCAATGGCCCAGCCCCCACCTCCATCTCCGCCCACACCAATGGTCCCGCCCCACCTCCATCTCCGCCCACACCAATGGCCCTGCCCCACCTCCATCTCTGCCCACACCAATGGCCCAGCCCCCACCTCCATCTCCGCCCACACCAATGGCCCAGCCCCCACCTCCATCTCCGCCCACACCAATGGTCCCACCCCACCTCCATCTCCGCCCACACCAATGGTCCCGCCCCACCTCCATCTCCGCCCACACCAATGGTCCCGCCCCCACCATCTCCACCCCCTCCATCTCCGCCCCCACCAATGGCCCAGGCCCCACCTCCATCTCCGCCCACACCAATGGTACCGCCCCACCTCCATCTCCGCCCACACCAATGGCCCCACCCCACCTCCATCTCCACCCCCACCAATGGTCCCGCCCCACCTCCATCTCCGCCCACACCAATGGTCCCGCCCCACCTCCATCTCCGCCCCCACCAATGGCCCTGCCCCACCTCCATCTCTGCCCACACCAATGGCCCAGCCCCCACCTCCATCTCTGCCCACACCAATGGCCCCGCCCCACCTCCATCTCCGCCCACACCAATGGCCCCGCCCCACCTCCATCTCCCCCCACCAATGGCCCCGCCCCCACCATCTCCACCCCCTCCATCTCCGCCCCCACCAATGGCCCCGCCCCACCTCCATCTCCCCCCACCAATGGCCCCGCCCCCTCCATCTCCGCCCCCACCAATGGCCCCGCCCCACCTCCATCTCCGCCCACACCAATGGCCCCGCCCCACCTCCATCTCCGCCCACACCAATGGCCCAGCCCCCACCTCCATCTCCGCCCCCACCAATGGCCCAGGCCCCACCTCCATCTCCGCCCCCACCAATGGCCCCGCCCCACCTCCATCTCCGCCCCCACCAATGGCCCCGCCCTACCTCCATCTCCGCCCCCACTAATGGCTCCGCCTCCACCTCCATCTCCGCCCCCACCAATGGCCCCGCCTCCACCTCCATCTCCACCCACCCCAACGGCTCCGCCTCCACCTCCATCTCCATCTCCGCCCCCACTAATGGCCCCGCCTCCACCTCCGCCTCCGCCCCCAGGGGGCTGCAGCCCTGGGAGCCTCTGCCCAGCGGGACAGGTTGTTTTCTGCACCTTCCGCTCTCCTGGGGGTTCGGCCACCGGAACCCTGCTGCAGCCTGGCCCGCAGCCCTACCCCAGGGGCCCCCTCCTGCTCCCCTGACCGGGGCGGGTGCAGGAGCCTGCTACCTCGGCTGTCGCCACTTCAGAGCGTACCCCGAGAACCAGGGCGCCCACCCCACGCCCTGGGGCCTGCGGTCCCCTTACCGCAGCCCCAGCTTCTGCTCGATGAGGTCCTTGAACTTGTAGGCCCCGCCCCCGGTCGCGTGGATGACCTTGGTCTCCGTGTTGACCAGGTGGCGCCGCACGAAGTCCAGGCAGGCCTCGATGTAGCTGTTCTCGAACTTGATGAAGTGCACCCGGGGCGTCACCTCCTCCTGGACCGAGATCTCGTAGGGCGACTCGCAGTCCTGCTCCGCGTCCTGGGGCAGAGAGGGGGTCCTGTGTGCCGCGCCGGAGGAGGGGGACCCCGAGGCGAGGCCGCCAGGCGCCCGCCCGCCAGCGCCAACCGTTTCCATCATCCCAGAAACGGGCAGAGCTCTGGCTGCCAACCTTGGGCGGGAGCAGCTGGGGGGCAGGTCCCTGTGGGGAAGGAGCTTCAGGTGGAGGGAGAGGAGGCGGGCAGGGGCACGGGCACCGGGAAGCCCCCTGGGAGCCTCAGAGCGAGCGGACCTGGCGGGGGGAGGGCACGGGAACAGCAGCCCAGGGGCGCCTCCGCCCGGACACCCAGCTCACCTGGCCCGTGTGGTCGAAGGACCTCACCCTGGCGACTTTGTGCTGGACCGTGGAGTAGTAGGCCAGCTTGGTCAGTGACCCGCCTGCGGGTGAGACCGACACGGTGCTGAGAAGCGGACGGAGGGACCGAAGCTCAGCCCCCCCACACGCTCTCCTTCCCGGACTTGGGTCATGGGACTTGGGTCGTGGGCAAAGGCATCTGCTGCCACTTGAACTTGAACCCGGCGGGCATCACACCAAGGACGGGCTTCCGGACCCACACCTCTGCTCCTCCCAGGCCCCCAGTTCCCTGTGCCCCGGGGGAGGAGGCTGCCCCATTTCTGGGCACCCATGTTTGTTGCTTATCCGCATTTTCAAGCTGATGAGGAAAGTGACCTAAAGGAAGAAGCTGACAAACCCAGTGTTTCCACAGACAGAGCGGTGAAGGAGGCGAAGGGAGCCGTCCCAGCAGCCGGGGGGCGCTCACCAGGCCCGCCCGAGGCCGGGGGCCCGAGAGCAGCGTCCTGCCCCCCACCGGCCCGGGGCTGGGGCGGCCCGAGGCCCAGAGTGACCACGGGAGGCCACCGAGGGGCAGCAAGGTCTTGTCCCCACGGCCAGGCCCTGGCGACATGGCCAGAGACCAAGTCTCGGGAAGCAGGAGGGACCCGTGTTTGCCTGACACACAGCTCTTCCCGGTCCACGACTCACACTGCCTGCCCGGTCCTGGCCGCCACGACGGGACCCCCGGCGCTGCTGGGACTGCCTCCTGCGCCCCCTCAGGGGAGAACAGGGGGGGCCAGAGCGCACATGGGGGGGGCTGTCAGTCTGGAGCAGGGGGCTCCAGAGCCGTTGGGGAGCATGCTCAGCTGTGCCCAGGATGCCCCACAATGAGAGCGAACGCCAGCCCTGCCGGAGCCATGGCACCGACTATCGCAGGGACCAGCCCACGTTCCGCCCGGACGGAGAGGACCTTTCCGCTGACCCAGCCTGCGGGCCGGGCAGTGGGGACACATTGGCCCAGCTTCTCTGGGAGAAAAGGTGCGGTCCAGGGGCGCCCTGAGGACAGGGGCAGGTGCGGGTGCTGGGGCGTAGCGGACACTGCCCACTCGGAGATGGACAATCATAGACAAACTTAGGCCGCAGCCCAAATCTCGCCGAGTGGGAGATGCAGAGCCGCTGTGGCCTCCACGCCGGGCCGTACAGCCCCGGGAAGCTGCCCCCAGAAACCCTCCGTCCTGACAGGTGGGCAGAGCAGCAGCGTGGCAGGCCGAGGGCTGGCAGCCTACCAGCGAGGTGACCTCCCCGCATAGTGTCCGGTGACCGCGGGATGCTGGGAGGGAGCATGGGGCCTGGTGCGGGGCGCGGGCAGGGCCTGGGAGACGCGGGGGCGAGTGCCGGCCTGGGGCTCCCCTGCAGCCCGCGGGAGACTCGGAGGCTCTGGCCAGCGACCCGCAGAGGTTCCAAGCTCCCACGTTCAGGTCATCGAAACTCCCGCCAAACGGCCACCGGCTGGGATCAGAGCCTGCAGGTTTGGGCTCCGGGCGGCCGTCGAGACTTCCCGTGGCCAAAGCTGGGGCTCCCGCCCGTCCACCACCCGGCCCAGACCTGCCGCGGACCGGGACAGCCACCCCAGGGGGCTGGAGAGGCCCCACCGCGCGGCGGACCCTCCCTAGGCCGGACTACAAGGCCCGGCATGTCCCGCTCCTGCCGCGCGGAGCCTGCCGGGAGCTGTAGTCCGGCCTCCGCGACGAACATGCGCACCGCCGGCCCTAGGACTACAAGGCCCGTCAAGTTGTGCGCGCCGGCGGCCCGCTGACTACGAGGCCCGGCAAGCCGTGCGCGCCCACGGCCCGCGCCCCGCCCTTCGTCCTTGCCACCGCCCCCGGCCCGCCAACCCCGCCGCCCGCGCCCACGCCCGCTGCGCGCCGCCCCGCTCTCCGCTCCCGCCCGCGGCTACCGATGTCTATGGCGAAGTGCTTGGCGTTCTCCAGGTTGCGGAAGATCTCGTCGGGGGGCAGCGTGATGCTCTTGTCCAGGCCGTCCCCGCTGCTCCCGCTGCCGCTCGCTCCACACTCCGCCATTTTGAATGTGCCCGGCCAGCCTCATCAGCCATGGAGATATATGCGCATATATTTGCCTGCTAAACGCCTCCGTGCATAGATTATGCTAATGAGGCTCCGGGCCGGCCCCCGCCCCGCTCGCCTCTGTGGTCTTGGGCGGCCGCTGGAGGACCGACTCGGGGCGGCCCAGGCGGCCCGGGCGGGGGTCCCAGAAGGGATCCCGACACAAAACCTCTGCACCGCGGTCTGTGCCGGCCTCGGTGCTCTGAGCGGGGACAGAAGGGCGCTGGGCCTTGCAGGCCCCCGGAGACCGGACTTCCCGCGCGTGGGCTGTGAGTCTGGCACCTGCACGGGAAGGCGCGGGTGACCCCTCCTCGCCTGGGTCTGCAGGGATACCGGGCTGTGGGTGCAAAAAGCCCCACGCCGGATGGGTATTGGGGACCCTGCCCTCGAGGGCAGAGCGGACAGACATGCCGGTCCGTGAGCCAGAAAGGGGAGCGCTCACACCTGGGGAAGCGGGGTTCTGGGACGACCCCGCCCGCAGAGAGGGCCCGGGGAGGCTGCCTGGAGGAGCCCGCCCTCTGCCCAGAGATCCCCCAACGCCGGGCGGGAGCGCCGGGGTGATGCCGGGGAGCCCGCAGTAGCTCGGGGACCCGGCTCAGATGTACCCCCTTCAGAGACACCGGGGTGCTTTGGGAAAGAACCGTGTCGGGAGCAGAGGGCCCCTCGGTGGCTTTGACGCCTGCCTGCCAGGTGACCCCAGGTCCGTGACTCCATTTCCCAGAGCCTCGGCCACTTCTTAGCAGGCCCGGTGCCTGGCAGGGCTGCCGGCAGCAGAGAGCTCCGGGCTGATTGGCAGGATCGCAGGAGGGGCCGTCGGATGCGGGCATCCGGCCAGGGGAGAGGCAGCCTGGCAGGCGTCATCCTGGGGGTGGGGGGTGCGGCTCTGCGTGGGGAGAACTGGGTGGGAGGGTGCAGGGGTCTGCTTCCAAGAGGTTCTCCTCAGACATCCTGGACCCTGGGCAGTAAGAGGCCTCCCTGTCCCTGGCTCACTGCTCCAGGGACCACGGGCAGGCACTGGGCTGGCCAGGAGGGGGCGCCATTGGACAGAGGAGCTGGAAAAGGGTGGAAGATGGCAGGGAGGGAAGTGCTGGGCGGGGAAGGTGGGGGGGGGGGGGGGCCGGGCTGGGCCTGCATCTCTGAAAATAATGCCTCCTGGCCCCGCATCCAGCTCACCCCCAGAGCCGGGTTTGCCCCTTGGCAACTCAGGACGCCTCTAGATTTAGACTATGTCAACCTGCAGCCTGCACTGCCTGTCCCACCAGCAGGAGTGAGTGCTGCTGGCCGGCGCGGGAAGGGTGAGGGGGGACAGACGTCTTTTCCTGTGTGTTTGGCCGGCTAACCCCCTTTTGTGGCAGCACACGCTCCGGTGCAGGCTGTGGGCTTTGGGGAGAGCTGGGAGGTCCTGAGTGGTCGCTGTGCTCTCAGGGGGCTGGTGAGAGGCTGGGGCAGAGATCCGGGTCTCCGGGGTGTCCCCTCCTCCTGCCTAACCCTCCCAGCTTCTCCCTGGCCTTCCTCCTCCCTCCCAGCTTCTCCCTGGCCTTCCCTCCTCCCTCCCAGCTTCTCCCTGGCCTCCCCTCCTCTCTCCCAGCTTCTCCCTGGCCTTCCCTCCTCCCTCCCAGCTTCTCCCTGGCCTCCCCTCCTCTCTCCCAGCTTCTCTCTGGCCTACCCTCCTCCCTCCCGGCTTCTCCCTGGCCTTCCTCCTCCCTCCCAGCTTCTCCCTGGCCTCCCCTCCTCCCTCCCGGCTTCTCCCTGGCCTCCCCTCCTCCCTCCCGGCTTCTCCCTGGCCTCCCCTCCTCCCTCCCGGCTTCTCCCTGGCCTTCTTCCAGTGACCCGAGGGTCCCACCCATGGTTGCACTCATGATAGTCCCCCCCACCCCCGCCCCCGCCCCCAGCTGGCGGCTGCGGAGTAACGGCGAGGACAGCGAGGACCAGGGAGCCAGATTTTATTGTTAGTCCGAGGAACCGGCCAGTGTGGCCCCCCCGTGACTGCGTTCGGATTCTGAGTACAGCGTCCGGCCCACAGCGCCCACCCCCCGGGGATCCTCTAAGGACCATGGTGGGGACCCGCACTCGGCCGCGGTGAGCCCCGGCCCTGCAGCCGGGCCCGGGCAGCGGCCGGTGGTCCGCGGTCCCCCCGCCCCTCGGGGCTGACACTCTCCTACGAGGAGCACCTCCAGTTCCGCCTTCACAAAAGGCAAATGTGCCGCCCGCCGCCAGGCCGGCCCGGCGGGGAGCGAAGAACGTCCTCCGCGAGCGGGACAGCCCCCGAGGGGACTTCCCGAAGTCACTCTCCGAGATGCAGACACGGCCACCCGCGGGGTCGGACGCGCGAGGCGGCCCTGGCCGTCCCGACGACAGCGTGTTCTCCGAGCGGCCCGCCGCCGGGGGAAGGGGAGCCTCGGGAGGGGCCGGCGGGACGGGCGGCGGCGGCTCTCCCTGCGCGCCGACCGCCCGCACGTCCGCGGGGTCACCAGGGCCGCCAGAGGCCGCGGGAGGGCGGGTGCGCCGCGGGGCCGGCCTTGGCCGGGGGTGCCGCCTTGGGCTCGGCGGGCGCGGGCGGGGGCCGCTGGAAGTGGCGGAGCAGCTTCAGCCGCGCGTCGCCGGCCGCGTGCAGCGCCAGGAACTGCACGGCCTCCCGCAGGCACCACGCGTAGCCCTCGCTGAAGTCCTGCTGCCGGCTCGTGGGGCCCGCGGCGGCGAAGGCTGCGGGGAGACGGCGATGAGCGCGGGGCGGGGCAGGGAGACGGCGGGGAGTGCGGGGCAGGGAGACGGCGGGGAGTGCGGGGCAGGCCGGCTCACCCTTGCTGTGCCGCAGGTAGCGGACCGCCATCTCCAGGATGTCCGCCTTCTCCAGCTTGGAGCTGGGCTGGTGCCGCGCGAACTCCTGCTCCAGCAGCAGCTTCAGCTGCTCGATGCTGCTGTTGATGCGGTCGCGGCGCATCTTCTCCACCACGGGCTTCCGCAGCTGCGGGGCGGGGAGAGGCGTCAGGGCGCCGGGAGAGGAGCGGGGCGCGGGGAGAGGCGGCGGGGCGCGGGGAGAGGTGTCAGGAAGCGGGGAGAGGAACGGGGCGCGGGGAGAGGCGGCGGGGCGCGGGGAGAGGTGTCAGGAAGCGGGGAGAGGAACGGGGCGCGGGGAGAAGCGTCAGGGCGCGGGGAGAGGTGTCAGGAAGCGGGGAGAGGAAAGGGGCGCGGGGAGAGGAACGGGGCGCGGCGCACTTACTCTGTTCTTCTCCTTGGGACTCAGCAGCTCCACGGCCGCTGCGCTGGGGGCCATGCTGTGGGCGGCGGCGGGCGGCGGGCGGCGGCGGGACCGGCCTTTATAGGCGGGCGGCGGGCTGGGCCTGGGGCCGGGGCGCCGCGGCCGTTCCCACGCTCGGGGCCAATGGCGGGCGCACAGCGCGGCCATTACGCACGCCGGCTGCCTGTGAATGGCGCGGCACAAAGCGCCCCCGAGGAGCAGGTGGGCCGGCACAATGTCCGCTGTGGGAACGCGCTCCCCTCATTAGCATCCGGCCCGACGCCGGAGCCTGCGCCTCAATCTGCCGCCTTTTCCCAGGCCGCGGGGAGGGGGCAGGAAGGAGCGACCTCTCCCCTGCCCTCCCTCCTCTTCCCCCCCTCCCGGGGACTCCCGCTCCCCGCTGCTGCTGGTGGATAGGGACGGTTCTGATGGGCTAATGCAGTGGCGTCCAGGGCAGTGGGCACCCTCCAACAGGGACCTGCTGCCCCTGGGGGGGGCGGGCCCCCCATGCACAGGAGGGAGAGGGGACCCCTTGCACAGGAGGGAGAGGGGCCCCCATGCACAGGAGGGAGAGGGGACCCCTTGCACAGGAGGGAGAGGGGACCCCATGTACAGATGGGAGAGGGCCCCCCATGCACAGGAGGGAGAGGGGCCCCCAGGCACAGGAGGGAGAGGGGCCCCCAGGCACAGGAGGGAGAGGGGACCCCAGGCACAGGAGGGAGAGGGGCCCCCAGGCACAGGAGGGAGAGGGGACCCCATGTACAGATGGGAGAGGGCCCCCCATGCACAGGAGGGAGAGGGGCCCCCAGGCACAGGAGGGAGAGGGGACCCCATGTACAGATGGGAGAGGGCCCCCCATGCACAGGAGGGAGAGGGGCCCCCAGGCACAGGAGGGAGAGGGGCCCCCAGGCACAGGAGGGAGAGGGGACCCCAGGCACAGGAGGGAGAGGGCCCCCCCATGCACAGGAGGGAGAGGGGCCCCCAGGCACAGGAGGGAGAGGGGACCCCTTGCACAGGAGGGAGAGGGGACCCCATGTACAGATGGGAGAGGGCCCCCCATGCACAGGAGGGAGAGGGGCCCCCAGGCACAGGAGGGAGAGGGGCCCCCAGGCACAGGAGGGAGAGGGGACCCCAGGCACAGGAGGGAGAGGGGCTCCCCATGCACAGGTGGGCAGGGGACCCCATCCAAGGTCACACCTCCTGCCCCTGTGGCAGGTCCCAGGGTGTCCCTGGGACACAGGACCTCTCCAGACGGGAACACGGCTGCCCCGCCTCCATTACTTTCGGGAGCCTCAGGGAGTGACGTGCCAGCACAGAGCCTGCCCCCCCCCCCCAGCCAGTGCTCCCAGGAGCAGCTTATCAGGCCGAGGCATGGCGGGTGCTGTGAACCCACAGGTGCCCCCTCCTCATGTGGCCAGAGTCCTACCCGACCTTGCTGGCTCCCCAGGCGTGCAGGCACGAGGGTCAGAGCGGGGCAGCCCGGAGTCCCTACGAGTGTGGTGCCAGCTCAGACGGGCCCTCGGGAGCCACGGGTCCAGCTGACCATCCTGGCACCGGCCAGCTGAGACTCTGGGAGAGGCCCGCTGGCGCCCCTGCCCGACCACCACCCTCCTGGCTCTGCACAGTCGGAGCCCGGCTTCCCACAGGGGCTGGGGGGGCCTGGCCAGGGTGGAGGGGGGCCAGCATTGGGCACGTGAGCCCCGTTTTAAATGCAGGGGCGCAGCTGGACAGCAGCTACCCAAGTGTGGCTGGAACTCAGGGCCCTCACAAGGCCCATCGGACCTCCCCCGCCCCAGGGTCCTGGCAGCCGCCGGCTCTGAGCAGAGTCCAGCACCCCCCCCCCCCCCCCCCCCCCGGGAGAGGGGCCTTCAGGGACCCAGAGGACTGCTGGGGAGCAGGGCGCACAGGCCGCTGTCACCCCGGGGTTGGGCTGGGCTGGGGGTTCCCAGGGTGAGCCCTCCGGTGGCTCTGGAGGAGGGGGAGAGGCAGCCCTTGCCCACACCTTCCCCTGGTACCTGGTCCTCCCCCTCCACGCCCCTGCCCTGCCCATACCTGCCCCTGGTGCCTGGTCCTCCCCCTCCACGCCCCTGCCCGGCCCATACCCGCCCCTGGTGCCTGCTCCTCCCCCTCCCCCCCCCCCGCCCCTGCCCTGCCCACAACTCCCTGGTGCTGAGGGGAGGCGGGCGACGCTGAGGGCCTCTCGTGAGTGGCTCTTCCCCGAGCAGATGGGATCCCCCCCCAGAGATGGGCTCCGTTTGATGCCAAAGGGCAGAGGGCACCGGGTGAGCTGTGACGGGCTGTCCAGCCACAGGCTCCGCCCCTGCTCACAGCCTGGGCACGGGCAGAGGCTGGCACCGTGGGGAGGGCTGGCAGGGGCTGCGGGCTCTGTGGGTGCCCAGGGGGCCACCCTGCCGCCGGAGTGAGGCTGGGCTGGGGGTGTCCCCGAGGGGTGGGCGCCCCCGGGTGCCCAGCCACGGCGGAGGGTGCGGGGCAGGGGCCCCGGAGCAGCCTCCGAAGCTGAGCCTGGCTGCCGGCGGGGAGGGAGGGAGCCCTCGGGGCTCCTCCCCAGAGGGGAGGGCTGCATGCACCCAGGGGGCCCCCACCCCGCCTTGGAGGGCAGTTGGCTGGGGCCCCGTCCTGGCTGCGCCCCCTCTTCCAGCCCGCGCTCAGCCCCAAGGAGGCACACGTGCCAGGAGTCACGGTCCGCCCGTCGCCCGCCCGAGAGCGCGCCCACCCGCGGCGGCGGGGTGCCGGCCCGGGGCCTCCCTCCCCCGCCCCTCCGGCCCGGTGGCTTTGATCCGGTCCCGGGTGTGGGAACTCGGGGATGAAAGGCCGCCCCTCCCGGTGTGGGCCAGATGGCAGCGCGGCCGGCACACGCCGGCCTTTGTGGGCCGTTTACCCGTGAACGGGCCGGAGTGTGGGAAACGGCCGGGCTCCCGGCTCACGCGGCCGCGGTGAGGGCCGCACAGCTGGGGGCGGGGCGGGGGCGGGGGCGGGCCGGCTTTGCACCCAGAATGTGGGGGGGCGGGGGTAGAGCCTCTGCCCGCAGCTGGAGAGGCTCTGAGGACCCGGGGTGCCTGTCCTGCCCGCGCCCCCAGCTCTCTCAGGCCCGGCGGGGTGGGTTCCAGAGTTAATGCCCCCCAGAAACAGAAGGGTTTTTTTTGTTTTTTGTTTTTCTCAGGCAGGGCCCCTGCTGTCGACCCAGGAGCCGGGGATCGCTGCGCCAGAATCCGGGGGGCCAGGGCCCTCCCGTCGCTCCGGGCCCTCCCCAAAGCACCGGGCTCAGAGGGGGGCGTCTGTCCTGGTGCCAAAGGGGGACTCGGAGCCAGCGCGGGGGTCCTTCAGAAATTACACTTGGAGCCCCGCCAGCCAGGCTCAGCGGACAGAGCGTCGGCCTGCGGACGGAAGGGTCCCGGGTTCGATTCTGCTCAAGGGCATGGACCTCGGCTGCGGGCACATCCCCAAGTGGGGCGTGTGCAGGAGGGCAGCTGTGATGTTTCTCTCTCATCGATGTTTCTAATTCTCCAACCCTCTTCCTTTCTCTCTGTAAAAAACCAGTAAAATATCTTTTTAAAAAATTACACATGGCCGAAACCGGTTTGGCTCAGTGGATAGAGCGTCGGACTGCAGACTGAAAGGTCCCGGGTTCGATTCCGGTCAAGGGCGTGTACCTTGGCTGCGGGAACATCCCCAGTAGGGGGCGTGCAGGAGGCGGCTGAATGATGTTTCTCATCGATGTTACTGACTCTCTATCCTTCCCCCTTCCTCTCTGTAAAAAATCAATAAAATATATTTTTTAAAAAATTACACATGGAGCCCGGACAGCCAGACTCAGGGGCTGAGCGTCAGCCTAGGAGCCAGGAGGTCAGGGCACGGGTCCGGGCTGCGGGCTCCATCCCCAGTGGGGGGCGTGCAGGAGCAGCTGATCCACGGCTCTCATCATGGATGTGTCTCTCCCTTCCTCTCTGCCATCAACAAAAACATACAAACAAAATTTAAACCCGGAGCGACCGGGGGGTGGGGGGCCGGCAACCCCACCCCCAGGGTCTCCCCAAAGGAACCAAAAGCAGGGCCCGGCTCACAACACCTCTCAGAGGGGCAGCGGCAGCTGGGGCTGGCGGGCAGACAGATGGACGGACGGACGGACGGATGGAGGGACAGAGGGAGGGGTAAGCAAGGGCCCATCACTCGCAGGAATGTCACCCAGCCTTAAGGAGGAAGGAGCGAGGCTGCCTTTCTGGGCAGAGCAGCCGGACGGCCCACAGGACGGGGAGCCTCAGGTTCAGGCCTCCTGCAGACAGACCCCCGGCTGCCTGGCACCGAGATGGGTGCCCCTGCAGCTGTTTGGCGCCGTGGGCCTGGCCCTGATCCCCACAATGCCCGTCCCCCCACCAGCCAGGCCCCACTGTGGGCGGGGAGAGCCTGGCCCGGGAGCCGGGAGCCGGGAGCTGGGAGCCGGGACTGGACACGGGGCCGGACAGAGACAGGGACCGGCCAGCCCCAGGGGCTCCGCCTCTGCCTACCAGCTAGGACCCCGGGGCATCGGGGGAGGCCTGGCTGCCTGGGGGGTGGGCCGTGGGGGTCTCTCCTGGGAGGACCCCTGTGGGGTGAGAGTCGGTGTCTGAGCAGGTACTCAGCCCGGCACACAGCTCTGCCAGGGAGGGTCTGCCCGCTCCCAGGCAGGAGCCGGGCGCCGAGCTGGGCAGCCGGGCTGGCGGTGTGCCCGGCCGGCGGGCGCCGTGGCGATGACAGGGCTCAGTACGGGTCGGGGTGGAGGCCGGGGGGGCAGGCACAGGCCCCTGTCCCTGGCGCCGGGCCCAGCGAGGCTGCTGAGGCCACGGCGAGGCGGGGAGGGTCGGAGCTGGGACTCGAACCCGAACCCACCGACGCTGCCTTTCTGCTTCCCCAGCAGCAGAGGAAGGCGGGAGCAGGGTGTGTGTGTGTGTGTGTGTGTGTGTGTGTGTGTGTGTGTGTGTGTATGTGTGTGTCTGGGGAGCTCACTGAGTGGGGTGCATGGAGGGCTGGGCACCTGGGGACACCTGACTGCCTCTCCCCAGCAGGCTCGAACCCAGGCAGCACAGGGAGTGGGCACAGCAGGGACCGGCTCAGTTGCAGAGGGAGGGACGGGGGCGGGGAGGCGGGACAGGACAGAGGCTGGGGGCTGCTCGGCTCCACGCCCGGGGGGGGGGGGGGGCGCTGGGGCCACCCAGGGCGAGTCAGGAGGAAGCCCGGCCTCCACCCCCACCGGCCCAGCTCCAGCCTTAGCTCCCTGCACCCCCAACTAGACCCGGAGCTCTGGCACCTCCCTCTGCCGCCCTCCCCCCGGGGACCCCGTCCCCTAAAGCAGGCACATGGCTGCAAGGGGCGAGGCTGGGGAGACACTGCCTGTGGAGAGAACGGGGTGGGGGTGTGGACGGGGCCCACGCTGCCCAGGGCGCCCCCTGCACTGGAGAGGTGCGGGGCCACGTGCCCACAGTCCTGGGGACGGGGTTTGGTTGCTTGTCCTCTGGCTGCGCCCCGAAGGGGCCGCGTGGTGTCTGGGAGCACAGCCTCGGTCAGGCTGCGGCGGGGCCCGGGCCAGGCAGATATCGGAGCTCCTCAGGAGGCGCTGGGTGGGGGTAGGGAGGGGCTGCCAGGGCAGCTTCCTGGAGAGGTGCCTGCGGGTCCCGGCAGGAAGGCGGGTGCGGCCCGGGAGGGCGCCCGAGGGGCTTTGCCAGCGGAGAGTCCGCCCGCCCGAGTGAGCTGAGGCAGGGACGTCTCCGGGGCCAGCTGAGAGAGGCTCCCTCGTGTGGGCCAGTGTCTGTGTGTGTCTCTGTGTGTGTCTGTGTGTATGTCTGTGTGTATGCCTGTGTGTGTGTCTGTGTGTGTACCTGTGTGTGTACCTGTGTGTGTGTGTCTGTGTGTGTACCTGTGTGTGCCTGTGTCTCTGTATGTGTCTGTGTGTGTACCTGTGTGTATACCTGTGTGTGCCTGTGTCTGTGTGTGTCTGTGTGTGTGTCTGTGTGTGTCTGTGTGTGTGTGTGTACCTGTGTGTGCCTGTGTCTCTGTGTGTGTCTCTGTGTGTACCTGTGTGTGCCTGTGCCTGTGTCTGTGTGTGTGTCTGTGTGTGCCTGTGTCTCTGTGTGTGTCTGTGTGTGTATCTGTGTGTATACCTGTGTGTGCCTGTGTCTGTGTGTGTGTCTGTGTGTGTACCTGTGTGTGCCTGTGCCTGTGTGTGTGTCTGTGTCTGTGTGTGTACCTGTGTGTGCCTGTGTCTCTGTGTGTACCTGTGTGTGCCTGTGCCTGTGCCTGTGTGTGTGTCTGTGTGTATACCTCTGTGTGCCTGTGTCTGTGTGTGTGTCTGTGTGTGTACCTGTGTGTGCCTGTGTCTGTGTGTGTGTCTGTGTGTATACCTGTGTGTGCCTGTGTCTGTGTGTGTGTCTCTGTGTGTGTACCTGTGTGTGCCTGTGTGTGTGTGTACCTGTGTGTGCCTGTGTCTCTGTGTGTGTCTGTGTGTATACCTGTGTGTGCCTGTGTCTGTGTGTGTGTCTGTGTGTGTACCTGTGTGTGCCTGTGTCTGTGTGTGTGTCTGTGTGTATACCTGTGTGTGCCTGTGTGTGTGTGTACCTGTGTGTGCCTGTGTCTCTGTGTGTGTCTCTGTGTGTACCTGTGTGTGCCTGTGCCTGTGTCTGTGTGTATACCTGTGTGTGTCTGTGTGTGCCTGTGCCTGTGTGTGTGTCTGTGTGTGTACCTGTGTGTGCCTGTGTCTGTGTGTGTGTCTGTGTGTATACCTGTGTGTGCCTGTGTGTGTGTGCCTGTGTGTGTACCTGTGTGTGCCTGTGCCTGTGTGTGTGTCTGTGTGTGTACCTGTGTGTGCCTGTGTCTGTGTGTGTGTCTGTGTGTATACCTGTGTGTGCCTGTGTGTGTGTGCCTGTGTGTGTACCTGTGTGTGCCTGTGCCTGTGTGTGTCTGTGTCTGTGTGTGTACCTGTGTGTGCCTGTGTCTCTGTGTGTGTCTCTGTGTGTACCTGTGTGCCTGTGTCTGTGTGTGTGTCTCTGTGTGTACCTGTGTGTGCCTGTGTCTCTGTGTGTGTCTCTGTGTGTACCTGTGTGCCTGTGTCTCTGTGTGTGTCTCTGTGTGTGTACCTGTGTGTGCCTGTGTCTGTGTGTGTGTCTCTGTGTGTACCTGTGTGCCTGTGTCTCTGTGTGTGTCTCTGTGTGTACCTGTGTGTGCCTGTGCCTGTGTCTGTGTGTGTGTCTGTGTGTATACCTGTGTGTGTCTGTGTGTGTGCCTGTGCCTGTGCCTGTGTGTGTGTGTACCTGTGTGTGCCTGTGTCTCTGTGTGTGTCTCTGTGTGTACCTGTGTGTGCCTGTGCCTGTGTCTGTGTGTGTGTCTGTGTGTATACCTGTGTGTGCCTGTGTCTCTGTGTGTGTCTCTGTGTGTACCTGTGTGCCTGTGTCTCTGTGTGTGTACCTGTGTGTGCCTGTGTCTGTGTGTGTGTCTCTGTGTGTACCTGTGTGCCTGTGTCTCTGTGTGTGTCTCTGTGTGTGTACATGTGTGTGCCTGTGTCTCTGTGTGTGTCTCTGTGTGTACCTGTGTGCCTGTGTCTCTGTGTGTGTCTCTGTGTGTACCTGTGTGTGCCTGTGTCTGTGTGCCCATGTGTGTGCCCGTGGCCAAAAAACATGTGTCCATGTGTGCCTGTGTATATGTCCATGTGTGAGCATGTGTGTGCACCTGTGTATGCCCATGTGTGTCTGTGTGTGTACTTGTGTGTGTCTGCATATGCCCATGTGTGTGCATGTGTGTGTTTCTCTGTGTGCTTGTGTGTGTCTGTATATGCCCATGTGTGTGTCTGTATGTGTCTCTGTGTCTGCATGTGCCCATGTGTGTGCCCGTGTGTCTGTGTGTGTACTTGTGTGTGTGTGCATATGCCCATGTGTGTGCCTGTGTGTGTCTCCGTGTGTATTTGTGTGTGTCTGCATGTGCCCATGTGTATGCCCGTGTGTGCCTGTGTGTGTCTCTGTGTGTATTTGTGTGTGTCTGCATGTGCCCATGTGTGTGCCCGTGTGTCTGTGTGTGTACTTGTGTGTGTCTGCATATGCCCATGTGTGTGCCCGTGTGTGCCCGTGTGTGTCTGTGAGCGTCTCTGTAGGAACTTGTGTGTCTGCGACGCTGCGTGCCCCCTGGGCTCTGAGATACAGGACCTCCCGTGCCCCCAGGAGGGGCCCCGCCTGGGAAACGCCCAGAGGAGACGCCCGGGGAGGCCGAAGCTGCCAGGGCACCCACTGGGGCGGAGGTGGGGGGAGGGGGGAGGGGAGGGCTGGGTCCTGGCCCTGGGGGTGCAGGGAGACCCCAGCAGCCCCTCCCCAGCGGACACGCTCATCAGGCCCCGGCGACAGAGGCAGGCCGGATCCCCCCTTTCACACGGGGGCCAAGGTGCTGAGGGCAGGACTGCCACAGCCTGTGACACCCCCTCCAGCAGGGAGAGGCCTGGCCAGGGCCCCCCCGCTCAGTCAGCAGCAGAGCCGGAGGGGAGGGGGCCTTCCCCCCGTTTGGGACTCACGATGAGGCCCACTGGGATATCGCAGAAATGGAAACTCGGGGTCCGGACCTGGACTCGGGGGCCTGGCCCCTGGGTGGTGGCCCAGCTGTGCCCCCAGCCCCGCCCCCTGCTCACAGGACGGCGGCCAGGCAGCTTCCAGAGCCAGGCTGGCCCCTCGACCTCTCATCCCGCCTCGAGGAGCCCCCGGCGGCTGTGGGGTGCAGCAGGGCGTCCCTCCACCGGAGAGCTCCTGCCCGCCAAAGCGGGTCCCCCATGGCCACATTCCCCCCGCCCTGCGGAGCCCAGGGCCAGGCCGGGACCCCTGCCCTAGCCCATCCCCCCGCCCCCCCCCTGCACACCCTGTTCCCAAAGGGCCCAGCCCCCAGCCTCAGTTTCCCCAGGCCCCGAGGGCGATGAGGTGGGTGGTGGGAACTCGCCCGGCACGCAGGTCCCACCGCCCCCCCCCCCCCCCCACGGGAGGCCCCAACCGCCACGTGGCCATCCCCGCCCTCTCCCCCTCCCTCCCCTGGGTCTGGGGGACCTTCCCTTCCACCTCCCTCCCCCTCACCCCCCACTCCCCTCACGGGGCAGGCGCCCCCCCCCCCCCCCCCCCCCCCCGCAGCCGCTAACCTGGAGTCAGAGAGCAGCGCATTCCCAGCCGCAGCCCAGCCCCCTCCCCCGGGCCAGATGGTCTTTCGGGAGCTGCCCCCCGCCCCGCGCCCCCCGCGCCCCCCGCGCCGCCTCCTCCATTCAGAGGCAGAGGCGGCACTAATGCCGGGCGGGCACGCTCCGGCCGCCAGCGTGGGAACGGCGGTCCCGAGAGAGCCGCAGCCCACCCCGAGAGCCACACCCGCCCCAGCTCGCCTGCATCCTCAGGGCGGGCGGTCCGCGCCTGGGGCCGGGGCAGGGGCGGAGGGGGGAGGCTGGGGCGCCCCCCCCACCCCCTGCAGTCTCCCCCTGGGTGACCCATGGCAGAGCGCCTACCCCCTCTCTGTGCCTCAGTTTCCTTGTCTGTAAACGGGGGCGTTCTGCCCACCCTCTGGGTTTGGGGGACAGAAGGGGTCAACAGAATGTGGGGAGCACAGCCGAGACCGGTTTGGCTCAGTGGATAGAGCGTCGGCCTGCGGACTGAAGGGTTCCGGGTTCAACTTCGGTTAAGGGCATGCACCTTGGCTGCGGGCACATCCCCAGTAGGGGTGTGCAAGAGACAGCTGATGGATGTTTCTCTCTCGTCCATGTTTCTGACTGTCTATCCCTCTCCCTTCCTCTCTGTAAAAAATCAATAAAATATATTTTTTAAAAAAGAAAAAAGAAGAAATGTGGGGAGAACAGGGGTGAGTGGGGCCTGCCTCTGGGCCCCCAGGCGGCTCTCACATGTTATTATTGTCATTATTATTATTTTAGTAATTTAATCCTGGCCCGTTTCCCACTGACTTTGGGGAGAGCGGAGACGGGGGCACCTCCATGGGCTGCTGCTGCCGGCGCCATGACCGGGGTCCGGAGGAGCCTGTGCCCCAGTTCGGGGCCTGGACGGGATCGGGCCGGACGGGATCGGGCCGGACGGGATCGGACCGGGCGCTCTGTCTGCTGAGCCGCCCAGGCCAGGGCGGTCGCCGCATGTTCGGGGTCGAGACAAACGCCCACGAAGACGCTCCTGTGGTCGGGGATGAGGGGGAGGCCGGACGTCGGCTCCAGAGACAAATCGCCGGGACCAGCGCCGGCGCAGCCCCTTCCCCCGAGGATGGGGGCGGCTGTCCTCCCGCGCCGGGACGGGCCTCAGGCCCCGAGATGGACGCGGGGGCCCTTCCGGAACCGCCTGCCGCTGGGCGGGGGGCCTCGCTGTTGGCCGTGTTGACTGCTGTCTTTGCCAGCTCCCAGGCGCGTACCCAGCCCCCCTTCTCCTGTGGGGGAGCCCCTCTCATCGGGGGGAGCCCTTCTCATCGTGGGGGTGGCTGTGGAAGAGGCCTGGTGCCCAGGCGGAGCCCCCATGCCCGCTGCCCAGGTGAGCACCCCGAGGCCCCTTGTACCCGAGGCCCCGCTGCACCCTGGGGGTTGAGCCCAGATCTCACCGGGTTAGGGCAGAGGAGGCCACTGCCCGCCCCCACTTTCCCCGGCTGGTCACTCACCCCACCTATCCCCTGTGCTTCTTCCAGGTCTGGGGGACCCTCCATGTCACACCCACAGGCTCCGCACCCCCAGAGAACAGCGGGCCTGGCTGCTCTGCACCCTGCAGACTGGTGTTGTCCTGAGAGCACCCGATCCTGCCCCCCAAGCTCAGCTCCTGGGGGTGCCAGCCTGGCTGGTTCACCCCTGCTCCCCCAGAACTGCCTGCCTCACCCCACAGGCTGCTCCCCCAGAACTGCCTGCCTCACCCCACAGGCTGCTCCCCCAGAACTGCCTGCCTCACCCCACAGGCTGCTCCCCCAGAACTGCCTGCCTCACCCCACAGGCTGCTCCCCCAGAACTGCCTGCCTCACCCCACAGGCTGCTCCCCCAGAACTGCCTGCCTCACCCCACAGGCTGCTCCCCCAGAACTGCCTGCCTCACCCCACAGGCTGCTCCCCCAGAACTGCCTGCCTCACCCCACAGGCTGCTCCCCCAGAACTGCCTGCCTCACCCCACAGGCTGCTCCCCCAGAACTACCTGCCTCACCCCACAGGCTGCTCCCCCAGAACTGCCTGCCTCACCCCACAGGCTGCCCTGAGCTGTTTCCCCCTGATGGTTCAGGGCTTGGTTGGCTGATTTTTGTTTGTTTGTTAATCCCGCCGCCCCCTGACATTTTCCCATTTATTTTGATTATTTTAATTTATTTTGTGATTTTTCACAGAGAGGAAGGGAGAGGGATAGAAAGTTAGAAACATCGATGAGAGAGAAATATCGATCAGCTGCCTCCTGCACACCCCCCGCTGAAGATGTGCCCGCAGCCAAGGTACATGCCCTCGACTGGAATCGAACCCGGGACCCTTCAGCCCGCAGGCCGACGCTCTGTCCACTGAGCGACACCGGTCTCGGCATTCCCGGTGGGATGTTTAGAGAGAGGAAGGCGGGAGGAGAGAGAGAGGGACATCGATGTGAGAGCCAAGTGAGAGACACACGCCGGTGGGTTCCCTCCTGCACACGCCTGGGAATCAGGACTGCAGCTGCGGTGGGGCCTGAGCCAGAACAGAACCACAGCCGGGCTGACACTGTCCACTGAGCCAGAACAGAACCACAGCCGGGCTGACACTGTCCACTGAGCTAGAACAGAACCACAGCCGGGCTGACACTCTCCACTGAGCCAGAACGGACCCACGGCCGGGCTGACACTGTCCACTGAGCCAGAATGGACCCACGGCCGGGCTGACACTGTCCACTGAGCCTGAATGGACCCATGGCCGGGCTGACACTGTCCACTGAGCCAGAATGGACCCACGGCCGGGCTGACACTGTCCAATGAGCCTGAATGGACCCACGGCCGGGCTGACACTGTCCACTGAGCCTGAATGGACCCACGGCCGGGCTGACACTGTCCACTGAGCCAGAATGGACCCACGGCCGGGCTGACACTGTCCACTGAGCCTGAATGGACCCACGGCCGGGCTGACACTGTCCACTGAGCCAGAATGGACCCACGGCCGGGCTGACACTGTCCACTGAGCCTGAATGGACCCACGGCCGGGCTGACACTGTCCACTGAGCCTGAATGGACCCACGGCCGGGCTGACACTGTCCAATGAGCCTGAATGGACCCACGGCCGGGCTGACACTGTCCACTGAGCCTGAATGGACCCACGGCCGGGCTGACACTGTCCACTGAGCCAGAATGGACCCACGGCCGGGCTGACACTGTCCACTGAGCCAGAATGGACCCACGGCCGGGCTGACACTGTCCACTGAGCCAGAATGGACCCACGGCCGGGCTGACACTGTCCACTGAGCCAGAATGGACCCACGGCCGGGCTGACACTGTCCAATGAGCCTGAATGGACCCATGGCCGGGCTGACACTGTCCACTGAGCCAGAATGGACCCACGGCCGGGCTGACACTGTCCACTGAGCCTGAATGGACCCACGGCCGGGCTGACACTGTCCACTGAGCCTGAATGGACCCACGGCCGGGCTGACACTGTCCACTGAGCCAGAATGGACCCACGGCCGGGCTGACACTGTCCACTGAGCCAGAATGGACCCACGGCCGGGCTGACACTGTCCAATGAGCCAGAATGGACCCACGGCCGGGCTGACACTGTCCACTGAGCCAGAATGGACCCACAGCCGGGCTGACACTGTCCACTGAGCCAGAATGGCTGGGGCCCAGCTGACCTTGAAGGAGCTCCTTCCTGTCTGATCAGGGTGCTGGCAGCTCTGCAAATCAGCCTGGGGGTGAGGGCACCCCTTCCTGACGGGTGAGAGATAAGGGAGAGCAGGGGTGAGGGAGGGGGACTGACTTAGACACTCGTGGGAGGAGAGGGCCAGCGGCCCAGAGTGGGCCACCCAGGGTGCTGACCGAGTGTGGAGTCCCCCATCCTGGTCTAGTTGCACTCCCATCCTGTGGCGGCTAAATGGAGGGGGCACCAGTCCTGGGGGACCCTGTCTGTGGGCCCTGGGGTCACCCTGAGGGGCTCAGCCCTCATCGCTGCTCCTGCTGGATCCTGGGGCCTCTACTCCCCCCACATCTACAGATAATGCCTCCCCCCGCCCCGACCCCCGAGAGAACCAGGGGCAGGCGCACTCGCGGGGACCCTTCTGAGGCTGGGCCCCCGGCCTGGGGCACAGCGACTCCCACCGCCGCTCTGTGGTGAGGGGACAGGCACCCAGTCACACACCAGTCCGGTTCTGGGTCTGGGAACAGGCCAGTCAGGCTGCTGGTCGCCAGGGGGCGTGCCTGGGCCACTGTAAGGGGCTCCCGTACTCGGGGGTGGGGGTGGGGTGGGGGTGGGTGGGAGGGAGTTGGAGGGGGGCACCGAGCTGGAGCAGGAGAGCACGGGACTCTAAAATGAGCCCTTCCCTCCTGGGTGCCCCCAGGTCTGGCAGCGACTTGAACCTCCGTCTCTCTTTTTCTTTTTTAAAATATATTTTATTGACTTTCCAGAGAGAGGAAGGGACAAAGATGACAGAGAAACATCGATCAGCTGCCTCCTGCACACCCCCCACTGGGGATGTGCCTGCAACCAAGCTACATGTCCTTGACCGGAATCGAACCCGGGACCTTTCAGTCCGCAGGCCGACACTGTGTCCACTGAGCCACACCGGTTTCGGCTCTTTTTTCTATATTTTTTAGGAAGGGGGGTGGCGAGAGATAGGAAACATCAATGCTCAGAGAAAATCACGCCCCACACTGGGGGTCGAGCCCACCTCCCCGGCCTGTGCCCTGACCGGGAGTCGAACCCTGACCTCCTGGTGCCTGGGTGGACGCTCAGCCCTGAGCCACCGGCCCGGCTCCTCTTGAGCCTCTGGGCCACGACACTCACTCTGGCCGCCCGTCCTGTCCCTGTGCGCCCGGCCCCGCAGCCATCTGGGAGCCGGGGTCCACAGGCGGGGCTTCCCGCACCCCGAAAGGCGGGGACCGAAGCTCCCCTCCATGCTGGAGGCCCAACATCTGGCCCACCAGCCCCTTTTCGCTCCCGCACCCCAGTGTCCCCTGCGATCCCTCCCCTGGCAGGGAAACGGGGGTGGGGGGGTGGCCGCCGCCCCTGCCCCAGGATTTCCTCCCTGGACCCAGCCACCCGGAGCCTCTGGCCCGGCCGGTGGGCCTGGGGCTCAGCCCGGAATTCAGACTTTGCCTCTGAGGGGCGGGGCTCCCCGGGCCTCAGTTTCTTCAACTGTGAAACGGGCTGACACCAGTCCCTCCCTGGCCGGGGCTGAGGGCACGGGGAGCGGCCAGAGGCAGAGCACCCAGTCCCCTCGGCAGCTGCTGGCGTCACCGTCTGGGTCTGGCTCTGCCCGGCCCTGGGCTCCGCTCCCCCT
This sequence comes from Antrozous pallidus, assembly GCA_027563665.1. Lineage (NCBI taxonomy): Eukaryota > Metazoa > Chordata > Mammalia > Chiroptera > Vespertilionidae > Antrozous > Antrozous pallidus. The sequence goes on from CM050508.1 coordinate 212,651,641, forward strand.
GCATTCGGTGAACTGGGGTGGGGACCCCTGCCTGCCTCTGGGCCACAGGGGAGCCGGCCGGCGGAGCAGAGGAAGGCTGGGTGCTGGGTCACTGGGCACCAGGGACCGTGTGACCTCGGCGAGCAGCTGACTGGGCCTGTCCCTGCTCTGTGCCCGGGCAGATGGGGTCTCGCTTCCCCTCAGGTTCTGAGCTGGTCCAGGGAGAAGGTCCTGCTCAGCTGCATGCAGCAGGCGCTAAATAAGTGTGCGCTCCCCACCCAGGCCCAGAGCACCCCCAGGTCATGGACCTGTCCTGGGAGTGTGGTGGGAGGGGCCTGTCAGCCTCAAGCAGGCCCTTCTGCTGACCGTCCTCCAGTGGGCCGGGGCAATCAGGAGGGACAGCCTGGAGGAGTGAAGGGGTGGGGGCTCCCTGGAAGCCCGCCTGGTGTGGGGGCAGCTGGACTGGGGGCAGGGAGCGGTGTCTCAGGGTCTCCTCACTCAGGGGACCCTCCTGGCCCTGGCCCGGCGGGGGGGTGGGGGCGGGGCTGGGTGGACTGGCCTCTGGGGCCCACCCCCACCCCGGGGGGATGTCCTCAGAGGGTGCCTGCGGATAATCCCGGCTTTTGAGAGGCTGTGAGAGGCGCCCAGGAACTTTCCCACAGCCGCATAAAGGCCGCCAGCTGCTCGGCCACAAAAGGCTCCCGGCCATTCAGGGCCTGGCGGCTGGGCAGGCAGGGGGGGGGGGGGGGGGGAGGGGCGGCAGGCACCAGCTCGGCCCTACCTGGCCCCCCCAGGTGGGACGGGACGGGACTGGGGCCATCCAGGGCCTGCAGGCCGGCCGGGCAGTGGGGCCATCTGTTCAGGGACCGGGGCGGCCAGTGGGCAGCCTGAGCCTGCACAGCCCTGGGGTCTGGGTCCCAGGACCCAGGTCTCGGGGGCCCGTCCTGTTTGGCTGCTGTGCCCGGGCCAGTGCCACTCCTCCCGCCACGTGTGCTGGCGTCCTCCTGCCAGCCCGCGTCCTGGCGCCCTGGCCGCCTGTGCTGTGCTTCCCCCATTTACTTCCAGGGCCCCCTCCCAGTCACCCCGCCTGCTGGCGTCTGGCCACACACACAGCTCAGGGGAGGGGGGGGCCCTCCCCCGTCCCCCGCCCGCCTCCCCCGTCCCCCGCCCGCAGCTTCCTCCGCCCGGTGCACAGCAGCCCTGCCTCTCCCCTCAGGGGGCAGGAGTCACCTGGGGGAAATGGCCCACGTGTGAATCCGGTCAGGGCACAGGCCCGGTGGCCGGCTCCGTCCCCAGTGGGGGGCATGCGGGAGGCAGCTCCTCAATGGTTCTGGATGTTTCTCTCTCTCTCCCTCTCTGAAATAAAATATTTATATAAAATTTTTAAAAAATAAAAACACCAGGAGTTTCCCTGGCCAGTGGGCTCAGTGGTTAGAGTGTCGGTCTATGCACCCAAGGGTCACAGGTTGGCTTCCTGGTCAATCCCTGGCCCTGGTGGGGGGGGGGGGAGACAACTGGTGTTTCTCACATCTCTCTCTCTCTCTCTCTCTCTCTCTCTTTCTCTCTCTCTCTCTCTCCCTCCCTCCCTCTCCTTCCTTCCCTCTCACTCTCTAAAAATCAGTGGGAAAAATATCCTTGGAGGAGAATTAACAACAGAATTGAAGAGTTTTTGGAACTGAAAATGAAGACGCCAGCTGCTGGGGGGCCGGGCCAGGGCGGGGTGTGGGGGTTGGGGGAATGAGGGGTCAGGCTCTAACTGCTGGTGGAGCGGAGGGTGACATGTGACGTCATGGGGGGAGGGAGGGGCTCAGGGGGGCTGCCTGGAGGAGGCGGAGCCTGAGTCCCTTTGGGATACAGGAGGAGGTTTTGGGGGCAACAGCCCAAAGGGCACGATCCCTGTGCGGCTCCGGGGGAGACACCCCTCATCGTGAGCCTGCAGCCACGGGGTCCCCGGCGGGTATGCCCCCCCCCCGTCCCCCGCCCGGGGGAGACCTGTCAGCTGTCCCCGGCGTGGCTCAGGGGGACAGTCAGCGACCAGAGGGTGGCCAGTGGGGAGCCCGGTCCTGCGCCCACAGGACCTGAGGTGGGATCCCGGCAGGACCCCTTCCCTGGCCTCTGCCCCCGGGGGCCTGGCCGCGGGGATGCTCGGCTGGGCTGTGGAGCCAGAGCCAGAGGCGGGGCGCCCCCTCCCACCCCGCCCGCCCGCGCGCACCCCACCTGCTGGGGCGGGGGGAGGGGCGTCATTGTCGCTGGGCCCGGGGGTGGGGGTGGGCCCTTTGCCCAGTCACGGCTGCGCATTGGCTACCGAGCGTGGGAACGCCCGCCCCCACCGCTCCCCTCCCCAACTTAAAGGCGCCGCCGCCTCCGGCCACACGGAGCCCCGCCCGCCCCAGCGCCACCCCTGCCCACCCTCCAGCGGAGACAGGACGCTCTCGGGCAGGGTTCCCGCAAGCCCCTGCCTCTCTCCCTCCCTCCCGCGGGAGCCGCATCCCGACCGGCTCCGGCTCGGAGGGACCGGGCACAGAGGTGGGGCTGGCCCGGGAGACGCGCCGGGCGGGGCAGAGGCGGGTCCCTGGGCTGTCGGGCACCTGTCCGCCCCGCTCCCCGGGGTGCAGCTCGCACCGCCTCCGCTCACCTGCAGCCGTGCCCCAAGCAGCCGGCCGCAGGTGGAGGATCCCTGGGTCTTGGGCCCCGCAGGGCCGGGACCGGCAGGGACAGAGGGCGGACAATCCTCAGGGGAGTGGGCCTCAAACCCACGCCTGCCCCCCCCCAAGGTGTGCAGGCCACACACACACTCACACACGCACACACAAACACGCGCACACACACGCACACACAAACACACGCAAAAACACACACACGCACAAACACACGCACAAACACACACACACGAACACGCACACACACACGCACACACACACACGCACAAACACACGCAAAAACACACGCACAAATGCACGCACACACACGAACACGCACGCGCACACAAACACACACGCACACACACACAAACACACAAACACACACACAAACGCACGCGCACACGTGCACACACACACGTACACACGTGCAAACACACACACGCACACACACACACAGAGGCGCCAGAAGAGCGAGACAGGGCTTTGCTGCCCCCTGGTGGCCATGTGGACGGGGAGTCCCATTCCTGGAAAGGGCTCGGAAAAGGCGGACACCCCACCCAGGCGACCCTCTGGGGGAGCACAGAGCCCGAGAGAGAGGGGCCGGCCCGGGCAGAGCAGTGACAGAGGCCTTCGGGTAATGCCCTGCTGCTCTGGGGGTCCTGGGCCGCCCGCCCCAGGGGTGCCTTCCCAGCCCCCTTCACACTGTGGGTTTTAGGGGCCCCAACTAAACCCTCCAGCACACCCTGCGTGGCGGTCTTACAAACACAGACAAGAAAGCATCCCCAGAGGAGGGTGAGCAATGACTACTTGTTCCCTGAAAGCTGCTCAGGGCCGGTCGTCCGTCCTGGGCAGATCTAACAAACAGCTGTCATATCTACAGACACCTGTAACCGTGAGCACATATCAGATCTAACAAACAGCTGTCATATCTACAGACACCTGTCACCGTGAGCACATATCAGATCTAACAAACAGCTGTCATATCTACAGACACCTGTCACCGTGAGCACACATCAGATCTAACAAACAGCTGTCATATCTACAGACACCTGTCACCGTGAGCACATATCACGTCTAACAAACAGCTGTCATATCTACACAGACACCTGTCACCGTGAGCACATATCAGATCTAACAAACAGCTGTCATATCTACACAGACACCTGTCACCGTGAGCACATATCAGATCTAACAAACAGCTGTCATATCTACACAGACACCTGTCACCGTGAGCACATATCACGTCTAACAAACAGCTGTCATATCTACACAGACACCTGTCACCGTGAGCACATATCAGATCTAACAAACAGCTGTCATATCTACACAGACACCTGTCACGTGAGCGCATATCAGATCTAACAAACAGCTGTCATATCTACAGACACCTGTCACCGTGAGCACATATCAGATCTAACAAACAGCTGTCATATCTACAGACACCTGTCACCGTGAGCACATATCAGATCTAACAAACAGCTGTCATATCTACAGACACCTGTCACCGTGAGCACACATCAGATCTAACAAACAGCTGTCATATCTACAGACACCTGTCACCGTGAGCACATATCACGTCTAACAAACAGCTGTCATATCTACACAGACACCTGTCACCGTGAGCACATATCAGATCTAACAAACAGCTGTCATATCTACACAGACACCTGTCACCGTGAGCACATATCAGATCTAACAAACAGCTGTCATATCTACAGACACCTGTCACCGTGAGCACATATCACGTCTAACAAACAGCTGTCATATCTACACAGACACCTGTCACCGTGAGCACATATCAGATCTAACAAACAGCTGTCATATCTACACAGACACCTGTCACCGTGAGCGCATATCAGATCTAACAAACAGCTGTCATATCTACAGACACCTGTCACCGTGAGCACATATCAGATCTAACAAACAGCTGTCATATCTACAGACACCTGTCACCGTGACCACATATCAGATCTAACAAACAGCTGTCATATCTACAGACACCTGTCACCGTGAGCACACATCAGATCTAACAAACAGCTGTCGTATCTACAGACACCTGTCACCGTGAGCACATATCAGATCTAACAAACAGCTGTCATATCTACACAGACACCTGTCACCGTGAGCACACATCAGATATAACAAACAGCTGTCGTATCTACACAGACACCTGTCACCGTGAGCACATATCAGATCTAACAAACAGCTGTCGTATCTACAGACACCTGTCACCGTGAGCACATATCAGATCTAACAAACAGCTGTCATATCTACACAGACACCTGTCACCGTGAGCACATATCACGTCTAACAAATAGCTGTCAGATCTACAGACACCTGTCACCGTGAGCACACATCAGATCTAACAAACAGCTGTCGTATCTACAGACACCTGTCACCGTGAGCACAAATCAGATCTAACAAACAGCTGTCATATCTACACAGACACCTGTCACCGTGAGCACATATCAGATCTAACAAACAGCTGTCAGATCTACACAGACACCTGTCACCGTGAGCACATATCAGATCTAACAAACAGCTGTCAGATCTACACAGACACCTGTCACCGTGAGCACATATCAGATCTAACAAACAGCTGTCGTATCTACAGACACCTGTCACCGTGAGCACATATCAGATCTAACAAACAGCTGTCATATCTACAGACACCTGTCACCGTGAGCACACATCAGATCTAACAAACAGCTGTCAGATCTACACAGACACCTGTCACCGTGAGCACATATCAGATCTAACAAACAGCTGTCAGATCTACACAGACACCTGTCACCGTGAGCACACATCAGATCTAACAAACAGCTGTCATATCTACAGACACCTGTCACCGTGAGCACACATCAGATCTAACAAACAGCTGTCATATCTACAGACACCTGTCACCGTGAGCACACATCAGATCTAACAAACAGCTGTCATATCTACACAGACACCTGTCACCGTGAGCACACATCAGATCTAACAAACAGCTGTCATATCTACAGACACCTGTCACCGTGAGCACACATCAGATCTAACAAACAGCTGTCATATCTACAGACACCTGTCACCGTGAGCACACATCAGATCTAACAAACAGCTGTCATATCTACACAGACACCTGTCACTGTGAGCACACATCAGATCTAACAAACAGCTGTCAGATCTACACAGACACCTGTCACCGTGAGCACATATCAGATCTAACAAACAGCTGTCATATCTACAGACACCTGTCACCGTGAGCACACATCAGATCTAACAAACAGCTGTCATATCTACAGACACCTGTCACCGTGAGCACACATCAGATCTAACAAACAGCTGTCATATCTACACAGACACCTGTCACCGTGAGCACACATCAGATCTAACAAACAGCTGTCATATCTACAGACACCTGTCACCGTGAGCACACATCAGATCTAACAAACAGCTGTCATATCTACAGACACCTGTCACCGTGAGCACACATCAGATCTAACAAACAGCTGTCATATCTACACAGACACCTGTCACTGTGAGCACACATCAGATCTAACAAACAGCTGTCATATCTACAGACACCTGTCACCGTGAGCACACATCAGATCTAACAAACAGCTGTCATATCTACACAGACACCTGTCACCGTGAGCACATATCAGATCTAACAAACAGCTGTCATATCTACAGATACCTGTCACCGTGAGCACACATCAGATCTAACAAACAGCTGTCAGATCTACACAGACACCTGTCACCGTGAGCACACATCAGATCTAACAAACAGCTGTCATATCTACAGACACCTGTCACCGTGAGCACACATCAGATCTAACAAACAGCTGTCATATCTACACAGACACCTGTCACCGTGAGCACACATCAGATCTAACAAACAGCTGTCATATCTACAGACACCTGTCACCGTGAGCACATATCAGATCTAACAAACAGCTGTCATATCTACACAGACACCTGTCACCGTGAGCACACATCAGATCTAACAAACAGCTGTCATATCTACAGACACCTGTCACCGTGAGCACACATCAGATCTAACAAACAGCTGTCATATCTACACAGACACCTGTCACCGTGAGCACATATCAGATCTAACAAACAGCTGTCATATCTACAGACACCTGTCACCGTGAGCACACATCAGATCTAACAAACAGCTGTCATATCTACACAGACACCTGTCACCGTGAGCACACATCAGATCTAACAAACAGCTGTCATATCTACAGACACCTGTCACCGTGAGCACACATCAGATCTAACAAACAGCTGTCATATCTACACAGACACCTGTCACCGTGAGCACATATCAGATCTAACAAACATCTGTCAGATCTACAGACACCTGTCACCGTGAGCACACATCAGATCTAACAAACAGCTGTCATATCTACACAGACACCTGTCACCGTGAGCACACATCAGATCTAACAAACAGCTGTCATATCTACAGACACCTGTCACCGTGAGCACACATCAGATCTAACAAACTGCTGTCATATCTACACAGACACCTGTCACCGTGAGCACATATCAGATCTAACAAACAGCTGTCAGATCTACAGACACCTGTCACCGTGAGCACACATCAGATCTAACAAACAGCTGTCATATCTACAGACACCTGTCACCGTGAGCACACATCAGATCTAACAAACAGCTGTCATATCTACACAGACACCTGTCACCGTGAGCACACATCAGATCTAACAAACAGCTGTCATATCTACAGACACCTGTCACCGTGAGCACACATCAGATCTAACAAACAGCTGTCATATCTACAGACACCTGTCACCGTGAGCACACATCAGATCTAACAAACAGCTGTCATATCTACAGACACCTGTCACCGTGAGCACACATCAGATCTAACAAACAGCTGTCATATCTACACAGACACCTGTCACCGTGAGCACATATCAGATCTAACAAACAGCTGTCATATCTACAGACACCTGTCACCGTGAGCCATATCAGATCTAACAAACAGCTGTCATATCTACACAGACACCTGTCACCGTGAGCACACATCAGATCTAACAAACAGCTGTCATATCTACACAGACACCTGTCACCGTGAGCACACATCAGATCTAACAAACAGCTGTCATATCTACAGACACCTGTCACCGTGAGCACACATCAGATCTAACAAACAGCTGTCATATCTACACAGACACCTGTCACCGTGAGCACACATCAGATCTAACAAACAGCTGTCATATCTACACAGACACCTGTCACCGTGAGCACATATCAGATCTAACAAACAGCTGTCATATCTACAGACACCTGTCACCGTGAGCACACATCAGATCTAACAAACAGCTGTCATATCTACACAGACACCTGTCACTGTGAGCACACATCAGATCTAACAAACAGCTGTCATATCTACAGACACCTGTCACCGTGAGCACACATCAGATCTAACAAACAGCTGTCATGTCTACAGACACCTGTCACCGTGAGCACATATCAGATCTAACAAACAGCTGTCAGATCTACAGACACCTGTCACCGTGAGCACACATCAGATCTAACAAACAGCTGTCATATCTACACAGACACCTGTCACTGTGAGCACACATCAGATCTAACAAACAGCTGTCATATCTACAGACACCTGTCACCGTGAGCACATATCAGATCTAACAAACAGCTGTCATATCTACACAGACACCTGTCACCGTGAGCCCATATCAGATCTAACAAACAGCTGTCAGATCTACAGACACCTGTTACCGTGAGCACACATCAGATCTAACAAACAGCTGTCATATCTACACAGACACCTGTCACCGTGAGCACATATCAGATCTAACAAACAGCTGTCATATCTACACAGACACCTGTCACTGTGAGCACACATCAGATCTAACAAACAGCTGTCGTATCTACACAGACACCTGTCACCGTGAGCACACATCAGATCTAACAAACAGCTGTCATATCTACACAGACACCTGTCACCGTGAGCACACATCAGATCTAACAAACAGCTGTCACATCTACAGACACCTGTCACCGTGAGCACATATCAGATCTAACAAACACCTGTCATATCTACAGACACCTGTCACTGTGAGCACACATCAGATCTAACAAACAGCTGTCATATCTACACAGACACCTGTCACCGTGAGCACACATCAGATCTAACAAACAGCTGTCACATCTACAGACACCTGTCACCCTGAGCTCATATCACGTCTAACAAACAGCTGTCATATCTACACAGACACCTGTCACCGTGAGCACACATCAGATCTAACAAACAGCTGTCATACTCTGCACACACCTATAACTGTGAGCATATATCTACACAGGCACCTGGCATCCATGTCAGCGTATCAGTTAGACGGCTAGCTTGCAGGGTCAGGCTATGCAGAGGAAGGGGCTTCTGGGAGGAGCTGGGGCTCCCTGCACCTCGGTCCTCTAAGCACCTGGCCGTCCCCCGGCGCTGACCTCTCACGCACACGTGTGTGTGGAGCCTGCGTGTGATTCCTACTTTGTCCTGAGGTCCCAGGAGCAGGGACACCCGGGGCAGTGAACCCCAGCCCATTAAGGTTCTTCGCAAACACTGTTCTCCACAGCCGCAGCCCAGGCCGTGGGGAGCAATGGTGGGTCCCGGATGGGCCAGGGAGGCCCCAGATGTGCCTGGAACATCTGCTGGGCCAGCAATCACGGAAGGCCCATGGATGAGGGACACGTGACACAGGAATTCAGGAGACCGTTAAAGGGACTCCACCTGCAAAAGCCTGGACAATCTTAGCCCCACAATCAATGGGATTCGTGGGTGAGATCCCAGTGAATGAAACAGGAAACGCTGAGGCCATTATGATATCCATAGTGCATGGTGGATGGGTGGGTGGGTGGGTGGATGGATGGATGGATGGGCGGGTGGATGGATGAAAGGATGGGTGGATGGATGGATGGATGGGTGGATGGATGGATGGATGGGTGGATGAATGGGGAGGTGGTGGGTAGTGGATGGATGGATGGGTGGTGGATGGATGGGTAGGTGGGTGGATGGATGGGTGGGTGGATGGATGGGTGGGTGGATGGATGGGTTGGTGGATGGATTGGGGGGGGTGGAAGGTTGGATGGGTGGATGGATGGATGAATGGTTGGATGCATAATCGATGGGTGGGTGGATGGACGGGTGGGTGGGTGGATAGATAGATGGGTGGATGGGTGGATGGATGAATGGATAGATGGATGGATGGATGAGTGGATGGATGGGTGGATGAATGAATGGATGTGTGGATGGATAAATTGATGGGTGGGTGGATGTGTGGGTGAATAGATGGATGGTGGCAGGCTGGATGGGTGGATAGATGGGTGGGTGGATGTGTGGATGGATGGGTAGGTGGATGGATGGATGGGTGGATGGGTTGGTGGATGGATGGGTGGGGGGGTGGTGGAAGGGTGGGTGGGTTGATGGGTGGGTGGATGGATGGGTGGATGGATGGATGGGTGGATGGTTGAATGAATGGTTGCATGGATGGGTGGATGGATGGATGGATGTGTGGATGGATGTATTGATGAGTGGATGTATAGATGAGTGGATGAATGGATGGATGTTTGGATGAATGGATGGATTGGTGGGTGGATGGTTGGATGGATGGATGGGTTGAGGGGTGGATGGATGAGTGGATGGATGGATAGGTGGGTGGGTGAATCGATGGATGGGTGGTTGGATGGATGTTTGGTTGGATGGATGGGTGAATAGGTTAATGGGTGGATGGAAGGTGGATAAGTGAATGAAAGGGAGAGTGAATGGAAGGATGAAGGAATGAGAGGGTGAATGAATGGAAAAATGAGTGAGTAAACGAATGGATGATGGATGACGGAGCGAGGGGATGCATAAATAAATGAGAAAATGAAAGGATGAGTGAATGGGTGGATGAGTGAATGGGTGGATGAGTGAATGGGTGGATGAGTGAATGGGTGGATGAGTGAGTGGGTGGCTGGGTGAGTGAATGGAGGATAAATGAGGACAGTGCTTCCTTCCAGGGCAGTGTGTTGTTGGGAGGAGAAAATCGGTTGTAAATGCAGGAGAGAGAGGGAAGGTGCTCACAGGCTGAAATCTCTCCCCAAACTCACTCAGCTGATCGCAGAGGCACTTCTCAGGGTTCCCCAGACGTCTGACCAGGAACTGGAGAGGGACAAGCCCTCAAAGCATCTTGAAGAGTCCTTTTTAGTGTTAATAAAAATTTAAATCATACAAAATTACAAGTTGGAAATTGCTTCCAAGAGTTGGTCATGTGATGGGCGGACATGACTACGGGGGCAGTCCTAGCCCAGGAGGAACCTGAGCAGCTGAGCGGCCCGGGGGCAGGGGGGAGGCAGGAGCGCCCGGGGCTGGGTCCGCACAGGCTGGGTCAGGGCGTGGGGTGAGGGTGGGAGACTCAGGCATCTCAGGAGTCTGATGCAGAGACGTGGGTGGTCCCAAAGCCCCAGGCACAGCAGGTGGTCCCCTCCTCAGCCAGGTGCCGGCTGGCCTCCAGGAGAGCGTCTCGGCGGCTCCCCTGGCCCCGTATCTGGTCCTGGGGGGCTGGCCCCTGGCCGCAGCCTCGTGGAGACGGCTCAGGCTTCTGCCTCCCGAAACCCCGTGTCAGCTGGCGGGCCCCTCTGAGGGAGCATGGACGCCATCTCCTCTACCGGCTCCGTGGTGACCTGGGAGGCCGGCCGGTCCTCATGCTGCTGCTTTCCTGCCTGCTGTCTCCTCCCCTGCAAGGGACCCTCAGCGTGAAGACCAGATGCCGGCTCCCACCCGGCCATGGTGCTCAAGATCAGCCGGCCCCCAGGGGCAGGAGCGGAGCCTCCCTTTCCGAGTCAGCACAGGGCACGGAGGACTCAGCCCCGCGGGGACCCAGACCCCCTCCCCTAGCCAGCAGCCTCACCGCCAGGGGGACAGGCAGCAATCCCTGAGGAAAGGCGAGTTCTCCTGCAAAACAGAGACGCCCGTCAGGGAGAGGCCACTCTGCGGGGACCACCTTTCCTGCTGCTCACTGGGCACCTCCCAGGAGACCGACTGCTCAGAGGCAGCATGACCCACAAACGGGGCTCCTGGGCGGGCTGTTCCGGCGCGGGAAGGACAGGCCCTGCCCCTCCCCTGCTGCTAACCCCCCACCGCAGCTCCATGGACCATGGACAGGAGGGCTGAGCGGCACCTCCCGGGAGAGGACAAGGCACGGCCTTGTCCACAGAGCTGAGCCTCCCTCGGCTCAGACCACGCCCCGCCCCGGACACAGGCAGGCAGAGCGCCCTGTTAGGGACCCCCGGGGGGGAGGGAAGGCCTGAGGGTGCCTCCTGCTGCCCTCGGGCTCCCTGTGCTCCTTCGTCCGCCTGGGGCAGGAGGGAGCTCGGGCCCTGGTGCAGTGTGGGCACCGGGTGGCACCGGGCTACTCAGAGAGGAAGTCCTGCCCCAGGCACCGAGGCCGCCTCTCAGTTTGGGACAGAGAGCAGAGAGGCATCTGGGATGGGCGTGCTGGGTCCTGAGCCCTGAGGGGACCAGGAGCTGCTGCTCACCATGTGACTTTCTGATTCTGATGCACATGAGGACAAATGGCACAGAAATGAGGAAGAGGATGGTGGTGACCATGATGGTGACAGGGACCACAGAGGAGCAGGTCACGTCTGAGCTGCTGGTCCCCGGCGTCGCTTCCCGGGAGAGCAGGCCAGTACAGCTGGGGGAGGAGGGCCCGTGTGCTCTTGGGGTCACCCCAACCCAGAGCGTCCCCGGTGCAGCCTGGGGCCCACAGGGGAAGGCTGCAGCCTGGTGTGGGCCCGGGGCGGGGACAGAGGGGGTACAGGGGGGTCTCTGGAGGGAACTCAGGTCTGTCTGACTCCCTGTCCCACAACAGGGGGAGACGGAGGGAGGGGAGGAAGGGGCAGGACCACCGGGGTACAGGGACATTGGACACGAGAGAAGGAGATGCCGGGGTGAGGACAGAGCTGGAGTCAGGAATGGACTGGGAAAGCCAGTGCCCGGAAAGAGGGACAGACCGGGGGGACAGGGGGAGACACAGGACTCTGGGCCTTGGTATGGCAGTCACCCCAGAGACTAAGCAGCCGGGTCACAGCTGGATCGGGGCGGCGGGGAGGGGCATTGCGGTTCCCTCTGCAGGGGGAGTGGACTCCCACTCTGGAGCCTCCTGTGTGCACCCCCGACTCCAAACGGCAAGAAGCCCTCAGCCCTGACACCTGGGGTCACCCCGGAACACAGGGTGGGGGTCGCTGGCTGCAGCACGCTGAGCCCCGCATCTAGGATGTGCAGACCCGGACCTTGGCTGAGGTGACAGCGGTGTGGGAGCCACAGGGTCAGCGGGCGGCCGGGGGCCACTGTCTCCCCGCGGGCAGTGCCTCCTGGGACCCGGGTCACCTACTTGGTCCAGGGCGTGCAGGCTGGCTGGGTGCCCCCCGCAGAGAAGGTGCCCGGCTGGCAGTCTTCACACAGCGTGTCCTGCCGCTCAGTGCCTGAGGAGGCAGAGGGTCGGGCAGAGGCTCCCGGGGCCCTGAGCCGGGCTGGGGTCTGTGTCCGCCGGGGGCGCTGGCTCACCTGTCGCCAGCACCCTCTGGCCTGGGCGGCAGGCGCTGTGGGGCCTGCACTGGACACAGGGGTCGCTGTCCTCGGGCACACAGAAGTGGCCGGGCCCGCAGCCGCACACGGTGTTGGCGTCGGGGGAGCAGTTCCGCCTGGTCACCTGGCCCAGGCCTGCGACCAGAGAAGCAGCTCAGAGCAGCAGCCAGGACGCAGGACTCCCGGGAGGAGGCCACGCTGAGGGCCGGACGGTGCCCACAGGCCTGGGAGGGCACGGGGGGCCGGCATGGGGCGGGGGACAGGGATGCAGCCCCCTCTGCTCCCCCTGGACCCTGCCAGCCGCCGCCCAGGCTCAGCGGGACCTGTGCCCGGAGCTGGGACAGCAGAGGCGAGTCCCCAGGGGCTCCTGGCTCTCACCTGGGTCACAGACCCGGCACGGCAGACACTCGCGCAGGCCGTTGAGGTGGGCAGTGTAGGTGCCCGGCGTGCAGGGCGCACACGTGGTGCCTGTGAACTCCCCACACACCGCCTTCACCCGGTAGCCTGCAGGCAAGCGTGCACACACTGAGGGCGGGATGCCCGGGAGTCTGGGCGGGTGACCCCTCCCACAAGACTCCCTTCCCCCAGGGGCTCACCGCACCCCGCTGTTCCCCAGGCCGCAGTGAGCTGGTCCTGCAGAAAGTGAGAACTTCCAGGAAGAATGGGGGCCTCTTGGGACACAGAGGTCTGGCTCTGAGACCCCCTCTCCTGGCCTGAAATGGGCTGCCGCCCCTCAACCCCCGCGGTGAGCAGTGAGCTGAAGGGCTCCAGGCCAGGGGAGGGGGACTGTCTGCCCCTGAGCACTGCCCACCCCCGGAGGACCCTGCACAGCAGCACCCACCTGGCCTGCACTTGGGGCAGCACATGGTCCCCACTGGGAATTCCTCCTCTTTGCACGGGGGTGTGGCCGATGCGCAGGACGGGGCTCTCAGAAGGAGGAGGCTCAGGGCCTAGGGGAGATGGGGGCGTTGGGGCAGAGCAGCCGCCTGGGCCTCAGTCTCACCCCCGGGATTTGGGCGCCAGCAGCCCGTGCAGTGGTCCTGCCCTGCAGCGAGCCCACCGGGGGGCCCGGACAGGATGGTCTCCTGAGGACCCTAAGGGCATGGGCTGGAGCCCTGGCCGGTTGGCTCAGTGGATAGAGCGTCGGTCTGCAGACTGCAGGGTCCTGGTTCCATTCGGGTCAAGGGCACATGCCCAGGATGCAAGCTTGGTCCCCAGTAGGGGGCGTGCAGGAGGCAGCCGGTCAGTGATTCTCTCTCATCACTGATGTTTGTCTCTCTCCCTCCCTGTCCCTCGACAAAGTCAATAGAATTATATATATTTTTAAAGGAGCCTGGTGTGGGGACACCCTTTCTGTGACCTCTGACTCCCTGGGTTCAGGAGAGTGGGGCCCCTACCCCCTTGGAAAGGCAGGGGCTGCTGGGACCCAAACAAACTCAGCCTCGGGGCTCCCTGTGCTGGCCCCCTGGGAGCCGCAGGGTCAGGGCAGGGATGGCTCTGGGGGCTCTCTGGCCTGACAGGGTCACAGGCAGGGGGCTGGGAGGGGGAGAGGGCGGGGAGGCCTGGCAGTCAGAGCTTCTCCTGAGGAGTCAGCTGGGCCTAGGAGCTGTGGGCCTCTTTGTTTTCTTGTGTTTTCTTTCTCTGACTGGAAAAGCACAGGAAACTGCTGGCTCCTCCCAGCCACAAAGAGCAGATGGGTCAGAGGGTGAGTCTCTGACTGTTGGGGAAGGGGGGAAGGCGGGGACAGGGGCCCACCCAGGAGCTGGGTGTCGTCTCCTCCCATGTCCCAGGCCCTGGGGCCAGGGCTGTGTGTGGCAGAGCACCAGGTTCTGGTGGTCACCAGCCTCAGTCCCAGCCCAGGTGACTCACCAGAGTCAGGAAGTCAGCCGTGGGGGTCGTGCTGCAGGGGGGTGGCCGCCAGCCAAGTAGAGGCTCCATGTCCTTCCCAAGGATCCCTCATTCCCTGACTGCTGTCTCAGGAAGGCCGCCAGTTGGACAGATGGACAGCAGGAACGAAAGACTCATTCTCGACCCCCGCAGCAAGCCTGCTCCCTGAGAGGGAGTGAACAAAGACAGACTGTTTTTAGTTTGCACAACCCTCCCCAGGCCCGCCCTGCTCTGGGGGAGGGTGCATTGGCTGGGCTAGTGGTGGAGGAGCCAGGTGGGGAGGAGTCAGGTGGGGAGGAGTCAGGCAGGAGAGGCGGGTCCACATGGCAGAGCAGTCCGGGAGACCACCCTCCTGGAGTTTCCAGTAGAATGGGCGCCCCCCAAAGCACACCGCACTCCCTCTGTCGCTCTGCACCCCGGAGAGCTGGCCGCAGCCTCCCCACACGACGGCACAGCCTCTGAGCTGCACTTCCTGTGTCCCCTTGGCCTGGGCCCGAGCTGTCTGCACCCACACCCAGAGGGCAGCGCCCAGGGCCCCTCTTCCCAAACACCAGCCGCTGGGCCCCATGGGTGCGGGAGGGGCACCGGGTCACCCTTGAGCACCCTGAGGGGCTCCCCACCATGTTCCTGGACACCCCACCTTCCCTGCAGGGGGCGGGGCCGGGTGATTCTTGCCCCAAGAGGGGGAAGCGGGGGCTCAGAGAGACAGGGCCATGCCAGGTGCAAACGGTGCTCAGAACCAACCCCTCTTCTTTGTCCTCAGGAAAGGGGCGCCCTCCCCCAGCCTTTCCTGCACCCCAGCGGCCTCCAGACCCGGGGCCCCTGTGGTAGCCTGGGTGGGAGACCCCGTACACCTAAGAGTCAGGCTCAGGCTTAGGGGCTCCAGAGAGGCAGCCACCCAGCCCCTGATTTTGAGGGGGTGGCCGGGGCAGAGGACATCCCGTGAGGTGGGGAGATGGCAGGTGGGGGTTTGGGGGTGCGTCCGGCACCCACACCCCCCTAGACTGGGCCTGGGTGCTCCTCACCCCCTCCCTCCAGGCGCCCTGGCCCCCTCGGCACCCCTCCCCCTGGCCCCCCTTCTGGTTCCCAGATGCCAGCAGAACTGCTCGCCAGGCTCTGGAGTCTCCAGTCTCTAAATGAGCCCTGTGCCCCGGGTGGGGGTGGGAGGAGGGGGAGAGGGGTGAGCTCCCAGGGGCCGGGGCGGGGCCAGAAAGAGGATGTGGTCAGTTTCCCGTGAGGGTCATGGGGCCTCTGAGGATCCCAGATGGCCACTCGCTGCGTCTCCCTCTCCCTTCCTCTCTGACACAGTAACTGTGTGAAAAACTGCGCGGGCGCCTGGCCTGCTCCTCACGTGCGTCTGCCTGGGCGGCCGGCTCTGCCCGGTTCAGGCACAGCCAGGAGCCGGGCGCCGGCTGGAGGCAGCGAGGGCGGGCGGGCGGCCCCGAGCTCCTCCAAACCTCCTGTCGGCCTGAGCGGTGTGGTCAGTGGAGAGAGCGTCGGCCTGCGGACCGAAGGGTCCAGGGTTCGATCTGGCCAAGGCCATGTGCTCTGGTTGGGGGCACATGCCCAGTGGGGGGTGTGCAGGAGGCAGCTGATGGATGTTTCTCTCTCATAGATGTTTCTAACTCTCTATCCCTCTCCCTTCCTCTCTGTGAAAAATCAATGAAATATATTTTTAAAAAATAAAGTAAAATAAAACCTCTTATTGGGGTTGGTGTCTGGGAGCTGTGGGCCCCGCACGCCTCCTGCGGTTTCGGGCGAGGCCTCCCGTGTGCAGAGGGCGGCAACCGCCAGGACCCAGCCCCACCCACACTCAGACTCGCCCCCAAGTCAAAGGGCCTGGGCTGCTCCAATGTCAGAGGCGGGAACGCGGAAACGGGGCCCTGCTCCATGTTGAAGGCACTCAGGGACCTGGGGGCTGAGAGCCTGATGGTCCTGTCCCCCCTCCTCTCCCGCTCCGTACCCCCTTCTCTAAAACAGCAATGGGGGCGGGGGCGGGGAGGGGGGTTAAAGAAGTAAGAAGGAGAACGCTCGCTGGGGGAGGAGTGTCCGCAGCCCAGGGGACACAGGCCCCAGGGACTGTGCTGGGGAAGCAGGCGGCCCCGACAGAGTCGGGGACAGAGGGAGAGGGGAAGGCGCAGGTGGGGGGGGAGGGGAGAGGGAAGGGGGAATGGGGCAGGTGAGGGAGGCAGGGGGTGGGGAAGAGAGGGAGAGGGGAGGGAGAGGAGGGGGAGGGGGAGAAGGAGGGGAGCTGGGAGGGGAGAGGGGGAGGGGGAGGCAGGGAAAGGGGGAAGGGAGGGAACGTGGAGGGGG
The DNA here is from genome assembly GCA_027563665.1 of Antrozous pallidus. Classification (NCBI taxonomy): domain Eukaryota; kingdom Metazoa; phylum Chordata; class Mammalia; order Chiroptera; family Vespertilionidae; genus Antrozous; species Antrozous pallidus. The sequence continues at coordinate 212,669,059 of CM050508.1, forward strand.
TGCAGGGTGGCAGAGAGAGGAGGAGGAGGGGTAGGAGGGGGAGGGCGGGAGGAGGGGGGAGGGAGAGGGCAGGGGACAGGAGGGAGTGAGGGAGGGAGGGGAAGGGGGGAGGGAAGGGCTACCTTCCAGGAAAGCAGGTCAGAGGTAGAGATTCTGTGTGTTACTCACCAAACAGGTCACCCAGGAAGTGCCGTCCAGGAGTTCTGATGAGAATCACCCACCTGGTGCCCAGGGGGTGCTCGAAGGCCTTCTGCACAGAGACTGTGGATGGAAACAACCTAAGTGTCTTCAGAGGGAGCAACACAGCCCTGCCCGGCCCGGCCCTGGGTCAGGAGCCAATACCCACACCGGTTCCACACCGGCACCTGGGACTGCGGGCACCTGGGAGCAGAGGGCACCTGGGACTGCGGGCACCTGGGAGCGGGGGGCACGGGTGGGCTGTGGGCGGCCTCGGGCCCGGGGTCCGGAGGGCAGAGGGGTCACAAGCAGCCTTCCAGTAGAGAGGGAACTGGAGGCGGAGCTACAGGAATCGGTTCTCTAAAACCTTGTCATGCCTGGGGGCGGGGCTCGGGGGCCAATGAGCAGAAGGTCAGGTTCGTTCCCGGGTCGGGGGGGGGGGGTGGGGGACACAGGCCGCTGCGGGCCCTGCCCGAGGCAGCCGACCCACCATCCTCTGCCATCAGGATGTCTCTCTCCTTTCCTCTCCGAGTTCAGTAAAGAAACAGTTTTAGCCCCGGCCGGTGTGGCTCAGTGGCTAGAGCGTCGGCCTGTGGACTGAAGGGTCCCGGGTTCGATTGGGGTCAAGGGCACAGGCCTGGGCTGCGGGCTCCATCTCAGAAGGGGGCGTGCAGGAGGCAGCCGATCAGTGATTCTCTCTCATCACTGATGTTTCTCTCTCTCTCCCTCTCTGTCCCTCGACAAAGTCAATAGAATTATTTATATTTTTAAAGGAGCCTGGTGTGGGGACACCCTGTCTGTGCCCTCTGACCCCCCGGGCTCAGGAGAGGGGGCCCCTACCCCCTTGGAAAGGCCACGGCTGCTGGGACCCAAACAAACTCAGCCTCGGGGCTCCCTGTGCTGGCCCCCTGGGAGCCGCAGGGTCAGGGCAGGGATGGCTCTGGGGGCTCTCTGGCCTGACAGGGTCACAGGCAGGGGCTGGGAGGGGGAGAGGGTGGGGAGGCCTGGCAGTCAGAGCTTCCCCTGAGGAGTCAGCTGGCCCTAGGAGCTGTGGGCCTCTTTGTTTTCTTTCTTTCTTTTTGCCGCCACACCTCTGAGCGAACATAAGTCCACAGGAAACTGGGGCCTCCCTCCCAGCACAGAGAGCAAGTTCCCCTCCTGGACAGGGTGGGTGGGGACTTCACCCTTGACTGTTGGGGGGCGGGAGACGGCGGAGACAGGGATCCCACCCAGGAGAGTCCCTGTGCTGGGAGGGTCTCCTCCTGTGTCCCAGACCCTGGGGCGAGGGCTGTGTGTGGCAGAGCGAAGGGGGGGACGGGGCGGGGGAGGAGGGGGTGCAGGACCCTTAGGCACTCAGCCCCCAGGTCCCTGAGTGCCTTCAACATGGAGTGGCGCCCCCCCTTTTTGCGTTCCCGCCTTTGACGTTGGAGCAGCCCAGGCCCTTTGACTTGGGGGCGTCGCTGAGTGTAGGTTTGGCGGGTCTGTCTTCGCCCTGAAGTCTGGGCAGGCTGGTTCCCAGTGGTTGCTGGCCTCTGCACGCAGGTAGCCGCACCCTAAGTCTCAGGGGGCGTTCCTGGGGCCCACAGTGCCCCGACACCAGCCCCGATGAGAGGTTGTATGTCACTTTATTTTTTACTAGAGGCCCGGTGCACGAAATTCATGCACGGGGGCTGGGGGGCGGGGGATGTCCCTCAGCCCAGCCTTGCACCCTCTCCAATCTGGGAGCTCTTGAGGGATGTCCAACAGCCCATTTAGGCCTGATCCCACAAGGGGCAGTTGGACATCCTTCTCACAATCCAGGACTGCTGGCTCCAAACTGCTCACCTGCCTGCCAGCCTGATCACCCCATAGCCACTCCCCTGCCAGCTTGTTTGCCCCCAACTTCCCTCCTCTGCTGGCCAGGTCACCCTGCCCTGAAGGCTTGATTGTCCCAAACTGTCCTCCCTTGCAGGCCTGGAACCTCCCAACTGCCTTCCCCTGCTGGCCATCTTGTGTCCAAATGGGGGCAGGATCTTTGACCACATGGGGGCAGCCCTCTTGTGTGATGGTCAATCTGCAAATTGCTCTTATTAGATAGGATAGAGGCCTGGTGCATGGGTGGGGCCAGCTGGTTTGCACTGAAGGGTGTCCTGGATCAGGGTGAAGGTTTCCTTGGGGCAAGGGGCAGCCTGGGCGAGGGGCCTGTGGAGGTTTGCAGGCTGGCCACACCCTCCAGCGACCCAAGCAGAGGCCCTGGGATCTGGGATTAGTTTATATTCTACAATTGAAACTTTGTAGCCTGGAGCAGAATCAAGCCTTCTGCTTGCTCTGAGGCAGCAGCCATTTCTGTTTAAAACTTTGTAACCTAGAGTGGAGGCCGGGGCCGGCAAGGCTGGACTGAAAGCTTGGCTTCCTCCGTTGCCAGAGAAACCTAAGCCTCTGTTCTCTCCAGCTCAGTAGCTGCCACCATTTCTGTATCTTTTATAATTGAAAGCTTGTAGCATTGAGTGGAGGGCTAGGTCATCAACGGCAAGCAGAAAAGCTTGGCTTCCTCCATTACCGGGGAAACCCAAGCCTTCGTCCTGCGCTCAGTGGCGGCAGCCATCTTGGTTGGGATTAATTTACATAATCTACTATGATTGACTGGTGGGTGTGGCTGTGGCCATGGCTTGTGGGTATAGTGAAGTTACAGTCAAATTTGCATATTAATCTTTTATTAGATAGGATTTTAATATATATATATTTTATTGATTTTTCACAGAGAGGAAAGGAGAGGGATAGAGTCAGAAACATCAATGAGAAACATTGATCAGCTGCCTCCTGCATGCCCCCCACTGGGGATGTGCCTGCAGCCAAGGTCCATGCCCTTGACCAGAACCGAACCCAGGACTTTTCGGTCCGCAGGCCGACGCTCTCTCCACTGACCACACCGCTCAGGCCGATAGGAGGTTTGGAGAAGCTCGGGGCCGCCCGCCCGCCCTCGCTGCCTCCAGCCGGCGCCCGGCTCCTGGCTGTGCCTGAACCGGGCAGAGCCGGCCGCCCAGGCAGACGCACGTGAGGAGCAGGCGTATGAGCAGTGCCAGGCGCCCGCGCTGTTTGTCACACATTTACTGTCAGAGAGGAAGGGAGAGGGAGACGCAGCGAGTGGCCATCTGGGATCCTCAGAGGCCCCATGACCCTCACGGGCAACTGACCACACCCTCTTTCTGGCCCCGGCCCGGCCCCTGGGAGCTCACCCCTCTCCCCCTCCTCCCTCCCCCCTCCCGGGGCACAGGGCTCATTTAGAGACTTGAGACTCCAGAGCCTGGCGAGCAGTTCTGCTGGCATCTGGGAACCTGAAGGGGGGCCAGGGGGAGGGGTGCCGAGGGGGCCAGGGCGCCTGGAGGGAGGGGGTGAGGAGCACCCAGGCCCAGTCTAGGGGGGTGTGGGTGCCGGACGCACCCCCCAAACCCCCACCTGCCATCTCCCCACCTCATGGGATGTCCTCTGCCCCGGCCACCCCTTCAAAATCAGGGGCTGGGTGGCTGCCTCTCTGCAGCCCCTAAGCCTGAGCCTGCCTCTTAGGTGTACAGGGTCTCCCACCCAGGCTACCACAGGGGCCCCGGGTCTGGAGGCAGCCGGGGTGCAGGAAAGGCTGGGGGAGGGCGCCCCTTTCCTGAGGACAAAGAGGAGGGGTTGGTTCTGAGAACCGTTTGCACCTGGCATGGCCCAGTCTCTCTGAGCCCCGCTTCCCTTCTTGGGGCAAGAATCACCCCGCCCCGCCCCCTGCAGGGCAGGTGGGGTGTCCAGGAACATGGTGGGAGCCCTCAGGATGCTCAAGGGTGACCCGGTGTCCCTCCCGCACCATGGGGCCCAGCGGCTGGTGTTTGGAAAGAGGGGCCCTGGGCGCTGCCCTCTGGGTGTGGGTGCGGACAGCTCGGGCCCAGGCCGAGGTGATAAGGTAACTGCTGCTCAGAGGCTGTGCCATAGGGTGGGGAGGCTGCAGCCAGCTCTGCCAGAGATGGGCCCGCCCCTCGTGCCTGACTCCTCCCACCCTTTGGCCCCTCCCTGCCTGTTCCTGCCAAAGCGCCCCGCCTGGTCCCTAGTCACTTCCTCCCCGTGCGTGAGGGGATGGCAGAGACTGAAAACAGTAAATCAGTCTGTCTTTCACTCCCTCTCAGGGAGCAGGCTTGCTCTGGGGGGTAGAGAATGAGTCCCTGGTTCCTGCCATCGATCTGTCTGTCTGGAAGCAGTCCTGAGACAGCAGTCAGGGAATGAGGGTTCCTGGGACAGACATGGACCCTCTACTGGGCTGGCGGCCACCCCCCTGCAGCCCAACCCCCACGGCTGACTTCCTGACTCTGGTGAGTCCGGGGCTGGGTTCAAGGCTGGTGCTCTGCCACCTACAGCCCTGGCCACGGGGCCTGGGACATGGGCAGGAGACCACTTCCAGCACAGGGACTCTCCTAGGTGGGCCTCTGTCCTGCCCCCCAACAGTCAGGGGTACAGCCTCCACCCCATCCACAGCCCGGCCCCGAGAGGAACTCTCTTAGTGGCTGGAAGGGGCCGCAGTTTCCTGTGCGTTTCCATTCAGAGAAAAAAAGGTCCCACAGCTCCTAGGCCCAGCTGACTCCTCAGGAGAAGCTCTGACTGCCAGGCCTCCCCGCCCTCTCCCCCTCCCAGCCCCCTGCCTGTGACCCTGTCAGGCCAGAGAGCCCCAGACCCATCCCTGCCCTGACCCTGCGGCTCCCAGGGGGCCAGCACAGGGAGCCCCGAGGCTGAGTTGTTTGGGTCCCAGCAGCCCTGGCTTTTCCAGGGGCCAGGACCCCACTCTCCTGAGCCCAGGGGGTCAGAGGTCACAGACAGGGTGTCCCCACACCAGGCTCCTTTTAAAAATATATATAATTCTACTGACTTTAGAGAGGGAGGGAGAGGGAGAGAGACAAACATCAGTGATGAGAGAGGATCACTGACCGGCTGCCTCCTGCACGCCCCCTACTGGGGAACAAGCTTGCACCCTGGGCATGTGCCCGTGACCCGAATGGAACCAGGACCCTGCAGTCTGCAGACCGACGCTCTATCCACTGAGCCAACCGGCCAGGGCTCCAGCCCATGCCCTTAGGGTCCTCAGGAGACCATCCTGTCCTGGCCCCCCCGGTGGGCTCGCTGCAGGCAGGACCACTGCACGGGCTGCTGGCCCCCCAAATCCCGGGGGTAAGACTGAGGCCCAGGCGGCTGCTCTGCCCCAACGCCCCCATCTCCCCTAGGCCCTGAGCCTCCTCCTTCTGAGAGCCTCGCCCTGCGCATCGGCCACACCGCCGTGCAAAGAGGAGGAGTTCCCCACAGGGACCATGTGCTGCCCCAAGTGAGCACCAGGTTGGTGCTGCTGTGCAGGGCCCCCCGGGGGCGAGGGGAAGGCGGTGCTCAAGGCAGTCAGTCCCCCCTCCCCTGGCCTGGAGTCCCTCTGATCCCTGCTCACAGAGGGGCCTGGGGGTGGGGGGCAGCCCATTTCAGGCCAGGAGAGGGGGTCTCAGAATCAGGCCTCTGTGTCCCAGGAGGCCCCTATTATTCCAGAAAGTTCTCACTTCCTGCAGGGCCGGCGGGCTCACTGTGGCCTAGGGAACAGCGGGGTGCGGTGAGCCCCTGGGAGAGGTGAGCCCCTGGATGAGGTGTTACCCGCCCGGGCTGTGGTACGTCCAGCCCTCAGTGTGTGCTCGCTTGCCTGCAGGCTACCAGGTGAAGGCGGTGTGTGGGGAGTTCACTGTCACCACGTGTGAGCCCTGCACGCCGGGCACCTACACTGCCCACCTCAACAGCCTGCGCCAGTGTCTGCCGTGCCGGGTCTGTGACCCAGGTGAGAGCCAGGAGCCCCTGGGGACTCGCCTCTGCTGTCCCAGCTCCGGGCACAGGTCCCGCTGAGCCTGGGCGGCAGCTGGCAGGGTCCAGGGGGAGCAGAGGGGGGTGCATCCCTGTCCCCCGCCCCATGCCGGCCCCCCGTGCCCTCCCAGGCCTGCGGGCACCGTCCGGCCCTCAGCCTGGCCTCCTCCCGGGAGTCCTGTGTCCTGGCTGCTGCTCTGAGCTGCTTCTCTGGTCGCAGGCCTGGGCCAGGTGACCAGGCGGAACTGCTCCCCCGACGCCAACACCGTGTGCGGCTGCGGGCCCGGCCACTTCTGTGTGCCCGAGGACAGCGACCCCTGTGTCCAGTGCAGGCCCCACAGCGCCTGCCGCCCAGGCCAGAGGGTGCTGGCGACAGGTGAGTGCAGCGCCCCCTGCGGACACAGACCCCGGCCCGGCTCAGGGCCCCGGGAGCCTCTGCCCGACCCTCTGCCTCCTCAGGCACCGAGCGGCGGGACACGCTGTGTGAAGACTGCCCGCCGGGCACCTTCTCCGCGGGGGGCACCCAGCCAGCCTGCACGCCCTGGACCAGGTAGGTGACCCGAGTCCCAGGAGGCACTGCCCGCGGGGAGACAGTGGCCCCCGGCCGCCCGCTGACCCTGTGGCTCCCACACCGCCGTCACCTCAGCCAAGGTCCGGGTCTGCACATCCTAGATGCGGGGCTCAGGGTGCTGCGGCCAGCGACCCCCACCCTGTGTTCCGGGGTGACCCCAGGTGTCAGGGCTGAGGGCTTCCTGCCGTTTGGAGTCGGGGGTGCACACAGGAGGCTCCAGAGTGGGAGTCCACACCCCCTGCAGAGGGAACCCCAATGCTCCTCCGCCCCGCCCCCATCCGGCTGTGACCCGGCTGCTTAGTCTCTAGGGTGATTGCCACTCCAAGGCCCAGAGTCCTGTGTCTCCCCCTGTCCCCCCGGTCTGTCCCTCTGTCCGGGCACTGGCTTTCCCAGTCCATTTCTGACACCAGCTCTGTCCTCACTCCGGCATCTCCTTCTCTTGTGTCCAATGTCCCTGTCCCCCAGTGGTCCTGCCCCTTCCTCCCCTCCCTCCGTCTCCCCCTGTTGTGGGACAGGGAGTCAGACAGACCTGAGTTCCCTCCAGAGACCCCCCTGTACCCCCTCTGTCCCCGCCCCGGGCCCACCCCCGGCCGCAGTCTTCCCCTGTGGGCCCCAGGCTGCACAGGGGACGCTCTGGGTTGGGGTGACCCCAAGGGCACACGGGCCCTCCTCCCCCAGCTGCAGTGACCTGCTCTCCCGGGAAGCGACGCTGGGGAGCAGCAGCTCAGACGTGACCTGCTCCTACAGGGGCCCCGTCACCATCATGGTCACCAGCATCTTCTCCCTCATCTTCGTCATCACCCTCATTTCTGTGCCATTTGTCCTCATGTGCATCAGAATCAGAAAGTCACATGGTGAGCAGCAGCCCCTGGTCCCCTCAGTGCTCAGGACCCAGCACGCCCATCCCAGATGCCTCTCTGCTCTCTGCCCCTAACTGTGAGGCGGCCTAGGGTGTCCAGGGGCGGGACTTCCTGTCTGAGAAATCCCAGGCCCCCCCTCTGCCTCGGTGCCCACGCAGCACCAGGGCCCGGAGCTCCCTCCTGCCCCAGGCAGACGGAGGAGCCCGGGGAGCCCCAGGGCAGCGGGAGTCCCCTCAGGCCTTCTCTGCCCCCGGGGGTCCCTGCACAGGGCGCTCTGCCTGCCTGTGCCCGGGGCGGGGCAGGGGGCTGAGCAGACGGAGGCTCAGCTCTGTGGGCAAGGCCATGCCCTGTCCTCTCCTGGGAGGTGCCCGGCCCGGGGCCCCGGCTCTGAGCAGTGGGCGGGTCCCTCCCGGGTCCCTCCCCCGGATTCTGAGACAGCCGCTCCCCATGGGGCTCAGCCCTCCTGTCCATGGTCCATGGGGCTGCGGTGGGGGTTTTCAGCAGGGGCGGGGCAGAGCCTGTCCTTCCCGCCCTCCTGGCCCCAGGACAGCCCCGTCTGTGGGTCTTGCTGCTTCTGATTGGGTCGGTCCCCTGGGAGGTGCCCAGTGAGCAGCAGGCACTTGTTCCCCGGACAGTGGCCCCTCCCGGACGGGCGCCCGTCCGTCTCTGTGTTGCAGGAGAACTCGCCTTTCCTCAGGTAATGCTGCCTGTCTCCCTGCGGTGAGGCTGCCATTGTGGCAGGGTGTCCCGGGTCCCCGCGGGCTGAGTCCTCCGTGTCCTGTGCTGACCCGGAAAGGGAGGCCAGCTCCTGCCCCTGGGCCGGCTGACCCCGAGCAGTGGCTTCGGGAGGCAGACGCCGAAGCCGTCTCCGCGAGGCTGCGGCCTGTCCCCGAGGACCAGATACGGGGCCAGGAGAGCCGCCGGGACCCTCTCCTGGAGGCCAGCCCGCACCGGGCTGAGGAGCGGACCGCCTGCTGCATCTGGGGTGTTGGGACCACCCTCGTCTCCCCATCAGGCTCCTAAGATGCCCGAGTCTCCCCACCCTCACCCCACGTCCTGACCCAGCCTGTGAGGACCCAGCCCCGGGCGCTCCTGCCTCACCCCTGTCCCCGGGCCGCTCAGCTGCTCAGGCTCCTCCTGGGCTGGGACTGCCCCCGTGGTCATGTCTGCCCATCACATGACCAACTCTTGGAAGCGATTTCCAACTTGCAATTTTGTATGCTTTTAATTTTTATTATCATTAAAAGTGACTTTTTTGAGGGCTTGTCTCTCTCCAGTTCCTGGTCAGACGCCCGGGGAAACCCCGAGAAGTTCCTCTGTGATCAGCTGAGTGAGTTTGGGGAGAGGCTTTAGTCTGTGAGCACCTTCCATCTCTCTCCTGCATTTACAACCGATTTTCTCCTCCCAACAACACACTGCCCTGGAAGCAAGCACTGTCCTCATTTATCCTCCATTCACTCACCCAGCCACCCATTCACTCATCCACGCATTCACTCATCCACCCATTCACTCACCCACCCATTCACTCATCCTTTCGTTTACTCATTTATTTGTGCATCCCCTCCCTCCATCATCTATCATCCATTCATTTACTCATTTATTCATTTTTCCATTCATTCAAGCTCTCATCCCTTTATCCTTCCACTCACTCTCCCTTTCATTCACTTATCCACCCATCCACCCATCAATCCATCCACCCTTCCATCCAGCCACCCACCCATCCATTCATCCAATCATCCACATATCCATCCGTCTACACATCCATCCATCCACCCACTCATATATCCATCCCTCAATCCATCCATCCATCTAACAATCCCTCCATCCATCCCTCCATCCATCCACTCATCCATCCATCCAAGCATCCATCCATCCATCCATCCATCCATCCTTCCATACACGCATCCATCCAACCATCCACGCACCCATCCATCCATTCATCCACCCATCCATCCACCCACTCAGCCACCCCGCCATCCATCCAACCAACCATCCATCCACCCAGCCAGCCAGCCAGCCACCATCCAACCACCCATTTATCCATCCATCCACCCATCCACCCATCCATCCATCCCTCAACCCATCCATCCATCCATCCATCCACTCACTCACCTACCCACCATCCATCCATTCCCCCCCATCCATCCACTATCACCTACCCATCTATCCACCCATCCAGCCGGCCACCATCCAACCATCAACCCATCCACCAATCCATCTATCCATTCATCCATTCATCCATCCATCCATCCCTCAACAGACCCATCCATCCATCCACCCATCCACACATCCATCCATCCATCCATCCATCCATCCATCCATCCATCCATCCATCGATCCATCCATCCATCCCTCAACCCATCCATCCAGCCATGCCATCCATCCATCAATCCATCCCTCAACCCATCCTTCCATCCATCTATCCACCCACACACCCATCCATCCATCCATCCAACCATCCACTCACCCATCTATCCACCCACCCAGCCAGCCACCATCCATTCATCCACCCACCCAGCCATCCATCCAACCATCCATCCACGCATCCATCCAACCATCCAGCCAGCCACTATCCAACCACCCATTTATCCAACCACCCATCAATCTATCCATCAATCCATCCCTCAACCCATCCTTTCATCCATCCATCCACCAACCTACCAATCCATCCATCCATCCACCCACTCACCTACCCACCCATCCATCCTCCCCATCCATCCACTCATTCACCTACCCATCTATCCACCCATCCAGCCAGCCACCTTCCAAACATCCACCCATCCACCCATCCATCTACCCATTCATCCATACATCCATACATCCCTCAAAAGACCCATCCATCCATCAACCCATCCATCCATCTTTCCATCTATCCAGTTATCCATACATACATATATCCCTCAACAGACCCATCCATCCATCCACCCATCCATCCACCCACTCATCTATCCACCCATCCTGCCAGCCACCATCCATCCACCCACTCACCTACCCATCCATCCATCCACCCACCCATCCATCATGCACTATGGATAACATGATGGCCTCAGCATTTCCTGTTTCATTCACTGGGATCTCACCCACGAATCCCATTGATTCTGAGGCTAACATTGTCCCAAGTTTTTGCAGACAGAGTCCCTTTAAGGGCCTCCTGGATTCCTGTGTCACGTGTCCCTCATGCATGGGCTTTCCATGATTGCTGGCCCAGCAGATGTTCCAGGCAGATATGGGGCTTCCCCGCCCCTTCTGGGACCCGCCATTGCTCCCCACGGCCTGGGCTGTGGCTGTGGAGAACGGTGTCTGTGAAGAACCTTAATGGGCTGGGGGGGCACTGCCCCGGGTGTCCCTGCTCCTGGGACGTCAGGGCAAAGTAGGAATCACACGCAGGCTCCACACACACGTGTGCGTGAGAGGTCAGCGCCACAGGATGGCCCGGTGCTTAGAGGACCGAGGTGCAGGGAGCCCCAGCCCCTCCCAGAGGCCCATTACTGGCCCCAGCCACGTGCGCCACAGCGGTGGCCACTGCTGCTGAGGGCACTGAGCTGGAGGCATCCCCTCTGTCCCTCCAATTCCCCTTGCCTCCCTGTTTCCTCTATCCCCCAATTTCCCCTCGCTTCCTAAAGGGGTTGAGGCCCCAAACCCACGCCCCCACCTGCCTGAAGATGTGTAGGCCACACACACACACACTCACCCCTACACACACACACTCACACACACATAAACACACATGCACACACGTACACATAAAAAGATACACATACACACGTGTATTCGCACACATAGAAAAACACATACACACTCATTAGCACATGCACACACACACACACACAAACATACACTTAAACACACACACACTTGTATACACACACTCTCACACACATATACACGCACGCACGCACACACACAAGCTCACAGGAGCTTGAAGAACGAACACAGGGCTTTGCTGCTGCCTGGTGGCCACATGGGCGGGAAGTCTCCATCCTGGAAAGGGCTGGGGAAAAGGCGGACACCCCAGCTCCAGGCGACCCTCTGGGGGAGCACAGAGCCCGGGAGAGAGGGGCCGGCCTGGGGCAGAGCAGTGACCGAGGCGGCCGGGTAATGCCCTGCTGCTCTGGGGGTCCTGGGCCGCCCGCCCCAGGGGTGCCCTCCCAGCCCCTTTCACACTGTGGGTTTTAGGGGCCCCAGCTAAACCCTCCAGCGCACCCTGCGTGGCGGCCTTACAAACACAGAGACGGAAGCATCCCCAGAGGAGGGTGAGCAATGACTACTTGTTCCCTGAAAGCTGCTCAGGGCCGATCGTCCGTCCTAGTCTAGAACCTTCCCTCCAAGGTCAGTCTCGACCTTCCCTGAGCCAGGTCACTGCCGTCTGCAGGTGGGAGAGCGGAGACCTCAGCCGCCCTCACTGTTGCTATCGGTGCCCCGTGGCCGCCTGTGAAAGAGGCCGTCCGTCACTTCACTTTCCATCCAATCGGAGGCCCCTGCCGTGCTCTCTCCCGCCTCCTGGTCTAGCACCAAAGGGTTCCCGGGAGCCACTTCCTCTGTGGTTCCAGGGCTCAAACACCGTGCAGCCCGCCGGCCTGGCGCGGGGGCAGCCTGGGCCTGTGAGCGGCTGTGTCGCCGACCAGGGGGCTGGGCAAGACGCCCTCAGGGACCGGTTCGTGAGGGGTCATGCTTACTGCGCACAGGGTCGGAGAGATGACCCCGGTCACGTGCTGAGCCCCCAGAGGAGGGAGCGTTCTCCTCTTCTGTCTTTTTGGGTCCTTGTGCAAGTTATTTTTACAGACAGTCTGCAACCGTGAGTGCATCTAACAAACAGCTGTCATATCTACACAGACACCTGTCACCGTGAGCACATATCAGATATAACAAACAGCTGTCATATCTACAGACACCTGTCACCGTGAGCACATATCAGATCTAACAAACAGCTGTCATATCTATAGACACCTGTCACCGTGAGCACATATCAGATCTAACAAACAGCTGTCATATCTACACAGACACCTGTCACCGTGAGCACACATCAGATCTAACAAACAGCTGTCATATCTACACAGACACCTGTCACCGTGAGCACATATCAGATCTAACAAACAGCTGTCATATCTACAGACACCTGTCACCGTGAGCACATATCAGATCTAACAAACAGCTGTCATATCTACACAGACACCTGTCACCGTGAGCACACATCAGATCTAACAAACAGCTGTCATATCTACACAGACACCTGTCACCGTGAGCACATATCAGATCTAACAAACAGCTGTCATATCTACAGACACCTGTCACCGTGAGCACATATCAGATCTAACAAACAGCTGTCATATCTACAGACACCTGTCACCGTGAGCACACATCAGATCTAACAAACAGCTGTCGTATCTACAGACACCTGTCACCGTGAGCACATATCAGATCTAACAAACAGCTGTCATATCTACACAGACACCTGTCACCGTGAGCACATATCAGATCTAACAAACAGCTGTCATATCTACAGACACCTGTCACCGTGAGCACATATCAGATCTAACAAACAGCTGTCATATCTACAGACACCTGTCACCGTGAGCACATATCAGATCTAACAAACAGCTGTCATATCTACAGACACCTGTCACCGTGAGCACATATCAGATCTAACAAACAGCTGTCATATCTACAGACACCTGTCACCGTGAGCACACATCAGATCTAACAAACAGCTGTCATATCTACAGACACCTGTCACCGTGAGCACATATCAGATCTAACAAACAGCTGTCATATCTACAGACACCTGTCACCGTGAGCACATATCAGATCTAACAAACAGCTGTCATATCTACAGACACCTGTCACCGTGAGCACATATCAGATCTAACAAACAGCTGTCGTATCTACAGACACCTGTCACCATGAGCTCATATCAGATCTAACAAACAGCTGTCATATCTACACAGACACCTGTCACCGTGAGCACACATCAGATCTAACAAACAGCTGTCATATCTACAGACACCTGTCACCGTGAGCACACATCAGATCTAACAAACAGCTGTCATATCTACAGACACCTGTCACCGTGAGCACATATCACATCTAACAAACAGCTGTCATATCTACACAGACACCTGTCACCGTGAGCACACATCAGATCTAACAAACAGCTGTCATATCTACAGACACCTGTCACCGTGAGCACATATCAGATCTAACAAACAGCTGTCATATCTACACAGACACCTGTCACCGTGAGCACATATCAGCTATAACAAACAGCTGTCATATCTACAGACACCTGTCACCGTGAGCACATATCAGATCTAACAAACAGCTGTCATATCTACAGACACCTGTCACCGTGAGCACATATCACATCTAACAAACAGCTGTCATATCTACACAGACACCTGTCACCGTGAGCTATATCAGATCTAACAAACAGCTGTCATATCTACAGACACCTGTCACCGTGAGCTCATATCAGATCTAACAAACAGCTGTCATATCTACAGACACCTGTCACCGTGAGCTCATATCAGATCTAACAAACAGCTGTCATATCTACAGACACCTGTCACCGTGAGCACACATCAGATCTAACAAACAGCTGTCATATCTACAGACACCTGTCACCGTGAGCACATATCAGATCTAACGAACAGCTGTCATATCTACACAGACACCTGTCACCGTGAGCACACATCAGATCTAACAAACAGCTGTCATATCTACAGACACCTGTCACCGTGAGCACATATCAGATCTAACAAACAGCTGTCATATCTACAGACACCTGTCACCGTGAGCACATATCAGATCTAACAAACAGCTGTCATATCTACACAGACACCTGTCACCGTGAGCACACATCAGATCTAACAAACAGCTGTCATATCTACAGACACCTGTCACCGTGAGCACATATCAGATCTAACAAACAGCTGTCGTATCTACAGACACCTGTCACCGTGAGCACATATCAGATCTAACAAACAGCTGTCATATCTACAGACACCTGTCACCGTGAGCACATATCAGATCTAACAAACAGCTGTCATATCTACACAGACACCTGTCACCGTGAGCACACATCAGATCTAACAAACAGCTGTCATATCTACAGACACCTGTCACCGTGAGCACACATCAGATCTAACAAACAGCTGTCATATCTACAGACACCTGTCACCGTGAGCACATATCACATCTAACAAACAGCTGTCATATCTACACAGACACCTGTCACCGTGAGCACACATCAGATCTAACAAACAGCTGTCATATCTACAGACACCTGTCACCGTGAGCACATATCAGATCTAACAAACAGCTGTCATATCTACACAGACACCTGTCACCGTGAGCACATATCAGATATAACAAACAGCTGTCATATCTACAGACACCTGTCACCGTGAGCGCATATCAGATCTAACAAACAGCTGTCATATCTACAGACACCTGTCACCGTGAGCACATATCACATCTAACAAACAGCTGTCATATCTACACAGACACCTGTCACCGTGAGCTCATATCAGATCTAACAAACAGCTGTCATATCTACAGACACCTGTCACCGTGAGCACACATCAGATCTAACAAACAGCTGTCATATCTACAGACACCTGTCACCGTGAGCTCATATCAGATCTAACAAACAGCTGTCGTATCTACAGACACCTGTCACCGTGAGCACACATCAGATCTAACAAACAGCTGTCATATCTACAGACACCTGTCACCGTGAGCACATATCAGATCTAACAAACAGCTGTCATATCTACACAGACACCTGTCACCGTGAGCACATATCAGATCTAACAAACAGCTGTCATATCTACAGACACCTGTCACCGTGAGCACATATCAGATCTAACAAACAGCTGTCATATCTACAGACACCTGTCACCGTGAGCACATATCAGATCTAACAAACAGCTGTCATATCTACACAGACACCTGTCACCGTGAGCACATATCAGATCTAACAAACAGCTGTCATATCTACAGACACCTGTCACCGTGAGCACATATCAGATCTAACAAACAGCTGTCGTATCTACAGACACCTGTCACCGTGAGCACATATCAGATCTAACAAACAGCTGTCATATCTACAGACACCTGTCACCGTGAGCACATATCAGATCTAACAAACAGCTGTCATATCTACACAGACACCTGTCACCATGAGCACATATCAGATCTAACAAACAGCTGTCATATCTACAGACACCTGTCACCGTGAGCACATATCAGATCTAACAAACAGCTGTCATATCTACAGACACCTGTCACCATGAGCACATATCAGATCTAACAAACAGCTGTCATATCTACACAGACACCTGTCACCGTGAGCACATATCAGATCTAACAAACAGCTGTCATATCTACAGACACCTGTCACCGTGAGCACATATCAGATCTAACAAACAGCTGTCATATCTACAGACACCTGTCACCGTGAGCACATATCAGATCTAACAAACAGCTGTCATATCTACAGACACCTGTCACCGTGAGCACATATCAGATCTAACAAACAGCTGTCATATCTACAGACACCTGTCACCGTGAGCACATATCAGATCTAACAAACAGCTGTCGTATCTACAGACACCTGTCACCATGAGCACATATCAGATCTAACAAACAGCTGTCATATCTACACAGACACCTGTCACCGTGAGCACATATCAGATCTAACAAACAGCTGTCGTATCTACAGACACCTGTCACCGTGAGCTCATATCAGATATAACAAACAGCTGTCATATCTAGAGACACCTGTCACCGTGAGCACATATCAGATCTAACAAACAGCTGTCATATCTACACAGACACCTGTCACCGTGAGCACATATCACATCTAACAAACAGCTGTCGTATCTACACAGACACCTGTCACCGTGAGCACACATCAGATCTAACAAACAGCTGTCATATCTACAGACACCTGTCACCATGAGCACACATCAGATCTAACAAACAGCTGTCATATCTACACAGACACCTGTCACCGTGAGCACACATCAGATCTAACAAACAGCTGTCATATCTACACAGACACCTGTCACCGTGAGCACATATCAGATCTAACAAACAGCTGTCGTATCTACAGACACCTGTCACCGTGAGCACACATCAGATCTAACAAACAGCTGTCATATCTACAGACACCTGTCACCGTGAGCACACATCAGATCTAACAGCTGTCATATCTACAGACACCTGTCACCGTGAGCACACATCAGATCTAACAAACAGCTGTCATATCTACAGACACCTGTCACCGTGAGCACACATCAGATCTAACAAACAGCTGTCATATCTACACAGACACCTGTCACTGTGAGCACATATCAGATCTAACAAACAGCTGTCATATCTACAGACACCTGTCACCGTGAGCACACATCAGATCTAACAAACAGCTGTCATATCTACAGACACCTGTCACCGTGAGCACATATCAGATCTAACAAACAGCTGTCATATCTCCAGACACCTGTCACCGTGAGCACACATCAGATCTAACAAACAGCTGTCATATCTACACAGACACCTGTCACCGTGAGCACACATCAGATCTAACAAACAGCTGTCATATCTACAGACACCTGTCACCGCGAGCGCATATCAGATCTAACAAACAGCTGTCATATCTACAGACACCTGTCACCGTGAGCACATATCAGATCTAACAAACAGCTGTCATATCTCCAGACACCTGTCACCGTGAGCACATATCAGATATAACAAACAGCTGTCATATCTACACAGACACCTGTAACCGTGAGCACATATCTACACAGGCACCTGGCATCCATGTCAGGGTATCAGTTACACGGCTAGCTTGCAGGCGGTTAGGTTATCTCTCCTGTTCAAGCTAAAACACGCCTACTTTACCGTCTGAGATGACAGAGTTGGCCTACAGACTCAGAGACGGAGACTGACAGCCGTTCAGACAGCAGTTTTCACAAAGGCGGCCCCTGTGCCCAGAGCCGGGAGTCAGGTCGATTCCGGTCGGGGCGCAGGCCCGGGCACAGGCTTTCAGATTCTCCCTCCTCACGGATGTTTCTCCCTCCCTCCTTCTCCCTCCCTCTCTCTTCTTCTCTGACATCAATAAAAACATTTAAAAAATACATTGTATTCATTTTTTACAGAGAGGAAGGGAGAAGGGATAGAAAGTCAGAAACATCGATGAGAGAGAGAGATCACTCAGCTGCCTCCTGCACTCCCCCCAATGGGGATGTGCCTACAGCCAAGGTCCATGCCCTTGACCGGAATCGAACCTGGGACCCTACAGTCCGCAGGCCGAGACTCTTCCCACGGAGCCACACCGGCCAGGGCTAAAAATATTTGTACTCAAACGAAGCAAGCGGCACAGCTGCCCTGTCCGGGAGCCTTCTGCCCATCGGCTGGGGCTTCCCTTCCCCGCAGTTGTGGGCAGTTTGGCTCCAACAGACCCACGGCCCTTCGCTGCAGCGGTGGGCGTTTCTCCGTGGACAGCACGTAGGGTTCCGGGTACCCCCTGCCAGCAGGTGCCCTCGGAGGGCGGGCGGCCTCCAGGCCGACTCGTGCTCCGCCCCAGCGCACAGGAGGCGCTTCCTGAGGGCAGGCGAGCGGCCCTGGCGGCGGAGGGGCCGGACCGACTCACTTCCGAATTGGGCCGGGGCTGCGGGTGGCGGGGGAGGCGGGGACCCACGGAGGGGGGGGGGGGGGAGGCGAAGTCAGGAACCACCCACCTCCCTCCACCCCGTCCGACCCCGGGGCTGACCTGCGCCGGCCTCCCCGGCGGTGCGTCCGTGCGGTTCGGCGTCGTCCGTTCCTCCAAAAAGTACAGCCGGAGTGAAACCCATAGGGAGCGAGAGAGCCGGCCGGAAACAGACGGTGGTTTTGTGCCCTCCTGCCCCCTCCAAATCCCCTGCACGCACGCACGCACGCACGCACACAGGCACGCACGCACGCACGCACACAGGCACGCACGCACACGCACGCGCGCGCGCACAGACATATACACACGAGCGCGCACACATACACACGCGCACGCACGCACACGCTCGGACGCACACGCACACGCACGCACGCAGGCACGCACACGCACGGACGCGCGCACGCGCACACACAGACATACACACAGGAGCAGGCGCACGTACACACGCACACAGGCGCACGCGCGCACACAGACATATACACACGCACGCACACACACACACACACACACATGCACGCCCCCACGCACCCCCACATATGCACACGCACACACCGCTCGCACACGCGCGCGCGAGGACGCACACAAATGCACACACACACGCTCACACACACCCGTGCGTGCACACATATACACCCATGCCTGCGCACATATACACACGCACGCACGCACATACACGCGCGCACACACACCAACACACCAACACACACATAAACACACACTCACACACGTGCACACATATACGCACACACGCGAACATACACACATGCACACACACAAGCTTGCGCGTGCACACACACACGTGCGGGCCACCCCCTCCCGCCCCGCCCACACTCGGGGCCTTTTTGTTGGGGGGACCAGGAAAGTCGTGTTGGTGCTGCTGGAACCCGGGCCATGGGAGCTGAGGACCCTGTCAAGCTGCACCAGGTGGGAGGCACGGCCTGAGGTTCCCCAGCCTGGAGCTGGGGTGGGGGAAGCAGCCTGAAGTACCCTAGCCCAGCACCAGGGCGGGAAGCACACCTTGAGGTTCCCTGTCAAGCCCTGCCGGGTGTGGGGGGTGGCCTGTGGTCCCCTGTCAAGCCCTTCTGGATTGGGGGAGGGTGTAGGCCTCCCCCCCCCACACACACACTGTGGCCACACACCCCGCCGGCCTCCCATCCAGCCACCTCGACCACCTCACGCTCTCCGTGAGCAGGTATGTGTAGGGAAGGCTGGGCCAGGATAATTGGGAGCGGGTGATGGGGGCCAGCCTCCTGGGTGAGCTGGGCCTCACAGCCTCTCTGCTTCAGCTCCCAGCACCCCGGATCTAAGGGGTAGTGCTTTCACAGGGGCCTGGCAGACTCTGGATATGGCGATGCCTTAAAAGCAGAAGGAGCCCCCTGTAACTCTGGCTGGAAGTGCACTGGGAACTTATGGTCGGGGGAAGCAGCCCAACATCAGGGCTGAAATAAGACCTTGGGCAGCCCCCAGGAGGGGGCAAACCAAGAGTAAAAGGCATCTTTGAAACAAAGACATTTGAATGTACAGTGGCTATTAGGTGATATTAAGGAATGACCTTAATTTTTCAAGGTGTGACAATGGCTGAATACTTACTTCTTTTTTAAAGATGCTCATCAGAGGATATTTAAGTGGGAAACAAATTTCTTTGAAAGTATGGTGTTGTCCTGGCCCAGCCCTCCCCGCACCACGGACGCCTCAAGGACCAAGCCTCTCCCGCTGGCTCGCTGGGCTCTGGAAAACACCCTGTGCAGACGCGGTCCCTGCTTCGTCCCCGCCCCCGCCCCCGCCAGCGTGAAGCGAAGCGTTCCCCACGGAGGTGAAGCACTCGAAGCTCCAGCGTGAAGCCAAGCGTTCACTGGCGTTCAGGCAAGCCGAGGCCACACACCCAGTCACGCCCCCCGCTCCTAATTGGCTGGTAGCATAGCCAATCCAGGGCCCAGGTACGGTCACATTTGCATGTTACTCTTTTATTAGGAGATTTTTAAATATACTTTTTATTGATTTCGAGAGGAAGGGAGAGGGAGAGAAATATCAGTGATGAGAATCACTGATCGGCTGCCTCCTGCACGCCCCCTTCTGGAGATGGAGCCCACAACCCAGGCCTGTGCCCTTGACCGCAATCGAACCTGGGACCCTTCAGTCCGCAGGCCGACGCTCTAGCCCCTGAGCGGCACCGGCCGGGGCTAAAACTGTTTCTTTACTGAACTCAGAGAGGAAAGGAGAGAGACATCCTGATGGCAGAGGATGGTGGGTCGGCTGCCTCGGGGGCAGGGCCCACAGCGGCCTGTGTCCCCCCCGACCCGACCCGGGAACGAACCTGACCTTCTGCTCATTGCCCCCGAGCCCCGCCCCCCTGGGCCTGACAAGGTTTTAGAGAACCGATTCCTGTAGCTCGGCCCCCAGTTCCCTCTCTACTGGAAGGCTGCTTGTGACCCCTCTGCCTTTGAGTCTCCGGACCCCAAGGCCGCCCGCAGGTGCCTGCTGCTCCCAGGTGACCACAGTCCCAGGTGCCCACAGTCCCAAGTGCCCGCAGTTCCAGGTGCCCCCAGTCTCAGGTGCCAGCAGTCCCAGGTACCCGCAGTCCCAGGTGCCCGCAGTCCCAGGTGCCCGCAGCTCCCAGGTGCCCACAGTCCCAGGTGCCCACAGTCCCAGGTGCCCGCAGTCCCAGGTGCCCGCAGCTCCCAGGTGCCCACAGTCCCAGGTGCCCACAGTCCCAGGTGCCCGCAGCTCCCAGGTGCCCACAGTCCCAGGTACCCGCAGCCCCCAGGTGCCCGCAGTCCCAGGGTGCTCCTGACTCAGGGCCGGGCCGGGCTGTGTTGCTCCCTCTGAAGACACTTAGGTTGTTTCCATCCACCGTCTCTTTGCAGAAGGCCTCGGCCACCCCCTGGGCACCAGGTGGGTGATTCCCATCGGAACTCCTGGACGGCACTTCCTGGGTAATACGTATGGTGAGTAACACACAGAATATCTACCTCTGACCTGCTTTTCCGGAAAGCAGCCGTTCTCTCCCTTCCTACTCCCCTCCCTCTCCCTCTCTCCCCTTTTCACCTCCCCCCTCCGTCCCCCTCTGTCCCCTTCTCTGTCAGGGGCCACTTGCTTCCCCAGGACAGTCCCACGGGCACCTGTGTCCTCTGGGCTTCGGACACTCCTCCCAGAGCGAGCGTTCTCCTTCTTACTTCTTTAACCCCCCTCCCCCGCCCTTCCCCCATTGCTGTTTTAGAGAAGGGGGGACGGGGCAGGGGAGAAGGGGGGACAGGACCGTCAGGCACTCAGCCCCCAGGTCCCTGAGTGCCTTCAACATGGAGTAGGGCCCCCGTTTCCGCGTTCCCGCCTCTGACATTGGAGCAGCCCAGGCCCTTTGACTTGGGGGCGAGTCTGAGTGTGGGTGGGGCTGGGTCCTGGCGGTTGCCGCCCTCTGCACACGGGAGGCCTCGCCCGAAACCGCAGGAGGCATGCGGGGCCCACAGCTCCGATAAGAGGTTTTTATTTTACTTTATTTTTTAAAAATATATTTCATTGATTTTTCACAGAGAGGAAGGGAGAGGGATAGAGAGTTAGAAACATCTATGAGAGAGAAACATCCATCAGCTGCCTCCTGCACACCCCCCACTGGGCATGTGGCCCCAACCAGAGCACATGGCCTTGGCCAGATCGAACCCGGGACCCTTCGGTCCGCAGGCCGACGCTCTCTCCACTGACCACACCGCTCAGGCCGATAGGAGGTTTGGAGAAGCTCGGGGCCGCCCGCCCGCCCTCGCTGCCTCCAGCCGGCGCCCGGCTCCTGGCTGTGCCTGAACCGGGCAGAGCCGGCCGCCCAGGCAGACGCACGTGAGGAGCAGGCGCATGAGCAGTGCCAGGCGCCCGCGCTGTTTGTCACACATTTACTGTCAGAGAGGAAGGGAGAGGGAGACGCAGAGAGTGGCCATCTGGGATACTCAGAGGCCCCACGACCCTCATGGGCAACTGACCACACCCTCTTTCCCGCCCTGGCCGGGCACCTGGGAGCTCACCCCTCTCCCCCTCCTCCCCCTCCCCCTCCCAGGGCACAGGGCTCATTTAGAGACTGGAGACTCCAGAGCCTGGTGAGTAGTTCTGCTGGCATCTGGGAACCGGAGCGGGGGCCGGGGGGAGGGGTTCCCAGGGGGCCAGGGCGCCTGGAGGGAGGGGGTGAGGAGCACCCAGGCCCAGTCTAGGGGGGTGTGGGTGCCGGACACACCCCCTAAACCCCCACCTGCCATCTCCCCACCTCACGGGATGTCCTCTGCCCCGGCCACCCCCTCAAAATCAGGAGCTGGGTGGCTGCCTCTCTGGAGCCCCTAAGCCTGAGCCTGCCTCTTAGGTGTACGGGGTCTCCCACCCAGGCCTCCCACAGGGGCCCCGGGTCTGGAGGCAGCCGGGGTTCAGGAAAGGCTGGGGGAGGGCGCCCCTTTCCTGAGGACAAAGAGGAGGGGTTGGTTTTGAGCAGTTTCCACGTAGCATGGCCCTGTCTCTCTGAGCCCCCACTTCCCCCTCTTGGGGCAAGAATCACCCTGCCCTGTCCCCTGCAGGGAAGGTGGGGTGTCCAGGAACATGGTGGGGAGCCCCTCAGGATGCTCAAGGGTGACCCGGTGCCCCTCCCGCACCATGGGGCCCAGCAGCTGGTGTTTGGGAAGAGGGGCCCTGGGCGCTGCCCTCTGGGTGTGGGTGCGGACAGCTCAGGCCCAGGCCGAGGTGATAAGGTAACTGCTGCTCAGAGGCTGTGCCGTCGTGTGGGGAGGCTGTGGCCAGCTCTCCGGGGTGCAGAGCGACAGAGGGAGTGCGGTGTGCTTTCGGGGGCGCCCATTCTACTGGAAACTCAGGCAGGGGAGCCTCCTGGACTGTTCCTCCATGGTGGACCCACCCCTCCTGCCTGACTCCTCCCCAGCTGGCTCCTCCCCCACTGGCCCAGCCAGTGCACCCTGGCCCCCTCCCTCCTCTCTTCCCGCCTGTGGGTGAGGATGGGTTTGAAGAAACTGCCAGTAAGATCAGTCTGTCTTCCTTCACTCCCTCTCAGGGAGCAGGCTTGCTGCGGGGGTCGAGAACGAGTCCTTCGCTCCTGCCGTCCATCTGTCCGTCTGGCAGCATTCCTGAGACAGCAGTCAGGGAATGAGGGATCCCGGGAAGGCCATGGAGCCTCTACTTGGCTGGCGGCCACCCCCCTGCAGCGCGACCCCCACGGCTGACTTCCTGATTCTGGTGAGTCCACGGCTGGGTCCGAGGCCGGTCCTGGGACACGGGCAGGAGACCACGCCCAGCACCTGAGTGGGCCCCTGTACCCCCCACCCCCAACAGTCAGAGGTACAGCCTCCACCCCATCCACAGCCCGGCCCCGAGAGGAACTCTCTTAGTGGCTGGAAGGGGCCACAGTTTCCTGTGCGTTTCCATTCAGAGAAAAAAAAGTCTCACAGCTCTGAGGCCCAGCTGACTCCTCAGGAGAAGCTCTGACTGCCAGGCCTCCCTGCCCTCTCCCCCTCCCTGCCCCCTGCCTGTGACCCTGTCAGGCCAGAGAGCCCCAGACCCATCCCTGCCCTGACCCTGCGGCTCCCAGGGGGCCAGCACAGGGAGCCGCGAGGCGGAGATTGCCCACCTCTACGGCCTGCGCGAGTGTCTGCCGTGCCGGGTCTGTGACCCAGGTGAGAGCCTGGAGCCCCTTGGGACTCGCCTCTGCTGTCCCAGCTCCGGGCACAGGTCCCGCTGAGCCTGGGCGGCAGCTGGCAGGGCCTGTCCTTCCCGCCTAGGGCTGGGACCCTACTCTCCTGAGCCCAGGGGGTCAGAGGTCACAGACAGGGTGTCCACACAGTAAGCTGCTTAAAAAAAAAATATTTCTACTGACTTTAGAGAGGCAGGGAGAGGGAGAGAGACAGGAACATCAGTGATGAGAGAGGATCACTGACCGGCTGCCTCCTGCACGCCCCCTACTGGGGACCAAGCTTGCACCCTGGGTATGTGCCCTTGACCGGAATGGAACCAGGACCCTGCAGTCTGCAGACCGACGCTCTACCGCTGAGCCAACCGGCCAGGGCCCCAGCCCATGCCCTTAGGGTCCTCAGGAGACCATCCTGTCCTGGCCCCCCAGTGGGCTTGCTGCAGGGCAGGACCACTGCACGGGCTGCTGGCGTCCATCTCCCGGGGGTGAGACTGAGGCCCAGGCGGCTGCTCTGCCCCAACGCCCCCATCTCCCCTAGACCCTGAGCCTCCTCCTTCTGAGAGCCCCGCCCTGCGCATCGGCCACACCCCCGTGCAAAGAGGAGGAATTCCCAGTGGGGACCATGTGCTGCCCCAAGTGCTGGCCAGGTGGGTGCTGCTGTGCAGGGTCCTCCGGGGGCAGGCAGTGCTCAGGGGCAGACAGTCCCCCTCCCCTGGCCTGGAACCCCTCTGCTCCCAGTACCCCTTCCTGGGAAGCCTGAATCCCCTGGGCACAGAGGGCTTCCCCCAGCTTCCCTCACCCCAGCCTCTCAGCTCACTGCTCAGGGCAGGGGCTCGGGAGCGGGGGCAGCCCATTTCAGGCCAGGAGAGGGGGTCTCAGAATCAGGCCTCTGTGTCCCAGGAGGCCCCTATTATTCCAGAAAGTTCTCACTTCCTGCAGGGCCGACTGGCTCACTGCGGCCTGGGGAACAGCGGGGTGCGGTGAGCCCCTGGGGGAGGTGAGCCCCTGGGTGAGGTGTCACCCGACTGGGCTCCGGGGCGTCCTGTCCTCAGTGTGTGCACGCTTGCCTGCAGGCTACCGGGTGAAGGCGGTGTGTGGGGAGTTCACTGTCACCACGTGTGAGCCCTGCACGCCGGGCACCTACACTGCCCACCTCAACAGCCTTCGCGAGTGTCTGCCGTGCCGGGTCTGTGACCCAGGTGAGAGCCAGGAGCCCCTTGGGACTCGCCTCTGCTGTCCCAGCTCCGGGCACAGGTCCCGCTGAGCCTGGGCGGCGGCTGGCAGGGTCCAGAGGGAGCAGAGGGGGGTGCATCCCTGTCCCCCGCCCCATGCCGGCCCCCCGTGCCCTCCCAGGCCTGCGGGCACCGTCCGGCCCTCAGCCTGGCCTCCTCCCGGGAGTCCTGCGTCCTGGCTGCTGCTCTGAGCTGCTTCTCTGGTCGCAGGCCTGGGCCAGGTGACCATGTGGAACTGCTCCCCCGACGCCAACACCGTGTGCGGCTGCGGGCCCGGCCACTTCTGTGTGCCCGAGGACAGCGACCCCTGCGTCCAGTGCAGGCCCCACAGCGCCTGCCGCCCAGGCCAGAGGGTGCTGGCGACAGGTGAGCCAGCGCCCCCTGCGGACACAGACCCCGGCCCGGCTCAGGGCCCCGGGAGCCTCTGCCCGACCCTCTGCCTCCTCAGGCACCGAGCGGCGGGACACGCTGTGTGAAGACTGCCCGCCGGGCACCTTCTCCGCGGGGGGCACCCAGCCAGCCTGCACGCCCTGGACCAGGTAGGTGACCCGGGTCCCAGGAGGCACTGCCCGCGGGGAGACAGTGACCCCCAGCCGCCCGCTGACTCTGTGGCTCCCACACCGCCGTCACCTCAGCCAGAGCTGCCCTATCCCTGCCTACCCCGCCTGCCCCAGGCCATAGGCTTCTCCTGTGTGCGCCAGGCTGTGGGGAGACGCTCGGGGTTGGGGTGAGGGCCAGGCACAGGTGCCCACGCCCGCTGTCCACGGCCTTCCCCCTACCCCCAGGTGCAGTGGCCCGTTCTCCTGGGAAGTGACGCTGGGGACCAGCAGCTCAGACGTGACCTGCTCCTCCAGGGGCCCCATCACCCTCCTGCTCACCGCCATCCTCCTCCTCACCCTCATTTCTGTGGCATGTGTACTCATGTGCAACAAAGTCATAGTCAGGAGGTGAGCAGCAGCCCCTGGTCCTCTCAGGGCTCAGGACCCAGCACGCCCATCCCAGACGCCTCTCTGCTCTGGCCCCAAACTGAGAGGCGGCCTGGGTACCCGGGGCCGGGACTCCCTGTCTGTGTAGCCTGGTGCCACCCGGTGCCCACACAGCACCAGGGGCCTGAGCTCCCACCTGCCCCAGGCAGACTAGGAGCACAGGGAGCCCGAGGGCAGCGGGAGCCCCCTCAGGCCTTCCCTCCCCCCGGGGGTCCCTGTATAGGACGCTCTGCCTGCCTGTGCCCGGGGCGGGGGATTGAGCAGAGAGAGGCTCAGCTCTGTGGGCAAGGCCGTGCCCTGTCCTCTCCCGGGAGGTGCCCGGCCCAGGGCCCCGGCTCTGAGCAGCCGGCAGGTCCCTCCCCCGGGTTCCAGGGCAGCCGCTCCCCTTGGGGGCTCAGCCCTTTTATCCAAGGTCCACGGGGCTGCGTTGGGGGTTTGCTGCAGGGAAGGGGCAGGGCCTGTCCTTCCCGCCCTCCTGGCCCTGCCCAGAGCCCCGTCTGTAGGTCTTGCTGCCTCTGAGCAGTCGGACTCCTGGGAGGTGCCCAGTGAGCGGCAGGAACGGTGGCCCCCCGAAGAGTGGCCCCTTCCTGGCCGGCTCTCTGTATTGCAGAACTCATCTATCCTCGGGCATAGCTGCCCTTCCCCCTGGCGGTGAGGCCGCCGTTTGGGGCAGGGGGTCTGGGTCCCCGCGGGGCTGAGTCCTCCGTGCCCTGTGCTCACTCGGAAAGGGAGGCTCCGCTCCTGCCCCTGGGGCTACCTACCCCGAGCGCCCCGGCCGGGCGGGAGCCGGCCCCTGGTCTTCATGCTGAGGGTCCCTTGCAGGGGAAGGGAGAGCGGGCAGAGGAGCAGCAGCATGGGGACCGGCAGGCCTCCCGAGTCCATCCGGACGTCACCACGGAGCCGGTGGAGGAGACGACATCCGTATTTCCTCAGAGGGCCCCGCCAGCTGAAACGTGGCTTCAGGAAGCAGACGCCTGAGCCGTCTCTGGGGGCTGCGGCCAGCGGCCAGGCCCCCAGGACCAGACACGGGACCAGGGGAGCCTCTGGAACCCTCTCCTGGTGGCCAGCCCGCACCGCGCTGAGGAGGGGAGCACCTGCTGCGTCTGGGGCCTTGGGACCGCCCGCGTCTCCCATGAGACTCCTGAGGTGCCGGAGCCTCCCCCTCCTGACCCAGCCTGTGCGGACCCAGCCGCGGGCCCTCCTGCCTCACCCCTGCCAGCCCCTCGGGCTTCTGTGTCGGGGGCGTGACGGGAGGAGCTAGCCCCTGGCTTCCCTGGACCCCGGTCCATCGGGTGCCACACGGGGAGGCCGTGGGGCTCTTCCAGCAGCGACCTGGGGCCCTGCCCCCAGACAGCCACGGGAGGGTGAGGGGGGGAACGGGGCCCCCAGGGCATTCCTCCTGCACAAAAGGCGGTGCCCACAACAGACCCACTCTGGCCACTCGTCCCTGTGTTCCCCGCCCGTCCCTGTGCGCCCGGCCCCGCAGCCATCTGGGAGCCGGGGTCCACAGGCGGGGCTTCCCGCACCCCGAAAGGCGGGGACCGAAGCTCCCCTCCATGCTGCAGGCCCAACATCTGGCCCACCAGCCCCTTTTCGCTCCTGCATCCCCGTGTCCCCTGCGATCCCTCCCCTGGCAGGGAAACGGGGTGGGGGGGGGGGGCCGCCGCCCCTGCCCCAGGATTTCCTCCCTGGGCCCAGCCACCCGGAGCCTCTGGCCCGGCTGGTGGGCCTGGGGCTCAGCCCGGAATTCAGACTTTGCCTCTGAGGGGCGGGGCTCCCCGGGCCTCAGTTTCTTCAACTGTGAAACGGGCTGACACCAGTCCCTCCCTGGCCGGGGCTGAGGGCACGGGGAGCGGCCAGAGGCAGAGCACCCAGTCCCCTCGGCAGCTGCTGGCGTCACCGTCTGGGTCTGGCTCTGCCTGGCCCTGGGCTCCGCTCCCCCCGCATTCGTGAACTGGGGTGGGGACCCCTGCCTGCCTCTGGGCCGCAGGGGAGCCGGCCGGCGGAGCAGAGGAAGGCTGGGTGCTGGGTCACTGGGCACCAGGGACCGTGTGACCTCGGCGAGCAGCTGACTGGGCCTGTCCCCTGCTCTGTGCCCGGGCAGATGGGGTCTCGCTTCCCCTCAGGTTCTGAGCTGGTCCAGGGAGAAGGTCCTGCTCAGCTGCATGCAGCAGGCGCTAAATAAGTGTGCGCTCCCCACCCAGGCCCTGAGCACCCCCAGGTCATGGACCTGTCCTGGGAGTGGGGTGGGAGGGGCCTGTCAGCCCCAAACAGGCCCTTCTGCTGACCGTCCCCCAGTGGGCCAGGGGCAATCAGGAGGGTCAGCCTGGAGGAGTGAAGGGGTGGGGGCTCCCTGAAACACCCCCTGGTGTGGGGGCAGCTGGACTGGGGGCAGGGAGCTGTGTCTCAGGGTCTCCTCACTCAGGGGACCCTCCTGGCCCAGGCCCGGCCGGGGGGTGGGGGCGGGGCTCGGCGGACTGGCCTCTGGGGCCCACCCCCACCCCGGGGGGATGTCCTCAGAGGGTGCCTGCGGATAATCCCGGCTGTGAGAGGCGCCCGGGCACTTTCCCACAGCCGCATAAAGGCCGCCAGCTGCTCGGCCACAAAAGGCTCCCGGCCATTCAGGGCCTGGCGGCTGGGCAGGCGGGGGGGGGGGGGGGGGGGGGCGGGGCGGGGGGGCGGGCACCAGCTCGGTCTACCTGGCCCCCCCGGCCGGACGGGACCGGGGCCATTGAGGGCCTGCAGGCCGGCCTGGCGGCGGGGGCATCTGTTCAGGGACCCGGGCGGCCGGCAGGCAGCCTGAGCCTGCACAGCCCTGGGGTCTGGGTCCCGGGACCCGGGTCTCGGGGGCCCGTCCTGTTTGGCTGCTGTGCCCGGGCCAGTGCCACTCCTCCCGCCACGTGTGCTGGCGTCCTCCTGCCAGCCCGCGTCCTGGCGCCCTGGCCGCCTGTGCTGTGCGTCCCCCCATTTACCTCCAGGGCCCCCTCCCCAGTCACCCCGCCTGCTGGCGTCTGGCCACACACACAGCTCAGGGGACAGGGAGGGGGCCCTCCCCCGCCCGCAGCTTCCTCCGCCCGGTGCACAGCAGCCCTGCCTCTCCCCTCGGGGCAGGAGTCACCTGGGGGGAGTGGCCCACGTGTGAATCCGGTCAGGGCACAGGCCCGGTGGCCGGCTCCGTCCCCAGTGGGGGGCGTGCAGGACGCAGCTCCTCAATGGTTCTGGATGTTTCTCTCTCTCTCCCTCTCTGAAATAAAATATTTATATAAAATTAAAAAAAAAAAAACACCAGGACTTTCCCTGGCCAGTGGGCTCAGTGGTTAGAGCGTCGGTCCATGCACCCAAGGGTCACAGGTTGGCTTCCTGGTCAATCCCTGGCCCTGGTGGGTGTGTGTGTGAGACAACTGGTGTTTCTCACTTTTCTCTCTCTCTCTCTCTCTCTCCTTCCCTCTCTCCCTCTCCTTCCTTCCCTCTCTCACTCTAAAAATCAGTGGGAAAAATATCCTAGGATGAGGATTAACAACAGAATTGAAGAGTTTTTGGAACTGAAAATGAAGACGCCAGCTGCTGGGGGGCCGGGCCAGGGCGGGGTGTGGGGGGTTGGGGGAATGAGGGGTCAGGCCCTAACTGCTGGTGGAGCGGAGGGTGACATGTGACGTCATGGGGGGGGAGGGGCTCAGGGGGGCTGCCTGGAGAAGGGTCCCCGCGGGTATGCCCCCCCTCCAATCCCCGGCCGGGGGAGACCTATCAGCTGTCCCCGGCGTGGCTCAGGGGGACAGGCAGCGACCAGAGGGTGGCCAGTGGGGAGCCCTGTCCTGCGCCCCCAGGACCTGAGGTGGGTCCCTGACAGGAGCCCTTCCCCGGCCTCTGCCCCGGGGCCGGGCCGCAGGGGATGCTCGGCTGCGCTGTGGAGCCAGAGTCAGAGGCGGGGCGCCCCCCCCCCACCCGCACCCCACCTCCTGTGGCGGGGGGAGGGGCGTCATTGTCGCCGGCTGGGGGGGGGGGGCGGGGGCGGCCCTTTGCCCAGGACTGGCCGCGGATTGGCTAACGAGCGTGGGAACTCCCGCCCCCCACCCACGGCTCCGCCGCTCCCGCTCCCCAACTTAAAGGCGCCGCCGCCTCCGGCCACACCGAGCCCCGCCCGCCCCAGCGCCACCCCTGCCCACCCTCCAGCAGAGACGGGGCGCTGGCGCCTCGCAGAGCGCTCTTGGGCGGGGTTCCCGCAGAGCCCCTGACTCTCTCCCTTCCTCCCGCGGGAGCTACAGCCCGGCCGGCCCCGGCTCGGAGGGACGGGGGGGGGGGGGCGGGGGGGGGCCGCATCCCGACCGGCTCCGGCTCGGAGGGACGGAGCACGGAGGTGGCGCTGGCCCGGGAGACGCGCTGGGCGGGGCAGAGGCGGGTCCCTGGGCTGTCGGGCACAGGTCGGCCCCGCTCCCCGGGGTGCACTCGCACCGCCTCCGCTCACCTGCAGCCTCAGGGGCACCTCAGGGCGGGCCTGCAGCAGCAGCCCCCCTCCCAGCCCACCCCGGGCTCAGCGCCCTCCTGCGGGAGGGGCTGGGTCTCCCCTCCCTTTCGTTTTCAAAAAATTTTTTATTGCTGTCAGAGAGGAAGGGAGAGGGAGGGAGAGAAGCATCCGTGATGGCAGGGAGTTCTGGATCCGCTCCTCCTGCTCGCCCCCCACTGGGGACCGAGCCCACAACCCGGGGCTGTGCCCAGGAATTGAATCCCGGACCCTTCAGTCCGCAGGCCGATGCTCTATCCACTGAGCCACACCAGCCAGGGCTCCCTTCCCGCTTCACGCCCAGCTCAGGGCCCAGGCCAGCAGCTCAGCTGTGGGCAGGCTCCCCCTCATCCTGTCTGCCCCCTGGAGGAGGGGTCCTGGGGCAGGGGGTTTCCTGTAACAAGGCTGAGGGAGGAGGACGCTGCCCCCCCCCCCCCCCGGGCAGAGGGGCTGGGGTGGTGCCCCCTGGCAGCCTGGTCTGCAGGGCGGCGGTGCTGCCCGGGCATCCAGCCAGCCCACAGCTGGAACCCCACTTCTCCCAGGCCAGGGCAGGACTGGGGGTTCATGTGGACGTGGGGGGTGGGCTGGGGTACCGAGCATTTGCAGGACCCAGCCCAGCCTGGGCCCCAGGGGAGCTAGAGTACGGTGCCAGTCTGCAGCTGCGCCCGGGTCTCTGTGCCCCATCCCCGTCCCCGTCCAAGGCTGACAGGCGCCTCTGAGACTGAGGCCACTGCCCACAGTAGGGAGGGGGGTGTCCCAAGGGCTGGACCCTGCCTGGCGGGCCTCTTCCCTGGAACCACTGGTCAAGGCCCAGCCCGCCCCCTGGCCCCCCCAACAAGCAGGAGACTCTCAGGGGTGCATCCTGGGGTCTGGTCACTTTCCCAACAGCTGGGAGGCAGTGCACTATGGACCCGACTTCACAGACAGTGAGCCCTGAGCCGCAGCCCTGCAGGCCCAGGGGTGGCGCCCGGGACACGGGGGGCCCTGCAGGCCCAGGGCTGGAGCCAGGAACAAGGGGGGGCCCTGCAGACCCTGGAGTGTAACCTGGGACACGCCGGGACCCGGTGGGCTGGCGCCCTCCACAGTGGGTCAGCCATACCTCCCTGACCCTGCCCCCTCCCTGACTGGGCACAGGGATTGAGCAGAGCAGGAGTGGACCTTCCCAGCACCTCTCTTCCCAGCCCCCAAGTCACCGCCATGGACTCCCCCAGAGATGAGCCCCATGCAGCCGGCTGCAGGTGGAGGGTCCCTGGGTCTTGGGCCCCGCAGGGCCAGGACCGGCAGGGACAGAGGGCGGACAATCCTCACGGGAGTGGGGCCTCAAACCCACGCCTGCCCCCCCCCAAGGTGTGCAGGCCCCCCCCCCACACACACACACAGGCGCCAGAAGCGCGAGCACAGGGCTTTGCTGCCCTCTTGTGGCCATGTGGACGGGGAGTCCCATTCCTGAAAAGGGCTCCGAAAATGCCGACATCCCACCCAGGGGAATCGCTGGGGGAGCACAGAGCCCGTGAGAGCGGGGCCGGCCCCGGGCAGAGCAGTGACCGAGGCAGCCGGGTAATGCCCTGCTGCTCTGGGGGTCCTGGGCCGCCCGCCCCAGGGGTGCCCTCCCAGCCCTCTTCACACTGGGTTTTAGGAGCCCCAGCTAAACCCTCCAGCACACCCTGCGTGGCGGCCTTACAAACACAGAGACGGAAGCATCCCCAGAGGAGGGTGAGCAACGACCACTTGTTCCCTGAAATCTGCTCAGGGCCGGTCGTCCCATCCTGGTCAGATATAACAAACAGCTGTCGTATCTACAGACACCTGTCACCGTGAGCACATATCAGATCTAACAAACAGCTGTCGTATCTACACAGACACCTGTCACCGTGAGCACACATCAGATCTAACAAACAGCTGTCATATCTACAGACACCTGTCACCGTGAGCACATATCAGATCTAACAAACAGCTGTCATATCTACACAGACACCTGTCACCCTGAGCACACATCAGATCTAACAAACAGCTGTCATATCTACAGACACCTGTCACCGTGAGCACATATCACGTCTAACAAACAGCTGTCATATCTACACAGACACCTGTCACCCTGAGCACACATCAGATCTAACAAACAGCTGTCATATCTACAGACACCTGTCACCGTGAGCACACATCAGATCTAACAAACAGCTGTCATATCTACAGACACCTGTCACCGTGAGCACATATCACGTCTAACAAACAGCTGTCATATCTACACAGACACCTGTCACCCTGAGCACACATCAGATCTAAACAAACAGCTGTCATATCTACAGACACCTGTCACCGTGAGCACATATCAGATCTAACAAACAGCTGTCGTATCTACAGACACCTGTCACCGTGAGCACACATCAGATCTAACAAACAGCTGTCGTATCTACAGACACCTGTCACCGTGAGCACATATCAGATCTAACAAACAGCTGTCATATCTACAGACACCTGTCACCGTGAGCACATATCAGATCTAACAAACAGCTGTCGTATCTACAGACACCTGTCACCGTGAGCACATATCAGATCTAACAAACAGCTGTCATATCTACACAGACACCTGTCACCGTGAGCTCATATCAGATCTAACAAACAGCTGTCGTATCTACAGACACCTGTCACCGTGAGCACATATCAGATCTAACAAACAGCTGTCATATCTACAGACACCTGTCACCGTGAGCACATATCAGATCTAACAAACAGCTGTCGTATCTACAGACACCTGTCACCGTGAGCACATATCAGATCTAACAAACACCTGTCATATCTACAGACACCTGTCACCGTGAGCACACATCAGATCTAACAAACAGCTGTCGTATCTACAGACACCTGTCACCGTGAGCACACATCAGATCTAACAAACAGCTGTCATATCTACACAGACACCTGTCACCGTGAGGACATATCAGATCTAACAAACAGCTGTCGTATCTACAGACACCTGTCACCGTGAGCACATATCAGATCTAACAAACAGCTGTCATATCTACACAGACACCTGTAACCGAGAGCACATATCAGATATAACAAACAGCTGTCATATCTACAGACACCTGTCACCCTGAGCTCATATCACGTCTGACAAACAGCTGTCATATCTCTGCACACACCTATAACTGTGAGCACATATGTACACGGGCACCTGGCATCCATGTCAGCGTATCAGTTAGACGGCTAGCTTGCAGGGTCAGGCTTTGCAGAGGAAGGGGCTTCTGGGAAGAGCTGGGGCTCCCTGCACCTCGGTCCTCTAAGCACCTGGCCGTCCTGTGGTGCTGTCCTCTCACGCACACGGGTGTGTGGAGCCTGCGTGTGATTCCTACTTTGTCCTGAGGTCCCAGGAGCAGGGACACCCGGGGCAGTGAACCCCAGCCCATTAAGGTTCTTCGCAAACACTGTTCTCCACAGCCGCAGCCCAGGCCGTGGGGAGCAATGGTGGGTCCCGGATGGGGCAGGGAGGCCCCAGATGTGCCTGTAACATCTCCTGGGCCAGCAATCACGGAAGGCCCATGGATGAGGGACACGTGACACAGGAATCCGGGAGACCATTAAAGGGACTCCACCTGCAAAAGCCTGGACAATCTTAGCCCCACAATCAATGGGATTCGAGGGTTAGATCCCAGTGAATGAAACAGGAAACGCTGAGGCCATTATGATATCCATAGTGCATGGTGGACGGGTGGGTGGGTGGATGGATGGGTGGATGGATGGAAGGATGGGTGGATGGATGGGGGGCTGGTGGGTGAATGGATGGATGGGTGGATGGATGGGCGGGTGGATGGATGGATGGATGGGTGGATGGATGGAAGGATGGGTGGATGGATGGGTGGGTGGATGGATGGGTGGGTGGATGGATGAATGGATAGATGGATGGGTGGACAGATGGATGGGTGGGTGGATGGATGGGTGGGTAGGTGGATAGATGGATGGGTGGATGGATGGGTGGGTGAATGGATGGATGGATGGATGAATGGATGGTTGGAGGGTTGAATTGATGGGTGGGTGGATGGGTGGGTGAATGGATGGATGGGTGGATGGATGGTGGCAGGCTGGATGGGTGGATAGATGGGTGGGTGGATGTGTGGATGGATGGGTAAATGGATGGATGGATGGGTGGATGGGTTGATGGATGGATGGGTGGGGGGTGGAAGGGTGGGGGGGTGGATGGGTGGTTGGGTGGATGGGTGGTTGGTTGAATGAATGGTTGCATGGATGGGTGGGTGGATGGATGGATGGATGTGTGGATGGATGTATTGGTGAGTGGATGCATAGATGAGTGGATGAATGGATGGATTGGTGGGTGGGTGGCTGGTTGGATGGATGGATGGGTTGAGGGGTGGATGGATGAGTGGATGGATGGATAGGTGGGTGGGTGAATCGATGGATGGGTGGTTGGATGGATGTTTGGTTGGATGGATGGGTGAATAGGTTAATAGGTGGATGAGGGAATGGGTGAGTGAATGGAGGATAAATAAGACAGTGCTTCCTTCCAGGGCAGTGTGTTGTCCGGAGGAGAAAATCAGTTGGTAAATTCAGGAGAGAGATGGAAGGTGCTCACAGGCTAAAGCCTCTCCCCAAACTCACTCAGCTGATCGCAGAGGCACTTCTCGGGGTTCCCCAGACGTCTGAGCAGGACCTGGAGAGTGACAAGCCCTCAAATCATCTTGAAGAGTCCTTTTTAGTGTTAATAAAAATTTAAATCATACAAAATTACAAGTTGAAATTGCTTCCAAGAGTTGGTCATGTGATGGGCGGACATGACCACGGGGGCAGTCCCAGCCCAGGAGGAGCCTGATCAGCTGAGCGGCCCGGGGGCAGGGGTGAGGCAGGAGCGCCCGGGGGCTGGGTCAGGCGGGGGGGGGGGGGGGGGGGGGGGGGCGACTCAGGCGCCTCAGGAGTCTGATGCAGAGACGTGGGTGGTCCCAAAGCCCCAGGCACAGCAGGTGGTCCCCTCCTCAGCCGGTGCGGGCTGGCCTCCAGGAGAGGGTCTCGGCGGCTCCCCTGGCCCCGTATCTGGTCCTGGGGGGCTGGCCCCTGGCCGCAGCCTCGCGGAGACGGCTTAGGCTTCTGCCTCCCGAAACCCCCTGTCAGCTGGTGGGCCCCTCTGAGGGAGCATGGACGCCGTCTCCTCTACCGGCTCCGTGGTGACCCGGGAGGCCGGCCGGTCCTCATGCTGCTGCGTTCCTTCCTGCTGTCTCCTCCCCTGCAAGGGACACTCAGCGTGAAGACCAGATGCCGGCTCCCGCCCGGCCATGGTGCTGGAGATCAGCCGGCCCCCGGGGGCAGGAGCGGAGCCTCCCTTTCCAAGTGAGCACAGGGCACGGAGGACTCAGCCCCTCGGGGACCCGGACCCCCTCCCCCAGCCAGCAGCCTCACCGCCAGGGGGACAGGCAGCAATCCCTGAGGAAAGGCGAGTTCTCCTGCAAAAGAGAGACGCCCGTCAGGGAGAGGCCACTCTGTGGGGACCACCTTTCCTGCTGCTCAGTGGGCGCCTCCCAGGGGACCGACTGCTCAGAGGCAGCATGACCCACAAACGGGGCTCCTGGGCGGGCTGTCCCGGGGTGGGAAGGACAGGCCCTGCCCCTCCCCTGCTGCAAACCCCCCACCCCAGCCCCGTGGACCATGGACAGGAGGGCTGAGCAGCACCTCCCGGGAGAGGACAGGGCACGGCCTTGCCCACAGAGCTGAGCCTCCCTTGGCTCAGCCCCCCGCCCCAGACACAGGCAGGCAGAGCACCCTGTTAGGGAGCCCCGGGGGGGGGAGGGAAAGCCTGAGGGTGCCTCCTGCTGCCCTCAGGCTCCCTGTGCTCCTCCGTCCGCCTGGGGCAGGAGGGAGCTCGGGCCCTGGTGCAGTGTGGGCACTGGGGCAGAGCAGGGGTTGGGGCTCCTCAGACAGGAAGTCCTGCCCCGGGCACCCAGGCCACCTCTCAGTTTGGGGCAGAGAGCAGAGAGGCGTCTGGGATGGGCGTGCTGGGTCCTGAGCCCTGAGGGGACCAGGGGCTGCTGCTCACCACGGGACTTTCTGGTTCTGATGCACATGAGGACAAATGCCACAGAAATGAGGAAGAGGATGGTGGTGACCATGATGGTGACGGGGACCACAGAGGAGCAGGTCACGTCTGAGCTGCTGGTCCCCGGCGTCGCTTCCCAGGAGAACGGGCCACTGCAGCTGGGGGAGGAGGGCCCGTGTGCTCTTGGGGTCACCCCAACCCAGAGCGTCCCCGGTGCAGCCTGGGGCCCACAGGGGAAGGCTGTGGCCGGGGGTGGGCCCGGGAGGGGACAGAGGGGGTACAGGGGGGTCTCTGGAGAAAACTCAGGTCTGTCTGACTCCCTGTCCCACAGCCAGGGGTTGATGGAGGGAGGGGAGAAAGGGGCAGGACCACCGGGGACAGGGACATTGGACACAAGAGAAGGCGATGCCGGAGTGAGGACAGAGCTGGTGTCAGGAATGGACTGAGAAAGCCAGTGCCCGAACAGAGGGACAGACGGGGGGGGGGGGGGGGAGAGTGCAGGGGGACAGGGATGCACCCCCCTCTGCTCCCCCTGGACCCTGCCAGCTGCCGCCCAGGCTCAGCAGGACCTGTGCCCGGAGCTGGGACAGCAGAGGCGAGTCCCCAGGGGCTCCTGGCTCTCACCTGGGTCACAGACCCGGCACGGCAGACACTCGCGCAGGCCGTTGAGGTGGGCGGTGTAGGTGCCCGGCGTGCAGGGCGCACACGTGGTGCCCCGGAACTCCCCACACACCGCCTTCACCCGGTAGCCTGCAGGCAAGCGAGCACACACCGAGGGCTGGACGTACCACAGCCCGGGCGGATAACACCTCATCCAGGGGTCCCCTCCCCCAGGGGCTCACCTCCCCCAGGGGCTCACAGCACTCCGTTGTTCCCCAGGCCACAATGAGCTGGCCCTGCAGGAAGTGAGAACTTCCAGAAAGAATGAGGCCTCCTGGGACACAGAGGCCTGACTCTGAGACCCCCTCTTCTGGCCTGAACTGGGCTGCCCACCCCCTACTGCCGCCCTGAACAGGGAGCAGCGGGGCTCCAGGTCAGGGGAGGGGCATTGTCTGCCTTGAGCACTGCCTGCCCCAGGGGGAACCTGCACAGCAGCACCCACCTGGCCTGCACTTGGGGCAGCACATGGTCCCCACTGGGAATTCCTCCTCTTTGCACTGGGCCATGGCTCGTGCGCAGGACGGGGCTCTCAGAAGGAGGAGGCTCAGGGCCTAGGGGAGATGGGGGCGTTGGGGCAGAGCAGCCGCCTGGGCCTCAGTCTCACCCCCGGGATTTGGGCGCCAGCAGCCCGTGCAGTGGTCCTGCCCTGCAGCGAACCCACTGGGGGGCCCGGACAGGATGGTCTCCTGAGGACCCTAAGGGCATGGGCTGGAGCCCTGGCTGGTTGGCTCAGTGGATAGAGCGTCGGTCTGCAGACTGCAGGGTCCTGGTTCCATTCCGGTCACGGGCACAGGCCCAGGGTGCAAGCTTGGTCCCCAGTAGGGGGCGTGCAGGAGGCAGCCGGTCAGTGATCCTCTCTCATCACTGATGTTTGTCTCTCTCCCTCTCCCTCCCTCTCTAAAGTCAATAGAATTATTTATATTTTTAAAGGAGCCTGGTGTGGGGACACCCTGTCTGTGACCTCTGACCCCCTGGGCTCAGGAGAGTGGGGCCCCTACCCCCTTGGAAAGGCGGGGCTGCTGGGACCCAAACAAACTCAGCCTCGGGGCTCCCTGTGCTGGCCCCCTGGGAGCCGCAGGGTCAGGGCAGGGATGGCTCTGGGGGCTCTCTGGCCTGACAGGGTCGCAGGCAGGGGGCTGGGAGGGGGAGAGGGCAGGGGGGCCTGGCAGTCAGAGCTTCGCCTGAGGAGTCAGCTGGGTCTAGGAGCTGTGGGCCTCTGTTTTTTTTTTTTCATGGAAACGTACAGGAAACCATTCGGCCTCATCTCTCCCACAAACAGGAAGTTGCTCTGCCAGATGCAGATGGAGACTGCACCCTGACTGTTGGGGTGGGGGGTGGGGACAGGGGCCCACCCAGGTGCTGGGCGTGGTCTCCTCCCGTGTCCCAGGCCCCGTGGCCAGGGCTGTAGGTGGCAGAGCACCAGGTTCCGGGCGTCACCGGACTCGGACCCAGCCCCGGACTCACCAGAATCAGGAAGTCAGCCGTGGGGGTCGCGCTGCAGGGGGCTGCCCGCCAGGAAAGTAGAGGCTCCATGTCCTTCCCAGGATCCCTCATTCCCTGACTGCTGTCTCAGGACTGCTGCCAGACGGACAGATCGACCACAGGAACGAAGGACTCATTCATTCTCTAGCCCCCACAGCAAGCCTGCTCCCGGAGAGGAAGAGAAAAACAGACTGTTCTTATTTCCTGTTTCCGTGAACTCCACAGACGCGGGGGGAGGGGCAAGGCTGGGAGGGAGGAGGGGCACTCTGGTTGGGCTCCCAGTGCCTTGAAGAGGAGTCAGGAAATTGGTGTTGGGAGGAGCCAGCCTGGAGCAGTCAGGAGTGGGAGGGCCTGCCCACCTCTGGCAGAGCAGTTCTCCAGCCCCTCTCTTGTCCCGGAGACCCCCCAATCGGAGTTTCCAGTAGAATGGGCGCCCCCAAAGCACACCGCACTCCCTCTGTCGCTCTGCACCCCAGAGAGCTGGCTGCAGCCTCCCCACATGACGGCACAGCCTCTGAGCGGCACTTCCTGTGTCCCCTCGGCCTGGGCCCCAGCTGTCCGCACCCACACCCAGAGGGCAGCACCCAGGGCCCCTCTTCCCAAACACCAGCAGCTGGGCCCCATGGGTGTGGGAGGGGCACCGGGTCACCCTTGAGCATCCTGAGGGGCTCCCCACCATGTTCCTGGACACCCCACCTTCCCTGCAGGGGACAGGGCAGGGTGATTCTTGCCCAAGGGGTTAAGCGGGGGCTCAGAGACACAGGGCCATGCCAGGTACAAACGGTTCTCAGAACCAATGCCTCCTCTTTGTCCTCAGGAAAGGGGCTCCCTCCCCCAGCCTTTCCTGCACCCCGCAGCCTCCAACCCGGGGCCACTGTGGCAGGCCTGAGTGGGAGACCCCGTACACCTAAGAGGCAGGCTCAGGCTTAGGGGCTGCCACCCAGCCCCTGATTTTGAGGGGGTGGCCAGGGCAGAGGACATCCCGTGAAGTGGGGAGATGGCAGGTGGGGGGTTAGGGGGTGCGACCCGCACCCACACACCCCTAGACTGGGCCTGGGTGCTCCTCACCCCCTCCCTCCAGGTGCCCTGGCCCCCTCGGCACCACTCCCCCTGGCCCCCGCTCCGGTTCCCAGAGGCCAGCAGAACTGCTCGCCAGGCTCTGGCTCCCAGGGGGCCAGCACAGGGAGCAGAGTTTGTTTGGGTCCCAGCCGCCCCGGCCTTTCCAGGGGTGAGGGCCCCACTCTCCTGAACCCAGGGGTTCAGAGGTCACAGACAGGGTGTCCCCACACCAGGCTCCTTTAAAAATATAAATAATTCTATTGACTTTGTCGAGGGACAGAGAGGGAGAGAGAGAGAAACATCAGTGATGAGAGAGAATCACTGACCGGCTGCCTCCTGCACGCCCCCTACTGGGACCAAACTTGCACCCTGGGCATGTGCCCGTGACCCCAATCGAACCCGGGACCCTTCAGTCTGCAGGCCGACGCTCTAGCCACTGAGCGGCACCGGCCGGGGCTAAAACTGTTTCTTTACTGAACTCGGAGAGGAAAGGAGAGAGACATCCTGATGGCAGAGGATTGTGGGTCGGCTGCCTCGGGGGCAGGGCCAGCACCGGTCTGTGTCCCCCCCTCCCCCACCCGACCCGGGAACGAACTTGACCTTCTGCTCATTGGCCCCCGCTCAGCCGAGCCCCGCCCCCCCCCGCCCCCCGGGGCCTGACAAGGTTTTAGAGAACCGATTCCTGTAGCTCCGCCCCCAGTTCCCGCTTTACTGGAAGGCTGCTTGTGACCCCTCTGCCTTTCAGTTCCCGGACCCCAAGGCCGCCCGCAACCCATCGGTGCCCGCAGCCCGCCGGTGCCCACGGTCCGCAGGTACCCGCAACTCCCAGGTGCCCGCAGCTCCCAGGTGCCCGCAGCTCCCAGGTGCCCGCTGTTCCCAGGTGCCCGCAGTCCCAGGTGCCGGTGTGGAACCGGTGTGGGTGCCGGCTCCTGACCCAGGGCTAGGCGCGGGCCGGGCTGTGTTGCTCCCTCTGAAGACATTTAGGTTGTTTCCATCCACCGTCTCTTCGCAGAAGGCCTCGGGCACCCCCTGGGCACCAGGTGGGTGATTCCCATCAGAACTCCTAGACGGGACTTCCTGGGTGACATGTTTGGTGAGTAACACACAGAATCTCTACCTCTGACCTGCTTTCCCGGAAAGCAGCCGTTCTCTCCCCTCCTTCTCCCCGCCTTCTCCTCCTCTCCCCCCTCCACCTCCCCCCTCTGTCCCCCTCTGTCCCCTTCTCTGTCAGGGGCCACTTGCTTCCCCAGCACAGTCCTACGGGCGCCTGTGTCCTCTCGGCTGCAGACACTCCTCCCCGAGCGAGCGAGCGAGCGAGCGAGCGTTTTCCTCCGGCTCTTTTCTTTCTTTAACCCCCCCCTACCCTACCCTCTCCTCCGCTGCTTTTTTAGAGAAGGGGGGACGGGGCGGAGGAGGAGGGGGGACAGGACCGTCCCGCACTCAGCCCCCAGGTCCCTGAGTGCCTTCAACATGGAGCAGGGCCCCCGTTTCTGCGTTCCCGCCTCTGACATTGGAGCAGTGCAGGCCCTTTGACTTGGGGGCGAGTCTGAGTGTGGGTGGGGCTGGGTCCTGGCGGTTGCCGCCCTCTGCACACAGGAGGCCTCGTCGGAAACCGCAGGAGGCGTGCGGGGCCCACGGCTCCCAGACACCAACCCCGATAAGAGGTTTCATTTCACTTTATTTTTTAAATATATTTTGTTGACTTTTCACAGAGAGGAAGGGAGAGGGATAGAGAGTTAGAAACATCTATGAGAGAGAAAATCGATCAGCTGCCTCCTGCACACTCCCCACTGGGCATGTGGCCCCAACCAGAGCACATGGCCTTGGCCAGATCGAACCCTGGACCCTTCGGTCCGCAGGCCGACGCTCTCTCCACTGACCACACCGCTCAGGCCGATAGGAGGTTTGGAGAAGCTCGGGGCCGCCCGCCCGCCCTCGCTGCCTCCAGCCGGCGCCCGGCTCCTAGCTGTGCCTGAACCGGGCAGAGCCGGCCGCCCAGGCGGACGCACGTGAGGAGCAGGCGCATGAGCAGTGCCAGGCGCCCGCGCTGTTTGTCACACATTTACTGTCAGAGAGGAAGGGAGAGGGAGACACAGCGAGTGACCATCTGGGATACTCAGAGGCCCCATGACCATCACGGGAAACTGACCACATCCTCTTTCTGGCCCCGCCCTGGCCCGGCCCCTGGGAGCTCACCCCTGTCCTCCTCTCCCCCACCCCCTCCCGGGGCACAGGGCTCATTTAGAGACTGGAGACTCCAGAGCCTGGCGAGCAGTTCTGCTGGCCTCTGGGAACCAGAGCGGGGCCGGGGGGAGGGGTGCTGAGGGGGCCAGGGCGCCTGGAGGGAGGGGGTGAGGAGCACCCAGGCCCAGTCTAGGGGGCTGTGGGTGCCGGACACCCCCCCCCAAGCCCCC
The DNA here is from genome assembly GCA_027563665.1 of Antrozous pallidus. NCBI lineage: Eukaryota > Metazoa > Chordata > Mammalia > Chiroptera > Vespertilionidae > Antrozous > Antrozous pallidus. The sequence continues at coordinate 212,711,246 of CM050508.1, forward strand.
ACCTGCCATCTCCCCCACACACGGGATGTCCTCTGCCCCGCTCACCCCCTCAAAATCAGGGGCTGGGTGGCTGCCTCTCTGCAGCCCCTAAGCCTGAGCCTGCCTCTTAGGTGTACGGGGTCTCCCACCCAGGCCTCCCACAGGGGCCCCGGGTCTGGAGGCAGCCGGGGTGCAGGAAAAGCTGGGGGGGAGGGAGCTCCTTTCCTGAGGACAAAGAGGAGGGGTTGGTTCTGAGCACAGTTTGCACCTGGCATGGCCCTGTCTCTCTGAGCCCCCGCTTCCCCCTCTTGGGGCAAGAATCACCCCGGCCCGCCCCCTGCAGGGAAGGTGGGGTGTCCAGGAACTTGGTGGGGAGCCCCTCAGGGTGCTCTAGGGTGACCCGGTGCCCCTCCCGCACCATGGGGCCCAGCGGCTGGTGTTTGGGAAGAGGGGCCCTGGGCGCTGCCCTCTGGGTGTGGGTGCGGATAGCTCAGGCCCAGGCCGAGGTGATAAGGTAACTGCTGCTCAGAGGCTGTGCCATAGGGTGGGGAGGCTGCGGCCAGCTCTGCCAGCCTGCCCCTCGTGCCTGACTCCTCCCACCCTCTGGCCCCTCCCTGCCTGTTCCTGCCAAAGCGCCCCGCCTGGTCCCTAGTCACCTCCTCCCCGTGTGTGAGGGGATGGCAGAGACTGAAAACAGTAAATCAGTCTGTCTTTCACTCCCTCTCAGGGAGCAGGCTTGCTCCGGGGGGTAGAGAACGAGTCCTTGGTTCCTGCCATCGATCTGTCCGTCTGGCAGCAGCCCTGAGACAGCAGTCAGGGAATGAGGGATCCTGGGACGGACATGGACCCTCTACTTGGCTGGCGGCCACCCCCCTGCAGCCCAACCCCCACGGCTGACTTCCTGACTCTGGTGAGTCCGGGGCTGGGTCCGAGGCTGGTGCTCTGCCACCTACAGCCCTGGCCACGGGGCCTGGGACACGGGAGGAGACCACGCCCAGCACAGGGACTCTCCTAGGTGGGCCTCTGTCCCGCCCAGGAGGAGCCTGAGCAGCTGAGCGGCCCGGGGGCAGGGGTGACGCAGGAGCGCCCAGGGGCTGGGTCGGCACAGGCTGGGTCAGGGCGTGGGGTGAGGGTGGGAGACTCAGGCACCTCAGGAGTCTGATGCAGAGACGTGGGTGGTCCCAACTCGCCAAGAACAGCAGGTGGTCCCCTCCTGAGTCCGGTGCGGGCTGGCCTCCAGGAGAGGGTCTCGGCGGCTCCCCTGGTCCCGTATCTGGTCCTGGGGGGCTGGCCGCTGGACGAAACCTCGCGGAGACGACTCAGGCTTCTGCCTCCCGAAACCCCCTGTCAGCTGGCGGGCCCCTCTGAGGGAGCATGGACGCCGTCTCCTCTACCGGCTCCGTGGTGACCCGGGAGGCCGGCCGGTCCCCATGCTGCTGCTTTCCTGCCTGCTGTCTCCTCCCCTGCAAGGGACCCTCAGCGTGAAGACCAGATGCCGGCTCCCGCCCGGCCATGGTGCTCGAGATCAGCCGGCCCCCGGGGGCAGGAGCGGAGCCTCCCTTTCCAAGTGAGCACAGGGCACGGAGGACTCAGCCCCGCGGGGACCCGGACCCCCTCCCCCAGCCAGCAGCCTCACCGCCAGGGGGACAGGCAGCAATCCCTGAGGAAAGGCGAGTTCTCCTGCAAAAGAGAGACGCCCGTCAGGGAGAGGCCACTCTGTGGGGACCACCTTTCCTGCTGCTCAGTGGGCGCCCTCCCAGGGGACCGGACTGCTCAGAGGCAGCATGACCCACAAACGGGGCTCCTGGCGGGCTGTCCCGGGGTGGGAAGGACCAGGCCCTGCCCCTCCCCTGCTGCAAACCCCCCACCCCAGCCCCGTGGACCATGGACAGGAGGGCTGAGCAGCACCTCCCGGGAGAGGACAGGGCACGGCCTTGCCCACAGAGCTGAGCCTCCCTTGGCTCAGCCCCCCGCCCCAGACACAGGCAGGCAGAGCACCCTGTTAGGGAGCCCCGGGGGGGGGAGGGAAAGCCTGAGGGTGCCTCCTGCTGCCCTCAGGCTCCCTGTGCTCCTCCGTCCGCCTGGGGCAGGAGGGAGCTCGGGCCCTGGTGCAGTGTGGGCACTGGGGCAGAGCAGGGGTTGGGGCTCCTCAGACAGGAAGTCCTGCCCGGGCACCCAGGCCACCTCTCAGTTTGGGGCAGAGAGCAGAGAGGCGTCTGGGATGGGCGTGCTGGGTCCTGAGCCCTGAGGGGACCAGGGGCTGCTGCTCACCACGGGACTTTCTGGTTCTGATGCACATGAGGACAAATGCCACAGAAATGAGGAAGAGGATGGTGGTGACCATGATGGTGACGGGGACCACAGAGGAGCAGGTCACGTCTGAGCTGCTGGTCCCCGGCGTCGCTTCCCAGGAGAACGGACCACTGCAGCTGGGGGAGGAGGGCCCATGTGCTCTTGGGGTCACCCCAACCCAGAGCGTCCCCGGTGCAGCCTGGGGCCCACAGGGGAAGGCTGTGGCCGGGGGTGGGCCCGGGAGGGGACAGAGGGGGTACAGGGGGGTCTCTGGAGAAAACTCAGGTCTGTCTGACTCCCTGTCCCACAGCCAGGGGTTGATGGAGGGAGCGGAGGAAAGGGCAGGACCACCGGGGACAGGGACATTGGACACAAGAGAAGGAGATGCCGGAGTGAGGACAGAGCTGATGTCAGGAATGGACTGGGAAAGCCAGTGCCCCAGACAGAGGGACAGACGGGGGGGGGGGGGGGGGAGAGTGCAGGGGGACAGGGATGCAGCCCCCTCTGCTCCCCCCTGGACCCTGCCAGCTGCCGCCCAGGCTCAGCGGGACCTGTGCCCGGAGCTGGGACAGCAGAGGCGAGTCCCCAGGGGCTCCTGGCTCTCACCTGGGTCACAGACCCGGCACGGCAGACACTCGCGCAGGCCGTTGAGGTGGGCAGTGTAGGTGCCCGGCTGCAGGGCGCACACGTTGGTGCCCCGGAACTCCCCACACACCGCCTTCACCCGGTAGCCTGCAGGCAAGCGAGCACACACCGAGGGCAGGACGCCCGGGAGTCTGGGCGGGTGACCCCTCCCACAGGACTCCCTTCCCCCAGGGGCTCACCGCACCCCGCTGTTCCCCAGGCCGCAGTGAGCTGGTCCTGCAGAAAGTGAGAACTTCCAGGAAGAATGGGGGCCTCTTGGGACAGAGAGGTCTGGCTCTGAGACCCCCTCTCCTGGCCTGAAATGGGCTGCCCCCCCTCAACCCCCGCGGTGAGCAGTGAGCTGAGGGGCTCCAGGCCAGGGGAGGGGGGACTGTCTGCCCCTGAGCACTGCCCACCCCCGGAGGACCCTGCACAGCAGCACCCACCTGGCCTGCACTTGGGGCAGCACATGGTCCCCACTGGGAACTCCTCCTCTTTGCACGGCGGTGTGGCCGATGCGCAGGACGGGGCTCTCAGAAGGAGGAGCTCAAGGTCTAGGGGAGATGGGGGCGTTGGGGCAGAGCAGCCGCCTGGGCCTCAGTCTCACCCCCGGGATTTGGGCGCCAGCAGCCCGTGCAGTGGTCCTGCCCTGCAGCGAGCCCACCGGGGGGCCAGGACAGGATGGTCTCCTGAGGACCCTAAGGGCATGGGCTGGAGCCCTGGCCGGTTGGCTCAGTGGATAGAGCGTCGGTCTGCAGACTGCAGGGTCCTGGTTCCATTCCGGTCACGGGCACAGGCCCAGGGTGCAAGCTTGGTCCCCAGTAGGGGGCGTGCAGGAGGCAGCCGGTCAGTGATCCTCTCTCATCACTGATGTTTCTCTCCCTCTCCCTCTCCCTGCCTCTCTAAAGTCAATAGAATATATATATTTTTAAAGGAGCCTGGTGTGGGAAGGCCATGTCTGTGACCTCTGACCCCGGGGCTCAGGAGAGTGGGGCCCCTACCCCCTTGGAAAGGCCGGGGCTGCTGGGACCCAAACAAACTCAGCCTCGGGGCTCCCTGTGCTGGCCCCCTGGGAGCCGCAGGGGTCAGGCAGGGATGGCTCTGGGGGCTCTCTGGCCTGACAGGGTCGCAGGCAGGGGGCTGGGAGGGGGAGAGGGCGGGGGGGCCTGGCAGTCAGAGCTTCTCCTGAGGAGTCAGCTGGGTCTAGGAGCTGTGGGCCTCTGTTTTTTTTTTTTTTCATGGAAACGTACAGGAAACCATTCGGCCTCATCTCTCCCACAAACAGGAAGTTGCTCTGCCAGATGCAGATGGAGACTGCACCCTGACTGTTGGGGTGGGGGGTGGGGACAGGGGCCCACCCAGGTGCTGGGCGTGGTCTCCTCCCGTGTCCCAGGCCCCGTGGCCAGGGCTGTAGGTGGCAGAGCACCAGGTTCCGGGCGTCACCGGACTCGGACCCAGCCCCGGACTCACCAGAATCAGGAAGTCAGCCGTGGGGGTCGCGCTGCAGGGGGCTGCCCGCCAGGAAAGTAGAGGCTCCATGTCCTTCCCAGGATCCCTCATTCCCTGACTGCTGTCTCAGGACTGCTGCCAGACGGACAGATCGACCACAGGAACGAAGGACTCATTCATTCTCTAGCCCCCACAGGCAAGCCTGCTCCCGAGAGAAGAGAAAAACAGACTGTTCTTATTTCCTGTTTCCGTGAACTCCACAGACGCGGGGGGAGGGGCAAGGCTGGGAGGAGGAGGGGCACTCTGGTTGGGCTCCGAGTGCTTTGAAGAGGAGCCAGGAAATTGGTGTTGTGAGAAGCCAGCCTGGAGCAGTCAGGAGTGGGAGGGCCTGCCCACCTCTGGCAGAGCAGTTCTCCAGCCCCTCTCTTGTCCCGGAGACCCCCCAATCGGAGTTTCCAGTAGAATGGGCGCCCCCAAAGCACACCGCACTCCCTCTGTCGCTCTGCACCCCAGAGAGCTGGCTGCAGCCTCCCCACATGACGGCACAGCCTCTGAGCGGCACTTCCTGTGTCCCCTCGGCCTGGGCCCCAGCTGTCCGCACCCACACCCAGAGGGCAGCACCCAGGACCCCTCTTCCCAAACACCAGCAGCTGGGCCCCATGGGTGTGGGAGGGGCACCGGGTCACCCTTGAGCATCCTGAGGGGCTCCCCACCATGTTCCTGGACACCCCACCTTCCCTGCAGGGGACAGGGCACGGTGATTCTTGCCCAAGGGGTTAAGCGGGGCTCAGAGACACAGGGCCATGCCAGGTACAAACGGTTCTCAGAACAATGCCTCCTCTTTGTCCTCAGGAAAGGGGCTCCCTCCCCCAGCCTTTCCTGCACCCCGGCAGCCTCCAACCCGGGGCCACTGTGGCAGGCCTGGGTGGGAGACCCCCGTACACCTAAGAGGCAGGCTCAGGCTTAGGGGCTGCCACCCAGCCCCTGATTTTGAGGGGGTGGCCAGGGCAGAGGACATCCCGTGGAAGTGGGGGAGATGGCAGGGTGGGGGGTTAGGGGGTGCGACCCGCACCCACCACCCCTAGACTGGGCCTGGGGTGCTCCTCACCCCCTCCCTCCAGGTGCCCCTGGCCCCCTCGGCACCACTCCCCCTGGCCCCCCGCTCCGGTTCCCAGAGGCAGCAGAACTGCCGCCAGGCTCTGGCTCCCAGGGGGCCAGCACAGGGAGCAGAGTTTGTTTGGGTCCCAGCCGCCCCGGCCTTTCCAGGGGTGAGGGCCCCACTCTCCTGAACCCAGGGGTTCAGAGGTCACAGACAGGGTGTCCCCACACAGGCTCCTTTAAAAATATAAATAATTCTATGACTTTGTCGAGGGACAGAGAGGGAGAGAGAGAGAAACATCAGTGATGAGAGAGATCACTGACCGGCTGCCTCCTGCACGCCCCCTACTGGGGACCAAACTTGCACCCTGGGCATGTGCCCGTGACCCCAATCGAACCCGGGACCCTTCAGTCTGCAGGCCGACGCTCTAGCCACTGAGCCACACCGGCCGGGGCTAAAACTGTTTCTTTACTGAACTCGGAGAGGAAAGGAGAGAGACATCCTGATGGCAGAGGATTGTGGGTCGGCTGCCTCGGGGGCAGGGCCAGCACCGGTCTGTGTCCCCCCCTCCCCCACCCGACCCGGGAACGAACTTGACCTTCTGCTCATGGCCCCCGCTCAGCCGAGCCCCGCCCCCCCCCGCCCCCGGGGCCTGACAAGGTTTTAGAGAACCGATTCCTGTAGCTCCGCCCCCAGTTCCCGCTTTACTGGAAGGCTGCTTGTGACCCCTCTGCCTTCAGTTCCCGGACCCCAAGGCCGCCCGCAACCCATCGGTGCCCGCAGCCCGCCGGTGCCCACGGTCCGCAGGTACCCGCAACTCCCAGGTGCCCGCAGCTCCCAGGTGCCCGCAGCTCCCAGGTGCCCGCAGCTCCCAGGTGCCCGCAGCTCCCAGGTGCCCGCAGTTCCAGGTGCCGGTGTGGAACCGGTGTGGGTGCCGGCTCCTGACCCAGGGCTAGGCGCGGGCCGGGCTGTGTTGCTCCCTCTGAAGACACTTAGGTTGTTTCCATCCACAGTCTCTGTGCAGAAGGCCTCGGGCACCCCCTGGGCACCAGGTGGGTGACTCCCATCAGAACTCCTAGACGGGACTTCCTGGGTGACACGTTTGGTGAGTAACACACAGAATCTCTACCTCTGACCTGCTTTCCCGGAAAGCAGCCGTTCTCTCCCCTCCTTCTCGCCCCGCCCTCTCCCTCTCTCCCCCCTCCACCTCCCCCATCTTTCCCCCTCTGTCCCCTTCTCTGTCAGGAGCCACTTGCTTCCCAGCACAGTCCTACGGGCGCCTGTGTCTCTCAGCTGCAGGACACTCCTCCCCGAGCGAGCGAGCGAGCGAGCGAGCGTTTTCCTCCGGCTCTTTTCTTTCTTTAACCCCCCCCTACCCTACCCTCTCCCCGCTGCTTTTTAGAGAAGGGGGGACGGGGCGGAGGAGGAGGGGGGACAGGACGTCCCGCACTCAGGCCCCCAGGTCCCTGAGTGCCTTCAACATGGAGCAGGGCCCCCGTTTCTGCGTTCCCGCCTCTGACATTGGAGCAGCGCAGGCCCTTTGACTTGGGGGCGAGTCTGAGTGTGGGTGGGCTGGGTCCCTGGCGGTTGCCGCCCTCTGCACACAGGAGGCCTCGTCGGAAACCCGCAGGAGGCGTGCGGGGCCCACGGCTCCAGACACCAACCCCGATAAGAGGTTTCATTTCACTTTATTTTTTAATATATTTTGTTGACTTTTCACAGAGAGGAAGTTAGAGGGATAGAGAATTAGAAACATCTATGAGAGAGATAATCGATCAGCTGCCGCCTGCACACCCCCACTGGGCATGTGGCCCCAACCCAGAGCACATGCCTTGCCAGATCGAACCCTGGACCCTTCGGTCCGCAGGCGACGCTCTCTCCACTGACCACACGCTCAGGCCGATAGGAGGTTTGGAGAAGCTCGGGCCGCCCGCCCGCCCCTCGCTGCCTCCAGCCGGCGCCCGGCTCCTAGCTGTGCCCTGAACCGGGCAGAGCCGGCCGCCAGGCCGACGCCGTGAGGAGCAGGCGCATGAGCAGTGCAGGCGCCCGCGCTGTTTGTCACACATTTCCTGTCAGAGAGGAGGGAGAGGGAGACGCAGGGAGTGACCATCTGGGATACTCAGAGGTCCCATGACCCTCACGGGAAACTGACCACATCCTCTTTCTGGCCTCGGCCCGGCCCCTGGGAGCTCACCCCTCTCCCCCTCCTCCTCTCCCCCTCCCCCTCCCGGGGCACAGGGCTCATTTAGAGACTGGAGACTCCAGAGCCTGGTGAGTAGTTCTGCTGGCATCTGGGAACCGAAGCGGGGCCGGGGGGAGGGGTTCCGAGGGGGCCACGGCACTGGAGGGAGGGGGGTGAGGGAGCACCCAGGCCCAGTCTAGGGGGCTGTGGGTGCCGGATGCACCCCCCAACCTCCACCTGCCATGTCCCCACTACATGGATGTCCTCTGCCCCGCCCACCACCTCAAAATCAGGGGGCTGGGTGGCTGCCTCTCTGGAGCCCCTAAGCCTGAGCCTGCCTCTTAGGTGTACGGGGTCTCCTACCCAGGCCTCCCACAGGGGCCCCGGGTCTGGAGGCAGCCGGGGTTCAGGAAAGGCTGGGGGAGGGCGCCCCTTTCCTGAGGACAAAGAGGAGGCATTGGTTCTGAGAACCGTTTGTACCTGGCATGGCCCTGTCTCTCTGAGCCCCGCTTCCCCCTTTTGGGGCAAGAATCACCCAGCCCCATCCCCTGCAAGGAAGGTGGGGTGTCCAAAAACATGGTGGGGAACCCTCAGGGTGCTCAAGGGTGACCCGGTGCCCCTCCCACACCCATGGTACCCAACAGCTGGTGTTTGAGAAGAGGGGCCCTGGGCGCTGCCCTCTGGGTGTGGGTGCAGACAGCTGGGGCCCAGGCCGAGGGGAAACAGGAAGTGCCGCTCAGAGGCTGTGCCGTCGTGTGGGGAGGCTGTGGCCAGATCTCCGGGATGCAGAGCGACAGAGGGAGTGCGATGTGCTTTGGGGGGCGCCCATTCTACTGGAAACTCAGGCAGGGGAGCCTCCTGGACTGTTCCTCCATGGTGGACCCACCCCTCCTGCCTGACTCCTCCCCAGCTGGCTCCTCCCCACTGGCCCAGCCAGTGCACCCTGGCCCCCTCCCTCCTCTCTTCCCGCCTGTGGGTGAGGATGGGTTTGAAGAAACTGCCAATAAGATCAGTCTGTCTTCCTTCACTCCCTCTCAGGGAACAGGCTTGCTGCGGGTGTCGAGAATGGGTACTTCGTTCCTGCCGTCCATCTGTCCGTCTGGCAGCATTCCTGAGACAGCAGTCAGGGAATGAGGGATCCCGGGAAGGCCATGGAGCCTCTACTTGGCTGGCGGCCACCCCCCTGCAGCGCGACCCCCACGGCTGACTTCCTGACTCTAGTGAGTCCGGGACTGGGTCCGAGTCCGGTGACGCCTGGACCCTGGTGCTCTGCCACACACAGCCCTGGCCACGGGGCCTGGGACACGGGAGGAGACCACGCCCAGCCGCTGGGTGGGCCCCTATTCCCACCTCCCCCCAACAGTCAGGGACACAGCCTCCACCCAGCTTGTCCTGGAGGGGAACTCACTCTTTGTGGGAGGGAGGCCACATGGTTTCTTGTGCATTTCCTTTAAAAAAACAGAGAGGCCCACAGCTCCTATACCCAGCTGACTCCTTAGGCAAAGCTCTGACTACCAGGCCTCCCCGCCCTCTCCCCCTCCCAGCCCCCTGCCTGTGACCCTGTCAGGCCAGAGAGCCCCCAGAGCCCATCCTGCCCTGACCCTGCGGCTCCCAGGGGGGCCAGCACAGGGAGCCCCGAGGCTGAGTTTGTTTGGGTCCCAGCAGCCCTGGCTTTTCCAGGGCCGAGGTCCCCACTCTCCTGAGCCCGGGGTTCAGAGGTCACCGACAGGCTGTCCCCACACCAGGCTCCTTTAAAAATATAAATAATTCTATTGACTTTGTCGAGGGACAGGGAGGGAGAGAGAGAGAAACATCAGTGATGAGGGAGAATCACTGATCGGCTGCCTCCTGCACGCCCCCTACTGGGGACCAAGCTTGCACCCTGGGCCTGTGCCCGTGACCGGAATGGAACCCGGACCCTTCAGTCTGCAGACCGACGCTCTATCCACTGAGCCAACCGGCCAGGGCTCCAGCCCATGCCCTTAGGGTCCTCAGGAGACCATCCTGTCCTGGGCCCCCCAGTGGGCTCGCTGCAGGGCAGGACCACTGCACGGCTGCTGGCGCCCAAATCCCGGGGGTGAGACTGAGGCCCAGGCGGCTGCTCTGCCCCAACACCCCCATCTCCCCTAGGCCCTGAGCCTCCTCCTTCTGAGAGCCCCGCCCTGCGCATCGGCCACACCCCCGTGCAAAGAGGAGGAGTTCCCCACGGGGACCATGTGCTGCCCAAGTGGCAGGCCAGGTGGGTGCTGCTGTGCAGGTTCCCCCTGGGGCAGGCAGTGCTCAGGGGCAGACAGTCCCCCTCCCCTGGCCTGGAGCCCCTCTGCTCCCAGTACCCCTTCCTGGGAAGCCTGAATCCCCTGGGCACAGAGGGCTTCCCCCAGCTTCCCTCACCCCAGCCTCTCAGCTCACTGCTCAGGGCGGCAGTAGGGGGTGGGCAGCCCAGTTCAGGCCAGGAGAGGAGGTCTCAGAGTCAGGCCTCTGTGTCCCAGGAGGTTCCATTATTCCACAAAGTTCTCACTTCCTGCAGAGCCGACTGGCTCACTGTGGCCTGGAGAACAACGGGGTGCGGTGAGCCCCTGGGGGAGGTGAGCCCCTGGGGGAGGGGACCCCTGGGTGAGCTGTCACCCGCTCGGGCTGCGGGGCGTCCTGCCCTCAGTGTGTGCACGCTTGCCTGCAGGCTACCGGGTGAAGGCGGTGTGTGGGGAGTTCCGGGGCACCACGTGTGCGCCCTGCACGCCGGGCACCTACACTGCCCACCTCAACGGCCTGCGCGAGTGTCTGCCGTGCCGGGTCTGTGACCCAGGTGAGAGCCAGGAGCCCCTTGGGACTCGTCTCTGCTGTCCCAGCTCCGGGCACAGGTCCCGCTGAGCCTGGGCGGCAGCTGGCAGGGTCCAGGGGGAGCAGAGGGGCTGCATCCCTGTCCCCCTGCCCCATGCCAGCCCCCCGTGCCCTCCCAGGCCTGCGGGCACCGTCCGGCCCTCAGCTTGGCCTCCTCCCGGGAGTCCTGCGTCCTGGCTGCTGCTCTGAGCTGCTTCTCTGGGTCGCAGGCCTGGGCCAGGTGACCAGGCGGAACTGCTCCACCGACGCCAACACCGTGTGCGGCTGCGGGCCCCGGCCACTTCTGTGGTCTCCGAGGACAGCGACCCCTGCGTCCAGTGCAGGCCCCACAGCGCCTGCCGCCCAGGCCAGAGGGTGCTGGCGACAGGTGAGCCAGCGCCCCCGGCAGACACAGACCCTGGCCCGGCTCAGGGCCCCGGGAGCCTCTGCCTGACCCTCTGCCTCCTCAGGCACGGAGCGGCGGGACACGCTGTGTGAAGACTGCCCGCCGGGCACCTTCTCCGCGGGGGGGCACCCAGCAAGGCCTGCACGCCCTGGACCAAGTAGGTGACCCGGGTCCCAGGAGGCACTGCCCCGCGGGGAGATAGTGGCCCCCGGCCGCCCGCTGACCCTGCGGCTCCCACACCGCTGTCACCTCAGCCAAGGTCCGGGTCTGCACATCCTAGATGCGGGGCTCAGGGTGCTGCGGCCAGCGACCCCCACCCTGTGTTCCAGGGTGACCCCAGGTGTCAGGGCTGAGGGCTTCCTGCCGTTAGGAGTCGGGGGTGCACACAGGAGGCTGCAGAGTAGGAGTCCACCCCCCCCGCCCCCCGCAGAGGGAACCGCAATGCCCCTCCCCCCTGCCTCGATCCAGCTGTGACCCGCCTGCCTAGTCTCTGGGGTGATTGCCATACTAAGGCCCAGAGTCCTGTGTCTCCCCCTGTCCCTGCCTGTCCCCCGGTCTGTCCCTCTGTCCGGGGCACCTGCTTTCCCAGTCCATTCCTGACACCAGCTCTGTCCTCACCCCGGCATCGCCTTCTCTTGTGTCCAATGTCCCTGTCCCCGGTGGTCCTGCCCCTTCCTCCCCTCCCTCCATCTCCCCCTGTTGTGGGAAAGGGAGTCAGACAGACCTGAGTTCCCTCCAGAGACCCCCCTGTACCCCCTCCATTCCTGCCACGGGCCCACCCCCGGGCGCAGCCTTTCCCTGTGGCTCCCAGCTGCACAGTGGATGCTCTGGGTTGGGGTGACCCCAAGAGCACACCGGCCCTCCTCCCCCAGCTGCAATGGCCCGTTCTCCTGGGAAGGGACGCCGGGGACCAGCAGCTCAGACGTGACCTGCTCCTCCGTGGTCCCCGTCACCATCATGGTCACCAGCATCTTCTCCCTCATCTTCGTCATCGCCCTCATTTCTGTGCCATTTGTAGCCATGTGCATCAGAATCAGAAAGTCACATGGTGAGCAGCAGCCCCTGGTCCCCTCAGTGCTCAGGACCCAGCATTCCCATCCCAGACGCCTCTCTGCTCTCTGCCCCTAACTGAGAGGCGGCCTAGGGTGCCCAGGGGCGGGACTTCCTGTCTGAGGAATCCCAGGCCCCCCTCTGCCTCGGTGCCCACGCAGCACCAGGGCCCGAGCTCCCACCTGCCCCAGGCAGACGGAGGAGCACAGGGAGCCCAAGGGCAGCAGGAGCCCCCTCAGGCCTTCTCACCCCTCTGGGGTCCCTGCACAGGGCACTCTGCCTGCCTGTGCCCGGGGCGGGCGGCTGAGCAGACGGAGGCTCAGCTCTGTGGGCAAGGCCATGCCCTGTCCTCTCCCGGGAGGTGCCTAACCCAGGGCACCAGCTCTGAGCAGCGGTCAGGTCCCTCCCCCGGGTTCCAGGGCAGCCGCTCCCCTTGGGGGCTCAGCCCTTCTGTCCATGGTCCCCGGGACTGCGGTAGGGGGTTTGCAGCAGAGGAGGGGCAGGGCCTGTCCTTCCCGCCCTCCTGGCCCCGGGACAGCCCACCCAGGAGCCCCGTCCTTGGGTCTTGCTGCTTCTGATTGGGTCAGTCCCCTGGGAGGTGCCCAGTGAGCAGCAGGAAAGGTAGCCCCCGAATAGGTGCCCCTCTCTCACTGGCTTCTCTGTTTTGCAGGAGAACTCGTCTTGACTCAGGTACTGCTGCCTGTCCCCCTTGTGGTGAGGGTGCAGCTGGGGCAGGGGTCCCGGGTCCCCGCGGGACTGAGTCCTCCGTGCCCTGTGCTCACTGGAAAGGGAGGCCCTCCTCCTGCCCCTGGGGGCCGGATGACCCCGAGCACCCCGGCTGGGCAGGAGCCGGCACCTGGTCTTCATGCTGAGCGTCCCTTGCAGGGGAGGAGACAGCAGGCAGGAAAGCAGCAGCATGGGGACCGGCAGGCCTCCCGGGTCCAGCGGGACGTCACCACGGAAACGGTGGAGGAGACGGCATCCATGTTCCCTCAGAGGAGTTCCCCAGCGGACACGTGGTTTCGGGAGGCAGACGCCTGAGCCAGTCGAGGTTTCGTCCAGCGGCCAGGCCCCCAGGACCAGATACGGGGCCAGGGGAGCCGCCGAGACCCTCTCCTGGAGGCCAGCCCGCACCGGGCTGAGGAGGGGACCGCCTGCTGCACCAGGGGTGTTGGGACCACCCGCGTCTCCCCATCAGACGCCTGAGGTGCCTGAGCCTCTCCCCTCCCCCTGCCCTCCCGCCTCACCCAGCATGTACGGACCCAGCCCAGGGCACCCCTGCTTCCCCCCTGCTGCCCGGGCCACCTCAGCTGCTCAGGCTCCTCCTGTGCTGGAACTGAACTCGGTGGTTATGTCTGCCCATCACATGACTAACTCTTGGAAGCAGTTTCTAACTTTCAATTTTGTATGATTTAAGTTTTTATTATCCTTAAAAATTAATTTTGCAAGATGCTTTGAGGGCTTGTCAATCCCCAGGTCCTGGTCAGACGTCCGGGGAAACCTTGAGAAGTGTCTCTGCGATCAGCTGAGGGAGTTTGGGGAGAGGCTTTAGCCTGTGAGCACCTTCCATCTCTCTCCTGCATTTACAACCGATTTTCTCCTCTGAACAACACACTGCCCTGGAAGGAACCACTGTCCTCATTTATCCTCCATTCACTCACCCATTCACTAATTCTTTCATTTAGTCATTCATTTACGCATCCCCTCCCTCCCTCATCCATCCATTTACTCATTCATTTTTTCATTCATTCGCTCCCTCATTCCTTCATTCTTTTTATTCACTTACCCACCCATCCACCCACCCATCTATCCATCCATCCACCCACCCATCCACCCATCTATCCACCCACCCAACCACCCATCCACCTACCCACCCACCCATCCATCCATCCACCCACCCACCCATCCTTCCATCCACTCACCTACCTCCCCCACCCATCCACCCATCTACACACCCATCCATCCATCCACCCACCCACCCACCCATCTATCCACCCACCCAACCACCCATCCACCCACCCATCTACACACCCATCCATCCATCCACCCACCCATCGACCCACCCACCCATCGACCCACCCATCCATCCATCCACCCACCCGCCCATCCATCCACTCACCCTCCACCCCCCCATCCATCCACCCACCCACCCACCCGTCCATCGTGCACTATGGATATCATGATGGCCTCAGCGTTTCCTGTTTCATTCACTGGGATCTAACCCTCGAATCCCATTGATTCTGGGGCTAAGATTGTGCAGGTTTTTTCAGACGGAGTCCCCTTAAGGGCCTCCTGGATTCCTGTGTCACGTGTCCCTCATCCATGGGCCTTCCGTGATTGCTGGCCCAGCAGATGTTCCAGGCACATCTGGGGCCTCCCTGCCCCATCTGGGACCCGCCATTGCTCCCCACGGCCTGGGCTGCGGCTGTGGAGAACGGTGTTTGCGAAGAACCTTAATGGGCTGGGGTTCACTGCCCCGGGTGTCCCTGCTCCTGGGACCTCAGGGTGAAGCAGGAATCACATGCAGGCTCCACACACCCGTGTGCGTGAGAGGTCAGCGCCGGGGGACGACCCAGGGCTCGCAGGAGGACCGAGGGGCAGGGAGCCCCAGCCCCTCCCAGAGGCTCATCACTGGCCCCAGCCACGTGCGCCACAGCAGTGGCCACTGCTGCTGAGAGCACGGAGCTGGAGGCATCCCCTCTGTCCCCCCAATTCTCGCCTCCCTGCCCTCTCTACCCCCCATTTCCCTCGCCTCCCTGTCCCTTCTGCCCCCCAATTCCCCTTGCTTCCCTGTCCCCTCTGCCCCCCAATTCCCCTTGCTTCCCTATCCCCTCTGCCCCCCAATTCCCCTTGCTTCCCTGTCCCCTCTGCCCCCCAATTCCCCCTTGCTTCCCTGTCCCCTCTGCCCCCCAATTCCTCTTGCTTCCCTGTCCCCTCTGCCCCCCAATTCCCCTTGCTTCCCTGTCCCCTCTGCCCCGTGCCTGGGCTCCTGGCCGAGTCTCTGAGCTGCTTTCCTGGGAGCGCCTCCTCGGCGCCCAGGGACCACCTGGGTCTGCGTCCGAATGTAGGGGGTCCCTTCCCTGTGGGGGCTGCTGGGAAGCCGCTGGGAGGTGCTGCCTCTGGCCGCTGCTGCTCCCCAAGGTGACGGCTAGGCGGTGGCGGCGTCTCTCCATGGAAACCACGCCTTCTGGCTGGAACAGGAGAGGGTCCATGGTGGTGGCCGCAGTCACAGCCACCCAGGGGAGCCCCGCAGGCCTGGACCTGCAGCCTCCACCAGCCAGGCCGCTCCCTCTGGCGGGCGAGGCAGAACCTCCGCTCCCACCTGGGCAGCATGGGCGCTGTCCCCCCAGCACCCACAGACCCGCTGGGCAGGGAGGACCGGGCAGCTCCTGGACCCTGGGCAGGGCAGAGAGGGCCCCCCACCCCCTCCAGGCCTACCCCACTGACAAGGAGCGGGGACCCTCCCCAGAGGGGTCGGCACCAGCCGGGGACCTGGGGCTGATGGGGACTCGGCTCCCCAACCTTGCACCCTCACACAGGAGCACCGTGCTGGCCTGGGTGGCTGGGCAGGTGGCCTTGAGGTGACTCTCGGGTGGCTGTGAACGGGTAGCACCACGTGGGGCCCTCTGGGGCTCATGCACAGGGAGTGGGAAGAGGGGTGCTGGACGGTGAGCCCCGCCTGCGGACACCAGGACCCGTCCCCACGCCCCGGCCTGGCCCAGGCCCAGCGCTTGTCCGAGGAGCTGCTGGTGGCGACGGCGGATGGTGCTGGAAGCCAGGCGTGGTCAGCGGTGCCCAGTGCCTGTGGGGCGTGGGCGCTTCGAGGGCTGCCCAGGGCCCGGGCAGGGGATGTGCACACGGACTCGGAAGGCGGCCGTGGGGGCAACTGGGGTGCTGTTAGCGCCAAAATGAAGGGCAGCCAGAACCCACTGCGTGAGGTGAGACTCCTGAGGCCTCGGTGACTCACTTAATCCGGGAGAGGGGGGCTCCTCCTCAGGGGCAGAGAGAGGGAACTGCATTGCCGGGGACCCGCCCACCGCGCCCCCTCACTGCTTGGGCGGGAACCACTGGGGCGGGCGCTGCGGCCGCTGGTTGTGCGGTTTCCAAGGGGTCGACGGTAGGGCTTGTCGGTCTCCAGTCCAGGCCTACAACACCCGCTGGGATTCCCGACCCCGCAGCGACCGGACCCCGCACTGGGCGTCCTGGTCTCCACTCCCCGCGCTGCCTGCGCCCTCCCCGATGGGCGCTGGTCTCTGAACGTTCTTTGCAATATTTTCCCACGGACTTTCAGGGCGAGTGTGTGTGTGGGTGGGGGAAAGGAGATGGGTGAGAGACGCAGGGAGGGGCCGCCCCTGCACCCAGCCGCCTGGGGCAGGGAGGCACCTGCACCCGGCGGTGCCCGGGTCGGAAATTGAACGCCCGCCCCCGCGGCCTCAGGGCTGGCGCTCTAAGCACTGAGCCACGGGCCAGGGCGGAAGTTTGCGTTTCTCAGGCCCTTCACCTGGACCCGAGGAGGAGCCCCGCCATCCCTGGACGGCCGGGCTGTCCCCGCCCCCTCCGCTTCGGCTCGGCCAGGGCCACGGGGGGTGGGGGGGTTGGGGGTGCTGGAGGAAGACACCCGGCCAAGTCAAGGCCCCTAGAGTACATGTGACTTCCGGTGCTCTTAGGTATTTGTTTTAAGTTTTATCTTTTTCTCCCGCTGACGGGCCTCCGGAACCCCAGCGTCCGGCGGGCGAGCCCCAGCGGCAGGGCGCGGAGTCTTGCGGGAGTGAAGCGGCGTGGCGCGCACTGCAGAGAGCGCTGCCCCCGCAGGGGGTGAGCTGGGCCGGACCCCGGACCCCCGCCTGCCGGGCCGCCGGCCTTGGTGCGCTCGCAGCTCGGCTGAGCCCACCCTAACCCGCCCCGCACCCCGCGCTGGGGGTCCCGCCCCGCCCGCTGTCCCGCCGCGGCCCCAGGGCCCTGCAGCGAAGGCACCGCCACTTCGCGGCCCGGTTCCCTCCCTCCCCTCGCCCTGGTGAGCGGGGCGCAGGCGAACCAGCCGCCCGCGTGGCGCTCCAGCAGCTCACATGGCCGGGCGGCGGGGCGGTGCTGGAGGCGGGGCGGGGAGGCGGGGCGGCGGCGGGGCGGGGCGGCCGGGCTGCGGGGCGGGGGGCGGTGCTGGAGGCGGGGCGGGGGTGGTGCTGGAGGCGGGGCGGCCTGCAGTGTTTGGCTTCCAGGTCCCCGGGGAGCAGCGGGGGCTTTTGGCCGAGGCTCTGACCGCAGGAGTTTCCAAACCAGGGCCCCCCGGGGGGTGCCCGAGCTCAGCCCCGCTCCAGGGAGCCTCCCCTCCGCCCCTCCGGGCAGCTGGGCCCCCTTTTTGGCCAGCCTTTCCCTCTCCGGTAGCGAGCGGCCTGCCAGGTCCCCTGCCAGCGCCCCCATCGCTCCTGTACCCACATTGCTCCTGCACCCCCATCGCTCCTGCGCCCCCATCGCTCCTGCGCCCCCATCGCTCCTGCGCCCCCATCGCTCCTGCGCCCCCCGTCCCCTTCAACGGCCCCGCCCACAGCCCCCGCCCCGATGCCCCGCCCCCTGCGGACAGACAACAGGGTCCCACTGCGGACTCGGACCTGAAGTCAGAACCAAGCCTTTACTGGACCAGGCTTCTCCCCTCTCCGCTGCTGCCCCGCCACCCCTCCCCTCCCCCCTTCACTTTCCCTCACCCCCCCCCCGAGTCCCGGTGAGTCCTGCTCCGCCCTCCACACCTGTCACCTGTGGGCCTCAGCCGGTCCTCTCACAGTGGGCACTGCCCAGCCCCCGTCCTGGGTGGGCGAGCTGGGCACCAGGCTGGTGCGCGAGGGTGAGCCGGGGTGCTGGGCGGACCTGGGGCACACACCTGGGACCTCCGCCTCCCAGTGAGCACCGGGTTCCAGCAGGAGCTGAGCTCCAGCTGCGAAGGAGGGGAGCCGGGCGGCCGCTGGTCCCTCCTCACTGCGGTCCTCTCCCCGGGGGGCTCTGCTGGCACCGCCCTGCGGGGCGCCTGGAAAGGCAGGCGCTGTTGTCCGCAGAGCCACGTCCTGGGAACAGACGGTGCCAGAGGCAGGCGTGTTGTCAGCCCCTCGGCCTTCAGCCCAGGCGCCAGGGGGAGGGTTTCGTTCTGCAAAGGTCAGCCAGGTGCCAGGAGCGGACGCCAAAGGGGCCGCAGCAATGGAGATCTGCGTGATCTCTGACCAGGATCCCCACAACTTCCTTCGTCTCAGCGCTGGTAAAACCCCCCGGGGATCAGACTGTAGGATGTTATTACTGCACGTACGTAAGAAACGCTCGAGGCGCCAGCTCTGGGCCCCTGTCTGCTCTGAGGGCAGCGTCCCCCCGGCCCCAGCCTTCCCCACTGTCCCTCTGTCTGTCTCCTTCTCAATCCCCCGGCGCCCCTGCTCAGGGCTCGTCCCCCCTCTCTAGCCATGCCGGTCGCCGCCAAGAGAGGAAACTTGTACACCATCTTGGCCAGTCTTCTAGCCTCTCCCGGGCGCTGTCTGTTGTGGGCTGCGGTCAGATTTCTCACCCAGGACCCCCCCCCCCAACGGCCGCAGAGGGGGTGCGGACCCTGGAGCCCGGTCAGGGGATCTCCCAGCCACGCCCAGAGCCCGTGCCACAGGCGGCTGCCCCTCCCGGCGGCGGCACCAGGGGAGCCAGATCCCGGGGCCCTGTCCATGCTCCTGAACCTCTGCGGGGCCTCAGCTGGCCAGCCCCTGGCTGGGTGTTCGGGCCGGCCCTGCTCGGGGCTGCCCAGGGCCTCCCGGGCCTGCTGGCTGCTGGCCTGGCTGCTCTGTGGCCCCCCTCCCCCTCCGCCGTGCCCCTAGCCCCTGTGAGCGGGGTGCACCCTGATTCTGGGAGTGGCCTGTGCACCCCTGGAGGCTGGGGCAGGCAGTGGAGTGAGTCTGCACTGAGTGGGGGACCTGGACGAGCCAGATGTGCCTTTGCAGGTGCCACCGCCAGAGCAGCCAGCACCGCCCTGGTGAAGCCAGGCCTGAGGGGCCCCCAAGGTCTGTGATGCCCTGTTCTGTGGGACCCAGGGTGCCCGGAGCCTCCTGAGGGCTCCCCTCTAGGTCTCTCCCCTCCAGGCCAGGAGAAGCTGTCTGAGAACCTACCGCCCAAAACAGGCTGCTGGTGGTCACTCATGGTGGGTGGGGGCTGAGGGGCGCCCGGGGCCAAGGGGGAAGGCCTAGCGGTGTGGGATGGGGGTCACCAGGCGGGGTCATGGCGGCCCCACCCTCCTCGCACGGGGCACCCCGGCCACCCCCTGTGGCTGTAGGTGTGACAGGGCTGCCCCACTCGGTCCAGGTGTCCCCGGGCGGCTGCGTCCCCCCCGAAGTGCCCCCTGCAGCCCTGGGCCTCTCTGGGGAGGTCTGCGCCCGGAAGCTGACTCCTGTTAATTCCCCCACCCCCACCCCCAGCTCCCCTGGGTGAGTGCTTGTCAGGGCCGGGCTGAGCTGGCCTTGTCCCTTTATGTCACCCCAGGATGCCAGTGTCACCCCTCGCCATAGAGCCCAGTGAGGGTGGGGCCCGGGAGCCCGCTGGGCAGGCAGTGTGGTGAGTCTTCCGGGGCTGCAGGCTGAAGAGCTCCCCGACTGCAGCCCCCGGAGGACGGGTGTGTCCGAGGTGAGGGAGGGGGATCCTGAGCTTCACCCTGAATGGAGGGGAGTGTCCAGTGAGCTCCCTTCTGCACAGACTACTAGTGGGGGGCCCAGTGCCCTTGACCCTGGGGTGGCATTGGCTGGAGGGGCCTCTGCTGCCTCCACAGTGTGAGCAGGAGGTTCCAAGTGAAGCCCAGGATGGGGGAGGACCTGGGAGTGTGTGGGAGGATGGGGAAGGGTATGGGAGGATGGAGGATGGTGTGGGGTGTGTGGGAGGGTGTGGGGGTGGGAGGGTGTGTGTGGGAGGGCAGGGGGGGTGTGGGAGGGTGTGAGAGGCCTGTGCTGCCCCAGGCCAGGCAGGTGGGTGCAGGCTGTCCTGGGGTCGCTGGGCCCTGAGTCCTGTGCCCAGCCTGCCGGGCGGCCGCATGCACCGGGCATTAAACTGCTGCTTCCGTTGCGGCAGCTGCGTCCCCTCATACGCTGGGAGCCGGGCCCTCAGGACCAAGGGCAGCCAGGGCCCGCAGGCTCCCCAGGAGCTCAGGGCTGGGCACAGGGCGGGACAGTGTGGGCTGGGCCCGGGGGTAAGCGGCGGGGGGGGGGGGGGGGGCAGGCAGGCCGGGAGGACTCTTGTGGTGCGAGCTAAAGGGGTTCCCAGGAGCCGGGAGGAAGGACAGACAGGAAAGGCTAGTCTGCCCCGGGCCTGCACTGACCTGGGAACTGCCATTGCCCAGTGGCGGGGCTGGTGGGGTGTCTTGGCCAACCAGGGACTTCCGGCAACCCCTTCCCGCTTCCATGTGGGGTGCACCAGCCCTGCCAGCCTCTCACGCCCAGAGTCCCCCCTCCTCGGGGCTCTGTGGGCTGAGTGGGTTCAGGTTCAGATGACCTTCCCAGTGGCTCCTCTGTACCCCTGGTCTGGGCCTCACTGACAACAGAGGCCTCCTAGCTGGCCCCCCAGCTGCTGAACCCCCTCTCCCTCCCTCCCCCCACTCCAAGCCAGACCCGCACTCCCCGCACCCCAAAACTCAGGGCAGGGGGAGGTGTGCTCTGGTGCTTTAACTCTCCACTAGCTTCTGGTCCACAGAACCCCAAATCCAACTTCTGGGCTGGGGCCTGGGGTCTCCTCTACCTGCCTCCGACCTCCACCCCTTCCCTTGTGGGTCCCCAAGTGCCAAGGGCCATAATCGGGGGCACCCTGACCACTGCCCTGACCCCCACAGGGACCCCGAGGGAGCTTGTCCCAACTACGGCCCCAGAGCGCCTACTGTCTCCTCTCGGGGCCCAAAGCATCAGCGGGACCCGAGGTGGGAGGGGTGGGGGGGCACCCAGGGCCCAACAACAGGGTCTGGACAGACAGGGAGCCTCCAGCCTCTGCCCCCCCCCCGGCCCCGCGGCCCAGACATACAGGCGGCACGCAGCGCAGACAGACAGACAGACAAGCGGCCCCACGCCACCTCCCCACCCCCCGCGACGCAGACAGACAGTGGGCCCGCGGTGGACAGGTGGACAGACGGACAGACAGACAGACAGGTGCGGATCCTCCAAAGCGTTTACTTCTCTCTTCTGAAGCGGGTGACACCTGAGGACTCGGCAGAGGCAGGTGAAGGCGGGCGGGGCGGGGTCCTGCTCACCCGGCCCCCACAGAGTCCCGCCGGGGCGGGTCTGGCCCGGAGCGCACGCAGGTCCCGCCGGCCGCACCTCAGGGCCCTCGGGGCGCCTCGGACCTCGGCGGGTGTGGGCAGCGCAGGGCGGCTGGGCCTCGGCTACCAGACTCGACATCGCTGGTGCGGGTGCATGGGGGTGCCCCGCGCGCAGTGGAAGGCGTTGGAGAAGGCGGCCAGGTTCTGCAGGGAGCCCAGCACCCTGCGGGCAGCGGAGGGCCTGAGCCGAGTGGGAGCCGCGGGGGGAGAGGGAGCGCGGGGGGCATGGGAAGAGGGGAGCGGGGAGAGGGGCTCGGGAACGGGGGGGGGGCGGGAGGAGGGGCCTCGAGGGCGGGGCGCTCTTGCCTGAACTTCAGGGGGCTGTGGACGTCCGTCTTGATGGACTGCCCGCGAACTCGGGCCGGTAGGAGCCGCACCACACCTGTGAGCGTGCGAGGGGGCGTGGCTGGTGGTGGCTGCAGGCTGGGGGCGTGGCTAGGGGCTGGGGCGTGGCTGCAGGCTGGGGCGTGGCTACGGGCTGGGGGCGTGGCTGCAGGCTGGGGCGGGGCTTTGGGCGGGGGCGGGACCAAGATAAAGAGGCACCTGAGCAGATGCGGGAGGGGGAAGGCCAGACTTGGGGGGGGTTGGGGGGGGGGGTCCTGCAGGGGATGGCCTGGCGGTTCTCTTCTGTCCCCAGGGAGTCTCTGTGATGGGCGCCAGCAGGTCCCCTGCCGCCTCATCTGACTCCTCCACACCCGCCCCCTCCCTTCCTCCTCTCCTCCTAGAGGTTCCAGGCCCCGGTCTGGGTCTCCCCAGCCTGCCTGCCCAGGGGCCCCCGGAGGCACCCACAGAGGGCCCGCAGAGACGCGGGGGGATGTGGGGGGCAGGCGGGGGTCGTGGCCCACCTGGGCGTAGTTGAGGAAGAAGAGCTGGTCCAAGGTCAGGTCCAGGCCTGGCAGCTGAGGATCCCGGCCGCCCTCCGCTCTCCACTTGCGGTAAGCCTGGGGGCACCGACCTGGCTGGCCCCGGGCCTGCCCCGCCCTCCCCCCCCCCCCCCCCACCCGGCGGGGCGTCCGCTCTGCGGCTCAGGGCCCTTTGCAGCCCGGGAGGGCGCTCTCCACCCTCACCACTGGGCGGCCAGCTGGGCACCCCTCCAGGCCGGGCTCCGCAGAGGCTCCTGCCCAGGGTCCCCCCACCTGTGCCCCCCTAGAATGAGCTCCTGACGCCCGGGGCCTGGGCCCGAGGTGGGGGCTGTGCCATGGCCGTCGCTGTGTTACTTGGAGACGGACAGTGGCCACCGAGGGCAGAGGCCGCGGCGAAGGTCAAGGCAGCGTGGGCAGAGCAGCCAGGGCACCCGCCTCTGTCCGGCCTGCTGCCTCCCCTGCCGATGGCAGGGGGGGGGGGGGGGCAGGGATACACTCGGCTGGGCAGGGGGCCCCCCCGTCCCTCTGAGGGCCCCATGCCCAGCCCTGGGGCCCACCTTGTATGCCTGCCGCACCCCTCCGTTGTCGGCGATGTTCTCCCCCAGGGTGCTGAGCCCGTTCACCTGCAGCAGGGATGGGCGGGGGAGGGACAGCTGGGGCGAGATTCCCTATCCCCCATGTGGTCCTCACCCCCTCCACCCCCGACTCTGTCCCCACCCCTGACCTGTCCCCACCCCCACTCTGTCCCCCCCCAGTCCCGGCCCCACCCCCGCTCTGTCTCCACTCCCCGCTTTGTCCTCCCCCCTCTGTCCTCACCCCCCCAGGCCCGTCCCCTTCCCGCTGTCCCCACTCCCCCCTTTGTCCTCTCCCCTCTGTCCCCACCCTCTGTCCCCCACCCCCCAGGCCCATCCCCACCCCCAGGCCCATCCCCACCCCCCAGGCCCATCCCCACCCCCCCAGGCCCATCCCCACCCCTCCTGTATCCACCCTCTGTCCCCACCCCCAGGCCCATCCCCACCCTCTGTCCCCACCCCCCAGGCCCATCCCCACCCCCCAGGCCCGTCCCCACCCTCTGTCCCCACCCCCCAGGCCCATCCCCACCCCCAGGCCCGTCCCCACTGCCGCCCCTGGGCTCACGCTCTGCTGCTCGGCCAGGTCCCAGGAGTAGCCGCCATACTGGCGCACCATGCAGGCCGCCTGTTCCTGGAAGTGCTGGGCCGAGAAGTTGCTCCACCAGTCCAGCATGTTGCCCTCCTCGTCGAAGTTCCGGCCTGGGGGGCGGGCATGGGTGGTGGTGGGCCCTGCCGCCCTGCGGGCGCCCCTGCTGCCTCCAGGGACGGTGTCTGAGCTCGGGTGAGAGAGCGGAGAGCGGCCCAGAGGGGACAGAGCTCCGGTGCCAGGAGAGACAGGGCTGGGCCTCCATGCCCCCTCAGTCCCAGACCCCCCTGAGGTCTGAGCCCCAGAGAGTGGGCGTGTCCTGGGACACCGGCTGCCTGGAAGGTACCCAAGGTCAAGCTCGGGGTGAAGAGCCTCCCGGGGTCACACCTGCAGCCCCGAGCCAGGCAGGGCGCCAGGGGAGGCAGGTCAGGATGTCGGGTGAGCCCCGCCCGACTGGAGGCTGCTGGGCCCCTGGGGGACCCCAGCTGGAGGTTGCTAACCCCCTGGGGGACCCCCAGCTAGAGGGTGCTGTCCGCCTGTGGGACCCCAGTTGGAGTGTGCTGGGCCCCTGGGGGATCCCGACTGGAGGCCAGCGCTGGAGTTTCTGGGTGCCCTGGGCTTTGCCTTCTTGGGGTCACAGGCCAGCAGGGGCAGTGCAGGCAGGGCCTGGCCCAGGAGCCCCGAGCCCTCTCCTCCATCCCTCTGCCCCGCTGCTCCCCTGGGGGCCTGGCTTGGTGTCCCCCAATCACAAAGGGGCTGATGGACAGCCGGGACCTTCCCTCGGCCTGGCATGGCCTCAGACCCCTTCTGCTCTACTGCTGGGGGGGGGGGGGGGAGGGTGGCTTCAGGTGCAGCTCTGACGCCCCCGGGAGCCCCTACCGTTGTCGTCAAAGCCGTGGGTGATCTCGTGTCCGATCACCATCCCGATGCCCCCGAAGTTGAGGGCCTGCGGCTGGTCCTTGCTGAAGAAGGGGGGCTGCAGGATGCCGGCGGGGAACACTGCGGGGGCGGGGGTGTGTGTGGGCAGAGAGCTGAGAGTGAGCACGGCCTGCGCCCCACCTCCAGGGTCCTGCCTTGTAACCCACCCCGGGGAGGTAGGGGTGGGGCCCCCCACTTACAGGGGAGGAAGCCAAGGCTGGGAGCCCAGGGGCAGGGGAGGGTGTGGCAGGCCCCGGGGCCCAAATCCGGGTTCTCTGAACCCTTCATGTCCTTCCGGCAAAGGGCTGGCTGCCTGCCCTCCGAGAGCCCCCTCCCCTCCCCTCCCCCGGCCCTCCGAGAGGCCCCCCTGCACCCCCCCTCCCACTGCTCCTGAACAGACCGGGAACGGCCCTCTGCTGGGTGACGGGGTGAGCTCCTGCCAGGGGAGAGACAGCGCCCCAGGAGCAAGGGCAGGCCGCTCAGATCCCCCTCGGGGATGTGGGGGGAAGGAGGGGGATAGGGGATGGGGGCCTACCAATCTGGTTCTGGTTTGGCGAGTAGAACGCGTTGACCACGGCGGCCCCGATGATCCAGCTGAGGAGCGAGCTGGTCACTGTGGTCCTGTCTCCTGGGACCCTCCCTCTGGGCACCCTGAGGCCCAGCCCCCCGGCCAGCAGGGGAGCAGCACTGCCAGTCGTCAGGCTGGGCCCGGCCCATCTGCACACCTGGCTCCCCCCCGCCCCGGGCCTCGGCCCAAAGCAGGGGTGGCTCTGAGTCCAACCCACTGCCTCCCCCAGCTGGCCAGCTGGCCGGCCCCGCCCCCAGCGCTGTCCCCCTCATAACCCTGCCTCCCAGTGTATCCCCCTCACAGGCCCCGCCCCAAGTCTGCCCCCCCACAGGCCCCGCCCCCAGTCTGTCCCCCCCACAGGCCCCGCCCCAAGTCTGCCCCCCCACAGGCCCCGCCCCAAGTCTGCCCTCCCACAGGCCCCGCCCCAAGTCTGCCCCCCCACAGGCCCCGCCCCCAGTGCTGTCCACACTCACAAGTTGTGGTCCACCTTCTTCCGCAGCTTCTTGAGGCTCCGATGGGCGGTGGCCTTGAGGTTCTGCAGGCCGTTCTCAAAATACAGGTGCTCCGAGAAGTTCAGCTGTTGGGGGGGCGGGGGACCGGGCTGTCACCGCCAGGTGCCCCTGGGGGTCGGGGTGGGGGCTGGGAGGTCGAGGGAGGTCAAGGGCGGCTGGATGGGCCTGGGGACGGGTCTGGGGACGGGTCTGGGGACTCCCGGGCCCCGAGTGAGCCAGGCAGGCTCTGGGAATAGAGTGATGATGGGTGGGGGGGGCAACCCTGGCTCCCACATTTGCGTGTCTCCCGGGGCCTCAGCCTCCCCCTCGGTGACGGGGTCCTGCTAGAGCTGCCCCAGCACAGGTGAGGGGGGCGAGCTGTCCGCAGAGCCTGCTCCCGCCCCAGGTGACCCCGGGCCCTGGTCCGCAGGCCGGGGCGGGCGGAGGGGCTGAGCCCAGACAGGGGCCCACGAGGTGGGGGTGGGGCGCACGTTGGAATACTCCTTGTCCAGGTGCTTGCTCCTCTCGTCCAGGATGTAGTCGGGGTACCCGATCTGCACCTTCATCCTCATGGCCTGGAGGAGAGGGGCAGCCGCTTTGTCCTGGCTGTGTACCCCACCCCGCCCCACCCTGCCCTGCAGGTCATGGGTTCAGCCCCTCCCACAGGCTGTGGAGGGGGCGCTTCCTGGAGGGAGAGGCCCTGCAGGCTGGACTCTGGCCGCCAAGCTTGCATCTGACACGGCCAGGGGCCTGGGCGGGGGGAGGCGAACGGGGGGGGGGGGGGGGGCATGGCCTGTGGGTGGCTCTGCTGCCTTCACACTGGCCCAGGGGGCTCCTGTGGGTCCTGGCATCACTCAGGCACCTGATCCCTGAGGCTTTGGCCTCCCCGCCCACTCCCGGTGCTGCCAAAAGTCCCCACCCACTCCTGGGTACTGGAGGGTCTCCCCACTCACTGCTGGGTACTGGAAGGTCTCCCCACCTACTGCTGAGTGCTGGGAATCTCCCCACCCACTCCCGGTGCTGGGGGGTGTCCCAGGCTGGCTCCCCATCTTGTCTCTGCCCACAGCCCCTCCCGAGCAGCCGCGGGCCTCGCTGAAGAAATGATGGGACCTGTGAGGGGGGATACCACTGGGGCGGGGCCTGTGGGGGGGCAGACTGGGGGCGGGGCCTGCCTGGGAGGCAGGGTGTGGAGGCGAAGGCCGCGTGCCCGCCCCGGCTGCCCCTCCTGCCCGCCCCCCCCCCCCCGCCCACCTTCTCCTGGGCCTTCCTCTTGGACGCCTCGTCCATCCAGCTCAGCTCGTCCAGCGTCTCCACGAACACGGCCCGCACCTGGTTGATGAGCTCTCGGACCTGGGGAGCCGCCGCGTGCCCGGTGACGCCTGAAGCCAGCGGGGCCTGGCCCACGGCCCAGCAGTGCGGCTGCCCCAGGGGATGGGGATGGGGGGCGGGGCGGGGGTAGGGTCTCTACAGCTGTGCCTCCTCTAAGGGGACCTAGGGCCCCCACCCCCGGACACACTCAAACCCCGGCCCAGGCAGCCTGCAGGGTCCAGGCCTGGCTGGGGCTACGGCCCCTTCTCGGCACCAGGTGAACGCGTGCCTCCCGTCGCCTCCCCGAAAACACACACGCTGCGGGGGCCACAGGCTCCTCGTGGGGGCGGAGTCACAGACCAGCAGGCGCCGTGGGACCTGCCCAATCACCCGGGTGCACCCTGCTCGAGCCCCGGCCACCGGAGCCACACCCACCAGGTTCTTGCTGTCTCTGGAGAAGGCCTTCCTGACGTAGAGGGAGCCCACGGCGCTCTCCATGTTGCTGTTGACGTAGCTGACGCATTCCCGCCAGCGCACCTCCTCCGTGGTCTTGCCGTACAGCACCTGGTGGTCATTCATTCATTCGCACACCCATTCATTCACTTACTTATCCACTCACTCACTTATCCATCCATTCACTCACTTATCCATTGACTTAGACATTCACTCACTCAGTCATTCATTCATTTACCCATTCATTCACTCACAAATCCATCCATTCATTCATATAGACATTCATTCATTCACTCACGAATCCATCCATTCATTCACATAGACATTCATCCATTCACTCTCGAATCCATCCATTCATTCACGTAGACAGTCACGCATTCATTCATTCATTTACCCATTCATTCACTTAGACATTCATCCATTCACTTACTCAGTCATTCATTTACTCTTATTCACTCAGTCACTCAATCATTCATTCACTCATTCATCCATTCATTCATTCACTCACTTAGTCATTCAGTTGTTCATTCATTCATTCATTCATTCATTCACTCAGTCATACACTCACTCATTCATTCACTTATTCAATCATTCATTCACTCACTCACTGTTATTCATTCATTTCACCAACATGTACTTGCTCACCTTAGCTTTAGAGTATTCAGGGGTTGGGGGAGACACGGGATGAACTCAGAGACTTACTTCTGAGGACTGGGCACCGGTATGGGGAGGGTTGAGCATGCCGCTTGCAGGGGGCTCCACCCAGGCAGGGAGGTGGGGGATGGGGAGGCCTGCCCAGCCCCAGCTCCTCTTTCCTGTGCTGGCCTCCTTGATGGCTGTGACCCCATGACCTCAGTGCTCGGCCCCTCGCCCCCCGCAGGGGCTGAGTATCATAAGGGGCCTGAAGGAATGACGGCAGGGCTCAGGGGGCGCAGGAGCCACTGGTGCAGGTCCCACACACCTTGCGGTACTTTGCACGCGCGTCCTTGAACCGTTGGCTCAGGCTGCTAATGCGATCCTGCACCAGGCGCCAGACCAGGTAGTTCTGCACGGTCCTGGGGGCGGGGCAGAGGGCGGATGGACAGGTGAGGGGGAGTCTGCACGGTCCTGGGGGCGGGGCAGAGGGCGGATGGACAGGTGAGGGGGAGTCTGCACGGTCCTGGGGGCGGGGCAGAGGGCGGATGGACAGGTGAGGGGGAGTCTGCACGGTCCTGGGGGCGGGGCAGAGGGCGGATGGACAGGTGAGGGGGAGTCTGCACGGTCCTGGGGGCGGGGCAGAGGGCGGATGGACAGGTGAGGGGGAGTCTGCACGGTCCTGGGGGCGGGGCAGAGGGCGGATGGACAGGTGAGGGGGAGTCTGCACGGTCCTGGGGGCGGGGCAGAGGGCGGATGGACAGGTGAGGGGGAGTCTGCACGGTCCTGGGGGCGGGGCAGAGGGCGGATGGACAGGTGAGGGGGAGTCTGCACGGTCCTGGGGGCGGGGCAGAGGGCGGATGGACAGGTGAGGGGGAGTCTGCACGGTCCTGGGGGCGGGGCAGAGGGCGGATGGACAGGTGAGGGGGAGTCTGCACGGTCCTGGGGGCGGGGCAGAGGGCGGATGGACAGGTGAGGGGGAGTCTGCACGGTCCTGGGGGCGGGGCAGAGGGCGGATGGACAGGTGAGGGGGAGTCTGCACGGTCCTGGGGGCGGGGCAGAGGGCGGATGGACAGGTGAGGGGGAGTCTGCACGGTCCTGGGGGCGGGGCAGAGCGGGGACGGACAGGTGAGGGGTACTGGGTATGGGTCTCTGGCCGCCAGGTTCTCCGAGACAGAGAGCTCAGGGTGGTGGAGACAGCCTCTGAGGCACTCCTGAGAGGTGGAGACCTCCAAATGGGAAACCTACCCCAGGTACAGCCTGTGGGCTCTGGACGCTGGAGAGGCCTCAAGGAGGGGTTCAGTCCCTAGCAGATGGCCCCACTGGCCATTAGCATTCACCCCCGTGTCCCTCAGGCTCAGAGCCCCGGCCTGGGGGTTCTCTCCTGAGTGGGGAGCTGTGGGGAGCTGTGGGGGGCAGGCGGAGCAGGTGAAGGGGCCTCCGGGGCCGCACCTGGCTGAGAAGACGCCGATGATGCGCTCCAGTCTCTGGAGGTAGGGGATGCCGTAGACCACCACCTCCTCGTCCGGCAGCAGCTCGATTTTGACCGAGGACAGCACCGACTGCAGGAAGAGCGTCCAGTTGAATCCCTGGGGGGAGGGGGGAGAGGCGGGCACAGTGATGGGGGGCCCAGCCCCGCGGAGAATAGCCAACCAATGAGAGACAAGGTGCAGCCAGGGGTTGAGCTTAGACCTAGGAACCAGGAGGTCAGGGTTCGATTCCGGGTCAGGGCACAGGCCCGGTTGCAGGCTTGATCCCCAGTGGGGGGCGTGCAGTAGGCAGCAGACCCATGATTCTCTCTCACCATGGATGTGTCTCTCTCTCCCTCTCCTTTCCTCTCTGAAATCAATCAGGATATATTTTTTAAAAAGAGGCAGAGAAGGCCGAGACTGGTTTGGCTCAGTGGATAGAGCGTCGGACTGCGGACTGAAGGGTCCCGGGTTCGATTCCGGTCAAGGGCATGTACCTTGGCTGCGGGCACATCCCCAGTAGGGGGCGTGCAAGAGGCAGCTGATCAATGTTTCTCTCCCATCGATGTTTCAGACTTTCTCTCCCTCTCCCTCTCCCTCTCTGTATAAAAAAATCAATAAAATACATTAAAAAAACGGGGGGGAGAGAAGGTGCAGATGATCGGAATGCGGAGAAAGGTGGTGACATAACTACAGAGCCGACAGACGGGGAGCAGGCACCAGATTACATCTGAAAACTCAACTGGAAGGGAAAGGTTCCCGGGAAGCACAATTTGCCAGCACAACCAAATAAACGGAACCCAGACAGGGTGCTCGAGATAATGATGGGTCCACAGTGACACAATGTAGCCAGCAGGGCCACAGAAGAAACAGAAAGTGCACACATTGTAGCACACGCGGTAACCAGGTCCTCTGTGACACAATGTAACCAATGTGACTAATGAAACGGAACCCAGACAGGGTGTTTACATACATGGGAGAGTGGCACAGCCGATGGTCAAGACCGTTCAGTGAGAGCAGGCCTCCCAACAGCGTGACGCCCGGCACCACGTTCACGCCCGTGTGCAAATAGAAGCTTCCGGAAAGAGAGACTGAGGCACCCTCAATCCGAAAAGCCCTGTGTGGCTGCTGAAACGTGGGGAATCAACGACCCTCGGCAAGCCCTGCTCTCTGTGGCTTTTTTTTTTTTCCTTTTAAAATCTGAAAGCCGGCCGAAGCCGGTTTGGCTCAATGGATAGAGCGTCGGCCTGCGTACTGGAAGGGTCTCGTGTGTGTGTGTGTGTGTGTGTGTGTGTGTGTGTGTGTATTAGAGGCCCGGTGCATGAATTTGTGCATGGGTGGGGTCCAGCCAGCCTGGCCAGGGGGAGGGGACATGGGCGGTTGGCCAGCCTGCCTGCTGGTCGAACTCCTGGTTGAGGGGACCATTTGCATTATTAGCCTTTTATTATATAGAATAGACACTGAGTGGCCGGATTGTTATGTGTCCAGAGATCAGCATCATCTGGCCACTCCCTGTGCAGGTTCTCTCAGACAGCTCATCAGGCAGATGCTTCTCCATGACTCTTCCACCAGCTGTGGGACACAGGACCTCCCACCTGCTAGGTACGCTTTTTAAAAAAACATATTTTTATTGATTTCAGAGAGGAAGGAAGAGGGAGAGAGAAACATCCGTGGTGAGAGAGAATCCTGGATCGGCTGCCTCCTGCACGCTCCCTACTGGGGATCGAGCCTGCAGCCTGGGCCATGTGCCCTTGCCTGGAATCGAACCCAGGACCTTCAGTTTGCAGGCTGACGCTCTATCCACTGAGCCACACCGGCCAGGGGCTCCAGATACTCTTTTAAGCTTTCTCTGCAAAGGGGTCAGTATGGCACCGATGGAAACAAGGCTCAAGACAATTCTTCAGGACGAGTGTCCACGGGGGCTGCCACCGGCTGGAGAACCGCTTCGTGGAGAGAGAACACCCCATCCGAGGGGGCTGTGGCCATCGGCTAACGAACCGCAGACCTCGCGGGGCGTGTCTCCGAGCTCATCTCTTCTGTCGTCACCGGAACCAGTCCCGTCCTGAGAGAGAGCGCCCCTTTGCCTCCGACAGAGCCCCGGCTCCGAGGCCCCTGGCTGTGAGCCGTCCTCCGGACCGGCCTTTCGGGGATTCGCAGCCTGCGGAGCAGGCGCAGGTGAACTCCCTGGCGGGTTCTGTGGGGCTCAGGCATTTCTCCTGTGCTGGGCCGAGCTCCCCGGCTGACAGAGAAGCAGCAGAGGCTCCTGGCTCTCGGCAGCCCCCTCCTGGAGAGCCTCAAGCATTCTCCTAAGTGTCCGGTGGCAATGAAGCAGGTAAACTGTCCCCAACCAGTCTGCGGGTGCCTCTCCATCGAGGCCGAGCCTGCAGGCAGAGCTGCGAGGGACCCCGAGAGGCTCGCTCCTGTGGCTCCCCTCTGCTAGGGAGCCGCTTCTCTGCTGCGGGAGGACAACCGGGTCTGTAGCCCGAGGCGGGGTGCTGTCCTCAGCACCCGAGGCTGCGCCGGGTTCCGGCTCCTGCAGCCCTGGCAGCTCAGCAGCCACCTGCCCTGCGCTCTAGCCCAGCCTGTGGCGGAGCCGATAGGTGAGCAACGGGTCCGGGCCCGTGCTGCCGTGTCTGACCCCGTGCTCCCCGCAGGTGACCGCTCCCAGCAGCTCCCGGCACTCCCGCACTCGGACTCCGCAGCCACGCTTCCCCGGTCCACCCCCTGCTCCAGGCTGCACAGCCGGGGGCCATCTCCCGGCTCCCTCCCCCGGAGCCGACACACCACACACACACACACACACACACACACACACACACACACACACTCACATACATACACCACACACTCACACACTCACATACACACTCACATACATACACCACACACTCACACACACACACACACACTCACATACATACACCACACACTCACACACACACTCACACACACACACACACACTCACATACATACACCACACACTCACACACTCACATACACACTCACATACACACACCACACACTCACACACACACACACACTCACATACTCACACACCACACACCACACACACTCACATACATACACCACACACTCACACACACACACACTCACACACACACACATACATACACCACACACTCACACACTCACATACACACTCACATACATACACCACACACTCACACACACACACTCACATACATACACCACACACACACACTCACACACACACTCACATACACACACCACACACACTCACACACACACACACACACTCACATACATACACCACACACACACACACACACTCACACACACACTCACATACACACACCACACACACTCACACACACACACACTCACATACATACACCACACACTCACACACTCACATACACACTCACATACATACACCACACACTCACACACACACACACACTCACATACATACACCACACACTCACACACACACACACTCACATACATACACCACACACTCACACACTCACATACACACTCACATACATACACCACACACTCACACACACACACACACTCACATACATACACCACACACTCACACACTCACATACACACTCACATACATACACCACACACTCACACACACACACACACTCACATACATACACCACACACTCACACACTCACACACTCACATACATACACCACACACACACACACACACACGCTCACATACATACACCACACACTCACACACACACTCACACACCACACGCCACACACACACACACACTCACATACATACACCACACACTCACACACACACTCACACACACTCACACACCACACACACACACACACACACACACTCACATACACACTCACATACATACACCACACACTCACACACACACACACTCACATACATACACCACACACTCACACACACACACACTCACATACATACACCACACACTCACACACTCACACACTCACACACTCACATACATACACCACACACTCACACACTCACATACACACTCACATACATACACCACACACTCACACACACACATACACTCACATACATACACCACACACTCACACACTCACACACTCACATACATACACCACACACTCACACACACACTCACACACACTCACATACATACACCACACACTCACACACACACACACTCACATACATACACCACACACTCACACACTCACATACACACTCACATACATACACCACACACTCACACACACACACACACTCACATACATACACCACACACTCACACACTCACACACTCACATACATACACCACACACACACACACACACACACACTCACATACATACACCACACACTCACACACACACTCACACACCACACGCCACACACACACACACACACTCACATACATACACCACACACTCACACACACACTCACACACACTCACACACCACACACACACACACACACACACACTCACATACACACTCACATACATACACCACACACTCACACACACACACACTCACATACATACACCACACACTCACACACACACACACTCACATACATACACCACACACTCACACACTCACACACTCACACACTCACATACATACACCACACACTCACACACACACTCACATACCACACGCCACACACACACACACACTCACATACATACACCACACACTCACACACACACTCACACACCACACGCCACACACACACACTCACATACATACACCACACACTCACACACACACTCACACACACTCACACACCACACACACACACACACACACATACATCACACACTCACACACACACTCACATACCACACACACACACACACACACACCACACACACACACACACACACACTCACACACTCACATACATACACCACACACACACACACACTCACATACATACACCACACACTCACACACACACTCACACACCACACGCCACACACACACACACTCACATACATACACCACACACTCACACACACACTCACACACACTCACACACCACACACACACACACACACATACACCACACACTCACACACACACTCACATACCACACACTCACATACATAAACCACACACACCACACACTCACACACACTCACACACTCACACACTCACACACCACACACTCACATACATACACCACACACTCACACCACACACACACACACACACGCCATACACACACACCCTCTTCCAGACACACACATGCCACCCACCCACACACCAGTGCATGCACACATACTCTTTTGCACACACACAGGGGCACACACACAGGTACACACACACAGGTGCATGCACACATACTCTTTTGCACACACACAGGGGCACACACACAGGGGCACACACACACAGGTGCATGCACACACACTCTCTTCCAGACACACACATGCCACACACACAGGTGCACACACATAGGTACACATACACACAGGTACATGCACACACTCTCTTGCAGACACATGAATGCCACACACACACAGGTGCACGCACACAGGTGCACACACACACACACTCCACACACACATGCCACACACAGGTGCACACACATACATACCACACGCACACACACAGGTGAAAGCACACACATAGGTGCACACACAGGTACACACACAGGTGAAAGCACACACACACACACTCACATACTACACGCACACACACTCACACACACACACAGGTGCACACACACAGGTGCGCGCGCACACACACGCTCACAGCCACAGATTGGAAGCAGGGGGCACACAGCAGCGCCGGGGGAGGGCACTTTTCCGGAAACGGCAGGGTCACGCGGACACTGCGAGGGGAGGGGGTGGGTTCCGCTTTGCTCCCTGTGAGACAAACCCCGGCTGAGCGAGCCCCCGGGGGACCTGGGGGAGGGGTGTGTGTGTGGGGGCGGGGGGAGGGGAGGACGACAAAGATTTCTCACGCAGACAGCACTGCCCCGAAGAGAAGGGGATCGTCTTTAAATCGGTCCGTTTAAACCTCTGGCCTTGGTCTGTCCCGACCTCGTCCCCAACTCTGGCCCGGCCTGCACCCTCGCCCTCCGCCCTCTGACTTTGGTTCCGCCCAGGCCCTCGCCCTCCGCCCTCTGATTGGCAGCAGCCGCCCCGCCTGCAGGAGGCGGTGGCTCCTCTGGGCTCCGCCCCATCGCGAGGGCCTGGCGTGTGGGCCACTCCCAGTCGGGGGCAGCAGGACTGTGGGGGAGCCCCGGCGGGGTTCAGAGCGAGACTCGGGTGGGGGTTCCCCAATTCAGCAGAGTCACAACCTTCCAGCCCATTTCTGCTCAGAACCCCGGGCGTCAGGCAGCCAGCGGTGGGTGGTGTGGCCCGTGTTCCCAGCAGCCTGCTGACCGGGGCCACCCCCCAGCCCGCGAGGACCGCCCTGTGGGTGGGTGGGGCCTGCAAGGGCTCCACGCAGGGTTGTATTTCTGAGGCTTCAGTGACAGCCACAACACAGCGGTGAGGAGGGGAGGCTGGGCCAGAGTCTGTCCCCCGCAGCCTCCTCCCACCAAGGCAGGCACCCCATGGCCCTGCGGCCCCGCCCCCAGCACCCCCTCCTGTGTCCCCCCCAACCCCTCCCCTTACCTTCAGGCGAAACCTGCTCTGGAGCTCCGTCACCGGCATCCTGTGGTACAGCGTGGTCACGTCGTGCCTCTCCTCCTGGGGGGCCGTGGCCTGCGTGGGGGGTGGGGTGGCGGGCGGTGACAAGGGGGTGGCGGCCAGGGCCCCGGCGAGCCCCGCCCCCCCATGGCGGCCCGGCCTCACGTTGGCCAGCTTCGTCTCCAGCTGCAGCACCTGGGCCATGTCCTCCTGCACGCGGTGGCTGTCCCGGGGCAGGCTCCGGTCCGCCCGCAGCATGGTCGCCACCGACACCATGAACTGCAGGTAGGCCTGGCGCACCTGGGCAGAGGACGGGGGCCCACGGGGCTCTCTGAGCGGCGGGGTTGGGGGGACAGGGGGGGATCGTGGCATGGAGCTGGACCCCCCGGGCTGCAG
Organism: Antrozous pallidus; assembly: GCA_027563665.1. Taxonomy (NCBI): domain Eukaryota; kingdom Metazoa; phylum Chordata; class Mammalia; order Chiroptera; family Vespertilionidae; genus Antrozous; species Antrozous pallidus. Next base: position 212,747,351 of record CM050508.1, read on the forward strand.
GTCACGGCGGGTGGGGGCCGGGGGGGCACTACAGATGGTCATCCCCGCCCCCCCCGGGGGCCAGGCCCCCTCAGCTGTTGCCCACCCTCCCCCCTCCCCCTCCCCCCAACAGGCCTGCCTGGCGCCTGCCTCGGGGCCTGACCTTGAGGCCAGGCTCAGGCCAGGAGCGGGCAGCAGGCCCCTCCCTGTTGGGCACCAGGGCCTGTTCGGGCTGTGTGGTGGATGCTGGGGACGGTCCGGGTCATGCAGGGCCGGGGGTGCGGGTTGAGGGTGGCGCCCTCTGCAGCCCCACAGCCTCTCCACGGTGCCTTTCCCCTGACTGCGCCTCCTCCCCCGCCCAGCTGCACCCCTGCCCTTCCTCCGTCCCCCCCCCCCCCCGGGGACCCTGGTCATGGCCCTGCCATTGGGTTCCTCGGTTCCTTTGGGCACAGGAGCAGAGCGGCCAGGGAGCAGCCTGGGCCGGTGGTGCCTGCTTCCCGGTCTCCAGGCTCCCCCCCCCCCCATAAAACCAGCCCCGAGGGCCTGGGGAGGGTGGGGGAGCGAGAAGTGGAGGGTGGATGGGGGGCTGCTGAGTCCACTGAGCTTACCCCCAGGGCAGGGTTTGGGGATACGCCCTATGATGGTGACAAGGCTGGTCCCAACCCAGGCCCCAGGCTCCTCCATAAAGGAGCTCTCGGGGGGCCAGCTGTGGGGATGGGGCTGAGAGGCCACGTGGGGCGGCTGGGCCCCAGGGGAGCCTGGAGGAGCGGGGGGGGGGGGTCTCAGGCGGGCCCTGAAGAAGGAGGTGGGGGGCGCCAGGCGGGCCCTGTGGGAGGAGGTGGGGGGCGCCAGGTGGGCCCAGTGGGAGGAGAGGGGGTGCCCAGGGAGGGTGGGGGCGCCAGGTGGGCCCTGTGGGAGGAGAGGGGGTGCCCAGGGAGGGTGGGGGCCAGGCGGGCCCTGAAGAAGGAGGTGGGGGCGCCAGGCGGGCCCTGTGGGAGGAGAGGGGGTGCCCAGGGAGGGGGGGCGCCAGGCGGGCCCTGTGGGAGGAGAGGGGGTGCCCAGGGAGGGGGGGCGCCAGGTGGGCCCTGTGGGAGGAGAGGGGGTGCCCAGGGAGGGTGGGGGCCAGGCGGGCCCTGAAGAAGGAGGTGGGGGCGCCAGGCGGGCCCTGTGGGAGGAGAGGGGGTGCCCAGGGAGGGTGGGGGGGGGCGCCAGGCGGGCTCACCTTCCGGAGGCTGCCCTCCTGGGTGTAGTGCTCTCGGGTCGGCATGCCCAGGGTGGGCTGGTCTATCTGGAGACACAGAGGGCGTGAGCCGGGGCCAGGAGCCTGGTGCCCACAGCCTGGCGAGGGGGGCAGCAGCCCTCCCCCTCCTCCTCCAGGACCCAGAGCGGGCGACGTGGGGTGCACAGGCGTCCCGTGCCTGAGTCCTGCTCGCTGAGTGACAGGCAGAGGGCCCTGGGGCTGCACGCAGGACTGGGGGTGCAGGTGCCACAGCCTCTTCCCTCCCTCTGCCACTCCCACCCCCCAGGGGTGCACATGCTCTCCTTGGCCTCTGGCTGCGGCTCTTGGAGGTCAGGCTCCCCGCCCAGAGGCCAGAGCACTGAACTGAGGCCCACGTGGCCTCTGAGGGGGACGCAGGGTACCCCCACCTCGGAGCTGGGCCAGAGCAGGCGGCTGCCCGTGGCCTGGCGCTCTCCCCACTGTGCTGCCAGGGCCCCAGCAAGGCACGGGGTCCTGGCCTCCCGTCCTGGTCTCCCCTAACCCTCCCAATCCCGCCACTCGGTCCCCACACCATCCTGGCCCCGCCCCGTGCTGGCCCCGCCCCATTCTAGCCCCGCCCCGCCCCACAGCCCCGCCCCTCCCGGCCTGGCCCCGCCCCGTGCTGGCCCCGCCCCGCCCCTCCTAGCTCCGGCCCCGCCCCACCCTAGCCCCGCCCCTCAAGCCCCCGCCCCTGACCTTATCCCCCGCCATGGCCCCGCCCCGTGCTGGCCCCACCCCCGCCCTGCCAGGCCGTACGTAGATGATGTGGCGGCTGGAGTTCTGGTCGTCGTTCCAGACGAAGAGGTCGATGAGGACGCGCCGGTTGAACTGGGCGTTCATGGCTGCCAGCTGCCGCTCCAGCTCCCAGTGGGGGCCTGGGGGGGCGGGGCCGAGCTGGAGCCGGGGTCCCTGGTCCTGGCCCAGCTCCGCGGGCACTGGGGACCCGGCCTGGCGGGGAGGGGACCCCTGCGCAGCTCACGTGTGGCCTCGGGGGCTGGGGATCTGGGGGTACACTTCCCCCCAGTCCACAGGGCTCACGGGACCGGGGAGCAGTGTGTGCTGGGGCTGCCAGGGTGGAGGTGCCCAGTGCCCGCCCCCCACATGGGGCTGAACCAGAGAGCAGAGAGCCGAGCCCACGCCCGGAGCAGGGAGCTGAGGTCCCAGGGCCTGTGTTGGGGGTCTGTCTCTCCTCAGGGCCTGGAGGGAAGCCTGCCTCCTCGGAGCTGGAGGGACCTGTGGGACCTGCTCAGGCTGAAGGCCTCGGCTCCAGGAGCCCCAGATCCTGCACCCCCTTCTCCCACCCCCCCGCCTGTGCAAGCCGCCGCCCGGCCTCACCTCCAGTGTCCGGCCACTCGTCCATGGCCACCGGCCAGCCGCCCACCACCTCCAAGGTTTCCAGCAGTGGCTGAGAGTCTCGCTCCTCAATGATGCCTGGGAGGGAGGGGGTGAGGGTCACTCACTGTGTGTGGACACCGCTGTCAAGGGCCCCACGGGCTGCTGCACCCCCAGCCCGCAGCCCAGCCCCCCTCCGCCCCCCATCAACGGCAGCACAGGACACAGAAGGGCCTGGACACGGCAGAGACGGGACGGGGAGGTTACACGTACAGGGGCCCCCACAGAGGCCGGCGGGCAGGCCTGGGCGCTGCAGGCCAGCAACGCCGGGAGCAGGCAGGGTTCAGAGCCACCTGGGGTGGGGTGTGGGTGCCAGCCCGGGCAGCGGGGGTCAGCGGGGAGCTCGGGAGGACTTGGCACAGAGACGAGGTGAAGGGGGACTCGGGTGGGGGGACGAATCAGGGCGTGGCTGCCGGAGGGTCCCCAGGGGTCGGGCGGCCCCCGGCGAGATGGAGGGACCCCCTGGATCTGTGTCTGTGGCGGGGCCCTGGGCCTCTGCATTTGGTCGGAAATTCCCACAGGTGGGAACGGAGTCTCTCCGGCCCTTGGTTTGGGGGGAGGAGTCGAGCTGAGCCTGGGCCTGCGCCAGCGGGGGCTCAAGGAGGCACCCCTGCCGCCAGGGAGCCTGCTGTCACGTGTGGGAAACAAACCCGCCCTCCAGGAGCCCCTGAAATCCCGGCCCGAGGAGAAGCGGCCCCCAGAACCTCTGACTGCAGGCCGGCGTGCACACCCAAGGGGGCACTCGGGGAGACAAGCCAGAGGGTCCCTGTGTCTCAGACCTCCCAGTAGGAGGCAAAGCACTGGTACCCCCAGTGCACCCCCCAGACATGGATACACACACATACACACACATACAAACGTACAACACACACATAGACATGCACACACACACAATACACACATATGCACAGACTAGAGGCCCGGTGCCACGAAATTTGTGCATGGGGTTGTGTGTTTATCCCTCAGCCCAGCCTGCACCCTCTCCAATCTGGGACCCCTCGAGGGATGTCCGACTGCTGGCTTCCAACCACTCGCTTGCCTGCCTTCCTGATTGCCCCTAACTGCTTCTGTCTGCCAGCCTGATCACCCCCTAACCACGCCCCTGCCAGCCTGATCAATGCTAAACTGCTTCCTTGCTAGCCTGATTGCCCCTAACTGCCCTCCCCTGCAGGCCTGGGTCCCCCCGCAACTGTCCTCCCCTGCAGGCTTGGTCACCCCTGACTGCCCTCCCCTGGCTATCTTGTGTCCACATAGGGGCGGTTATAGTGTGTGTTGGAGTGATAGTCAATTTGCATAGTACTTCTTCATTATATAGAGAATACACAACACACACACAGACATGCGCATACACACAATACACACGTGCACACACAAATGCACAATGCACACATGCACACACATGCTTTCCTGGGGCTCCCGGCCTCTCCCGTCCTCCGCCTGCCCAGACAGAGTGTGGCCTGTGCTGGGGTCAGGGTGTGAGGGTCCTGGGCGGCTGGCAGGCAGGCCTGAGTCCTGAGTGGCACCCACTTTTATCAGGCTACACTGCAGCAGCCAGGGTTCCATTCCCCCCCACTCACTCTCGTTCATGTAGGAGCCCCCCGACTCTCTGTCCTTCATGCAGGACCTCCCCACTCTCTGTCCTTCATGCAGGAGCCCCCCACTTTCTGTCCTTCATGCAGGACCCCCATTTTCTCTCCTTCATGCAGGACCCCCCACTCTCCTTCATGCAGGAGCTCCGTCCCTCACACTCACTGTCCTTCATGCAGGAGCTCCGCCCCCCACACTCATTGTCCTTCATGCAGGAGCCCCAAACTCATTCTCGTTCATGTAGGAACCCCCCCACTCACACTCACTCTTGTTCATGCAGGAATCCCCACCCTCCCACTCACTCTCGTTCATGCAGGAGCGGTACAGCATCTTGGCCTTCCGCACGGCGGGCCGGTCCCTGGTGGAGGCGTGTTCCAGCGCCCCTGTGGGCAGGAGGGAGCTGGACAGAGGCCGGGCGGCTGGGGGTCCAGCTCAGAGGTCCCCACGCCCCCTCCTCCAGCTCAGAGGCCCCCACGCTCCCTCCACACTCCACGGCAGGAGGCCCCTCTGCCCTGCCGGGTCTTTACCCCACAGCCCCCCTCCCTGCGCCCCTGCGGGAGGCCCGGGCTCACTTTTGAGGACCACTTCCAGCTCGTCACGCAGGACGTCGAAGACGCTGTGCCGGGAGCTGGTCTCGGGGACCACGTGGCGCCGCAGCCAGCCCCCGCACGCGTGCTGGTAGAAGTCGCCACACGGGTCCTCGGCTGGGTCCATGTTCCGGAGGATCCTGGCGGCTGCTCGTCCCGGCGGCGGGGGGTGGGGGGTGGGGGTGGGTGGAGAGGAGGAGGGGGTGCAGTTGTGGGTGCCTCGGGGGCTGTGCACCCCCGGAAGCCGGGGACTCAACTTCTAGAACCGCCACAAATCAGCCACATGACTGTGAACCCCGTGACCTCTCTGGTCCCCATTCCCTTCTCTTGAATTCTGGGAGCCAGCTGTCCGCAGGGGTGCTGAGCTGACACTGCAGGCTCACGTGGAGGGTGGAGGGGGGGGCTGGGGGGCGCTGCTCTGCCCCTGGAGGCCAGGTGTCCTCAGGATGGGAGGGGGCGGCCCTCACCTACTATGGGGGGCAAACCCCGAGTGTGCAGGGACAGTGGGGTGCCCTGACCTCTCAGCGGAGGTGGCCAGCTGGACCCCCGGGCTCGCAGGGTTCGCTCACTTGGCTGGGACCGCGCAGGCAGCCCCGCAGGAGCGCCCACAACCCACCTTCCCCTCCTCCCACCACCCCACCGGCTCATCCGCAGGTCTGCCCCCCGCAAGCCCAGGTCCTGGGGGAGCGCTTGATTGCGCTGCACGTTCGCAATCTGTGTAAATGCGAGGGGCTGGGCTCGGGAGGCCAGGGCTGAGCAGGGCTTCTAGGAGGGTGTGTGTGTGTGTGGGGGGGTGAGGATGGGGACAGTCCCCGGGCCTGTCCTCTGCCCTGGAGCAGGGCCTGTGCCACCATCACCGGCCTCAGCGGTGTGTGTGTGTGTGTGTGTGTGGGGGGGGGGGGGGGGGGGGCGGGGCTGTGGGAGGGACGGGGCTGTGGGAGGGGCGGGTTTGTGGGAGGGGCGTGGCTGTGGGAGGGGCAGAGCTGTGAAAGGCGGGGCTGTGGGAAGCAGGGGGCTGTGGGAGGAGTGGAGCTGTGAAAGGCGGGGCTGTGGGGGCGTGGCCGTGGGAGGGGCGTGGCCGTGGGAAAGCGGGGCGGGGCTTACCTGCTATCACGCAGCCTGGGCTGGTGCATACCTTGTCCTCCCGGTGCCCCCGGATGGCTGTGGGCGAGGAGCGTGTGAGCACGGAGAGGCGGCGCACAGGAGGGGGCGGGTGGGGCCCGGGCTCCCTCCTTCTCTAGCCCCACGGGCAGGCCGGCCAAGGGCTGGGGGCAGCCACAGTGCCCCCGGGGCCCAGGCCTGAGGCCTCCAGTGAGAGCGAGCCTCCTGGGGTGGCCCCGTGGCTGCCCCAGGCCCCAGGGCTGAAGCCGGCCCTCAGCCTGCCCGCCAGCCCCCCCCCCCCGCCCCTGGTCAGGGCCAGCTCCCCCAGACATCTGCCTTCCCGCCCGCTCTGCACCCCGAAGCCCCGCCCCATGTCACCCCTCAGCTGGTGGTCAGGTGGCAGCGCCCAGGCCTGGGGCAGCCTGGTGCCCGGCAGCCCCGCCTCTGTCCTCTCTTTCCCTGGGACTCGGGGTGTCGGGGCGGCCCTCGCCTGGCCGCACAGCGCGGGCCGGCAGCGGGCACAGCCTGGCGGGCTCCCTGCCCCCCTGCCGGTGCCAGGCCGCTTGCGTGCCCGCGGGGGGCAGGGCTACCTCGGGGCTTTCGCTCTACAGCGGTCTTCGTCCCGGAGGCCAGCCGGCCAGTGAGGGGCGGCCGCTGCTTCCCTGGGGAGAAACACGGCTCAGCCGGCTCCAGCCCGGCTCCCGGCTCGGCTCCCGCTGGGGCCCCGCCTCCCTCTCCAGGGAGGGCTGGGCACCCTGGTCGTTGAGAGTGGGGTTGGGGGGGAGAGGTCCCGACCCTGGGTCCCTGGCAGAGACGCCCTGGTATTTGTGAGATGGTGAGGGGGGGAGGCTGGGCAGGGAGGGCTCTCTCGTTGGGGTGGGCTTCGCCGCTCCTCACTACCCCGGAGAGGACAGGCCCCGCACCCCACAGCTGCGGGGGGGGGTCAGCCTTGCTCCCGGGAAGTCTACACCAGGGGTTTGCAGGCTGGGAGCTCTGGGGTGTGGGCTCAGGGCTCTCTGTGTGGAGGGGGCTCTCCTCCCCGCCCCTGATCCCGCCCCTGGCCCCGCCCTTCCCCTATCCCAGCCCCGCCCCTGGCCCCGCCCTTCCCCTGTCCCAGCCCCGCCCTGGCCCCGCCTCAGCCCCGCCCCATTGCCCTACTCATGGCCCCGCCCCCGGCCCCGCCTCAGCCCGCCCCTTTGCCCTACTCATGGCCCCGCCCCCGGCCCCCGGAGTTGGCAGGGGACCCGGAGGCGCTGGGAACCCAGAGCGGGCACCTGTCAGGCCGGGAGCGGCCCTGGCAGGAGTGTCCGCAGCACCCACACCGAGCCCCTCCCCGCCCCGCGGGATCCCAGAAGCAGCCCTGCCCGAGGGTGGACGGAGAGCCCCAAGGTGGTGCAGGCAGAGCAGGGGGCGCTGGCTAGATGGAACATTCCAGCACAAAGGCCGTGCCTGTTGTGCAGAGAGCTGAGCAGTGCGTCTCCCACAGACTCCGGAGCGCAGGGCGGAGCACAGCGCCTGCCAGGAGGGGCTCACCTGATGCACGCCCCCACTCTCCCACCTCCCAGGTGCAGCTGGCGTCTGACAGGGCTGCCCGGTGCCCAGGGGCACGCACGTGAGCCCCCCCTGGCCCCCTGACCTGAGGGGGTGGGGGTGGTATTCAGCCTGACTCCTCCGAGGAGGTGGCCTGGGAGGGAGCGGGGACTGCAAGTGGGGCTGTCTCTGCAGGGGCCCCGGCCGGCGCCCTCCCACCGCCCAGCAAAAGCCAGCGGGTCTGGGAGGCCGCGAGGTGCCTGGGACCGGGGCCTTGGGGGGCCAGGGTGGGGGTGTGGGGAGAAGTGGGAGGCGGATGCAGCAGGTCCCCGGAGGCCTCGGCAGCGCCGCGGTCCCAGCCATGGAGCTCGGGCTCCGCCTGCCGGGCCGACCGGGAACTGCAGCCGCGGTCCCAGCCATGGAGCTCGGGCTCCGCCTGCCGGGCCGGCCGGGAACTGCAGCCGCGGTGCTGGGCGGGCTGGGGGCGCGAGGGGCGGGGATCGGCGGCTCAGCGGGCAGAACCGGCCACCGGCGGTGCCAGGGCGGAGCCTCTGCCAGGGGCCCGGCCCCCCAGGTCAGTGACCTCCCCTGGAGCCAGCAGCTCGGCCCGCAGCCCCGCAGCCCCGGAGCCCCGGGCAGACCCCCGCCGGGCCCACGGACAGGGCTGGTCCTCGGTGGGCGGCGCGCAGACCCTCCGGGGGCGCCGGGAGGAGCGGCCGCTCAGGGCGCTGGGGGGAAGGAGGGGGAAGGCTGGGGGACGGCGCCCCACTCACCTCCGCTGTGGGCGTAGAGGAAGCTCAGGGCCACCAGGGCGCCCGTCACCAGCAGCAGCAGGAGCAGCAGCCCCCACTCCAGGAAGCCGGGGCGCCGCCGCCGGGCCGGGCCCCCGGTCTCCACCGGCCCCGCGGGGCTCTCCGGCTTCCCCATCGCTGCGGCGCTGCAGGGAACGGTGCGCAGCTGAGCTGCCCGAGGCCAAGGGCAGGGGGGACGCTGCGTGCAGCTTCGGAGGCCCTGCCTGGGGCTGGGAGGGCCTGACTTCCGCGGGGAGCAGGGGCCAGGCTTTTCGGGGTGCTCAGCCCCTCTCTCTGTCACCAAGTCCACACGCTCCTGGGCTGGAGCCTCTGAGCGCCCCGGTCCCTGGAGGGGGGCCCAGCCTGCTGGCCCTGCTGGCGGCCTCTTTGAAGGGGGAGATCCCAGGACTACTCTGCTCACAGCTGGGGGGCCAGGAGACCAGGGCCCTCCCTGTGCGGGGTGGGGGGTGGGAGGTGTGGAGGTGCCACAGTGGAGCTTCCCGGGGCCACTCACACCCATGCTCACACCTACATGCACACTCAAGCTTACATGTGAGTGTGCATGAGCCTGTGCATGGGCTCAGTGTCCATGAAAGCACAGGCATGTGTGTGTCTGCATGTGAGTCAGGCACATGGATACGAGTGGGTAGACACATGGGCTCCCTGTACATGGGTACACGTGTGACTATGCATGTAAGCACTGCACACGAGTGTGCACATGGGCACCATGTACAGGTGTACCGTGTGTGCGTGCACATGCAGGTGTGCCGGGCACATGTGGGGAAGTGTGCACGTGTGTGAGTGCATATGCATGGGAGTCATGCACACATGTGAGTGTGTGTGTGTGAGCATGTGTGTGCATGTGAGTCCTGCACATGTGAGTGTGCGTGTGGGCATGGTGCGTATGCCCATGTGCCTGGGTGAGTGTGCACCTCGTCGCTGCACCTGGAGCTCTGCTGGCGGCTGCTCGGCACCTTGGGGGGCTGTGCTGTCTTCGCTTGGGACCAGCTCACACCTGAGGTGGGGGGCCCCCGCCTGCCCCGAGGCTGAGGCCGCCCACGTGGTGATGCCCCGGATTCCTGTCTGCGGCCCTTTACCCGCCCGCGAGACCCTGCTCAGGTCACCCCGCGGGCCTCCCTGGTCCACCTGCAACACAGCCAGCCCAGCACCCCTGGCACCCCAGACTCACTTCTGTTTTACCACCAGCCAGCCAGTACTTCTGTGTCCATTCCCCTCCCTGTTGGGGATGCCCCAGGCAGGGCAGGGGCTGTTTTCCTGGTCCCAGCCCTTATCCAGCCTCTCCCCCCCCCCCCCCCCCCCGCACCAGCCAGCACTGGGGGACGAGTGCATGGTGAAGGCCGGTGAAGAAGGAAGGGAGGTATTGGGTGGGCAGGTCTGGGCCTTGGCTTGGCACCTGTGCTCTGTGTTCGGTGAACCAGGACCCGTGAGTCCCACCCTCAGGTGCCCCTCCCCGCCAACCGCCATCCGTCCTGGACGCCCTCGCAGCGAGCGAGGAGCCAAGGGCTCAGCTGCGGCCTCACCGCCCCTACGGGAGGGAACTGTGCCCGGAGCCCCTGGCCCAGGTCCCGGGGAAGGGAACACAGGGTGCCCCACTGCCCAGGGCTGGGCTGGGCGCCTGAAGGGGTTCTCAGGGTGCAGCCCAGGACAGCTGGCCCAGCTGGCTCACCTTCAGGCCACTTGGAACGGCCGTCCCCCGAGGGCAGGTCGGAGGCTGGGGCAGGAAGGTCCTAAGTTTTGGGGAGCAGGGCCAGGCGGAGGGGCTCCCAGGGGTGGAGGCCAGTGGCTCCCGAGCTTCCGAGCCTCCTTTGTGATGCGGGGGGTCCCCGGGCGCTGACCCCCTGCTCCCTCAGCGAGTTCCGTCTGGGCTTGGTGTGGGGGAGGGGGCAGTTCCGGGGCCCCGGGCTCCCTGCCGAGTGGGTGCCCCTTCCAGAGCCTCTGGCCCTGACCCCCCGGCCCCTCTCCTTCGCTCCGAAGGCTGTGGGACTGCTGGGAGGTCAGGGCCGGCCGGGGCACGGGCTGGCAGTGGGTTTGCCAGGCCCGGCTGGGGGCCTTTCCCTTTGGCCTCCAGTGAGGGTCTGGGGGCCAGCCGAGCGCCAGGGGAGGTGGGGGCCTGATCATGATGGGAGCAGGCAGGGCTGCCAGGGCTCGGATGCCTCCTCGGCCCCGGGGGGACTTGAGGCTCAGACCCCAACTCCTAGGGGCCAGTGGCCCTGGCTGGTGTGGGGGCGGGGCTCGGTGGGGCCAGGGCTCCAAGCAGGCCTGGTCAGAGCTCAGCTGTCGCCGCTTCAGGCCTGATGGAGCGGGCTTGGTGGTCGGATCTGCGTCGTACTCAGCACAGCCAGGGGTGAACCTGAGGGTGGGGCGGCGAAGGATTAGAAAAGACGGACGAGAGAATAAAGCCGGGGCTGGGTGGCACGCTGCTCTGGGATGGAGAGACAGTGCCAGCGCCTGCGGGTGGAGTCTTTATTTGATAACCAGCGTCCAGGAGGCAGAGGAAGGGGCGGTCAAGATGTTAACAACGTTCTCTCGGGTTTCCAGTCGACTCAATGGCACACACCTGAACTCTATCGAGCTTTGTTTTGGCAGCACCTGCTGCACCTCCCACAGCCCACACCACTCAGCCACATGGGACCACAGGTTTGGGCCATGAGGTCAAGCTTACGACCATAGCCTTTGGCTATAACTGTGCTGGGAGGGCTTGTCCTCCACTCTGGGACCCGCATGTGGCTCTGTCCTCCATGTGGGACTCTGCACGTGGCTCTGCCCTCCTCGCTGAGACCCGCACGTGGCTCTGCCACGGGAGGACCGTGTCCTCTCATCAGTCCGAGGCAGGAACCTGTCTGAACACTGAGCCCTCTCCACGGGATCCACCCAGTTTCTGACATCCAGCCACCAACTCAGCCCCAAAGCAGGGACACGAACCCCCCCGCCCCGCCCCCGCCGCCCGCCAGGTCTGTCCGTCGGGGGGGGGGGGGTGACGCCCCACGCGGGAGAGGTGTGCTCAGGAGATGCCTGCGAGGGAGCCAGGACGCAGGCAGGCGGCTTATCTCCGAGCCGCGAATTGGGGTGACGGAGAGGCCGGGGCGTCACCTCTGAACCCTACACTCACTGTTTCCAGGATTCCAGTTAAAACTTGTACCTGCTTCCATAGTTACTGCCTTCTAACTCAGGAGCCATGCTTTTATTGCCTGATTAGAGGCCCGGTGCATGAAATTTGTGAATGGATGGAGTGGGGGGGGGGTTCCCCTCAGCCCAGCCTATACCCTCTCCAATCCAGGACCCCTCGGGGGATGTCTGCCTCTCACAATCCAGGACTGCTGGCTCCTAACTGCTCGCCTGCCTGCCTGCCTGCTTGATAGCACCTAACCTCTCTACCTGCCAGCCTGCCTGCCTGGTCACCCCTAACTGCTTCCCTGCTAGCCGGATCGCCCCAACCACCTCTGCCTCGCCCTACACCCGGGACCCAGGATTCTCTCTTCCAGCCCGTCACAGGCACTGGGGACCTGGGCTTCCCCCCCCCCTCTGGCCGGCCGCAGGCATCCAGGCCCCAGCCCGCCGCAGCTGCAGGGGACCATGGCGGGCGGCTTCACCTGGGCTGCAGGCACTGGCCCCCAGGACCTCGGGGCGGGCGGCTTGTCCCTCTCCCGGCTGCAGCCTGTCTGGTCCCCATTCCTCTCCCCCGTGTGGAGTGTCTGAGCTGTTACGGAGTTACCGAGGCGTGACCATTAGCTCTTCATCATGCAGGAAGGACTGGAGAGGGAGGGAAGGCCTGCCTGGTTGCTTCTGGGATGTGCCCCCCGGGAACTGCTGAAACCTTGGTGTATCGGGACGCTCCAACGAACTGGGCCACCAGCCGGTGCTCAGGAGCAATTCCTTTTTCTCTATTTAAAACAATTCCATGTTTCTTTTTTATTTTAAAAAATATTTTTTTATTGATTTCCGAGGAGGGAGAAACATTAATGATGAGACAGAATCACGGACCGGCTGCCCCCTCGCTCGCTCGCTCACTCGCTCCCCCCTGGGGACGGAGCGAGAACCCGGGCCTGTGCCGGGACCCGGAGTCAGACTGACCTCCTGGCTCGCTCACAGGTCGATGCTTGGCGTGAGCCCCGCCGCCCCCGCCGCCGGCAGGAGTTCTTTCTGGCATTCTCGCCATGTGGTGCTCCGGTGTGGCTCGGTCCCCTGGGTGCCCCGGCTCAGAACACTCACAGATGCCAGGCATGGTCCCTGTCACCAGGCCCCAGCGAGGACGGGGGTGGGGTGGGACGTGGTTGTCCCCTGAGGCTGGAGGTCCTTGGCAGGGGGCGGGGAGGGGTCCCCGTGGTACGCGCACGAGGTCAGCCGTTGGCAGCCATGGCCAGGATGGTGCTGTGGGGCCACCCTCACGGTGCGCACGGGGCTGGTGCTGCCCCGTCAGCTGCAGGCCCCACCCTCACGGTGCACACGGGGCTGGTGCTGCCCCGTCAGCTGCAGGCCTCACCCTCATGCTGCGCACAGGGCTGGTGCTGCCCAATCAGCTGCAGGCCCCACCCTCATGGTGCACACGGGGCTGGTGCTGCCCCGTCAGCTGCAGGCCTCACCCTCATGCTGCGCACAGGGCTGGTGCTGCCCAATCAGCTGCAGGCCCCACCCTCATGGTGCACACTGGGCTGGTGCTGCCCAATCAGCTGCAGGCCCCACCCTCATGGTGCACACTGGGCTGGTGCTGCCCAATCAGCTGCAGGCCCCACCCTCATGATGCACACGGGGCTGGTGCTGCCCCAGCTGCAGGCCTCACCCTCATGCTGCGCACAGGGCTGGTGCTGCCCCGTCAGCTGCAGGCCCCACCCTCATGGTGCACACGGGGCTGGTGCTGCCCAGTCAGCTGCAGGCTCCATCCCGCACTCGGCCCGATGGCAATGCTGGTTCACTCACAAATTCCTCTCCAAGTTGCTCATGACAAGTGAGGGCACCGATGGGGAAGGAATGGGGGCCCACGGTGGGGGTGCGGGGGGGGGAATCTGCTCTGGTCAGAGAACCTCGAACCCCCTTTTCCCAGTGGAAGCAGCTTGTCTTCCTTCCAGCGCCAGAGACCAGCCTTTCCTCATCACAAACCCTGTGAGAACCTTGCAGGAGTTGGGGGCCTGGAGGGAGCGCTCATCCTATTCAAGCCCCTCCCCCCCCCCGCAAACGCCCTCCCACTGCTATAAGTGGGGCTGGATCACAGCATATGGGGAAGTGTGTGTGGGGGTCATAGCAGATGTGCCCCCCACCCCGGGTTGTAGGACTTCCGAGATCACTCTGAGAGACGGGGACAGAGTGTAGGGGTGTCAGGCCCGGGCAGGGGGGACCACGCTGGGTGGCTCTGACGCGGTGCCGGGCGGGGGGGGGGGGTCGGACCGGCTGGTGCCTCGCTGAGGATTTCTGACCTGACCCTGCGAGGCTCCCAGTCGGTGGAGGAGACGTTTTCTCCAGAAAAGAACCCGGAAGCCTTTCCTCTCGGCTCTGAAGGAGTGTAAAGCGAGCGGAGACGGACTGTGGGCTGAAGGCCTGTCCGTTCCCCGGCACCGTCTGGGCCTGCTGTGGGGGAGGGGGGGCTCCTTCCGGCCTTCTCCGTCCCGCCACGGGGCTGAGTTTGTCTGTCCTGCAGTCAGTCACACGATATCCCCCTGCGGACGGATCCCCGTCCCGGGGCCTTCAGATCCGTTTGCGTGGAGCGGAGAAAAGGGATCCCGCAGCTTCTCCCAGCATCCGGCTCCTCTGTCCTCGTCACTTGCCGACGCCTGTCTGCAGGGTGCAGTGTGCCTGACAGGAGGCCGCTGCTGGCGTTTAAAGGGCACCGTCTCCGGTAAAACAGGCTGCCAGCCGTGTGCCAGCAGCCAAACGCCAGAGGCGCTGGCCCCGCCCCCAGGTTCCCCTTTCAGGAAACTGGGGGCCGGTAACGGACCCTGCCTCCGGCCTCCCGAGACCCAGTTCCCTCGTTCATGTGCCACATTAGCCGATGAGGGGCCCAGTGAAGGCAGCCCAGACCCCTGAGCTCGCCCTCCGGCCCCCACATTCCGAGCCGCCACCAGGACCCGTGGGGGATGAGTCTCGTTCCCCAAAGTCCCCGACGGCTTTTGCCGAGTTGCATCCTGACAATCACAGGGCCGGGCACCCCCGCAGAGGCTGCAAACGGGGACGTGTGTGTGTGTGTGTGTGTGTGTGTGGGGGGGGGGGCCCACACCCTCCACCAGCAGGGCGCATCCCTGTCAGTCGCTGGGAGGACACGTGTCTGTGCTCTTCCTTCCTCCTCGTTCACTGGTGGTTCATCTGCGGTGTATTTTTGAATACCGGCATTTCCGGTTCAGTTCTTGGGGGTTCAGCCTCTGTCTGGGGCTCTAAGCTGTGACTCTCTCCCAGGCATCGCACTTCCTGTTTTTCATTTTTCCCAAATGTTGAAATTCCAGGTTTGACTTCCTCCTGGAACCACGCAGGCAGGGAGGAGGCTTACGGCTGCGGCGTCTCGAGGTCGGGGACGCTGCCGGCACCCCCCCCCCCCCGTGACCAGGTCCTCGGAGAGTGTGCCAGGGGCGACCGGCCAGCAGGTGCCTCCTCCTGTGCCGGGCCGGAGCCCGTTGGCCAGTCAGACCCACCCGGCACATTGCTGGCGAGGACCCGGAGCAGCGCACGGCGTGACGTCGGGCTGGTGGTCAGCCCTCACGGCACCTGCACCGGGCGCGGGGCCCCCAGAGGCAGGCTGGGCGGGAAGGCAGGGCTGGGAGCAGGACAGACGGACAGACGGACGGACGCTGCCGGGGGCGCTGGGAGCCGGAGACCCCGATGGCCCTTGGTGGTTCCTCTTCCATTGGGGAACCCCGCTCCGAGCCGGGGTGTGGCTCCCACTCACCCTCCAACTTGACCGCGACCCTGTGTTGCTGTTGCACCTTCAGCCCCCGCTTCCCGGATGGGACGAGGCTGTTTCACAGGGTCTAGGGGGCCGGGCTCCTCGACTCCCCAGGAGAGGGGTTTTCCGAGCGGACAGGCAGCGCGTTTCATCCACAGAGGAAGCTGTCACAGCCCTGGCTGGCCAGATTGGCAAAGAGCCTCTCTGCTCCTGGGGGCGGCTCTCTGCTCCTGGGGGCGGCTCTCTGCTCCTGGGGGCGGCTCTCTGCTCCTGGGGGCGGCTCTCTGCTCCTGGGGGCGGCTCTCTGCTCCTGGGGGCGGCTCTCTGCTCCTGGGGGCGGCTCTCTGCTCCTGGGGGCGGCTCTCTGCTCCTGGGGGCAGCTCTCTGCTTGTTAGGGCGGCTCTCTGCTTGTTAGGGCGGCTCTCTGCTCAGCAGTGCGGAGGGGCCACACGGTCTCCTGGGAGCGGTGATGGGGGTGGGCACGGGGCTCCCCCGGGAGAGTGAGTTGAAGGCCGGGTCCCAGCCGCAGGCCCAGCTGGAGAGCTCTGTCTTTGGAGGCGGCCAGGGTCGTGGGTGCCTCCTGTCGAGGGAGGGGCCGCACATTCCTTGGCCACCGGCGCTGGCCTTCTGTCCGTCCGGCCTGCAGGCCCCACGCCCCCCACACCGGGGCCACGAAGGCCCAGCTCTGGGGACCAGGTGCCATCGCAGGACGGGGCTCTGGGCTCCAGGCCGGCGTAGCTGCCTTCTCTCTGCCGCCCCCTCCACCTCGGAGCTGGGGGAGGGGGGGTCGGCACCCCCGGTTTGGGGGAAGACGACAGGACCGCCCGGGGGCGGGGCCTGGCCGCGGTCAGTGGAGCCGGCAGCCGGGGCCCGCCTCCCTCCGCAGCCTCGCCCTCAGGCTCCGCAGGCCGCGGTGCGCGGGGGCCAGCAGCAGCCCGCCCTCGGCCGCCGTCCAGGCCTCCTCGAGCCGCAGCTCGTCCAGGCAGCGCTGCCCGTGGCCCAGCAGCACCCGGGCGGCGGGACCGCGGCCCGGCCACTCCCCCAGGCTGCGCTGGGCCGGGGCGGGCGCCAGCTGGAGGGCCTGGGCGAAGGCCCCTGCAGCCCCGGCCTTGTCCCCCAGGGCGCAGGAGCAGGCGGCCCCTGGAGCACAGGTCCTCCGCCCGCGCGGGCAGGTCGCCGTCCCCCGCGCCCCGCAGCGCCAGGTCCAGGTCCCGGAGCGCCCGGCCGCACTCCTGCAGCTGGGCCAGGCAGGCGGCCCGCAGGCGCAGGTGGCAGGCCCGGCCGCCCCCCGCCAGCACGGCCAGCGAGCAGTAGCCCAGCGCGGGCCCCGGCTGCCCCTCGGACAGGAGGGCGCCGGCTTCCTGGGCTGCAGCCTGTGGAGGGACAGGGGGTGCGGTCAGCCGGGGTGTCCCACCCCCCCTCACCGCCTGCACCCCTGGCCTCTCAGGAGCTGCTGTGAATGGAGTGGGCACCTCCCTGCCGTCCCACAGGCCTCCTCAGTCCCCTCTCCTCCTCACCCCCCTCTCCTCCTCACCCCCTCTCTCCTCCTCAACCCCCTCTCCTCCTCACCCCCCTCTCCACCTCTGGGGCCCTCCCTTCTCACAGCCCAGACCGCTTCTCACTGGCGGCCTCCTCCCTCCCTCTGCTGGGCCTCTCCCTGCTGGCCCTGGGGACAGACCAAACATGCTCTCTGCCCAGCCTGGTCCTCGTGCCCCGCCCCCTCTGCAGCCCAAGGTCAGGAAGCCCTAGTGGACGTCTCACTAGGGTCCTGCAGAGCCAGTCACAGGTGGGGATAAAAGGACGAGGCCACAGTGGGGACAGGACGAGGTCACAGGGGGGCCACGCTGCCACCGCTCCGTCCTCCTGCCCTTCAGCCGGATGGCCAGCGCCACTGGGTGCCGTGGTCCCTGTCCTCTGCAGCCCCCTCCAAACCCCCTCCAACCGCCCGCAGACAGCCCCACGGCGGCTCCCACGGAGGAACGGGGCACATCGGAGGCAGCCTGGCCCGCCCCTTCCCTCCTCCTGGCAGCGGCTGATGCTAACGCCCCTCCGCGCCCTGTGCCAGGGAGGGAGCAGGCACCCAGCAGCCGCAGTGCGTGCCCCGGGCCGGGCGGGGAGGGGGCCGAGGGGCCAGTGTCCCGGCGCCCCCCGCCGGGGCTCCTCCAGGGCGGGCGGCCTGAGACCCGTGGAGCCCACCTCGCCCTCCAGTCGCGGTGGCCGCGCAGGTGCAGCGCCCTCCGGATAGGCTCCGCGCGGCCTTGGCTCAGGGGCGGGGCCACCGGCCGCGCAGGCTCAGTGCCTCCGGAAGCGGGGCGCGAGCACTTCCGGTTCTTTTCCGGGTCGACACTTGTTGCTGGGCAACAGGCGCGCGCGGCGAGGATTTTCCTCGCGGGGGGGAACACCGGTCCCCGGCGGCCCCTCCTGCGCTTTTGGTCCCGGAGACACGGTCTCATCCACGGCTCCCCGCCCTCAGGGGGCAGCGTTCCTGCCGCATTACCCATCGCTCTGCGTTCTGCGTGCAGTCAGCTCCTCTATTAATAAAGCCCTCGCCGCACACCCCGTGCTGCTCCTCCTGCAGACTGAGTGCTGGAGATGGGCGCCCAGGCCACACGGGGCCCCAATGCCCAGTCCTTGGGCTCTAAGCACACTGTCCCCTAGTGGTCCCTCCCCCCCCGCCCCCGCAGGCTGAATCCCCACGCAGGGAGGCAGGGCAGCCTCCACCCCCACCCTGTGGCCTCCCGCCAGTGCAGGGGTAGGTGGTCAGACCAGTGCCGACCACACGCTGCCCTCTGTCCGGGTTCACTTGCTCCTGTGAGGCTGGCTTCCATTGCAGCTTAGACTAGAAACCTCTCCCAAAGCCAGCCCCCCTCCCCCCCCCCCAGGTCAGCAGTTGGGCAACTATTCTGAGCTCAGCCCTACAGCCAGACCGGGGCCTTGACCTCTCCCCCGACTCTGGGTTCACCTTCAGTGCCACCTCGCCAGCCCACGCCCTGCTCTAGGGCCTGCAACACTGACACACTCTGAAGTGAACCTCATTGTCACCCATGAAGTTCAAGGGCCGGAGGGCGGGGCTTGGCTACACCCAGCACCTGGCGGAAGGAAGGTGCTCGAACATTCTTGCGGGATGAGAGAGGAGTGGAAAACCAGCCAGCCACAGAGGCAGTGACCCCGTTCAGCACGTCTCCACCTGCAGGCGCCACCCCCACCTGTGCTCTCCCCAGGGAGGGAGCCTCTCTCCCCCCTGACCTGGGGCTGGGATGGGCCTCCTGCAGCAGCAAGCTGCTCCTGCTGGTTTCACCTGGCTCTGAGGAGGGGACCTCTCCCACTCCCCACTCAAGTCACCTGTGGCTTGTATGCCTTGTGCAAAGCTGGAGCTCACTGGTGTTGAGAGTGTAGCTTGAGATGGGGACACCTGGCAGCCTCTGGCTCACTCCCCACCACACCCCCACCTGAAACCAGCGCCCCTGGTGCTGGGGAGGGGCAGGCATGGGGCTCCCTGGGGGGGGGGGCTGCACACACCTGGGCCAGGCCCTGTCGCTCCGAGGCCTCCAGGAGACTCAGCAGGAAGCCGAGGTCCCCCGCGTCCGTCTCTGCCAGGCACTGCAGGTCCCGGGCAGCGGCCGGCACATCTCCCTTCTTGAGCCGGAGCAGGCCGAGCCGGGCCCGGGCCGCCTCTGAGGGTGGGGTAGCTAGCAGGGCTTCCTGTAGGCGGGCACTCGCCTCCTCATAGCTGCCTGTCAGGGATTCGGAAGGGCAGTCAGGGCTGTGCTGGGGTGCGAGGGGGGCAGAGGTGGGCCTTGCTGGCCACTGCACTGGGGACCCTCTGTGCTGGCTCGGGAACAGTAGGCTGATGGAGGGGCTTGGCCCGGGCGGGGACAGCCAGGAGCAGAGGGACAGGGTGGTGCATGCTGGTCACAGGGACGTACCTGCTACCAGCGCCCCAGCCTATGTCTCTCAGGCTGAGCAGCAGGCTCTGAGCCCCTCACCGTGGGGCTGCTCTCCCCCCTCGCCCTCCAACCGCCACCTCAGCAGCCAGCATGGGGCCGGAGCAGGCCTGGAGTTGGGGATGACCGATGGGGGATATGCAGGCTGCACCGAGGGAACCCCCCGCCTTTCAAGTTAGTGTTGAAACGAGTTCCGGGTTTTTCAGGAAAGGCCACCAATTGGGCACAGGTGGGCCCCGGGCACTCGGCCAATATCTGTGGAATTAGCGCCCGAGTGACAGAGGGAATTTAGAGGCTGCTGGGTCAAGGTCTCTCCTGACGACAGAGGGGCAGAGACCAGGTCCCCAGGCCCAGCCGCCACGTACCCAGGCCCAGGAGCACGTCGGCCAGGAGGAGGTGCCCTCGCGGCTGCCCCGCGTCCATTTCGACCAGCGCTTCCCCCGCAGCCAGGAGGCCCTGGATGTCGCTGTCGCTGAGGGGGGCCCCGGGGCCCGGCCGCCCGCTCAGGACGCCCCGGCAGCGGGAGGACAGGCCCTGCTCGATGAGCGCCCAGGCCTCCGGCTTCAGGGAGCGGAGCTCGGGGACCGCCGTCCCCGGGTCCAGCCTCAGCGCCGAGAGGACATCGGCCACGGCCTCCTGCAGGGCAGACGGGGTCGTCCCGAGTGTCACGTGTTCGTCCTCCCCGTGTCTGGGTGCCAGGCACACCCGGGGACACCAGGCAGTCCAGGCCCTGCACGCTCAGCCTGGGGGGGAGGCCAGCCCCTGGAGGAACCACCCCTGCAGCCACCCCGCCCGGCCCATCCCTGCCCTGGTTAACGGTCTCGGCCTGGGAGACACACGCTCGTCCAGCCCAGGGAGGGACAGCTAGAACCGGATGGCCAGGCCCTCGGGGGGAACGGGTGCCCCGGGACAGAAGCAAGCGCCTCATGTCCTGGCAGCTTGGATCGGTTTCCTCGCTCGAGGACTCCGGCCCCGAAGCTCATCAGAGAACCTGGCAGGCGCCCCCTGTACCCCCTCTCCCCGCCTCCGTGAATCCTCGCGAGGGCAGCCAGCCAAGTGCGGTCACCTGCCCACCTGCCGGGGACACTGCTCCTGGCTGAGAGGTGCCCTGTCCTGGCCACATTTTCTCAGTAAGAAGCACCCCCCCCCCCCGCCCTGCCCTGCCCCCTGAGGATCCCAATCCACACAGGCCCCGTGTAGACAGTCAGGGCAGCATCCAGATGCAGCCGAGGTCTCGGCATTTTAAGCTGGCGCCCCCTGGTGGCCCTGAGGGTCAGCACACGTGTCCTGTCCGTGCTGACCCAGGGAGACTCAAGCTGGGACGGGTCCACCAGGCTTGGGGGGGTCCCCCCGCAGCGGGGTTAGGACGGGTCTTTCAGCGTCGAGATGGCCCGACCCTATTCCCGCTCTTTTCCGGGGGCTGAGGGGCAAGGCAGCACCTCCCCCAAAGCGTCCCCCCTGCGCGCGCCCAGGCCCGGGAGGAGGAAGGGGCTGTACCGGCAGCCGGTCCAGGGCCAGCTGCAGCAGGGCCCGCCCGCACAGCGCCCGCACGTGCCCCGGCTCGGCCCGCAGCACCGAGTTGAAGTCGAACAGGGCGGTCTTCCTCTGGCCCAGGAGCGCGTAGCACCGGGCGCGGGTGAGCAGGGACTCACTGGCCTGGCTCCCTGGAGGAAGGGGGGTGGCATCAGGCCCCCCCCCCCCCACCGGCCACAGAGGGGCGACGGGTGGGCACCGTGCCTCTCTCTTCACCCAGCCTTTACGGCGTCCTCCCCCCACCCTGTGTCCGCTGGGGGCAGGACTAGCGGGTTCGGCCGCTGTGGGCCACCCTGGGGAGCTCACAGGGCAGTCTGGCTGCAGGGCACGGGGAGCCCCAGACAGGAGGGTGGCTCCTGGGACAGTCAGAGGGGCCTCTGCGGGCCAGGGGCCAGGAGGAGGCGTGTAATGGGCACAAGCACCAAGGTGCCAGGAGGGCAGGCACGGCCTCCAGCGGCCTCTGGTGCCGTCATGGACACAGGAGGCGCGCTCGGGGCCCCGCCAGGCATTGTGGGTTGTGTCCGTTCCCAGCTCTGCCCCCCCCCACCGGCCCGGCCCCGGCTGTGCAGGCATGAGCTCCCTTTATCCCGCTTCCTGCCACGTCATCCCAGGAGGAGGCGCCCCGTGGGCACAGCCAGAAAGGCACTGGCATCTGGATTCTAAGTCTACTCCGAGCCTCGACCCCCCAGCTCACTGTGTGTCCGTGGGAATGTCCCTGCCCTGTCCCCTGCGACCCTCAGACCCGGCCCCGGCCCGGCACCCAGGGCGGCCACATACAGAGAGCCCGCTATTTCCAGGAGGGGCTGGCGGGGGAGCGGGTCCTTGCCTCCCGCAGTTGGTAGAGGAGCCTGCCCTCAGGTGGTTCCTTTAGCTCCCGGGCCCAGGGTGAGGGGAGGGCCCAGCTCAGTCCTCAGGGTCCTCTCTGGGCCTTTAGCTCACTCACCGAGGGCTGGGGCATCCATGCAACAGGCCCTCAGCGAGCGGGCCACTCCCTGTCCGCCCAGTGATGTTCCCGGGGCGCACACACCCTGAACCCACCAACCAAGAGTGTTCTTGGGCCCCCGGGACCCCCCACCCCCGGCCAGGCAGAGGCTCCCCATGTACCTGGCACCGGAGGGGGCCCCCATGGGCGGGCGGGCAGCTCCTACCTGCAGCGAAGATGGCCAGAGAGAGGTAGGCGATGGCCTCCCTGGTGTGCGCCTCGCCCTCCGGCCCGTCTGGCTGCGCCCGCAGGATGGCCAGGGCCCGGGCGTGGCAGTGGCTCCGCAGCAGCTGCCGGTCCTCCGGGCGGAAGACGTCCAGCGTGGGCTGCAGGCAGGCCGTGTCCCCGGACTGCACCACCTTCTTCACCAGCTGTGGGGCCGGAAGGTGCCCGCAGTGACTCCGGTGCCCTACCCGCCCCATTGCATGCCAGGCTCCCGGCTGTGGGCTCACAGGGGTGTGGCCACTGGGGTGGGCGTGGCCCCTAGGGTGGCTTGTGCAGGCGTGGCCTGTAGAGGCATGGCCAATGGGGCGTAGCTCATGATGGGAGTGTGGGGGCGTGGCTTGTGGAGGCATGGCCAATGGGGCGTAGCTCACAAGGGAGTGTGGCTTGTGGGGGCGTGGCCTGAGGAGGCATGGCCAACGGGGCATAGCTCATGATGGAGTGTGGCTTGTGGGGCGTGGCCTCTGGAGGTGTGGCCAATGGGGCGTAGCTCACGAGGGAGTGTGGGTTGTGAGGGCGTGGCCAACAAGGCCATGGTCAGCAAAGGGGCAGGGCTCGTGGTGGGTGTGGCTCCTGGGGGCGTGGCTCATGCTGGGGCCGTGACTGTGAATCCCCTGGGAAGGCTGGGGTGCCGGAGGTGTGAGTAGCCTTTGGGCTACTCCTGTCCGCTGGGTGTCGGGAGTCGGGGGTGTCTCAGGGTCCTTGAGCAACGCCTCCTTTTCGGTGATGTGGGAGGCAGAGGGGTCTGGGTGGAGCGAACCCCAGGTGGACATGACCCTGGAGCTCAGGCAGCCCACCCCAGAGAGACCCCACGTGCCCCTGCCGGCTGCTGGGACCCTTCCCCACTCCGTATGCTCAGTGCAGGGGGACTGACACTCAGCCCAGGCAGGGGAAGGGGGGCGCCGACAGGGCACATGGGGACAGTTCACCAAGCCCAACACCTTCCCCTGGGATGCAGCATCCTGACCCCTCCAGCAGGAAGCCGCGGGGGTGAAGCTCGCTCTTCCTGGGAGCAGAGCAGGCTGGGAGGGTGGCCGGCAGGGCCTGAGGGCCTGGGGCCCTTTCACCGTCCCCCCCTTCCGGGCAGGGTCACGTCCAAGCCGAGGTGACACGGGAGGTCTGGGGTGATGCTCGACCTGCACTTAACTTTGCCCTCTTGAAACAGGGAGCGCCCACTGCATCTGGAGGTCTGGGGGATGCGGGGGGTTGGGGGGCACCTGCTCCGCCAATTCCTGTGCCCACATCAAGGCCAGGGCGCAGAGGAGGCGCCGGGGGTCAGAGAGGGCGTGCCCTGCCCAAGAGGCGGCGGGCCAGGCCGGGCCGAGCTCTGCCTGCGCCCGCCCGGCCCGGCTGCCCGCTCACCTGGTTGGCGTCGTAGGAGAAGCCCCTCCGCAGCTGCAGCAGGGCCAGCCGCGCCAGCACGGGGGCCGCCTGGGGCCGGCGGGACAGCGCCACCAGCAGCGCCCTGTGGGCATCCTCCAGACGGCCCAGCCGGTACAGGGCGTCGGCCGCCAGGAGGCGCGCGGCCTCGTCTTCCGCGTCCAGCTCCATCAGCAGCGTGGCCAGCTGGTACACGCCCTGGGCGTCCCTGCAGGGGGAGATGCTGGGAGCGCAGGCCCCTCCCCCACCCCTCCCCCACTCCCACCCCCACCAGGTAGCCTGGTCACAGGCAAGTCCTACCCCTCGCACCTGGCCCGGGCAGCTCCCCTCTGCTGGGCGGCAGATACCAGGTGTTGCTGGGAGGGCCCTCCCCCCCCTCCCCCTCTTCTCCCCTCCTCCTCTTCCCCACTCCCCCCTTCCCCTCTTCCCCCCACCGTGGGGCAGGCGTCCTGCAGACGGGAGAATGGAGGTTGGGTGCTGAGCCCGGCAAGGCTGTCCCACTTTCCTTCTCTGCAAACACAGGACGACAATGCCGGCCTTGCTGAGCGCAGGGGCGTGCAGGGTAGGGGGGTGGGGGTGGGGGGGCAGAGCTCGGGAATGCACCAGGCCCTGCTCCTGGGACCCTGGGAAGGGGACATGAGCTCCCACTGGGAGAGGGGTGGGCACCCTGGGGTGTGACACCCCTAGAGAACAAATAAAAAGGCCCCAACCACACCCTGGAGGTGCTCCTCCCACCCCCAGCAAACCACAGCACGCAAACCAAGCAACCAGGGGCAGAGAGGGAGGGAGAGGAGGGAGAGGGAGAGAGAGAGAGAGGGGTGGTGGCATCACACACGCCCCCCAGAAGCCCCCAGCTCAGTGCTTTCCGCTGGAAACAGCTGTGGAGCCATCGCTGGGCTGGCAGTTTGCAAGGGCACCTCAGGGGGCGTGTGGCCCCGACGGGCAGGTGGGCAGCTCCGGAAGGCAAGGCCCGAGTGGGGCACACGCCCCGACCAGGAGCCCCTGGGCCCCCCCCCCCTGAGTGAGGGCAGAACAGGGTGGAGGCACCAGGGGCCTGTAGCCAAGAGCAGACGCTGGGGCTGGTGCCAGGGCCGAAGGGGGGGGGGGCTCCTGGGTGTGGGACACACAGCTCGTGACGAAGGACGTGCTCACGCTCACTGGGCACAAAGTGGGGGCGAGCTGCCCGCACAGCACGCCTCCTGTCTGTGACCGTGTTTCACGCACGGAGAACCAGCTGGAAGGGGCACCACCGGCCGGGGGAGGGGGTGCGTCTTACTTCGCCATTTCTGTGTTTGAGTTTCTAATTCGCTGTAAGTCGGTGCTTACAGAGAAGGCCCCGGGGGCCGGGCTGGCGGGGCTCAGGGGGTGAGCGCCGCCCCACAAGCCAGGAGGTCAGGGTTCGAGTCCCAGTCGGGGCACAGGCCCGGGTTGTGGGCTCGATCCTGTGTGGGGCGTGCAGGAGGCAGCCGGTCCATGATTCTCTCTCCTCATGGATGTTTCTCTCTCTCTCCCTCTCCCTTCCTCTCTGCAATCAATAAAAACACATAGCCGAAACCGGTTTGGCTCAGTGGATAGAGCGTCGGCCTTCGGACTGAAAGGTCCGGGGTTCGATTCCGGTCAAGGGCATGTACCTTGGCTGCGGGCACATCCCCAGCAGGGGGTGTGCAAGAGGCAGCTGATGGATGTTTCTCTCTCATCGATGTTTCTGACTTTCTAACCCTCTCCCTTCCTCTCTGTTAAAAAAATCAATAAAATATATTTAAAAGAATAAAAATAAAAACACATTAAAAAAAAAAAAGGCCTGGGTCCGGCCTAAACCTGCCACCAGTGCTGAGAACTGCCCCGCCCCCCGCCCCGCCCCCGCCCCCCGCCTCCGTTCACGCATCTGGAAGCAGCGCAGGGAGCGTGCGGGACTGTGCTTACCCAACCTGCCCGTCCTGCTGGGCAGAGCCCTCGGGGTCGGCGGCCTGGCTCCGGGGCCCTGCGCGGCGGCGGGTGCCGTGGGTGCGGTGGGTGCCGTGGGCCCCCGGCCGGGCCGCCGCTGCAGCATCCCGCGGGCCTCCTCGCGCAGCACCGTCCGCAGCAGCCCCCGCTGGTTCCAGGGCACGAAGGCCTTGGCCACCAGCAGCGCCTCCTCGGGCTGCAGCCGGCAGGCGGTGACGTAGTCCAGGGCGCCCAGGAAGGCGCTCCCCGCCAGCACGCGCAGCAGCCCGCGGCCGCACAGGGCGCGCACACAGCCGCGGGGGTGCGGGGGGCCCTGCGCCACCACCGCCTGGAAGTCCTCCCGGGCGCCCGGCGCGTCCCCCGCGTGCAGCGCGCAGAAGCCGCGGAGCGCGAGCAGAGGCGCTCTGTCCTCGGGTCTGTCCCCGGCTCCGTCCCCGGCTCCGTCCCCGGTTCTGTCCCCAGAATGATCCTCGGCTTGGTCCCCGTCTCGGTCCACCGCACAATCCCCGGCTGGGTCCCCGGTTCTGTCCCCAGCTCTGTCCCCGGCTCTGTCCCCGGTTCTGTCCCCAGCTCTGTCCCCGGTTCTGTCCCCGGTTCTGTCCCCAGCTCTGTCCCCGGTTCTGTCCCCGGTTCTGTCCCCGGCTCCGTCCCCGGTTCTGTCCCCGGTTCTGTCCCCGGTTCTGTCCCCGGTTCTGTCCCCAGCTCGGTCCCCGGCTCTGTCCCCAGCTCTGTCCTCGGGTCTGTCCCCGGCTCCGTCCCCGGTTCTGTCCCCGGTTCTGTCCCCGGATGGATCCCTGGCATGATCCTCGGCTCGGTCCCCGGCTCTGTCCCCAACTCTGTCCTCGGGTCTGTCCCCGGCTGGGTCCCCGGCTCGGTCCCGTTTGCCCGCGCGGTCCCGCGGCCGCAGCAGCCGCTCGCACAGCGCCCGGGCGGCCCCCGCGTCCCCCGCCAGCAGCAGGCACTCGGCCAGGCGGGCGCCCAGGGCCGGGCGCGCCCCCAGCGGCGCCACGCGCAGCAGGACGCGGAGCGCGCGCGCCACCGGGGCCAGCAGCTCGCGGCCCGAGTCCTCGCGGAGCTCGGGGCGGCTGCGCACGGCCTCCTGGAAGTGGGCGAACCCCACGTCGGCGGCCTCCCGCACGCGGGCCAGCACGCGCTCGCGGTCCCGCGCCGACAGCACCGCCTCGAACTGCCTGCGCGCGGCCGCCGGGCTCTCGCGGAAGGCCTCGTGAAGGTCCCGCAGCAGGTCCTGCGCCCCCCGGTCCAGGAAGAAGGCCGCGGCCGCGCGGGTGACCAGCAGGGCGGCCAGGCGCTCACCTGCGGGGAGAGCAGAGCACCCGGTGACCGGGGGTCCCCCCCCCCCCCCCCCCCCGCCCCAAGCGCGGGCAGGAGGCGGGCGGCAGCCTGGGCCTCCCCAACCGCCCTCACTCGGGGGCTCAGTCACCCTCCTGCCCAGCCAACGTGAGAACTCAGTCACAGCTCCTCTGCCCAGCCCCCACCCCGCCTCCACGGTGGATTTTAGGGGTGAGCTCCCCCTCCTCCTCGGATCAGCTCCAGGTCAGAGCTGAGGGCTGACCCTGTGACCTCGGCAGGGGCCGGGGTCACCATGTGCCTCTGTTGTTTCTGTTGTTAACCCTCACCTGAGGGTATTTTCCGTTGAGTTTTAGGGAGAGGGGGATCCCCCTGGAGAAAGGGAAAGACGGAGGAGAGAAACATACCGACTGGTGGACTCCTGCATGCACCCCACCACCAGGGTCCCGCTGGGGAGGAGCCTGCAGCTTAGGTCCATGCCCTGGACCAGAACCAAACCCGAGGCCTTCCGGTCCGCAGGCCCACACTATCCACGGAGCCACACCGGCCGGGGCTGTGGCTTGTATTCTTGGGGCTACACCGGGACTCAACACAGAGACGTCCCCCGTCAGGCCCAGGAAAGAGGGGGAGGGCACCCCAATGCCGCTGGCAAGTGTGGGGGTCCCGGGCCATGGGCTGAACTTCCATGCCTCCGTTTCCCCTTCCGCTTCGTAATGGGGAGGTCACAGTCGGCGGTCACAGCGCTTCGAGCAGGACACGGGTCAGCGTGTGCCCGGTGCCCGGAGCAGGGGTTGGTTGATGGGCTCGTCACTCGGCGAGGGCTCCTGTCAGAGCCGAAAGTCAGGCCACCCGTCCCAACGGCGGGCGCCCCAGGCAGGTGCGCGCTGTCCGGGAACCTCAGGCACCTCAGTGCTGGCGGGAGCTCAGGGCCCGGGGACCCCTCCCCCCATAGACAGGTCAGGAAAGTGCCGCCAGGGACAGGTCTCAGAGCCCCTCCCCCCTATCCTGGGTCGCTGAGCCTCCAGTTCGGGAATCCTCGTGGAGTTTCCACCTAACGTGGCCACCACGCCCTTCATACCCCTGGACACGGACACGGCAGGCGTGGAGGCCCTTGTGGCTGAGCGTCACGCCGCAGCCCGGAGCCAGCCCGCTGCACCCCGAGATCAATGCGCCAACGAACCAGCCCCCCGCCGGTCGCCCTGTCCAGTCCTGGTGGCCGACGGGAAAGACACTTTGAGCCCGGCCGGCGTGGCTCCGTGGTTGGGGGGTCGACCTATGAGCCAGGGGGGTCAGGGTTCAATTCCCGGTCGGGGCACAGGCCCCGGCTGCAGGCTCGCTCCTCAGTGTGGGGCGTGCAGGAGGCAGCTGATTAGTGGTTCTCTCTCCCCATTGAAATGTCTATCTCCCTCTCCCTTCCTCTCCGACATCAATAAAAATATATATTTAAAAAAAGAAACTGAGCTGAAACCGGTGTGGCTCAGTGGATAGAGCTTCGGCCTGCAGACTGAAGGGTCCCGGGTTCGATTCCGGTCAAGGGCATGTACCTGGGTTGGTTGCGGGCACATCCCCGGTGGGAGGTGTGCAGGAGGCAGCTGATGGATGTTTCTCTCTCATCGATGTTTCTAACTCTCTCTCCCTTTTCCTTTCTCTTGATAAAAAAATCAATAAAATAGATTTTAAGAAAAAGAAACGTTGAGCCTTTCCCATCAGTCGCTAACTCCTGACAGCTGAACCCTCATCGCCGACGTGCACAACAGTTCATGGGTCCGAGGGGGTGCAGCAGGTGCAGAGCCCGTGGCCCTGGAGGGGGGTTATTATTTCTAACCCACATGGAAGTGTGTTCTCTCCTCTGCTTCAGAGACCCCAGGCGCACACATGAGGCTTCTATAGTCCTCCCAGCGGGTGCTGAGGCTCAGGACATTTCCCCTGAGTTCGCCAATATCGGATAATTTCTCTTCTAAGTTTACGCTCACGGTCCAATGTGCTGTGCATTTTCCATTTCTGTTACTGTGCTTCTCAATTCTAGAATATTCACAGTTTCCGTTTGCTTGCTGCGATTCCACATCTGCTCATTCATTGCGGCTATATTTTCCTTTAGTCCTTCAGGGCACTACCGATGGTGCCTTGAAAGCCCCCCGGATGCTAATTTCAGCACCTGTCGTGCCATCTCGAGGTCGGTTTCTAGTGACTTCTTTCCCTCCCTCCTGCGGCTCGCATTCTATTTTCCGGTTTCTTTGCAGGCCTGGCAATGTTTTGCTGTACACCAGACATCTGGCTGATGGATGCTCTGTAGAGACTGGGATCGGTTATGTTCCTCGGAAGAGAACACGCGTGGGTTCGAGCAGGCAGTTAAACCGGAGGGAGTCGGATTCCGTGTTCTGTCGATTTGGTGGGTAGCGGCTGAAATCCCCGTTAGGTCCTCACAGCTTCCAGCTGCTGCCTTTTCCAAACCACCAGCCTCTCCCTCGCACCTGCGGCTAACGCAGCCCAAGAGTTCCGTGGATTGAATACCCAGATTCAAATGAACCCCCCCTCCTACTCCCCCAGGTCTCACCCCCTCCGTGGCTTCCTCCACCTCAAGACTTCCCTCCTGACCGTCCAGCCACGCGTTTTTTCAGCCTGAGCTCTGTCCTGTGACGTCGCCAGCCAGCGAAACAACCGCCTTCTCTTCCACGGGGACCAAACCTGGATTGAGCCCTAGCCGGCGTGGCACAGCGGATGGAGCGTCGGCCTGGGGACTGAAGGGTCCTGGGTCTGATTCCGGTCAAGGGCATATGCCCAGGGTTGCAGGCTTGAGCTCTGGTGGGGTGTGTGTGTGTGTGTGTGTGGTGTATGTGCAGGAGGCAGCCGATTGATGATTCTCTCTCATCGTTGATGTTTCTTTCTTTCTTTTTTTTAAAAAATATATTTTATTGATTTTTTACAGAGAGGAGGAGAGAGGGATAGAAAGTCAGAAACATCGATGAGAGAGAAACATCGATCAGCTGCCTCTTGCACACCCCCCATCGGAGATGTGCCCGCAGCCAAGGTACATGCCCTTGACCGTAATCGAACCCGGGACCTTTCAGTCCAAAGGCCGACGCTCTACCACTGAGCCAAACCGGTTTCGGCCATCGTTGATGTTTCTCTCTCTCTCTCCTTTTCCCTTCCTCTCTGAAACCAATACAAAATACATATTTAAAAAACCCACACAAAACCTGGATTGAGGAGTTTCCTCAAAAAACCCACAGGCCTGCACCTCTTGCCCTCCATCAGTTTCACACCTCAAGGCTCCCCCCCGCCCCCCCCCCCCCCCCCCCCCCGGTTTCTGCCTCGCGGTCACTGCTCCGGCCCACACGGCGGCATTTTGCGTGCTGTCCCCGCGGTGGCGTTGCTGTCTGCGGCTCACGCTGTCGGCTCCAGCTCCCCCCCAACCCCCCGCCTTCCCAGAAGTGGGCGCCCCCAGCGTTAGACTCTCACATCCAGGCCACCTGAGGGGGGCAGAGGCCACCCCGCTGTTGCTGTAATTGTCATTCTCCCGATGACAGCGAGGCTCATTCATTAGAAATACTCGCTCCGTCCGTCCGTCTGGCTGCAGGTTCCCCGCGTGCCGTCGGCCGTCTGCGCCTGCTGTGTGGGGAGCTGCTCGTGCCGGCGCCGGCGCCAGATTCTGCATTTCCTGTTTGACAGGCGGCAGCTCTTCAGACACTCTGGGTATCATTATTATTATTAATTATTGTTATTATTATTTGCCCGTGGTACGTTCTGCCAACCTCCTCTCTCTGTTGTGGCTTGTCCCTTCGCTTTCCGACACGTGGTGGCGACACAGAAGCTTAAAACTTTCCATTTTGTCAAACGTGTCCCGTGTTCCTTCGTGGCTTCCCCCCTTTTGCGTCGTCAGGAGCCTGGGTGTTCACAGACGTCTCCATGCCAGGCCCCTGTGCCTTCACGTTGTCCACCTCGGCGACAGGCCCGGTCCCCGGGGGCCTCGGCTTGGTGGCGGGTTTGAGGTAGAGAGCCGGCATCTTCCGTGAGCTGTGGGCTTGCGATGCTCACGCTCCCACGCGAGGTTCCAGAGACACACGGCTCTGTTTCTGGCCCAGCGTGTGCCGTTCCTCTCTGACCGCCGGTGTCGTTTGTGTAATTTTACATTCACAGGTAGAGAAAGTCCTTCACCACCATCTTCTTCTC
This sequence comes from Antrozous pallidus, assembly GCA_027563665.1. Lineage (NCBI taxonomy): Eukaryota > Metazoa > Chordata > Mammalia > Chiroptera > Vespertilionidae > Antrozous > Antrozous pallidus. The sequence goes on from CM050508.1 coordinate 212,777,945, forward strand.
CATCTCCGCCCCTTCTCTTCCCCTCTTCCTTCTCTCCCTTTCTCTCCTCCCCCTTTCTCCCCTTCTTCTTCATCTTGTCTATTATCGGTCCTCTGCTCATATATATATATATATATATATAAAAGTCTAAGCAATGTTTAGGGCCAGTCAACTGAATGACCGGTTGACCGGTTGCTATGACGTGAACTGACCACCAGGGGGGCAGATGCTCCCTGTAAATGCATACCTACAGCCAGCCTCCCATGGCCGATTGACCTCCTGCAGTCCCTCCCCTGGACCTGCCAGCCCAAATAGGCCAGGCCGAGGGACCCCCACCTGTGCACGAATTCATGCACCAGGCCTCTAGTCTGTTATATTATCAGATCTTTCTAGCAACACACAGTGAACATTTCTCTACTCATCTCATTGTTCTTTATTATCTTTTAATAAAGTTTTATGGTTTTCTCCATAAAGTCATGTGACTCGGAAGTAAATTATTTTCTGTTGCGATAGTAAGCTTTTATATGTTTTTTTTAAATGTGTCATTCTTTTCTTTTTTTAAAAACATATATTTCATTGATTTTTTACAGAGCGGAAGGGAGGGGGAAAGAAAGTCAGAAACATCGATGAGAGAGAGACATCGATCAGCTGCCTCTTGCACACCCCCCACTGGGGATGTGCCCGCAGCCAAGGTCCATGCCCTTGCCGGAATCGAACCCGGGACCCTTCAGTCCGCAGTCCGACGCTCTATCAGCTGAGCCAAACCGGTCTCGGCTCATTCTTTTCTTTTTAAAAAATATGTTTTTATTGATTTCAAAGAGGGAGACAGGGATAGAAACATCCATGATGAGAGAGAATCATGTATCGGCCGCCTCCGGCATGCCCCACACTGGGGATCGAGCCCACAACCGAGCCCTTGACTGGAATTGAACCTGGGGCCCTTCCGTCCGCAGGCCGACGACGCTCTATCCACTGAAGCAAACCAAATATGTTTAAACCACAGCCATATTTCTTGCGGGTGTCTCTAAGTATAAATGCTTTTTGTGTGCATCCTGCTACATTCCATTCCCACAAGTAATCCATCCTTGTTTCTTTTGGGGGTCTCTGCGTAGCTCAGTCCATTGTGGGGACTGAGGATGGCCTCGGTTCTTCCTCTCTGCCTCACACGCTTATCTCCCTTCCTGCCTTCTTGCGTTGGCTAGCATCTCCAGCGCAATGACGGGCGTGTGGGCGAGAGAGCAGCCACCTCGCTCTGCGTTCGAAACGGAAGGCTTCCGAAACATCACGCACCTCGCGTGAGTGTCAGGGGGGCTTTTGACGGGTGTCCTCTCTCGGTGCAGTTCTTAACAAGAAGCCGTGAACACACAGGGGGAAGGTGAAGGCTCAGGAAAAAAGGCGCGGGGGCGGGGGGGGGGGGGGGGTTGGGGTGAAAGCCACTCCCCTCGGCACCTCGTCCCCGAGTGTCTGCGCGGTGAGGACAGGGTGCTTTCCGAAGGACAGAGGTTACTTCCAGGTTCGCAGGGCGTTTGCCGAGTCACCCCGAGGGTGGCGTTTGCCGAGTCACCCTGAGGTGGAATGCCTTCACCGCGGGAATGACATCCGGCAGAAGCCGGTGGCGACAGGTGTCTCCGGGGACTCAGACACTCAGGGCCGACGGAGGCGGTGAGCCTCGGGGAAGGGCCTCCCGTCCGTCCGTCCGTCAGAGCCGGGCGGGACAGACCGCGTCCGGCCAGGCCCCGGGGGAGGGGCGGTTTCTCTGGCACAGGCCTCCGGGGGTCCTGGATTTCAGCAGGGTCACCACTGGTCTGGGAAGCAGAGGCCCCTCCCTGGGGGCGCCTGGATGCCCCGGCCTGCCGTGCACCCGCCCCGCTCTCTCCCCCGCCCCGCACTCCTGCTCTGGCTGGCGGGTCCCCCCCTCGCTCCCCAGCTCAGGATGGTCCGTGGTTCTGTCAGCGTTCCTGTGCTTTCTGGAGGGGAGCGCGTCTGGGGTCTGGTCCGGTGCAGTTCCTTAAACAAACCCACCCACTCCCTGTCCCGTCCCCTCCCGTCCCCTCCCCCCGGGGTCCCCGACCTCCCCGGCGCTCCACAGACACCCCGTCCGCTCCTCCTGGTTCCTCCGTGCGGCTCTCGGCGCCCACACGTCTCGGTCTTGCGCAGCCCTCGCCTCCCCCGTCCGCCCCGCAGGCCCCGCGGGTCCCTGAGTGGCCTCAGTCTTGCTGCCCCCTGTCCCCGCTGCGGGGTCCTCTTTAGGGGGGCAGTGTGGGGGGCGGTTAGGAGCCTCCCGGGGGCCAGATTCCAGCCACCACGAGCACCGTGGCCTTGGCCACTGAGGGAGGCAAAGGGGCTGCAATGAAAGCGCCTATCGAGCCCCGCCCGTGTGGCTTGGGAGGTGAAGGTTCGATTCCCGGTCTGGACCCCGCCCCCCCCACCTGGACCCCCCTCCCCTCAGCCTGGATCCCCCTCCCCCGCCTGAATCACCCACCTGCCTGGATCCTCCCTCCTGGCCTGGAACCCCCTGCCCCCCCTTCCTCTCAGCCTGGATCCCCCCTGGCCTGGACACCCCTGACCTGAACCCCCTTGACCTGAACCCCCCCCCGGCCTTGATTCCCCCCGGCCTGGACCCCCTCCTGCTGGACCTCCTCTGCCTGGACCCCCCCCCCTTGGCCTGGATCCCCCCCCCCCAGCTGGACTCCCCCCTGGGCTTCCAGGAGGCTCAGTCCTCTCTCTGGCTCCCGGGCACGCCCGGCACACAGCAGCCAGAGGAGCCGTCACCGGGGTAACCCAGACACCTCACCCCACCGGGCAGGCCCTCCCGCGGCTCCGAGTCTGAGGCTCAAACCGGAAGGTTTTCCCGGCTCAGAGGGCGCGGCCTTGGCTACAGCTTTCAGGGCCTCCGCTCCCCTCTGCCCCCGCCCCCATCCCGAGCGACCCCCCAGCTCCACTCGGCGGCACCCACACCCACGCCCTTTCCTCCTCAGCCCCGGAGCCCTGGCTGCAGTCCACAGGGCACTCCCTCCCAGAATCCCCTCTCCCCCGCCCCCCATCCCTCCATCCCTGGCCGGAGGCGCACCCGCCTGTCATTTCTCAAAGCGCTTGTTCTGTTCGCGTCTTTTCTGGGTGCCGTGAGCGCGGGGGGCCTGTCCACTTGTCCCCGGGGTGCCCCCGGCCTCCGCACATCCCCCTTCTCTCCCCCCCAGCCTACGGGGGAAGAGATGGCCGTGTGACCTTCACCCTGACCTTCACCCTGACCTTCACCCTGACCTCAGGGGGTCGCGACCGCGGGCCTTACCTCGGGATCGGCCGCCGGCGGGGTCGGCCTCCAGGGCCCGGCTGCAGGCCGCCCGGCAGTCCTCGTACCGGCCCCCGCGGAGCAGGCCTTCGGGGGACAGGGCGCCGCCGCTGCAGGTGCCCCCGGGGTCCAGGGCGGCCAGGAGCCCCCGGGCGTCGGCCTCCCGCCGGCCGGCCGCCCCGTCCGCCAGGTGGGCCCGGAGGGCGCCGGCCAGCGCGGGCAGGTAGGGCTGCTGGTGCGTGAGCACGAAGGTCACGGTGCGCTCGGCCGCGGAGGCGAAGGCCCGCAGGTAGTCGGCCAGCCCGGCGTCCGCCCGGGCCCCCCCCAGCACGCGGGCCAGGGCGCGGGTGAGCCGCAGCTCCAGGCCCTGCCGGGCGTGCGTGGCCAGCAGCGCCCCGCAGCGCCGCACCACCTCCCCGTGCCGCCCCCGCGCCAGCAGGCCGGCCAGCGCGTGCAGGGCCGCCGCGGGGTGGTCCGGGCGCAGCGTGGCCAGCAGGGCGCAGGCCAGGGGCCCGCTCAGGGACACCACGGCCATGCCGTCCCAGCGGAGGGCGGGGATCCGGCCGTCCCCGCGGCACCAGGCCTCCAGCGTGGCCACCACGGCGGCCCCCCGCGCCTCGGCCAGGGCCGCGCGGACGCTCCTCACCGCCGAGGCCGCGTGGCAGCTGAAGGCGGCCAGGTAGAAGGCGGTGGCCAGCGGGGGCTCCCCCAGGGCCAGGTGCCGGTCCCCCTCCCGGCAGAGGCAGGCCGCCAGCTCCTGGGCCGACATCGCCGCCGCGCTCGCTCCCGGCACCTGCGGGGGGCGGGTGGGGGGTGAGGGGGTGTGGTCAGTGCTCACAGGGGTCAGCCCCGCTGGTCCTGAGCCCCGTGCCCCCCCCCCCAGGCCGGGTCTGATCAGCCTCCCGCCCCCCCCTGCCTGAGCCCCCCAGCCTGGTCTGGGTCAGTCTCTGCCCCTCCCCCTGAGCCCCCCGCCCCCCGCCCCGGTCTGGTCTGGGTCAGCCTCCTCCCCTCCAGCTGAGCCCCCCGGGTGTCAGTTGGGCCCTGAGTGGAGAGAGGGTGAACTGGGCTGTTGGGGGTGGGGGTCGGCCTGCAGCTGGCCTCCAGGGTTTTCGGGGCTCCTCCTCTGCCAGTGGGACAGTGAGCCCTCCCAGCCACGGCCAAGGCCCCCGTTGGGGCTGTGGACGGTGCCCCTGGGCGCCCAGCGGGGAGGAGCTGGGTGGCCCGAGGGGTCAGGGACCCCGAGCCTTCGCTCCACCGCCTGCCCTCGGTCCTCAGGAAGGTGGACCCCTCCGTCCAGGTCGGTCCAGTGCCCCCAGCCTTCTCGGCGCTGAGACCCACAGGCCCATCCGACTTCAGGCCGCCCTCTGCACCCCTCCCACGCTGGGGCCACCCGCAGGGGAGTAGGGGGGTGCTGGGCTGCCAGGGCCGCTTGCCTGGCCCTTGGGGGGCCCGGGCCGGGGATCAGTTCCCTGGTGGTTTGAGGACTGGCCCCGTCAGGCCCCTCTCCCCTCCGAGCTTCCCCTGAAGACGGAGCTGCTCAGCCCTTTCTGTCCGGCTCCCGGGACCTGCAGACAAGCCCCACCCCGGGAATGCTCCCTGACTCCCCCAGGCACGCAAAGTCTGCGGAACCCCGGAGCACATGCACCCGCCTGTGCACGCACACACACAGGCCACACCACCTACTCACACGTGTGCACACGGTCACACCACCTACTCACACGTGTGCACACGGTCACACCACCTACTCACACGTGTGCACACGGTCACACCACCTACTCACACGTGTGCACACACAGGCCACACCACCTACTCACACGTGTGCACACGGTCACACCACCTACTCACACGTGTGCACACACAGGCCACACCACCTACTCACACGTGTGCACACACAGGCCACACCACCTACTCACACGTGTGCACACGGTCACACCACCTACTCACACGTGTGCACACGGTCACACCACCTACTCACACGTGTGCACACACAGGCCACACCACCTACTCACACGTGTGCACACAGTCACACCACCTACTCACACGTGTGCACACACAGGCCACACCACCTACTCACACGTGTGCACATGGTCACACCACCTACTTACACGTGTGCACATGGTCACACCACCTACTCACACGTGTGCACACAGTCACACCACCTACTCACACGTGTGCACACACAGGCCACACCACCTACTCACACGTGTGCACATGGTCACACCACCTACTTACACGTGTGCACATGGTCACACCACCTACTCACACGTGTGCACACAGTCACACCACCTACTCACACGTGTGCACACACAGGCCACACCACCTACTCACACGTGTGCACACGCAGGCCACACCACCTACTCACACGTGTGCACACAGTCACACCACCTACTCACACGTGTGCACACGCAGGCCACACCACCTACTCACACGTGTGCACACGCAGGCCACACCACCTACTCACACATGTGCACACACGGTCACACCACCTACTCACACGTGTGCACATGGTCACACTCCCTGGTGCCGAGGCTGTGCGGGGCACACGGGGGAGGGCGAGGCGCGCTCCCCTGGAGGGGGTGCGGGCTCCTGGGAGGGTCCGCAGGCTGGACTCCCAGGCGCCCCACCTCCGCTGCTGAGCCCCAGCCCAGCCCCAGCCTGAGCCGGAGCCGGAGCTGAGGGCTGGGGTGCTGGTTTCCCCGGAGAGTGTCAACACCCCTCCGCCCACGGCTCAGCTGCGCCCCCAGTGGCCAGACGGCGCCCCTGCCGGACCCGCCTTCCTTCGTCCCGCCCCCCGACCTGTCAGATCGCTCCCCAGGCGCTGGGTGAGGTTGGGGGTGGGGTTGGGGGGCCACAGGAAGGCCGAGCGGAGAGCCACCCCTGAAGGGCTGGGCTCTGGGCTCCCGGGCAGCTTCGGAGCAGACCATGGGCTCGAGGTGTGGGGCCACTGGACTTGGGGGCGGGGAGCTGACCTCGCTTCGGGGTCCCCCTCACTCCCCAGCCTCACAGTCCTGGCAGCTGAGGAAGGAGCTCCCGGGAGGTGGGGCGCCCTGGCCCCTGCACCCCCAGAACAGCCGGGTCCTTTCTGCCCGGCCCCCCCTCCTGCGCTGCAACCTGGGGAACTGCCCGGGCACTGGCCCCCGGTCTCCTGGAGCCTCTGCCCCGCCGGGCGCCCCCCCCCCCCCCCCCAGCAGCTCCTCCAGCACCAGACCAGACAGCAGGCGGGGACCCTGGGCAGGACCAGCCGCTCCTGGGCAGCGCCCTGCCCCCCCGCCCCCCGCCCCCCCTGCCCCCCGCTCCATGCTCGGAAGGTGGCTGTCAGGAGCTGAGACCGAGCCTGCAGGCCGGGTGGCCGAGAGGCAGCTGGGGAAGGGCTACGTGTCAGTGGTATTTTAGGACCCCCCACCCCCCTCCAGCCGCCAAAGGACAGGCCAGTCACCCAAGGGCCTGGGAGGGGAGGCAAGGGGGGTGGCAGATCCCTGGAAAGATGGCGCCGTCTTGGGCCCAGATCCCAGGCAGAGCCCAGGCCCCTGGCAGGGCCCAGGGAGCCAGCTGGGCACCCACGGGAGGGACGTGGGCCCTGGGGGCGGGTGCTGCGTCTCCAGTTTCCTTCCCGGGCTCTGAGCTCGTGGGGTTGGGCCTGTTGGGGAGCCTGGGCACGGCCTGCGGCGGGCGGGCAGCTGGGTCATCGGGCCCCCGGTCCCCCGTCCGCCCAGCCCGGCCGGCTCTGCGGCTCCCGGACCTGCACACGGCGCAGCACCGGGCCGGCCGGGCGGCAGTCTGAGATCTCCCGCGGCTCCGAGTGCTTCCCGTTAATTACCCTCATTAGGCAGCAGCCTGATGGAGCAGGTGCCACAGGCCGAGGGGGGCCCGGGGGGGGGCTGCCCTGTTCGCGGGCACATTAGCCCCGATGGGTCCCCCAAGTTTTCGCCCGAGCTCTGTGCCCGGGGCACCGGCCGATACGCCCGGCCTCTGCACGCCACCCGCAGAGCTGGCAGTCCACCAGGGCCCCCGCTTTGTGCTGGGGGGTGTGGGGAGGGCGTCCGGATGCAGGGCCGGGAGCAGGTGGAGGGGACAGCCAGGGGCGAGGCCTGGATTGGCACGGGGGCGCTTGGTCCTGAGGGCGCCGGGCAGCGGCGGGCCATGGGGGGCACTTGCCCTTTGCACGGCTGTGCCCAGCCGACCCTACGGGACAGGTGCATTGTGGGGGTTCACGGGGCGTCCTCGCTTTAGGGGCCGGCGGAGCTGGACTAGAGGCTGCGGGTGGAAGCTCGTTTCCCGGCACCTGTGCACGGGCAGGCATGCTCTCCTCCCCTTGCCGCTGCCCACGCCAGAGGCCAAGGCTGCCCGGCTCCCTCTGATCCCAGCGCTGAGCCAGGCGCCAGGGGCCGGGCGCTGGGCGAGGTCCCCACCCGCGGACCCCACCTGGGCCAGGAGAGGCTGAGCCCCCACACCCCGAGCCAGCGTCCCTGCCAGGGCCCGGGCAGGGCTCCTCAGAGGCCTGGGTGCGGCCCCGGAGGCAAATGGGAAGGCCTTGCCCCAGTCACCCCACCCCCACCCCCACCCCCACCCCCAGTGGCACAGGAGGGAGGACAGGGCCCACAGCTTCTCTGCCCCGCTGTGGGCTCCCCAAGCAGGAGGCCGACTCATCCCCTTCAGCCAATCCCCACGAGGCAGGAGAGCACTTAGCAACAGCCCAGGTCTGCACCCCCCTCCCCGCCCCAGCCCTCTCAGGACACCCCAGGACTCAGGCCTCCCCTCGGCCCCGGGGGGCTTACCTGTGGCTGCAGCGGCTAAACACCTGAAGGACCAGCTCGGGGGGGGGGGGCTGGGGGGGCACCCGATGAAATTTCAGCCTCTGTGCCCGGCCACCAGCCAGGAGCGAACTGCGGGCAAGGAGGACGCAGTCCTGGGGCAGGAGCCTGGGTCCGGGGCGTCCCTCTCGGACCCTTCCCCCGGTCCCTGAGCGTCCGGGCCCGAGCGCTCCTCCTGTCGCCCGGCCTCGCTGAGCTTCCTGCGGGCCTGGCAGCGGCGAGGGGGCGGGCTCACCTGCCAGGTGGCTTCCTGTCCCTGATCAATAATGCAGCGCCCCCCCCCCCCCCCCCGCCCACCTGTCGCGCGGGGCGTTTCGATCTCAGTGACAGGCCTGGTGGTTTGCGGGGGGGGGGGGCAATCCCCTCTGCGGTAGGAGTGCTGTTGTGGGGGGAACAGGTTGGAGAAGCCACGTCTTCGTGCCCTGGAGATAGCCCTTCTGTTTTTATCAGGCCCCCCCGGGGCTCCCCCAGCTAACAGCCCTGCCCCCCTCTGCTGCCACCTCCCAGCACCTTGGCCGCTGGGCTCAGCCACAAGGCCCCTCCGTGTGCCTGCCCCGGCCCGTTCCCCGCCAAGCCCGAGTCTGCCCCTCTCCCCCCACGTCCTCCCCTCTTCCCATCGTCCCTCCCCAGAGAGACCTCGCTCAGCCCCTCATCCAAAACAGCTCCTCACCGAGACCGGTGTGGCTCAGTGGATAGAGCGCCGGCCTGCGGACTGAGGGGTCCCGGGTTCGATTCCCGTCAAGGGCATGTACCTTGGCTGCGGGCACATCCCCAGTGGGGGGTGTGCAGGAGGCGGCTGATCGATGTCTCTCTCTCATCGATGTTTCTAACTTTCTACCCCTCTCCTTTCCTCTCTGTAAAATGTCAATAAAATACATTAAAAAAAAAAAAGAAATTACCGAAAAACAAAACAACACAAACAAAACACCTCCTTGCTCCTCTCGCCATTCCCCTGCTGTGGCGGCTGCCTCGCCTTCTCTCCCCGGGACTCGGGGTCTGGGAGGGGGTGGGGGGGCGGCACAGCGGCAGGTGCCTGGCAGGTGGGGGAGAGGAAGGAGGGAGGGAGGAGGGAGGGAGGAGGGAGGGAGGGGGGGAGGGAGGGAGGGGGGAGGGAGGAGGGAGGGAGGAGGGAGGGAGGAGGGAAGCTGGCCCGTGCCCCCGTGACCTCGGAGTTGCCCTGCAGGGGGGACCTGGACTTTGCCCCAGGTCGGCCTCCTGGAGTCACAGGTCTCCCCCAGGTCAGCACCTTGGACGGACGGACGGACGGACGCCCTCTGTCCTTGCGTCCGAGCGGAGTCCGGGAGCCCTGAGAGCAGGCTGTCGGGGGAGTCCGCTTCCCCCAAAGCCGCCCGACTTTCTCTCTGCCTTTCCCCGGCCCTGGGTCTCGGTGACCGGCGGGGAGGGAGACGGACGGGCCGGCCGGTCTGCGCAGCCCACGCCGCTCGCGCTGACGACGGCGCGACCCAGCCGAGGCGGGAGCCATTAATCACGCCGCAAACGGCGGCGAAATGACTTTCCCGAATGTCGCCGGTGCCATTACCGCCGCCGTTCATACGGCCCGTGTGCAAACAGTAATTAAGGCGGTAATGAGCGGGCCCAGGCCTCCCTCCCAGAGCTCATTTGCATGTTAATGATCATTAGTGACCGGGGAAAAACACGTTATAAACAGCCTAATTAGCAGCCTGATCATTTTTACAAGAAATCGTGCGCATTTTGGCGCGCGAGTGAGCGCTGGATTAATGCGGGCGGGCCAGCGGCCTCTGTGTGTGTGTGTGTGGGGGGTGGGGGGTGGAGGGGAAGGGGGAGCCCTCCAGTGGGGGCTCTGTGGCCTCGGGGGCCTCGGGGTGTCCCCAGCAGGGCGCTGGCGGGACATGGACCTTGGCTTGTAGCCGCGCTGAAGGGGGACGGTGCCAGGAGTGCGGGCGAGGCTGGGACGCCAGGGGCTGGGCCTCCCCCGCCTTCTGGCCGGGGTTGTGGTCTCAGCGTGGACGGGGACCCCGGGGGGTCGAGGGGCCGGGATCCCGCTGGGCTGCCTGAGGGGCGGGGGTCACGGTTAGAGAAGTCGTTCTGACACTCAGGAAGCCGTTAAAAAAAATACACGTTTGTATTGATGTCCGAGAGGAGGGAGAGGGGAGAAACATGCATGATGAAGAGTCGTCGGTCGCTGCCTCCTGCACGCCCCCCCCCGGGGACGGAGCCCGCAACCCGGCCCGTGCTCTGTCCGGGAATCGAACCCCGACCTCCTGGGACACAGGTCGACGCTCAGCCCCGCGCCGCCGGCCGGCTGGGAGTCTCCGTTCAGGACACTGTGGGGCGGGGGGGGGGGGGGGGAGAGCGAGCGCTGCTCCCAGACCACGGCTGAGGGTGCGGACAGCGGGTGAGGTGGGGGGAAGGGGGGCGGGGGGGAGGGGGAGGTCGGAGAGGAGGAGCCGGCAGTGGGAGTGTTCTGGCCCAAGGCAGGCAGGGGGATGGGTCAGGGGTGGGGGCGAGGAACTGGATCGGATACCAGGGTCTGGGGAGTCGGGCCTGGCTGACTCTTGCCACCAAGGGACTCAGTGGGGGAGGCAGGGCCCGTGGCTGGGGGAGGCCGGGTCTGTGGATGGGGAGGCTGGACTGTGGATGGGGAGGGTGGACTGTGGATGGGGAGGGTGGACCGTGGATGGGGAGGGTGGACTGTGGATGGGGAGGCTGGACTGTGGATGGGGAGGCTGGACTGTGGATGGGGAGGCTGGACTGTGGCTGTGGGAGGCCGGGTCCGTGGATGGGGAGGCTGGACTGTGGATGGGGGAGGCTGGACTGTGGATGGGGAGGGTGGACCGTGGATGGGGGGGCCGGACCGTGGATGGGGAGGGTGGACTGTGGATGGGGAGGGTTGCCTGTGGATGGGGAGGGTGGACTGTGGATGGGGAGGCTGGACTGTGGATGGGAGGGTGGACTGTGGATGGGGGGGCTGGACTGTGGATGGGGAGGGTGGACCGTGGATGGGGAGGCTGGACTGTGGATGGGGAGGGTGGACTGTGGATGGGGAGGGTGGACTGTGGATGGGGAGGCTGGACTGTGGATGGGGGAGGCTGGACTGTGGATTGGGGGAGGCTGGACTGTGGATGGGGGGGCCGGACCGTGGATGGGGAGGCTGGACTGTGGATGGGGAGGGTGGACTGTGGATGGGGGGGCTGGACTGTGGATTGGGGGAGGCTGGACTGTGGATGGGGGGGCTGGACTGTGGATGGGGGGGCCGGACCGTGGATGGGGAGGGTGGACCGTGGATGGGGAGGCTGGACTGTGGATGGGGAGGCCGGACCGTGGATGGGGAGGGTGGACCGTGGATGGGGGGGCCGGACTGTGGATGGGGAGGCCGGACCGTGGATGGGGAGGGTGGACCGTGGATGGGGAGGGTGGACTGTGGATGGGGGGGCTGGACTGTGGATGGGGGGTCGGACTGTGGATGGGGCCGGGGGAGAAGGGGCCGGAGAGCCAGCCGGAAGTGTGGTCGAGGAGACAGCCTCATCACCATGACACCCACGTTCCCCGTTTGCCCCTGCGCCTCCCGGCCCAACGCCGGTCTAGCTTCTCACAGGAGGGGCACCGCCCAGCGCCCAGTTCATGCCCCACCTGCCGGCCTCTCACCTGCAGAGCAGCCTGGGGGGTGCAGCCTCTGCCTGAGGGAGGCGGGGCCGCCCCGCGAGGGTGTGATCCCCACCACCCGCCGCCTGTGGAGGGGCCGGGGGAGGTCCAGGCCCCCGGGGGTTCAGCGAAGGGTGTGGACAAAGCCTTGGTTTTCTGTGGGAAGTACTTCGCTATTAAACATGTCTGTATATTAAGAGGCTAATATGCTAAGTGTCCCTCTGCCCGCCCGCCCGGTCGCTATGACACAGACTGACCACCAGGGGGCAGATGCTCAATGCAGGAGCTGCCATGGCGCCCACTGGCCATTTACCGAGAAAGGGCAGTGTGGATCGGGCGCTGACAAAGCAACACTCGGCTTCCCCCACGTGGGACACGCCCCCCCGCCCCCCACACTCCCGAGTGACAGCCCACCAAATCGCAGCCAATGCTGCCGTCGTGCCAAATGCAGCCCAGCCCAGCCCAGCCCAGAAACGGTGGCTGTGGGGACCGGGTAATGACATCACCTAGCAACGCCCGGCTTCCCCTCCCTAGCGACCAGCCTCCCTGCAGTTTCTCCAGCCCAGGGACACACGACTTGCTGTATAGCCAGGTGCAAACATTTTACCCTTTAACCAAATGTCCGTGAAGCGTCTCCTTTGCCTCATTTCGATTCGATCCTCACAGAAGTCCCGGAGTAGGGAGACGGGAGACTCGGGGGAATCCTATTTTCTTCTCGTCAGCCGGAAAACGGAGAGTTTAGAAAGCGTGGAAACTTGCCCCGATTGGAAAGCAGTTAAGAAATGGAGGACCTTGAAAATGACTCCCGGTTTTCTCACTGTGCAGAATATGGTCAGACACGGCTGCAGCTAAACAGGCCGCCCTTTGTCCTCCCTGCGTGATCTACACAGTAAATCTGCTTCCCGCCGTATGGCTGACTTGACCTGCGAGAGAAGTTGGGGTGCTTCGCTGGGCTGGGGAAGGTTTGGCTCCGTCAGAAAGCGGGTCTGATCAAGCACGTTTATTCTGTATCTCTACAAGGCTAAGTTGACGCGCGCACGCGTGGCACGTATAAAGCTCTGTCATTGTCAGAGTTTGGTTGACACGTCTATTGTGAAGGGCGAATAGCGATATTGAAATATTTCTTCTAATTAATCTCCGGCCGATGCGCAGGAATCCGTGGGCCGGGCCACTCGTGAGAGATCACGTGGGGGGCTGCCCATGGCCCACGGCCGCTCTGGGCCAGCACTGCCCGCCTTCCTTGCAATCACCAAGGGGCTGGGCGGGGGGGTGGGGGTGGGGGGGCAGAATAAGAGCCCCAGCTCCTCGGCCTGCGAGTACCCGGGCTGGTGGACGGGACCTTACGGGGGAAGGGACTTCGGAGCTGGGGTTACCCCGGTGACACAGTGGCCCCACTCACCGCAGGGGCGTGGGGGACACAGTCGGAGAGAGGTGACCCTGAAAGCCGAGGTCAGAGAGGGGGAGCGGCGCTGCGGGCTCTGAGGGCAGGGGAGTGGCCCCCCCTGTGGCCCCGGATCCCTCAGAGGGCCCCGCACCCTCCTGGACCTCTGCCCAGGGCGGCCTCTGGGGCCGGCTCTCAAGTGAGATGATGGACTTCAGGTGCTGGTGACAATGTCGGGAGAGGGAGGGGCTGTGGGCGGTGCCAAATGTGCTCCAGGCCCTGCCCCAAAGGTGTGCTCGCATCCCATTGGCTAGAGCACCTCAGTGCTCCCCCATCAGCTAAAGCACCTCAGTGCTCGCACCCATTGGCTAGAACACCTCAGTGGCCATGTGTGCTCACATCCCATTGGTTAAAGCACCTCAGTGTTTGCACCCCATTGGCTAGAGCATCTCAGTGGCCATGTGTGCTCACATCCCATTGGCTAAAGCACCTCAAAGCCACATGTGTGCTCGCTCCCCCATTGGCTAAAGCACCTCAGTGCTCACACCCCATTGGCTAGAGCTCCTCAGTGGCCATGTGTGCTCGCACCCCATTGGCTAAAGCACTTCAGTGCCCATGGTGCTGGCATCCCATTGGCTAGAGCACCTCAGTGGCCACACCTGCCTCCCAGGAGGAACCTGTGAAAGCGGGGACCCCAGCATCGGGTGCCGTGTCACTGCCTTAGGGGCCCAGGAGGAGGGGTCTGTCAGGAAGTGGGGGGGCAGCCCTATCGGCCGCGGGGCTCCGGGTCTGCGGCGGGAGCTGCACCTCGTTTTCCCGGAAGCGACGTGGAGGGCACACAGCCGGAGGCCACACGGGGCGGCGTTTCCTGGCAGCGACTCACCCTCTGGCCCCCGGACCCGCCTGACTCGGGCGGCCGGAAGGGTGACCTGACCTCGGCTCCCAGGACTGGGGCCGCCGGCTGGTGGTGTGAAAGCGGCCTCGGGCTCGGAGGGTGCTGGGAGCGGGCGGTGAGGGTTTCCCCAGAGCCCCGTCCTGTCCCCAGGGCCGCGGGACCGGCAGGGAGGACCCCGAGGGGTGGTGGCGTGTCGTGATGTACCCCCATCTTACAAAGGATGCCTCAAAACGTCGAATTATGGAGTCATTTATTTAAAAGCCGGCGGCATCCGAGGTCTGGAGCAGAAGCGCTCCAGACTCCGCAGCCCCCGAACGGCTCAACCCGTCTGGCTGATATTGGCGGCTTGTCGCAAAGGTATTCATTCCGTCCTCGGGCCTGAATGGGGAACCTGCTTTGCCAAAAGCATTTTTACAGAAGCAGAAATAGAGCAAGCTAGTATCTAAGAATCACTAAGTCAACAGAAACGCATCCTCTGGGACCCGCCTGGGCAATTTAGAAAGATTGTGCTGCTCAGATTTGGGGGCCACTGAGTCAACGGAAAGGCACTGTCAGCAGCTGCTCGAGGCAATTTAGGGTCATTGTGTTCTCCTGACTCCAGGACCCCTGAGTCGACTGAAAACTCTGTAGCTGCTGAGATAACTTGGAACAGTTGATCCGCCCCGGTTCCCAGAAGCATGTCCTTCAGCAACGAGTGAGGTCTCAATCAAGGGGACACTCAAACCATGGCATTCAGCCACACACATGTTCAGAAAGTCAAAACCACTGTCTGTTGTTCTATCAAACAAACGAGTACAGAACCCAACAGCAGTTTCTCCCGGGGATGACAGCCAACGCAGGGGCTGCCCCCGAAGCTTCGTGCCCGACAGCCCGCCCGGCTCCCGTGAGCCGCTCGGAGCGCTCCAGCCTGGGGCCTGGGGTCGGTGCAGGGGACGCCCAAGTCTGCAAAGCGGCCGGGTTTTTTAAAAAAATGTGAAGATCTCTGTGTTGCTTTCAGTTCGTCAGACAAGGTGTCCTTTTGCACGTCAGGGAGGGCGGTGTGTTCGGAAGCCGGAAGTCCTGAAGCCGGAAGTGACGTTGGTCCCTCTGTGGCCGGGCGGGCGGGGAGCGCTCCCTCCTCTGCAGAGGCGGTGGCTGCAGCTGGAGAGGCACTGAGAGCAGGAGTCTCCCCCTCACCCCCCCCCGTGCTGCCGGACCCTGTGGGGGGCCTGACCCAGAGCTGCCGGCCCCGCTCCTGGCCCCCTTTCCCCGTCCTCCCCTCCCCGAGCTCTCCAAGCTCCAGAAACACCCTGATGCTGCTTGCACACGTGTGCACGTGTATGCCTGCCTGTGAACGTGCATGCTGCAGGCATGTGCATGTGCCGTGCATATGAGTGTGCGTGCTGCAGGCGTGTGCTGCGTGCCTGCATGTGAGCACCCATGCTGCAGGCATGTGCATGTGCCGTGCATATGATTGTGCATGCTGCAGGCGTGTGCTGTGTGCCTGCATATGAGTGTGCATGCTGCAGGTGTGTGCTGTGTGCCTGCATGTGAGCGTGCATGCTGCAGGCGTGTGCATGTGCCGTGCATATGAGTGTGCATGCTGCAGGCGTGTGCTGCGTGCCTGCACGTGAGCACCCATGCTGCAGGCGTGTGCTGTGTGCCTGCCAGTGAGCGTGCATGCTGCAGGCGTGTGCTGTGTGCCGTGCATATGGGTGTGCATGCTGCAGGCGTGTGCTGTGTGCCTGCATGTGAGCACCCATGCTGCAGGTGTGTGCTGTGTGCCTGCATGTGAGCGTGCATGCTGCAGGCATGTGCATGTGCCGTGCATGTGAGCTCCCATGCTGCAGGCGTGTGCTGTGTGCCGTGCATATGGGTGTGCATGCTGCAGGCGTGTGCTGCGTGCCTGCATGTGAGCACCCATGCTGCAGGTGTGTGCTGTGTGCCTGCATGTGAGCGTGCATGCTGCAGGGGTGTGCATGTGCCGTGCATGTGAGCACCCATGCTGCAGGCGTGTGCTGTGTGCCGTGCATATGGGTGTGCATGCTGCAGGCGTGTGCTGTGTGCCTGCATGTGAGCACCCATGCTGCAGTTGTGTGCTGTGTGCCTGCATGTGAGCACCCATGCTGCAGGTGTGTGCTGTGTGCCTGCATGTGAGCACCCATGCTGCAGGCGTGTGCTGCGTGCCTGCATGTGAGCACCCACGCTGCAGGTGTGTGCTGTGTGCCTGCATGTGAGCACCCATGCTGCAGGCGTGTGCTGTGTGCCTGCATGTGAGCACCCATGCTGCAGGCGTGTGCTGTGTGCCTGCATGTGAGCACCCATGCTGCAGGCGTGTGCTGCGTGCCTGCATGTGAGCACCCATGCTGCAGGTGTGTGCATGTGCCGTGCATATGAGTGTGCATGCTACAGGCATGTGCTGTGTGCCTGCATGTGTGTAGGGGCAGGGACTCCTCAGCGGCCTCCGTTTTCTCTCCACGCGGTGACCCTGAACTCGGCGCCAGGGGCTCAGTGAACGTGGCTCTCCCGGGAGTGAGTGTAGGTGAGTGTAGGTGAGTGTAGGTGAGTGTAGGTGAGTGTAGGTGCGTGTAGGTGAGTGTAGGTGTGTGTAGGTGCGTGTAGGTGAGTGTAGGTGAGTGTAGGTGCGTGTAGGTGAGTGTAGGTGAGTGTAGGTGCGTGTAGGTGAGTGTAGGTGAGTGTAGGTGCGTGTAGGTGAGTGTAGGTGTGTGTAGGTGCGTGTAGGTGAGTGTAGGTGCGTGTAGGTGCGTGTAGGTGCGTGTAGGTGGCGGGCAGTGCCGGCCGCTCTGCACCCTCTGCCTGTGGGTCCCGGATGGGGCTGGAGGCCGGGAGGCCGGGAGGGGGGTGAGGGCCAGCAGCCAGGCCTTGGTGACCCCGAGCTCAGCGAGCCGGGCCTCTGGCAGGGGTGGGGTGGGCACCGAGCGGCCGGTGTCCCGTGGCGACCCCGCTCAGGATTGACGGGGTGCAGTGGACAGACCCCGCCCAGCCTCCGCTGTCGGGACAGATGCACGGCCAGCTCCGCTGTCGGCTCCTGCAGGGGCTAGGGGTCGCCCACAGGGCCCTCCGTCTGCCCGGCCGGTGAGTCCCGTGTCGCCAGCTGCACCCTGGAGTCTTGGCCGAGGTGGCAACTGGGTGGCCAGGTTCCGGGGAGCAGCCGCCAGGTGGGGGGGGGGGCGGGGGGGGCCGGGCTGCGGTGGCGGCTGTGGGAGGGGGCAGCCTGGGAGTGTGCGTGGCGCTGGGCCCCGGCGGGGATGGAGGCAGAGCCCCACGTCGGGGAGAGCCCAGGGAAGGCATGTCCGGGAGGGCCTTAGCGGACCTGCGGGTGGTCAGGGCCCAGAGCCGGGCTCCAGGGAGAGCCCCAGTGACCTGCGGGAAGGACCTGGGCGTGAGCAGCTGGCCCCTCTCGCCCGGGGCCTGTTCTGGGCTTCCAGGCCCCTCCCAGCTGCTGGAGGGAGAGGCCGTGGGGGTGGAAGGCAGCATCCTGGCTTCCTGAGTCCTTGGCCTTGAGGGGCGGCGTCTGCCTTCAACACCCCTTCCCCCCCCAAGGTCTGTGGATGGGCCGCCAGGTGCAGCCCGACTCCCTCCTGCGGTCATTGCACATGTTCGCCAGCAGAGGGCGCCCGTGCTCCACACACCGATGGCCCAGCACATGGTTCCTCCTTCCAGGTGGTGGCTGGGGAGGGAGGGCCCGGCCTGGGCCTCAGCCTCCGCCTCAGCCTCACAAAGGGGAGACCGGAGGGGGGGGGGCAGGGGGAGGGTCGGCCACCTGCAGGGGCTGGGAGGCGGCGACCAGTTGTCTGAGATGTCGCCATGCCCGCTCCACCGCTGGCTGCCCTCGGAGCCTCCACACATGGCCTCGGGGATCCTGGGGGGGGTGGGGCAGTGCGTGGAGGGGAGACTGAGGCAGGGGCTGGCCCAGGGCCCTGCAGACACGTCGGGAGCTCCTGGGAGGGTCGGGAGGGCACGATTATTGATCCCACGGGGCTGGGTTTCCACGCTGTCGGCCTCGGACCCACGGAGCAGTGTCAGCGGGACACGCGGGGGTGGCGGGTGGGGGTTTGGGGGTGCAGCCGCCACCCTCGGCGCTGCAGGAGGTGGTCCTGGCGGGGCCTCCGAGGGGTCAGAGGCCAAGAGGTGGCCCCGACCCGTTAGGCTGTTCCCCAGAGCTCGCAGCTCAGGATGGGGTGGTGGTGGGGTGGGGTGGGGCGGGGGTGCGGGCCTGCCTGCAGGGGGCCGCGGGGGTCGGCCACGGTGGCAGGTGAGAACACGGCCCCCAGCACGTCCCGCGGCCCCGGGTCTGGAGGTCTCTCCTGCGAGGCCCCGGGCTGAGCCACCGGAGCCGGGCCGCTGAGCGGAGGGTGAGCCGGTGTGTCCCCCGGGGGTGTCAGGCGGACCCCGCAGAGGGCTCAGAGCTCAGCCGCGGGCTCCGTCCTGGAGGCGAACTCCGGACACACTGGCCTGCGTCCGGCCAGCCTCGGGGACCCCTGGCCCTGCGCCCCCCTCGGCCCCCAGAAACAGGTGAGCCGCAGCGACTTCCAGGCCGTCGGGTCCGCCCGGCGGTGGGGCCCCGGGGTTCAGTGTCATTGCGGAACCGGAGGTCAGGGTTCACTCCTCGTCGTGGGGCACAGGCCCGGTCGTGGGGCACAGGCCCGGGGGTGGGTTCGGTCTCCGGGGGGCCGTGTGCAGGAGCAGCCGACCAGCAATTCTCTCTCCTCGTGGAGGTGTCTCTCTCCCGTTCTGAAACCAGTAAAAGTGTAGTTTAAAAAGCAAAAAGAGAAACGCAGGGTTTGAGGAAGCCAGAGACACAAACCCATGTAACTAGGGGTGAGGAGACCCCCCCCGCCCCCCGGGAATGGACCAGGAGGAACAGGGTCCCGGGAGCGCCCGGCGGCTTCTCTGGGAATCTCTGCTCCCCACTCCCTGATCCCCGCCAGCCGCCCAGCCCTCCAATAGCCCCCCGTCCTGTTCTCGCCAAGGAGTTGTTGGCCGCCGGGAGAGAGGTTTTCTGAGGTTCCTGGGGGAAGAGAGAGGGGGGCAGGGGAAGAGGAGGGAGGGGAGCTCTGGGGCTGGGGATCCGGCCTCTCTGCTGGCTCAGGCCAGGTGTTCCCCTCTCGTGAGCGGGGACACCAGGAGGCACAAGTCCTGCCTTCCCTTCTGCCCTCCCGAAAGCTCTCTCCTGAGCCTCACCGCCCCCTCCCCCCCCAGCTCCCCGGCCTGGAGGAAGGGACACCCCAGCTTCATCCTCTGGATCTTGGGGGGCTGCCCGAGCCTCGTCCCCGGCCTGGGCTGAGGGCGGCGACCCCATGTCTCCCCCGTGGGCATGCCCAGTGCCTTCCCCCCACACCCGCCATCCCCGAAGCGGGGGGGGGGAGGGGGGGAGCCCCAGCTTCGTTGCAGGGAGCCGTCCCTCCGGCTCCTCCTGCCACCTGGGTCTGGGGGGCCAGACAAGACCCCCGGGGGGCGGTGGGACGCGGGTGGGCTCCCCGGCTTAACGAGCAGCACGTGTGGCCCCGTCGGGCATCCTGTGTGCGCCCCGCGCCCGGGGCCCCCGCTTGTGGCCAGGGAAGAATTTGGCTCCTTTCCTGTGCCCGCCACAGGGGTCTCCGCCCCGGCAGCCGCGCTCGCCAGACCGGCCGGGCCGGGCCGGGCCGCGTGTCCGGGGGGGACGAGCGCCCACATCTGGGTGGAAACCGGGCGGGAGCCGCGGGCCCAGAGGTGCGGGGCCGAGGAGCCATTAACCGCCAGGTAACAGATTTGATTAATTCTGCGCCTGCAGGGTTTTCTCCCCCCCCCCCCGCCCTTTTCCAAAGAATCGGAGAAAACAAAATATTTTTCTAATTAAATAAATCTACGGCGCACGCTAATGGAGCCCGTCTGGGGCTCGTGACAGGGCCGGGGAGCCGGGAATAATGATTTTATTTTTTCATTAAATAGAATTATAGGCAGTTACTCAAAGCCACGCCGGGCCTAATTGAAAGAAACCCATTTCTCCCTAATTCACTTTCACGGTTTGGGATGATAAAAGAGCGCGGCCGCCGGAGAATTAAATACAAAACGCAGCCCGGGAAGGGCTTCGGGGGGCGCCGCGGCTCCTCGGAGCCGTGAGCGACGGTCGCCAGGCCCAGGGGAGGGGGCCGGGCCGGGTGCTGCCTCCGGGGTCTCGGTGGAGCAGGGTGACTGCTAGGCCCTGTGGGTCACGTCCCCTCCCGCCCCCCCCCCGGCCCCCGGCTCCTCTCAGCCCGCAGCCCAGGCTCTGTCTCAGCCGCCTCCTGCTCCCCGGGCGTCTGGACCGCCCTCCCCAAAGCGTGTCTGCTCCCCAGGGTCCTCGAGAGGTCTGGGGCCGCCAAGACCAGCAGCCAGAGGGGTGCGTGGGGTCCGTGCGCCCCCGGGCCGGTCAGCACCGCCGGGGCCCTGGGGGGTGCGTGCTGTCGTCTGACCAGCTGCCTCCACCTTCCTCTCGGCTCAAGCCTCAGCCCGCACTGCCCACCCCGCTGCCCACCTCGCTGTCCACCCTGCTGTCCACCCCACTGCCCACCTGCTGTCCAGCCACTGCCCACC
Organism: Antrozous pallidus; assembly: GCA_027563665.1. Classification (NCBI taxonomy): domain Eukaryota; kingdom Metazoa; phylum Chordata; class Mammalia; order Chiroptera; family Vespertilionidae; genus Antrozous; species Antrozous pallidus. The sequence continues at coordinate 212,798,479 of CM050508.1, forward strand.
CCGCTGCCCACCCCACTGTCCACCCCGCTGTCCACACCACTGTCCACCCCTCTGTCCACACCGCTGCCCACCCCACTGCCCACCTGCTGTCCAGCCACTGCCCACCCCACTGCCCACCCCGCTGTCCACCCCGCGGTCCACACCGCCATCCACACCGCCGTTCACCCCGCTGCCCACCCCACTGCCCACCCCACTGTTCACCCCGCTGCCCACCCCTCTGTCCACCCCGCTGCCCACCCCGCCCTCCTGGAGCAGCCGGGGGTCCCGGGGGTCTGGGCTCGGCAGCCCCACCTGCTGACTGATCCGCGATCCGCGATGCGAGGCTGATTAGTGATGTCTGCATGGGTGTGGGATTCAGCATGAGTGGAGGGGCTGAGTGTGTGTGTGTGTGTCTGTCAGTGTGTGTGTGAGTGTGTGTGTGTGTGTGTGAGCGTGTGTATGTGCATGTATGTATATGAGTGTGTGCATGTGTATGTATGTGTGTGTGTACGTGTGTATGTGTGAGGGGGGGAGGTGACCAGAGCCAGTAGTGCACCCCACCGGGTGGAGGGGTCGTGTGCTCCCAGTTGTGGGGGGAGGAAACGGGGGGCCGGAGGGAGCCCTGGTTTGCCGGCTGAGCTGCAGGACCTGGGGGTGTTCAGGCTGCCTGAGAGGGATGAGGCCTGTGTGAGTATGGGCTGTGCTGGGCCTCAGAGTCTCGCCTGGGGGTCTGCACCCCAACTCCTCCGCCCGGGCGGGCGGCCGGCGGCGCCCCCTTCTGGACTCCCCCCGCACTGCCCAGCCTCCGGGCCCAGCCCCTCCTCCGGCCCCCACGCCAGAGGGTGAGACGGGCCCAAGCTTCCGCCCGCAGCAATCCAGGGGCGCAGGCTCCCCCCACATGCCCTTCATGGCAGGGGGGACGGCGAGGGGCGTGGGGCTTCAGTCTCGGCTGGAGGAGGCTGTGGGCTCCCGGTGCCCCCACCCCTGCCTCCTCCCTGGTGCCCGCAGGCCCGGCCGGAGCCGACGCGCGGGGACGGTTCCCGGGGACCGCGCCTGACGGATGCCCGCTCCCGCCCTCTGCGGGCCCCTGATCTCCGGCCGCCCTGTAATCACAGCATTAAACTTTCATGGCGTGAATAAAACATGCGCTGCTGATGGAGCCGCCGAGCAGCCGAGCGGGCGGCCGGGCCGTTGACCGGCTCTCACGCCTGCCTGCGGGTGCGGGTGCGGGCGGGGCAGCACCCGTCCTCCCCGGCAGCAGTCCCGGGGCTCTCCCCGTGGGTGGGCGGGCCCAGGTCTCCAGCAGGGCCTGTCACCCCCCCCCCCCAAGGCAGAGTGTGGAGAGGTGGCCCCCACTCAGGCCCCGGGGTCATGAGAGCGGTGTGCAGAGCGGGGGGGGGGGGGGGGGGGGGGGCCCTGCTGGCCGGGACCTTGGGTGTGACTGGCTCTTCCCCTCGCCCCTGGCTGTGTTCAGAGAGCTGCGCCCCACCCCGCCTCAAGCCAGGGTCAGTGACAATGCTGGCTCTGGTTCTGGTGGAGTGTGGGGGGTCGGGCGTGCAGGAGGGGGGGGCGTGCAGGAGTGGGGGCGTGCAGGAGTGGGGGCGAGCGTGGGGGAGGTGGCGGGCGTGCGGGAGGGGGTGTGGGGGGGCGGGCATTCGGGAGGCGGGGTGTGTGCGGGGGGCGGGAGCGGGCGTGCGGGAGGGGGTGTGGGGGGGAGGGCGTGCGGGAGGGGGTGTGGGGGGGGCGTGCAGGAGGCGGGGGCGTGCGGGAGGGCGTGCAGGAGGCGGGGGCGTGCGGGGGGCGGGCGTGCGGGAGGCTGTGGTCAGTGCGTCTCCCCCCGTGGATGTTTCTACCCTCACTTTTTTTCGTTCCTCAGGGGAAGGGGAGGGAGGGAAACAGCCGTGACGGGAGAGCATCGGGGACCAGCGGCCTCCTGCACGCCGCCCACCGCGGATGGAGCCTGCAACCCGGGCCTATGCCCCGACCGGGACTCGAACCCGGGCCTCCTGGTTCACAGGTCAGCGCTCAGCCCCTGAGCCCCCGGCTGGGCTGGCTCTCTCTGAAGTGTGGGCGTCAGGGGGTTCAGGGGCCGGCTCTCCTTGTGGGGACTCTGGTCGCCCGCCCGCCCGCCCACTGCCGAGAGGCGGGGCCGCTGCTGCAGGAGGGCCGGGCGCCCTGGCGGGAACGGGGGCTCCTGGCTCTCCTTTCCGCTCAGAGGCGAGCGGCTCCCCGAGGTGTTGGTGCCGGGGCGGCCTCAGGGCCTGCGTTCGAACTGGCCCCGGGCCGCGGGGGAGCCGTCCGGCCTGCGTGCGGCCTCTAGCGGCTGCGGGCCGGGTGAGGGCCAGGCTTCCTGCCTCGGCGCCCGGACAGCCAGGGAGGGCGGTGCCCAGCCCTCCAGCCCCGCTTCCTCTCCTCCCCCCCTCCCCTAGGGCAGCCGCGAGGGCACTGGCAGTGGGGAGGGGGCCGTGGGGGGCATGGAGCCCCAGCCCCGGCCTCGAGGCCTTTACAGGGGCGCGGGCCAGGCAGGAGGGGGACAAAGAGGCTTTGCTGGAGGAGCAGCGGAGAACGGAGACCTTCCTGGAAATGTGCTGTGGCCCCCGGGCCGTGAGGGAGGGCGGCGGGCGGCGGGCGAGGAGAACGGGGCTTTGTGTGCACTGCCCTCTCCCCGAACCCCTGCCTCCCGCCCCCCGGAGCCTCCCCGAGGCTGGGCCGCCCCGGCTGGAACCGCCGTGTGGTCGGGGTGCCAGGCCCCAGGGGCCCCAGAGGTTGTGAGTTCAGGGGTGTGGGTGTGCGCTCAGGTTTCAGGGCCGGGTGCTGGGTGCTGGGTGCTTGGGTGCTGGGTGCTGGGTACCTGGGCGCTGGGCATTGGGCACTGGGCGGGGAGACAGACGGAGAAGGAGCTGACGGTGCCGGGTTTGGGGGGCCAGGGGTTGTCCAGTCCCCGGGAAGCCATCTGCACCCCCAGCTGGAGCCCCGGGAGCCTGTGACATCAGAGAAGGCACGTGGGCACGGGGAAGGTTCACCCTCGCACCTGCGGCCTGAACGGCAGTTGTGTGGCTCCCGGGCCATTGTCCCCACGAGAGCCCTTCAGCTGTGGCCTCTCCCCCCCCCGAAGCCGTCCCCCAGGGCCCGGCCTGCGACACCACACAGTCTACCTCTGCCCCCCGCCCAGAGCGCCTGCTCCCCCTGGGTGTGGGGCCTCAGGCTCAGGCCATGGGTCCCGGCACCTCGAGGGGGCTTCAGCGCCGCGGGTCGGACGGAGCTGCCCTGGTGTGAGGACGAAGACAGACTGGTTCCCGCAGAAACCCCACCATGCAGACCATCGGGCCGGAGGTCCAGGGGCTTCCAGACCCGGCTCTGGACCCAGGGGTGCTGTCTGTGGCGACCCCTGTCACAAGCTTGGAGCCCTGGAAGCTTTTGCCTCTTTTCCAAAACCGGCTCTGGGCCTCCAGTGATGGCAGGGAACTGTGTTGCTACTTTGTTGCTAATGGAACTTAGTTGCTACTTTGTTGCTAATGGGACCTCATTGCTACTGGAACTTAGTTGCTAATGGGACTTCATTGCTACTTTGTTGCTAATGTAACTTAGTTGCTACTTTGTTGCTAAGGGGACTTCATTGCTACTTTGTTGCTAATGGCTGAGGTGAAGTTGACAGCGGAGCCCCCCCCCAGCATTGTGAAGCAGGTGCTCTGCCCGCTGGCAGAGGTCAGAAGCTGACGGGCCTGGTGATGTCGGACAGGGTAGGGCAGCCCTGGCACAGTCCTGGCAGGGGCTGCCCCGCTCGGTCCCGCCGTTGGGAGTCCTGGGCCTCAGCCGCTGAGACGTGGTGCCTGGCCCCTGTTCCGCAGTCACCGACCCCCCCCCACCCGGGTCTGATGTCAGAGGTGGTTGGGAAGATGGGAAGCGTCTCTTCCATGTGAGCCTGAACTGGCACAGCTGCGCACGGCCGGGCGGGCCCTGCGCGGGTCACAGTGTGGTGGCGTGGGGGGCTCTCTCCCTGCGCCCTGCCCTCCAGCCCAGGAACGCGGGCACTGGTGATTCGATGCCGTGTCAGGCTCTGTGCCAAGAGTCTGGTGCTGAGACGCAGTCCGAGGGGGGTCGGTGCTGCCGGCGCTGAGACACACGGGGCCCCGGGACCTCTGGCCAGCACGGGCTCCTGGGGGCCCACAGGGCCCCGCCTGGGAGAGACAGGAGAGAGGCTGAGCTCAGAGGTGCAGACACGGAGGAGGGGGGAGGAGGGAGGTGGAGGGGGGAGGGAGGAGAGAGAGGAGGGAGGAGGAAGGAGGGGGGAGGGAAGAGGGGGGAGGAAGGAGGGGGAGGGGGGAGGGAGGAGAGAGAGGAGGGAGGAGGGGAGGGGAGAGGGAGGAGGGGGGGAGGGAGGAGGGGGGGAGGGAGGAGGGGGGAGGGAGGAGGGGGAAGGGAGGAGGGGGGAGGGAGAGGAGGGAGGAGGGAGGGTCCGCTCAGGCCCAGGCCCGGCGGTGTCATTTTGGACCTGCTCTGACCGGACCCTTGGCTGGGTGGAGGGAGGGGCTGCGTGTTGGCGGGCAGCCCACCAGCCGGGCCAGGGCCTGGCCAGGAGGGCAGTGGGTGCTGGAGCTGGGGGCTGGGGGCCTGGGGCACGGAGCAGGTGTCACTGCCCTGTCAGCTTCCCAGCTCAGCCAGGAGGCAGAACCCACGGGGACCGCCCGCAGCGGTCTGGGATCCCGTCTCGGCTTTGCGGCCGGCCTTCCCCGGAGGGTCTCACTGCATGAGGCCTTGGCTGGGCCTCTCCTGTGGGGGCTCCTTCCCGATCCACGGAATGTTCCGGAAAAGCCGAGGCTGCCCGCCCGTGTGCAAGGGGGGTGCAGGCGGACGGGTGATTTACACACCTCCGCGGTAAGCCCCGGACTCCATAAACAGGCCGTAAACCAGGTCACGCACAGCCGGGCCGCGGCCCCCGGGGGCGGTGGGGACCCTGTGCGGAGCTGGGCGCCCGAGGCCGGTCCCCAGCATCAGGCCCGGGTCCTCTCTCTCCCCCGGGGCCGGTGTGGGCTTTCTGAACAACAGCCTCACGGAGAACAGCCATTCCAGTTTCTCTTCGAGACCGAGAGTTCAGGCACTACTGCCAAGCTGGGTCCGATCAGCCGATAACGGGGCCCGGGACAGCCGCCCCGAGCGCTCCCCCCGCTCCCGCCGCCCCGAGGGATTTCCAGTGGCCGCCCGCCGCCCCCAGGTGCCTCCTCGCTCTCCTCCTTTCCTCCCTGTCCTTCCGGAAGCTTCCAGACCGGCCCGGACTCCCCCCCCCCCCCCCCCCGCTCGCCCCCTCGCCCGGGGAGCTCACCGGTTCCGCGCCATCACGCCCTCCATCGCCTCCGTGCGAAACGTAATCCGCAAAATGCTTCTCGGAAACCCTATCCGCGCGCGATAGCATCTCGGCCCACGGCAGGAGCAGCGCTGGGAGCCAATCACGCGGCTCGAGGGCGCGGGCGCGGGTAATTGGGAACAGGTGAGCGTCCCCTGAGCGGGATTAGGGGGAGAGACAGGCCTTGCCCGCGAAGATTAGTTTCAATTAGAAGGGCTGGGGGCGCAGGGCCGGCCGGGAGAGTGAAACAGGGGGGTTCCAGACCGGCTGGCGGAAGGCGGTGTGGGCACGGCCTGAATGGACTCGCCGCCGCCGACTCTGCCCTCCACCTTGGCCCGCTCGCTCCCCACGCCCTGTCTGGAGTCGGGGTGCCTGAGCTGGGGCGGTACCCCGTTTCCCCGGAAGGAAGACATCCCACGAAAATAAGACCTGCTCGCTGTAGCAGAAGGCATGCCCCCGGAAATAAGATCTAGCGCATCTTTGGGAGCAAAGGTGAATAGGAGACGCTGGTTTATTTTCGGGGACACAGGGCACGCGGGACAGGAACGGGGGCAGGCCGGGGGGGGGCGGGGAGGGCAGTGATCAGTGGGCCGGCCGTCACCTGGGGATCTTGTCCTTGGCTCGGCGCTAACCATTTGGATGCTCCTGCTGTGGCCACTGCACCCGTCATGCGACACCTTTATAAAAAAGAGCTTTTCTGGCCGAAACCGGTGTGGCTCCGTGGACAGAGCGTCGGCCTGCGGACTGAAAGGTCCCGGGTTCGATTCCGGTCAAGGGCATGGACCTTGGCTGCGGGCACATCCCCAATAGGGGGTGTGCAAGAGGCGGGTGATCGATGTTTCTCTCTCTCATCGATGTTTCTGACTTTCTATCCCTCTCCCTTCCCCTCTGTAAAAAAATCAATAAAGTATATATTAAATTAAAAAAAGAAACTTTTCTGTGTGTTTATTGATTTGAGAGAGGAAGGGAGAGGAGGGGAGAGACACATCCCTGATGAGAGAGGCTCATGGAGGGGCCGAGCCTCCCGCACGCCCCCAACTGGGGATCCAGCTGCAACCCAGGCCTGTGCCCCGACCTCTGGGGTCATAGGTCAGCGCCCAGCCACCGGCCTGCGTGGCCTCTTCAAGAGGTTTGGGTGCTCTAGGCTGGGGCTCCCTCACCTTGAGGGCAGGCCCAGCCTCCCCGTGCCCCTTCGCCCCCCTTCCTTCCGAGAGGGGGCGCCTGATCCCGGCTGGGGGGTCCCCATCCCGCACCCCTCCCTGGCCCCGGAGCGGCTCTGTGCTCCGAGGTGGACGCAGAGGCCGGCCGGCCCCGTCCTGGCCCGGGAGCCGCCGCAGGAGCCAGGTGAGGCCGAGGCGCCCGCCGCCGCCCGGCTCTTCCCGAGGCCCCCCCGCCCCCCCACGCCCGTCAAGCGCGCAGAGTGCTCGCGTGTTTTATAAATCCTCCCGCCGTCCTGACAGCCAAATTATGGAAAATGCATTTTCACAGCTGGCGGGAGAAGCCATTAGCATTAATCAAGGCTGCGTGGGCATCGCCGGGTTTGGCTGGGGGAGTCGGGGACGCGCTAAACAGTCACCAGCGGGGTCCGCGTGACACAGGGCGGCCGTCCGTCTCCCCGCCCATACGCGGGGAGCCTCCTCCTGCGGGCCTGGGGCTGCGCTCACTGCGGGCACCTTGAGGTCTCACTGTCCCCCACCCTTCGTTGGGGGACCCCCCCCACTACAGCAGAGGGCCCCCTTTCTCTCCGAAGCCGGGGACGCAGTCCTGGGTGCCTGTGGCTCGGCCACCGCAGGGCACAGGCCGGGCACAGCCAAAGCCTCCCCGTCCCGCGGCCACGGAGGGTCCCGGGGCCGAGGGGTCACGTGAGGGGCACGCGAGGCACTCGAATCTCTCCTTCCTGCGGACGGAGAAGGATCGGCTCAGCGTCCGCCGGGGAGGCTGCGAGATACGCTCGATCTGGACATCGTTTCTGGCGGACAGGAAAGTTGCCGGGGATCCAGACGTTTCTGGAACCTTCTTCATCTTTCCAGGATTATTTCTAACGGTTCCGGTGCCACGGGACGTGGATCCAGCTTTGTTCCAGCCCCGCCCGGGCCTGAGGGGACCTGTGTACCCCCGAGAGACACCCCCAGACCGGGGACTGTCTCCAGGACTCCCCAGTGTCCCCGAGGTGCCCTCACACCACCCAGCTACCCCCTCATTGGGTCCCGGGATACTTGCGGGCGTAGGGGGAGGAGGGGAAGAGACAGATGTTTTCTGGGGGCAACAAGCACCCCATTCTCTTCTCCCCATGAACCGGGGTCTGCCCCGAGGCTGGACCGGGCCCCACCAAACTGGGTCGCCTCTCCCAGGGAGGTTTTATATTTTTAAATGTATTTTTATTGATTTCAGAGTGGAAGAGGCGGGGAGAGGAAGATGGAAATATCGATGAGAGAGGATCATGGATGGGCTGCCTCCTGCACACGCCCCTGACTGGGGATGTGCCCACAACCCAGGCCTGTGCCCTGGGCTGGAATCGAACCCGGTCCCCAGGCCGACGCTCTATCCGCTGAGCCTCACGGGCCGGGGCTGCTGGGCCAGCTATTCTCCGTCCGCACGAAGGAGAGGCTCCCGTGCCTCCCGTGGGGGCCATCTGTGCTGCGGTGGTTCCCAGGATTCACACCCAGGACCGGCTGACCGGCTGACCGGCACCCGCGGGGGCTGTCCCAGAGCCCGGCAGATGCCGCACGCGGGCGCCCCTGCCGACGGGCGTGCCCAGCAGTGAGGGCGTGTGTGACCTGAGCACACGCTTCCCATCAGGGACCGGATGCCCTGTGAGGCCGTCCACTCGGCCCCGATGCCGGCAGCCGGGGGTCAGGGTCAGAGCCGCCCGTTCTTCTTAGAAAGCAGATTTTTACTGATTCCAGAGAGGAGGGGGGGGGGAGAGAGAGAGAGAGAGAGAGAGAGAAACATCTGTGATGAGAGAGAACCACGGATCGGCTGCCTCCTGCTCGCCCCACATGGGGGACCGAGCCCACAACCCGGGCCGTTGCCCCGACCGGGAATCGAACCCTGACCTCCTGGCTCCTAGGCCGCCGCTCACCCGCCCAGCCAGCCACACCGGCTGAGCCACACTGCCTAGCCCAGCGGTTGGCAAACTCACTCATCCACAGAGCCGAATGGCAACAGCACCACGATCGACATTTCTTTTGGGAGCCAAATTTTTTAATTTTATTTATTTACTTATTTAAAAAAATTTTTATTTTTAAATATATTTTATTAATTTTTTACAGAGAGGAAGGGAGAGAGACAGAAAGTCAGAAACATCGATGAGAGGATGAGAGAGAAACACCGATCAGCTGCCTCCTGCACACCCCCTCCTGGGGATGTGCCCAAAACCAAGATCCATGCCCTTGACCGGAATCGACCCCGGGACTCTTCAGTCCGCAGGCCAGCAACTCCGCCCGCCGGGCCACACCTGGCCAGGGCCCCCCAACAGTTCTGACAATAAGACGCAGATGGTCCGGGCGGGGGGGGGGGGGGGGGCGGAGGAGGGGCGGGGGCTGGAGCCGCTCTCAGAGCCGGTGCCCGAGGGGCAGAGCCCAGGTGGGCGGGCCTGGCACCAGGCGTGGCCAAACCCCGACCTCATGGGGGAGCCTCACGGCCGGGGGCCCCCACCCCCTCCCCCGGGCTCCCGGCCCGCTGCTGGGTCCCGAGGCCTCCCTGCACGGAGACGGGGCTTCCCCAGGAAGGGAAATGGATATCAACAAACTCCCGCCGCAGACCAAACCGCTTCCTCCGCCGCCCGGGGACCCCGCGCCCGCCGCCCGCTCCCCCCCCCTCCTGCCGGGTCCAGGCCCGGGAGCCTGAGGTGGGCAGCGGCGGCGGGGGGCAGGCAGCCGCGCCCCCGATGGCCGAAGTCTGCGGGGCCGAGGGGGAGGCCCTCAGAGGCCAAGGGTCCATTGGCCTCTGGAAACGTCACGGGGACACCCGGCCCCGAGGCGGGAGTCTGCCTTCTGTCCTGGCACCGGCCGTGGGGGTTGGCACTGACCTGGGGTATGACCCTCGGTGCCAGGCAGCTCGCCCCCACGGTGGCCCAGCACAGACACGCCGCCCGTGGCCGGACTCACGCCCCCCAGTGTCAGGGGCCGGGCAGAGCACCCGGCACTGTGGTCTCATCCCCGTCAGGGAGTCGGGGGCCGGCTGGCGGGGGGCTCAGGCCCGGATTGCGGGCTCAGTCCCCCCGTGTGGGGCGTGCAGGAGGCAGCCGGCCCAGGATCCTCTCTCTCCCTCTTGCTTCCTCTCTGAAATCAATAAAAATATATATAAAAAAACGCCAGCGAGTGTGGGAGTCTCGGCGGCCGCCTGGGCCCCCTAATGGCCACTTTCCAGAAAACGCTCCCGGGAGGGGCCCCCCCAGGGCCCGGGGCTCGCCTGCGGGAGGCGGGCGGGGTGACGGAGCCTCGCAGCCCGATGCACGCTCTCCCCCTCCCCAGGTCACAGGGGGAGGGCCCAGCCCCGGGCAGGGGACCCCTCACTCGGGCCGTCCCGGGCTGTGGGTGACCTCGGGCGGCTCAGGAAGGACCGAGAGGGATGGCCCGTCCGGCAGGCTCCCCGGGCGGCCCAGATCTGACCAGCTCCTCAGTCTGCGCCCCGCCCGCGCCCCTGGCCGGACTCCCGCCTGCACCCCCCCCCCCTGTTTGGTTTGGCAAAGCCAGACCCCACTCTCGGCGGGTGGAACTCTGCGTCGGCAGGGCCATTGTGGGGCGCCCCCCCGCCCCCACTTTGGGGATTGGGTTCAGAGCAGGTGCCGGACCCGCTCCATCCAGGAGGCCTTGTGTCTGCCCACTGCGGGCCCCGGGCGGGCCCAGGAGGCTTCGGGGGGCCTCTCTCCCGGCTCGTGCGGCCCATGAGAGAGCGGACCATCCCAAGGCTGTGCCCAGCCCTGATGGAGCCGGAGGGGAGAGGAAAAGAGAGAGAGAGGCAGAGAGAGAGAGAGAGAGAGAAAGAGAGAGAGAGAGAGGGAGAGAGAGAGAGAGAGAGGCAGAGAGAGGTAAGCTGCCAAAACCATTGGTCCTAAAACCCTCACTTGGGGGGGGTCCAGCCTGGGGCCCCGACTCCCCCTTTGGTCTGGGGGCTCTGAAGGGGCCTCTCGGGGGCGCTGGGAGGCGGGGGAGGCCAGGGGAGGCGGTGGGCATGGACCTCCCCAGCCCGCACCCCGAAGCCTGAGCCGCCTGGCCTGTGCAGGACCCGCCGTCTGCAATGCGGCGACCAGGGCCTGCAGAGGTCCGGTGAGCCCCGGGCGGCTCCAGGTGCTCTGGGTCCCCTCCCCCTCCCCCCACGGGCTCCAGAGGCCCAGCCCTGCTGGGGGGGAGACCCTCCTGAGACCTGTCCCCCGCAGGCAGCTGGACCCGTCCAGCCCACCGTGACCGGCAGCGACACAGGGGCTGGTCAGACAAACCCCAGCCGGTGGAGCACCCCGCCCCCACCCCCACTACCCCTCCCCCCACTGCCCCACCCCCCACTGCCCCACCCCTCACTGTCCCACCTCCGAGGGGCCCAGAGAGGCCTCAGACGTGTCTTGGGGGGGCGGCGCTGGCCATGCCGGGCTGGTCCCCACGGGCGCATCTCGGCCGCAGGGCCCCGTGTCCGTCCCCCGCCCCCCGCGGCCGTTGGCGGTGTTTATTTAGACTTCCTAAAGCTGACAGCTCGAATCAGCCTCATTCACCTGACGCTCGCCAAGCGCCCGCGTGTTTACTTTACACTCTTCCACCCGCGTAACCCAATCCCGCCCGCCCGTGTCTCCCCGCCGCGCGCATCTGCGCCCGCCGCGCCCCCCGCCAAGGACAGGGTTTCCGAGCGGGAACGGGCGGGGCGGGGGGCTGGGGGAGTTGCCCCGGGGGGGGGGGGGGGCTCCACGGCAGCTGGGAGGGGCTGTGTGGCCTCGGATTCGGGGTGCGGGCCCCGCCTCGGCGCCCCCTGAGCCACGGGAGGGGCCTCGAGTGACGCCCTGTTTACCCAGCTTCCCTCTGGGCCGCCCGACCCGCCTCGGCCCGTTTCGCAGAAGCACCCTCGGCTCAGAGCCACAGACGGCGGCGGGGAGCCGAGTCTGGGCGGGGCGGCCGCTCAGAGTGGGGGTACGGGGGGCGGGGGGATGGACACGGGGCCCCATGGCAGGGCCCGGGCTGCTGGAGCACTAACACCCCGGGAAGGGGACCCGCGGCCCGGGGGAGGGTGGGGGGGTGGCGGGGAGACAGCTGGGCCCTCAGGCCCAGCTGCTCCGATTCAGGGGGCACCTCGGGGCGCACCCGGCAGGCAGCGGCTCTTGTCCCCAGGGGTTCCTCGTGTGGTGCTTCTGCCGGGCCAGGCGGCCAAGCGGCATGTGTGTGTGTGTGTGTGTCTGTGTGTGTGTGTGTGTGTCCTGGCCGGTCGTGTGTGTGTGTGTGTGTGTGTGTGTGTGTGTGTATGTGCATGTCTGTGTGTGTGTGTGTCTCCTGGCCGGTCGTGTGTATGTGTGTGTGTGTGTGTGTGTGTGTGTGTGTGTCTGTGTGTGTGTGTGTGTGTCCTGGCCGGTCGTGTGTGTGTGTGTGTGTGTGTGTGTGTGTGTATGTGCATGTCTGTGTGTGTGTGTGTCTCCTGGCCGGTCGTGTGTATGTATGTGTGTGTGTGTGTGTGTGTGTGTGTCCTGGCCGGTCGTGTGTGTGTGTGTGTGTGTGTGTGTGTCCTGGCCGGTCGTGTGTGTGTGTGTGTGTGTGTGTGTGTGTGTGTGTATGTGCATGTCTGTGTGTGTGTGTGTCTCCTGGCCGGTCGTGTGTATGTATGTGTGTGTGTGTGTCTGTGTGTGTGTGTGTGTCTGTGTGTGTGTGTGTGTGTCCTGGCCGGTCGTGTGTGTGTGTGTGTGTCTCCTGGCCGGTCGTGTGTATGTGTGTGTGTCTCCTGGCCGGTCGTGTGTGTGTGTGTCCTGGCCGGTCGTGTGTGTGTGTGTGTGTGTGTGTGTGTGTCTGTGCATGTCTGTGTGTGTGTGTGTCTCCTGGCCGGTCGTGTGTGTGTGTGTGGGGGTGGCGGGTTGGCCAGCCAGTGCCTGGGTGGTGGGTGAGGCTGCGGGACTCCGGGGCCTCGTGTTGCCCTCTGGTGGCGGGGCCGCGCACGACAAACACAAATGATAAACGGGCCTTTCAGAGGGAAGTCTGAAGGATGCCACACAGTGAGATGCTGGGGTCTGGGGTTCTGGCGACCCAGGGGCAGTCAGGAAGGGTTTCCTGGAGGAGGTGGCATTTGTGCAGGAAGGTCTGGGCAGGAGCCTGGGTGAGACTGGTCTTGGCATTGGAGGAACAGAGCTTTTTTTACCCCAAAGTAGGACACACACTCACCCCCAGAGCTGCCGGCTCCCCTGTGTCCCGACGGGCTGGGTGCTCTGCCGGGGTCGTCACCAGCTGGATGACGGGGTCAGCCCACCCGTGGGGTCCCCGTGGTCTCCCTAGGACCCCTCGAAGCCCTGGCCCTGCAGGTCTGGCCAAGGAGGAAGCCGGCCCTCACTCCTCCCATGGGCTGCGCACACCTGGTGAGGCCAGGGGGCCACACGCACCTGGAGGATGTGGGCGCCCGGCTCCAGGCCGGGGGCGGGGGCCGCCTGGGGAAGAGGGCTCCTCCGTGGCCCTTCCTGTGGCCACAGGGCCTCCATGGGGTGAGCAGGCCCAGCCCGGGGTCCAGGGAGGCCCCCCCTTCTATACGGAGGCTGGCGGGGCGAGGGCGGAGGGCAGAGTGGGGAGGCCGGCCAGCCCCGGGCAGGCTGGTGGGCGATGCGGGCCGGGCCCCTGGGTGGCCGCCGCCCGCCCGCTCGCCCCTCCTCTGCGAGCGCCCCCCGGGAAGGGGCCCCGGCGAGCGGAGCCATACATCTCTGTCAGAATCTCTATGAATAAATTAACCTTTTTAAAGATTAGTGCACTCCAGTTCCGCAGGGTTTTAAAAACAGAACAAATGCTAAAAATATTTTGACAGAGCGCGCCGAGTTTGCAGGCGGCTCATCAACAAAGCCCAGACCCCAGACCCAGACCCAGATCCGGCAGCACTTCTGGCCTCCCGGCCCCGGCAGAGTGGGGGTGCAGGGGAAGTGCTGTGTGCACCCCCGAGGACTGGGGGTGCAGGGGTGTTCTGTGCCCATCCCCAGTGGAGTGGGGGTGCAGGGGTGTTCTGTGTCCATCCCCAGTGGAGTGGGGGTGCTGGGGGTGTTCTGTGTCCATCCCCGGAGGACTGGGGGTGCAGGCGGTGTTCTGTGTCCATCCCCAGTGAAGTGGGGGTGCAGGGGAAGTGCTGTGTCCCTCCCAGAGGAGTGGGGGTGCAGGGGATGTGCTGTGTCCCTCCCGGAGGAGTGGGGGTGCAGGGGAAGTGCTGTGTCCCTCCCGGAGGAGTGGGGGTGCAGGGGATGTGCTGTATCTGCCCCTGAAGGAGTGGGGGTGCAGGGGAAGTGCTGTGTCCACCCCCGAAGTGCTGTGCCTGCGGGAGTATCTGACCTGGGGGGCTGGTGCCGCCCCCATGGGCTCGGTGGTCCTGGGCAGTCCTGCTCTCGGGGCCAGGAGGGTGGGGTGCTGGGCAGGCGCTGGCCTTGGGGGACGGGGGGCCTCCTGCCTGGAGGAGCCGCTTCTCCCGGTGGCTGGCGGAGGGGTCGTGTCCCAGGCCGGGGTCAGCGTGCAAAGGCCCGGAGCCGGGAAGCGGGGCCTCAGGAGAGGGAGCCGGGCCTGTCCAGGCTGTGGGCGTCTGGGGGAGGGAGGGGCTCCTGCCCCAGAGAGGAGCTTGGCTCTCGGAGCCACAGGAGGCTGTGGAGGGGGGACAGGAGCCACGGGAAGTTGTCGGGGGGGTGGGGGTGGGACCCCAGGGCGAGGGCAGGACCCCCAGGGGAGGGAGGTTAGGACCCCCCAGGGGAGGGGCGAGGGCAGGACCCCCAGGGGAGGGAGGTTAGGACCCCCGGGGGAGGGAGGGCAGACCCGCAGGGGGTGGGGGAGGGGTCTTGGGCACAAAGTCAGCAGGTGGGGGCTGAGCCTCCTCTTGTGGGGCCAAGCCCGCGCTCTCTGCTGCCCGCTCTCTCACTCCAGAGCGGAAGGGGGGGGGAGAGAAACATCCATGATGAGAGAGAACCATTGATCGCTGCCTCCTGCACGCCCCCCCCCACCCCCCCGACGGGAAACGGAGCCACGATCTCCCAGTCCCCGGGCCATCGCCGGCCCCGAGCCCCGCCTTCGCCAGCAGCAACCCCGTGTGAGCGGCTCTGCTCCGCCGGCCGGTGCCCTCTGACCCCTGCCCGGGGGTGCTCAGCCCTCACGGCTGGAGGCGGGGCCCGGCTCAGGGGGCCCCCCGCCCCCCGCTCTGGCCGGACCAGCCGGACACCCAGGCCCCCTGTGCTGAGCCAGCCCAGCTGCTGACCGCTCTGCCCAGCGCCCGCCCGCCTGCCCCGCAGCCCTCCTCCTGCAGGAAGCCTCCCGACCCCGGGCTGAGTTCCTCTCTGCGTCCCTCCAGGTTCCCCCTGTCCAGGGGAGCCCCTCCCCCTCTCCCAGCTGCCCTTCCCGCGGGGTGGCCCTGAGGCAGGTGCTGCGCCGGGGTGAGCGGCGGGGTCCCCGGCCCCCCGGCCCCTCCGAGCTCTGCCCGGCGCCGTGGCTGCGTGCCGTGGCGTGGGGCTCGGCGAAGCCCACGTGGGGGGCTGGCGGCCTCTTTCGTTCCGTGACCTGCAAACCCACCAGCCGTCGGCCCGAGGCGCTTGTTTTAAAGGTGCAGCAGCTGTTTTCGTATGGAAACGACGGGGTCAGATGCACCTCCCGTGCAGGAACCGGGCGGGGGTGGAGGTGGGGTGAGGTTGTGGTGCTGGTGGAGGGGCCTGAACCCCGAGTGTCTCAGGGAGGGGAGTGCCCAGGGCTGGGGGGCTAAACCAGGGGGGCTTCTCGGAGGAGGCGGCAGGTGCGCTCGGGAGCCCGGAGTTTTTTGCTCCTTCGGCCTCGGTTACAGTGTCTGTCCGAGTGGGAGCTTGTACCCCAGGGCGGAGGGGGGCTCGCTGCCCCTGTGGCTGCATTCAGAGGCCAGAGAGGAAGGGGGCGTGGCCACGGGGACACTGTGTTTGAGAAGGCCTGGGGTCGGAGTGCACAGGACCGGGGTCCTGAGTGGGGGGGGGGGCGAGTGCGCGGTTTGGGGCTGGGGAGGGGTTTGGGCCCTTAGGTGTCCGTTCTCCGACTCGGTTTCCCTTCGCCGCTGGTCTCAGGGAGGGGGCTGCGGACTCCACGTTGGAGACGGGGTGCCCTGGCATCGCAGAGCCCCCTCGGGGGAGAGGGGGAGAGGGGGTGGGTGAGACGTTCTGCTCCCAGAGACGCCGGGCTTTCCCATCACTCCCGGTGGCGGGCAGCTGGCGGCACGCGGGGTGGCCGTCCAGCTGGGCCCACCCGCTCCGGCCCGGGGGGCCCCGTCTGAGCCCCAGGCAGGACTCTGTCCCGACAGCTGGCTCTCATCTGTCGTCCGTCCTCGCTCCCCGTCCCACCTCGCCTTTCATCGCCCAGCGGGAGCGCGGGGGCGCTGGGCTTCCGCGGGAGTTGGCTCCCGGGGCGGGAGGGGCGGGGGGAGCCTGCAGGAGCAGCGGCCTGGTGGGTCCCGCAGGGCGAGGGCTCACGGGGGTCCGCCTGGCGCCCTCGGTCACCGGGCCCCACCGTGACCGACACGGAGACACGGCGTTCGCACAAAAGGTAATTCAACGAGTTCTGGACCGAATCCCGCTATTTGCTTACAAGGACCTATTTATAGAGCCGCCCCTCCGGGCCGGGCAGCCATCCGTGCCTGCCCGGGAGTTTATAACGATTATTAAATTTAACGTCGGCTGCGGTTTTAATTCAGGGCGAAAACTGCAAACCGGAATGTGTTTTGGGGTGACTGCCAGCAAGTGTGTTTCCAGCACCCGCTCCCCCCGCCCCCAAGGCCCAGGTGGGTCTGGGAGCTTAGACCCCGAAGGGACTTTCCGAGTCCTAAGTGCGCAGGCGCCCAGCTGCCTCCTCTCCCGTGTCCGTGGCCCTGGGCAGCCTCCCTCCCTCCCGTGTCCGTGTCCGTGGGCAGCCTCCCACACGTGTCCGTGTCTGTGGGCAGCCTCCCTCCCTCCCACGTCCGTGGCCGTGGACAGCCTCACTCCCGTGGCCGTGGCCGTGGGCAGCCTCTCTCCCGTGTCCGTGGCCCTGGGCAGCCTCGGGGTCATGAGCCGAATCCGGGGCTGCAGGAAGGGTTCAGCCTGCATTTCGTTTGCTTTTCCTCTTTGTGGCTGCGGCTGCCCCTGCGGCTCCCGGGTCCTCGTGCTGTGGCTGGAGCCTCAGGGGTCCTTGTTCCCGGGGGACAGGGGTGGCAGTTGGGCTCCAGACCCGACCCTGTGCTGAGCCCCAAGAGCTCCTGGGCATTGCTCTAGGACAGTGGTCAGCAAGCCACGGCCCGCGAGCCACGTGCGGCCCCCTCTGGCCCCCGGAGTGTGGCTCGGCGTTAGAACCACTTCTTCCGAATACACTCGCCCGGGGCTGAACACCCGCTTCTGCGCGCGGGCCACAAAGTTTCC
Source organism: Antrozous pallidus (assembly GCA_027563665.1). Lineage (NCBI taxonomy): Eukaryota > Metazoa > Chordata > Mammalia > Chiroptera > Vespertilionidae > Antrozous > Antrozous pallidus. The sequence goes on from CM050508.1 coordinate 212,815,344, forward strand.
ATCGTGCCCGCACGTGGGATTTTGTGGAAGAGCCACACTCAAGAGGCCAAAGAGCCGCACGTGGCTCTTGAGCCGCGGTTTGCCGACCCCTGCTCTGGGACGAGGCTGGCTTTGCGTGCGTCGGTGCAGAGCGGGGTGCGGGGCACGCTCAGCGCCAGGCCTCGCTCAGATCAGCACCGTGGTCAGCCATTGGGTGCCTGCCCCCTTCTCTCCCGGCTCGGGGAGAGCCGGTCCCGACGCCCCCGCGCCCGGCCTGGCGGTGCGGTGGGGGGCTCAGGTCCCCGGTCACACGGCCGACAAGTGACTTTCTGAGGCTCCAGGCTGCAGGGTGCCAGGGGTTGGGCGCCCGAGGTCAGGGCCCGAGTCTCATTTCACAGATGTCACCGCCGGGCAAGGGCGGACGGCAGGGCAAGCGACTGTGCCACAAGGTCACCTCCACGCCCGGTCCTGGGGGGTCCTTGGCTTGTCAGTGTCCGCCCGGCTGGCCACCCCTTTCTCGCTACGGCCTGCTGCCCTCGGGGGGCGGGCAGCTTCGTCTCTGCGGTCACAGCGAGAGGCTGGGCGGCGGCAGAGGAGCCGGGCTGCGGGCGGCCGGCAGGGGGTGTCCCCGTCCCGCGGTCCCCCGCTCGCGCGGGGCCGGGCGCATCTGGAAGTGTTTGATTTGACAGAGTGTCGCTTTACATTGCAGAAATGAGCGTAAGCGGTTTCTGACCCACCGAGCGAGAAACGCGATCTGGGGTTTACTGCCGACCCTTTAAACACAAACCAGATCGCTCATTAAACCATTATCTCCCCGGGGCGGGGCGGGCGGCCGGGCGGCGCAGATGGGAGCGGATGCAGCTCTGTCTGCGGCTGGTGCGGGGGCCCGGGTCACCCGGTCGCTCGGGCGCGAGGGGCGGCCGGGGTGTGGGCCGTGGCCGCCGGCCTCCAGGGGAGGATCGCCCGTGGCCTCGCCGGGGAGGGCGCAGGCATCTCTGCAGGGCCGCCGCCGTGGGGGTCCCGACCAAGGGGGCTCCCCTCGGAGCTGAGAGGCCCGTCTTGCCCCGGCGGGGGGGGGGGGGGGGCGGGGAGGGGGTCAAGGCCTGGCCTGGGACCGAGGGTGTGGGCTGGCCACGCCTGAGCTCCTCGGCCACGCGCCTGCCACGAGGGACCCGCTGTGGCCTCCGCCGGAGCGCACGGCTCTCGACCGCAGGGTCTGCGCTGTGGATGGGCAGCGGGCGGCAAAGCCCCGGCCCTCCCCGCCGCGGGCGCCCCTCCCCGCAGCCTGCCGGCCGGGGTCCTGGCGGACGGTGAAGCCCCGTGCATCCGGCCGTGCCCCGTTTGCGGGGCAACACGCGTGACGAGGTCCGGCAGCCCCTCCTCTTCCCTGCGCGTTTCCGTGAGCGCGTCTCCGTCCTGCTCCGTGGACCTGTCCTCGTCCGCTGACCAGAGGGCACGAGGGTACATGAGGGGACGCAGGAGCTGTCCTTCCGGGAGGACCAGGGCAGCTGGACCGGGGGCCGACGGGGCCAGGGAGGCTGGGACGGCTCAAAGGGCACCGATGAGGCGGATGGGGGGGGGCACGTCCGAGGTCAGAGGTCACCGCAGACGTGAGGGGTCGCAGGAGCCGGTGGGCGCTGCGTCGGGGGGCACATCTGCTTCAGTCCCAGGGGGTCCGCGCGTCCCGTGGCCAAGGCCGGGGGCGATGAAGCTCACCTCGGGAGGAGACGCGGCAGGCAGATGCTCACGTGCTGGGCCAGGGGCCTCGCTGAGGGGGACCCGGGGCTGGGCGGGGGACGGGTGCTCCCCCCCAGAGGTGAGGAGCAGCATTGCTATCATCTGCCCAGCTCTGTGGGGTGGGGGGCCGAGCCCCAGCTGGGACGTGTCAGGGACATGAAGGACCCACACATGCATCATCTCACGTCCCCGTGGCCGTGGGGGTGGGTCCCCGAGCACCAGGCTGCGCAGGCTGGTGGCGGAGCTGGGCCTGGGCCTGGGCCGCTGGCGCTGCCTCTCGGGGGGCAGCTGGATGGTGAACAGAGTGGCCAGCGGAGCGGGAGACCCCATGGGGTGTGGGGTGTGGGGTGCGGGGCGGCATGAGACTGAGGGAGCCCACGGTGGGCTCTCTCATTCCCGACGGGCGTGGCAGACAGGTTAGGGCGGTCAGTCCGGTGAGGGGGTCCCCTCTGTGCACGTGCGCAAATGGCGGCCCCGAGAGGGCGGGAACTGGACGAAGGATGATCTGAGGCTCAACATTGCAGGGCCCCAGGGGCTGGGTGCCTGAGGTCAGGGCCTGAGTCCCACCTCACAGGCGGCACTGCTGGGCATGGCGGGCGGCAGCGGGCAGCGACTGTGCCACGAGGTGGCCACAAGGTCGAGCTCCCCTGGTCTGGTTCTGGGGGTCCTTGGATTGCCAGCGCCTGCCCGGCTGCCACTTTCTCGCCACAGGCTGCTGCCCACGCGAGTGGACGCATGGGCCAGCCCGGTCTGCATGTGGACACGTGGTTCTGCCTGGTGTGCATGTGGACACGTGGTTCTGCCCGGTCTGCATGTGGACACGTGGGCCTGCCTGGTGTGCATGTGGACACGTGGTTCTGCCCAGCCTGCATGTGGACACGTGGTTCTGCCCAGTCTGCATGTGGACACGTGGTTCTGCCCGGTCTGCATGTGGACACGTGGGCCTGCCTGGTGTGCATGTGGACACGTGGTTCTGCCCAGTCTGCATGTGGACACGTGGTTCTGCCCGGTCTGCATGTGGACACGTGGGCCTGCCTGGTGTGCATGTGGACACGTGGTTCTGCCCAGTCTGCATGTGGACACGTGGTTCTGCCCGGTCTGCATGTGGACACGTGGTTCTGCTTGGTCTGCATGTGGACACGTGGGTCTGCCTGGTGTGCATGTGGACACATGGTTCTGCCCAGTCTGCATGTGGACACGTGGGCCTGCCCGGTCTGCGTGTGGACACACGGGCCTGTGTGGTGTCCACGTGGACACATGGGCCTGGGTGGTCTCCACGTGGACACACGGGCCTGTGTGGTCTCCACGTGGACACATGGACCTGCCCTGTCTGCATGTGGACACGTAGTCCTGCCCGGTCTGCATGTGGACGCACGAGCCTGCTCGGTCTCCGTGTGGACACGTGGGCCAGCTGGTCTCCATGTGGTTACAGTGACATCCTGGGCTGCACGCGCAGACCGCACGACCACAGCTGACCTTGAATGGGTTCCCATGGGGACAGAGCCCCTTGGGCGGGTGGGTGATCAGGTTCCCCAGTACAGGGCGTGAGCTGCGTCTCCATGGGCCTAGGGGCGTCCAGGCTGAGGTGGCCGGGACCAAGGGTCTCCGGGTGACGGTGGGACGCGGGGCTGCGTCTGGCTCAGGGGGCAGCCCCCAGGACGGCGTGGCTGCGACCTCACCACGTGGGCTCCGGGCCGGTGCTCAGGGCACGAGGGTGCGAGCCCCATTACCCCGGCCGCCTGGCTTCCCCCGCCAGCCCGAGCCGGCGAGCCGCAGACGGGGGCGCCGGCAGGCCCACCGCGGCCCGCAGGCCTGGGCCCCCGTCTGCCACAGCTGCCGGGAGCGGCGATGGCGGTGTGAGCTTTCCCACCAGGAGGGCAGACGAGGTCCTGCCGGCCCGGTGACAAGCTCCTGGGAGGGCGCGTGACGGCGGCTTCCGAGACCCCATCTCGCCCCGGGTCCCAGGAGCCGTGGGGGCTGCGTGGGGGCTGCGTGGGGACCCCTGGCTCTGTCCTGTCCTGCAGGGTCACGGGGTCACGGGGCGCCTGTCCTCGCTGCACACCCACCCTCCCAGGCTGGCCGCCCTGGCTTTCGTGACCTCTGTGTCCCCCTGCCCCCCCGGAAATGCCCCGGATGGAGCCTCCGCAGGCCAGACACGGGCTCCCTTCACCGGTCTCCACACCCCGAGAGCGAGGCCCCTGTGGTCAGGGCCAGGGCTCCGCCCCCGCCGGCCCCTCCCTGGCCAGAACGGAGGGCAGCGGGTGGCACAGGGCGGCTGAGCAGCCCCAGCACCCCCAGGTCCGCTCTGGGGCTCCCCGTGGCCACGGCAGACGCCGGAAGGAGCGCTGTGTATCCGGTCTCAGGTCCAGCGGGCCGGCGGCGGGGGGGGGCCGGGGTCACTGACCCCCACAGTCCTGGCGCGGGGACACCTCGGGGCCGACACGAGGGCGTGGGACCCCGTCCATGGCTGGTCCCCCATCCCTGTGCGCCCTGGATGGACGGGTCCCTGTCCCTTTAACGGCTCCCCGGCGCGGCGGTGGGCCCCTCCCGGCCGCTGCCCCATGCGGCTGAGCTCGGGAAAATCTATTACGGCCGCGTCATCAATCTGGGGCTGCCGCCGCCGGCGCTTTCGGCCTCCATTTAATGGGCCGCTTCCCGGGCGCCCGAGCCTGCGCGCCTCCCTTGATCAGCTTTGTTTAATTATCAAAATATTTGATGCAGAAAATTGACATTCGTTCGGAAGGTTCTGCCCTCCTCCCCCTGCCCGGCTCCCCGTGTCACCGAGCCGCTCGGCGCTGCGGCCCGAGCCTCAAAATAGCAAGTGGGCCGCCCGGCCCTGCTCGGCCAGGCAGACACGCAGCAGCCGCCGCCGCCGCTGGAGGCGGTGTGGGGAGCCGGCCCCCGTCTCTGCTAGATTCCTGCCCCCCCAACCCCCGCCACGTGCACCAGGGTGCACCCCCAGCGCCATGCCCCCGTCCAGGGCAGATTCGGGGAGCAGAGGGGCTGGGACGTGTCTTGGTGGAGCCACCTCTGCGGGGGGGACTGCTCCTGACCATGGAGAGCACCCGGCCCCAACCTGGGATCCCCTCCCCCCCCGTGCGCCCCGTCTTAGGGTGTTGTCAGGGAATCGCCCGTCTTCAGTGCCCTCTGGGGCCTTTTCGGGCAGGGGCCAGGCGGCCTTGGGGCACAGAACTCCTCCTTCAGGCCCAGACAGGTCGCCGTGGCCAGAGGACTGGGCAGTGGCCGTGGCAGGAGTGGGCACACACCTGGGGCGCTGAATCCCGTGCAGCCGGGAGCCGTGCGTCGTCCGCGTGGCCCAGGCTGCCCCCGCCCCGTGCTCCTGGCCACACTGGGGGCGGGGGCTGCAAGTGGGGCCACCCGTGTGGCTCTGCCGTGGGCGTGGCTCAGCCATGGGCGTGGCTCAGCGGTGGGCGTGGCTCAGCGGTGGATGTGGCTGCAGCGGGTGTGGCTAAGCCACCCAGCCTGGTCAGGCCTTCGCTCTGGCCCCGGAGCCCTGGGTCTGCATGCGTGTGCTCCACGTGTGCCCGTGTGGGTCCTGTGCGCTCACACGTGTGTGCCTGTGTATGTGTGTGACCACAGTGCGTGCGTGTGCACGAGGCCAGGAGTGCCGGCCTCCAGGAGGCCCCCCTGACACCTGGGTCTGGGCGCCCCTGTCGGGGGGGGGAGGGTCAGTCTGGTCGGCGGCTGCGAGGTTGCTCCGGTCCGAGGCCGTGGATTGGACACACGGGCCTGGGTGGTCTCCACGTGGACACACGGGCCTGTATGGTCCCGCCGTGGCCCCGGCCGCCCCGAGGGTCGCTTTCCAAACAGAACGCACGTTCGGGGCTGAGCAGGCGCGTGATGGAGAGCCGGCCGCGGCCCCCACACGAGGCTCCCCCGCGGTCAGGCCCCGCGAGCGCGGGTCACGGGGTGTCGCCCTCGGGGGGTGGCCCGCGGCTCCCGTCCCCGTGGAGAGGAGACGGTGCCCACCAGCCCCGGGGGGAAGGGGTAGCCGTGGCCGTGGGCACACCCCCTCCAGTTACACCCCCGCCCCCGGGGCTATGCCACCTGTGCCAGGAGCACCGTCCTGGGCGAGACGGTGCCGCGTGCTGCCTCCCGAAGTTGGGGGGCGCAGTCTCATTTGTCCCCGGACCCCCCGGCCACTCCCGGTGCCTCCCCGGTACCCGGGCTGCCCAGCGCAGCCGCCTCTGGTGCTGCCCCCCTTCTGCCTCCGGGGAGAACAAATGCCCTGTGTGCCGGCCACCTCCACACGGGGCCTCTGAGGGGGACGGCAAGGGGAGCCCCGTGTCTGGGGAGCGGGGTCCTGGGCGAGGCAGAACCCACCTTGGGCTCTGGGGCGGGGGGTGACTTTTCCTCAAAACGCTCCCCTGGGTCTCTGCTGATCTCTGCGATGGGGGAGGGGTGTGTGATGGGGGAGGGGTGTGTGATGGGGGAGGGTGTGCGATGGGGGAGGGGTGCGTGATGGGGGAGGGGTGTGTGATGGGGGGGTGTGTGATGGGGAGGGTGTGCGATGGGGGAGGGGTGCGTGATGGTGTATGATGAGGGAGGGGTGCAAGATGGAGGAGGGGTGTGTGATGGGGAGGGGACTGAAGCAAAGGGTTAGAGGAAGAAAAATGGACTCTCACAGCCTGGGGTTCAGGTCTGAAACCCAATGTGGGCGGGCTGGCCTCCACAGGCTCGCGGGGCGCAGCTCCTCCTGCCCCTGCCCGCGTGGGGCTCCGGGCGTCCCCCCTACCTCCACACCCAGGGCCTCCCCTCCCGGCCGGGTCAGGCATTCTAAGTCCAGAACGGTCTCACCACAAACCCTTCACTAAGCCCCTCTGCGAGGCCCTGCTCTCGAACAAGGCCACGGTCTGGGGTGCAGGTGGACGCGACTTTGGGGGACACCGTTCAAGTCTTAAACGGGGAAGTGGTTTCTCTGTTTTCACCGAGTAACGGGCAGGACGGGCAGCCCACGTGATGGGCAGTGTGGAGCCAGGCGGGGCGGGGCCGGGGACCAAGGAGCGGCAAGTGGGGCCACTCGTGCGGCTCTGCCGTGGGTGTGGCTCTGCTGTGGGCGTGGCTCTGTCGTGGGCGTGGCTCAGCTGTGGGTGTGGCTCTGCAGTGGGCGTGGCTCAGCTGTGGGTGTGGCTGCAGTGGGTGTGGTTAAGCTGTGGGTGTGGCTCAGCTGTGGGTGTGACTGCAGCGGATGTGGCTAAGCCATGGGCGTGGCTCAGCTGTGGGCGTGGCTCAGCGGTGGGCGTGGCTCAGCGGTGGGCCAGGTTATTGGACCACTTTTTAGTTTTTAGTTAAAAGTTTTAAATGTTTTCATTATACAGTTTTATACACATATATATATATTATTGATTTCAGAGCGGAAAGGAGAGGGAGAGAGGGAAACATCCACGCGGAGAGGGCCGGCCGCCTCCTGCACGCCCCGCACTGGGGATGAAGCCCGCAGCCCGCGCGTGTGCCTGAGCGGGAATCGAACCCGGACCTCCCGGTTCCCGGGTCCACGTTCCTCCCGGAGCCCCGCTGGGGAAGTGACCGCTTTTTAAGGTCCCGGCTGAGAGGGGCGTGGGGGGCGGATGAAGTGCCGGTGAGTAACCATGGCAACGACCTGCCGCGTCCCCCCCCCCACCCCCCCTCCCCCCCCATCAGGACCTCACCGCACCGGGCGGCAGGTGCCAGCGGCGGGCTGTGCGGGCGGCTGTGACTGAAGGCGTCTTCCGCCCGCTGCGGGGGGGACACGGGCGGGGGGCGAGGGGGGGTGTCCACCGTCAGAGCCCGCCCGCCCTGGGCGTCTGTGTTTCCGGCTCCAGAGCAGCCCCCGCCGCGCAGCTGGGCCCTCGGGGCGGAGTCACGGCCTGTCTCGTGCGGGAGGCCCCGCTGGTCTGTCCTCAGAGGCCGATGCGGGGCCGGTGCGGGGGCCGGACACGCGGGGGTTAAGGCTCGCGCGGCGCCGGCGCCCGGGGGCCCTCGTTTCCATTTAGATTTGTTTGTGGTCGGTTGGTCGGAGCCGTCCCCGGGCTGAGCGGGGAGACCCCGGCCCCTGACACGCCAGTGATTGCCGCCCGGGGACTCATTTCCTCTGTGGCCACGCCGACCCCACAGCCCCTCACTGCGTGCCTCCGGGGTCCCTCCTCCTGACAGGACACCCCAGCCCTTCACTGCGCCCCCCGTGTCTCCAGGGTCCCTCCTCCTGACGAGGACACCCCGCAGGCCTGGACCCGCCCATGCTCTCAGCGTGCACCGGGGACCGCAGCCCCCCAGACTGTCCTGTGGGAGCGGGGGCTCCCTGTTCTGAGCCACAGTGCAGACCGCACTCGGCTGGGCCCATGGGCCGATGGACCGGCCACACCAGCCCCTCTGCCTCAGTGGGTGAAGCCCCCTGTGTGGAACCTTCTGACCTGGGGGTGGGGAGGGCGCAGGGGCAGGGGCGGGGGCAGGAAGGGATGGAGGGGACGGTGTGGACCGGCATTCTCCCCCTCCCCTCCCCCGTGCTGGTTCCTAAATGATGCCCCCCCTCCCATTCAGGCCCCTCACCGGGGAAAACCTGGTCACCCACAATCCCGCATCCCACTCACGCCCACGCCCACGTGCCACTTGACATCACCTTGGGGAGCCCCTCCCCTCTGCCCTCCCCCGCTGCCCCGGGGGAGCCTGCCCTGCCCCCTTCCCCGCAGGCGTCAGACTGGCGTGGTCTCCCTGCCGTGGACGCTCGAGGGGTCCCACAGGGGCTCGGGGAGAAGCTGCGAGCTGTCCCCCTTGCTGAGAGGAGCCCGCCCCCGGTCCCCTGCCCCGTGTCCCCCCCACAGCCACTCCCTGGGTCAGAGGTGGCTGTGGTAGGAGAGGGGTGAGCCCTAGGGGAGGCCGGGCCCGACCCTCTCCCCTTGGTTGGCTGAGCCCCCCCCCACACCCCCACTTCCCCGAATGAACTCTCCCAGCCCAGACACCCCTCCTGACCTCCTGACCTCTTGGGGGCCCTCGATGAGGCCAGTGGCTGAGTCCTGACTCCTCTCTCGGACCAGGCGACTGCGGGGAGGAGGGGGGCTCTCCCCCTGTCCCACCCCGGCTGGTGTGGCTGAGGCCGTGGCCCCGACATCGGCCCAGGAGGTACCGAGGCCGAGGCCGCCCAGGCTGTGGGGGCTTGGCGGGGTGGGGGTGGGGAGGGGGGGGCAGCCGGCCTGGACACCAGGCTCCGAGTGTGGGCACAGAGGCTGGCGGGGGCCGGCCACATCCTGAGCAGGTGGGTGGGGAGGTGAGAGTGGGGACCAGGAGGGGGCAGGGCGAGGAGAGGGGGGTGGGGTCAGGAGGCAGATGCTGCCATGGGTGACCTGGAGGGAGGATGGAGCAGTGATGGGGAATGGGTAGACAGCACCCTCTGAGGCTGGTTCCAGGTGGGGCAGTTCCCAGGGCCTGGCTGGGGGTGGAGGGTGGGGGGCGGTTGGGAGCTGGCGAGGCTGGGGGTGGAGGGTGGGGGGCGGTTGGGAGCTGGCGAGGCTGGGGGTGGAGGGTGGGGGGCGGTTGGGAGCTGGCGAGGCTGGGGGTGGAGGGTGGGGGGCGGTTGGGAGCTGGCGGGGCTGGGGGTGGAGGGTGGGGGGCAGTTGGGAGCTGGCGGGGCTGGGGGTGGAGGGTGGGGGCAGTTGGGAGCTGGCGGGGCTGGGGGTGGAGGTTGGGGGGCGGTTGGGAGCTGGCGGGGCTGGGGGTGGAGGGTGGGGTGGTGGTTGGGAGCTGGCGAGGCTGGGGGTGGAGGGTGGGGGACGGTTGGGAGCTGGCGAGGCTGGGGGTGGAGGGTGGGGGACGGTTGGGAGCTGGTGGGGCTGGGGGGGTGGAGTCTTGCAGTCAGGGCGCTGGCTCCCCTGGAGGTTACCTCTCTCCTGGGCACGGGGCTCCCTGCTCCAGGAGGGGCGGTCCTGGGGGACGGAGAGGGGACCCCTGCCACTAGCAGCTTCACCCAGGGGGGCTCTCACCCAGAAAAGGGGGATGGAGCTCTGAGGACCCGGGCCGGGGGGAGGAGGGGCTGCTCATAACAGCTCTCAGGCCCCCAGGCCCGGGCACGGGGGAGAGGGGTGCGTCCAGGGCCCCTCCCCTCCGAGGGGGCATCAGGCCATGGTCGGGCAGCACCCCAGGAAGAGGGAAGCCGTTGTAATTCACCTCGTTATTTATTGATTTAAAATGTGTTTATTGCTCTCAGAGAGGAAGGGAGAGAGAGAAACACCAAGGATGAAAGAGAATCACGGACCGGCTGCCTCCTGCACGCCCCACAATGGGGATGGAGCCTGCAACCCGGGCCTGTGCCCCGACCGGGGATCGAACCCTGACCTCCCGGTTTGTGGGGCGGCACTCCCCCCCCCCCCTGAGCCGCGGCGGGCGGGCCTCTTGTGGGGGCCACGTTCTCCGGCTCCCCTGCATCCCTCCATCTAGCCCCGCAGCCACGTGCCCCCGCACTGTCCTGGGCTGGCAGACGGCAGCCAGGCTGGTGGGGCCAGACCCCTGCACCCCCCCCCCCGCCACCTCTGCGCTGCTCCCGGGACCAGAGGGAGAGCCGGGGGCCGGTAGGAACCGGGGACCCCACGCGCGTGAAAATCCCCCGTCCTCTGTGCTGGTCTCAGAAAATTCTCCCCCCTGCCCCCAGATACGCTCGGACCCCATGCCAGCGCCCCGGGGGAAGGGGACCCCATTTCCATCGGAAACACAGGGCCTCTGGCCCGTCCTGGAATCCCGCTGGCCACCTGCCCCCCCCCCCCCCCCCAGCCCTGGTGTGATTTCTGCTCACAGCTCCGCGGCCGAGCCCGAGGCGCTCGCCTGCCGATGGGCGCGCATACTGATGAGCGTGTCAGCGTGAGGCCGGCGGCGTGCCGAAGGCGGTAATGAGCCCGGCGGGGGTCCGGGCTGCGGACGATCCGTCACCGGCAGGGCTGGCAGGGCTGGCCGGGCCGGCCGGGGTTGGGGGGGTCGGGGAGGAGGCGGGCACGGACCAGGTCCCGGGGTCCGGGGGGCTGAACGGAGCGGCTTTCCCTGCGGGGGAACCCTGGGGTTCCGCGGGACCCGGTCTGGGAAGTGCTGTCTGCATATGGGTTCTCTCCCGAAGGAAAGGCAGTGGCCCCCGATGGGCGGTGGGGAGCCTGGGGGGCCGGGCCGGCGGCTGGAGGTGCCCGGAGCCCAGCAGACTTGGATCTCGTTGAACCACAGGCCACGTAGTGGGGTGAGGGTGGCCGGTATCGTGGGGCTCACAGACCCTGAGGGACAGATAGTTCGCTGTGGATCGGGAGTCACCGGGGCCCCCCCGCGCCTCGGACGTGGCGATCTGTCCAGCGGCCGCGTCCCCTTCCGGCTCCGGGCGGCGCTGGGCGGCCCGGGGTCCCCGGTGCTCCACTCCCGGCTCCTGAGGTGTGTTCCATGTGCCTGTGGCCCTGGGCGGGCGGTCAGGAGGCCTGCGGGGGGAGAGGGGGTGCAGGAGGCGGGTAACGGTGGTGTGTGTGGGAAATGTCCCCCCATAGTGGCTGCCAGGCTGTGGTCTGGGGGGCCGCCCCCCTCCCACAGGGGCCCCAGCTGCTCCGAGAACCTCTCCCGACCCCGTGGGGGGGCGGGGACGGGGGCCCTGTGCAGGCGCCAGGACAACGCCTCGGCCGCGGCCGCCGTTCGGGGCGGCGGGTGCCCGGAGCCGGTGCCGGTGATCCGTGGAGGCCGGGCCGACTCCGGGAGAGAAATATGGAAGCAATTACCTCGAGGGCCGTCGCTGAGCCGTTCCCCCCGAGACGCGGGGGGCTGGCGCGCTCGGCCTGGTGCGCGGAGCCCTAATGAAGCAATTAAGGCGAGGGTCCCCCGACTTTGATCTCGATGGGGTAATTTCTACAAAAACATCACGGAGTGATAGATACCCATAACTCAGGGTCCTTAATTGTACTTAATTTGTTTGGAATACGAATGTGCATTTAATTAGGGCCCGGCCCAGCCCGCGGGCCAGAGAAGGGCTGTCAGGGGAAATTAAGACTCCGCGGCGTTCAAAGCCGCTGGTTTCTATCAGGCAAGGACAGCGGCCCTCAGCAGAAGGTTAGAGATAATTAGGCCGCGGGCTCGGCCCGAGAGCGGAGGGGGTGGATGGGGGAGCCCGGGGGGGTAGGGGGTGGGAGCGGGGGCACGCGGCGGGGCCTGGCCCATCCAGACCCAGGGTCTCAGGGACCGGGGACGGGGGGACGGGCCGGAGGGGGGACACAGCCACCGCGGGGGTCTCTCGGAGCCTCCGCGTCCCATCGCAGGGGACCTGCGTCTCCGCCCGCTGGTCTCCGGAGAGCCTCAGCCGCAGGGACACGCGGGAGACGCGGAGGCTGAGCGGGGCCACCGCTCGGACGAGAGGCGGGGAGACCGCAGCGCGGGGCGGGAGCCTGGCACTGCCCCGGTCGCGTCTTTCCCGCGGCGTCCCTGAGAGCCGGCCGGCGGCGTGCGTGCGGCCTTGCCTGGCCCTGGGCGCTCCGCGGCGAAGTGCGGGGGACAGAGGGGCTGCCTGGCCACGGCCGTGGGGGCAGTGCTGGGGGTGATCCCGGGCAGGGTGGGTGCAGCCCGCAAACTGTGCCCTCACCCCAGGCGCGCTGCGGACGGGTGAGCAGCGGGGAGCCGCTGTCCACACCGACAGCCGGGGACGCGGATGGTGAGGTTCGCTGGGGGATCTGCGGGCACGACGGCTCCGCTCTGTGCAGAGAGCCGGCCCCGGGGCGCCTGCGGCGGGAGGGGCAGGTCCAGGCCGAGCGGGAAGAGAGAAGTTCTCTCTCTCCAGTCTGAGAGTTAGGGCACATGCAGACACACACGTGCACAATTGCACGCGTGAACGCGCACACTCGAAATGCACACGCGCGCACACAGATGACAGAGGCACCCACCCCGTGCACACACGCAGACACGCATGCACAACATACGTGGCACACACACAACACACACGTGACATGCCCTTGCATGCACACAGATGACAGAGTCACCCCCCCACAGGCACACACGTAGACACACATGCAACGCACGTGCACACAACGCACCCGGGGGCCCACGTGCCCAGGAGCTGGCTCTGCTGGCCCGTGCGTGGCCCGGGTGTGGGCTCCTGACCTCGGTGGCTCTCCGGCTCCCGCTGTCTGTCCCTCCCGGGAGGACACGATGCTGAGTGTGACAGAGAACTGGGAGGGGCCCAGACCTCACAGCCCGGAGGGAGGGGGTTTGGAGGGGGGGCTCTTCCTGCCACCGGCCATGTGGCTCCCCGACCTCCCTCACTGAACTCCGTTCTCCCAGCGCACGCGTGTGTCGCTGTGGAAAAGCTCCGAGGTTTATCGAACTCGAGTCCTGCCTGCAGTTACCGGGCAGCGTCAGACCAGAGGATCTCGAGGGCCTTCTATGGCCCCGGGGTCCCGACGTCCTGCGCCCCCGTCCTCGGAGACGGGCTGCGGCGTCAGGCCGCGTGCGGGGTCGGGGGTCACGGAGCGAACTCCCGGCCGGGCGACTGCCCACCTTGGCCTGAGGATGGCGGGGCCCCCGCGGCCGGGTCCCGGTGGCCTGCAGCCCGGCCCTGTGTGGACGGCACGGAGGCTCCCGGTGTGACGTCCTGCGGGGGCGGGGGGCTGCCTGCCGGTCCTCGGGCTGCTGCCTCGTCGGGGCACCTGTCCGTCCGGGGACAGACGCACGGTGAAGTGCGGGGACAGAGGTGCCGCCAGCATGGGTGGGCGCTCGGTGCTGAGTAGCTGGGCATCGGGCATCCGGGTGTTCCCTGAGCTGTCAGCCCTCCCCCATCTCTGCTCTGTCCCCTGGGTGTGTTCTGTGTCCAGCCGGCCGCGGGGCTCAGGGGCTGAGCATCCACCTAGGAACCAGGAGGTCAGGGTTCGATTCCCGGTCCAGGGCACAGGCCCGGGTGGCGGGCTCCATCCCCAGTGGGGGGCGTGCAGGAGGCCGCCGGTCCACGATGCTCTCTCATCACCGATGCTTCTGTCTCTCTCCCCTTCCTCTGTGACATCAATAAAACTATATATATATGTATATATATATTTATATTTTATTGATTTTTTACAGAGCAGAAGGGAGAGGGATAGAAAGTCAGTAACATCGATGAGAGAGAGACATCCATCAGCTGCCTCTTGCACACGCCCCCCCACTGGGGATGTGCCTGCAGCCAAGGTCCATGCCCTTGACCAGAGTCGAACCCGGGACCCTTCAGTCCGCGGGCCGACGCTCTATCCTCTGAGCCAAACCGGTCTTGGCATCAATAAAACTAGATTAAAAAAAAAAAAAGCCTCCTGCCCTGGCTGGTGTTGCTCAGTGGGTAGAGTGTCAGCCTGCGGAATGAAGGGTCCCGGGTTCGATTCCGGTCAAGGGCGCGGGCCCGGGTTACAGGCTCGATCCCCCGTGTGGGGCGTGCAGGAGGCAGCAGCCAGCGATGCTCGGCCGTCATTGATGTTTCCATCTCTCCCCCTTCCTCTCTGACATCAAGAAAATGTATATAAAAAAATAAAATAAAAATACCTTCCCCCCTCTTCTACAGAGTCACCGTCACATTGGATATGAGCCGCCCACGTCCAGTGTGACCCCCACCATGACCCCACTTCCAACTGAGCGCCCACCTGAGGGCCTGGGGCTGGGACTTCACAGCAGAAGGGCTTGGGGGGCACGCGGCTCAGCCCCCTCACAATAACCCTCGCAGCCGTTGGTGAAGGGAGGCGCTCAGACCGGCCGTGCACCCCCGGGAGCCCTTCAGCCGCGCGGTGGGCGGACAGCGGGGCCGGCGGAGGGACCCAGCACCCGGCCAGGCCCCTCGCCTCCGTCCCTGGCCCCGTGTCCCTGAGGGGGCCGCCCCGCAGGCTGGTCACGGGCTGACCGCCCCCCGCCCCCCCTTCGGGGCTCCCCACGCTGCCCTCCTTCCTCCCCACGCGCTCTGCTGGGAAGAGAGGCTGGCGGCTCTCGGAATGGAGTGTGGCATCTTTGTTAGCGGCAGGGCATACATCTTCTGAATTATAAATCGATAAATAGTTAATTCCGGAGCAGCGCTCGCCTGAATATTTCATGCTGCGCACGCACAGCGGGCCTGGGCCTGGGTGACGGAGCGGCCGCGGGGAATTCGATGCAAACCCCCCGCCCGCCCCCCTGCCCCCCGCTCCGCTCCTATCAGTCCCGGCGGCCGGCTCGGCGCGGGGACGGCGTGATGCCCGAGAGGTGCCCTGGGAACTGGCGCCTCATCGCCCATCCCTCCAGGGCTCGGAGGAGAGAGGTCTGTCTGTCTGGCCAGCGAACGCCCCACCCGGGGCCACATGTGGCCACGTGGGCCCAGAACCACTCGAGGTTCAGACACCAGCGCCGGCGTCGGGCACGGCCGCGTTGAGTTGCCCCCCTTCCCCCTGGGGCTCGGCTTCCCTTCGGACCCGCAGCCTCCTCTTCTGGAAACGTCCCTGCCGCGTGGCCCCGTGGCTGGAGCGGCGAGCGGGCGTCTCGCGGCCCCAGTGGCCGAGGCGGTGGCCGCGGTTACAGTGTCCTGGGCCTCCCGCCCGGCCGTGGTCTGGAGCGGCGGGTCGGCAAACCGCGGCTCACGGGCCACCGACGGCGCGCGGACCGCCGTCTGCCGCCCTGTTGACTAAGGAGTTTGCCGATCGCTGGTCTGGAGGCGGCTCCGGCCGGGAGGAATGGGACCCGTGGGTGCCTGCTCGGCGCCCCCCCCCCCGCCCCCAGTTCCGCCCCAGGTTGGTTCTGGTGCCAACCTGGCCCGAGGAGGGTCCGCCCCAGTCGGGGGCCTGCGTGGCCGTGGGGCTGGGCCCCGGGGACGGTTGGGAGACCTTGGGATTGTCTAGAGGGCGGTCACCAACCTCTCGGACCTCACGGGCCACCGGTGGCCCTCGGACCCTGGTCTAGAAGCCGGACAGCCGGGGCCCCTTCCCCCCATACCCTCTGGCCCCTCAGGCGTGGTGGCGGCTGTGGGCCGGTGTCTGTGATGAGAGCTGTTTGCCCACACCTCGCGTGGCGGTTCCTACGTCCCCGCCACGGGAGACGCCCCGGTGCCGAGCCCCCCGCTCTGTAAGCTAACACGTGGGTGGCCTGCCACGGGCCGGCCGGAGCCACTGGCCCCACGGAGGACGGTCCCGCAGTCGGCTCTTTGTCAGCGTCCCTGGCTCCACGCGGTGTGGGTGGCTCAGGTGCAGGCCCGACAGTGTGCCCTGAGCGGCCGGCCGCCTGCGGTGAGGGTGGGCGTGGGGCCCCGGGGCTTCCGGGGAGCAGTGGGGGGGCTCGCCTGGCGGGCCGGCCCGGGTGCCCCACGCGGCGTCTGCCCGGCCCGGCGCCGTGGGTCATGGCTCACTGCTGAGGTCGGGGAGCAAGCAGGGCTCCGATGGGGGAGGGACAGCTGGCCCGGGGCACCCCTTCCCTGCCGGCCTGCCCGCCCTGCCACGTACCCCGGTCCCGGGACCCCAGGGGCTGGGCTGGTGTGTATGCAGCAGGTGCCACAGCACTGCTCAGCGCTGTCTCCTCCTCCGGACCAGGAGGGACTCGGGAACCAGTGCTCTGGGCAGGTGACCCCGGCCTCCACAGGGCTCTGACCTGTGGGGGGACTTTTAGGGGGGGAGCTCGTGGGGGTGTCGGGTCTCCAAGGTGGGTCCGAGCCCACAGGCCACTCCCACTCTCTCTCCTGAGCTGTGTCCACTGCCCCTCGTCCCCGTGGCCAGTGCGGACCCAGGTCTGGCGGGAACGCTGTGAGGAGGTGCCCGCCCTCTCTCTGTGGGGCGAGGGACGGGTACCCCAATGAGCCCTCCAGTCTGGGGGGGGTGCTGAGAGACCCAGGCATCACCCCCAGACCCACAAACAGGTCCCAGGCCATGGTGGCTGGAGCCGTGGGGTCGCTCAAGATCACGAAAGGCCGCCCAGGGGCACCAGCCGCGTCCCCGGAGCGGAGGGAGCCCCCGGGCGGCGGCTCGGAGCCGGTGGTGCCCGCGCCGCGGCCGGCACGCGTCCCCGCAGCCCCGCCTGCGGGCCGTTAGCCGCCCGACAGCGCCGTCGCCGTGACAGTAGATTAATATCTCTTTAATCAGCCAAAATGAACATGGCGCGCGGTGACAGCCAATTTCCCGCTGACAGATGGGGGGCCATCCGCCGCCGTGTGTTTCCGCGGAGATAACTCAGCGCGGCCCGGCCTCGCCGCGCCTCCGCCCAATAAATCTCCCGCCGCCCGCCGCTCCCGCACCTGCCAGGCGGCTGCGGGGACCGCACCGGCCTCCGCACGCAGGCCGGGGCCCCCGGGGGCCGCCACGGAGCGGGAGGCCGCCACGGAGCGGGAGGCCAGCGTGGCCGCGGTCGGGGCCGGGCCTGGGCCTGCCTTTCCCTGCGGGTCCGGTGGCCAGTGTCTCAGAGGCCACGGGACACGGGAGGGGCTGTGATGGGGTGCGTGTGGCAGTGTGCACGTGGGTGTGTGAGCCTGTGGGGGTGTGTGTGAGCATGCGTGTTATGCGTGTGCCAGTGTGCACGTGGGTGTGTGAGCCTGTGGGAGTGTGTGCATGTGTGAGCGTGTCAGTGTGCACGTGGGTGTGTGAGCCTGTGGGGGTGTGTGTGAGCATGCGTGTTATGCGTGTGTCAGTGTGCACGTGGGTGTGTGAGCCTGTGGGGGTGTGTGTGAGCATGCGTGTTATGCGTGTGTCAGTGTGCACGTGGGTGTGTGAGCCTGTGGGGGTGTGTGAGCATGTGTTAGCACGTGTGATGTGCACATACCATTGTGCACATGGGCGTGTGCATGTATGTGTGATATGTGTGTATCAGTGCATGTGGCTGTGTGAGCATGTGGGTGTGCTTGTGTGAGCACGTGTGATGTGCACATATCATTGTGCATGTAAGCGTGCGAACATATGAGTATGTGTGATATGTGTATCAGTGTGTGCGCATGCGAACATGCGTGCACATGTGCGTATGCGTGATGTGTGTGTTATCTGTGCACATGATTGTGTGAGCCTGTGGGAGTGTGTGCATGTGTGAGCGTGTGTGATAGGTGTGTATCATTGTGCATGTGGGTGTGTGAGCATGTGGGGGTATGCAGGTGTGAGCACGTGTGATGTGCACATACCATTGTGCATGTGGGCGTGTGCATATATGAGTATGTGTGATATGTGTATCAGTGCACGTGTGAGTATGTGTGATGTGTGTGTACCTGTGCACATGGTTGTGTGAGCCTGTGGGAGTGTGTGCATGTGTGAGCATGCATGATATATGTGTATCATTGTGCATGTGGGTGTGTGCCTGTGTGATATGTGTGTATCTGTGCATGGGGTGTGTGAGCATGTGGAGGTGTGCACATGTGATGTGTGTGTATCAGTGTGCATGTGGCTGTGTGAGCATGTGAGAGTATGCATGTGCGAGCACGTGTGATGTGTATATATCATTGTGCATGTGGGTGTGTGCACGTATGAGTATGGGTAATATGTGTGTATCTGTGCATGTGAAGATGTGTGCACGTGTGAGCATGTGTGATGTGTATATCAGTGTGCACAGGGGTGTATGAGTGTGTGAGAGTGCGCGCGTGTGTACAGTGTGTGTGAATGTGTGTGCACATAAGGGCATGAGGTATGTGCACGTGAGCGAGTATGTGAGTGCACATGTGAGCATGTGATGTGTGGGTCGCAGTGTGCACATGGGCCTGTGAGTGTGTGTGAATGGGCAGATGTGTGATACATGCATGTATCATTGTGTACGTGGGGGTGTGCACGTATATACCTTGTATATACCAGCGCGCACACGAATGTGTGCGCGTGAACGTGTGCATGTGTACATGTGTGATCATGCACACGTGTACGTGCACACATGTCAGGTCCCGATGTGGCACTAGCTTTGTGTGACCTGCTGCCTCTCTGCAGCCAAGGGCAGTCCCTCTGTCTCCTGTTTTCCCTGCGGGAGCCCCGTCCCACGGCTCGGAGAGGGGTGGCAGGGACGTGGGTGCGGGACAAGCTGCCCGCTGGCCCGATGGCTCCCGGGTGAGGCTGGCCGCCCCGGAGCGGGTCGCCGGCCTCAGAGGGCTTAGGCGCTGCTGGGCGGGTGGCCCCTCACACCCGCTGGCTCTGCCCTCAGGCGGCCGGGGCACACAGCCTGCGGGCAGCCCTTCCCCGAGGGCCCGTCCAGCAGCTGCGCCTGCCCGTTTCACCTGCGCCCCGGTTCCTTCACATCCCGGCAGCCCACGTCCAGCCCTGGGACCACCGGCGCCTCGAGGCTGCCGGCCTCCCGTGCACGGACTGCTCCCCCGGGGTCGGCTGCGCCCACCGTCACGGGCTGGGACCTCGCTTCCCGCGTCGCCTGGCCCCCCCGTCCATCCTCACTGGCCCCCTGCTCGCTAAGCCCAGGGGGTGGCTGTGGGGTCCGCTGCCTCGGTCCGGAGCCGGTTCCGGGCTGCTCTGTTCGCCTCGTCAGCAGGCACCCCTGTCCGGGTGCGCTCACAGCCGGGGGAGACGCGCCGGGAAGCGCCCGCTGTCTGTCGTGTGTGGAGCCGGCCGTCAGGCGGAGAGGCGAGCAGGTTGCCATCCTGCCATCGCTGCCCCGGTGTGTCCAGGCGGCTGTCACGGATGGAATACACCCCCAGGCCCTGGGCCCTCGCGATGCTGCCCCCCTGACTCCCGCGCCGGGTCTTGGGGACCCTCCAGGCCGGGGGCCGTTCCAGCCCTCGGACAGACCACCGCCTGCATCTCGGGGGTGGGGGGTGGGGGGACCCTCCTGGCGGGCCAGCTGGGCGTGCACTTGGGGTGAGACAGAGGCCCGTGCACTGCGTGTGGCTGTAACGTGTGACATGTGGGGAGGACCACCGTGCGTGTTCACGCTGCACCCCTTCTCCGATCATGCACACCCCCACACCTGTCTGTGGCTCTCACACCTCCTGTGCGCACCTGAGCGTGTGCGGGTATGCACGTGTGAGTGTGTGATGTGCGCGTGGATGTGGGAGCGTGTGCATGTGTGATATGTATCACTGTGCATGTTGGTATGTGAGCATGTGTGAGCACGCATGATGTGCATATATAATTGTTTACGTGGGTGTGCGCACGTGTGAGTATGTGTGATATATGTGTGAGTGTGTGGGGAGGACGTCACACGTGGAATACAGCCCCTAGGCCCTGGGCTGTGTGTATTTGTGTGATGTGTATCAGTGGGCATGTGGAGGTGTGAGCATGTAGGGGTGTGCACACGTGATGTGTGTGTATCAGTGCATGTTGGGGTGTGAGCATGTGGAGGTGTGAGCATGTAAGGGTGTGCACATGTGATGTGTGTGTATCAGTGCATGTTGGGGTGTGAGCATGTGGGGGTGTGAGCATGTAGGGGTGTGCACACGTGATGTGCGTGTATCAGTGCATGTTGGGGTGTGAGCATGTGGAGGTGTGAGCATGTAGGGGTGTGCACACGTGATGTGCGTGTATCAGTGCATGTTGGGGTGTGAGCATGTGGAGGTGTGAGCATGTAAGGGTGTGCACATGTGATGTGTGTGTATCAGTGCATGTTGGGGTGTGAGCATGTGGGGGTGTGAGCATGTAGGGGTGTGCACACGTGATGTGTGTGTATCAGTGTGCATGTGGGGGTGTGAGCATGTGGGGGTGTGAGCATGTGGGGGTGTGAGCATGTAGGGGTGTGCACACGTGATGTGTGTGTATCAGTGTGCATGTGGGGTGTGAGCATGTGGGGGTGTGAGCATGTGGGGTGTGAGCATGTGGGGGTGTGAGCATGTGGGGGTGGGCACACGTGATGTGTGTGTATCAGTGTGCATGTGGGGGTGTGAGCATGTGGGGGTGTGAGCATGTGGGGGTGTGAGCATGTGGGGGTGGGCACACGTGATGTGTGTGTATCAGTGTGCATGTGGGGGTGTGAGCATGTGGGGGTGTGAGCATGTGGGGGTGTGAGCATGTGGGGGTGGGCACACGTGATGTGTGTGTATCAGTGTGCATGTGGGGGTGTGAGCATGTGGGGGTGTGAGCATGTGGGGGTGTGAGCATGTGGAGGTGTGAGCATGTAGGGGTGTGCACACGTGATGTGTGTGTATCAGTGCATGTGGGGGTGTGAGCATGTGGGGTGTGAGCATGTGGGGGTGTGAGCATGTGGGGGTGTGAGCATGTGGGGGTGTGAGCATGTGGGGGTGTGAGCATGTGGGGTGTGAGCATGTGGGGGTGTGAACATGTGGGGGTGTGCACACGTGATGTGTGTGTATCAGTGTGCATGTGGGTGTGCCCAGCACGGTGCTGGGGTCCGGGCAGCGCCGGGCAGGGGGGCAGCTGGCTGGGGCTCCCGCCGCGTCCACCCAGCTGTGGGTTCCGAGTCGCCGTGGAGACGGGCGGCGTGTCCCCCACCGGCTCCCATCCCAGCGCCGAGCGGAGCTGCGAGCCTCTGGTCCGTGGGCGGGTCCTGACCCCCCCCCCCCGCCCCCGCGGCGCCTCTCCCCCTCCCCCGCCGCCGCGCCTCCCGCCCCCGGCTGACAGCTGCCATTTCCCTCCCATCAGCCGGGGCCGCGCTCCCTGACAGACGGAAATGCCAGCCGGGGACGGAGCAGCCCTGACCCAGCGGGGCGCTGACGGAAACGCGGGGGCCCGGCCGCGCGGGAAGGTGCCCTCAGTGACACGCGCGCCGCCGCGTGCGGCCGGCTGTACACGCGAACATTGAACACATGCCGGAGGGCGGAGGGCGCGTTTGCTGGGAAAGAAGGGAAACACGGACTGAAGCTCAACGTGAGCCGTAAGGAGGTGTGGGGCGGGAGAGGGGGGACCAGCTGCTGGGCTGCACAGGGGCTGCACGTGGGTGCTCTGCCCGGTGTGGGGTGTGCCCGGCGAGGGGTGTGTCGGGCTGTGGGGTGTGTCTGGCCGTGGGGTGTGCCCAGCGAGGGGTGTGTCTGGCTGTGGGGTGTGCCTGGCCGTGGGGTGTGTCTGGCTGTGGGGTGTGTCTGGCCGTGGGGTGTGCCCAGCGTGGGGTGTGTCTGGCCGTGGGGTGTGTCTGGCCGTGGGGTGTGTCTGGCCGTGGGGTGTGTCTGGCCGTGGGGTGTGCCCGGCCGTGGGGTGTGCCCGGCCGTGGGGTGTGTCTGGCCGTGGGGTGTGCCTGGCCGTGGGGTGTGCCCAGCGTGGGGTGTGTCTGGCCGTGGGGTGTGCCTGGCCATGGGGTGTGTCTGGCCGTGGGGTGTGCCTGGCCGTGGGGTGTGTCTGGCTGTGGGGTGTGTCTGGCCGTGGGGTGTGTCTGGCTGTGGGGTGTGTCTGGCCGTGGGGTGTGCCCAGCGTGGGGTGTGTCTGGCCGTGGGGTGTGCCTGGCCGTGGGGTGTGTCTGGCCGTGGGGTGTGCCTGGCCGTGGGGTGTGTCTGGCCGTGGGGTGTGTCCGGCCGTGGGGTGTGTCCGGCCGTGGGGTGTGCCCGGCCGTGGGGTGTGCCCGGCCGTGGGGTGTGTCTGGCCGTGGGGTGTGCCTGGCCGTGGGGTGTGTCTGGCCGTGGGGTGTGCCCGGCCGTGGGGTGTGTCTGGCCGTGGGGTGTGTCTGGCCGTGGGGTGTGCCCGGCCGTGGGGTGTGTCTGGCTGTGGGGTGTGCCTGGCCGTGGGGTGTGTCTGGCCGTGGGGTGTGCCCGGCGTGGGGTGTGTCTGGCTGTGGGGTATGTCTGGCTGTGGGGTGTGTCTGGCTGTGGGGTGTGTCTGGCTGTGGGGTGTGCCTGGCTGTGGGGTGTGCCCAGCGTGGGGTGTGTCTGGCTGTGGGGTATGTCTGGCTGTGGGGTGTGTCTGGCTGTGGGGTATGTCTGGCTGTGGGGTGTGCCTGGCCGTGGGGTGTGTCTGGCCGTGGGGTGTGCCCGGCGTGGGGTGTGTCTGGCTGTGGGGTATGTCTGGCTGTGGGGTGTGTCTGGCTGTGGGGTATGTCTGGCTGTGGGGTGTGTCTGGCTGTGGGGTGTGTCTGGCTGTGGGGTGTGTCTGGCTGTGGGGTGTGCCCAGCGTGGGGTGTGTCTGGCTGTGGGGTGTGTCTGGCTGTGGGGTGTGTCTGGCTGTGGGGTGTGCCCGGCTGTGGGGTGTGTCTGGCCGTGGGGTGTGTCTGGCTGTGGGGTGTGTCTGGCCGTGGGGTGTGTCTGGCTGTGGGGTGTGTCTGGCCGTGGGGTGTGCCCGGCTGTGGGGTGTGTCTGGCCGTGGGGTGTGTCTGGCCGTGGGGTGTGTCTGGCTGTGGGGTGTGCCCGGCTGTGGGGTCTACCTGGCTGTGGGCTCTGCCTGGCCGTGGGGTGTGCCCGGCTGTGGGCAGCAGGAGGCTCAGCACCTGCCCCCCACCTGGTCCTCTCCTGCCCGCAGTTTGCTGACCTGCCGGGTGGGGATCGGAGGAAATACATTCCCGCCGCCTCCTTCTGTTCCATCACCCTCATTTCCCAGTCCCGGTCCTCCACTGAGTGCCTACTGTGTGCCATAGACCCGCTCCTCCACTGAGTGCCTACTGTGTGCCAGAGACCCGCTCCTCCACTGAGTGCCTACTGTGTGCCATAGACCCGCTCCTCTACTGAGTGCCTACTGTGTGCCAGAGACCCACTCCTCCAGAGTGCCTACTGTGTGCCAGAGACCCGCTCCTCTATTGAGTGCCTACTGTGTGCCAGAGACCCGCTCCTCCACTGAGTGCCTACTGTGTGCCATAGACCCGCTCATCCACTGAGTGCCTACTGTGTGCCATAGACCCGCTCCTCCACTGAGTGCCTACTGTGTGCCAGAGACCCACTCCTCCAGAGTGCCTACTGTGTGCCAGAGACCCGCTCCTCTATTGAGTGCCTACTGTGTGCCAGAGACCCGCTCCTCCACTGAGTGCCTACTGTGTGCCAGAGACCCGCTCATCCACTGAGTGCCTACTGTGTGCCATAGACCCGCTCCTCCAGAGTGCCTACTGTGTGCCAGAGACCCACTCCTCCAGAGTGCCTACTGTGTGCCAGAGACCCGCTCCTCTATTGAGTGCCTACTGTGTGCCAGAGACCCGCTCCTCCACTGAGTGCCTACTGTGTGCCATAGACCCGCTCATCCACTGAGTGCCTACTGTGTGCCATAGACCCGCTCCTCCAGAGTGCCTACTGTGTGCCATAGACCCGCTCCTCCACTGAGTGCCTACTGTGTGCCAGAGACCCGCTCCTCCACTGAGTGCCTGCTGTGTGCCAGAGACCCGCTCCTCCACTGAGTGCCTGCTGTGTGCCAGAGACCCGCTCCTCCACTGAGTGCCTACTGTGTGCCAGAGACCCGCTCCTCTACTGAGTGCCTGCTGTGTGCCAGAGACCCGCTCCTCCACTGAGTGCCTGCTGTGTGCCAGAGACCTGCTCTTCCACTGAGTGCCTGCTGTATGCCAGAGACCCGCTCCTCCACTGAGTGCCTACTGTGTGCCAGAGACCCGCTCCTCTACTGAGTGCCTACTGTGTGCCGTAAGCCCCGAGCCATGGGGGCTCCTGGGGCTGCTGGGATGGGAACCACAGCTGGGGCTGCGAGCGAGGGAGAGTTCAGGGGTGGGCAGGGCCATGTCTGGGGGAATGGGGGGGTGTCCACTTCCTGCCTCTCCCAGTGTCTGGGGGCCCCAGGTGGTCTGTGCCGTGGCCATATCACCCCACTCTTGGCCTTCCCCGGCCCGCCCACCACCTGCCCTCCGCCCCGCCCACCCCCCCCCCGCCCTCCGCCCGCCCCGCCCACCCCCTCCGCCCCGCCCACCCCCCTCCGCCCCCGCCCACCACCCGCCCTCCGCCCCGCCCTCCGCGCCCTGCTTCCCGGCCTCCGCATCCACCGCTCGTCCACTTATTCTGTTCCTTAGAGGCCTCGTGTGAGTGAGGTCACGTGACACGTGCCCTTCTCTGACCCACTGACTTCACTCGCGCGATGCTCTCGGGGGCCTCCCTCCGGGTGAGAGGCGTTTGTCAGGCCCGGGGCCATGCGGTGAGCCTCTGGGCACCTGGCCCCGCGCAGCCCCCGAGGCGGGTGGGCGAGCTGCGGCCAGAGCCAGCCCGGTGTGCCTCCCGCACGCACGCGGTGCCGGGGCGGGGTCCCCGCTCCCTCCCGCACCGGGACGCACGGGCCGCCGTACAGGGGGTGCTGAGGGCGGCCCGGGAGAGGGGCCGCGGCTGGCGGACAGCCCCGTCGCTGTGTCCCCCGCTTCTCCAGGCGCCCCCGGGCTCCGGGGGAAGGGGCCGCAGAAGGTGGTGCGCCAGCCAGCGGCCCCGACCCGGGAAGCAGGAGGTCAGGGTTCGATTCCCGGTCGGGGCACAGGCCCGGGGTGCAGGCTCGGTCCCCAGTGGGGGGCGTGCCGGAGGCAGCCGATCAGTAGGTCTCTCTCATCATTGATGTTTCTGTCTCTCTCTTTCAATCCCTCTCCCTTCCTCTCTGAAATCAATAAAAATATATTTTCTTTAAAAAAAAAAAGAAAAAAAAAAAGGAGGTGATGCCAAACCGGTGTGGCTCAGCGGATGGAGCGTCAGCCTGCGGACAGAAGGGTCCCGGGTTCGATTCCGGTCGAGGGCATGGACCTTGGTTGCGGGCATATCCCCAGTGGGGGCGTGCAGGAGGCGGCTGATCGATGTTTCTCTCTCATCGATGTTTCTGACTACCCCTCTCCCTTCCTCTCTGTAGAAAATCAATAAAATACATATTTTTTTAAAAGGAGGTGTTTTCCAGGGCGTGGCCGGCCCTTTGCTGATGATGGCGATGGGGACTGGGCCCTGCAGGAGGGGAGTCCTGGGGGGGGAAGGCCTGAGGGGGGAGAGGCAGGTCCTGGGGGCACTGCCCTCGCTCTGTGCTTGGGTCACCGGCCTGGGCACCCGGCCACCTGCCGGCGCCATCACCCCCCCCCCCCGCCCCCGTCCCGGAAACTGGGGGCTCTTCCCACAGTTCCTGTCGCTCTCACACCTGCAGGTCTCGGGGTGATTGGGAGTTACGCACCGCCTGGTGGCAGGAGGTAGGCTGACAGGCTCTCGAGGGCCCGGGAGGGCTGCTCACGGTGCCCTTAACGTTTAAACGGGGTCATGGCGCGGCCCTTCAGACCCTCGGGGGGCAGAGGAGGCCGGAGGAGCCGCGTGGCCTGGGCATCCTCCCGCAGCCGAACCCCGGCTCCCGGCTCCCGGCGGACGGTTTGCCGGGTCTGGAAGCGGCGTGGTGGGTCCGAGGGGGACTCCCCGAGGCCGCACAGCCCTGGCCGGACACGGTTCCGGGGTTATCGCGTTTGCTCCTGCGCCCCGAAACCGGGCCACAGCCCAGGGGAGGGAGCCGCCGCTCCAAGTGGAGAAACCGAGGCGGTTCCAGTGGCTTCTTCAGACGGCCCGGGAGCCCAGGAAGGGGGGTTGGCAGCGCCCCGGCGGGAGGGGGTCCCGGGGGGTCCCCTGTGCGGCCACGGAAGCCGGACGGCCAGGCGGCTCTCGTTACCCCTAACGATGTTGTTATGTCAGCAGCGTCGGGGCGAGCGGCTTACAGCGGCGTTTTACACGCTACACGTGTGCCGTAAATGTTTCCATAAAAACACGCACTACATATAAAAGCGGGCCCCCAATGTGTGGGGGGCGGGGAGCCCATAGCAAAACCGTGTGCGGTGGTGGCCAGGCGAGCAGCTGCAGGGCCTCCCGGGCGGGGACAGGGAGCCCCGGGTCACCCCACCCCGCCCTGTCTGGTCTGGACTCTGCCGAGGGGCTGTGTCCCTGCCCCCCCCCCCCCCCTCAGCGGCCAGTGTCTGGGGACAGGGCTTCCCTCTCAGGGTAACCCCCGGGGCCTTTCTGACCTCAGTACTGGCTGTGTCTCCTGGGCCCACCCCCTGATCATGCACCCCCCCAGGCCAGCCCTTCCCAGCCAAGCCCGCCCCCCTCCCCACCATGGTGGCCCGGGGGCAGGGCTGGACGCCCCCCCCCCCCCCCCGAGCCTGGGCCCCTCCCTGCCTCTGTCCAGGCTCCTCTCCCAGCTGTAAACAGCCAGAAACGCACCTGCCCCCCCACCTGCCCCCAGGGAGGTGGGCACAAAGATGGGCACCTCGCCCCGGTCACAGCAGGAAATGCAGGAGGCGGGGTTTGAACCCTGAGGCCCCCGAGGCCCCGGTGCTGTCCCTCCCGCCCAGCTCTGACCACCCCAGGCCTGGTGGGCACCCCACCATGGCCCCCCCCCCCCCGGAGACTCTGAGCCGAGCCCTCCTCTCCGACCACCACTAATGCAGGCCCCCCAATCCAGGGGCCGCACCTGCTTGGTCATTGCTCCTCCCCCCCCACCAGTGTACCCCTCAGGGACTTGGCTGCTGGGAGGGGTCCCATCATTGGAACCCCACGGTCAGGACATGTGCCCCCAACATGCTTGCTTTGGTGACTTCAGCGATGGGCCCACACAGCATAGGGCACACCAGCCCTGGTCTCTCTCCACAGTAGGATGGGCCCGCACCCTTCACTGCACCCCCCCACCCCCCGCCCCCTGAGAGAGGCAGCCGGCGGAGTCGGACCCGTCTGCGCCCCTCTCCTCCTCTCTGCCCGTCGGGAGCCCCTGTCTCAGGTCCGGCACTCTGCCCGGAAGGTTCCGGAAGCCATGCCCGCACAGCAAGCAGGTTGTTGGCACAGGCTAGGCGTTCATTTGAGGTTAAGGGGGGCTGCTGGCGGAAGGCGGGGCCTGGGCACCTGGCGTAGGGCGGGGAGATGGGGGTGTCACAGGCTAACAGGACTGTATCCTGAGGGGGGACAGGAGCCCGGGCGGAGGGACAGGAGGCAGGGCAGGGGGCCCACAGCGTGTGGCTGCCACCAGTGCTGGGCTCCACAGAGACGCAGAGCCACTGAGATGTGGGAATCGGGGGGCAGGGCCCTGGCCAGTTCGGGTGACCCAGCCCTCCCTCCTCTTGGTTCCGCGTGTTGAGTGTCAGCCTCTGAGTGGGGGGTCAGGCAGGTCCGGGGACGACCCCACGCGGAGCCTGTGTGGACGTGGCAGCTCCACGGGGCTGAGCCGAGCCGTGCTGCAGAGCCAGGGGGAAACCGGGGCACAGCCAGCTCTGCCAGGCACCGCTCGCCCTGCTGCCTCCTGGTCCCGGGTCCCAGGTCTCTCCGGGGGCCCAGGCTGGGCGCCCAGGAAACCTCCACGCCCGGCACCCCCTGGTGGCGAGGGGCTGCCACTGCAGCGGCCTGTTCCCTCCGGGCCTGGTCCCCTGGGGTCTCCCGTCTGGGGGGTCCTGGGACGTGCTCGGCTCCGCAGCGCATCACGCTTTAGGGTGAGCGAGCCCCGCTGTGTCTGGGGCTCACACCGAGGACTCCGTCTTTCACGTCCCCCGTGATTCAGGGGCCCCGGTTCAGGGTTCGGGTTCTGGAGGAGGCCGCACACAAATGAATAAAGAGACTCAGAAAAACATGAATTTGGAAATGGGAGCCAGGCAGTCGTCCCAACTCTAGTGGGAGGACTACTCTCCGCTCCGGCTTTACCATCCCTTTTATTAAGATGAAGATCACAAGATACACCCGTCTCCCCCAGGCGGGAAACACCAGTAAAAGCCAATCAGTCAGTCTTCTTAGGACTCACAGGTGGGGGCTGCTTCCACCACCAACATCCCAGTGACCAGCTCCGGCCCCTCAGAGCAACTAAGGTGGATGAGCCCCCCAAACTCCCTGTCCACAGCTCTCCGTCATCAAAACGATGATCGGCGTCCGGCCGGAGGTGCCAGAGAGAGAGAGAGAGAAGGGCTGGCGGTGGCGGAGCTCAGAGGGTGAGTGTCGGCCTGGG
The DNA here is from genome assembly GCA_027563665.1 of Antrozous pallidus. Lineage (NCBI taxonomy): Eukaryota > Metazoa > Chordata > Mammalia > Chiroptera > Vespertilionidae > Antrozous > Antrozous pallidus. The sequence goes on from CM050508.1 coordinate 212,843,717, forward strand.
AACCGGGAGGTCTGGGTTCCATTCCCGCCCGGACACAGGCCCCGGCTGGGGTCCATCCCCAGAGGGGGGCGTGCAGGAGGCAGCTGCCCAGTGAGCCTCTCTCGTCAGTGATGTCTCCGTCGCTCTCCCTCTCCCGGCCTCTCTGACATCAGCAAAAACATTTTAAAAAGGAAGACACTTGGGGCCGGCGCTGGACGCTCTCCAGCCAGGGCGTGAGGGGCCGGCTCACGGCGCGGGGAGGGGGGGGGCAGGGAAGGTGAACAGACAGCAGAGCACGGGGGGCCCACGTCCCCGGGTCTCTGGGCGGGACAGCCCCTCTCAGGCGGAGGGGGCAGGGGGGCCTCCCCACCCCACCCGCCTGCCCCCCGGGGACCGGCCAGCGGGTCCCTGCTGTGGCCGCCAGTGGCCGTGGCCCATCCCGGTGTCGATGGTCCGAGAGCCGTGGGCCCCTCGCTCCCCGCGGTGGCTCTGGACGGAGCACGACTCACCGCCACCCGCCCGCCCTCTGTGCCCATCCACACGGGACGGTGCGCGGGACAGCGTGGGGCCAGCCGAGCAGGTGGCGCTGCCTCTGAGACCCCTCCTCCCCGGCCCCGTGAGCGGGCAGGGGGTCCCTCAGCGAGGTCAGCCTCGTCCGTGACGGGGCCCCTTTCTCTGTTCTCTCTCTGCCAGGGGGCTCTGCAGCGGAGTGGGGGTGTCAGAGGGCACAGGGCTCAGCAGCGGAATGGGGGTGGTAGAGGGCATGGGGCTCAGCAGTGGAGTGGGGGTGGTAGAGGGCATGGGGCTCAGCAGCGGAGTGGGGTGTCAGAGGGCACGGGGCCCAGCAGCGGAGTGGGGTGTCAGAGGGCACGGGGCCCAGCAGCGGAATGGGGTTGTCAGAGGGCATGGGGCCCAGCAGTGGAGTGGGGTGTCAGAGGGCACGGGGCCCAGCAGCGGAATGGGGTTGTCAGAGGGCACGGGGCCCAGCAGTGGAGTGGGGTGTCAGAGGGCACGGGGCTCAGCAGTGCAGTGGGGGTGTCAGAGGGCACGGGGCCCAGCAGAGGAGTGGGGGTGTCAGAGGGCACGGGGCCCAGCAGTGGAGTGGGGTGTCAGAGGGCACGGGGGGGCCCAGCAGTGGAGTGGGGTGTCAGAGGGCACGGGGCTCAGCAGTGCAGTGGGGGTGTCAGAGGGCATGGGGCCCAGCAGAGGAGTGGGGGTGTCAGAGGGCACGGGGCTCAGCAGTGGAGTGGGGGTGTCAGAGGGCACGGGGCCCAGCAGCGGAATGGGGTTGTCAGAGGACACGGGGCTCAGCAGTGGAGTGGGGGTGTCAGAGGGCACGGGGCTCTGCAGTGGGGTGGGGTGTCAGAGGGCACGGGGCTCAGCAGTGGAGTGGGGGTGGTAGAGGGCACGGGGCTCAGCAGCGGAGTGGGGGTGGTAGAGGGCATGGGGCCCAGCAGCAGAGTGGGGGTGGTAGAGGGCACGGGGCCCAGCAGCAGAGTGGGGGTGGTAGAGGGCACGGGGCCCAGCAGCAGAGTGGGGGTGGTAGAGGGCACGGGGCCCAGCAGTGGGGTGGGGTGTCAGAGGGCACGGGGCTCAGCAGTGGGGTGGGGGTGGTAGAGGGCATGGGGCTCAGCAGTGGAGTGGGGGTGGTAGAGGGCATGGGGCCCAGCAGCAGAGTGGGGGTGGTAGAGGGCACGGGGCCCAGCAGCAGAGTGGGGGTGGTAGAGGGCATGGGGCTCAGCAGCGGAGTGGGGGTGGTAGAGGGCACGGGGCCCAGCAGCGGAATGGGGGTGGTAGAGGGCATGGGGCTCAGCAGCGGAGTGGGGGTGGTAGAGGGCACGGGGCCCAGCAGCGGAGTGGGGGTGGTAGAGGGCACGGGGCCCAGCAGCAGAGTGGGGGTGGTAGAGGGCATGGGGCCCAGCAGCAGAGTGGGGGTGGTAGAGGGCATGGGGCTCAGCAGCGGAGTGGGGGTGGTAGAGGGCACGGGGCCCAGCAGCGGAATGGGGTGTCAGAGGGCACGGGGCTCTGCAGTAGGGTGGGGTGTCAGAGGGCACGGGGCTCAGCAGTGGAGTGGGGGTGTCAGAGGGCACGGGGCCCAGCAGAGGAGTGGGGGTGGTAGAGGGCACGGGGCCCAGCTGCGGAATGGGGTGTCAGAGGGCACGGGGCTCTGCAGTGGGGTGGGGTGTCAGAGGGCACGGGGCTCAGCAGTGGAGTGGGGGTGTCAGAGGGCACGGGGCCCAGCAGAGGAGTGGGGGTGGTAGAGGGCACGGGGCCCAGCAGCGGAATGGGGTGTCAGAGGGCACGGGGCTCTGCAGTGGGGTGGGGTGTCAGAGGGCACGGGGCTCAGCAGTGGAGTGGGGGTGTCAGAGGGCACGGGGCCCAGCAGAGGAGTGGGGGTGTCAGAGGGCACGGGGCCCAGCAGCGGAATGGGGTGTCAGAGGGCACGGGGCTCTGCAGTGGGGTGGGGTGTCAGAGGGCACGGGGCCCAGCAGCGGAGTGGGGGTGTCAGAGGGCACGGGGCCCAGCAGAGGAGTGGGGGTGGTAGAGGGCACGGGGCCCAGCAGCGGAGTGGGGGTGTCAGAGGGCACGGGGCCCAGCAGCGGAGTGGGGGTGTCAGAGGGCACGGGGCTCAGCAGCGGAGTGGGGTGTCAGAGGGCACGGGGCTCAGCAGCGGAGGGGGGTGTCAGAGGGCACGGGGCCCAGCAGAGGAGTGGGGGTATCAGAGGGCACGGGGCTCAGCAGTGGAGTGGGGGTGTCAGAGGGCACGGGGCCCAGCAGAGGAGTGGGGTGTCAGAGGGCACGGGGCCCAGCAGCGGAGTGGGGTGTCAGAGGGCACGGGGCTCAGCAGCGGAGTGGGGGTGTCAGAGGGCACGGGGCTCAGCAGTGCAGTGGGGTGTCAGAGGGCACGGGGCTCTGCAGTGGAGTGGGGTGTCAGAGGGCACGGGGCCCAGCAGAGGAGTGGGGGTGTCAGAGGGCACGGGGCTCTGCAGTGAGTGGAGTGGGGGTGTCAGAGGGCACGGGGCTCTGCAGTGAGTGGAGTGGGGGTGTCAGAGGGCACGGGGCTCAGCAGTGGGGTGGGGGTGGTAGAGGGCACGGGGCTCAGCAGTGGAGTGGGGGTGTCAGAGGGCACGGGGCTCAGCAGTGGAGTGGGGTGTCAGAGGGCATGGGGCTCAGCAGTGGAGTGGGGGTGTCAGAGGGCACGGGGCTCAGCAGTGCAGTGGGGTGTCAGAGGGCACGGGGCTCTGCAGTGGAGTGGGGTGTCAGAGGGCACGGGGCCCAGCAGAGGAGTGGGGGTGTCAGAGGGCACGGGGCCCAGCAGTGGAGTGGGGTGTCAGAGGGCACGGGGCCCAGCAGTGGAGTGGGGGTGTCAGAGGACACGGGGCTCAGCAGTGGAGTGGGGGTGTCAGAGGGCACGGGGCTCTGCAGTGGAGTGGGGGTGTCAGAGGGCACGGGGCCCAGCAGTGGAGTGGGGGTGGTAGAGGGCACGGGGCTCAGCAGCGGAGTGGGGGTGGTAGAGGGCATGGGGCCCAGCAGCGGAGTGGGGGTGGTAGAGGGCACGGGGCCCAGCAGCGGAATGGGGTGTCAGAGGGCACGGGGCTCTGCAGTGGGGTGGGGTGTCAGAGGGCACGGGGCTCAGCAGTGGAGTGGGGGTGTCAGAGGGCACGGGGCCCAGCAGAGGAGTGGGGGTGTCAGAGGGCACGGGGCCCAGCAGCGGAGTGGGGGTGTCAGAGGGCACGGGGCTCAGCAGCGGAGTGGGGGTGTCAGAGGGCACGGGGCTCAGCAGCGGAGTGGGGTGTCAGAGGGCACGGGGCTCAGCAGCGGAGTGGGGGTGTCAGAGGGCACGGGGCTCAGCAGCGGAGTGGGGTGTCAGAGGGCACGGGGCCCAGCAGAGGAGTGGGGGTGTCAGAGGGCACGGGGCTCAGCAGCGGAGTGGGGTGTCAGAGGGCACGGGGCTCAGCAGCGGAGTGGGGTGTCAGAGGGCACGGGGCCCAGCAGTGGAGTGGGGTGTCAGAGGGCATGGGGCCCAGGAAGGCGGGTTGAGGGCCGTCTGTGGACCAGGGAGGAGGGGCCCTGGCGGACATTCGGGTTGGCCTGTTTTTGACCCGGGGCCGCTGTCCCCGCTCCGGCCTCATCAGAGCTCTCGGTCAGCCCTCTCTGCCTGCCTCAGTGCCTCTCTCACCCCGGGTGCTACAAGGCCTGGCTGGGTCCCCGCTTCTAAAGAGCCCCCCACTCCCCCAACCCCCCTCTTACCCCCTCCCCTGAAAGGATTCGGTTTCCGTTGGATCCAAAGCCTCACCCACCCCCACACTGTCATCAGCCTCGGCGTTTGTAAGGGACCCCAGGAAGGTGCCACTCTGTCACGGGGCTCCGGGCCCCCCAGCCCCCTAACCCCCCACGCCGTCCCCACAGCCCGGGCGGCCGGGCCGGATGGATGGCACGGGGGCCTGCGCACCCCGGGGTCAGGGCATTCGCCACGCCGCTCAAACCTCGGCCGCCGTGTCTCCCGGCCGTTTCCCAGCGAATGCGGTGTCGGTTCCGCTTTGAGACATTTAAGAAACAGCGGTTTATGGGCTCAGACCTTTTGCTTCGGAGAACAAACGGCCGCCCGCCCGCACGCCAGTCACTGTTTGGAAGTCAGGAAAGAAATTGAGGAAGAAGAAATTGAGGAGGTACCAAAACCGGTTTGGCTCAGTGGATAGAGCATCTGCCTGTGGACTGAAGGGTCTTGGGTTCGATTCCGGTCAGGGGCATGTACCTTGGTGGCGGGCACATCCCCAGTGGGGGGTGTGCAGGAGGCGGCTGATCGATGTTTCTCTCCCATCAATGTTTCTAACCCGCTATTCCTCTCCCTTCCTCTCTGTAAAAAAAGCAATAAAATATTTTTTTAAATTGAGGAGGAAGAAGTTCAGGAGGAAGAAATCCAGGAGGAAGAAATTCGGGAGGAAGAAGTTGGGGAGGAAAAAGTTGAGGATGAAAAAGTTGGGGAGGAAGAAATTTGGGAGGAAGAAGTTTGGGAGGAAGAAGTTGAGGAAGGAGTTGGGGAGGAAGGAGTTGGGGAGGAAGAAGTTGAGGAGGAAGAAGTTGGGGAGGAAGGAGTTGGGGAGGAAGAAGTTCTGGAGGAAGAAGTTGAGGAGGAAGAAGTTGGGGAGGAAGGAGTTGGGGAGGAAGAAGTTGGGGAGGAAGAAGTTGAGGAGGAAGAAGTTGGGGAGGAAGAAGTTGGGGAGGAAGAAGTTGGGGAGGAAGAAGTTGGGGAGGAAGAAGTTGAGGAAGAAGTTGAGGAGGAAGAAGTTGGGGAGGAAGAAGTTGGGGAGGAAGAAGTTCTGGAGGAAGAAGTCGAGGAGGAAGAAGTCGAGGAGGAAGAAGGGGAGGAAGAAGTTGGAGAGGAAGAAGTTGAGGAAGAAGTTGGGGAAGAAGTTGGGGAGGAAGAAGTCGGGGAGGAAGAAATTCAGGAGGAAGAAATTCAGGAGGAAGGCTTCGTGTTGCCACCGGCGGGCGGGCCATGACGAGTGCCCGGACCGAGAGCTGCTGGTTTCACGGCTCCTGTGGCAGGAGCCTGCTCTCAGCGGGGAGTCAGCACCCCCTGAAACGGGTGCCTTAGGCCGAGCACCTTCCTGATGAATCCGCCCACGGCTGTGGCCCGGGACCTGGGAGGGGGCACTGTCTCCCTGTGTCCTGAGCGCTGGCACCCGGCCTGCCTGCTGCCCCATGCCGGGTGACGTGAGTCCTCCCGGTGAGGGCTGGGAGGCCGGCTCCAGGATGGGGGGCCCAGGCCCACCTACTACCCAGGGCCCGGGGAGCATGTGCACGTGTGCGTGACAGGTGTGAACAGGGCCTGGAGAGTGTGTGCATGCGTGTGTGTGTGTGACCAGGGCCCGGGGGAGCGCGTGCGTGTGTGACCCGTGTGACCAGGGCCTGGTTGGGTCTTGGGCAGCACACGGGGCCTCTGGTTCGGTGGGGGTTCCCTCGGCTGGGGGCCCAGGGCCGCTGGATGACCGTCGTGCAGGGCTTGGTGTGTGCAGAGACCCTGTGTTCCCTCGCCGTCCGCAAACAGCGTGAAGACCCGGCAGGGAGCCAGCTCGGCCCGCAGCGCCTCCTCTGGTAGCTGCAGGAATCACCGTGGCTGGTGCAGAAGCACACTCCTCCCCCACCGCCGTCCCCGGGTCCGTGCGGGCCTGGGGAGCCGCCGGTGCGGGAGATGCTGAGGGAGAGGATGACGGAGCATTAACCCCCCCCCCCACCCCCAGCGCCAGGCCGCGGGGCTGGCCGGGGCAGCCTGCTGGCACCCAAGGGACAGGAGACAGCACACTCGCTCCTGTTCTCATCCAACGCACATTACCCACGTGCCAGTGCCAGGGCTGTGGGCACAGGGCAGCGACGGGGGCACTCCCGTAACCTGGCGTTCCACAGGAGAGGGTCGGGGTGACGGAGAACGGCTGTCAGGTTGGCAAGGGGTCCCTGTGACAGGGGAGTGACACTGGGCAGGTGAGAGGGGCAGGTGCACCCATTCACCTGCGTTTGCCCGCCCCCCCCCCCCCAGACGCCCTGCCCTCCATGCCTGATGCCAGGCTGAGCTCCTGCTGGCGTGGCGGGTGGCGCTCCGGTTGGAACGGAGCTCGGGGTCCCTGGGCTCGCTCGGCCATGCGGGGTTTCCCAGGGAACTCGGGGTGCGGGGGGCCGGTGTGGGCGCTGACCCCGAGTCTCCGCCGGCGGCCCCGGAATCCCTTTCCTTCCCCAGGACTCTGTCCAATCGAGGAGCCGGGAGGCCGGCGAGGCCCGATGTGGCCGGGGCGGGTGAGGCCCGGCTCTCCCTGTTCCCCCACCTCTCCCTGCTCCCCCCACCTCTCCCTGTTCCCCCACCTCTCCCTGCTCCTCCACCTCTCCCTGTTCCCCCACCTCTCCCTGCTCCCCCCACCTCTCCCTGCTCCCCCACCTCTCCCTGTTCCCCCCACCTCTCCCTGTTCCCCCACCTCTCCCTGCTCCCCCCACCTCTCCCTGCTCCCCCCACCTCTCCCTGTTCCCCCACCTCTCCCTGCGCGGGAGCTCCGCCCTCAAGGGCCACAGGGCCGTGGGAAGCCGCCGTCTGGGCCTCGGGCCGCCGATCCCCTCTGACCCCTCCTGTGGCCGTGGTTCCGGGCCATGGGGGGAAGTGATGGCCGCCGGGTCACGCGTCCTCCATCGGGGGCCACGCGGGGCCGGTCCCACGTCTGGCTCAGTCCGCAGAGCCCTCCGGTGTGAGGGGCTGGGCCCAGGGCAGGCTCTCCCGTCTTCCGCGCGGGCGGTTTCCGGGCAGAACAGAGACGGACGTGGTGGGGTGGGTAACAGAAAACAACAACAAGCAACAGGCGAAGCCTGAGCCGGTGGCGTGGCTCCGTGGCTCCTGGCTCCGTGGCTCCTGGCTCTGTGGCTCCGTGGCTCCTGGCTCTGTGGCTCCGTGGCTCCTGGCTCTGTGGCTCCGTGGCTCCTGGCTCTGTGGCTCCGTGGCTGAGCGTGGTTCTGGGCCAGGGGGTCACAGTTCGGTTCCCGGTCGGGGTACAGGCCCGGGTTGTGGGTGCCATCCCCTGTATGGGGTCTCATCTCTCTCATCATTGATGTCTCTCCCTCTCTCTCTCTCTCTCTCTCTCTCTCTCTCTCTCTCTCTCCCCCCTCCCCCTTCTTCTCTGAAATCAATAATGAAAATATGTTAAAAAAATAGCAACCCCTCAGAACCGATGTGGCCCAGTGAATAGAGCGTCGGCCTGCAGACTGAAGGGTCCCAGGTTCGATTCTGGTCAAGGGCATGTACCTTGGCTGCGGGCACATCCCCAGTCGGGGGCGTGCAGGAGGCAGCTGATCGCTGTTTCTCTCTCATGGATGTTTCTAACTCTCCATCCCTCTCCCCTCCTCTCTGTGAAAATCAATAAAATATATGTTTTTAAAACAGCACCTGACGGCCGCAGCACCTGTGCCGGCCTCGGCCGCGGCTCCTGCATTAGGCACGCCGCCCGGCCGGGCGCTCCTGGGGCGGGAAACCGGAGCTGGGGGCGGGTATCGGATGAGCTGCTAATGTCGGGGGGAGAGCGAGAGACATGTCCCGGCCCCCGTTTTACGGCCGCTCTTGAAGTCCGAGGTGGCGAGTGAAACCCAAGCCGCGCGGCCGGGGTTCCCAGCACCGTGATGGGAAGTCCAGACGCGGCCGGGCTCCCAGCAGCTGAGTGTGTGGCCCTGGGGAGGGGTTGGCCTGGGCGGGGGGGTGGGCACTGGCTGCTCCCGGCGGGTTGCAGGCCCGGGCCGTCCACACCTCCTTCATCCTGGGCCGGGCCCTCGAGGCTGGGGCGGCCCCGTCCCCACAGCTTTGTGGGGAGCCCGAGATCTGGGCGGCTGGCTTTGTCCCTGGGACTGTGTCCCCGATGCCCTGGGGACACACACACTGCACACACATGTGCGCATGAGCACACACACATGCATGCGAACACACACTGCACACACATGTGCATGTGAACACACACTGCACACACATGTACAGTTGCACACACTGCACACACATGTACAGTTGCATGCACACAGACACACGCACACACACATACACACACACACACACAGCCAGGCGCTCAGAGCCGGGGTGGCCCAGAGCTTCCATTCGACAAGCCGCCCGGCCCACGGGCCCCGGGTGCGTTTGGGCCTGTATGTGTGTGTGTGCGTGCGGGGGTGTGTGTGTGTGTGTGTGTGTGTGCACGAGTGCGCGCATTTGTGTGTGCATGTGCATGTGCATGTGTGTGTGTGCAGTGTGTGTGTGTGTGTGTGTGGAGACGCTGTACGGGGGGTGGGGTGGGTGGGAGAGCCCAGCCGGAGATGAGGGCTCTGCTCCCTGACTTTGCTGTGGCGGGGCGTTGGCAACCCGGGGCGGCGTGTCTGACCTGGTCCGGCTGTGTGTGACCCGGTCCGGCTGTGTGTGACCCGGTCCGGCTGTGTGTGACCCGGTCCGGCTGTGTGTGACCCGGTCCGGCTGTATCTGACCCGGTCTGGCTGTGTGTGACCCGGTCCGGCTGTATGTGACCCGGTTCGGCTGTGTGTGACCCGGTCCGGCTGTGTGTGACCCGGTCCGGCTGTATCTGACCCGGTTCGGCTGTGTGTGACCCGGTTCGGCTGTGTGTGACCCGGTCCGGCTGTGTGTGACCCGGTCCGGCTGTATCTGACCCGGTCCGGCTGTGTGTGACCCGGTCCGGCTGTGTGTGACCCGGTCCGGCTGTATCTGACCCGGTCCGGCTGTGTGTGACCCGGTCCGGCTGTGTGTGACCCGGTCCGGCTGTGTGTGACCCGGTCCAGCTGTGTGTGACCTGGTCCGGCTGTATCTGACCCGGTCCGGCTGTGTGTGACCCGGTCCGGCTGTGTGTGACCTGGTCCGGCTGTGTGTGACCCGGTCCAGCTGTGGCTCCAGTCCCACGCCGGCAGTGATGCCCCCTGGCAGGGCCGCCGCCGCTGCAGGATCGCCCCTGGAAAGACGGCGGTGGACGGGGGACCCAGACGGCACCCCGTTCTCCACGCGCTCGGAACCCAGCCCGAGGTCACGGCCGGGAGAGGGAGCCTGGAGCCCGACTCCCCTGAGCCGTGGGTTTGGTGCCGGGCGTCGCTGCCGGTCTGCGCTGCCCGGCCGGCCTCCCGGGGCCGTATCCCGTCCCCCCTCCTCACCAGGCCGGCGGCCGGCAGCCTCTCCCCGCAGGCGCCCGCAGCAGAGAGCTCTGGGGTGCAGGCCCTGGGCCCACATCTCGGACGTGACCCTGGTGGGCCACTCTGGTCGCACCCTCTGGAGTGAGTCTCCAGCAGCCGGCTGTGCCCCCAGCCCCTGCAGGGGTGCTGTCCCCGTCCCCCTCCCCGTCACCCCGTCTCCATCCTCTGGCTGCAAACCCTGGCACCTGTTACGATGGGGTCACACTCCGGTCTCGGCTCAGACTCAGATGCCTCAGTGGGTTGGGGCGGCGTGGTGATGTGTTAACTTGTGGCCCCCCTGCCTCCCCCACTCGCTTCCCTGTTGGGGTCCCAGGACACGGACGCACAGCCGAGCTAGCGCCTCAGGGAGAACCAAGGTGGCCATGTCTGGCTTTCTGTTCGAGGAAGTTTTGGGGAGCTCTGTGGTCAGGACCGTGGGTGCCTCCCCGCCCACCCCCCGCGCCTGAGCCACTCGTGGTGTCAGGCAGGTCCCGGGAGGGGGGGTGCCGTGGCCCAGCCCGCTCGTCCAGGGGAGGCCCCGGCCGTCTGCCCCACGGGGAGCAGAACACACATGCTCATGTGGCTACAAGGCATACACACGATGCACACACATACACGCACACACATACACGCACACACATACACGCACACACATGTGCACAACCCTCTCTTTAGCAGGAGGCCTGGGCTCCCCTGGAGAGAACCCTGCTGCCAGGGCAGGTGAGACACGGTGTGAACCCCGGGAGTGGGGGGCTGGGCGCACCCGGGAGCCGGGGCAGGTCTCCGAGGGACCCAGGCGGGGCGTCATGGACCCCGGGCTTGGCCAGGTGGAGGGGACAGAGCTGAGCGTGCCCAGCCCTCCCCCCCCCCCCAAACCCCTGAGTTCTGGAAGCCTGAGCGAGGGGCGGGGTGCAGAGTGCAGCAAGCAGGGCAGACAGGTCAGCAGCTGCAGCTGGAGGTGCCTCGGTGCTGAGGAACTGTGGGAACCAGGACACCCACAGGTGCCCCCTGGACGCCAGGTGTCCCCTGGGGAGCGGGAGGGAGGGGGCCAGGCCGATGCCCCTCCCCCCGGAGCACCGGTCCTGCAGGGCGGGCGGGGATGAAGCGGAGATGGGGTTTCCACGGAGACGCTCACGCCTCGCGCACAGGGGGCCTCTGGGCCTCGGATTCCACCCCCGGAGACCCGAGTGCTTTCCTGGCCGGGGGCGGGGGCGGGGGCGGGGAGTGGAGGTGTTGGGGGGGAAACCCGGCCCCGGTCTGAGCTGGACCGTGAATCTCGGCTTTAACGGGGGAAGATGGAGTGGCCTGGGGCGTGCTCGGGAGGGGGCCCCCCTTCCGGCCGCTCGCTGGCATCTCCGGCGGGATCCATTACCCAGGAAACGTGCCACGGGGGAGGGGCCCACACGTTTTTACAATTAGCCGCTCTGTGCACGGCCGGGGTTGGGGTGGGGGGCGGCCACGCACCTCCTGTTTGGGCAGGAAGGGGGGAGGGCAGGAACCATGGGTGGAAGGTGAGCCCGGCCCCCCACCCCAGCCCCTGTCCCCGGCCCGGGGTGCGCCCCGAGGGGCGAGTCCGCGGGCGGCTTCGGGCCTGAATCGGACCTTTATGAGCCGGGGAGCTGGCCCGGGGGGCGGGGGGCAGGGCGGGGGGCCGGCGCCCTTCGAGGCTGGTTATGAATGGGGGCCCTCAGCCATTTCCTTCTCATTTAATCTATCATTGGTGCCGTCTTTCAACACCAGCCGGGCCGCGCTGGAATGCGGGCGCCCAGACCCGCTTCTGCAGCGAGGAGAGGGCGGGGCGGGGTCCCCTCCAAGCCCACCGTGTGGGGGCCGTCTGGCTCTTGGGCCGAGGTGGTGTGTGTGGGGGGGCGAGACCCCAGGCTCTGCCCACTGCCGCCCTGGCCTGAGCTGGCTCAGCCTCTGCCTCAGGGTGGGGGCCCCCGGCAGCCCCCTGGTGAGTGACGTCACGCCCTGCCCTGCCACAGCCACGGGGCCACAGCCACGGAGCCACCGGGCCACGGGACAGTGGGGCCTCCGGGCTGCCCGCTCGGCCAGGTTGACGCTTCCGGTTGACTCTGGTTAAGGAGAGGGGATCCGGCCGTCCTGAGAACGGGGTAAGGAAGCCCCCCGTTCGCTCGGCGTGTGGCCTCAGGGGAGGGACGGGCCGTCAGGGACCCAGAGGGCCTTGGGGACGATGTCAGGACCGAGTGTCCTGCGGACAGTCTGATCGGAGGTGGGAAATGGCATCGCTTCTCCGGGACTCATTCACTTTCTGCCGTTTTCTGCCCAGTCAGCACCCGTAGGAAGCTGAACACACTCACACGCTCACACACGCTCACACACACACGTACATACACTCACACACATGCTCACACACACTCACACACACGTGCTCTCACACACACTCACACACACGTGCTCTCACACACATACATACACTCACACACATACATACACTCACACACACTCTCACACACACACACACACGTGCTCTCACACACACCACACACTCACACACACATGCTCTCACACACACATACACTCACACACGCTTACACACACTCACACACATACATGCTCTCATACACACACATACACACACTCACACACAGGCTTACACACATGCTCACACGCACCACACACTCACACACACATGCTCTTTCACACACACACACTCACACATGCTTACACACACATGCTCGCACACAAATTTACACACATGCTCACACACTCACACACACATACGCAATGCTCACACACATGCTCACACACATGCTCACACACACATACACAATGCTCACACACATGCTCACACATGCTCACACACGCTCACACACATGCTCACACACACACGCTCACACACGCTCACACACATCTTCACACACATGCTCACACACACTCACAATGCTCACACACATGCTGACACACTTACATACACATACACATGCTCACACAATGCTCACACACATATGCTCACACAATGCTCACACACAAGCTCACACACAAGCTCACACACATGCTAACACACAATGCTCTCACACACATACACACTTACACACACACACTTACACACACATGCTCACGCACCACACACGTGCACTCACTCACATGCTCTCACTTACATGCTCTCACACACATGCTCACACACATGCTCACACACACTCACACACAGACATACACACACGCTCACACACACTCACATACTTACACACAAACACACACAAGGAATGTACATGGGCACATGCACACACAATTACATGCACAACATGTGTGTATGTGCCCACACGCTTCCACACATGCACAGACCCACTAGTTTATATGTGCATACACACGGGGGTGGGACACACGTAACATGAATGCACACACGTGCACACTCTTTTCAGCAGGAGGCCCGGCCTCCCAGGACAGAACCTGCTGAGAAGGCCGGTGAGAAGCCGCTGTGAACCCCGGATGGAGGCTGGGCCCAGGAGCGGGGGAGGGGGGGAGGGAGGCCCCCGAGGACACCGGCCGAATTCTCGCGGAGCCACTCACGCCCCTCAGGACGTGTGTGTGTGTGTGTGTGTGTGTGTGTGTGTGTGTGTGTGTGTGTAAGCCTGGCCTGGCGGGACGGAGCGAGGATGCGATGCGGCTCCCTGTGGGGCTGCCGGTGCCGTGGCTGCGCTGGGACTTGCTGCCCCCATCATTCCAGAAACCCCTCTTTCTTCCCCTAGGGCGGTGGTGGGCGAACTGCGGCTCACAAGCTTCGGTTTGCTGCTCCGTTGACCAATGAGTTTGCCGACCACTGCCGGAGGGGTTGAGCTCCCTGTTTCCCCGTCCGATTTCACCTTCTTTCTGTTTGTTGGTGAGTTCCTACCTCGGTTTCCTGGAGCGCGCCCTACAGTAGCTCCCTGAGAACCGGTTGGTGGGCAGTCCGGCTCTGAAGCTTTGAAACTGAGTGTATCCCATCAACCCTCTCTCCCGGCTGTTCCCACCGACAAACACCCTCCCTCCCGGCTGTTCCCACCAACAATCACCCTCTCTCCCGGCTGTTCCCACCGACAAACACCCTCTCTCCCGGCTGTTCCCACCAACAAACACCCTCTCTCCCGGCTGTTCCCACCAACAAACACCCTCTCTCCCGGCTGTTCCCACCGACAAACACCCTCTCTCCGGCTGTTCCCACCGACAAACACCCTCCCTCCCGGCTGTTCCCACCAGCAATCACCCTCTCTCCCGGCTGTTCCCACCGACAAACACCCTCTCTCCCGGCTGTTCCCACCAACAAACACCCTCTCTCCCGGCTGTTCCCACCGACCAACACCCTCTCTCCCGGCTGTTCCCACTGACCAACACCCTCTCTCCCGGCTGTTCCCACTGACCAACACCCTCTCTCCCGGCTGTTCCCACCGACCAACACCCTCTCTCCCGGCTGTTCCCACCGACAAACACCCTCTCTCCCGGCTGTTCCCACCAACCAACACCCTCTCTCCCTGCTGTTCCCACCGACAAACACCCTCTCTCCCGGCTGTTCCCACCGACAAACACCCTCTCTCCCGGCTGTTCCCACCAGCAAACACCCTCTCTTCCGGCTGTTCCCACCAACCAACACCCTCTCTCCCTGCTGTTCCCACCGACAAACAGCCTCTCTCCCGGCTGTTCCCACCGACAAACACCCTCTCTCCCGGCTGTTCCCACGGACAAACACCCTCTCTCCCGGCTGTTCCCACCAACCAACACCCTCTCTCCCAGCTGTTCCCACCGACAAACACCCTCTCTCCCGGCTGTTCCCACCGACAAACACCCTCTCTCCCGGCTGTTCCCACCAACAAACACCCTCTCTCCCGGCTGTTCCCACTGACCAACACCCTCTCTCCCGGCTGTTCCCACCGACCCTCTCGCCCGGCTGTTCACCTGCAGGCGGTTCGGGGGAGACGCCTGCCCTGTAGGTTTTGTGAAGCGTTGCTCCGTGTCCCCCGTTTCCAGTGGCTCCGGGGTGAGACCCCATTTTACTCCTGATCCTTCTCCCTACGTGTGCCAGTTGCTAATGCGGACTTTTTCCATAAGACGGAGGCCCACATATGTTGACATATATGTGATTTGACACGTATGCTATTTTGTTGCATTGACAGCAAGCTTCCAAACGTCCTATGTCGAGTTTTCTGAATGTGTTAACCTTATTGATATTATCACGCTTAAAAATGTCGAACTTCGTGCCAAAAAAAGAGCATTTGTGGGAAGTTTTAATTCATTATTTTTCACTTTTTTCCCCACCCCGAAAAGAAATCCGCAATGTTAACCGGGACACCTAGAGCCGTGGTGGGCAAACTCATTAGTCGACAGAGCCAAATAGCCACAGTACAACGACTGAGATGGCTTTTGAGAGCCAAATTTTTGTTTTTAAATATATTTTATTGATTTTTTCCCCTTTTTTTACAGAGAGGAAGGGAGAGGGCTAGAAAGTCAGAAACATCGACGAGAGAGAAACATCGATCAGCCGCCTCCTGCACACCCCCCACTGGGGATGCGCTTGCAACCTGGGTACATGCCCTTGACCGGAATCGAACCCGGGACCCTTCAGTCCGCAGGCCAAAGGAGAGCCAAATTTTTAAAACGTAAACTTCTTCTAACGCCACTTCTTCAACATAGACTCGCCCGGGCCGTGGGATTTTGTGGAAGAGCCGCCCTCCAGGGGCCAAAGAGCCGCGGTTTGCCAACCACGGACCTAGTGCGTCCCCTGCTTTCTCCCGGGTGGAAGCGTAGGGAGCGTGTCCTCCCGGGACCGTGTCCCCCCCCCCCCCCGCCCCCGGGCTGCCTGGTGAAGGCTGTCTTCGCTCCTGCCACGTCTTCGTCTTCTTTCCTCCCCTCCCGGTGGCCGCCGGCCCCCGGCTGCTCTCCAGCTCGAACCCCCCCGCCCTCTCCCGGGTTCTTGGGGCGCGCGGGGCTTACCCATGATGACGGCCACTCGAAACGTCTCCTTGAAAGCTGACCCTCCAGGCCAGCGGTCGGCAATCCGCGGCTCGCGAGCCGCACGCGGCTCTTTGGCCCCTTGAGGGCGGCTCTTCCGGAAACTACCGCGGCCTGGGCGAGTCTGTGTGGAAGAAGTGGCTTTGGAAGACGTTTGCGTTTAAACAATTTGGCTCTCCAACTGAACCGGTGTGGCTCAATGGATAGAGCGTCGGCCTGCGGACTGAGAGGTCCCGGGTTCGATTCCGGTCAAGGGCATGTACCTTGGCTGCGGGCACATCCCCAGTCGGGGTGGGGGTGTGTGTGCAAGAGGCAGCTGATGGATGTTTCTCTCCCATCGATGTTTCTGACTTTCTATCCCTCTCCATTCCTCTCTGTAAAAATCAATAAAATATATTTAAAAAAAACAAAGAAAAAATCCGGCTCTCCAAAGAAATGTCAGTCGCGCTGTTGGTGTTTGGCTCTGTGGACGGATGAGTTTGCCCACCAGCTGGGCCGGGCGTGTGGTTTCCAGCAGACGCCCCCGCGGAGAGGCCTTTGGGGGGCCAGTGACTGCGCTCTGCTGGGTCACCGCGTCGCGGCGGGGAGCTGGCCTGGGCTGCCCTCCCCCACACGCCCCTGAGCCTCGGGGGCCCTCCCCCCGCCAGGCCGTGCCCCTGGGCGCGTCTCTCCCGGCTGCCCGCGTGGGGCAGGTGCCGCCCTCTGAGGCGGAGGCGGGTGGAGCTCAGTCCCCGGCTCCTGGCTTCGGGGGTCTCCTCCCGGGGCCTCCGTTTCCTCCGCTGACGGCCTCACAGACCCCCCAGGCGCCCGCTCACATCCGCCTCCGGATCAGCTGCCCTTTGTGCCCCGTTCACAGCCCGGGACCCCCCCGCCCTCCCCCCGGCCCAGCAGCCCCTCAACGCAGGCGCCCCTGCCACCCCGGGCACATCCCTCCCCCGTCACTGCCTCCAGCCCCACGCGGACCACCAAGGCTCGCCGGGGACCAAGCGACCGTCTCCCTGGTCCCGCCCCCACCGGCTCCGGAGCCACCCTGGACTCGGCCGCCGGCTCCCGGTGTCGGCGGCCCCGCTCCGCCCGCCCGGGCGCCGGTCTGGAACATTCCTCCTGATTTATTGTCTCAGAAATGACCCGCAGATGTGGCCGGTCTGCTGGCTGTTGCCAATTAGGGTTCGGAGGGCACCGGCCGCCCGGCCGCCCGGCCTCCCTCCGGGGGTTCGGGAGGGACAGGCCCCCGGGGTGGGTGTGGGGGACGCTGCAGGGGCTCCCGGACACGGAGCCCGTGCGACCCACGGGATGGAGGCCCGGGACCTGGAGGCAGACCCCGCGGGCCACGCCGGTGTCCACGGCCCACGGGGGTCGCTGGCCGCGAGGCAGCCACCGATGGCCCCGCCCTCAGGCCTCAGGACGCAGCGTGGGGACCCCTGGCTGGGGGTGCCGGGATTGCCGCTCTGGGTGGAAAATGCCACCGTGGTGTGCGTGCGTGCGTGCGCGTGTGTGCACGCGTGTTGGTTGTGTGTGCGTGTTGGTGTGTGGGCGTGTGTGCGCGTGTGTGTGCGTGTGTGTGCGTGTGTGCACGCGTGTTGGTTGTGTGTGCGTGTTGGTGTGTGGGCGTGTGTGCGCGTGTGTGTGCGTGTGTGTGCGTGTGTGCACGCGTGTTGGTTGTGTGTGCGTGTTGGTGTGTGGGCGTGTGTGTGCGTGTGTGTGCGTGTGTGCACGCGTGTTGGTTGTGTGTGCGTGTTGGTGTGTGTGCGTGTGTGTGCGTGTGTGCGTGTGTGTGCGTGTGTGCACGCGTGTTGGTTGTGTGTGCGTGTTGGTGTGTGGGCGTGTGTGTGCTCCGGTGTCAGGTGCGTGGGGAAACGTGTGACTTGCGTGTGTCGGCGCGTGGGTTCCCTTGAGGACCCCTCATTTCCAAAAATGCACAGAGAGCCGAAACCGGTTTGGCTCAGTGGATAGAGCACCGGCCTGTGGACTGAAGGGTCCCGGGTTCGATTCCGGTCAAGGGCATGTACCTTGGCTGCGGGCACATCCCCAGTGGGGGGCGTGCAAGAGGCAGCTGATCGATGTTTCTCTCTCATCGATGTTTCTGACTCTCTATCCCTCTCCCTTCCTCTCTGTTAAAAATCAATAAAATGTATTTAAAACAAAACAAAACAAAAATGCAGAGAGGTCTGTCCAGGGGGTGTGGCCTGCAGCGCCCAGGGGCGCGGTCCGGCTGGCTGGGGCTGTCGGCACCCCCTCCACCCCCCCCGTCCCCCAGGGGTCTGCCCAGCCTGGGCTCTGGCCGGCGCTGGGTGCGGAGCAGGTGCTGGCCTTCTGGAAGCATCTGTCTGTCCCAGACGTGGCTCCCGTCTCCGCAAAGCCCAGGGCCCCACGGACCGAGCACCCGCCAGGCCCCTCAAGACCGAAGTGGGGGCAGGCGGCGGGCGGAGGTCCCTGAGCGCCCGCCCTTCCGTCCGCGGGCTCCGAGCAGCCCGCCGGGCCGTGTCGTCTCCGTTCGTAAAGAACGGGATTCGTTAGGAATTCGGCTGCGCGTGGAAGCCACACCCCGAACGACCAAAACGAGGTACAATTCCACGAGAACACCGCCCCGGGCACAGGCACAAAGCAGCCGCGAGGGGCGCTCAGGGCCAGCCTGGAGGAGGGGTCAGAGCATGTCCCAAACTGGCCCTTCGCTGCTTCCGGGAAGCCGAAGCCCAGCTGTGGGCACACAGGCCCCAAGCCCCGACCACCTGCTTTAGGGGGACCCCTTCTTGCTGGGACGGAGTATGACCCAGCACTGACCACCTGCTTTAGGGGGACCCCTTCTTGCTGGGACAGAGTATGACCCAGCCCCGACCACCTGCCCGGGGGGGGACCCCTTCTTGCTGGGACGGAGTATGACCCAGTCCCCGACCACCTGTTTTAGGGGGACCCCTTCTTGCTGGGACGGAGTATGACCCAGGCCCCAACCACCTGCTTTAGGGGGACCCCTTCTTGCTGGGACAGAGTATGACCCAGGCCCCAACCACCTGCTTTAGGGGGACCCCTTCTTACTGGGACGGAGTATGACCCAGTCCCCGACCACCTGCTTTAGGGGGACCCCTTCTTACTGGGACAGAGTATGACCCAGGGCCGGAATCCTCCCACCGTGAGGAAGACGTTCACCTGAACTGGGGGCCCTTCAGCTCCGGGGGCCACTGCCTCAGACACCTCTGTCCCCGGGGCTCCCTCGCCCGCGGGGGTGAAAGGGAGTGACCAGGCAGGACAGCCGATGGACTGTCTCTCCCAGAACCCCCACACCAGCAGCCGGCAAGGAGGGGCCAGGGCCGGGCGCCCCCGGACTGGCTCACGTTCGTTGCCTGGGTCTCGGCTGCGGGGGGTTGGGGGGGGACAGAGGCGGGAGGCAGGGGGGCAGGAGGCAGGGACGGAGGCGGGGGGCGGGGGCCGGGGGGGCGGCCGGCTCGCGCGGCTTCTGTTTCTGATGGTGCCCTGGGCGCTCGGTTTAATGGATTAGTTAAAATGATGTGAAAAAATGGATCTGATTTATGACCTGTGAGTTTTTGCTGACTGCGGCGCGCGCTCCCCCCCCCCCCCCCCCCCCACATCCCCCCAGCCCCGTTTTAAAGTCCCGGGCACACAGGGCCTTTGTTGTTCCCCGTCCTGCCCTCGGGGTCCGTCCCTGGACCCGGTGCCCGGGGCCCCTCCAGACCTTTAAAGCAGGAAGTTTAATTTTATAGAATTAAAAAAGAGAAAACGGTACTTAATTATCTGGCTGTGACACAGCCCTCCCCTGTCTTAATTTTAGGAGCCCGTAAAAGGCCGCCGAGCCAACGGCTCCCGGCCCCGGCCCGGGCGGGGAGGGCCGGTTTACGAACTGTTATATATTTCACCGCGGTTTCTGAGCTCCGCTATGACATATTTCTCTCCAGATTTATTAGGAATTTTTATTTAAAACAATATATTAAAAGGGGGGAGAGGACGTAATCTCAGGGAAAACTCAAATATTAGCAAAACATAACACGCACCCAAACCTCTTTTATTGGAAGGTGTCCCCCTTTCCGCCCCGCCCGCCACACCTCCCCTAATAGAGCGGCTGGGGCGGGGGGTGGGGGGTGGAGGGGGGTAGGGGGAGGCGGGGGGGGGCGGGGCCGCGGCTGCCTCTCGGAGTCAAGGTGGGCTCTGGCCCGACTCCAATTTCAAGGCCGGCTGGGCTGGCGCGTAAGTGGCTTTATGGGCACGTGTGGATGTCGGAGGGGAAGGGAGAGGGGGAGAGAGAGAGAAACGTCCGTGGTGAGAGGGAATCATGGCTCGGCTGCCTCCCGCACGCCCCCTGCTGGGGACCGAGCCCACAACCCGGGCGTGTGCCCCCGACCGGGAATCGAACCCGGGCCTGTGCCCCGACCGGGAATCAGACCCTGCTCTGCTTCAAGGTCGATGGGCAACTGCTGAGCCGCAGGGGTGGGGCCGGGCCGTCCTCAGTGAGGAGGCGACGAGGAGAAGCTGAACCGTGATTGTGGCCCCCCCGCCCCCCCGGGCGGCCTCTGCTCTCTCTCTGGGTGTTGGGGGGCGGAAAGGCAGGGCCGGGGGCGCAGTAACGCGTGGCCCTGGTGCGGAGCGCGGGAAGATGGCGTGGTTTGGTGGCGGCCTGTGCCCCCTGGGGCCGGGATTTGGAGGAGGAGGTTCGTCTGGGCTGGACCCTGTCCTCGGTCGGGGAGAGAGAGGGGGAGGGGAGGGGAGCAGCATCCTGGGCCTGGGGGCCTCCGTAGGGTGGGGGGCTGCAGAGGGAGGCAGCCAGTGGCAGGAGACCGGGTGGGGCTCTCTGGGTTCCTGGCTTCCTGCTGGGCCCCAGCACCCAGCCTGCCCAGTGCCCCCCAGCCCTGCCCCCTTCCCCTCCCCCCGCACGAGGCAGCGCTGGCCGGCTGGGCCCTGCGAGGGCTCCCATGAGAGAGGGCCCTGCGTTGGTGGCTGTGGCTGTGGGGGTCCGGCTGTGGGGGTCTGGCTGTGGGGGTCTGTCTGTGGGGGTCTGTCTGTGGGGGTCTGGCTGTGGGGGTCCGGCTGTGGGGGTCTGTCTGTGGGGGTCTGTCTGTGGGGGTCTGGCTGTGGGGGTCCGGCTGTGGGGGTCTGGCTGTGGGGGTCTGTCTGTGGGGGTCTGTCTGTGGGGGTCCGGCTGTGGGGGTCTGGCTGTGGGGGTCTGTCTGTGGGGGTCTGGGTGTGGGGGTCTGTCTGTGGGGGTCCGGCTGTGGGGGTCTGTCTGTGGGGGTCTGGGTGTGGGGATCTGTCTGAGGGGTCCGGCTGTGGGGGTCTGTCTGTGGGGGTCTGGCTGTGGGGGTCCGGCTGTGGGGGTCTGTCTGTGGGGGTCTGTCTGTGGGGGTCCGGCTGTGGGGGTCTGGCTGTGGGGGTCTGTCTGTGGGGGTCTGGGTGTGGGGATCTGTCTGTGGGGGTCCGGCTGTGGGGGTCTGTCTGTGGGGGTCTGGGTGTGGGGATCTGTCTGAGGGGTCCGGCTGTGGGGGTCTGTCTGTGGGGGTCTGGCTGTGGGGGTCCGGCTGTGGGGGTCTGTCTGTGGGGGTCTGGCTGTGGGGGTCTGGCTGTGGGGGTCTGGCTGTGGGGGTCTGTCTGTGGGGGTCTGGCTGTGGGGGTCCGGCTGTGGGGGTCCGGCTGTGGGGGTCCGGCTGTGGGGGTCTGGCTGTGGGGGTCTGGCTGTGGGGGTCTGGCTGTGGGGGTCCGGCTGTGGGGGTCTGGCTGTGGGGGTCCGGCTGTGGGGGTCCGGCTGTGGGGGTCCGGCTGTGGGGGTCTGGCTGTGGGGGTCTGGCTGTGGGGGTCTGGCTGTGGGGGTCCGGCTGTGGGGGTCTGTCTGTGGGGGTCTGGCTGTGGGGGTCTGTCTGTGGGGGTCTGTATGTGGGGGTCTGGGTGGGGGGCTCTGGCTGCAGGAACTCCCGTGGCTGCACACGCCCATCTCAGCTGTGTTTGGGCCGCGTGAGGTCAGCGTCGCTTTCCCTGGAACCCGCCTCCCGATTTGCTGGAAGCTAAACGGAGCCTCCGGCCTGTTTTGGGGGCCCTGGGCTGGCACACGCCTGTGGAGGGCACACGCCTGCAGCGCTGCGTGGACGGCGGCCTCAGAGGTGTCGCGGGGTGAGAGCCTGCTGGCCCAGGGAGTCGGGGGCCAGGCGCCGTGGAGAATGGGGGTGGCTGCCCCCTCTGCCCAGACCCATCCTGTGGGGGAGGGAGGGCGGGAGCCGCCCCTGGAGCCGGGCCTGTCAGGCGAGGGGCTGGGAGCGCAGCGAGAGGGTCCGAGGGAGCCGCAGACAGGAGCCCAGAGGAAGAGCCCGTGCTGCCCCCCCCCCAGCCCCCGGGACCCCCTCCCGCCCCCCAGTCCACCGTGTGCTCCCCGCCAAGTGTCAGCGGGAGCCGAGGAGCGGGGAGCCGGCGATGGCAGCGTGTCAGGCCCCATATGGAGCTCATTACGGCCGGAGGGAAGCGTGTTGGGGCTCGAGTGTCCAAGGTGACAGCCTGCGCCGCCGCCGGCCGGTGTGGGGGGCCGGGGGGAGGGGCGCAGGAAATGGAGGGGCGCTTGCAGCCCCAACAAAGCTGGGCAGCGTGCCGGCTCCACGGAGGGCTCCGTCCGGGCCGGGCTGCCGGGCGGCCGGGCTGGGGACAGGCACGGAGACAGGGGAGGGGTCCGGAGGGCATCAGCGTGGAGGTGGGCACTGGTCCTGCCACGTGATGGGCGCACGCAGCCCCC
The DNA here is from genome assembly GCA_027563665.1 of Antrozous pallidus. Taxonomy (NCBI): domain Eukaryota; kingdom Metazoa; phylum Chordata; class Mammalia; order Chiroptera; family Vespertilionidae; genus Antrozous; species Antrozous pallidus. The sequence continues at coordinate 212,866,041 of CM050508.1, forward strand.
CTTCCCCGCCGTGCTGCCCGCCAGCCCTGCCTCTGGCCGCTCACCTCCTCCTCGCTGCACTGTCTCCTCACTCTCTCCCCCTCTCCTGCCCGCCCACTCCCCTGCCCTCACCTGCTCCCCCTACTCCCCTTCCCTCGCCTGCCCCCCCTCCCCTTCCCTCGCCTGCTCCTCCCCTCCCCTGCCCTCGCCTGCTCCCCCACTCCCCTGCCCTCGCCTGCTCCCCCCTACTCCCCTGCCCTTGCCTGTCCCCCCACTCCCCTGCCCTCACCTGCTCCCCCTACTCCCCTGCCCTCGCCTGCTCCCCCCTACTCCCCTGCCCTTGCCTGTCCCCCCACTCCCCTGCCCTCACCTGCTCCCCCTACTCCCCTGCCCTCACCTGCTCCCCCTACTCCCCTTCCCTCGCCTGCTCCCCCCTCCCCTGCCCTTGCCTGCTCCCCCCTCCCCTGCCCTCGCCTGCTCCCCCCCACTCCCCTGCCCTCGCCTGCTCCCCCCACTCCCCTGCCCTCGCCTGTCCCCCACTCCCCTGCCCTCGCCTGTCCCCCACTCCCCTGCCCTTGCCTGCCCCCCTACTCCCCTGCCCTCGCCTGCTCCCCCCACTCCCTTGCCCTCGCCTGCCCCCCCACTCCCCTGCCCTTGCCTGCCCCCCCACTCCCCTGCCCTCGCCTGCTCCCCCCTCCCCTTCCCTCGCCTGCTCCCCCCACTCCCTTGCCCTCGCCTGCTCCCCCACTCCCCTGCCCTCGCCTGCTCCCCCCTCCCCTTCCCTTGCCTGTTCCCCCCAGTCCCCTGCCCTCACCTGCTCCCCCCACTCCCCTCCCCTCGCCTGCCCCCCACTCCCTTGCCCTCGCCTGCTCCTCCCCTCCCCTGCCCTCGCCTGCTTCCCCCTCTCCCCTGCCCTCGCCTGCTCCCCCCACTCCCCTCCCCTCGCCTGCTCCTCCCCTCCCCTGCCCTCGCCTGCTCCCCCCACTCCCCTCCCCTCGCCTGCTCCTCCCCTCCCCTGCCCTCACCTGCTCCCCCCACTCCCCTCCCCTCGCCTGCCCCCCACTCCCTTGCCCTCGCCTGCTCCTCCCCTCCCCTGCCCTCGCCTGCTCCCCCCTCTCCCCTGCCCTCGCCTGCTCCCCCCACTCCCCTCCCCTCGCCTGCTCCTCCCCTCCCCTGCCCTCGCCTGCTTCCCCCTCTCCCCTGCCCTCGCCTGCTCCCCCCACTCCCCTCCCCTCGCCTGCTTCTCCCCAACTTCGCGGGGCTCAGAGGCTGGGCCGGAGCAGGTGGCTCCCGTCAGGCAGCAGCCGCAGCTGTGACAGGCCCGGGGGCCGGAGCGGGAGCTGCGGACGGACAGACGGGGAGGCCTGCTCTGTTCACAGGTCCTGCCACGGAACCCTGGCACCCAAACTCTGTCAGCGCCCCGGCACCCCAGCTGCGGCGGGGAGAGGGGGAGAGAGAAACACGGCCCGGGCCGCCCTCGCCCTGTGGGTGCTCACGGGGCCCTGCCTGTGAGCCCGAGCGTCATGGCCTGTGGCCCGGGTCCGAGAAAGGGACGTGTGAGCCCGGGAAAACCCCCGGGCACAGAAAGGGCAGGTGGGTGATGCCGACCGACCCCCCGCGGACCAGCGTCCAGCAGGCGGTGGGGAACGAGAGGCGCCGGACGCAGAGAAGGCCAAAGGGGGGGAGGGTGCTTCTCTGCTGGTTCCAGAGGAAATGGCCGGCGATGGGGGTCCGTGATCACCCCAGGGCCGGAGCCCGGCCCCCGGCCATCCTGGCCCCCGCCTCGCTCCCCAGCGAGGAGAGACGCACGCGCTCTGGAGGAAGAGGAAGGGGACGGCGTGTCGCGCCTCAGACTGTCCCTACTTGTCATTTCAGAATGTTCCGGCATCCAACAAACAGAACCGCGAATGTGAGGGGATGGCACAGTGTTACCGACACCAGGGAAACAGCAGGTGGCACAAGCAGACCCACAGCTCCTGGGGAGGGGCGGGGGGGCAGCACCAACAGACGCAGACACCGGAACAGCTAAGCGGGCGGAAGTCTAGGGTGTGAGATGGACGAGTTAGCATTTTACCCGGGAAACGGAAAGCCACCAGAAAGAACTCCATCTAGAAAATTCTCACTCCGGAAAAGCCACTTCCATTCGTAAAACCAACGGCAGGACACCCACGAAAAACACACATGGTGTCAAAATATGCCAAAGGAAAATCATTTAGGCAAAAATTAAAAAGAATCCCAAGTCTATTTTGCAGAGAGGATCCCTTTGTTAACCTTTGGTCGAGAATGTGTTTGTGTGTTTGCAGAGAACAACTCCAAGACCATGTGGGTTCCTGCGACAGTGAGGAACTGACGGGCCTGTTCCAGCCACGAGGACGGTCCAGAGATGGGGGACGCTGACAACACCTCGCCATGCTAGCAGTCGGCAGCTGTGTGTGGCTGCAGCTGCTCAGGACCAAACCAGAGAGGATGGATCATGCATTGCCACGATGTGTCCACCATTTGGATACCATTGCTGACATGTACACAAAAAGAACTATTTGACATTGAAACTGGGACTCAGAACAGTTGGACGTTGAAACTGACACTCAAACATTTTTTGTTCTTGTACGTTTATTTCTAGTATGCAGAGGCAAGATATTTTTGAAGAAAAGAAACAGGGGAGAGTGATTGATATAGAGGCAGGGTGGCCTCGAACAGGCTGTCAAGCTACAGGGGGAAGGCTGGAGTGGAGGGGAGGCGGATGCTGGGGGAGATCAACCGAAGGACTTGTATGCAGGCATATGAGCATAACCAATGAATGAAAGACACTGGGGTGGGGAGGGGGGAGAATGGGGATATGAGCTGGGGGGTAAGGGAGGCTGGGGGAAGGGTATTGGGGGGGAAAGGAAAACATATGTACTACTATTAAATATAAGTTATATTGTAAATAAAAAAGAGAGAGAGAGAAAAAAAAAGACAATGATTTGCCATGCTCAATAAAACCAACATCCAAATGCATTTTTAAAAATATATATATTTTATTGATTTTTTACAGAGTGGAAGGGAGAGGGATAGAAAGTCAGAAACATCGATGAGAGAGAGACATCGATCAGCTGCCTCTTGCACGCCCCCTACTGGGGATGTGCCCGCAGCCAAGGTACATGCCCTTGCCGGAATCGAACCCGGGACCCTTCAGTCCGCAGTCCGACGCTCTATCCACTGAGCCAAACCGGTCTCGGCTCCAAATGCATTTTGATGATGACACCGGCACCAACGAAATCCAAGCATTGATTTTTAAGAATAAAAGCTGTGACTTAACTATGATGATCAAGGCGGTGGAAATAACGATGGAATAACAAAGGGGATGGGCAGGTGGGGGGCTCTTGCACACACAGGAAGATCGACGGTGGAAAGCAGCTGCAGGGAGATTGAAGTAAGTTTCACGGTGAGGAGTGTTGTCTGGGGCCGGAGGGGAGATGGACATTCACATGTTGGCAAAATGTTCATGTGGATTCTGAAAGCATAGCCCCCTCCTCGAGTCTAGAGACGAGCAGAACAAGCACGGGGAGAATGAGAAGGAGACAAGGACAGGTCCCTGGCTAGCGTGGATGGCGTGGACACGAATCTCTTAGTGGCCGATAGGAAAGCAGACAAGCTGTCAGGAAGGAAATAGAAGATTTCAATGACATGGTCAACAGCTGAGTCTAATGGATATAGATAAAGAGTGGGTCCCAAAGGGCAAACATGTATATCACACAGGAAGTCTTTATTTATTTATTTATTTTTATTTACAATATAACTTACATTTAATAGTAGTACATATGTTCCCCCCCCCCCATATCCTCCCCCCAGCCTCCCCTACCCCCCAGCACATGTCCCCACCTGCCCCCCTCCCTGCCCCAGAGTCTTTCATTGGTTATGCTCATACGCATGCATACAAGTCCTTCGGTTGATCTCCCCCAGCATCCGCCTCCCCTCCACTCCAGCCTTCCCCCTGTAGCTTGACAGCCTGTTCGAGGCCACCCTGCCTCTATATCAATCACTCCCCCCTGTTTCTTTTCTTCAAAAATATCTTGCCTCTGCATACTGAAAACAAACGTATAAGAGTGAAAAAAGAGTTTGAGTGTCACACATGAAGTCTTTAATGAGGTTCAAGAAGGGCCATCAAAAAGGCTCGGAAAGAATCTCAGAGGATGGAAATCACGTGGAACTAAATTAGAAATAAAAACCCCACGCACATAACAACAAGAAAAACATTTCAAGTTTGGGAGTTAAGAAGGACATTTTTTTAAAGTAACGTATCAGTCGAAGAAAAGAATCACTTTGGGAATAAAAGTATTTTAACTTCAATGACAACAGAAGTACGTTGCACCAAAGTGAGTAAAGTTTTCTTTCTAATTAGACACTAGGATTATAGTGTCTAATGCATTAAAAAAGAAAATAAAAATTGGAAAATCAATTCTATAAGCAGGCATCTCAAGTAGTTAATAAAACCTCTAAATAAAGAAAGAAAATGAAAAAGAAAAAAAAGAAGATATTGATGAAAAAGAAAACAAAGGTAAGAAAATAAAGCCCAACGTCGATTCCTCACAAGATTATAAATTAATAAACGAGCCGAAACCGGTTCGGCTCAGTGGATGGGGTGTCGGCCTGCAGACTGAAGGGTCCCGGGTTCGATTCCGGTCCAGGGCATGGACCTTGGTTGCGAGCACATCCCCTGTGGGGGGTGTGCAGGAGGCAGCTGATCGATGTTTCTCATTGATGTTTCTAACTCTATCCCTCTCCCTTCCTGTCTGTAAAAAATAAAATATTAAAAAAATTAATAAATGAAAGAGAGAAAGCACAAAAGTACAAATAGTCCACGTTAAAGATAGAAATGCCCCTAAAGAAAAAAAATGACTGCAGATTCTAGAGGCATTAAAACTACTTTTTATGCTAATCAATTAGAAAATGCGAATGAAAACATTCCCTGAAAAATAAAAGTTAAGCAATCACAGGAAGGAACTGAAAAAATCTTCGGGGTTCTACAGCTGGGAATGCAGTTGGCCCCGGTTAAAATCCGGGCCACGGGAAAGCCCAGGCCCAGATCGCTGTGTTCGGCTGTGCCGGCCGGAGAGGAAGTAGCCGATCGCACACAGACTCCCCCGAGAACACAGAACGGCCGCTCCTCCGGCCGCGAGAGTCGCTGGGGAGACACGGGGCAACAACGTCCTGCGAACGGGACAGCAGACGTGTGGGCGTGGCTTCTGGTCAAACAAATATTTGCTCGCCTTTCTGAGGGGAACGGCGTGAGCAGAGAGCACGGCTGTTGCCGGAATTAACAGCCACTTAGAGAAGCTAATGAGAGCAGATGGGGCGGGTGGGGTCGTTGCTGGGCAAATACCTGCCTCCTCAGGGTCTGGGTGCACAGGGAGGGGTGGCTCCCCGCGGGGAACCTGGGGCCGAGCCTGCGGCTTCTCTGGGTGGGGGTGACCTGATGTGGCAGAGGCCTCCTGCCGGCTGGGCATGGGCCCTGACAGAGCATCCGCACCAGACCAGGCGTCCCATGGCGTGTTCCCGTCACCTTGACCGGAGGGTTCAACCCCCCCTGCTCGCCCACGGTGCCCCTTCCTTTTCCCGTGTCCGCCATCACTCACTCATTCCCCAGCACCTTTACTTGAAGGGCAACATGAATAGGCAGTTGTTCACTTGTCCAACCATTCATCCACCCACCCATCTACTCATCCATCCATCCACCCACCTACCCATCCATCCATCCATCCACCCACCCATCTACTCATCCATCCATCCACCCACCTACCCATCCATCCACCCATCTATCCATCCATCCATCTACCTATCCACCCATCTATCCACCCCCCATCCACCCATCCATCCATCCATCCACCCACCCACCCCATTCATCCACCACCCATCCAACCCATGGCCCAGGCTCAGTGGCATCTACATGGCCGATTCCTGCTTCCCGTCCACCCATCCACCCCTCCTCCCATCCATTCACACATCTATCCACCCATCCACCCCCCATCCACCCATCCATCCATCCACCCATCCATCCACCCCATTCATCCACCACCCATCCAACCCATGGCCCAGGCTCAGTGGTGTCTACACTGAGGGCTGACGGCCGCTTCCTGCTTCCCTGCCGGGCCGGGCCGCGTGGCAGTGCGGGACGAATGCCAGGCTTTGTGGGCGGCCCGTGCCCTGCCCGCGGAGAGGCGTTTGTGTTCACCCAGCCCTCCTTCATCTTGGGGAGTGGGACCCGGTCACAGCTGGGGCTGCCTCTCCCCCGCCCAGTCCCCCCACAGCCCAGTCCCCCCAGAGCCCTGTCCCCCCAGAGCCCTGTCCCCCCGGAGCCCAGTCCCCCCACAGCCCTGTCCCCCCATAGCCCGGTCCCCCCACAGCCCTGTCCCCCCCAGAACCCAGTCCCCCCAGAGCCCGGTTCCCCCAGAGCCCCGTCCCCCCAGAGCCCGGTCCCCCTAGAGCCCAGTCCCCCCAGAACCCGGTCCCCCCACAGCCCTGTCCCCCCAGAGCCCGGTCCCCCCAGAGCCCTGTCCCCCCAGAGCCCGGTCCCCCCAGAGCCCGGTTCCCCCAGAGCCCGGTCCCCCCAGAGCCCGGTCCCCCCACAGCCCTGTCCCCCCAGAGCCCGGTCCCCCCAGAGCCCGGTCCCCCCACAGCCCTGTCCCCCCATAGCCCGGTCCCCCCACAGCCCTGTCCCTCCCAGAACCCAGTCCCCCCAGAGCCCGGTCCCCCCACAGCCCTGTCCCCCCATAGCCCGGTCCCCCCACAGCCCTGTCCCTCCCAGAACCCAGTCCCCCCAGAGCCCGGTCCCCCCACAGCCCTGTCCCCCCAGAGCCCGGTCCCCCCAGAGCCCGGTTCCCCCAGAGCCCGGTCCCCCCAGAGCCCGGTCCCCCCACAGCCCTGTCCCCCCAGAGCCCGGTCCCCCCAGAGCCCGGTCCCCCCACAGCCCTGTCCCCCCAGAGCCCGGTCCCCCCAGAGCCCCATCCCCAAGAGACTAGTCCCCCAAGAGACTGGTCCCCCCAGAGCCTGGTTCCCCCAGAGCTCGGTCCCCTCAGAACCCAGTCCCCCCAGAGCCCCGTCCCCCCAGAGCCCCATCCCCCCACACCCCAGTCCCCCCAGAGCCCGGTCCCCAGGGCATTTGTGGGGGAAGCCAGGAGGTCCGGCAGCCTCGGGGAGGGTTTCATGGAGGGATCCTTCCGGAATGAGGGCCGGGTGTGCTCCCTCTGCCCTGCACATCCCTGCACCCCGAGGCGGCAGGAGAAGGGAGGTGCCCTCCGCGTCCCGTCTGCTCACTTGCCCTCCGCACCGCCCGGCCCCGGCCCGGCCACACCCCTGAGTCCCCTCCGTTCCCTCGGAGCCCACGGTTCCCAGGCTGGCGCACGCTGAGCCCAGCGGTGCGGCTCGGTGGTGCGGGCGGATGGTGAGCCAGGCGGTGCGGCTCGGTGGTGCGGGCGGACGGTGAGCCAGGCGGTGCGGCTCGGCGGTGCGGGCGGACGGTGAGCCAGGCGGTGCGGCTCGGTGGTGCGGGCGGACGGTGAGCCAGGCGGTGCGGCTCGGCGGTGCGGGCGGACGGTGAGCCCGGCGCTGCGGCTCGGTGGTGCGGGCGGACGGTGAGCCAGGCGGTGCGGCTCGGTGGTGCGGGCGGACGGTGAGCCCAGCGCTGCGGCTCGGTGGTGCGGGCGGACGGTGAGCCCAGCGGTGCGGCTCGGTGGTGCGGGCGGACGGTGAGCCCAGCGCTGCGGCTCGGTGGTGCGGGCGGACGGTGAGCCCAGCGGTGCGGCTCGGTGGTGCGGGCGGACGGTGAGCCCAGCGGTGCGGCTCGGTGGTGCGGGCGGACGCTGAGCCAGGCGGTCGCCGTTGGAGTGAGTCAGGGCTCCTGGCTGGGTTGCAGACGCGGTCCTCAGCGTGGGGCGTGCAGGGGCCGCGGATCAACGGTCCTCTCCCATCGTGGACGTCTCTCTCTCTCTCCCTCTCCCTCTCCCTCTCCCTCCTTCTCTGACACCAGTGGAGAAATATATGCGCTATGGCCCAGTGCACGAAATTCGTGCGTGGGGAAGGGGGTGGTCCCTCAGCCCAACCTGCCCCCTCTCACAGACTCCGAGCCCTCAGGGGATGTCCAATGGGTGGCCCACCCCCAGCCTGGCGAGGCTTTAGGCCTTGGGCACTCGGCCATCTTCCTGCTCAGCTCAGCTCCAGCTGCCTGTGACCACCTGGACCCAGGGGCTGGGTGCTCACCTCCGCTCCCTCGCCCGACCGCTTGCCCCGCCCCCTGGCCGCCTCCCTCGCTCGCCACGCCCTGCCCCCCCCCTCTGGCCCCGGCTGCCTCCAAGCTCTCACCACTGCTACTGCTTCATCTCCACCCCCGGGGCCCAGCCCTCGCGCCGCTTGACCCCGCCCCCTGCTTCTGATTGGCTGGTAGCATAGCCAATCAGGAGCCAAGGTACGGTCATATTTGCATGTTACTCTTTTTTTAGATAGGATATTTTAAAAAATATATTTTATTGATTTTTTACAGAGCAGAAGGGAGAGGGATAGAGAGTCAGAAACATCGATGAGAGAGAGACATCCATCAGCTGCCTCTTGCACGCCCCCTACTGGGGATGTGCCCGCAGCCAAGGTACATGCCCTTGGCCGGAATCGAACCCAGGACCCTTCAGTCCGCAGTCCGATGCTCTAGATAGGATATTTTAAATAAAAGAGCCGCACTAAGTTGGGCCCAGGGAGCTGAGACCGGCACACCGCCCGCCCCTCGCTGTGCCGGTGCCGGTGAGGCCGGGAGCCGGGAATGGCGTCTGAGGCGGCGGCTGCTGCTGTGCAGGCCGCAGAGGGTCCCTGTGTGCCCGGAGGCCGCTCTGCCCGGGGCCCGGCGCCAGGCTGGGGGGGGGGGGGCGCCTGCTGGCCGTGCGGAGGGGCTCTGGCCGTGGGACAGGAGGCACCGGGGCTCCCTGTCTACCGGCACCCGTCCCGCCGATGCCCGTCCCGCTGATGCCCATCCGCACCGATGCCCAGCTCCCAGCCCTGATTGTCTGTTTTTCTAAAAAATATGTCTTATTGATTTTTCACAGAGAGGAGGGGAGAGGGATAGAAAGTCAGAAACATTGATGGGAGAGAGACATCTGTCAGCTGCCTCCTGCACACCCCCCACAGGGGATGTGCCCGCAACCAAGGTCCATGCCCTTGACCGGAGTCAAACCTGGGGACCCCTCAGTCTGCAGGCCGACGCTCTATCCACTGAGCCACACCGGTTTGGGCGGTCCTGCTTGTTGGAAGCTTCTGGCAGGAATCCCTCCTTGCTGCAGATGCTCGGGTCCCCGCTGCCCCCCCCCGGGGGGGGTGGTTATGGAGAGGGAGGTGGCTTGGAGAGAGGATCAGAGGACGAGGTGCCGGCCAGGGGGTTTGGGGGCACACACACCTTGGATGTCAGCTCAGACTCTATGGGGACCCCTCTTCCTGAGGCTGCCGGGCCCAGAGGCGCGGGGAGTGGGGGGCGCGCTGAGCTGGCCGGTGCCAGGCCGGCCTCAGGGCGGGGTCACCCTTCCACCAGAGGCTCACATCACAGCCCTGGAGTCTTCGGGGCCTCAGCCACCTATCGGCTCCTCAGCCCCGCTCCAGACGCTCAGGGGTGCGGGCGCCCGGGGGCCGGGGGAGGCGGCCCAGGGTGGGCACATTCTGCATCTACAGAGCTGGCTTCCTGCCTGCCCTTTACCTTTAAAAAAAAAAATATATATATATATATATGTGTTTTATTGAATTTTTACAGAGAGGAAGGGGGAGAGGGAGAGAAAAACATGATGGTGAGAGAGAACCATGGACCGGCTGCCTCCTGCACGCCCCCTACTGGGGCTGGAGCCCACAACCCGGGCATCGAACCCTGACCTCCTCGGTTCCCAGGCCGACGCTCAGCACCCAGCCCCGCCGGCCGGGCTGCCTGTCCTTGCCGTTGCGGGCTCATCCCGGGGTGCGGGGGCAGGGGGCGAGGCAAGCGGAATCCTGCTGCGGAGACGGGTCGGGTCTGGGGAAACCGAGGCTCAGGTGCCTGATCCGCTCCCCGGAAGCGACCGGGGCCCGGGGAGGAGAGTCAGGCTTCCCCGGGGCCACACAGCAGAGGGGACCCCGAGGGCGTCAGGGGAGGGCGTGGTCCGGGTGCAGGGACCAGGCTCCTTGTGCGCCCCTGGCCACCCAGCGCCCGACAGAGCCGTGAGCGAGGCGGGGGAGCCGGGGGGGCGCGCCTCTGTGACCGGAGGCTTCGCGAACCCCCGTCTAACGGGAGTCCCCGGGCGGGCGGCGGCCCTCACTCGGCCGCGGCGCGGAGAATGTGCTCGTTAACCGTGTAACGAGAGACGTTACAAATCCCCAGGCCCGGCCCGGCCGGCGTTAAAGCCCTTAATGACGCGTGTGTCCCCGGTGGGCCGGGCGCCGGCTTTGTGCAGCCTCTGGCGTGGCGTGGGGGGCGCTGCGAGGCGGGCACGGCCCGGGCCAGGGTGTCTGGGAGGCTCCTTCCTGGAGGCCGAGCCCTCCCCCCGCCCCCCAGCACCCCCCCCCCTGTGGTCCTGGTTCCCTTCCCCATGGTGTCCGGGACGCCCGGTCTCTCCCCCGAGGCTGGGCCCGTGCTGGGCAGAGGCTCCCCCTGGTCACAGAGCCGCTGCCGCCCCGCGCTGGGCGTGGGCACGCCTGACCCCGCCTGGGGCTCCTCCCTGGGCTCCTCCGCGGACACCCCGAGGCCGAGAGAGTCGGTCCCACCGGCCACGCTGCTCAGCGCCCCGCAGGGAAAGGGCCCCGGTTTGAAATGCAGCCAGGGCTCCTCCAGTGCCTGAGCCGGGGGGACCGGGCACCCTCGGATCTCCTCCGCCCGCCCCTGCCAGCTGGGCACCCCCTGCAGGCCCTGGGACGCCGTGATGTCCATCCCCCCACCCCCAGTCCCGGAACCGAGGTGCAGCCCCATCCTCCCCCACCCCCACCCTGTCCAACTGTCCTGGCCACAGTGGGGTTTGGGGGCACAGGCTGGCAGTGGGTGAGGAGGGTTCGTGGCCAGGCTCTGTGCCTGGGGCTGCAGGGGGTGAGGCCGTGGGAGGGTCCCGGGCCGGCTGCACCCCCAGCGTCCTCACTCCCACCGCCCCAGGGACTGACTCTGGCCTCGGAGGAGGCCCCTGGCTGCCTACATGTGCCTGGGGAGGGCCCCCACACAGCCCCTCCTCCTCCCTGGGGGGCTGGTTGGGAGGGTCTGGCCCCCAGAATCCTCTGTGGCCCCCGGTGACCGGCAGCGTCTGTGCGGCCTGGGGGCCGAGAGGGAAGCGGCATCCCCATCCCCCCCACCCCCTGCCAGGCCCTGGGGGTGCACAGCCCCTGTCTTGCCAGCATCTTCTCATCCTGCACCCCAGGCTGTCAGTCCCCAGACTCTGCAGGCGGGCAGAGGGGAGGGGACGGCCGGGGCCCACGGGGGTCCGGCGTGGCTGCAGGCACGGCTCCCGTGCTCCCAGCCACCCCCCGCCCCCCCACCCCCGGGGCCCGGCTGTCCGGGTGAGCAGGGCACACGCTTCGCTGCTCCTGGTCCCTGGGGTGAGCCGGGCGGCGGCGGATTCCTCCTGCTCCGCTCGGGCTCAGAGGAAGCAGGCTGCTGCCTGCACGGCGAGCGGTGGACGGCTCCCCCAGAGCAGGTGGGCGAGGGAGCAAGCGGGCGTTCCCCCCCGTGTGGGTGTCCTTACTAAAGGGGGACCCACGGCCCACGCACGGGCCTTCACCGCCGACATCTGCCAAGGCCCCCCGCCTCCACGTCGGGAGCCTTTTCAGAAAGATCTACCCATGCCGGGCCTCGGCAGGAGACCCCAAAGGGCCCCCCACCCCCCAAAGGCTGGTGGCCGAGGGGGAGGGTGGGCAGAAGGCAGGCAGGGCAGGTCCCCTCGCCTCCCCGGGGCGAGGCGTCGAATGGCGCGTGACCTGCCGCCCCCTTCGCGGGTGTTTACGGCCGCGGGTTCGGCAGGTGCGTTGCCGGAGAGAGCGCCTCTGAGCGCAGAGGCTCGTGGGGGGTGTCGGACGCCGCTCACATGGCAGGCCCTGCCGCTGAGGCTTCGGGGGAGAGTGGGGTGTCCCCCGGAGAGACCGCCGTCCCACCCCGAGCCGCTGCTGCCGAAGGTGGGAGCGTGAGCAGGGCGGCCCGGGCTCCGGCGTCCCTTCCTCAGGGGGTGCTGGGCCAGCTCCCCCTCTCAGCTCCCCCCTCACCCCCCCTTGCAGGTGGCCGGCACAGGGGGGGGGGATCTGATGGCCCATCTTAGCCACGGTGTTGCCGGGTGGCATTTTGGGAACCATCAGGGGTGCAGGAGCCTGGTCCTTGGAGCTGACTGGCAAAGCTCTGTCCACAGCGGGGGGCGGGGGGTGGAGGGGACACCATGGCAAGGCCTGTTTCCAGCAGGACCAGCAGCTCCCACAAACCCTTGCGGGGGGTGGGGGCAGACACGAAGCCAGCAGTAGAAATATCCTCCAGCTGAGCTGTGGGTGCCGTGACCCTGGGCAGCTGGTGGGTGGACGCCTGAGCTGCTACGGATGCCGTCAGAGGGGGGCCAGCCTGGCCAGACTGGAGCCCTGGGTCCCCGCTCCACTCCCCCCTCCCCGTCCCGGCCACAGACCTCCCCGCTGCTCCAGACCCAGCACCAGGTTAGGGTTTCCGGCTCAGGCCCAGCCAGGGGTTCAGGGTGCTGCCTGCACCCCACTCCACTCCCCCAGGAGCCGGGGACCCCGGAGGGGCCGGGACCTGCGCTAGAGCTCAGAGTCCGGGGTGGGCCGAGGCGACGGAGGGCGTGCACGCGGGCGGGGCTGCGGGCTCCTGGGGGGCTCTGCCCTCAGCCAGCTCTGGGCCTCACGCAGCCTCGCTGTTCCCATCCGGGAAACGGGGGCGCCCCCTCCAGGTTGAGGGGTCGCGGGTTCCACGCGAGGAGACGCCTGGCACCGTGCTCTCACGGAGCCGGGGTGCGTCGGGGAGCCAGCCCCGGAGGGGGTCTGAGAGCCCCCTCGGCCGCCCCCCACCCCGGGAGGTGTCTGTGGGGAGCGGGGCTGTGGCCGGCGGGGCCTCGAGACTCCGGGCGATGCCGGGCCGCGGGGGGGCACGCAGCCCTCGGGGTGGGAGCCAGGGTGCCCGCGGAGGCCGGAGAGGCCGGAGAGGCGGGGGGGGGGGGGGGGGGGGGAGTGTGCGGCCGGGCCAGCCGTGGGGAGGCGGCTGCGTCTCTAAGGGGCGGACGGGCCCCTCGAAAGTGACAGTTGGCGGTGGCTGCGGGCGGCGGCGTTATTGTTTGGAGGGTCCGCGTGGGGAGGCGGCCTCGGCCGTCCCGGCTCCAGGGCCGGCTCCTCCCCGGGGACTTAATTATTTTCCTAAAACGCAACTCGTGCTGTTGGTTTAAACATTCCAGCCGTGTTCACACCCTTTAAATCTCCTGCCCGGGTGGGTTTAAATCACTTGCAGATAAGAGTCACTCCTCGGGGCGGGCGGCCGGGGGGGGGGGGGGGCGGGGAAGAAAAGGCCATTGACGGCTCCCCGTCCTCCGGGGCGGCCACCTGGCCCGGCACCCCCCCTCCCCCCCGCGGCTCCCCCTCCCCCTCGAGCAGAGGGCGGCCACGTTGGGGGCCACGCAGGACACTGGCCTCGGTTGGGGGTCCCCTCGGGGTCTCAGAGCTGGGAGGCCCCCGAGGGCTGTGAGGGGGTCAGTGGTCTGGGGTGGGCAGCGCTGGCCTCTGCCCGGTTCCCTTGTCTCACCCACACCCTCCCCCCCAAACCTCCCTCCCCCTCCCCCGCCCCCTCCCCCCAAACCTCCCTCCCCCCCAGCCCCCTCCCCCCAAACCTCCCTCCTCCCTCCCCCGCCCCCTCCCCCCTCCGGTCAGAGGGTGCCTCTGGGCCTGGGCTGGGCTGGCCATTGGGGGAGACACTCAGGGATCAGAGGAGAAGACCCAAAGCCAGCCTCCGGGGGGGGGGGCAGCGGGACAGGCGTGTGGGCTGTGGGTGAGGGGGGTGTGGGATAGGGGGGCGGGGATTGGGGGAGGGGACGGGGTGCGGGCTGTGGGATAGGGGGGCGGGGATTGGGGGAGGGGACGGGGTGCGGGCTGTGGGATAGGGGGGCGGGGATTGGGGGAGGGGAAGGGGTGCGGGCTGTGGGATGGGGAGTGGGGAGTGGGATTGGGGTGGGGGGAGAGGGGTTGCGGGGTCTAGGGCATGGGACCAGCTCCTTCTCTGTGCGGAGGGTTTGGTTTCTGAGGGTGTTCAGGGACCCCGCGCTCTGGCTGCCAGCCCTCCCCCACCTCCAGTCGGGGGCGCAGGGCTCTTGGGGGGACTGTGCCGTCCCGGACGGTCCCGTTGGCCCCGAGGGAATGTGGCTGCTGGCGGGGAGGAGGCAGCCACAGAGTCACGCTGTCCACCCCAGGGCTGTCCTGTCCCTCCGCCCAGTGCACGCGGCCCCCGGACGCTCACCCCCGCTCCTCCCAGCACCCTCTCCCGGAGCCCCCCAGGGCTCCCCGTCACAGCACTGCCAGGCCCATGGCCGCAGGGCCAGTCACCTCCCCGCCGGGCGGAGGGCCCGGCCTGACCGGGCGTCGGTGGGCTGTGGAAGGAGGGCGCCCAGGAGCTGGAGGGGACAAGGGCAAGGACAGGTGTCCCCCCCCCCACGCGCCCCAGGGGCCCTCGTGCTGGGCTGCACGGTCCGAACATGCCAGGGCAACAGTCAGAGCCTGCGTCTCCTGGGACAGAGCCCCCCCGTGGGGTCCAGGCACCCCTGAACCCCGAGGGCACCCCGAGGGCACCCCTCACCTCGCCTCGGTCACGGGCCCTCACCGGGCTCCCCGGGGAGGGCTGGCCAGGGATGTCCGGGCACCTGGACCCGCTGCGGCCCCTGACGTCCTGCCTGGGGCCCCCCGGCCACGTCCTCATGGGGGTCTCCTCACCCCTTCGCACAGAGGCCAGGGCAGGGCGGGGACAGCCCAGGACGGACAGAGTGGCCGAGGGCGGTGGGAGGGGGAGGGACTGGGAGCTCTGGACGGGCCCCTGGCCCAGCTGCCCGGTCGCCGGGGGCGGGGGTTTGGGGGGGCTGGAGCCCAGGACCTCGGCTGCATGTGCATGTGTGGCTGAGTGTGCGCGTGAGCGTGTTGGTGTGAATGTGACTGTGTGTGTGTGTGTGCGAGTGAGTGTGCAAGTGTGAGCAAATATGAGCGTGCATGTGAGTGACTGTGAGTGTACAAGTATGTGAGTGTGTGTGCAAGTGTGTGTGAGTGTATGAGTGTGTGTGTATGAGTGTATGTGAGTGTATGAGTGTGTGTGAGTGTACACGTGTGAGTGTATGAGTGTGTGTGAGTGTACACGTGTGAGTGTATGAGTGTGTGTGAGTGTATGAGTGTGTGTGAGTGTATGAGTGTGTGTGTATGAGTGTATGTGAGTGTATGAGTGTGTGTGTATGAGTGTATGTGAGTGTATGAGTGTGTGTGCGTGTACAAGTGTGAGTGTATGAGTGTGTGTGAGTGTATGAGTGTGTGTGTATGAGTGTATGTGAGTGTATGAGTGTGTGTGAGTGTACACATGTGAGTGTATGAGTGTGTGTGAGTGTATGAGTGTGTGTGAGTGTACACGTGTGAGTGTATGAGTGTGTGTGAGTGTATGAGTGTGTGTGAGTGTATGAGTGTGTGTGAGTGTATGAGTGTGTGTGAGTGTACACGTGTGAGTGTATGAGTGTGTGTGAGTGTATGAGTGTGTGTGAGTGTATGAGTGTGTGTGAGTGTACACGTGTGAGTGTGTGTGAGTGTACACGTGTGAGTGTATGAGTGTGTGTGAGTGTATGAGTGTGTGTGTATGAGTGTATGTGAGTGTATGAGTGTGTGTGCGTGTACAAGTGTGAGTGTATGAGTGTGTGTGATTGTACACGTGTGAATGTATGAGTGTGAGTGTATGAGTGTGTGTGCGTGTACAAGTGTGAGTGTATGAGTGTGTGTGAGTGTATGAGTGTGTGTGAGTGTATGAGTGTGTGTGAGTGTATGAGTGTAAGTGTACAAGTGTGAGTGTATGAGTGTGTGTGCGTGTACAAGTGTGAGTGTATGAGTGTGTGTGAGTGTATGAGTGTGTGTGAGTGTATGAGTGTGTGTGAGTGTAAGTGTACAAGTGTGAGTGTATGAGTGTGTGTGCGTGTACAAGTGTGAGTGTATGAGTGTGTGTGAGTGTATGAGTGTGTGTGAGTGTATGAGTGTAAGTGTACAAGTGTGAGTGTATGAGTGTGTGTGCGTGTACAAGTGTGCGGGCTGTGGGATAGGGGGGCGGGGGGGTTAGGGGAAGGGACAGGGGTGTGGGATTGAGTGTGTGTGAGTGTATGAGTGTAAGTGTACAAGTGTGAGTGTATGAGTGTGTGTGCGTGTACAAGTGTGAGTGTATGAGTGTGTGTGAGTGTATGAGTGTGTGTGAGTGTATGAGTGTGTGTGAGTGTATGAGTGTAAGTGTACAAGTGTGAGTGTATGAGTGTGTGTGCGTGTACAAGTGTGAGTGTATGAGTGTGTGTGAGTGTATGAGTGTGTGTGAGTGTATGAGTGTGTGTGAGTGTAAGTGTACAAGTGTGAGTGTATGAGTGTGTGTGCGTGTACAAGTGTGAGTGTATGAGTGTGTGTGAGTGTATGAGTGTGTGTGAGTGTATGAGTGTAAGTGTACAAGTGTGAGTGTATGAGTGTGTGTGCGTGTACAAGTGTGCGGGCTGTGGGATAGGGGGGCGGGGGGGTTAGGGGAAGGGACAGGGATGTGGGATTGAGTGTGTGTGAGTGTATGAGTGTAAGTGTACAAGTGTAAGTGTATGAGTGTGTGTGCGTGTACAAGTGTGAGTGTATGAGTGTGTGTGCGTGTACAAGTGTGAGTGTATGAGTGTGTGTGATTGTACACGTGTGAATGTATGAGTGTGTGTGAGTGTATGAGTGTGTGTGCGTGTACAAGTGTGAGTGTATGAGTGTGTAAGTTCATGTGAGTGTGCAAGTGTGTGCATGTGCCAGTGTGTATGTACACGAATGAGTGTACGAGTGTGTGAGTGTGTGTGTTCAGTGAGGGTACAAGTTTGAGTGCACGTGTGAGTGTGCGTGTCTGTGTGTGTGAACGTGTGTGCAGAGCCCAGCAGGGTCCACTCCTGCTCGCACACTGTCCCCCGTGGGGGGCCCGCCAGGCCGGGGAGGAGTGGCCGCCACGTCCAGGAGACCAGGCTCTGCGGGCGAGGTCTGGCCGAGGCCCCGCTCACGCCAACGCCACGCGCGCACGTAGTGCAGGCCGGCGCCGGGCCGCCCGCCACGGCTCGCAAACACTTCGCGCCCCATTTCCCACGGCTTTGCAGCTCCTGTGGGGCCGGCTGGGGCCCGGCCGGCTGGGGTCCCCCCGGTGCTCTGGTCCCCCTCCCTCTGGTGGGGGTATGCCCACTGAGCTCTTGGACGGAAGGAAGGCGGAGCCGGGCGGATTCCCACCGGGAGCCGGAGCGAGTTCCCGGGGCGCAGGCAGACGCAGGCGGGCGGGTGGCGGACAGTCCACCCTCGCTCCTCTGAGCGCCATGCCTGCTCCTCGCTGGCCGTGTGGACACCCCTCCTCCCCCCTCCCCCCGGCTCAGGGAGGGGAGGAGGCTGCCCGGCCTCCCCGTGACCTGGGGCCGCTCCTCTCAGGAGCTGGGGGTGGTCTGGCGTGGCTGTATGTGGGCGCAGGGTCCGAGCTGGGCCCCCGGTGCTCACGGGGAAGAGGGACCTGCGTCTGGATGCGGACTCGTCCGCAGAACGGCGGCCTCGGGCAGGGCCGCCCGGAGCGGCTGCGTCGGCCCGTGTCTCCGTGGACCGGCTGCGCGTGGCCCCCGGCAGCCGAGAACGTGGTGTGGAGGCGGCTGCCGGTCTCACGCTCACCGGACGGCGCGGGGGTGAGCTCAGGGTGAGGGAATGGAAAACACCCCGATTGTCGAAACCGGTGTGGCTCAGCGGACGGAAGGGTCCCGGGTTCGATTCTGGTCAAGGGAATGGACCTCATTTGCGGGCACATCCCCAGTGGGGCGTGTGCAGGAGGCGGCTGATCGATGTTTCTCTCCCATCGATGATTCTGACTCTCCCTCTCCCTTCCTCTCTGTAAAAAAATCAGTAAAATATATTTAAAAAATAAAAACAACCCGGTTGAACTTCCCTTCGACACGACACGGTTTGCAGACCGCGGGGAGGGTGGCTTCCTGCTGTCCGGAGGCCGCGTGCTTTGTCCTGAAAGTGCGGGAGCCGCTGCCATGTCTTCGGAGCCGGCCCCCGGCCCCAGGGTCCAGCGACAGCAACACGCCCCTGCCCTGCAGCCCCAGAGCCGCTCGGGCAGGGGCACCCGGACGCTGGGGTGGGGAGCGGCAGACCCTGCTCACCCCCCTGCGCTCCCCACACTCAGAGCAGCACCAGCCCCCGGCCGCCACTCCCCACGTGGGCATCTCGGCCGCGCTCCCGTGTTCCTGGCCTGAGTGCTGTGGCCCTCCCGCTGCACAGGGGGGAAACCGAGGCCGGGGGCGGACCAGACGGCCGCTCAGGGCTGCCCTCCCCACCGGCTGCACGGCCCTGCCCCTGCCCTGCCCTGCCCCCCCGGAGTGGGAGGTGCCACTCAGCCCGGGGGCGGGAGCGGGCACCAGCTGGGCGCGGGGCCGGGCAGGGGAGGGTCAAGGTCGAAGGGAAGGCACACAGAACCAGGAACGGCTCCCAGAGTGACCCAGCGATAGTGTGACCCCGGGCGCCTCTGGGGGGCGGGGCTCGGACACGGCACGCCTCCCATGGACCCTGCGGGCAGGGCTGGCCGGGGGTGGGGTGGGGGGAAGGGGGTGCGGGCGCTGGCCAGGGCCCGGGGTTGGTCTGCCGTCCTGCTGTGCTGTGTGGCCAGCTGGACGGGACTCGCGGGCCGGAGGGAGCCCGGCTCCTCCCGCTGGGGGGACAGCGAGGCCTCCCCCGCCCCCCCCCCACTCCGGGCGGGTGCCTGTGGCCGGGTCTGCGATGAGGACCGGCCGCCCCTCCGTTCCCCCGCCCCCCACCGGAGCGGTGCGTACTGTGCGGCCAGTACTGTGTGGACTTGCTAGTCTTTCTTTTCTTTTTAATGTTTTTTTTTATTTATTTTTACAGAGAAAGGGGAGAGGGATAGAGAGTCAGAAACATCGATGATGAGAGAGAAACATCCATCAGCTGCCTCCTGCACACCCCCCACTGGGGATGTGCCCGCAGCCGAGGTCCATGCCCTTGACCGGAATCGAACCCGGGACCTTGCAGCCCGCAGGCCGACGCTCTGTCCACGGAGCCACACCGGTCAGGGCGGCCCGTCTTTACCACGACTGTTTCCTTCACCGCCTCTCACCTGCGGAGGCTGAGCCGGAGACAGCTGCGGCGTAGCCGTCAGTGCCGGGTCTGAAGAATCGGGGAGCGTGGCGTCCGGCAGCCTCCGAGGCCTCTGGCCCGTCCCAGCCTCCCGGGCGGCCGTTGCAGGAGCCGCAAGCCGCGCGCCCCCTCTCCCAGCGGCCGGAGGCTTCCCGAGGGGTACACCCCACCCCCGCCTGCCCCAAGGTGGACAGCAGAGCAGCCCTGAAGCGAGACCCTCGGAGTCCGGGAGGGAGTCGGAGGAGGAGGAAGCGGCTGCTGGGCCGGGGTCTCTCCACAGAGCTGCCGGCGGTGGCAGCGGGCGAGTGGCGGCCCCGGCGGCCGTCCTGTCCCGCCCCCCCCGCCCCCCGCCCCCGGCCGGCTGCCACGTCCCTGCGAGGCGAGAGAAGCTGCAGGGCCCGGAGAGAGGGCAGCCAGCCTCACCGGGGCCGTCCCGGGGCAGCGAGGACGTGGGTGGACCGGAGCGGCGTCTGTTTCTCGGCGCCGTGGGAGCGCCGGGTGGGGGTTTGTGAGAGAGGACCCACAGCCACGGCGCCTCAACCGCGACTCGGCTGTTTTCGCTTTAACCGCCCGGGCGAGGGGCCCGGACCTGTCCCCGCCGCCGCCGGAGGGGACCACTGCCTTCCTTGGCCCCCAACGTTCACCTTCTTAATTAACCGGCCCCGGGAGGGGGTGCTGGACCCCTTCCCCCCACCCTAGGCGGGGGTGCTGGGGGCCAGAGGGTGTGGGCGGCCGGAGGGTGTTGGGGGCCGGAGGGCGTGGGGGGCTGGAGGGTGTGGGGGGCCGGAGGGTGCTGGGGGCCGGAGGGTGTGGGGGGCCGGAGGGTGTGGGGGGCCGGAGGGTGCTGGGGGCCGGAGGGTGCGGGGGGCCGGAGGGTGTGGGGGGCCGGAGGGTGTGGGGGGCCGGAGGGTGTGGGGGGCCGGAGGGTGCTGGGGGCCGGAGGGTGCGGGGGGCCGGAGGGTGTGGGGGGCCGGAGGGTGCGGGGGGCCGGAGGGTGCGGGGGGCCGGAGGGTGCGGGGGGGCCGGAGGGTGTGGGGGGCCGGAGGGTGTGGGGGGCCGGAGGGTGCTGGGGGCCGGAGGGTGCGGGGGGCCGGAGGGTGCGGGGGGCCGGAGGGTGTGGGGGGCCAGAGGGTGTGGGGGGGCCGGAGGGTGCTGGGGGCCGGAGGGTGCTGGGGGCCGGAGGGTGTGGGGGGCCGGAGGGTGTGGGGGGCCGGAGGGTGTGGGGGGCCGTGGCTCTGTGTCCTGCGCGTTCCCCTCCGGAGCCGCACACGGGCGGGGGCCGTGCCGCCGGGAAAAGGGGGGAAAGCGGCAGGACGGGCTCGGGAAGTGGCTCCTCGCGTGGTGATAAGACGCCGTTTACCTAAGCGCCTGCTCCCGTTCCTGCCTCGTGGAGAGCGATCGGCACACTCGTTGGCCGGCGGAGCCAAATGCCAACAGCACAACGATTGGGAGTGCTTTGGAGAGCCACACTTTTAAAGCGTAACCTTCTTCTAACGCCTCTTCTTCAACGTAGACTCGCCCAGGCCGTGCTAGTTTGGGGAAGAGCCACACTCAAGGGGCCAGAGAGCCGCAGTTTGCCCACCACGGCTCTTGGTCGCGAGGGGAGCTGTTTTGCCCTGAAAGAGATGCAGGTTTCACTGTCCGTTGAGCATCCCTGCCTGGGCCGACGGGCTGGTGAGAGGCAGGTGGGGGGCAGAGGGGGGCAGGCAGGCCCTGAAGGGGGTTAGGGGGGGCAGGCAGGCCTCTCAGGGGGTGGGGAGAGTCCCTGTGTGCCTGGCCTGCCTTCGCCCCGACACCGGCAGCCTGTGTGCGGGGAGGCCCCCGGGGTTGGAAACACCGGCTTCGGTCCCGGCGCTGCTGCCGAAAAGCCGTGTGACCGTGGCAGGTGCACCGGCTCTCTGAGCCCAGGTCCCCCTCTGGAGCACGGAGCCACCCGGGTTAGAAGCTGCACCTCATCAGGGCTCGGCCCTCCCGCCAGGTGTGGGGACGGGGGCCACGGTCTGGGTGCTGCCCAGAGCCCCCCCACTCAGGCTCCCGGGCTGTGGCTGCTGGGGGTCCCGCCCGGAGAGAAGGGGAGGTGGCGGTCCCAGCGGGTCCGAGGCCGGGGCCGTGCCAGCCGAGTGGAGACGCCGCGGTGGGCGAGGGCCACGGCTCTGGGCGGTGAGGGCCGCCCCAAGCCCGGGCGTCACCACGTGGGGCTGACCCTTCCAGGGTCACACGACCTGTCTGAGAAGTGCCACCTCGTGAGCTCCAGGCACATGGGGCGTCTGTGGTTCGTGTCCAGGTTGGTCCGGCGGGCAGACCCGGGGCTCAGGGCCCACCTAACGGGAAGCCACGTCCGAGCACCCCCGTCCCAGCACCGACACGCTCCGCACCTCCTGTGCCGGGCGCAGAGAAAGGACACCACCGCCGCCGCCGGCCGCGGGGCTCAGAGGTGAGCGTCGGCCTATGAATCAGGAGGTCAGGGTTCGAGTCCCCATGAGGGCATGTGCTCTGCTTGTGGGGTCCATCCCCAGTGGGGGGCGTGCAGGAGGCAGCCCTGACTCTCTCTCATCACGGACGTTTCTATCTCCCTCTCCCTCTCCTTCCTCTTGGAAACCAATAAAACACAAAAAGGGAAAAAGGAGAAATGACAGGAGATGGGAGAGGAGATCACAGCACGGCCTTCCCTGCCGGGGCCATGGCCAGGGGTGGGGTACCCGTGTGACCCCCCCCAAACCGCCAGAGGCGGCCTCCACGTCCTGTCTTGGTTACCCGGTGATGGATGGATGGATGGTGGATGGTGGATGGATGGTGGATGGATGGTGGATGGTGGATGGATGGTGGGTGGATGGATGGTGGGTGGTGGGTGGATGGTGGATGGTGGATGGTGGATGGATGGTGGGTGGATGGTGGATGGATGGTGGATGGATGGTGGGTGGATGGTGTGTGGATGGTGAATGGTGGATGGTGGATGGATGGTGGGTGGATGGTGGATGGATGGTGGATGGTAGATGGTGGATGGATGGTGGATGGTGGATGGATGGTGGGTGGATGGTGGGTGGATGGTGGATGGATGGTGGATGGTGGATGGATGGTGGATGGTGGATGGATGGTGGGTGGATGGTGGGTGGATGGTGGGTGGATGGTGGATGGTGGATGGATGGTAGATGGTGGATGGATGGTGGATGGTGGATGGATGGTGGGTGGATGGTGGGTGGATGGTGGGTGGATGGTGGATGGTGGATGGATGGTAGATGGTGGATGGATGGTGGGTGGATGATGGATGGATGGTGGATGGTGGATGGATGGTGGGTGGATGGTTGATGGATGATGGATGGTGGATGGATGGTGGATAGTGGATGGTGGATGGATGGTGGGTGGATGGTTGATGGATGATGGATGGTGGATGGATGGTGGATGGTGGATGGTGGATGGATGGTGGGTGGATGGTGGATGGTGGATGGTGGATGGATGGTGGGTGGATGGTGGATGGATGGTGGATGGATTCTCTCTCATCACGGACGTTTCTATCTCCCTCTCCCTCTTCTTCCTCTCAGAAACCAATAAAAACACGAAAAGGGAAAAAGGAGAAATGACTGAGGAGATGGGAGAGGGGATCACAACACGGCCTTCCCTGCCGGGGCCATGGCCAGGGGTGGGGTACCCGTGTGACCCCCCCAAACCCGCCAGAGGCGGCCTCCACGTCCTGTCCTGGTGACCAGGTGGGACCACGGCCCCCACGCCTTGGGTCCCCGTCCCAAGTTGGACACCCGTGTGGCTCCCGCATGCTCCTGGGGCGGGGGGGGGGGGCGGGAACCGCGTCCCCCCTCCCCCGTTCACAGCCTTGGCGGTGAGGCTGGGGGCTCTGTGGCAGAGCCCGGGCCTCGGGGTGCACCTGCCTGCGTCGGCCTCGGTGTAAAGCCACAGACACAGCTGTGCCCTCCTCGGGGTGCGAGTCAGGCACCCGACCCTGGGCACCTCCTACCAGGCCGTCCAGCCGCGCCCCCCAGGACCCTGACAGCCTCCCCTCGGACGGCCGTCGTCCCCCGCGCGGAGGAGGGCGACAACTGGGCCCACCCAGGCAGCCAGGCAGGCTGGGCCGAGCTTCTGAGAGGGGAGGGCGGGCGCTCCGGACGGCCTGTGTGCGCATCGGAAACACGATCCCCTCTGTCCGCCCGGCGGGGCCCGAGGAACGGAGAGGAAGCCCCGGCCTAATCGCCGGTGAGGGACACGGCCAGCTGCTCGTCGCCACCCAGCGCCGCCGCCGAGGACACCAGCACGCGTGATCAATCAGCCCAGCGCTGCTCAGCATGGTTCTCCGGTTACACGCGGGGGTGATGTCATCGCGGCCGGAGCGGAGAAGAAAGAGGCTCCTGTGTTCCCACCCGAAGGCCCGGGAGGCCAGCTTCACCGCCCCAGGCCCCGCCCCTCGGGCAGGGGAGAGGCAGGGCTGGCGTGTTTGCCGTGTCAGAGGGAGAAGCGACGTATGCTCGCTACAGACGAGCTGCTAAACCTAGAGAGGCAAGAGGAAGAAAGAGAAGATATCCAGAATCCCCCCTCGTCATGTCGCCTTCTAGTATTTTCCAAAGATAGCACCACTTATCTGTCTACCTACATGCATCCATGCACCCACCCGTTAGTTCATCATTCTATCCACTCTTCATCCATCCACCCGCCACCAATCATCCACCATCCATCCACCATCCATCCACCATCTATCCACCATCCATCCACCATCTATCCACCATCCACCATCCACCATCCATCCACCATCTACCATCCACCATCCACCATCCACCACCCACCCACCATCCACCATCCATCCATCATCCACCATCCATCCACCATCCATCCACCATCTACCCACTATCCACCCACCATCCACCATCCACCATCCACCCACCATCCATCCACCATCCATCCACCATCCATCCACTATCCACCATCTACCATCCACCATCCACCATCCACCATCCACCATCCACCATCCATCCACCATCCATCCACCATCTACCATCCACCATCCACCATCCACCATCCACCATCCACCATCCATCCACCATCCATCCACCATCCATCTACTATCCACCATCTACCATCCACCATCCACCACCCACCCACCATCCACCATCCATCCATCATCCACCATCCATCCACCATCCACCATCTATCCACCATCTACCATCCACCATGCACCATCTGCCATCCATCCACCATCTACCATCCACCATCCACCACCCACCCACCATCCACCATCCATCCATCATCCACCATCCATCCACCATCCATCCACCATCTACCCACTATCCACCCACCATCCACCCACCATCCATCCACCATCCATCTACTATCCATCCACCATCCACCCACCACTCACCATCCACTATCCATCATCCACCATCCATCCACCATCCACCCACTAGCCATCTATTCACACATTCTTTCTGCCTGGCTAGGCCCCTCAATTTGCCCATGCATGCTTCCTAAATTCAACATCCCTCCATCCATCTACTATTCACCATCCATCCATCCACCCATCCATCCACCCACCCACCCACCTACCATCCATCCATCCATCCACCCACCATCCACCCACCATCCACCCATCCATCCCTCCTCCATTAACCAATCCATCCATCCATCCATCCTATCCACTATCCAACCACCTATCCACTATCCACCCTTCTATTCATCCATGCACCATGCACCAATCCATCTATACATCCACAAATTCATCTATCCTATACCCACCCATCCATCCACTATCTATTCACCCATCCACCATTCATCATCCACCCCCACCAATTTATCTATCCGATCCATCCACCATCCATCCACCATCCATCCATCATCCATCCATCCATTCACCATCCATTCATCAATCCACCATCCACCATCCACCATCCATCCATTCATCCATCCACCATCCATCATCCACCCCCACCAATTCATCCATCCATCCACCATCCGTCATCCACCCCCACCAATTCATCCATCCATCCACCATCCGTCATCCACCCCCACCAATTCATCCATCCACCATCCATCCATCCACCACCATCCATCTATCCATCCACCATCCGTCATCCACCCCCATCAATTCATCCATCCATCCACCATCCATCCACCATCTATCCATCCATCCATCCACCCATCCATCCACCATCCACCCACCATCCACCATCCATCCAACATCCATCATCCACCCCCACCAATTTATCCATCCATCCATCCACCATCCACCCATTATCCATCCA
This sequence comes from Antrozous pallidus, assembly GCA_027563665.1. Classification (NCBI taxonomy): domain Eukaryota; kingdom Metazoa; phylum Chordata; class Mammalia; order Chiroptera; family Vespertilionidae; genus Antrozous; species Antrozous pallidus. The sequence goes on from CM050508.1 coordinate 212,891,612, forward strand.
TCCACCCACCCACCCACCCACCACCTGTCATCCACCCCACCAATTCATCCCTCCATCCATCCATCCATCATCCATCCACCCACCCACCCTCCATCTATTCATGCATTCTTCTTGACTGGACCCCTCAGTTTTCCCAGCCATGCTCTCTAGATTCAGCACATGAGCAGAAAAAAAGGCACATACAATGATGCACTCCTAACGGGGGGTGTAGGTGAGAGTGGGGATGGTGGGCACCTGCAGCTTTGTACATGTAAGCGTGTGTATGTGTGTGAGAGTGTGTGTGTCTGCACATGTGCAAGGGTGTGTGTGTGTGTGTGTGTGTGCCACCCTGGGAAGGAAGGGGGCTGGGCAGCCGCGGCGGACAGACGCGGGCCTGAACTCTGCCCGGCCTCTCAGAGGAACTCTGGGCCCTGCCCTTGGCCCAGACCCCCATTTGTCAGCCCCCCCGGGGAGCAGCCACGCCAGCCGGGGCCCCCGTGCTTGGGCGCAGCGCACATCAGAGTGCAGACGGACGAGCGCCTCTGCCTGTCTCCGGTGGCATGCGTGCCGGCGGCCGCGCCCCCACACCTGGTCCACGTTAGCCGTCCCCCCGGCTGACTGTGTCCGTGAAGCTCGGCCCGGTGGCCAGTCCCGCCCCCACCCCGGCCCACCTCCGCTTCTAATTGGGCCGCAAAGCCGTTTAATGGTGTCTGCACGGCGGCGGGGCTGCCGGGTCAGAACAATGCGCTATTCATGTCCGAACAGGACGCCAGTGAGCGGGCTAATATCTTTAAGCGAAAACGCGCGGCTTAATTGGAACAGATGCTGCGCATTCCAGTGCCAAAGGCCAGCTCCGATGTGATCGAAACCAGGTATGTGCCAGGGGTTCGGTTTAATAGCGGCTTTTATTTTTTTATTGGCGTTTACAAAACTTACTAATGCTCTGCACCACAGACCAGCCACGGGCCCCCCGGAGTGGCTGCCCGTGTTTGGGTCACAAAGAGGATGCCCCCCACTTGCCTGCTGAGCCCTGGCGGGTGCTGGGCTCTCCTGTCCTGACCCAGGTGTCACCCTCCCCAGGCCCCAGGACAGGAGCCTGCAGTGTCCGCTGGTGCGTCTGTCCAGCCTGCTCAGGCCCAGGTCCCACAGACGCAGGTGAGGCCTCTGGTGGTCTGGCACCCTCCCCTCTCCTACATCCCCGACTCTCAGCAGTGCCCCTGCCCTGCAAGCATGCTCTGTCTTTGCTCCGAAGCCATTGCTGCCCCATGGTGTCTCCTGTGTTTAATCTCTAAGCTGAGTCGTCCCATCCAGGAGGAAACTTCCGGAAGGCAGGGCTGTGGTTACGCACGGCCTCTGGGCCAGGGCTGAGTAGAGGGGGCTCTGCGTCTCTTGCCTTTCATTTCCACAGAGAAAACACGCATCCCTAAGCCATCGGCGCTTCTCAGGACTCGGGGAAAGCCTGTCTCCATGGCGCCCCGAAGGGCCCCCGCCTGCCTGTCCCTCTGCCTGGGGTTGGTGTCCGAATATCCCCACGGGCCTGGCCCTGGGAAGCAGCTTCCTTGGGCAGCTAAGCTGTTGCCCCGAGCGGCTCCTTGAAGCCTGGAGACCACCCCAAGTTCCTTACAACCGTTCCGTCGGAAAGCTAAATGGAAACACTTCCTGGGGATTGGGGACCCTTTCACGGGGCTCCTGAAACCCCAATGGAAGTGTTGGAAGGATTTCCCTGAACAGATGCCTCAGGCGGTAACCTCAGCTCAGGTAGATTCCACAGTCCATCCATCCATCCGTCCACCCACCCACCCATTCATTCACCCATTCATCCACACATCCATCCATCCATCCATCCATCCATCCATCCATCCATCCATCCACACATCCATCCACACATCCATCCATCCATCCATCCATCCATCCATCCATCCATCCACCCACCCACCCAGCCATCCATTCACCCACCCATCCATTCACCCATTCATCCATATATCCATTCATCCTTCCATCTATCCACCCACCCAACCATTCATTCACCCATTCATCCACATATCCATCCATGCATGCATGCATCAATCCATCCATCCACCCACCCACCATCCATTCAACCACCCATCCATTCACCCACCCATCCATTCATCCACACATCCATCCATCAACCCAACCATCCATCCAGCCATCCAGTCATCCATCCATCCATCCACACATCCATTCATCCATCCATCCATCCATCCATCCATCCATCCATCCACACATCTACCCACCCACCCACCCATCCACCCTTCCATCTATCCATCCATCTATCCATTCGTCCATCCGTCCATCCATCCATCCATCCATCCACCCACCCACCCACCCACCCACCCACCCATTCATCCACATATTCATCCATGCATGCATTCATCCATACACCCACCCATTCATTCATCCATCCATCCCCCGTCCATCCACCCACCCATCCATCCATCCATCCATCCATCCATCCATCCACCCATCCATCCATCCACCCATCCACCCATCCATTCATCCATCCACCCATCCACCCACCCGCCCACTCACCCATCCATCCCCCGTCCATCCACCCAGCCATCCATCCATCCTTCCATCTATTCATCCATCTACGTATCCATTCAATAAATATCTACTTGGCTCCTTCTAGGCACCTGGCTGGTGCCTGGGTTTCCCTCATCCCAGCATGCACATGACACATCTCTCCCAGCTGCTGGGTGGGTGAAGGGTGAAGGGCAGCTGGGGGACTGCACTGGTGGCTGGTTCACTGGAGGCCAGAGCACTAGGAAGTCAGTGAACACAGTGCGTGAGCACAGAGGCCAGAGGAAGCGCCGGCCTTGTCTCTGGGCCCAGGGCTGGGACCTGAGGCCCTTCCAGCAGAAAGGGGGCTGCCTGACTCAGCCCCAGAGCAGCCACGCCTCAGGCCAGGGCTCCGGGAAACCTCTCAGAACGAGTGGACAGAGAAGAGGGGCTGCTGCCCAGGGAGTGAGAATCAGAGGCCATTTGCTAGGGGTGGCCCAGGCTCACAGCCTCCTTCTCCTGCCTGCTCCATGCCCCAGGCCAAGGACATGCAAGCCGAGTGGCCGTGGCCCTGCTGTGACCCCGCCAGGGTCCCTGCTGCTGGCACCGGGCTCAGCCTTCGACAGGCCCGGGGTTCTGCCGCTGACTCTCCTTCACTTGGCGGGGCCTTGCCCGGGGTCACACAGGTGGGGGCAGTGTCAGCCATGACCAGGGCCCAGGTGGCTAGCCCTTGGTGCCGCTGAGTGGGATTGGAGGCCCTGGAGGAGGCTTCCTGCCCCTGCGGGTCTCCCTGCGTGGCGTCCCCGGGCAGGTGGTCAGAGGGGCTCGGGGGTCCGTGGAGGTGGGAAGAGCGGCCGCCAAGTGCAGTCAGAGCTTGGGCATGACATCGGGGCCTCCCCAGGTTTTGCTATCGTGAACGACACGAACATGGGCGTCTTGCACACCAGTCCTTGCACACCGCGAGCATCCTGCGGGGCCTAAGAGTGGGACTGCCGGGCCGGCTCGTCTTCCCCACCAGACTCACCGGGTGACTCGGTGTTGGTGCCGCAGCGACTGGGTGCCTCCAGCCCCGGGGGTGAGTGAGGTCACCCATGCCCAGCGTTGGCAGCTCTCGCCCAATGCCCAGCAGTCTCGCTTTGATGAGCCTGTCCCTCGGGGCAGGCGACTCTGAGCATCTATGCCCAGGAACCCGGAAAGGTGCGAGTGTCTGCGACGGCCTTCACCCTTTCTCCGATTGGAATGTTTTGCCATCTCTATTTTTCCTTGTTGCTGCTCATTTTTTAAAACAAGCATTTTAAAGACTAGAGACCCGTTGCAGGAAGATTCTTGCAAGAACAGAGCTTCCTGCGGCCTGAACAAATCTCCCTCCCTCCCTCCGCTGCCTCGCTCCCTCCCTTCTCCCCCACCCCGCTTGCTCGCTTCTCTGCAGCTTTGCTCCCTTCTGCAGTGCTTGGCTTCCTTCTACACCCTCTTCTTTGCGTGGATATGCAAATTAACCGCCATCTTGGTTGGGTTGATTTGCTCCTGATTGGCTGATGGGCGTGGTTTGATTGGAGGCACAGTCCATTTGCATATTACTCTTTTATTAAATAGGATGGCATAACACACAAAAAAATGCAAAAGTCACACAAGCACACGCCATTGTGTGAACTTTCCCTGAGTGGGCACACCATATATTCAGCTTCCAGACCAGGACACGGAACATTCCGGAACCCAGAGGCCCTGGTGCCTTTCGTCACCACTCCATCTTCCACCACAGGTGGTAACTGTCCTGACCCTGGACTTAATGCAAGTAAATCACACGCCTGCACTGGGCTGTCTGCTTCCTCAGTGCGTGTTTCAGGTGTTGGTGTGTTCCCTCCTGACGGGAGTCTTCGCTTAGGTGTGTGGTATGTCAATCAATCCTTCTTTTGACCCCTCACCCGAGGATATGTTTCTATTGATTTTAAATATGGTCTTTAAAACCGATTGTAGAGGAAGAGGAAGGAAAGAAAGAGAGAAATGTGGATGCGAGAGAGTTGCTTTCCTCTTACTGCTTCTAATATTATCTTTGGCTTTTGATGGTTTGACTGTAAATCTCTGGGTTTATTCTGTTGGAGTTCATCGAGCCTCCTGGATGCGTAGATGAATGTCTTTCATCTGATTTGGGGAGTTTTTTGCTATTATTTCTTCAAATTTCTGCCCTTTCTTCCTCTCATTCTGGGACTCCTGTGACACGTACGTTGCTGTGTCATGGTGCCCCTTAGATCTCTGAGGTTCTATTCATTCTTTTTTTTCTTTTTTCTTTTGCAGTTGTATAACTTTATTCAACCATCAGCATTAGTTCTCGTCCACATTAACGGTCTGTGGATTTTTGAAGGTGGTGACAGGCACATAGGTGACCAATATATACAGCTTGTTTGGTGAATCTTCATCCTCATGACGTTTTCTAGACAAACGTAGCCGGATACGATAGAGGACATTCCTTATTCCTTTGGGCCAGACAGCTTTGTGGAGCCTGGTGTCAATACGAGCATCTGGAGTCCCCATCTCCTTCATGGCAAATTTCCGGATCTCCTTGAGTGCTCGAGGGGCACGCTTCTTAAAACCCACGCCGTGGATGCGCTTGTGGATGTTGATGGTGTACTCCCTGATCACCGCCTCGTTGATGGCGGACCGGCCCTTCTTCCTCTCGCCACCCTTCTTTGCGGGAGCCATCGTGGCCTGCAAGTTGGAAAGAAAGAGCGCCTCTATTCATTCTTTTGAATTCTTTTTTCTTCCTGTTTCTCAGATGCATTGTCTCAACGTTCCTTGCTTCAGGTTCACTGATTTTTTTTTCTCCTTCCAGCTCAAATCTTCTGTTGAGCCTAACAATTTTTCTCATTTTAGTTATTGTACTTTTCAACTCTAGAATTTTTATTTGATTTTAAAAGATAATTTCTATCTCTCTACCGATATTCTCTGTATTTGGTGACACATAATTCTCATGATTTTCGTTAGTTCTTTGAACATTAAAAATAGCTGGTATGAAATCTTTGTCTAGTAAGTCCAACACCCGGGCTTCCTCAGGAGCAGTTTTCATTGATAGCTTTTTAAATTTTTTAAAAAAATCCTGTGTGGGCCACACTGTCCTGTCTACTTAAATCTTCATTAAGTAAACTATATTATCTAAAACACCTCAATAGGTGTTTTAGATAATACAGTGTGGCAACTCTGAAAATCAGTTGCACTCCCCTAATGTTTTTGTTGGTCGTTGCTGCTCTTCGTTCACTTGGCAACTTTCTGAATGAATTCTAGAAAGTCTGTACTCTCTCAGGTGTGGCCACTGATGTCTCTTCTTGGTTTGCTTTGTAGTCAGTTAATGTTTGGACAGACATTTTTTTTAAATAACTGAAGCCAATATCTCTTACACTTTGCTGAGGAGCAGGTCACAGTCCTAGGAGGCGGATGACACTTCTGCCTTCGCCTTCCACGGCTTCTTGTGCTGAGTCTCAAGGTCAGACAGAGGTGAGAGGTCAGAGCCTGCTCCGGTGTTTTCCAGGCACGTGCACATCCTTGCACATGCGAGTGGCTGTTTGGATTCCCAGGGGTGCGGTGGGCCTTCCCCTGCCGAGGCCGTTAGGCTGTTAGGTCTCCAGCCGCCGGCATGCTGCTGGGGTGCAGGCCGCCCTGCGGCGGGGGCGAGGGGATGGGGTGGGGCAGGTGACAGCCAACGGCTCTCCGGTCATTCCAAGACCCAGCCATTTTCTCGAACCAACACTCGTTAGCTTTTCTGGAGACCTTGGGTGAACTCCCCGGACTTCTGAAAAGTGGATCTTGCCCGTTTCTGGGCGTGGCCTCCTTGCTTCTCTGGAGGAGCAGAGATTTGGGGGCCTTCGCTCCATTGAAACGCTCCTCTTCAGGAGGAACCTTCCACATTTTTATCCCCGCCCAGACACGACAGACAGGATTCCTTGTGATGCATGCAGGCGCCGGTCAATGGATTTTATCTTATTGTAATTTTAAATATATTTTTATTGGTTTCAGAGAGGAAGAGAGAGAGGGAGAGAGGGAGAGAGAAACATCCACGATGAGAGGGAAGCATGGGTTGGCTGCCTCCTGCAACCTGGGCATGTTCCCCGGCCGGAAATCAAGCTGTGATCTCTTGGCTCATAGGTCGATGCTCAACCACGGAGCCCCCGTGGCCAGGGTGGTCAGTGGGTCTTTCCGTGGCCGCACGGTTCCCCGAGGATGTAGCAGGAAGGGCGGGTTTGTGCACAGGCCTTCCTTCTGCGCTTGCCCTCTGCGAGGGGCCTCCCCCTCCCTGGGACCCCACGTCGAGCCCCTCGGCACCAGCACCCGTGTCGGGGAGCCAACACAGCATGAGCTCCCCTCCCTCACTGCGCTGGGACCTGGTGTTCATTTGGGGGCCCCCGGAAATTTCCATTACTCTTTGGCAGGCCTAGCTCTCCCTTCAGTGGATGTGTATCATATTTCGCCTGGCATTTCTGGACTTTTTTTTTTTTTTTGTAAGCGGGAGTGTTCTTGGGTTATGCTGATTAGAATATCCCCGGGGAACGGAGCCCCCTGCGTGTGTTAGCGCGCACACAGCCGTCCACACCGGGGCGGGAAACAGGTACGGTGAGACCCGCACGGCCAGCGAGAGGGGCTCAGAGGTCGAATGTCAACCTGGGAACCGGGAGGTCAGGGTTCGATTCCCGGTCGGGGCACAGGCCCGGGTTGTGGGCTCGATCCCCAGTGAGGGGCGTGCGGGAGGCAGCCGGTCCCTGATTGTCTCTCGGTGTTGAGGTTCCTCTCTCCCTCCGTCTCCCTTCCTCTCTGACATCAATAAACACGAATGAAAAAACCAAGTTGCCTGGCCAGCTCTCTCGTCCCTTCGTCCGTGCGTGGCACAGAAGTGGGCGCTCACCGGACACCGAGCCGCCAGCACCTGGACGCCAGGGACCGGAGGGTGGGAAGACGCCCGCCCACGGGGTTCTGCTGGGCGGGCCGAGCGAAGGCCGGGGGTCCCTGGGCGGCCACGCTGGTGCTCCCAGAGGCCACCCATTGCCCGGCGGCCTCGTGCTACGTGTCTGCCTCTGGGTTTGAGGTCCGGCGGGGAGACCTGCGGCGGGGACAGTGGGCGCTGGCCAGCGGGTCCTCAGCAGAGCGGGGGCCTCTGCCCGGGAGGTGGGTACACCGCCTCGCGCCAGCCTCTCGCTGTGAGCACAGGTACGGCCACGCACCCCACTCTCCTCGTGTCCCCCCGCTTCCCGGCCGCTCCGTCTGCAAATCTGCGGCCGGGCTGGGAGGAAGCTGCAGGCGCTGAGGGGACGGCCCTGCTCCTACTCAAGTCTGGTTGGTGGAGAAGTTGGTGAGAGGATGGAGGGTGAAGCGACAGAACCAAATTTCTTCTCCTCCTCGTCCTCTTCCTTCTCATTGTCGTCGTCGTCCTCCTCCTCCTCCTCCTCCTCCTCCTCCTTCTCCTCCTCCTTTGCTTTCTCTCCCTTCTCCTCCTCCTCTTCCTCATCCTCCACCTCCTCATCTTCCTCTCCCTCCTTCTCCTCCTCCTTATCTTCCTCTTCCTTTGCCTCCTCCCTCTTCTTCTCCTCCTCCTCTTCCTCATCCTCCGCCTCCTCCTCTTCCTCCTCCTCTCCCTCCTTCTCTTCCTCCTTCTTCTTCTTCTTCCTCCTCGTCCTCCTCCTCCTCCTTGTCTTCCTCCTCCCCTTTCTTTCCCTCCTCCTCCTACTCATCCTCCTCCTCCTGTTCTTTGTCCTCCTCATCCTCCTCCTCTTTGTCCTTGTCTTTGTCCTCATCGTCCTCCTCCTCCTCTTTGTCCTCGTCCTCCTCCTTCTCTCCCTCCTCCTCGTCCTCCTTCTCTTCTTCCCCCTCCCCCCTCCTCCTCTTTGTCCTCGTCCTCCTCGTCCCCGTCCCCCGTGATCACGGCTCCTGGCACCAGGACTGCACCGTAGCTCTCCGGGCACGGTGCCATTGAAGCCCTTCAGCCTCCTGACATTCCCATTGTCCGAGGAGACGCCCCGGCTCCTGGGAGACAAGCGTCCATGCGGGCCAGGTCCTCGCAGAGGCAGAGGGGAGTTTTCACGGAGCTCCACGCGCCGGGGCTGCCGGCACCCCTGGGCCTGTGGGCGCACCTCCCCCATCTCTAGTCCACTGACACATGGCTGTGGCCCTGCGTGTGTCTGTCTGCTCTTCTGAGGACACCAGCCACTCGGATCGGGGCCGTGGTAACCCAACGTGCACGCATCCTAACGGGTCCAGTGGCGTCTGCAGACCCTGCTTCCAGATGCGGCCACAGTGTGAGGTTCTGTGGCTGGGCATCTCCCTGCTCAACCCAGCACACACACGCACACACGCACACACACACACGCACATATGCACACACACTCATGCACACACATATGCACACACACACACAAACTCATGCACACACACTCATGCACATACACGCACACACACACACACTCACACACACACACTCATGCACACACACTCATGCACACACACATATGCGCACACACACACAAACTCATGCACACACACTCATGCACACACACACACTCATGCACACACACACACACTCACACACACACACTCACACACACACACACTCATGCACACACTCACACACACACTCACACACACACACTCATGCACAAACACACACACACACTCACACACACACTTATGCACACACACATGTGCACAAATCCTCCAGAACCGAGCCTGGACCCTCAGTGCCGGCCCAGGGTGCTGGGACACAGCTCCTGGCGCCCAGCTGCCTGCCCGACCTATGGCCCAGGCAGGAAGTGGGAGGGGCCAACTGGAGTGCCCTCTTCCCATGACCCCCACCCCTGCTGGGTGTGTCACCGGGCCGGCCCTCCAGCCCTGGCCCCCCCCCCCATCTTGATTCACAACAGGGGTGTGCAGCTTCTGCACGGAGACCCCCGGGTTTGGAAGGCTGAGCAGGACCCCCTGAGTGAGCGGGAGGGGGGCACCCACTGGGGAGGGAACCCCTCTGCTCCCCACCCCGGACCCGCGAGAGGCAACCTCGCCGCAGACAAAACCCCCGTTTCCTGGAGGCGGAACCCCACCAGGGGCGTGAACAGCGAAAGGTGGGCCCCGCCCTCACCCGGACACACGGCCCTTCGGTTCCCGGCTGGAAAGCCACCGGCCGCGTGCAGAGCCTTCCACGTGAGATGTTACGGGGTTGAAATAAATCCGGTCCTTCCGGGCCGAGTGCGCGACTGCCTCCCCGTGGTCGGTGGATGCCGGCTGCGGGCGCCTCTGGGGACCGCCCTTGGCCAGATGAGCCCTTTCAAAGCCGGGCTGAGCACGCGGGCTGGCGGGAGCGGGCGCCTCGCCTGCTCTGCCCACCGGCTGTGGCTTTCCTCTGGGTAAGGGCTCGGCAAACCCATCCGTCCAGGGAGCCAAACGTCAACAGGACAGCGATGGAAACGTCTCTGGAGAGCCACATTGTTGAACTTAAACTTTTAACGCCACTCCCCCATAGACTCGCCCGGGCCTGGTATTGTGCGGAAGAGCCACGCTCAAGAGGCCCAAGAGCCGTAGGTGGCTCGCGAGCCGCAGTTTGCTGACCGTGGCCCAGTGTGTCGAGGCGGGCGATTTCCCTATTCAGCAAACGTTGATCTCCCCAGCCCGGCCTCGCCCGCAGCTCGCAAACAAGCCCCCTTCCTCCTGGGGCACTTCCCCCCGGGGCGCCAGCAGGGGGCAGGAGACTCCTGTTTGAGGGCCACCCCGAGGTGCTCCTGAGGCTTGACCCCGGCTCTGACGGGGTGACCGGCGCCTGAGACTCCGCAGAGGGCGAGGCGGAGGCTGCTCGCCTGGGAGCCGGGTGCGGGGGGCAGCCCGTTGGTCTGGAGGGCTCAGGCCCAGGCTTCGGGGCGCAGAGAGAAGGGCAGCCGTCGTGGCCGCGTCATGAGGCCCCGGTGGCCCCGGCTCACCTCCCGGGCGCCGGAAGAGCCCCCAGTGCGCCTGCTCACGGCCGTCCCCGTGTCCGCCGGTGGGCGCCCCCGAAGACGGCCGCCGGGTGCGTGTCCCCAGGTCCCCGCGGTGCTTGGCGCGGCCAGCAGGAGGCGGCGTCCCTGCTCCCAGCTGGGGACACTGAGGCCGGAGAGGCCAGGATTGGCTCGGAGCTGCCAGTGGGCGGCCCTCCCACTGCCCTGCCACTCTGGGCGATGCCCCCGTGGGCAGCCGCGTTCGGAGCCGGCACGTGCGCCTGGCAGAGCCCCCCTTGGCCTGGGCGGGCAGACTCGCTCGGACCAACAGGACCCGCGGAAGCCGTGGGCCGGCTCCCAGCCTGGTTAGTAAAGGATGCGGCTCCCATCCTGGGTGTGCTCGCTCTCTCTCTCATTCTCTCTCTTTCTCATTCTCTCTGTCTCTCTGCGTGTTTCTCTCTCCTGTCTGTCTCTGTCTCTCTCTGCGTGTCTCTCTCTGTCTCTGTCTCTGTCTTTCTCTGTCTATCTGTCTGTCGCTGTCTCTCTGTCTCTCTGTCTCTCTCTCTGTCTCTTTCTCTGTCTCTCTCTGTCTCTTTCTCTGTCTCTGTCTCTCTCTTTATCTGTCTGTCGCTGTCTCTCTGTCTCTCTCTCTCCGTCTCTTTCTCTGTCTCTGTCTCTCTCTGTCTCTCTCTCTCTGTCTCCCTGTCTCTCTCTGTCTCTGTCTCTCTCTCTGTCTCTTTCTCTGTCTCTGTCTCTCTGAGATGAGACATGCTTGCGGCTTTCAGCGGTCGGTGTGGGGCCACTGGTCACACGGCACCTTCCTGCCAGGGAGCGGGCGCCCCGAGGGGTCCCTGGGCGCCCATTTCCCACCCACGCTCTTGGCCCCCAGGCCCCCAGTCCTCCCGGCAGGTGCAGAGGGCAAACTGTGACCCCAAGTTCTCAGGTTCGAGCCCCACCCCAGCGCCCGCGGAGGGGCCTCGTTGGAGGAGGGTCTTTGGGGATGACCTGGTCTCGGCGAGGCTGTCGGGCTGGCTCTGACCCGGGCCCTGCCCTTCTCAGAGGGGAGAGGCGGCCACCGGGTCGCGCTACCGCCCCCTAAGGAACCACGGGAGCCGGCGGGAAGCCTGGACGGTCCTCCCCCGCCTTCGGAGGACCGGGGCCCTGACGGTGAACTTCCCGCCCGAAGGACCTCCGATCACACCCTGACCCTCACGTGAAAGGGACAGGGGTGCCCCGAGTGGAAGATCTGAGTGTGGCCCCCACAAGGAGGAAGCTCACAGCAGCCACTGCGGGAGGGAAGGCAGGGACAGGAAGGGAGAGAGGAGGAGATGGCCGGACAGCAGGGTGGCTGGTTAGATGGTGAGTGGGTGGATACGTGGATGGGTGGGTGGATGGATGGAAGGATGAGTGGGTGGGTGGCTGGGCGGATAGACAGATGAATGGGTGGGTGGGTGGATGGATGGGTGGGTGAATAAGTGGGTGGGTGGATGATGGATGGATGGATGGATAAGTGGGTGGATGATGGATGGATGGATGGACAAGTGGGTGGGTGGCTGGGTGGATAGACGGATGAATGGGTGGGTGGGTGGACGGATGATGGATGAAAGGATTTGTGAAGGAGTGGGTGGGTGGATGGATGGATAAGCGGGTGGGTGGGTGCATGATGGGTGGATGGATGATGAATAGGTGGGTGGGTGAAGGAGTGGGTGGGTGAGTGAGTGGATGAATGGATGATGGATGGATGAATAGGTGGGTGGATGGATGGATGGATGGATAAGTGGGTGGGTGGATGGGTGGATGGATGGATGGATGGATAAGTGGGTGGGTGGATGGATGGATGGATGGATGGATGGATAAGTGGGTGGGTGGATGGGTGGATGGATGGATGGATGGAGAAGTGGGTGGGTGGATGGGTGGATGGATGGATAAGTGGGTGGGTGGATGGGTGGATGGATGGATAAGTGGGTGGGTGGGTGGGTAGATGGATGGATGGATGGATAAGCGGGTGGGTGGATGGATGGATAAGTGGGTGGATGGATGGATGGATGGATGGATAAGTGGGTGGATGGATGGATGGATGGATGGATGGATGGATAAGTGGGTGGATGGATGGATGGGTGGATGGATGGATGGATGGATGGATAAGTGGGTGGATGGATGGATGGATGGATAAGTGGGTGGGTGGATGGATGGATGGATGGATAAGTGGGTGGATGGATGGATGGATGGATGGATAAGTGGGTGGATGGATGGATGGATGGATAAGTGGGTGGATGGATGGATGGATGGATAAGTGGGTGGATGGATGGATGGATGGATGGATAAGTGGGTGGATGGATGGATGGATGGATAAGTGGGTGGATGGATGGATGGATGGATAAGTGGGTGGATGGATGGATGGATGGATAAGTGGGTGGATGGATGGATGGATAAGTGGGTGGGTGGATGGATGGATGGATAAGTGGGTGGGTGGATGGATGGATGGATGGATAAGTGGGTGGATGGATGGATGGATGGATAAGTGGATGGATGGATGGATGGATGGATAAGTGGGTGGATGGATGGATGGATGGATAAGTGGGTGGGTGGATGGATGGATGGATGGATAAGTGGGTGGGTGGATGGGTGGATGGGTGGATGGATGGATAAGTGGGTGGGTGGATGGATGGATGGATGGATAAGTGGGTGGGTAGATGGGTGGATGGATGGATGGATAAGTGGGTGGGTGGATGGGTGGATGGATGGATAAGTGGGTGGGTGGATGGATGGATGGATGGATAAGTGGGTGGGTGGATGGATGGATGGATAAGTGGGTGGGTGGATGGATGGATGGATGGATAAGTGGGTGGGTGGATGGATGGATAAGCGGGTGGGTGGGTGCATGATGGGTGGATGGATGATGAATAGGTGGGTGGGTGGATGGATGATGGATGGAAGGATTTGTGAAGGAGTGGGTGGGTGAGTGAGTGGATGAATGGATGATGGATGGATGAATAGGTGGGTGGATGGATGATGGATGAATGAATAGGGGGGTGGATGGACAGATGACTCAAGTAGACAGATGGTGGACGGAAGAATGGATGGGAGGGCAGGTGGCACAAGTGCCATCTTGGAGGTGTAAAAGGCCAGGCTACCGGGAAGACGCTCAGGGCTTTGGGCTCCTCTGGAAACGACTGGGCACAGAGACGGAAGATGCTGGGCACACCGTGCCCTGGATGAGCACGGCTCCTTGCACACACACACACACACACACACACACATGCACGCACATACACACACGCACACACACACGCGCGCGCACACATGCACACGCACACACACATGCACACGCGCACACGCACACACGCACACATACACACACGCACACACACACATGCACACACACAAGCCATTGCCATTCTCTCTCTGGCAGTGGCAGTGCCCACCTTGCCACCCGCAGTTGCCTTTCCCTTCGTTGCCAGTGGCCACTGGGCCCGGCCCCCAGCGAGCAGGTCTGGCCGCTAACGAGCCGGCTGCTGGCCACTAACCGGCCGAGGGCCTGGGGCCGGTGACACAGGGACCAGGGGTGTGACGGGCAGAGCGGCCTCAGCCCGGGCCTGGGAGCCCTGTCGCTGGCCCAGGGCGGTGAGAAGCAGGGAGCCCCGCGGGTCCTGGGCTGCCCACACCCCCGTGACGATGGCTGGCAGCCTCCCCGGTGCCCAGGTCTGCCCACCTCCGTCACGGGCTGGGGCTCCTCCAAGGGCACGGGAGGGGGGGGGAGGGGGAGGGCGGAGAGGCCGGAGCAGACAGCGGCCCCGGCGCGGACGGAAGCGGACGCCCCAGAGGGACCGCCCTGCGGAGGGAGATGGAGTTACAGCCGGTTCGCCCATAAACCCGGTCAAGCGATTTACGAGGCCGCCGGCCGGCCGGCCGGGGTGGGGGAGGGAGCCAGCGGCCGGCTTCTGGCTGGAGCGGAGTGGCCGGCGGCCTCGTGGGAACGGCCTTCGCAGCGAGCGCCCGGCCACGGGGCACCCGGTGCTGCCCGTCGCGTCTGCCTGGGGGGCCGGGACGCCGGACGTGGCCACGGATACGGTGCCTGGAGCCCTCGGGGTGCAGGGCCAGGTGGCCGGGCCGGGCGGTTCCGGGGCGGGGGGGGGGGGGGGGGAGGGCGTCCGGAGGCCGAGGCGGAGGTTCCCAGGCTCCGGGTGGGGTTTCTGCCCCGCGGGGCCCTGGGAACCAGCCCGACCTCACGTAGGCTGTGGCTCATAAACCCACTCCGGTTTCTCGGGCCACGTGGTGCCCCCCCCCAGCGGGTCCAGGTCCCTGCTGCTCTCCGGGGACAGCCTGGGGCGGGGGACGCTCCACAGGGGGCGGCAGCCTCTCCCTCCACGCCCCCCCACCCCGGGCAGCCCCCCAGGACAACAGGGTGAGGAGCAGGGAGGGGTGTCTCTGGACGGGTCATCTGTCCCCGGTGGGCAGAGGAGGGAGCGCAGGGACGGCGTCCCAGGGCCGCTTGGCCAGGCAGGCCGGGTGCCGGGGTCGGGGTGCCAGGCCCGGGGCAGAGGGCAGCACGGCTCCCAGCTCGGCTGGAGGGGACGCCGGGAAACGTGTCCTGGGAACACTCAGTGGCTTTGTGCGGAGCCCCCGTCCCAGTTGGCCGGCCTGGCTGCCCGGCGCTGTCCCCCAGTCTGAGCTTGTCTGGGGCCGGGTCACGGAGAGACGGAGAACGGCCACAGGTTGGTGACGGGGACGTGCCCAGACCTGCCTCGTGGGGAGCCCGGTGTCCCCGCGTGTGGGCCAGAGGCCGCTGCCCGGACACTCACGCGCTCCCGTGACCGGGTGCCGCGCGCCTCGGCTCGCCTTCCCCCGCCGGTCGGTCTTAGCGCCTGCCCGGTGCGTGTCCCCCGTCTCCGCTCCCCCGGGCCCGGCCGGACGCGGCTCTGGGACCTCCCCGCCCGCGAGGCCTCTTTAGGGCCAGGGTCCCCGGACCTCGACGGCACGCGCTTCTGCCTCCCCACCCCCCCCCCCCCCCCGCCACGGGGCGGCTGGGATTCCGGGGTCACTCACGGCGCCCACCTGCCGGGCGGCTGGCCGGGCTCCCGGGGGGGCGGGTGCCCTCGGGGAGAGTCTCCGTCAGCACAAAAGGCTCCGTTCCCGGCCGGTGGCTCAGAGACGGACCTGTGAGCCAGGAGTTGGGGGTGCGGCTCCCGTCAGGGCACATGCCCAGTGCGGGGCGAGCAGGAGGCAGCCGGTGCGTGGCTCGCTCATCGTGTCTCTCTCCCTCTGTCTTCCTCTCTGAAATCAGTAAAAAACGCATTAAAATGGGTTTCCCTGACCCTGGTGGGGGGGGGGGGCGCAGGAAGCCACACGGTCCCGGTCTCCCCTGCGTGACCAGCCGCGTGAGGCTCTGCTGGGGGCTGGGCCACGGGCAGGAGGCGGCGAGGGGCCGGAGAGCCGGGCCCTGGGGGAGTCCTCTGGAAGCTTCCGGATAGGAAGGAACCGGGTGGGGGTTCCCCCCCGGACCACCTGCACCTTATCGGGAGCAGTGAGCCCAGCCCCCAGGTCAGATAGGACCCCCCAGTTTCTTTAAAAAAAAACACACACATTTTATTGATTTTTCACAGAGAGGAAGGGAGAGAGAGGGATACTCAGAAACATCGATGACATCGACCAGCTGCCTCCTGCACGCCCCCCACTGGGGACGTGCCCGCAACCAAGACACATACATGCCCTTGACCGGAATCGAACCCGGGTCCCTTCAGTCCGCAGGCCGACGCTCTATCCCCTGAGCCACACCGGTTTGGGCGGTCCCCCGTTTCTTCCTGAGTGGGAAACCGGTCTGAGCCTGTGACCCCGTCATTTCCGAGTGTGTTTCTGTGCCGGCCGGGGCTGTGTGACCGGCTCCATGGGACTGGGTGCCAAGGCCGGGTGCCAAAGGGCAATGTGGCTCCCAGCGCGTGAACCCTCACATCCCCCCCGTCCCCAGCCCCGCAGACGGCTGCAGGGGAGTATGGGGAGGCTCTGACTGTGACCCGGCGTGGGGAGGCGTGTGCCGGAGAGACAGAGCACCTGCCCATGGGACGGGGCCAGGGCTCGTGGGGTGAAGGAAAGAGAAATCCCCGAGGGCTTCCTGGAGGAGACTGCCTTCCGAAAGAAAGTGCCAAGTCCCTGAGGCGAGGAGGTGCAGACACCACGCCTCCTGTGGACCCGTGTGTGGGGCCTGGTCCCTCCTGAGCAAGGGACACGTGCTTCTGTCACTCCACAAGCCGCAGTCAGTGGGCGGGAGGTGCAGGCGGGGCCGCGTCCCTGGGTCCTAAGGCTGGACCCCAGGTCACAGGCCGCTGACAGCACTAGGAAGTGTCTCTCTAGGCGGGCGGGGGAGGGGGGCAGTGCCGGGGGCTCCGAGCCCCGCCCCCAGGCCCTCTGAGCAGCACAATGGTCGCCTGGGTTACATTGTTACACATGTGACCGCACCATCCCTGCAAAGCCTCAGCAGCACCCCCGGACGGAGCGGGCCTGCGGGGTGGAGACAGGGTTCTCGGGGACCCTGCTGACCGGGCTCCCACCCCCCTGTCTGGGAGACGTCCCCCCCCACCCCCGAGACCCTCGGAACCCCGGGCCCCGGAAGCTTCCGGAGCAGCCCCTCCGGTGTCACAGAGCGGCCGGCGAGGGTTCCGCCGGGGCCGGAGGAGGCCGGGCACGCGACATGTTTAACCCCCACGCGCTGGACGTCCCGGCCGTCATCCTGGACAACGGGTCCGGGCTCTGCAAGGCGGGCCTGTCCGGGGAGATCGGGCCCCGCCACATCGTCAGCTCCGTCGTGGGGCACCCCGCGTGCCAGGCGGCCCCGGCGGGGGCGGCGGCGGCGGCGGGGGCCGGCCAGAAGCAGTACTTTGTCGGGGAGACGGCCCTGCACCGGCGGGAGGCACTGAGCCTGCGCTGCCCCGTCGAGCGGGGCCTGGTCGTGGCCTGGGACGACCTGGAGCTGCTGTGGCGGCACCTGTTTGAGTGGGAGCTGGGGGTGCGGGCGGGCGAGCGGCCCGTGCTGGTGACCGAGCCCTCGCTGAACCCCCGGGAGGCCCGGGAGAAGACGGCCGCCCTCGTGTTCGAGACCTTCCAGGCCCCCGCCTTCTACCTGTCGGACCAGGCGGTGCTGGCCCTGTACGCGGCGGCCTGCGTCACCGGCCTGGTGGTGGACAGCGGGGACGGCGTCACCTGCACCGTGCCCGTCTTCGAGGGCTACTCCCTGCCGCACGCGGTCGGCAAGCTGCCGGTGGCGGGCCGGGACGTCACGGAGCACCTGGCGCGGCTGCTGCAGGCCGAGGGTCGCGCCTTCCCCTGCCCGCTGCACCGGGGCCTGGTGGCCGACGTCAAGGAGAAGCTGTGCTACGTGGCCCTGGAGCCTGAGCGGGAGCTGGCGCGGCGGCCGGAGGAGGTGCTGCGCGAGTACCGGCTGCCGGACGGCAACATCGTCTACTTCGGAGACCAGCTGTTCCAGGCCCCCGAGGTCCTGTTCGCGCCCCGGCCGCTGGGCGTGCAGGGCCCCGGCCTCGCCGGCATGGCCTCCGCCAGCGTCGCCAAGTGCGACGCGGACATCCAGGGCGCCCTCTACGGCGAGATCGTGCTGACGGGGGGCAGCACCCTGTTCCAGGGGCTGGACGACCGCCTCCTGAGGGAGCTGGAGCAGCTGGCCGCCAAGGGGACCCCCATCAAGATCACGGCGCCCCCCGACAGGTGGTTCTCCACCTGGATCGGCGCTTCCATCGTCACCTCCCTGAGCAGCTTCAAGCAGATGTGGGTCACCGCCGCCGACTACCGGGAGTTCGGGCCCTCGGTGGTGCAGAGGAGGTGCTTCTGAGGCCCCCCACCCCCCGCGCTCCCTCCTCCAGGGCACGGGGTGGGATGGGGGGTGTCCCGGGCGTGGCCAGGGCTCCCCTCGGCGTTCAATAAAAGAGGAGGCGGTGCAGTCTTGGGCGGCGTTGGGCTCGATTCGTTCCTGGCGGCGGCGGTGGCGATGCCGGCGTGATTTCTGACCCGGCGTTAGATCTCGTTTCTGCGGTCCGTCCCCCACCCCCCCCCTCCTCCTCCCGGGAGCAGGGTTATGCGTGGAGGCTGTGTCCATTGGCGAACTCCATTGGGGGTCTGGGACTCAGGCTGAAAGCTCGTGACAGAGGGGCCCCGGCGTCTGCGTCTGAAACGGGTGTCAGGGGGGGTGGGGGTGGGCCTGAGGGTCCGGGAGGGGGTGTGGTGGGAAGAAGCAGGCAGGGGTGCTTGCTGCCCTGGTCTGAGGTCCACAAGCCCTCGCCCGGGCTGGTGCTCAGCACAGCAGTGCCCTCAGTCTGCTTTGGGGGGTTCTGGGCAGCTGAGGAGGAGGGACCCCTTCATCTGGGCACAAGGGACGGGGCAGAAGCAGAAATTGCCGCCGGTCAGGACTCGGCGTGGAGGCCGCTCTGGAGTGTGTGGGAGTCAATTCCCTGCTTTGTTTATTGCAGTCTTTCTTTAAAAAAAAAAATTCAAACTAGAGGCCTGGTGCACAAAATCCGTGCCTGGGGAGGGGTGCCCCTCCGCCTGACCTACACCCGTTCCAATCGGGGAGCCCTCAGGGGACGTCCCACTGAGGCGTAGGCCCGCTCCCCCAGTTCTCTGCTCTCTGCAGGGCCTGCCCGCTCCACCGGGCGGCGACAGCCAAGAGGGCCGTGCTGGGAGCCGCTGGGGGGCTGCGCCTCACTGCTCCCGGGCCTGAGGCCGTGCTCGGAGCGACCTGTGGCCACGCGTGCCTGCTCCCAGGCCTTTTTTTGCACCCCGCTGTCCGTCTCCACCGAGGCGACACGGTCAATTTGCATACTCACTCCCGATTGGCCGGCGGCGTCACAGAGACACAGTCCATTTGCATCCTCCTCTTTTACTAGTGTAGAGGCGTGCCCGGCGCTCTGTCCCCGCGGTGCGGTGTGGCGCGTGTGCCCACCTGTCCCGAGATCCGCCGATCGTCCCCTGTCACCTCCCTCTACACTCGGGCCCCCTCCGCCCATTTTTATTTCCGTCGTCACCTTCCGGGGGTGGGGGTTCCCGTCCGGCTCTCGCTCCGTGTCTCTGGATTCTCTGCCGAGAGGTCTCATTGGGGCCCTGTTTCGGGCAACACGCACTCGCTGGAGGAAACGTGTCCCCTCGGCCCGCTCCACGCTCACCTCTGGGCATTGCCGGCTCTCCTTCCCTTACCGTGTCTTCTCCGTGTTCTGAACGTGTCCTGTTTAACGCGGCGTCTGAAGCAGGCGTCCTCCCTCCCGGGTGCGGCACGAGGGCGGTGGGCGGGTGCTCTGTTTCCCCGCAGGGGGCCCCCCGAGGAAACCAGCCCAGGAACCAGGGCACAGAGACCCAGAGCCTCACAGCTGAGTGTGCGGGGGTTCAGGGAACCTTCCGGAGGACGTGGCACTGACAAACCCCGCCCCTTCCAGGTTGGGGGGATGCTCATCGCCCCAGGGGGCCCCGCTGACACCTGGGAAGGGGAAGGCAGGGTGTCCACTAGCCCACATCCCCGCACCTCCTTCCACCTGCTCGCGCTGGGCGGGGCTGGAGCTCGGCCCCCGCTGGACTCGCCGACAGCAAGGGAGGGTGACGTGTGTTGGCTCACACCCCTGTTCCGGCTCATTACTGCCAGGTTCAAGTCCCCCCGGAACCCCATAACACTGCCCCAGCACGGGAGTCGGAGGGTTGCCGGCTTCTGCTGAGAGGGAAGACGCTGCTCCCTGCTCGGTCCTATAGCTCCACCGGCAACTGGAGACCACTCACTGCCCACCCCATCTCATCCCCACCCCACCCCACTCATCCCTACCCCACTCATCCCTACCCCATCCCATCCCCACCCCACTGCCCACCCCACTCATCCCTACCCCACTCATCCCTACCCCATTCCACTCCACTTCCCACTCCCCACCCCATCCCATCCCCACCCCCCTGCCAACCCCACTCATCCCTACCCCATTCCACTCCACTTCCCATTCCCCACCCCATTCCATCCCCACCCCACTGCCCACCCATCCCACTCCCCACCCCATCCCACCCCACTCATACCTACCCCATTCCACTCCACTTCCCATTCCCCACCCCATTCCATCCCCACCCCACTGCCCACCCATCCCACTCCCCACCCCATCCCATCCCCACCCCACTCCCCACCCATCCCACTCCCCATCCCACTCCCCACCCTCACCCCACTCATACCTACCCCATTCCACTCCACTTCCCACTCCCCACCCCATTCCATCCCCATCCTACTCCTCATCCCATTCCACTCCCCACTTTATCCCCTCACTCCCACTCCCCCTCCACCCTCCCCCTCCCCACCCGAGACGTGGCCCGTGCCCAGGGCCACGGGGAACCCTGTGTACCATGAGCCTCGCCTGCTGGCCTCACGGGAGGGGCTGGGCTTTGTGCCCTGAGAACTGAACACAGACAGCGAGCGCCTGGAGCTGCTGGGGGGCCGTGCCAGCTCGAGGGGTCCCGGGGCCACACCCCGCCCCCTCTGTTCTGACTCAGGGGCTCCCAGGTCCTCCGAAGGCACAGGAGGGGGCGTCCCCAGACCACAAGGCCCGGGGGGCGGAGCGGGCCTGACGCTCCAGCTGCCACAGGCCGTGGACAAGCGTGCGTGGCCCCTGGTTTGACGCCGCACCCCCTCAGGTCGGCCCCACCTTGGAGGCCCATGCGTGAGGCCCAAATGTGTGCGGGGGGGGGGGGTGCGCCTCGGAGGGGCTGTGCTTCCTGGAGCAGCCTGAGGTTTCGGGGACCCTGTGAGCGGCACGGAGCCTGGCGTGGCGGAAGGGGCGGCACATAGCAGACGGGGGCTGGGGCAGCAGAGCCAGGGTTCAGGCAGGAGCTGGAGCCAGAGACCCCCCCCCCCCACAGGCCTGGCTCAGCAGCACAGCCCCCTCAGAGCCCGGTCGCCCGTGTGTGCCCCAGGGTGGGGCCCCGAGGCCGAGCCCCGAGGAACCTGGTCAGCTACAGGCCCGGCTCTCGGTGGCCTGTGCGGGCACCGGGCACAGCGGGCACTTGTCCTCGGAGGAGCAGGTATGACTGAGGCTGTAGGGGTGGCGGGGGACAGGCGCCCCTGAGGGAGCCCCCGCTGTGTGCTGGGGCTGGTCGGGGTTCAGTGGCTCCCGGGGCCCCCTCCTGCCGGCCCCTGGTGGCTCCAGGGGCCGCGTGCCTGGGGAGGGGCGGGGGGAGGACGGAGTTAGCCTGCAGCAGGGACCCCATTACAGGAAGGCGTCGCTCACCGCCCCCCGGGGGGCCCTGGCTGGAGCCCCTTGCCCTGGGCGGTGACCTCGAAGGCAGCCCGGGTCGGGGATCGGCTGCTCCTGCTCTGACACCGAAGCCAGAGCGGTTCCAGCCACAGCTTCACCGGAACGAACCACGGCCTCCCCCCCGGGCCACCATCGCCGCCCTCCCTGGGCGCTGGCCCCCGGGCAGCCCTCGGGGGCGGGCGGCCACGGCCCGGCTTCCCGGCGATGCCCAGCGCCCGCCCGCCCGTCCTGCCCGGGCCAGCGACGCTGTGGCAGTGCCCGGGGGAACAATGGCCGCATTGTGGCGCCCCCCCACCCCCCGGGCGCTGGGAAACCTAAGCCGCCGGCCCTGTTATCACCTCCTCCGGGCCGGGCTCCAGGTCCCGAAGGAAGACACACTCATCCCCCGTCACTCAGGCTCCCGCTTCCTCGTCTCCACCACCTTTCGGCGGCGAGGGCGCCGGTGGGGGGCTGTGAGCGGCCGGGATCCCAGGTCCCTTCGCACCCGGCGGCCGGGCCTGGCTAGGCCCACGGGGACCGGGGAGGCTGAGGCTGGGGTGCGGGCGCCCTCCCTCCCCCATCGTGTCTCTTGACGGGGGCCGGGGCGCTGGCAGGGCCGGGGATGACGCGGGCAGATGCAATCCGAGGACAGACGCCTCCCGCCCGCCCAGCCGGCCAATCGGGTCAGAGGTGGCCGCTCGGCCGCGGGGGACACAGGGCTCCAGCAAGCTGGGGGGTCGGGGTCCCCGGGGGGTCCCCCCGGAAGCCGGGCAGGGCGGTGGGAGCTGGGCCGGCAGCCATGGGCCGGCCGGTCGGGCCTGGCAGAGCGGGGTCGGCCGTAAGCGGACACCTCGCAGTTATGCAACCGGCCGGCGAGGCCGGGCGCCCGCAGCCAAAACAAGCACCTCGGGCTCCGGGGTGTGAAATCGGGCCGGTTAAAGGGAGGCGGGGAGGGCGCCGGCGATGACAGGCGCCGTGGGCCAGTCTGCCCCACCCCCACCCCCCCCAGCAGAGGGGGAGGCTGCCAGTGTCCCGACCCCCTGCCAGATGGGC
This sequence comes from Antrozous pallidus, assembly GCA_027563665.1. Classification (NCBI taxonomy): domain Eukaryota; kingdom Metazoa; phylum Chordata; class Mammalia; order Chiroptera; family Vespertilionidae; genus Antrozous; species Antrozous pallidus. Next base: position 212,914,350 of record CM050508.1, read on the forward strand.
CGGGTCCCACCGGGGGGGCGGTGGGGAGACGCTGGCTGCCCTTTGTGGGCGCTTACGTAACTCACAGAACATCCGTGTCCCGGCCCAGAGGGCCTTGCGTTTCCCTGCGCCTCCCGGTCCCAGCCGGGGGGGGGGGGGGGTCCCCAGAAGGTCACAGTGTCAGGGGCCACCTGGGACCCAGGGGAGATGGGAGCCTGCCCCCTCCGTCCCATTCGCCCCCTCCGTCCCATTCGCCGGGGTGTCCTGGCGTCTGCTGAGGGCCCAGCAGGACCCGGGTGGAGGGCCAGAGCCAGGGGGCTTGGAGCGAGCGGGTGAGGACCTCGTGCGTGTGTGTGTGTGTGTGAGCACATGTGTGTGTGTGTTATGTGTGTGTGAGTGTGTGTGAGCATATCTGTGTTATGTGTGTATGCATGTGAGTGTGAGTGTGTGTGTGTTGTGTGTGTGAGTGTGTGTTGTGTATGTGTGAGTGTGTGTGAGAGCATATCTGTGTTATGTGTACATGTATGTGAGTGTGAGTGTGTGTGAGTGTGTGTGAGCATATCTGTGTTATGTGTGCATGTATGTGAGTGTGAGTGTGTGTGAGTGTGTGTGAGCATATGTGTGTTATGTGTGTATGTGTGTGAGTGTGTGTGTGAGTGTGTATATGTGTGTATGTGTGTGAGTGTGAGTGTGTGTGTGAGTGTGTGTGAATGTGAGTGTGTGTGAGTGTGTGTTATGTGTGTGTATATGTGTGTGAGTGTGTGTATGAGTGTGTGAGTGTGTGTGTGAGTGTGTATATGTGTGTATGTGTGTGCGTGAGTGTGTATGTATGTGTGTGAGTGTGTATGTGTGTGTAGATGTGTGTATATGTGTTTGAGTGAGTGTATGTGTGTGAGTGTGTATGTGTGTGAGTGTGTATGTGTGTGTGAGTGTGTGTATGAGTGTGTGTGTGTGAGTGTGTATATGTGTGTATGTGTGTGCGTGAGTGTGTATGTATGTGTGTGAGTGTGTATGTGTGTGTGTAGATGTGTGTATATGTGTTTGAGTGAGTGTGTGTGCGTGTATGTGTGTGAGTGAGTGTGTATGTGTGTATGTGTGTGTGTGTAGATGTGTGTGTGTGCGTATGAGTGAGTGTGTGTATGTATGTGTAGATGTGTGTATATGTATTTGAATGTGTGTGTGAGTGTGTGTGTGAGTGTGTATGTGTGTGTGTATGAGTGTGTGTATGTGTGTCTGTGGTTATGTGTGTGTGAGTGAGTGTGTGTATATGTGTTTGAATGTGTGTATGTGTGTGTATGTGTGTGAGTGTGTGTGTATGTGTGTCTGTGGTTATGTGTGTATGTGTGTAGATGTGTGTATATGTGTTTGAGTGTGTGTGAGTGAGTGTGTGTATGAGTTAGTGTGTGTGAGTGTGTGTGTGAGTGTGTGTCTGTGTGCATGTATGCGTATGTGTGTGTGTGCATATGTGGGGGACCCCTTCCCGGCACACGCCTCTCTGGAGCCGTGGCGGGCAGCGGGCACCGGGTCTCGGTGGGGGTCGGGGTGCGGCTGGAGGCAGAGGGCGGGTCCGGGTGAGTGTGGGAACAGGGGGAGCGGCTGGTGGAGACGTACAGGGGGTGCTCCTCGCGCTGGAGCGGGCGGCTGCCTTTCTCCCGGGCCGGGCCGGCGGCAGAGGGGCGGCCGCGGAGCTGAGCCCGGCGTGGCTGTGCCGTGGACGTGAGCTCTCACGGGGAGCTCTGCGCCCCAAGGGCGGTTCTGAGGTCCTGGGAGGCGGGAACAGGGTGGCCTGGAGCCTCTCCGGGTTCGCGATGGGGCAGCAGAGCCTGCCGTCGGGGGTCCTGCCCCACCCGCCCCCACCCCCACTCGGGAGCCCCGCAGCAGCTGGGGGAGGGGCACTGCAGCCCCTGTGCTGTCCTCTGGCTCCCAGACTATGGCCCCTGACCCACGACCCTGGGCACCTCTGCCCCCGCCATCCCGGGCGGGTCTGCCGCCGCCTCTGGGCGTAGTGAGAACCCCCTGTCTCTTTCCTTTTTTAAAATACGTTTTATTGATTTTCACAGAGAGGAAGGGAGAGGGACAGAGAGTCAGAAACATCGATGAGAGAGAGACATCCATCAGCCGCCTCCTGCACACCCCCTACTGGGGATATGCCGCAGCCACGGTCCGTGCCCTTGACCGGAATCGAACCCGGGACCCTTCAGTCCGCAGACTGACGCTCTATCCACTGAGCCACACCGGTTTCGGCGAGAACCCCCTCTCTCGACCCCTCAGTGGGTTCCTCTGCCATGTCAGCCGCCCCAGCCGCAGCCTCGGGCCCCACGTCCGAGGTGCTGGGCCAGGCGCTCTGCTCCGTGTCCCCGCCGGTGTGCCCGCCCACAGCTCAGGCCCGGCCCGTGTGCGGACGCGTGTCCTGCGGCGTCCGTGACCCCAGACCCCAGAGGCCATGCTCACCCCCGGGGCCCGTGTCTCGGCTCCTCGCTCAGGACTTCGCAGCAGGACGCGGCCCTCCCTCCTGGCCCGGGGGCCACCGAGGGGACGCCAGGGGGGCGGCGGCTGGCTCTCAGGTCCGGCTTCCTCATCGGCTCCTCATCGCTCAGACCCTGGACAATACGTTCCTGATAGGATGTGCGAATACTTCTCACTGCTCACATCGGCAAGGTGGCTTGGGGTCTCCGCATCAGATGTGGGAGGGGGCCAGGTGGATTGTGGGACTGCCTCAGGTACACACAGGGGACCAGGTGGATTGTGGGACCTGCCTCAGGTACACACAGGGGACCAGGTGGATTGTGGGACCTGCTTCGGGTGCACACAGGGGACCAGGTGGATTGTGGGACTGCCTCAGGTACCACAGGGGACCAGGTGGATTGTGGGACCTGCTTCGGGTGCACACAGGGGACCAGGTGGATTGTGGGACTGCCTCGGGTGCACACAGGGGACCAGGTGGATTGTGGGACTGCCTCAGGTACACACAGGGGACCAGGTGGATTGTGGGACTGCCTCGGGTGCACACAGGGGACCAGGTGGATTGTGGGACTGCCTCAGGTACACACAGGGGACCAGGTGGATTGTGGGACCTGCTTCGGGTGCACACAGGGGACCGGGTGGATTGTGGGACTGCCTCGGGTGCACACAGGGTACCGGGTGGATTGTGGGACTGCCTCAGGTACACACAGGGGACCAGGTGGATTGTGGGACCTGCTTCGGGTGCACACAGGGGACCAGGTGGATTGTGGGACTGCCTCAGGTACACACAGGGGACCAGGTGGATTGTGGGACCTGCTTCGGGTGCACACAGGGCACCAGGTGGATTGTGGGACTGCCTCGGGTGCACACAGGGGACCAGGTGGATTGTGGGACTGCCTCAGGTACCACAGGGGACCAGGTGGATTGTGGGACCTGCTTCGGGTGCACACAGGGGACCAGGTGGATTGTGGGACTGCCTCAGGTACACACAGGGGACCAGGTGGATTGTGGGACTGCCTCGGGTGCACACAGGGGACCAGGTGGATTGTGGGACCTGCCTCGGGTGCACACAGGGGACCAGGAGGGCGGCGTGGCTCTGAGGCTGCGCTTCTCCTCTCCCGATGCAGGCGAGACAGCAGTGGCAAGAAATATTCAAAGTGATGAATAGCAAGAATCTACAACCAAGATTACTCTATCCAGCAAAGCTATCATGCAGAATTGAAGGTCAGATGAAGTGCTTCGCAGATAAGAAAAAGCTAAAGGAGTTCATCACCGCCAAACCAGTATTATATGAAATGCTGAAAGATATTCTTTAAGAAGAGGAAGAAGAAAAAGGTAAAGATGAAAATTATGAACAACAAACGCACATCTATCAACAAATGAACATAAAAATCAAGTGAATTGATAGGCTGTTGAACAGGATAGACTGGTGAATATAACAGAGACATGGACATAGAGAGGGAATGGACTGACAATTCTTGGGGAGAAAAGGGTTGTGGGAAGTGCAGCAAGAGATTGGACAAAAATCTTGCAACAATGGGAGAGGACAGTGGGGAGGGGAGGTGAGGGTGGAGGGTGGGATAGGTACAGGGTGGAGGGGAGCTATAGGGGGATAAAAAGGGGAAACAATGTAATTAATAAACTGAACAATAAAGATAAAAAAATTAAAAAAAATTTCCAGGGGTAAAAAGTTTCCATAAACTGAAATGGAAAAACACAACAAATGGGATTAACAGCAGATTAGATACTGCAGACAGTTGTTTTAGAAAGGAAACGAGGTCTTTGAAGAGAACAATAGAATTACCTGAAATTATATGTAGAAAAAAAATGAATAGAACAACAATGATCAATGGGAAACAGCCTGACGGATGTGTCAATGGAATGCCTCGGGGGCGGGGAGGAAGGAGATGAAGGACGGGAAGTACCTGAAGGGGTAGGTGCTGAAAATCTTCAGAATTTTATCTGAGAAAACTCTCGAAACTCACCGAGCCAGTGATATCAAGGAGCCTCAGGCAGAGAGAAATACCAACGTCTATCATAACCAACCCGTTGGGGTGACAAAGAGGACATCTTCTGAGTCGCCGGAGAATGGAAGACAAGTGACCCAAGATAAGTTTTTAAATAAACGTATCATCAGAAACTGCGCACGGCGGGAGGCAGCGGGGAGACGCCTCGAAAGCACGGAAGGAAGGACATTGCCAACCTAAAATCCTATACCCAGCAGAAGTGCCTTTCGGAAGAAGGCAACACACATAATTTTCCAGTCAAAATAAAAGTCGAGCAAATTGATGGTCAGCAGTCCAACTCTATCATGGCTATCAAACAATATTCTTCACACGGAGCCAAAATTATAGGAGACGGGAACAAAACAAAGGATCCTGGGAATATAACTGTGTGGGTAAATAGCATTCAAATTCATTGATTAGATGTCAAACATAATTCACTTCCCAAGGGAAGTAGTCACAAGGTATTAAAAAGCTGACGAGAAGGTAAAATTTAGGGCAATGGCGCAAAGAACGGAAGGTAAGGGGAGGTACCCCATTGTAAAGTGTTTGCGCTGTAAGCGAAATGGTGTGAGAATTATGTGGGGGCGTTTTGGTAAGTGGGGGATGCATGTTGTAAAGCAGAACATTCCGTAAAGGAAAGGGGTAGCTGGTAAGATCATACGGCAGGCCAACTGGATATCTGAAAACATTTAACTCAAGAGGATAGAAAAACAGAATAAAGAAACGAGACAAACCGGACAATAAACAGTAAAGTGATAGGTCTAAACAGAACCATATATAGAATCACAGTAAATGTAAATGGCCTAAACATTCCAATTAAAAAGACAAACATTGCCAGGTTGGATGAATAAAAACGAAGGCTCCAATATATCAGACTCCAAGAAACCCACTTTAAACACAAAAAGCATAGGTGAGTTAAACGTAAGAGGTTGGATTCAGGCGTATTATGCAAACGTCCATTTAAAAAGGCAGAAAACAGAGGTTTGTTTCAGAATGGGAAATATTGCCGTGCCTGGCCGGCAGAGCTCGGAGCTTGAGGTGGTTGAGCATCGACCACTGAACCGGGAGGTCAAGGTTCCAGTGGAACCTTGTCTGGGTTTCGGGCTTGATCTCCAGGGTGGAGCGAGCAGGAGGCAGCCCATCCACAATCTCTCTCGTCATTGATGCGTCTCCCCTTCCCTCTCTCTCCCTTCCTCTCCGAAATCAACAGAAATATATTTATTTATTTATTTATTTTTCTCAAACTTAATTTTTTAAAATTTTATTTACAATATAACTTATATTTAATAGTAGTACATATGTTTTCCTCCCCCCCCATATCCTCCCCCCAGCCTCCCCTACCCCCCAGCACCTGTCCCCACCTGCCCCCCTCCCCGCCCCAGAGTCTTTCATTCATTGGTTATGCTCATATGCATGCATACAAGTCCTTCGGTTGATCTCCCTTAGCATCCGCCTCCCATCCACTCCAGCCTTCCCCTGTAGCTTGACAGCCTGTTCGAGGCCACCCTGCCTCTATATCAATCACTCTCCCGTTTCTTTTCTTCAAAAATATCTTGCCTCTGCATCCTGAAAACAAACGTATAAGAGCAAAAAAAGTTTGAGTGTCAGTTTCAATGTCCAACTGTTCTGAGTCCCAGTTTCAATGTCAAATAGTTCTTCATGTGTACATGTCAGCAATGGTATCCAGATGGTGGAACAGAAATATATTTAAAAAGGAAACCTTACCGTACGTAAGGATGGCCATTTGATAAGGATAAAGGGGTTCGTCTTCAAGAGGACACAGTGCTCTTAAACATATCTGTACCTACAACAGCAAAATACACATAAAATAGTAACGAGAGACCGTATCTGAACTACCCATCCCAATGTGACGAAAAGGATTGAAACCGTACAAAATATGATTTCTAACGATAAGAGGATGAAACTAAAAGTCAATAACGGACAATCCCTGAGAACCCCCAAATATCTGGAAGCTAGCCTATGAATACCTAAATCACACATGGGTCAAAGAATAAATCACCAGAGAAACGAGAAAATGTTTTGAATGGAATAAAAATAACAAACACAGTATTTAGAAACTTGTGGGACTCAGTTGTGCGGTGCTTAGAGGGAAACTACGCTTCAAATCCTTCTATTAGAAGAGAAATGTCAGATTAATCATCTGTCCTCCCTTCTGAATGAACTCTAAAGTGAGCAAAAATATTAAAGCAAGCAGAGGGAAATAATACATGGAAGAGCACACATTAAATAAAATCGGAGACAAACATAGAGAAAAATCAGTGAAACCAAAATCTGTTCCAGAAGAGTTTATTGGTGAAAACGACGAAGAAGGAGAGGGAGGAGAGTCACCTGCCGATGTCTGAGGCGAAAGGGGACGCGGCTGCCAAGCCCGCAGGCGGCGACGGAATAACAGGACGCGGGCACACCTCCAGGCGATGCATCTGAAAACTGAGGCGAAAGGGATGACGAAGGGAAGTGGCTGTGGGGTGGAGGAGGGACACCTGTAATACTTTCGACAATAACGATACATTTTTAAAATAAAAATAGCCCTAACCAGTGTGCATCGGCGGGTAGAGCCATCAGCCTGCGGACTGAAGGGTCCCGGGTTCGATTCCGGTCAGGGGCAGGTACCTTGGTTGCGGGCACATCCCCAGTGTGTGTGTGTGTGTGTGTGGGGGGGTTTGCAAGAGGCAGCGGATGGATGTTTCTCTCTCATCGATGTTTCTAACTCTCTACCCCTCTCCGTTCCTCTCTGTAAAAAATATATTTTAAAAAAATACATTCAAAGAAAAAAGACATTTTACAATACGTAACTAAAGATAACTGCAAAAGGAAAAGGGGGGATGAGAAAAACACAACCAAAGCAAATGCAAGCTAGCGATGCCGGCTTCAGCACAAACAGGCACCGCTAACACGCCCGCTAACACGTCTGTCCTGGGAGAAGACGCGAAGGGGGTGGCAGAGAAGCTGCCAGAACGGGTCAGGGAGCTCAACGAGGCCGCCGTGGGCAGAAGTCAACGGACAAAACTAAACTGGGTTTCTGCACACCGGCCGTGACCATTGGCCATTGAAACGTAAGACATTCCACGGGATAAAAAAAAATAGGGGACCCTTAGCAATCAAATTAATCCCCCAAGAGTGCGGAGACCGAGGGAAGAAGACCCAAGCAAATGGAGAGAGACGCCGCGTGCAGAAATGGGTGTGTGGGGGGCACTGTTAGAATGGCCATCTCCGCCGAAACCGGGGTGGCTCCGTGGACAGAGCTCCGTCCTGCGGACCGAAGAGGGGTCCCCGGTTACATTCCGGTCGAGGGCATGGACCGTGGTTGCGGGGCACATCCCCAGTAGGGGGCGTGTGGGAGGCAGCTGAAGGATGTTTCTCTCTCATCAGTGTTTCTAACGCTCCCTTCCTCTCTGTAAAAAAAAAAAAAATCAATAAAAGGAACTTAAAAAAAAAAAAAAAGAAAAAAGAATGAAAACTGTGAAAGTAAGACGGTACAGCAGACAATCTCGGTGACGTCGGGCCGGGCGAACATTTTCCGATGGGACAGACGCAGAAGCGCGGCGGCACCAACGGGGAAAGGCGTTGCGGACATGAAAGGCACGTCCCCCCGAAGACACCTGGGAAACTGAAATCTGAGCCGGCCCGGAGACCCCTCTCCCGCCTCAGACCTGGGAGCCGGTGCCCGTCTCCCCCCTCGGGTCCCTGGCACGCGGCTGCCCTGGGGCCGGAGGCAGGTGCCCGAGTGCCCCGATGTTCCCCGTTTGCTCTTGCAGCCGATCCCCATCTTCCAGGCGTCAGACGTACTCCTGGGCGGGAGGGTCCCAGTGGGTGGGGCGTCCCTCTGCCCCCCTGCACGGCCAGGCTGCGCTCACCCAGGGGACAAGCTCCCCCCAAAGTCACCCAGGCAGAGGGGACCGGTGAGCCTGGGTCCCCTCACACCCCTGGATGTCTGCCAGTGCGGGGACCCCCCCCTCCTCGCCCACCGGGCCGGGCCCTGTCCCCCCTGGTCACCCCCGGCTGGCCGGGCTGGGGCGGTTGGGCCTCGGAGGCAGACGGTCGGCTCTCCTGGCAGAACTCCCCGAGAAAAATAGCGTTCTCTCTCTAAGGGAGGCCGCTGAGCATGTACAGCCCCCCACCCCCAATCCCCGCCGTCGGCCGGGCCATTTTCACGACATAAAACACGCAGAAAGTGTAATTATTTCAAGGCGTCCTTCACCCCCAATTCACCGGAGGCTCGCAGCTTAGGGGCTTTTTAAAATATATATATATATTTAAAGCAAATATTATTGCAAATGACTACTCTGTAATTTGGATTAATTGCTTTGGTTTCTTCTGGAAATAAAATCTTTAAGGCAAACCCATAAAAATCCCTGGAGCGGTCCCTGCAGCGGCCGGCCCGCCACGGAGCCGGGGCTGCCTGCGGGGACTCGGGGTCAGAGTCGCCGAGGGGGCCGGGCACCTCCCGCCGGAGACAGCCCCGCCCGCCACGCCGTGGGCGCCCCAGGCCCGGTCTCCGCCCCCCCCCCCCCCCCCCCCCCGAGAGAACCTGGCAGGAGCCTGGCCAGGGACCCGCCTCTGGAGAACACGCCGGGAAGAGCGGGGCTGGGAAGAGCCGGGCGCAGGCCGTGGCCAAGGTCAGAGCAGCGTGCGGCCGTGGCTGTGCGGACGGGGAGGGCGTGCGGAAGAGGCGGAGGTAGGGACGGACCCCCCTCTCTGGCGCCGCCCTGGAGGCTGCCTGCCGCCGGGGCTCCTGGGCCCGGCACCCAGGGGAGCCTGCCTGGGGCGAGGAGGAGGGTGCGTGTCCCCGTGGGGAGGGTGGGTGTCCATGTACGGTGCTCGGGGGGCTGCAGGAAGAGGAGGAGGGGCAGGGCGCCCAGCGGTCGCCTGGGCCCGGAGAGGGGTGAGCAGAGCGCGGCACGCGGGGCAGCGCCCGGCAGGCAGGGCACGGGGTGATGGCACCCCCGCTGGCCTGTCCCTTCGGGCCCATCGGCTCTTCTGTTCGGAGCCGAGCCCTGAGGCCGGGCCGGGTCCCTCTCCCGGGCGCTGCCCCGGTCACGGGGCCGGGGAGGGACAGATGGGGCGGGGCTTCCGCAGGGGCAGACAGGGAGGGGAGGGGAGCAGTTCCTGGGCTCCGGGGACCCCGCCTGGGGCCGAGGGCAGGCTCAGGGCTGAGTCCCCCCTGGCTGCCAGGTGGAACGTGGCATGGCCAACAGGGGGAGCTCTGACGGGCGGCACCGCGGCTGGTGAGAGAGGGGCAGCCGGGGAAATGGGAGCAGCCAGAGTTCACCTGCAGGTCCATCCCCCCCGGACTGTCCATCCCCCACCGACTGTCCCTCCCCCCCGACTGTCCGTCCCCCACCGACTGTCCGTCCCCCACCGACTGTCCCTCCCCCCCGACTGTCCGTCCCCCACCGACTGTCCCTCCCCCACCGACTGTCCCTCCCCCACCGACTGTCCATCCCCCACCGACTGTCCGTCTCCCACTGACTGTCTGTCCCCCACTGACCAGGGCAGGGTAGACAGGCCGTGGTGAGCATGGGAAGGGGGGTTATAGGTGGCTCTGTGCTCAGGGGGCCGGTGAGACATAGGCAGCCCTCGGTGGAGAGTGGGGGCGGTGACATTTGACCAGATTGAATATAAAGAGCACCCCGAAACTGAGCGTGGGCCACAGGAGTGGCCCTGGGACAAGGGGAACAGGAGTGGGAGGAGCAGGAGTCTGAAGTGGCAGGTGTGAGGAGTTAGGGCCCTGAGTCCCCTCCCCCATGTCAGCTGCCCTCCCCCATGTCAGCTGCCCTCCCCCATGTCAGCCAGAGGCTCTTCTGGGGGCCACGGGCAGCCCCCCAGCTCAGCTCCCACAAGACCCGCAGCCGGACTGCCCCTCTTTCCCTGAGAGCGTCCCTGGGAGTCCACTCACGCCCCACAGTTGCTGGCATCCCGGGACCCCAGGACTCCCCCCCCCCTCCTGAATCTCAGAGGCAGCCAGCACCCCCGCCCCCTGCCTGCTCAAGTCCTCCCCCAGCCTGTGCTCCTTCACCCTCAGCTTCCGGAAGAAGCAGAGGGCAGCGAATCGGCCAAGAAAAGGCTTCGAGGGGATTTCCCAAAGCTGAAGACACCCGCTTCCCCCTGAGAGGCTGCGCCCAGGGTGCGAGCAGGCTCACTGGAGGACAAGCCGATGGCTCCCCGAGGCTCCACCGGAGACCAAGCAGGTGGCACCCCGAGCGGGAGGCAGTGGGCTCTCCACGCTGCCCCCCCCCCCCCAGCCGCCCGAGAGCAGAAGGCCGGGCAGGAGACGAAAATCCTTGCCAATAGGGAGTTGTGCACCCAGCCACGCTGTCCGCCTGCGAGGGCTGACGGTATTTCGAGACAGTGAGGCTCGGCGGCGAGAGGCGGGCTCCGTGTGAAAACGCAGCCCCGGCCAGTTTGGCCCAGGGACGGAAGGGTCCCGGGTTCGATTCCGGTCAAGGGCATGGACCTTGGTTGCGGGCACATCCCCAGTGTGTGGGGGGTGTGCAGGGGGCAGCGGATCGATGTTTC